>JAMXBD010000259.1:0-1293717 GCA_024138025.1 Combretum micranthum
AAGTAGGAGCCGAGAGAGTTAAAGATGTCTTAGAACTGATACATAGGATATTTGTGGCCATTTCCTACAGCTTCATGGAATGGTCAACAATACTTTATCACGTTCATTGACGATTATTCTCGATATGGCTACCTATATTTAATTCATGAGAAGTCACAAGCTGGACGTTTTCAAGTCATTCAAGGCCGAAGTTGAAAATCAACTTGGTAAGACTATTAAGTCCATTAGATCTGATCGTGGTGGTGAATACTACGGTAGATATGATGGATCAGGTGAGCAACGTCCAGGTCCTTTTGCTCGTTTCTTAGAAGAGTGTGGGATTGTCCCTCAATACACTATGCCAGGTTCTCCAAACATGAATGGTGTAGCAGAGAGACGTAATAGAACCCTTAAGGATATGGTAAGAAGTATGATTTCTCGTACAACTTTACCTCACTCTCTATGGGGTGATGCATTAAAGACCGCAGTCTATATCCTTAATAGAGTTCCTACAAAAGCTATAAATAAAACCCCTTATGAGTTATGGACTGGTAAGAAACCAGTCTTAAAGCACTTACGAGTTTGGGGATGTCCAGCTGAGGCAAGGCCTTATAGGCCAAATGAAAAGAAACTGGATGCAAGAACTATTAGTAGTTATTTTGTGGGATATGCAGAAAGATCACGAGGGTATAAATTCTACAATCCCAAAACAAGAACATTTTTTGAGACGGGAATTGCCCGATTCTTTGAGGATGTTGAGTTTGGAGGGGAAGATAAGGATAATAACTTTGTTTTTGAAGAGGATTCAATAAATTTTCCTCTCTATACAGGTACTGTTGATAATGATCAGGTTGTCATACCTAACGTTATTCAACAACAACATCAAGATCCATTACAAGATAATGATGTTGAACTTCCTACTCATCAAGATCAACAGGCATTACCTGTAGATCATCCAGTAGTTCCTCAACAGATTATTTATGAGGAGCCTCAAGATCAAACTCAACAACCTCAAATTCAAAATGAGTTAAGAAGATTTGCTAGAGTAAAGAGAAGTACATTTTCAAATGATTATGTATATCTCATAGAGAATGAAGAACATGTTGACTTAATGGGAGATGATCCAATCACTTTTCATGAAGCAATTGAAAGTTCTAATTCTCATAAGTGGATAAATGCCATGAGTGAAGAAATGCAATCCATGAAAGACAATGACGTTTGGGATCTTGTTTTATTGCCAGAAGGTGTGAAACCAATTGGTTGTAAATGGGTATTTAAGACCAAAAGGGATTCACAAGGCAATATAGAAAGATATAAGGCTCGTCTTGTCGCTAAAGGATTCACTCAAAAGGAAGGCATTGACTATAAAGAGACTTTCTCTCCGGTTTCATCGAAAGACTCTTTTAGGACTATTATGGCTCTTGTGGCGCATTTTGATCTTGAGCTACATCAGATGGATGTCAAAACTGCTTTTCTCAATGGAGACATTGAGGAAACTATTTATATGAAACAACCAGAAGGGTTGGCTTCCGAGGAAACTAGCAAATTGGTTTGTAAACTTAAGAAATCCATTTATGGGCTCAAGCAAGCTTCTCGTCAATGGTATTTGAAATTTCATCAAGTTGTTCTCTCATTTGGTTTTGAAGTGAACACTGTTGAAGATTGTGTATACCATAAATTCAGTGGGAGTAGATTCATATTTTTGGTCTTATATGTGGATGATATTTTGCTTGCTAGTAGCGATGTAGAATTGCTTCGGGAAACCAAGAAATTTTTATCAAATAAATTTGAAATGAAAGATCTTGGTGAAGCATCCTTCGTATTAGGGATCCAAATCCATCGTGATCGTTCACGGGGAGTTTTAGGATTATCACAGAAGGGTTATATTGAAAAGGTATTACAACGCTTTGGCATGCAAAATTGTAAACCTCATGACCCCCTGTGTCTAAAGGAGATAAGTTCAGTTTGAAACAGTGTCCAAGAAATGATTTGGAATCCAAGTTTATGCAGAATATTCCTTACGCTTCAGCAGTAGGGAGTTTGATGTATGCACAGGTCTGTACACGACCTGATCTTGCATACATTGTTGGAATGCTTGGCAGATATCAAAGTAATCCGGGAAGAGAACATTGGATTGCAGCCAAAAGAGTCTTTAGATATTTACAAAATACTAAGGATTATATGCTCACATATAGAAGGTCGGATAAACTTGAGATCATAGGGTTTTCTGATTCCGACTTTGCTGGATGTCAAGATAGTCGAAAATCAACATCTGGTTATGTATTTCTATTAGCTGGAGGTGCAATTTCTTGGAAGAGTGCTAAGCAGACACTTGTTGCATCGTCCACTATGGAAGCTGAATTTGTTGCTTGTTATGAGGCATCCAATCATGCTATATGGCTGCGTAACTTCATTACAAAACTGCGAGTAGTCGATGGCATTGAAAGGCCACTCAAGCTGTATTGTGACAATCGAGCAACAGTCTTGTATTCAAATAACAACAGGAGCTCTTCTAGATCTAAACATATAGATATTAAGTTCCTTGTTGTGAAAGAAAGAGTTCAGAGTGGTTTTATTAGCATTGAGCTAATAGGAACAAACTCCATGCTAGCGGATCCATTCACTAAGGCATTGACACCTTCGGCCTTTCATGAGCATGTTGCTCACATGGGTGTCGTTACATTTGATACAGTTTAATTTAGTGGGAGTTTTGTGTCATATGTTATGTATTTGATATCATGATATTATTTGGTTTCATAATAAAGTATCAATTTGATTTACTCTGAATTCTGATCTCATTTGGTTAAGGTTGGACCAGTTGGAAATAGGCATGTGTATATATCACATTACATGTAATTTCCATGCTACACATCCATACTTAATCTATGTCATTTAGTCAAGTTGATGTATGAGATTATTGTGGTTTAGTTGCGAAATGACAACGACTGCTTCTTTAGTCCTTACGTTAATAAGTCTAATGGACGAGATTGTTTCAGATGATTTATCTTTATTTTTTGTGCACATTTAGTAATGGTGATTTGTATATGATCAAAGGTTTCTATAATATGAGCACATGGTTGTGCAATCCAAGTGGGAGATTTGTTAGAATTTGGATTGTACACTATGTGCATACATATTTATAAATACATATGGACATGTAGACGTACATGTATTGTGGCTAATAATTATATACATATTACTATTATAAAGTTTAAGGACCTAATAAAGTGATATAATTTTATGTAATGGTCCATATCATCTAAAATATAAAGTGTGGTGTTAATATATGTGTAGAATTCCTGAAGTGTAAATTATCAATTAATGATGGGCACATTGGTAATTTCACACATAAAGATTTATTATAAATAGGGTGTGGTCCCTAATTGATGTATCAATTCTTTCTTTCTAAATTCCCATCTGTCAAAAGAAAAACCTAAGGAGATACAATCAATTAGAAGATCATCTTCCTAATTCTTCAATTAATCATGAATTCTGGTACGTTTCCGCATCTTTTCTTGTTATCAAATAATTTCTAGACAGGATTCGGTTCTTGGGTTAATTAATTAATTAATATTAATTCTATCATTGGGGGTACTATTATTTTTCTATTTTATTCCTTTTTCTTATTTTTCTTTTTTTTTTTTCACTTTCTATTTTCCCTTTTCATTTTTTTAGCTTTTCGTTTATATATACATACATATATATATATATTATATATTAAAGGGGGAAGGGGGCAAAATTAAAGTATTAATAGTCTTTTTGGTCAGCTTGAGTCCTTCCCTCAATCCTTAAGATGGAGGTACTTGTTTAAGTGGGAGACGTCTTGGTTTATATCTAACTAAGCTTGACTATGGCCGCTTAGGTCTAACTATGTTCACTTCTTTTAAGGTATGGCTACCACATGCTAGAGATGAGCGCTGATATTACCTTTTAGGTGAGAATCTTAAATCTAAACATCCTTGGAAAGGAAACGTCTGGTTATGCCTTTGTTTCGACTATAATTAAACTATAAAGCTTAGTCAAAATTTGACTGTTGACGTTGTCCTACTTGTTTCTTGACCTGTCTTCTCTAAGCATTCTTCTTTTTTGCCATTGACAAACTTAGCAAGGTTAGATCAAAGTTGAGTTGAACTCATCTTCCTCAATATAAGTATAAGGAATACAAAATGGTAGTCTTAAAATTTTTTTACTCTTATAACTTATCCATTCGCATGGAAGGACAAATCAAAAGTTATGATAAATAATAAATTCAAGGATTTCAATTTGCATTTGGGGACTTTTAATAAGAGATTCAGGTAAAGTTTTGTAGGTTTAATTTTTGAAGGAGAATGACAAGACATGTAAAACTCTCTAATATCCTTTAATCAGATAATGGGTTTCTCTCTCTATACCTCTGGCATATGTTTTTATTCTATCTCTACTTTGTCACTCTTATACCACCCTTTCATGACTAATGCTACCATTTGTACTTGACTCCTAGCCCTACCCACACCACTGTTCAACTCACTTTATAATAAACATAATTTATTCCTAATTTATACGAACTATAATATGTTTTATTTAGTTATTTATTGATAATTATTATAAACTTAGAACTTAAAATCATTAAAATATATTTCTAGCCCTTTAAAAGAAAGATTTTATGAAAAAGGAAGCAAATTAGGCTAAAAATATGAAGTTTGAAAGTAAATTATGATCAAAACAAGGAAGAAGTGGACATTTTCAAATCATGTTGAGAAAACTACAATTTTGACGCGACATGGTGAGAGACGGACTTATCTTAGTCATCTCGTTCTTAGGGAATGAGCATAGAAAGTTATGTAATGAAAGACATGAGTTGTCTAACCCCTCTTGTGTTAGATTCTAACTAGGGCATATGACGAGGGATATAGGTCTTAACTTTTTCCTAATCTCTAACTTTCTAGGTTTTTCCATTTTTGTTTTGTTTTGTTTTGTTTTGCAGTCTAACCCTATTACTTTTACATATAGTTTTGACTTAGTGAAATTGAAGCTGTACATGCTTGCATTGCCAAAATTCATCAAAATATTTGCACCCGAGCTTTTTTCCTTTTGTATGCCTACCATTAAATTAGGGAAGTCCTTTTCTTCATATATTTTGTTATCCCTTTTATGCTATTCATTTGTGACATTAAGGACAATGACAATTGTAAGTGTGGGAAAGGAATTAGAAGAAACTAAATTTTATCATGCATTTTAATTGCTTAATTAATCCTCACTTAAGCATATTTTTATTTGAATTAAGTTGTTTATACTACCAATAGAAAACCAACTTGATTACACTTATGTCTTGTTTACTATATAGGAATGGACCCGAAATGGAATCACGATTTCGGGTTTGATTCCCTTTCCCATGTTTGGTGCACATTTAGAAGCCGAAATCACAATTCCTAGGAATCGCCAATTTTGACTTTGGAAGAATATTCGATTCCACCTTCTCTTATTCTTACTTTATTAATTGCATGTAATGTAATTACTTTTTTATCCTATTTTATATTCATAACTTGTATTTATTGCTTGGGTCATTTCAAACAAAGATATTCTATAACTATTCCATTCCATGTACACTTCTAAACATAGGAATGGATTTGTTATTTTGGAACCCATTCCATTCCAATTCATTTCATTCTATTCCAAATCATTCCAGTGTACCAAACGTGACATTAAGAATTACATAATTTAATCTTAAATTCATTAATCAAAGTAACTAAGAATTAATGTAAACCTGGCCAAATTTTTTTCAATTTTTCTAGAAATTTAATTACCTAAGTAATTATGTTCATTATACTTTACTAGAATTGAATAGTAAAATCTATGTGAAGTAAAGTTACTTGTAATTTAAACTTAGAATTTAGGTTGGAATTAGGCTAAGACCATTAACTAGGGGTTAAGTGGTTGTATTTTTAACTGACTTTTAAGTATACTCATTTCTTGAAATTCTTAAGAACTGTATAATTTCTCATGGATATTTAAACGAAGTTGTCTCTTTGTGGATTATTGAAAATAGAGTGCAATTAATTGGGAGTGTTAAATTAAAATTAAAAATTTGGCTCGGATGGGCCTTTGTCTCTTAGAAGGGAAGGTTTGATCCAAAATATCAACAAATTTGAAAATGAAATTATAAGAATATCACTTTTTTGAGAAAAAAGGCCCTCGGGTCCCGACCTATAAATGAATAGGAAGTAGGACAAGGCTTTTTCATTAAAAGGGGGAAAAGAATAGATGGGTGGGCTTTGTTATAGGGGGGCCTCGCCTTGTGCAGCTTTAGAAGTAGAGAATTTCATGACATAAAGTCAATTTCTCAGACCTTTCTATCTATCTTTAGAAGTAGAGCGAGAGAAAGTAAATATGACATTTGTGTTGGTTTTTCCAATGAAACTAAGCATTTTTTTTTTGTCTTTTGGCAGGCTCAATCCCACACTCTTACTTCAATGATAGGAACAACCTCTGCACTTCGATGCTCCAATATTTAGAGTAGAATAGTGGTCTTCCCTTCGTCCGTTCCTACCAGTTGGCATGTTGGCAACTGGATCTTGATGGTGTGAATAGATAGATGTAAAGACTACTATAATAAAAAAGATCCCACTCCAGTGGACTTTCATTAACAGATTAGGACAAAGGTCCCCCTTCGATTCCCACCACGTTAGCATCTCTGATCTGAGATAAGGGATTAGTCCATTAGGTCTTTTTGGTTCGAAGCCAGTCGGTGGGACCTACTTACCTTGCTTGTGGACCAGCAGCTAAGCTAACCCTTGTTCTCTTGGTTTGGTGATTACTAACAAGATGATTTCTTTAAAATATGAGCGAGCCTTGGTCCCTCAGAAGGGAGAGGTTTGACTTTGCTATCTATGTGATCAAAAAGAGGGAATTCATTAAATTCTGTGGATATGGGCAGACCTTGGTCCTTCAAAAGAGCAATGGCGTGATCCTTACTATCCACGTAAGAAAAATGATAAGAAAAGAACTAAGTTGGTATGGGTGGGTTTCGGTCTGTCACAAGTGTAAGAAGTCAACCTTGCTTCTAACATTAAGTAGTGATAAATATAAATCACTCCCACAAAAAAAAAAAAAAAAAAAAGAACTCAAAATAGAAGAAAATTCAAGGGATGATGGATGAAAAATGCATAAATTCTAAATTATGGTACTTAGATAGGAAAGATAGGGGAGTGTATCCTTTTTAGTCTATTATAGTTGGTTTTGTGCTTGATTTTTATTTTAAAATCTTGGTTTAAATCATGAGAGTAAACTTTGATTGACATAGATTAACTCTTGAATTCCAATATTTCTAAGTAGCTTGGATATAATTGGCTAATTAAGTGGGTATAAAACAAGTTACTTGAATTATAATGTTAAATCTTAAAGTGAATGCAAGGTAAGGACTTTGAGCTTAATGAGATTCCTAGTGTAAATTCCAATAAGTTTCCTAAATAATGTAATTTTTTTAAGCTAAGCTTGCTTTTCCTTGTTCTCAATTGGATTATTTATTTGATTTTATTTGCTTGAGGATAAGAAAATACTTAAGTGTGGGGGAATTTGATAAAGCTAATTTATTCTGATAAATATATTTTATTTGATCATTTTATTGATAATTATTATGAACTTAGCACTTAAAATCATTAAAGTAAATTTTCAAGCCTTTAAAAGAAAGATTTTATGAAAAGGAAACAAATTAGTCCAAAAATATGAAGTTTCGAAGCAAATTATGGTCAACATGAGGACGACGTAGCCATATTTCGAAAGTCTTGCTAACAAAAGTGCAATTTTGACACGACATGGCAAGAGATACAACTTGTCTTAGTTGTGTCATTGTCAAAGCATGGGCAAGAAAGTTACATGGTGAAAGACATGATTCGTCTAAGTAGTGTCGCTCTTAGGTATGACCATATAGAGTTACATGATCAGACACACAGCTTGTCCAAGTCATGTCACTTCCAAACTTGCATACTTCTCAATTACAGAATTCTATATTTAACATACGACTCGTCCCTTTTTCATGTCTTTTTAATAGCAAGTATATTTTAGGAAATGACTAAAAATTGGAAAGATTCCTCTGGGGCTTGAAGAAAAAAGACATCTTGGGATAATTTTGGAAATTTTTATATGCTTTACTCTTTACATTCAAGAACTGTGAACAACTTTCCATGCTTGAGGATTCAATTACCTAATCTAAAGCCCTGGCTTATCAAACAAGATCGAGACACTTTTCTATTCTTCAAGATTTCAACTTTCCTATTTTGGGTTAAGGAAGTTTCCAAATTTGAAGCTTGAAGAGTATCTATGTAAGGACAAGACTCAAAGGCATCAAGACATAGGAAGTAGTACAAATTTACTTTATGCTATCTAGGTTATTATTGTAGCAAGTCAAATTGTGATTTAATTTGAAATTGTAATTAGGGGTTATGCTCAATTCTATATCTTTTTAGGTTGTTGCTACTTCCTTTATGGAGGAGTAGGTTTATAGTTTTGATTTTGATGAAAGCAAGGCTGAATATGTGATTTGTTCTTCATTGATTTTGATATATTCCTTGATTTCATGAATTAAATTGTGTTGTGCTTATTATTTATCTTAAGTTAATAGTATGGAATATTAATTCTTGATTTGATGTCCATGCAAATCAATTGAAAGATTGTTTATATGATTAGATCTACACAATTGGAAGGAGTGATATGCAATCCTAGCATTAAAATGACATAATTTTTTAGGATTAGGATGAAACCTAACATGGAGATTCTAGATCGATAATGCTATCTTAGAGGCTTTAACTAGAAAGGAATTTCAGTTAATCAACCCAAGGTTAGGATTCAATAGTCTTGACTAATATAGTGGATTACATTAGGAATCTTTATTGTTCAAGATTATAAACAATGATATTAGAATTATTTTTAACATAATCTTATATCATCTAGTGGGGATTCAAGATCTAAACTTCTTTTGCTGTTTGGGTTATCTTTTACTTGACTTGTGTTACTCTAAGATTAGTAGTAATATTATATCTTATTCACTTACTCGCCTGGGAGAATAGTAAGTCTTAGTATTGAATAATCCTTGTGGGAACGATATTTGTTCTCTAATTCTATACTATAAATATTGATAAGGTTTACTTGCCTATAGTACGATCATAGCAAGAAATTAGGAATGATTTGAACTTGATATTGGTTTTTGATTGCTATCGACATCCATACCACTTTCCCACTCCAAACAACCCCCGGACTACCTTAATCAAACACCGTCACCTACATATTGTCGAGTACCTTCTCAAACATGACATTCTTGATCATTGTAAAATAAACCAGCAATACCAATTACTTTGCATTCATTCAAAGAACCCAATATTACCCTTTCCTCATCAAGTCACACGTATTTAATTTGCTAAGTTTAGGCTACGTTTAGTTCATTACTAAATAGGCATATAAAGCAAGCTGTAACTACTACGTATTCGTACAACCTTTCGATTATAAATCAAATTTCATTAGTCTAACTTGAACTCATAAACCGATTAGTGTGAAATAAAAAATAATCATTAATATTTAATCATGTGACGTTATAGATGGTCAATTACTAAGTTGTATATTGGTTCATTACTAAGTATTTACTAAGTTTAATCCATTATGATGTGGACAAAAATTCGTATAAAGTTGTCTAACAAATTAAAGCCTTATTACTTTTGGTATTGGGAAAATGTTAAATTTGATACTTAAACTTTGCACAAAAATTTAATTTTGGTACTTGAACTTTGAAGTGACCAATTTAATATCTAATCAAAATTTTTATGGTTACATTTCCTATCTCACTAACGCCATTTATTCTATTTCTTGATGTGAAGGAGACAACCTATAAGTGCTATATAGTGTATTAGTGTTAGGAGAAGTAGTAAAAGTTCAATGATAGGTTGCCTCTTCCATTTTAGTAAACAGAGCAAACAATATTAATTATAAATTCCTAAAATAGAAGACGTCCTATCATTACAAGCTAATTTTAGTATTTTCTAAGTATGAATGAGTAGAAGCATTAGCCTCCCAAACAAAGACCTACCGCTTCTACTTACTACCATCTTGTGCTGAGAAAATAGGGAGCCTTCGCATTTCTCGTACTAATTATAATGCCTCCAAAGAAATAACAACAATTGACAATACTTAACAACTACACCTTGGAAGGTATAACTATTAGTGTTAAAGCCTTGCCCTTTAACAAAGATAAAAGTGCAAGCTATTAAAGGTGGATAAAGTCCTAAGGCAAAGTAGTGTAAGCACAAAAAAGATTGTTGGTCCCGAAAAAATAACCAAGAGGGGGGTGAATTGATTATAAATAAAAATTTTACTTTTCAAAATTTCAAAAAAATTCACACCTGTAAGCTCTTGTTTTCTTAGCAATCTAAATTCGATTTCGAAAATTTGAAACCCGGAACCGAAACCCTAAAAGAATACCCCTAGTCCAGTTGGACTTGAAAACCCTATGTCCGGCAATCCCAAGAACGAAACCCCGGAACAATAAAAATGAGTTAACTCTAGAATATAGCCCTAAGTAATTTATCAAAACATAAAAGGTCAAAATTCGAAGCAATTCATTCATTTCAGACCCGATCAAGATTTGTTCTCGAAAATCGATCCCCAAGACTCGAAAATAGAAAATTAATATATAGGACTCTTTAGAACCGAAATTTAATAGGGAATTCAAAAATATATTTATAATAATTTTTCGAGTTATAAAAATTATAGTTATAGCCCTTTTATCGTATTTTCATTACTATCGGTAATTTAGTTGACTAATCAACTTTTTGATTTTTTTCACACTATTCACCAAGTACAACCACCCATTCTCTATTCTTACATCCTTACAACCTATTCTTACAATTTTACATCATTTCCTTACAAATTTACCTTTTCAATACATTTTATTACTTAAAGATACTTATTAAATTTGAATTTTATTACACAAAATAATTAAACTTCTCTCTCTCCCCCTTTGCATGGAACCGGCGCCCCTCTTGGTCTCTCTCTCTCTCTCAATTGTTTGATTTTCCTTCAATTATTTAATCATACAAAAAAAAAAAAACCTAATCTATTTCCTATAAAATCTCTCTTTCACCTTTCACTTTTTCACTTTCTCTCATTTTCTCATAAAACAAACTTTTGGAAAGTCTTTTTCTCTCCTTTTCCTCCCTCTTTGCCGTGAGCTTCTTCCACAACACACACATAAAATTTTGTTTTTGTTGGTCTCAAATAATAATCAAGAAGGGGGGTTGAATTGATTATTACAAATTTTCGTCTTTAAAAATGATCCCCTTTTGGTTTTGAAAAATGAGAACAATATACTAATTAAACAAATGTAAAAATAAATTGCATAAAAGTAAAAGAATAGAGAAAAGAAGATTAGGCAGCAATTTATAGTGGTTCCGCCTTGTGCGTCAGTCCACTCTTCCAGCTCCGAGCCGGGGATCCCGTTATCCTATGGGTTTATTCCACTATATCCAATAAATTCAAATTACAAGATAGTGTAATCCTCTCTACTTGATTCTCACAACTATTCTTTAGCTACAACCGATCTACAAAGTCTAATCCTATAATTGAACTACCAACTAAGAAGGCAACGACACGTTCCTTCAATTACAAAAAGAAAAGAAAAGAAATTTTCGAGATCAAAAAGAAAAAAGAAATATTGCAAAGAGATCAGCTCGCTTCTTGAAACGTAAGAAGAAATTATGAATATTTAGGCAAAATGGAACTTCTGGGTTTTGTTCTGGGTTTTGTTTTGTATATACTTGGTAAGAAAAAAGAGCTTCTTTTTTGTGTGTGAATAGTATCAGCTCCCTTTTTTTTACTTCGATCTTCTTCTTTTTCTCTTTGTCTTCTATATAATATATTCCTTGTTCTCCTTAACGTCCAATAGCTGTTTGGAAGATGGATAAGCTTTCCCAAAAATCTCGGTTAAAAATCTTTTGTTCCTTATCTCTTTTTCGAATTTGAGTTCTTTTGTTTCTTCAATTGGGTAGAAGATAAGATGAGATATGTTTCTTCCAGATATTGTGGTAACATTTATCTTGATTTGAAATTTGAAAACTGAAACTGATTCATCATAATTTGATCTTCTTCTTCTTTATCTAAACCAATAATAGATAACGTTCCTTTTTTGAACTCACACATGAATCCCATAAAATTAGGTAAGCGATGGACTTATCCTTTTCTTGAAACATTATAGATACTAATATTTGACTTGTCTTGAAGGAGAAAAATGTGTAGAATCTGTTCAAACAAGGTTTGGTATTGTTCATGAAGATTTCGATCGTTGATGAGAGAGAAAGTTTAATAAAAACATTAAATCCCCTTGGATTAAACCAACTTAGGGGGAACAAATGAGTATATTACCAAAATAAACTCATTTACTCGAAGTTATGTCTTCAAGATTCATTTTTGTACTGAACTGGAATGATTTGCATCAAGTTAGAGAAGATGAACAGTGAAATCACATTATATAGAGCTGCTGTCAAAAGTGCAGTGAAAGGCTTGTAAAAGGTTCTAGATTTCTGGAAAAATTCTTTATCCTTAAAGCAACCTTCTGGAAAACATTCTGGATTTCGAATACTCTTCATCATTTTTCTTCTTTCTCTTTAACTTGATACTACATACTTAATAAACTTATTAGTAATCATTTTTACTCTTTCATTATCATCAAAACCTATTTTAAGAGAGTCTAACATTTTTCTTTAAGTTTTCTTCTCTAAAAACTAAATAGGTAATAGATCTTGACCCTATCACTATAAAAACATGTAATGACAAGATCATACATGTGTGGTTCCACCAAAAATCCCCATGAGCTTTATGCTAGGGATGTGAAAATACTAAAACATGATATTCTTGTCATCACAATGTGTAGATCTTGTTATTAAAGTTGATTTACTATTATTTTGCTATAATATTGCTAAATGTTTATCTTATAGATATTTGGTACAAAAACTCTTTCTTTAAACTCATTTACATATTGTTTATGTTGCATTGCATCCATCACATGAGTAATATAACAGATTTATTTGTTTAGAGTACTTAAAATGACATAATTACTTGTCTTACATGCATAAAAGGTTTACAACATGATGGTCTTAGTAAAGGTGTTGCCAAAACTCAAGATCTATTTTATTTCTATCAAAAAGTGATTTTGAAAATTCGGATATTGGGAAAGAATCATTTAGAAAACCTATTTTCCAACTTCAAAGTGAAGATCTTTACATGTAAAATAAATGGCTTAGGTGATAGATATCATAAAGGAGTGATTTTTATAAGATGAGCTGAGTTTTACTAAGAGAAATTTTCAAAAACAAGAAAAGGGTTACAAAAGTTAAGTTAGATCTATGTTTCAACACCAACAAAAATGTTGAAATTTGTAACTAAGGTGAAATGCCAAGAAAACACCTATTTTCCAATCCTAAAACAAGAGTTTTATTAGAGAGATGAAAGCCTTGGGGAGTAGGTTTGATTAGAACCTAATTTTAGAAAGATTAAATGAGTTTTTTCATAAAAAATAATCTCAAAAACAATTTCCCGAAATTCGGATCTAAAATTGATCTCCATTTAAATACCTATTTCCAAATATCAAAATGAGGATTTTAATAGAAAATAGAAACCTTAGAGAATAGATGTAATAAAGACTTGATTCTTATAAGAATAAATGTATTTTATCAAAGTATAAACAAAACAAAGAAAAGGTTTCCAAACTTGGATCAAACAATATTTTCATATCTTAAAATTGTGTAAAATTCGTCACTAGGCAAGACCCATATGTAAACATCTATTTTCCAACCTTTAAATGAAAAATTTTGTTAAGATAATGAATGTATTAGGTATATGGGTCATCAAGGCTTTGTCCTAGTAAAAATATGGATGATTTTCAAGGAAATAAAGTTAGTTTTTCCAACCAAGTGTTCTTGAAATTGTTGCAAAGTAAAAGTCTTCTAAAAATTATTTTTAATAAAAAAATCATTAAGGATTTACATGTAGATAGCTCATATCATGTCATTCATGATCATAACTTGTAGATATTGCATGCAAATATAATATACTTGATAGAAATAATGTAAATTTCACAAAATAATCTCGGAAATGTAAGTTTTAGCTACTGATCAGATCTGATCGGAGCATTCTGAGACCTAAATGTTTTCAAAACTTAAAAAGAATATCATAAATAGGTAGATCTTTCAAAGTAGATAAAAAATCAATAGCTTATTTGTGAAATTCCAAGTTAAAATGACCAAATTATGACTGTTTTAAGTTAGAATTTTCATTTATCACGGAAATTACGAACTCAAGAGTTTTATTTAATAAGTTGGAAATAGTTATGGTATGAAATACTTATTTGGTATTTCTTTCATTTAGGTGATTTTGAATCGGGGAAAATTCTTGTTTCTGGATCACTATCATTAATGATCGATGTTCATGGCCGAGTGAGTTCACTATCCTTAAATTACATGCTTATGATTATACTTGTAATGATAGTAGCATTAGATTAGGGCAAGATAAAATTGGAATGTGCATGTGAATTCTATTTGATTGAATCGATGATAAGAATATCGAAATGGGAATGGTTATAAATATTTGCATGATTTAATATAGAATTGAAGTGTCTGCAATATCTATGATCGCCTATAATTCGTAATAATATGCCATGATTTCATAAATAAATTAACCATGCATATCATATGTTGAGTCACATTACATTTGTTATTATACCTTTGTGGGAAGAAGGCATAATAGCTGGGCAACAAGGAGCCGTAAAACTCGAATGTTGGCATAATGGCCTGAATTAAAATGGAAATGGTGTAGGCACTTGTATCAACTACAAAATTAGTGAGTGGTTAGGCAATTGAATCAACCACTATATAAATGAGAAAAATTGAAATCTATGGTTGTATGAGCTTGAAACACCGAACCTCAAATGGAGGGCATAAATCCATTCAACATAGGACTCCTAGAAAGTCTCATATATTGAGTGCTCACGTGCTTGTGCATTTCATATGGTTGTCTAATATAACTTGCTTGCCCTATTGTTTGATGAAGTATTTAATTTTAGAAGTTAAACTCACTAAGCTAGCATAGCTTATACCCCCATAGTTTCTTTTTGATGCAATTCTCATACATATGGCTGTATCCTTGGACTTGGCCAAATCAGGTAATGCGATGTTAGGAGTGTTTCCTATTAGAAGTTTATGATTAGTTATGTATAGCTTTTGTTAGTAAACCTCAAACGATCAGGTTTTACTTAAAAGATAATACCTAGATTTTTGTTTAGTAGGGAAATGCCCCTTAGTATTTTGTACCTGATCCTGAATATCTGTGGTTTATGTTTTTATACTTATCTTAACAAATTGAACTATCTATCGCTAACTGTTTATGTATTCTATTGTTGTAAAGGGAATGACTTGCATACTAACACAAGACTTTTGAATGACTGTGGTAGTGATTCTTAAGTCTCATTTAGCATGCAACGGACTGTTACGTTTAAGGTACCCTTTGGGGCGTGACAACACCACTTAGTTACTCAACTTTAATGGCTTTAAAACTTTCTTTAAAACAAAAAACTTAATAACTAATATCTTTGAACAAAATTCGGATCAAAAGAATTTATTCAAACCTACAACATATCAAACAATATTTTCAAAGTTAAACTCCTAGTTTTACTCTTTGATTAACTCTCTGCTTAAGAAAAGATATTCCAGTTACTCTTTGAATTACTTTATGAGCATATAACAGCTAACAAAAACAATTAATTATGCACGAAATAAAGAGAGATAAGGGAATAGAGAGTGCAAAATTGATTTATAGAGGTTCCGCCTTAAGCATTAGTCTTCTCTTCCAGCACCAAGCCAGGGACCAGGTATTTTACACCGGTATGTTCCATTGTCCATTCAACAATCAAGAAGTTACAAGTTGTCTTTGCCAAGGCACTTGGCTACAATGCACTCAGCTTGATTGTCCAAGCTTTTTCTTAAGCTAACAATCAATCTACTGAGCCTACTTGTAACTCTCAATTCTCACACAAAGTGAATAAATCTAGATCAAAAGAAATACAATCATAATCCTCAAAATTTCGAACAATAAAGACAATAAAAGAAGATTGCTCAAGGTGAAGTTTTCAAGTTCTCTGTTTTCTTTCTTGTGTAGTAGTTGCTTTATACTTTTCTTGATCTTCTCATATTTATTTTTTTTCATCAACGGCTAGGTCTTGAAGTAGATAAGTTTAAAGCCTGATATTGTGCGTGTCATTCAGATGAGATTTGTTTGTTGAATCTTTTTCCAATTGAAAATTTGAATAAGTTTCTTACTTTTGATTGAAATCTGTTGGATGTCGTTCTGTAACATATAAAAACATAAGGATTTCTTGATTTCAGCTTCGTAAAGTTGATCCATTGCTTGGTATCTGCAAACTTGCGATTGTTGTGATCTGATCCATTATTTGAGGATAAGAAAGATCGTGATCTATTCTCAATAGAATAAAATAGAACGTCTGATGGAAAATTTTAATCTGATTATTGTGCGCCTATCATTGATAATTTCTTATATGCATTCCTGATACTGTTCATTATCCTCTTTAATTCAAATTTCTAGCTTTGTAGAGATAGTCTTAGTTGTTGATAAGAATCCCATAAATTCCATCTACTCAAAAGATAAACATCTTCTTATATGTTCAATTTGAAAACGGATTTGTTTTCCTGCATTTTGCAGCTTATAAATCTCATATTTATCAAAGTCATCAAACTGTCCTTAAACCTCGTGATTTGAGTTCAATCCACTGTCCTTTGTCTTTGTGATTTTGAAAATTTTGTCTTGTTAAGACATAGCCTAAAGAATAAAAATATTAGCTTCTTGTGTCTAATTAGAAAATTGAATGTGTCCAAAGAATCTTGAACTTGCTGTCGTATTTTTGCTATCAAAACATAATGGTAATCCTTAATCCAAATAAAAAACTTGAATCTCCATGGATATTGAACCAACTATGTAGAACACAATTGAATGTATTGCCTAAATGCATTCAACTTTGGAGCTAGGTTTTCAAATCCATAAAGAATAATAGAAAATCCAATTTCTTGAAGTATGTTCATAAAACTCGTTCATAATGACATTTACCCTCTGATTGACCTTTTGACTATTATATGAGTTTTGTAAGCCAATGTTTTTACCTTCTGACTTTACATTTGTTCTTGAAAAACTTTTCAAATACTTTCTGAATTGAATCTCTTTTGAAATATTTTCATAAACCAACTTTGATTATACTTAAGTATTGCACACTTAATAAATTTGTTAGTAAACAATCATACATGTTTTGTTATAATCAAAACCAATCTAGGAGACTTAACAAAGATAACCCCAAAGTAGTTGGCTTAGCCTAGGATAAAAGCAACTCATTAGAATTCATCACTTCCTTTACTCCTAGGCATTGAACACAAGCCCCATTAAAGGCCTAAGAAATTTGATGTCTCAAAATCCTTGATTAGATCCTAAACTCAAAAGAAGGGGAGACCTTAGCTTTAGATCAATAAAGAAGAACAACAGACAATGCCTTTAGTAGCTAGTCCACATTTGGGAGGTAAAGGAATAACAAGAAAAAGAAGAGAATTTTCTAGAAAGGATCTCGAAAGAAAACATTGTAATGGCTACACAATTGTAGATTATGTTGCTTTATATAAACATGAGTCAATCAATAAACCCTTAGGAAATAAAGGATAGTACATAATCCAACCCAAGTTACCAAGATCACCCACCCATAAAAGGTTATCCATGCGTCAAATAGCAAATAGTCATGGTATATATATTTAGTCAATCGCAATGAATTTACATGGAAATTAGGATAACAAATCATGCAATTTACACTATCTTCCTTACTATCTCCACGTATGTAACGCATATTTAATGCGTTGCAACATGCAAGAAAAAGAAGCGAACTTCCTTTGCAAGAGCTCCTTAGAATTCAAAATAACAAGAAGACAATTGCTAGAAGAGTAACTGTCAACTTTGAAGACTCCCCTAATATGCCTCTTCAACCTCCTTGGTTTTTGGGGGGGGGGGGGGGGGGGGGGGGGGGGGGAGGAAGACAACCAAATTGAGTGGCACACTTTTAATACCAACAAAAGAATAAAATTTAGTGATAGTTTACTTTAAGGAAAAAAGATTATGGCTTCGGAAAAAAAGTTTTGTCTATCAAGAGCTCACCTAATCTAGTAAAAACCAAACTTTGGCTCGATGAAGACCTTGCCTATCTAACTCATCCTAACAAGCCTACTAATCTTGACTTAATGAAGATTTAAATTGGTTTAACTTACCTAACAAACCTCTACTAGTCTTAGCTTGATAAAGACCCTAATTGGTTGACAAGCCCCTACCAATATTAGCTTGGCAAATACCCCATTGAGTTTAACTTGCCTCAACAAGTCTTTTCCAGAGGAAAAAACACATTAATGGAACTTGCATAGCCTGAGAATTCTACATAGGAATTTCCTTCAATAGTTATGGTTCAACTATACCACAGCCAAGCTTAATCTTCTATGGCTAACTGCTCCTCAAATAGGTTTAGAGCCTTAGTAAAAGAACTAGCTTGACTCTTAGTGTCACCCAACCCCATCAATAAAATACTTCTATCAAAATGACTTCGCTTCATATGAGTCTAAGTTTGCTTATTTGAAAATGAGTTCTCATCCAATTGAGTTTGCTTAATAAAAATTTAGACTTTCTTAGGAGAAAGGTGAAGGTTCGGTAATTCCTTGCCCTACAACTATAAGGCTTAAGACCAATAGCAGCACACGAACCTCTTAGTCATCATGGAGCTCTTAACACATGGGTGGAAACAAATAATCGGCATAAATAAAAAAGGTCTATGCAACTTGTCATCTTTTGAAAGGTAATAGTATATAAGTAACTTTACCTACAAATCTTAATTTGGTAATAAAGAGTAAAGCATCTTGAAGCCCTTTTTGCATAGCACAACTCAATTTGACCCTCTTGAAAGAAGACAAAGGAAAAAGTAAACAAAAACCTAGCATTATCCTAAATCGTAGGTTGACTATAGCTTACACAAGCTGACCAACTCAAACTTAGATGCTACTTTCTTTCACCTAGGTAATGGACATCAAATGGTAAGCCGCCAATTTGTTCCCACAAACTCTTCCTAAGGACTCAACACTCCTCTTAATAAACGAAATAATCCTATGTCCACACCTAAGGACTTGACTTGCCAATTGGCATTCGATGGCAAGATTGCCTAACTTACACCCATTAACGCCTCTAGCTTATCAACTCAAAGACTTAATACTCTTCCCAAAAGATGGCATTCTTTTTTCACGCCTAAGGCTCAACTTGGTAACTAAACAAAGCCATAATTATCGAATAGCCCTAACAACTTTCTAGCACAAGTGCTTAGACTACTGATTCTAAGCACATGCCACTCAATAAGCTGCTGCAAATGTGATAGACCAATACAACTAGAACCTTAAAGCCAAGTTGACAACCTTGCTTAACATCCAACCTTAGACTTTAGAGTTTTAAACTAAAAGCCTCCCAAAACCAACCGGTTGACTAAGGAGTAGGGCAAAAGTGCTACCTATATTAAAAAATATTTAATATGATAAAGTTTTTTTTGTACTTATTCAGTTGGTAAGTTTCAACTATGCTTAAGATGGTGTTTAGGATAGTAAGATTTTGAGTAGTTGGGTTTATTGTTTTATCTTAAAAGAATACATGGATGGATGCACTGGGGAGGCAATGGTGTATTATATTAGCTAAGACCCGTTATTTTTCTTATTGCATGATGTTTGAATGTACGTAAAATGAAGATAATATGATATATTGTGAAGCATAGATGGGTGGTGATGATATGGGGTTGTGAAAGTGATCAAATGATGGGGTAAACAATTTTGATATGGTGACATTAATAGAAGGATAGGAGACTGTTACTTTTCAATAATTGAAGTTTATTTTATAGAGATATGATAATTAAAGTGGACATAGGATCATGTTGTTTATTGAGATGATGAAAAGTCATTGAGTTGATGAGCTAGGAGAGTTTATGGGAGTGAGTCAGGTGATCTTGCCACTAAATGCTAATTGCCAAGTCAAGCCCTTAGTGTGACACATGATCATTTCATTTATTGGGAGGAGTGTTAAGTCCTTAGGAGGAGTTTGTGGGAAAAAATTAGAGGTTGTTATTTCTCAATAATTGAAGTTTATTTGATAGAGATACGCTAACCCCTAAAGTCCAGTTGCTAGTTGTAGTTCACATAACTAGACTTTTGGTCATGCTAGCATCCATATGCTATGCCCCAAGACATGTTTGGCGTTGAGACACTAACTAAAATGCATTTAGCCCTTACAACATTGCTAGCACAAGCATAATTAATTCTTAAAATGTAAAAATGCGTTCATATAAATCATACAATATTTTTCTAATTAAGCGTAACTTAATTCTAACAAGAGGGTAACTGTACAATGCCTTCCATCATCAAGATTCACATTAAACTTATTAGTTCAATGATCTCCTTTTTAATAAGAACAACCATGGCATAATTAACTCTCCATCAATTAAGCATCTACGTTTAAGTGTAATTTTGCAAATAAAGTCAAAATATGACACTTAACTTGATGAAATACAAGTTACACTTAATAAACAAACCACACATATACACAACATTCACATGTTAATTATGCATCTAGCATTTCTCTTCTTATGGATTCATAAAAAGGGCAAAGAAACTCAACCCGTATGAAGAGAACAAAAGCATAGAAATGCACATGTATCTTTTACCATCTAAATGTTGTAGGCTTAGCGATCGGACAGTACATGATAGAGAGGCTTCATCACCATATGAACAACTTAAAGCCAAAGATGCACAAACTCAAGTTCCAAAGTTCAAGCTTCTTCATATGATTATTCTAAACATGTAAAAACATGCCAAAAAATATATTTCATCATATAGCAAATTTGTGTAATCATATGATCAACCAAGACTTGAGATTCATTTTAGGATGCTTAAAGTTGCCTAACAATAGCAACAATCATTTTCATTCTTTCAAACTAATTTAAAAGCTTCCTTAGGTATGAAAAGCATGGTTTTAAAATGGTATTCAAGAAGTTTGGTATTCAAGAAGTTTGGCATTCAAGAACTTACCTCTTTTTAGTTAGTTTCATGCACTAAGATCACCAAAGACTTCTAAAATTTGTATATTAAGGCATATTAACGCACAATTAACACAACATAAAAGGGGAAAAAAAAAAAAACTCAAGCAAGTTAAGATATTAGCTCATTGATGCCCTCAAAGTGCCTTGTTGGTATCTATAAAATCAAGATTTATGTCTTTGGTACCTATTTATGTTTGGGTTCTTTTAGGTTAGTAAAATAAATATTTCTTTTTCAAGAACCCAAACAAACTTGCTTTTATAATTCAAATGCGCATTTCTTCTCATTGCACAATTGTGTGCTATATAGCCAACTCTATTATAATAGTTGCAAGTTTCATACGTGGTTTTTGCAAAGCGAGTCTTATGAAGCTTAAAAATATAGTTTCTATTATAATTAATTCCAAATTTGTTTGAATCACTCTTTTGTTTACTAAGAAGTCTATTTAAATTATTTTCACTCTTGGTGAACTTAGATATGATTGCATTTGATTCATTTAAGTTAGTTTTTGAATTGTCATTAACTTTTAATTTCTCTGGCTCTTTTACAAGTTCCTTATTACAATGAATAGCAAAATCATTTCCTTTGAAGGTTTTAATTCTCAATATCAAGCAAATCTGGCTCAAATTTTTTATTTCTCATTCCATTTGCACAAATCATCACTTTCAATCTTCAACTTATTATTTTCTAATTTAAGTACTCACTTTCTTCGCATAATTTCTCATTATGCTCTTTAAGCTCATCATACCCACTTCTTCTCCTACCTTCTTTATCATACATTTTAGCATACTATTCTTCTTTCACATTTTAACCAATTCATCACACAATTTTTCATATATATAGTATAATTCATTGTATGAGATGTTTGACAAAAAAGGTTACATCTTATCATCCTACAAAATATCAACTTACACTATTATGAACACAGCATTCACAAGATTAAAATTTTTATAATGTTATCATGTAGTATATTACAAGTTTGAATAACCATTGTATCATATGTCATGCTATTACAAATCGAGAAATAAAATTCTTAACCTATGACATGTGGAGACAAAGTTAACATTTACAAGGATTAAACTCATCATACATAGTATATTACAACTTTATTACTCCAAAATTTCCTATGGTGATACAAGCATCCTGGCGGAACAACATGTTAATATGTCATAAGAATCATGAATCAAATATTCATATACATCTTTTCAAATATTAATAAAATTGCATATGAGGCAATTTTTATCACAACTTTTAGTTTAAAAGGAATCAATAGGTAAATATTCACAAAAGAATCATCACTTAAATTCCTGTGACATACTTGGAAATAGAAGACGAGCGCACATTGGGGGAATTGGCCTATTGGAGCTTTGACGGCTTAAACCTGGGTTGAGTAGTGGTAGAATCAGGTTGAGGCGGCTACAAGGTGGCTGGTAGTCGGTCGAACTGAGGCAGAGGTGCTGATGAAGGCTCTGGTGTGGTCATCTTTACTCGAAAAAATCGTAGAGTGGTGTTTCAAGCTTCCCTCGAGGGGGAGGGGGGATGGGGGGTCCGACGGTGCTGGTGACGGCCTCCTGGTGGTCGTCGAGGTGGATTAAACACTAGGGATTGAAGATCTTGTCCTCCTGAATGCTCCTATGATGTTCAATTTCTTTGATTCGACTTATATGAGCACGGATTTGAATTCAAACCTTCGAAACCCGAAATCATAAATAAGAACATCAAGTTAGTAATTGTTGGGAAATTAATGTAATTCCTTGAGTGGTTTTGGTGTTTATATCCTATTTATAGTGTTAGGATTAAGAATCGCTCCTCAAGTCTTACTAATCTTAAGGCAAGTTCTAGGACGAATTTGTGAACCCACCAAAATTATCATAAGTTTCTAATTAATTTGGATACTCAATACCTACATACTAATTTGAAGCCTTCCATATCTTTTAGATTACTCGAAATATTCAAATTTGATTAGATCACCATGTTTTATAAAAGTTGAATCTTGTTTTTTTCCAAAGTTCAAGCTCCGATTTGATATAGTAGACGTTTATGAAAATTCACATATTTGGTATCAAACAAAAAGCCCTCTGCACCTAGTTTTCAATTTTGCCATCAAATTAGCGAATTTGAAATTAAAATGAGGTAAAAAATGGGCACGAAGTTAGAGAGTTAAGATAGTATGTTTTTCCCTAAGGTAGGAGATGAAGTGCTGATGTCAGCGCAACATCAACATCTTTTCTTCTGAAAAAAATGAATAAATTAAAATATTTACCATCATGTCATATTAAATAACTCCTTGAGTTTCCAAAACTGAATTTTATGCTACATTTGATGGTATGGTAAAGATCAAATAATTATATTAATTAATCTTTTAGTAAAAATGAGGTTCCTACAATAAGCTGATCGTTTGTCTAAGAATGAAAAGTTAAGAGAAATTGTAATTTTAAGCTAAGAGAAATATCCTTTGCTTTATGTAAACTTTTTCGAAATCATCTCACAAACCTAAAATCTCAATTTGAATCATGGATCCTCAATTATTTTTTATTTTTTATACCCAACTAAGCTAACATCTCCATAGGATACCAAACTCTTAAATGAATGAAATAAGCCTTACTTCGAGGAGTTAAGTAATGATATATATACATCTAGCATATTATTACACATGCCAGCTATATGTATGTATATAGATGTATATCTACTATATCATATATTATATGTATAATATGCCAAATGATATATTACTTACGACACTTCTATTAAATTATATACGATATTATTACATATTGTATACGTACAAATACGATTATTATAACATCATATAAAATATACATGTAATAATTGTGAGCGAGAGTAGGATGTAAAAGTTTATTAATATATCATGTAAAACGTAAATAAGAGTAAAATTTTTTAAACATCAAGATCTACTTTAAATAGATGAATGGCTTAAAAAAAAAGAAATTGCAGGATCGGTCCCGTGATTTTGAAGATGAGACTGTAGAAAGTTCATGTAACAAGAGGAGATTAATATAAGAAATAAAGGATTTTTTTATGGTACAATTAACGTAACGGTTAAAACTTATGATTTAATCCTTGAAATTTTTTTTATGGTTATAATCATGTTAATAATTAGATAATAAACTCGATGATTCTACGACTGAACTATAGAAATTCGCATAGAAGAAATTAGATCCTGTGTGATAAGATGATGAAGGTTCTCATACTGTTGCTTTGATGATTATTAGAGTCCTAAAGTGAAGTAAAGTTTCATTGGAAACCTGCTAGGGGTAGATCCTTTTAACTTTAATAGCCTTTCGGTGCTTAATTTCAACTGCTTTTATTTCACTTCTCCTCTTTTTTAATCCCTCGCTTCTCTTTACTGATTACATGGAACAATAATGCAACCCATTTTGTTGTTTTGCTTCACTATGCAGATTTGATGACACTATTAGAAAGAGTTAAAAAAAAAAAAAAAAAAAAGAAGCCTCCATCCCTCCGTCCCTCCCTCCTGTTCTAGAAAATGCTCCTATATACCCAAAACATACCTACATCTCCTCCCAAAGAAAAGCTAAAGCTGAAATTTCTGACTTCTAACTGTCTCTTTTCCTACCTCCTTTTGACTTTAATCTTCAATCACATTCCTTATGTTCACACTCTCTGTCTCCTTAATTGTTTTTCAAAACATTTTGGCGCCTCAAAACATTCCTAGAATATGAAAACATAATCCAACAATGAATTTAAGCACAGCCCAACAAGTGCAATGGCTATTGATGTTTGCTCAGAGATTTCTAGCCCAGGAATTAGTCCTAGAATATCCTTCTCACATGATCTCAATGAGAACGACATCAATCCCGTTGAAGAACCGCGGCGGCGTTTGGATTCGTCTCTATTGGATTCAGGATCGGATTTCGATTTTTGCATCAGTGCTAATAGTTTCCTGTCGTCTGCAGATGAGCTTTTTTCCAATGGTAAGATTCTCCCCGTGGAGATGAAGAAGGAGAAAGTCATCATTGATCCAAGGTCCACAACCCGCAGTAGTTATCCTTCCGTTTACTCTCTTCCCTCCAGGAATAACATTCCTGGCTCTGTAACTGCACAAAAGAAGAGACTGAAAGAGTTCTTATCGGCCAACTCAGATACAGATGCAGATACGGATACCGATGACGATAAAAAGCACCCGAGTACAAAATCATTTTGGCATTTCAAGCGCAGTAGCAGTCTCAATTGTGAAAGTAGCAGAGCTAAAGGTGTGATCCGATCGTTCCAATTCCTTTCACGTAGCAATTCCACCGGATCGGTTCCGAATCCAAAACAAACAGTGATTGGAAAGGATAATCAGAGGCCAAATCTGCAAAAACAGCCATCGATTCCTAGTTATCGAAGATCATCATCAGTCTCATCTTTTCGTATGCCTTATTCTTATAATTCATGGCAAAAACCTCAGATTAAGAAAGTTTATGGGAATGGTGTCAGGGTTAGCCCTGTTCTAAATTTCCAACCTCATATCACTATAGGTACTGTTAATCTCTTCAGTTTTGGTTCACTATTTTGCAATGGTAAAGTTAAAAAGAAAAAGAAATGAATATTTACTTTTTCTTACTTTTTTTGCCACTATTGTAACTCCATGTCTTTGTATATTATCAATCATATAGAAAAACAGCTCTACCTATTAAATTGTCTACTTCTCTAGGATATTCGAATTCGCCCTTTCGCAGGTTGAAAACTACAGTAAGACGGAAATACGGTTTTCTAAATTTGTTCTCACTGCATTTTTATTTTTATTTTATTAAAATATTATCACTCACAATCAAATTAAAAAAGAAAAATAAAGTTATAATAATATGATATGATATTATGTGAATTTAAATAATATCATCTATCATATGTAAAACAAAGAAAATTAAGAAAAAGCAATTTAAAGATTCAAATTGGCGTAAAGTCCTTTTTTTTTTTCACTTGGATATTTACATATTTATCACTAGTACCATTCTTCTGTTTGTAATAGGAATTGTACCCCTAGTGCTTACCAACTTAGGCCAGTTTAGAGTTTGTTTTCATTCTAATATGTGTAACATATGTTTTGTATTTATTTAAATCTGAGTGTTTGTTAAAAAATAGATATCAAATAAAAATACAATATAAATAAAAGGGTTTTATTTGTCTTATTATTTTTAGATCATTTTAGTATAATTCTAATATCATTTTCAAACTGATAGTTGTCAACAAATTGATACTAATAAAAAACTGACAGTTTTACTCATAAACTAATAAAATAGAATCGATACTAAATGAATAATATGTATTATAAATGTTGACATGATATAGATAGAAATACAATATCAATAAAATTTAACAATCGAAACAGACCTAAATATAAAGACAAATGAGAAAAATACCATTTAAACATATCCTTAACCATTGATAAATGGATATTAATCGTGGACAGATGCATATGCATATGGATATGTCGTGGACATAAGAGACACTTGAACAAGGAATCCTCCTTTCTATGCCCCTCTATGCTTTTATGCTTTTTATTCTTTTAAATCTTTTCTTTTATTTACATTTTATCCCTGAATAATTAATGTGGATGTCCTTGGATTTTAGATTTGGATCGTTGCTCTTTTGGTGCTTTCTCATTTTTCTGATTTTATTTATGCCTTTATTGGGTCCCCCTTTTCTTTTGACGTTGTCTTGATATGTGAAAGCTAAAAAAGAAATATATAAAGGAGAAAAAAAAGATGTAGTTTCAAAAAAATATAATAATGATCGAGAAGCGTTTAGTTTAGTAGTCAATATTAATATTATGAATAGATCTTGATTTGTCAGAAATGGTACTTCCTTAGATATTGACAAACCAACTGACACATGGCCCATAACCATACATACGTAAGATTTATATTTCTACATTAAATAATGTTAACTACCGAAAAATAAAATATAAAATCGTTTACTGTTTATTCAGACCATTTGATTGATGGTTTGCTGAAAATATTAGTGGCATTTGCACACCCCGTCTCTCTCTCTCTCTATATATATATTATATACATATATTATATATGAATCAAAAGGTACAAATCTAATCTATAATATTTAGTTTATTATTTAAGCTCTTAATTTTTAAAAATTGATTCCTTAATTTAAATATATATCTATTTAAATTATCTTAGTTTTAAAGCTGTTCTTTAGTCTAATCAATAATATAATATTAAAAAAAACACTTTTAGATAATAGTTGTGTGGCTTAGCCATCCTATACATGATCAAGCCATCTAATGTTAGGACCATAATAGTGGATCATCATTTGAAACAGCTCAATTGATAGTTGAAAATCGATAACTTGATCTTAGAGAAAAAAATAAATGGATTTTTAGTCCATTTATCTTAAATAAACTTTTTATCGAAAATCTATGTGAAAAATGATATTATAATAATCCTATATAATATCACATTCCATATCATATTTTCACTTTATAAATCGTTAATAGAAAGTCTATTTTAGCTAAGTAGAGTATGGATCTACTCACTTTTCTCTTGACCTTAGAATGGTTGGGTTTGGATCCAAGCACTTCCATGATTCCTGATTCTTGGGGCAGTGTGAATGGGTGATTCCATTAGGGTATTCTGGTGAGGAAAAACAGGGTCATAGCATAGGTTACAACTAAGATGACAACCACAGCGGAAAAGGCCAATCACTCAAAATGGTTGAAGCGACACACAGCTGGTAAATTCGAGCCATGAAATTGATTTTTCTGTGTATTGTGGGTCCGGTTTGGTAGAGAATGTCGAAGTTTGTGCCTCGACGATGGGGATGACTACTTTCCAATCAACGGTGGAACCTACGACTAGGACTTACATTTAATAATATTGTTTTTACCTCTCATTTGTTGATTCACGTTAACTCTCTAGGAGAGTTTGTCTTGATTTAGCACCACTATCGCAACTTATATTAAAAATTAATGCATTTAGAATAAAGGGTGGATGCCGATTAATTTCATCCTATTTTAACTAAAATCAAATCAAATTATAATTTATAATTTATTTTTTTTCTAGATGAAACCATCAAATAACGATTTGATTTATATTATAAATTTTTTAAACTGTTAAATAATGATTTGATTCTTTTTGGATTAATTATAATATTTTATATTTATGCAAATATTCAAACAGTGAATCACTTCACAAAATTTATTTGTAAATCTTAACAAAACACTTTATAAATTCATCATATTTATAATCCATAATTCTTTATGATATTATTTAATCACTAACACGTGTATACTTACTAACTAATACATAGTAAAATATAATTTATAGTTTTTTAAAAAAAATCATCCAATCAATCATCTATTAACAAATTTGGTAAAAGGAATCCACTAACAAAATATACAATAAAAAATTAGTACATAATAAGATATATAACTAAATAACAAAATCTATACTCCATAGAATTCAAATGATTAATAAAAAACAATATTAAGTTACCAACAAAAGAATATCTTGAACTCAAAAAATAATTTTTTTTTAAAAGAACAAGTTATTATTAACCAATATTTATCATATAATAAATATCATAATAAAACTACAAGAACATATATGACATTTAATCAATTATCATAACAAAATTTATAATTATAAGTAAAATAATTTTATGTTTATTTAAAAAAATTTGGTTTGGTTTTACAGATTACTTCGATTTACTCCTTCAAACCAACCATAAATTTACGAATTGGTTTAGATTGAGAATTTGCTAAACTAAATTATTATTATTTTTTTTAAATCATATTTTCAGTTTGATTTAGTTTAGTCACGGATTAGTTCTGTTTGGTCAGTTTTTTTTCCTAGCCCTAGAAATCATAATTCATAGATTTATTCTAATTTTAAGGTGGAATTCAATTATACCATAAAATAGGTGGAGCTAATTCCATTTCATCATAGAAATTTATAAAAGTAAGCTTTTGATATGTACTTAAATACATGAATGGAAACAACTATTCTATAGATATTATTGAAAAAAAAAAGATTTAGTATTTGATGGACATAAAATGATTTGGCTCGGTTTTTATTAAAAACCAAACCATAATTTACAGATGAAAAAACCCTTAAATAATGGTTTTGTTATGATTATAAATTTTCCAAAGCATTCAATAATGATTTGGTTTGACTTGAATTATGAGTTAAATTAAAAATTTATTTAAAAAAACTTTGCTATAATTTTTACATTTACGCAAAGATCCAAATATTTAAATTACGCTACAAAGTTTGAATTGTAAATCACAAGAAATACTTCATAATTCCAATTACATTCATTATTAATACTCCATAAAATTAGTCAGTCACCAATCGATCATCCATCAACAAAGTATATTCTTTTTTTTTTTTAGCCGAACATCAACAAAGTATATTCACTAACTAATATTTAATGAGTCATAATCTATAATCCTTTACAAAACCATCTAGTTAATTGTTTACCAACAAATTTGGTCAAAATTAAAAAAAAAATCATCTACCAACAAAACTTATCCATAAATAAAAGTGATCCATTAATAAAATATATTGAACAATTAATACATAATAAGAGTTATAACTAACTAAACAAATTTCATACTCCACAATGTTAAAATGATTAACAAAAAAACAACGTTAAGTCACTAATAGAATAATATATATCTTAAAATTTAAAAACAGTTTTAGAAAAATACAAATTAATATCAACCAATATTCCTCAAATAATACATATTATATTGAAACTATAGGAGCATATACAACCTTTAATAAATCATTATAGTAAAATTTATAGTTATAAGTGAAATATTATTATATTTTTTTAAAACATGTTGGTTCAATTTATTTCTCTAACCAACCATAAATTCACAAAATGATTTGAATTGAAAAATTCTAAGTCTCACATCAGTAGTGGGTGTATGAGTATGTGACTTTAAAGTTTGAAGGATGAAGGTTCTTCATTGAACACCCATTTTGGGTGTTTTGACGTAGGTTTCCTTTCTCCCCCTTCTCTCCTTATGTCTTTGGAAAAAAAAAAATATTTTTAGTTTGATTTGATTTGACTTACTATTAATTTGGTTTCATTGGGTTTTTTCCTACCAACTCAATATCTATAAATCTATTTGATAGCATCCGGATTCTAATAGAGCAATTCAAGTGTTTTTTATCTGATCATGTTCCAATTTTTTAAGTAAAAGATATAATATGTATGTATTCATATAATTGAACTAAAATAAGTTTAGCTAAATGAAACTCAAGCTCACCAATAACATATATATAGTATTTACGTATAAAAATTTAAATCTTTTAACTCAGGCCCTATTTTTTTTTTAAATTATTCTCACTATTTAACTCAATCTTATTCTACTTATTTGGTTTGTTTATTGCCCTCAATCCATCTAACAATTTTAGAAACAAGACTCGAGGACTTTTTTTTTCCATTTATTTTTTTATAAACAAATTGCAATTTCAACTCTATGTTATACGTATAAATATACCACTTAAACTCTATGTTATGCCTTGAACATTAAAGACATGATCAATTTATTGCATGCCCATCTTGCCTTGGTTCACATAAAAGTAAAATTCCTCTGCTTTCCGGTATTTTGGTCCAATCAATTAATTGATCCAGAAAACTAAGGCCTCGAAGGGGTTAAGCAATACGCCCAGCAAGTACAATCAATGATATGCCGTGCTGCATGCAGACATAAATAATTGTATTACTGCAAACAAAATTTCATCCAACAAACACAAGTTGTCGTTTACTCATCTTAAATGTGAGGCAACAAAGACATACACCTATGTCTTTCAAGGTAAAATAGTCAAATCCAAAGAACCAAGACCAATAATCGATCTTCCATCATTGAATCCCGACAACCTGATCCAAAGTCCAATAATCTCATATTGATTTCCATTGGTATTAGCCATTGGACCACTACTCCATTGTAGTTTTCCATAGCAGCACCCTGCGCAACTAGAGTAATTTTCCTATACTTCTCGAAAAAACTTAAATCATAGTAGTTACTTACCCGCTAATAATAGTTCAATACCTAATCTACTAGCACACATTTATTTAGTACTCTGTCTTACTACCCATCCCTTGCCTATATAGAATGATAATTGCCCTTGATGCAAGCAACTAATGTTATTACTAATTAGATTCATCAACAACAAAGAAGTAGATTAAGCAATCACTTTGTTCTCCCAAAAGCTTTAATACTTATGTTTGTCCTTCAAAATATCAATCTATCACTTAATTCATTTCAATAAATTATATTTAAGTCCTTTTTAGTTAGTTTTTATTTATTTTTTATTTTTTAAAATTACCTCTAGTTTAAGAAGTGTTTCAATCAATTTAAATCTATATTAAATAATTATTCAAAAATTTAAAGGAGTCAGTTGGCTGAATCAAGAAGGTAATTATATTTAAGTCAATTTACTTGATTGAATCTTATAGATGGTTGACTTAGTTCATAACTAGATTGACTAGTTTTTTATTGGATAAATCAATTTAACCGACTTAATGTTTTCTATTTCCTTTTCTCATTTATGTATAGCCTTTCCTAATTTTAGTTTTATAGATGAGGGGATTTGGTTGTAGTGGACATGCATGTGTAATGTTTAATTTGCACTACATGTAACCTCAAAAAAGTAAATTACTAAATTGGTAATGGAGCATAAGGATGACTTAGAAAAAGAGGATAAGAAAGGTGGAATAAGTAATCTTACAAAATTCGAATGCATGTGTGGTAAATAGAGGAATTATATAGCATCAACCCACAATTCCTAAAGAGAGGCGATGCGTTCTTCTTTTTGAACCTTGTTTGATCTTTAAATATTTTAATGTAATATCACAACCACATTTCTTTGAATTTTTGATTTTTTTCAAATGAGAAGTACCCTTAGAATATTTATGGAGATTGGTCATTGATATTATTTGTTGGGTTATGTACAACATCAATGACTGAAATGAGTCCTCCTAATGATAAATCCTTTTCAAGGGCTCACGGACCATGAAGAGCATTTTTATGTGCATAAGCTTCTTTGAGAAATTTTAAGAGTTGACAGACCAATCTGACAATCCTTACTCCAAGCCTACCATACCATATATCCCTTAACTCATCCCAAAATATAAATTGGACTTGTTAGGCCTTGTCACTTAATCCAAAAGTCAAATCTAAATAGTTTAATATAGTTAAATTATTCCTCTAGATTTATCCTTCTAGCTAAAGCCTTTCTAATGAAGGTAAAGGAGCCTGATGATCATATGTACTTGACAAAAGTAGCTAGGGTCTAACTTAGCACATGTGTGCCATAAGGTAGCTATGTTGATGTTGAGTACACTAACATAACTAAAAGCTTTATTCAAGTATAAAATTATATTGACTTTTTTTATTAGTGTGGGAACCTACAACACAACTCAATTGCACACAATACTTTGAGTTAGTTAAAATGAATACCACTACTGCAATGATAGTAATTTTTTTTTTCTCTTCTTATTTCCTTTTTAATCATATAAATGTTCTAGTCACAATATAGTTAGTCTAGTGATGTTCACGTAATAATGTTTGAGAATGATATTTTGAGTAGTAGATTCCAAACTTTAACAAAGTATTTGCATGGACAAAAAATTTTTAGTAGCTTGGTACACTATGCAAATGGCATTTTTTACATTAAAAGATTCACCAAATGGTGCAGTAGTTTGCCCGGAGCTATAGTAGACTCAAATCAATATTTTTGACGTATTATAGGTTTTGTAGCCTACATGTGCGAAAAGTTATAGCCTCTTAATGTTACCTTACGTGATTTGAAAAACTTATGCCGAAAGTATATATCATTCCATTAAGAGATAAAATATAGGGAATACCAAACATATGTTTGACATATTATAGGTTTTGTAACCCACATGTGTGAAAAGTTATAGCCTCTTAAAGTTACCACACATGATTTGAAAAATTTATGCACCAAAAATATATGTCATTCCATTAAGACATAAAATGTAGAGATTACCAAACATATTGATGAATAATCTCTCTCTTTCTCTCTCTCTCTCTCTCTCTCATCACTAATGAATCCTCCCATAGGTTTTAAGGAGATAAAATTACAAAAATCAAAACATTTTGAAAGTAATGCCAATAATATTGCACTTGAAATTTCCAAGAGTTATAACCAAATGTGTAGTCCTTCTTCTTTATTACGAAGACAAAAAATTTTCCTTACTTAAAAGACCCAAACTTTATAAATCTTCAAATTTACCCAATCTAAGTCGATGTTATGCTAAATTATAACAATCTCACCCACTAAATCATGATATAAGCACATGAGGAGTTATCTCATCAATCATAAAATGAATTGCTCATGAAACCCTAGCCCAAATGGAAATTCAACTTGTATAAGTAAGTCTTCCTTTGTGATTTTCTAACATTTTTGTGTTCATGATTAGTTGCATTTGTTGTGTTCATGTGATTTCAAAATGTTTTTGTGGTCATATGTCAGTTTAAGTAATCTGATTTACATTAAGTTGCAATTGATCTTGTTTATGTGATTTTTGCCCTATTGAGCTAAATGCACAATCAAAAGGGGCCGGGGGGTGGTGGGTGAATTGATTGTTATTAAAAATTAAATCTTTTTTAATTCAAATAATTTCAAGTTTCCCTCTTAATTTTGCAATTATAATGGCATGAAACAATAAGATAACAATATAGTAAAAATGTAGAAATTTAAATTTTAGGGATAAGAAGATCCCATAGAGATGTATAGATGTTTCTTCTTGTGAGTCAGTCCTCTTTTCCAGCTCCACGTTGGAGATCTGGTTGTCTTTATTGGTTGCGATCCACTATATAAAAAATAATTAAGAGTACAAATCAGGTCACTCTATGGTAAAGTCTCACTACTAAGTCTCCTTAGCTATCTACTAGCTAATCACTAAACTACAGTGATTAAACATTCTCAACTATCTCATACAATCTCAAATGAATGAAAGAACAAACTGAAATTTCACAACACTAAAGGTTTTGTAAAAGGATGTGTGATAGTGAAAAATTAGAGTAAACTTTTTTGCAGTTACTCAATGATTTCTTTTCTTTTATATATTTTTCATTCAAAACTCTTCTCTTTATATTCTTCAAATCAAAACGGTCATATAGGAAAAAACCTTCTAGTAAATATCTTAAGTATTATCTTCTTTTGTCATTTTGAATTTGAAAACATGTGAAAACATCTCCAATAATCTCATGATAATAGCATTTGAAATCTGCATAAAATCTATTGAAGATGTCTTTTCCGTTGTGATAAAGATGATGCAATTTGAATTTGAAATCCCATGAAAAAAAATCTGGAAAATTCATCCAATAATATGTGCTTAATTTTTCCTTGATATTTTCAATAATATATCCCATAAAATCTCCTTAAACTTTATCCCATGGTTATATGGATAGCTTCCATATAATTCAAATATGAAATATCCAAAAAAAAAAAAAAAAACTAATAATATCTTCCAGCAAGATATTCTCCAACAAAAATTATAAAGATAAGTTTTCCATTGATAAGGTTGTTGAAATATCCCGTGATTTGAGAAAGTTTAATCCTTATCTATAAAAACAAAATCCTTACCTATCCTTATATGATATTCTTCTAGTAAATCTTCAATAAAATATCTTGAAATTATCCTTGCAAAACCTAATGAAATAAATCTGATGAAATCTTAAAGAACAAAACTATGAATGTTGATGCATATGATTTAATCTTTATAGAATAATCCCTAAGATATTTAATCTAAATTTTATGGAACGCATCAAGCATTTTACCCAAATATGCTTGAAAAGTGGAGTTGGGCCTTCGTAATCATCAAATATCCAACTTATATAGAGTTTTTCGCAAATCTAGAAAAATTCATGGCAAACTAAGTTAAAAGTCCTAGATAAACTTTTGACTATGTTAAGCATTTTTGTTTTCAAACACAAAACTTTGGAGTAACTTCTAACGAAGTAGTAGTTCACTATTTTCATTTCAATAAAGTCCTGTAATAACTTCTGTCAGACCTTTCCACCATAAAACTCCTTAAAATCATCTTTAAACTTGTTCAAAATAATCTTTCTCATCTATAATTGCTTGTATTTGATAAAATAGGATCTTATTGCCTGTAATCATTGAAGAAACATTTTAGATATCTTTAACTATTTTTGTTATTATCAAAACTCATTTAGAGAACTCAACATACCCCAATTCAAAATCCTTCATGTTAAGCTGCATTTGAACTTTTTTGTTCTTCATTTTAAAGATGTGCGATTTTTACTTCTCCTTTGTTGGTTCTTATCGAATCTAAAGGGAAGTGCATTTTTTATTTTTCTTTTCTATATGTTCTAAAATTGTTTTACATAAGTTATAAGTTTGCATGAAAAAAATTGATACTTATAATTCAAGATGTTGTGAAACCGTATAAATGCATTGTTACCAAAAGGATAACTAATAATAGAATCCTTTTCTATGATACGGTACTTATAACAAACCATAAAAATATATGTGACAATCATAGATTTTAGTTTAATTCCAAGAGTAATGTAAATACTTCAATAGGTTGTATGAGGCCAAAGTATTAATTGAATGATGAATGTTGTATTACAACAGAGAAGATGCATTATTAATTTATATTCTCCACAAACGTAATGCTAGGGGAGATTACTAGTAGAAATCATTGAAGGATCTTACTAAAATTAACCATATATGAATTGTTATATGTGTTTTTGTGTAATGTCATTAATTTTTAGGTGAGTTGATATGTTGAGTTTTGGTAAGAGTGAAAATGGGTGATATTAAGGTTATATATGATGCTTTTAATAACATTATGGAAGGGGAATCGAAATATCTTAGAAATTATTTTTTAAACAACAGTAAAATAGAAACTTGTCCATACTATTATTTTCCTTATTTAGCTTATCTCTACCTTCTTGTAAAAGAAAACTTACTCTCTAAGAAACACATACTAGGTTATCTCTATATAAAGCCCTCTTCATACCTTTATTCATTCTCTTCTTGTAGGGATTTTAGAGAAACTAGAGAGACACTTTGATTCCCAAAGAGAACGACAACCTGATGGAAATGTAAAATTCACAAGAACCCTTATTCTTAGATTTAGATAAATTATTAGGTGGTTTCTAATCGAAGATATTCTTTGATTGGAAATTAGAGGAACTAAAGAAGGAAATTAGGAGATTACCAAAGTTAACGTTGTGTTATAAAAAGTAAGATCGAGCTGTAGATGGATTTTGAAGTTTCATTTGGCTGGGAGATCATGATAATGAACCAAGCTCTTGAATTAAGGTGATGAATTTGATAACCGATCTTATTGATTGTTAAAGACAAACTTGTTCGTGTAACAAGAGAAATTATGATTTTGCTAGAAATTGATCTAAAGTAAAAGATTGAACCAAGAACCAATTGGTAGTTAAATATTGAAACAAGAGATAATATATAATTGAAATTAAAGGAAACATGAACATAACGAGAGGAAACTAAAAAGAGTAAAGAGATCAATCTAAAGATGAAAACTTGCAATGATTTTGAGTTGAAAATTAGTGTTTAATGGAGAAATTGTGGGAAAAAATATTTTAAAGATGAATTGTATTATAAAGAGACTAGAGATTAAAATCCTATGAAAAGAATGAAGGAAAAACACCTCAATATTAGGTCAGATTGGTGTTAGAAAGACCCTTAACCAATCTAGAGAAGAACAAAGTCGAAGAAGATAGGTGGGATAAATCGACTAATCGTCACTCACTCTTACTAGCTGGTAATTCTCCCATTTAATGAAATTGATGGAAAATTGATCCATTGGTGTTCACAATTTCAACCATTTTCATAGAATTGGAAAAAAATACATTAACATTAAAGTTTAATGGGTGAAACTAGATTTCATGTGACGAAACATTTAGGTAGTTTGGTTTTGCTTCAAGATTTAATTATTTTGAGATATAATTTAGATTTTGAAGTTTACTTAGACATAAGTACATGACTACTGTTACTTGTTTCTTGTGTGTCATAGATTTAGTGTTATTAGAATAAATAATACTTGGATTAAATGATATTGTATATGTTGTTTGTGTTGTGTGAACATTCATTTGCAAAAATCTCCAAACTGTAAAACTCGTGCTTTTAAAAACGGTTCTGTGGAACTTGATATGTTTCCCTGTTTTAGGATCTATTTCCCTCTTTCAAGATTTGTTTCCCATTTCCCTATTTTAGTTTTTGTTTTGGATACTACTAAAGGGAGGTCTTAAGAACTTTTATTTCATAAGCTATAAGATATATAGGAGGTCTTGAGACCATTTGATCTATGGCATAACCAAGATTGAGATCATTTTATCCATTGGACATGGCATAGCCAAGAGGTCTTGGAACCTTCAATTTTTCCATATGTGGCAAAATTTTTGTTTGGTGAAAAAAATTCTGTTTGGTGTGGTTAGGTTAATGTTTTTATGAAAATAAATTTCTAGGGTTTGGTTCTAGTTGTCTCCTGTTTATGATTACATTTATTAGTTTGTGTTTATGGTCTTGGAAACTTTTGTTCTATAATCCCCTAGATTTTATGATATAGTTTATGCTTATAGCCTAAACTGGAAGTCAACCAGAAATCAACCAGAAACCCTAAAATCAATAAATATATATCAAACCCTAGTAGTTTTGGATCCGGCAGACCCGCGCTCTTAACCCCTAAACAAAGAAATTGAAATAATTATGAAAAATAGCTCATAATACTATAAGGAAGTTTAAAAATATCATTTAACAATTTTGAGTATCTTTTGGATCTAAACAGGATCAGTTTTCGAAAACCGTGTCCCAGCACACCGAATGGCAAAAATATTCCGATAATACCAATAAACTCATAAAAATACAAGGATTTTAAAAATATTAGTTTTATAATTTTTTGGTATGTAAAAATATCAGATATGGCTTAATTACGCGTTTTTTTTACTACTGGTGTTAATTTGTCTTATTTACTATTCATAATACTATTCTACATTATTCACTACTATTCACCTATTTTTACTTTTTCTACACCTATTCTTACACTCTACATACATATTATCTACTTTTTACATTTTGCATACATCTTCTTTCACATCAAACCTTACAACTTATTAGTTTTGATTAACAAAAATACAAAATAAATAAAAAATCTCTCTCCCCCCTCTCTATCAATCACGCCGGCCCCTCTCTCTCTTCCACACATATATTTTATTTTTTTTTCAATTTATTTTAATCACACAATTTTTACTCCTAAAAACTCTATAAATACCCCCTCTTCCTCTAATTCTTTCACATATTCATTTACCTTAACAAAACTTTCTCAAATTCACTCCACAAATTCTCTTTTCCAAAATCCTCTTTTCACTTTTCTTTACTACCCATTTTCCTACATATTTTCTACACACATACTACACAAAACCTCTCTTAAACTACCAGCCAAATTTATACTTTAGGTAAATTTCTTATCTGTATCTTTCTACCATGTCACGTAACTTAACATGACCATAGTGTATGTTTCTTAAACATTCAAATGTTATAGAAGCAACACTATATTCATGTTTTGTTCTTGTTCATGAATAAATTTCATATTATGTTGTTTTACTATTATGTTGTTTTGTTTGTGTACATGTTATTATTATTGTTCTAACTTAACTTCTATAACATATTATCTATATCTATGTATCTATATATATTTCTTAGAGCATATAAGTTCACTAACATAACCGTTATTTATTTATTTATGTTTGCAATTTATCTATTTCTTTCATGCTTTAATATTAAAATTAGTCTTTTTAATCTTAAACTTGTCCTTATCAAGTCAAAACGGTTTTCTTATTTCTTTTTTTTTTCTTTCTTGGACTTGCCCATGACTAAGTCCTGAAGCCTTGAAATCAAGTTAAGACTTCCAATACTTGATAATTATTTCTTGCTTATTACTATTATTATTATTATTGTCATGTTACTAGCAACATACTCATACTTCATGCATGATCATATTGACAGTTGTCTTAATAAAAATAAAGAGACTCTTCTTAAGTAAAAGAAAATAAGCCCAACTTACATTAAGAATATAGTTTTATCACTTAGGAAAAAGTTTCATTGACACTTAGAATCTTATTTCAACTAAATACTTTACAAAGTATTTTTGACCAAAAACCACCATAGACTCTAAGTGTTGATGATATGCAAAGCTTTTTCAAAAACAACTAAGAAAACTCCTCATTTTATTTTCAAACAACCATTAAAAGACCTTAAGGTTAATAATACTTTCCTATATGGAATTTTCGTGAAACTTGATTATAAAAATTCATACCATCAATTTTAATAAGAACGAGGATCAACTCAAGTTTTCCAAAGTGAGTGAAGAATCAACTCACCAAGTAAAGTATACTTAGAAAATAAAATTTGAGGATAACTTAGGAAGATTAAGTTTTTGAATCAAAAGTTATCTTTTAAGAATCTAAGAAAATAAATTATATCACATGTTTAATGACTTAAAAATCTTAGTTTTATTTCCAAACAACTTAACATAATTTTATCAAACTTCACATTTTCAACTACCAAAACAAGATTGTTTTATGATAAACCATTGTTTGAGACACATATTAGAATCATGTGTTTTTTATGAGTTGCATATATATTAAAAGGATTTTTCAACTGTATATATGTGATGATTCTATGAAATTTCGGTCGATACAAAGTTAGAAAAATCATGTTCTAAAGGTTGGAATTTTCGTCTTGATTTGTACTGTGTCTTTTAGAGACCCAAATGACCTTTTATGTAGAAAATAACCTTAGAAATGGATAGAACTTTTCAAGTAGGTAGAAAACGATATATAATATGTGAAATTCGAGTTAAAATGAGCAAGTTATGGTTATTTTAAATTGGAATTTCACTCTATATGAATTTTGATGAACTTAATAGATAAGTTGCAAGTTTAAGTAGAACTTCTAAGAAATACTCATTTTGGGTATTTCTTTTGTATAGGTAATGTGGAGTTCGAACTACCTTATCTGGAGGATTACTTCGACTAAGAAGCTTCTGCTACTATGGCCGAGTGAGTTTAAATTCTTGCATTTTGTATTTATGTATTTGCTTGTAGTTTAGCGGCACGAGACTTTAGGAAAAGATAAAACATGATATCATATGTGCTTTACTAATATGATTGAAATGATGATAAGTATATTGAGGCGGAAATTGTTAACTAATCCTTGCATGATTTAGTATAGGAATGATTTGTCTGTAAATTCTATGATCACTTATAAAATGTCTAAATATTATGCCATGATAACTTAAGTAAAATGATTCATGCATGATATGTAGTGAGTCACGTTGCATTCATTACTATACCCTTAGTGAGACAAGGGCATGGTAATGAGGTCAAGGACCCAAAAATATATTCTATGGCTTTGATTGTCCATTATTAAATGGTGAGTGGGCACCCAAATTAACTACAATTTAGCGGTTAGTAGGAATTTGTATAAAAACTATAAAAACATCATTTGTGAACTATGGCCTTGTTGCTCGAAACACTTAACCACCGAATGGAAGGGTAAATCCATTCAAACATATGATTCCCGGAAAATCGTATGTACTATTTTCTCATGTGATTGATTGCATCTCATATGTTTGTCAAATAACTTGATTAAATATTGATTGTTGAATACTCTACTTGTGAAATTAATTCTCACTAAGCAAGAAGCTTACCCCCTTATAGATACCTTTTGCAACTTCCCTATCTATGGTTGAAGCCTTGGGGTTATTTCTACAGGTATTACATTTTTGGCCTTGAGGAGTTTTTGGAAGAAGTCAAAGACTAGATGTAGACTTAGACTTCTAAGTAAATCTCCATGTAATTATTTCGAATAGACTTTAATAGACTATATCATTTGATAGGGAAAAGCCCCTTTGACATTTGTAAGACCTTTATATTTACATATTCCAGATATTATGTTATGATTTTCATTCTTAAATTGCTATATAGATGTCTTCTTAAACAACTTGTTTCAAAGTTGATCCTCTATGATCGTGAGTGTACACCTTATACTCGGTATCGAAGCTTATGGGATGACTAAGGTTATCATACTTAAACTTTAATATTGAGTGTGGCAAACTGTTGCATTTAGGGTACCTTTTAAGGTGTGACATGTTCCGCGAACCATGGCATAGATTGGAGGTCTTTGGATCATTTGATTTATCGGGTTTGGCATAACTCAGAGGTCTTGGGATTATTTAAATTGTTAGATGTGACATCGTTAGGAGGTCTTAGAATCTTCAAGCTTGCCATTTGTGGCAAAGTTTTTGTTAGATTAAAAAATATCTATTTGTTATGAGCGAGATCGTGTTTTTATGAAAATTATTTTCTGGGGTTTGGGTCTAATTGACTCCTATTTATGAGTACATTTATCAGTTTATGTTTTTTTGTTATGATTAATTGGTCCATAATTCAATTTATGTTTTGTTGTTTGATCATCTATTGCATTAGTTATGGTAAATCACATGTGGTGTGGCATTGTATGTGTGCGTGTGGAATAGTTTGTATTAGGTATTTCCTACTCACTCCTTATTTTTCATGTTATCTCAATGATAATTGATGATTAGTATGATGGATGGTATAGATAACAATTTTTTTCTTGGTAGTGGGACTTACGACAGTTGTGCAAGTGAGATTATTCATTGACTATTTATGATAGATACTTATGTCTTTTATCAGTTTATGTTGAGATATACTGGATTTATGAAATTGTTTGGGATTTTAATTTAAACTTTATATTTTGAGAATCATATTATTGACAGTTGAGGATTAAGATATCATGATACATTGAGTTCCATATGTGATTTTGTAGATCATAGGTTTGTAATAGCCTTTTGTTCTCATGTTTTGCACATGTTAAGCTATGGGCAGCTTGCAGGTATAATATGCGATCATCTAAATATAGATAAGATGACACACAGATTTGAGTTGATCTATAGAGTTTGATGCTAATGTAAAGATGACTCTAAGTGCAATAAATATTGGGGTTTATACAAAGTTCAATAACGGTGTATGTAAAGATATATGAAAATAAACTACTAGCATCAATTGAGTTTGCTTTGGGATAGGATACCAAGTACTGCAATGTAGTTACTAGGTGCATGAATCAAAAGTTTTTTTAGTGACTTAAGAAGCATATAGTATTTAGTCTCAAATGTTTAACTTAAGGTATTTCTAACGGGAATGTTGATAGTGATACTTATGTAGCCGATGACAATCCTTTTGAGGACTCCATAGATGGGAATAGCTGAAATGATTCAAATCCCAATTAAATAAAAAAAAAATCCATTTCAAAATTTAGCTAGATTGAACTTCAAACAATACTTTTTGGAGCTTAAGTTTTTTTTTTTTTTTTAATTCCAATTTTACCTTTAACTAGGAATCAAGGATTTAAATTAGGATTTCAATCTTGAAAAATAGATAAAAATGATTTGTAGGACTTTTTAAATCATGTTTAGTGTCAAAACTTTGGTGGAAAACCTTAAATGGGCTGATTAGCAAATTTTGCACATGAGAGACATTGGAGGGTGATAAGTGTGCAATTTATACACATTTACCCTACATTTATCTCATACTTTCATGCATAATTGTATGCTTTTAAAGTGAATTTATGCTAAAAATAGATAAATTGCATGATCTTGGATCAATTGTGTTAAAATATGTAAAAACATCAAAATAAGGATCAAATTACAGATATTTGCACTTGAAAGAGGTATACAAAGGCTTGATTCATGTGTCTTAATTTGAGTGCAGCAAAGTAATGTGTAGGAAATTGATTGTTTTACTGCTGTTAGGACCAAAAAGTGATATTGAGCTAGTGATAGCAGCATAAGTGAACTAAAACAGATCGAGCTCTAATGACCAAACTAAGTAGCAACTTCAACCAATCCAAACAAACACAGCACAACTAGTTTTAAGCAGCAGCAAGTTGTAGCAAAGAAGCATCGTCACGACTAGCTTGAAGCACATAAAAGCTGCACCGACCAATTTGAGAAGAGAACTACTTTAGCTGACATGCTTCACTCCCATCAAGCATGACCTGAGCTGAAATTCAAAGAGTTGCAGCAACACCGAGCTATCCAATTTCCAACTGACTGAGTAGAACAGAGGAACTTCAATTGAGCTCTTTCATCATCATCGAACGTCCACTGCTCTACCGAGTACTAAGCTTCATTTAAGTGCAGACATGCTAATTCCAACGTGATGCAACATCATGTAAGCTGAGTGGCTGTTGCCTGACCTGATGTGAACGTCATTGACTTATCCAAGCACTCCATCGACTGGCATAAGTAGCAGTAACAAAGACATAGTGATTCCAAGCTTCATGAGGCAGCCAAGCATCCACGCTCCGATCAGATCAGACAACCGGACAACTCCAAGTAATACCACTACAACAGGTACGAACTGACCTGATGCTATGGCCTGAGTGAGCTGTAGTAGAATGGATCACACCAACTTGATCTATCAGACGATCGAGCCTAATGCATCGAAGTCCGAGTCCTCAGCGAGCACCAGCTGCATCACATGATCACCGACCTGCACCTCGTCGAGACACAAATCAACAACCATTAACTCTCCACACGACTTGACGAAGAAATGACTGAGATTAGAAGGCAAAAGTGAACTGATCACACCGACTTATGGAGCGCCCATGAGTTGATAAACTTGACCTGTACTGACCCGAGCAACTCCAGCAACACAACCGAGCTAAGCTTGAAGCACAAATGTGTTGGCACACAACTGTAGCAGGTCGAGCGATAGTCTCTAATAGGACAAGCGAGCTAAGATTGAAGCTCCGAGCTTCTTAGTAGCAACCCGGTCAAGTAACATGTGATAGAACCAAGCTTCAAATGCAAACTGCTACTTAGCAGCTGACTTTCTACAAATTCACATATCAAGCTGCCTTGGAGACTACCATGCTCATCACTAACTGACATGGCCGAGCTCTTATCCAAGGAGCATCCACAAGAACCTTCCATGCAACATTTGAGCAAGGATTCTACTGACCAAGCACCTGCATTTCCGAGCTGACCTGGACAACACCAACTCCAGCAACATCTCATTTTATTTTCTAGTTATTTTTATTCTCTTTTTGTCTTGTAAATATTTTTTAAGATTTTTATTATTCTTTTGTACTTTCTACCATATTTTGGGGATCCACTCCACTAAGGATATATCCACTTTATAACTATCATTACTTACACATGTTACATTATCATACAACCAACTTCTATATTACCATATCTCCGTACATCTACTCATATTTTTTTATCATTCCCTCATTTTCTGCACATTTCACATACCTTATATATATCTGTTTCATCTTCATCTTGGGGGTTGGTCATTCTTCCATTCTATCATTCACTTACTCCATTTCTCCATTATCCATCATCCCATTCACCTCACACCACCTCATTTATCGACCTCGACCTTACTTCACCTGACCCTTTAGCATAGTTTATTATGAATACTCTCAGTAGAGTGGATCCAAAATCATATTAGGAAGACATTCCTTATATTTTAGGTGTACTCTATTCATTTTCTGTTGTTATGAATCATGCTTAGAATATTTCTATTAATGAAATTCCACTTTTCATTAAGAACTAGATTTATCTAGTGGGATTATGTGATGATTTATGGATTTCCTAAGTTGTTGATTAGTAATTTATAATGGGTGTTGTTGATTTGGAACCTTGGTTATTTTTATCACCATGTTTGCAAGGTTAAAAATTTGTCTATGAATTTCTTGTAAATGAGAGCTCAAGATACTTAAGAAGGATTCAAAAGCTCAATTGAAATAGAAAATGAAACTCCGAAACTAACATAGACACATGCCGTTTCGGCTTTAAGTTGTATAACTCACATTCTTAATGTGGTTGAAATAATGGTTTATTGACATGAATACATGCTTGAACCATAAATTCAATTAGAATAACATGGCTTATGAGAAGAGTGTGTTATTTAATCTTTGATTATAAATGGATTACCCGAGAGGAATATACATGTTATAGTTAGAATTTCGCAACTAGAAAGGGAAGCAAATTCTTGTGAGTTTAATCAAAATCCAAATGAACAAACTTGATTATAATTATAAGGCAACGAATGAAAATCCTACCCAAAACTATCACATAATCCCACACTTATTTTACTGAAGGAGTTTGACCTCGTGGCTTTAGTATTAGTATAGTCCTTAGTGTTAGATTAGCTATAGTTTGTATTAATAATTTTAGAAGGAGTTGATTAGTTTAAAAATATCAAAACTCCTTTTTGGTAGCTTAGATTAGAGTAAAACCATTATAATCTAGTACTTAGTCATTTAGCTTCCTATGAATTCACCTTGGTACTTGCTAGTTTTTATTACAGCATAGGCATTTGGTATACTGGCTAGTAGTTTTAAGCTATCAAAGTAGTCTTTCAAATAAAGAGCGTATCAGAGGGTTAGGATGGATGGTGCCACATGGCACCCATGTGACTAAGGAAAAACCTTAGATTTTTCTTCCTTGGATAGCCACTTGCCCATATGTTTAAACTTTAAATTTTATCTTATTCCATTTTGTCCTAGAGGTCTTCCACAACCTTAGTAAGACTCTAAAACCGTAACCCCTAATTAATGTTAAATAAGAGAGATTATCAAGATTTAAGCACTGATTAATAGGTGTTAAGATAACAATCTTTAGGTAAAGAAGCCTTAGAAGAGGGAAGAGTTAGGGAAAGCTCTCCAAATTCATAACAAGGTGAGGATTGGGATTTAAGATATCTTAAAGTGAGTTTTATAGCATTTTGAGCTTGTAAATCTAATCTAAATTGATGGGTATGTGTTTAAGTGTGCTAAAAATTAGGTTGTTGGAAGTTTCAGGAGCCATAAGTGTTGTTGACACCTAGAACAAGAACATTGCTATATTCAAAGAAAGCTAAGTAACTAAACCCATGGGTGACATATGGATTTTAAGTTTTGTGAAGTGTATTAGATATCTATTAAGTGAAGTGATAATTTGTATTATGGGGTGTCTTACTACTGCAAATGGTTAGGAGATGGGTAAATATTACTTGGAGAATGAAATGATTTAAGTTAAATGTGTAGTTTGAGTGATGATTTAAATGAGGGAAAATGAAGATAAATCATGTTTATAATGAATAGACTTGATAGGGAACCTTTGAAAGGGAAAAAAAATGTTTAACTTGAAGAAACTTAGGCATCAATGTACTTAGAATGAGGAAAATCACAAAACTAGGTTGATATGCCTTGTGTTACTACATGTATAGGAGGTTGTGGAACCCTTTGGAGTTTACCTAGGTCGATATGCCTTAGCCTACAACTCATATGGAAGGCCATTGAATTTTTTGGTCTACACGTAGGCTACCACTTCCCTTACCACGGTCCACATGGAAGGCCATGGTTTTCCCCATTGCCCACACCACTGGTTAATCTTGTTTCTAAACATAAGCCTCCATGGCCTACACCATAGGTTGTGTCATGGCTCGTAGTTGCCCCTAACCTAACCCTAGAGGCCACCTGAACCCCCTTCTACAGGTTGTGTTATCTTAAGACTCATGCCACCTTTTCCTAAACTTTCAACTTTGTTTTGAAACTTGCGAAAACTAATCAAGTGTTATGAAAACCCAAAACACACTCCAATTACATACTTAAACACCTATATCATAGTTCAAACTATTAAATGGTGAACTAAGTAATCAAAATGGTAAATTTTATGACTGTAATAGAATAATATGAACCATAACTAACTAGGGGCATCAATAACACAAATTTACTTTGTACCTAATAGGGATCAGTGGCTCAAATCTTGACTAAGCCCTTATAAGAGGGATTAATAACCATACAAATCCTTTCCAATGACCCTTCAAGTAAAACAAATAATTAAGAGAGTGGAAATTAATGAAGTGAGACAATTGAGTATTAATAGAATGGCATGATTTTGAACAAATAATTGGGATCTTCACAAACTTTGAAGGTAGTTTGAGTGATTTGAGATCAAGTTCATAACAATTGCATGTTGCTTGCTAAGATAGTGTTAATATCTAGACTAAGACTTCAACTTGGCTAAATTGTGTGCCGGTTGCTGCTAGACTACTTACCCAAGGAAGTGACACATTCGGATTTGGTTGCGAGCCTAATTGCAACTTTGGAAGGACATAGTAGTTATAGGCATTGGACCCCCATGGAGTGCATTATAAGGTCATGTGGGTAGTCAATAGTGGATATTTTGATACCATACGATCAATCAAGAGCTCATACGAAGTTCCAATAGAGTTATACAGGGGTGTAGGCCCTTGCATAAATCGTCGTGATAGATTATACTCATTAATGGTTGTTTGTGTGAAATTGATCTGTACGAGAGTACTTTTTTTATGATAAGTACTGGGACTTATCAAACCCCTTATTTTTGGTACGTGATCTGCCAAAGGATCCTTACCCTTTTTATTTGGCATGAGTCATGAGTACTCTTGTACGTGTTTGTATTTTTAGAACATTGGAAATACTTATTTGTTGGCTTTATAATTTAACCATACTTAACTTGTGCTTGTTGCATTAGTTTAAGAGTACATGATGTGCATGTATGTGGTTATTCACTGTGTATTGAGCTTTGCCACTCACCTTTTACTATCTCAAGTATGGATAAGGGCTTGTATGAGGACGTCCATTACAATTTCATGGTTTTCAGGATTGATGAGTGTAGATAGTGACCTAGACAAATAGAGCACTATATAGAACTTTGAAAAAACCACATAAATGTTAATGTTAATGTTTCTTGTCTTTTTTTATAGATGACTGTACATTTTAAACTATTTTACTACTTTTGCATTGAGTGCAAGATCTTGTAACCAAAATAGCCTAGTGCTCCAACTTATGTTTTGCCCAAGTAGGCTATGATGTTTAAGGCATGTCTTCTAAATTATTTTGAATAGGTTAAGATACTATAGTTTTCAATCTTAAGTAGGATGAACTTACAAATGGTATTCTATTGAGTTTCCTAAAATTTAACTAGGTTGTCACAATTAAAACTCAATTAGATAAAGGAAACCTTGAATATATTACATGGAAGTGATATGTGCAGTGAAACCGTTACACCTTAGGAGGTTAGCGTGTGACAATAGCAATGGTGAGAGTGGTGGGAATGAAGGTTAGCTCTTAACACTTAATGAGCCCTATGTCTTGCATAGGAGGAATGATTATTGTTGTTTATTGGCTAAAACAAATGTGGATTAGTTGAGAGCTTAGAGCTAGTGTCATTCTTTGTGTGAGTAGTGAATATGCAATCTTTGAACATAAACAAATGACGGGTGATGAAAATTAGAGATTTAGCAATGAATTCAAGGCAAGAATTTGGTTTAAGACTAGTATGCATATTTATTGACCGAGTTTTATAAATTTAAAGTCCTATGGTCTCTTTCCTACAAATTGGTCAATGCTAGATAAGTGCACCTATCGTTTGTAATACAAGAATTGAGTATAGGGTCGTCTCCATAGGAATTGATAACTACTAGTAATGACCTTTTTAATTATTATCTAGCCTAACAAATCAAATGAGTAACTTTCTATATTATTAATCACACTACTAAAATTCTATAGGTTATAGCTAACAATTGCAAATACCAAATTACCTAACTAATGCAAAACACTATAACAACTTAGACTCACTTCACCATTGAGATTAACATGTACGTTAAACATATGAAATTAGCCATATTGTCACTTGGAGATATTTGAACGATCAAGAAGAGGTGGCCTTGAAGTTATTAGAATATCATCATAAAGGGGCTTTATGTTTCCTTACTTTTCTAGAATTTGTGATTTCATTGTAATATCTATGGAAGAGTAGAGAATTATTACTCTAGCCATAAAAGAACCTTACTTATTTATGTAGGATTTATTAGTTTTCAATAATAAATTAGTTTTTTTGAATTCATCTATGTGTTCTTATTGCTATTAAATTTATATTTGTTGGTTTATTGATTTAATTATTAGATTTTGTATAGGTTAATTTCAATTATTTATTTAAATAGATATTGCATAGATGATAAGAATTGCATGCATACCTAGAGATAAGATACTATAATTCTTCCATATTAGATCTAATATCTAGGGTTAGTTTTATTTCTAATAAGGGATTCACTGGTCTTTAATGTGATGTCTAGGTTGTTGTTAATTGAAAGAGGTTTCAATAGACTAATCTAGGGTTAGGGTTTGATATCTTAAGAAAGATATTAAACTAATAGTGGAATCTTGCAGTTCAAGATAAGTGATCTATGTATTGAAATATTATATTATTGTGAAAGTTATATGATGAGTAGTAGTAATTAGAAGGGTTAAAGTAAGTTATGAATATGATATTTTAAATAAAAGTAATCTGGATTTTAATTAATTAGTTATAATAATTATTTATTAATAATAATTAAAATCATTGATATTTTTTGGGTTAGAGATCATTAAGGAATGATACCCGATATTAATTGCTATACAATACTTGATTGGTATACTTGCCATAAAAGTGATCATAAGATAGAATAAATATTGGATTTTAATTTAATTTGATCACGAATCATTGATCCATGCTTTACATGGTGAATTAAGAAGAAAGTGTATGACTTTGTTCATTTTGTCAAGTCCAAAATTTCATATTTGAGTTTAATCCTCTCCATTTTGCCTAGGTTGAGAGGAACATTAGAGAGAAAGAAGGTTGGCCAGTTGAGATAAAGAGTCCTACACCCCCTTGATTCATAATAAAATTGTCCATTTTTATTATTTTCTTGAAAGGTTTTTGTGGGAAAAACTCATTGATTCAAACTTTATCCATTAAATCCACGAAATTAAGACACTTTGATTATCTTTAAATTTTGAATCTTCCCATCTTGTGATCCTTTAAATGACCCTTCCATGTATTTGGCAATTTCATTAATACATTTATAAAGATTGTACAATTTCCTCATCAATACATTTATAAAGATTGTACAATTTCCACCTAAAAAAAAAGAAGATTTCATGTATTATAAGTTATAGTATACTTTTCCTATGCTTCTTTTCTTTCCTTTCTTTTTCCTTTCATTTCCTATCCTTTTCTTTCCTTCTATCTACAATCAAAGCTTTTCCTTTTTTTCCTTTTATTATTTTACTTCTTTTTCATCCTTTTTTCATTTTTTTTTCATTTTTTCCTTTCTCATTGCCTTTTTTCTTTTTTGTTTTTCTCATTTTTTTCCTTCTATTTTTTCGTCTTATCCTTTTTTCCTCTTTTATTTTATTTTATTTTTATCCTTTTTATTATTAATTTTCCTTTAGTTTTTCTCTTTATATTTTATTGTTTTTTAGCATGTTCTTTTTCTCTCTTTTTGAAAGTTTTCTCCCATTTCCAATAATTTTTTCCTTTCTAAGGTAATTTAATGCAGAAATTAAATTTCAAAATTCAAAACTAAATATATTTAAAATGCCTACAATAACAATCAAACTATAATCTCTAATGTAATGTGCTCCCACATACTCCATAAGGCCATAGGCTCATTTTTGGCATTTTATTGCACCCATTGATATATAAAATTGACACTTACTTGGGCCATATTTTACATTTTCATTGAATCAAAATTAATCGATCTTCATTCATTGATATGACTCACACCACCCATATTTTAGTGCTAAAAATGACCCATACACTTTTACCAAAATATTTTTAATGTAACTAAATTATTTAAATTTGGTTTGTACCAAGTTTATGTTGTTCATAAAAAAGTCAAATTTGCTCTATTTGAATATTCTTGCAACAATGAATTTTATTGAAATGGAATATTTTGAAAAAAAAAATACTTTTGAATAAAGTTTGTCCATCTCATCAAAATTACTTAAATTTAGTCAAATTGCATACGTGTACTTAGGTTCTAATGACACCTGGTGACCTTAGAAAATCAATTCTTGATCTGATTCATGTTCATTATTATTTATGTATTTTTTTTACTTCAATCTTTTAAGATTTCTCAATTTTCTCCTTTTTAATTTTTTTTATTATTTTTGTAAACTTGTAAAGATGAAAGAGAGTAGAAGAGGGCAAAAATGGGATACCTACGACCATCCCTCTTTGTAGTGAAGTTTGAATAAAACTTTGCTACAAAGACTAAAGGTGTATAACATTTTGCCATAATGGGGGAATCTACCTAAAGGTGTGCCAGCCACTAACCAGTCTGATCTTAAGAAAGGAATGTGATCCAACTAACAAGTATGGACTTTTGAGGTTTGTCATCCAACTAATGGGTAATGCCTTATCGGGGGTGCCATCTAACTAGTGGGTAATGACTTATAAAGGTTGTAGGTTTACATGGTGTGCCATCCAACTAATGAGTATAGGCTTACAGGGTATGCCATTTAACTAACGGGTATAAACTTACAGGATATGCCATCCAACTAAAAAGTATGAACTTACAGAGTGTGCCATCCAACTAAAAAGTAAGGACTTATAGGGTATCCCATCCAATTGATGGGTATAAGAGTATAGGCTCCACCATCCATTGATGGGTATGGGCTTATAGGGTCTGTCATCCAACTAATGAGTATGGGCTTAAAGAAAGACATCTAAATAACGAGTATTGGCTTATAGGGTTTGCCATCCAACTAACAGGTTTGGGCTTACTAGCTGTCTGCTACTTACGAAATAGGACTTTGATAGGATACCTGTACTAATAAGACATGATTTGGAAGGTGTACCTACTATTAACATGACATGGCTTAAGAAATGCCAACTACCAATGAAATTAGAGTTGGATCAGTAAAGTGCTAGCTACTAACAAGATATGACTTAGATGGGGTGTCTGCTATTAACAAAATGAGACTTGGATAGGCAAATTGCCAGCTACTAATCAGACTAGACTTAGATTGTGTCCCTATTACTAACGACTTAGCGCTTTAAAAACCATTTAGACTTTTTAGTCAAAATATAATGCTTTGAAAAGGCGATTCTTTAAGAAGCAAGTTTTCATAGATTTCTCAAAATAGAGATAGTGCTCTAATGAGCAGGTTATCAGTAAAAGTATATGTTTTATGTTTTAGAAGATATATAGATACAATTGAGTTTTGAGTTAGACATTTGCTTGCTAAGGCAACTAACTCACCGAGACTTAATTTTGATTGATTCAATTCTTTAGAAACACATTCATTCCCTGCAATCTTTTGAATAATCTTTCTTTTAAAAAACATTTTTCTCACTAAAAACCACTTGCCAAGAAGCATCGTTTTGAAAACATTGCCAACAAGTTAAATAATTTATACCAATTCTCAAGTGTGTTTAGGGTTACCCTAAAGCCTAAAAACACCGTATGTTAATAGCAAACTTGTCCCAAAGCCTTTTGATCATTCACAACTTCTTGTGATTTTTTGGAGGCTTATTCTTAAAATGGGTCATCAAATGCTTGATTTTTCCTTAAGTGACAAGGTGTTATCTTGTTGTAATTATGAATTCTCTAGGGTTTGTGTTTCAAATTTAGAGTCAAATGACCTTTCATTCTTGAGGAAGCATTGACAACTCCAAAGTTTTTAAGTTTTTTCTACTTAGAAATTAGCATATTAGCATCTAAATTGTCTATCCAAAAGGACTTTCTCACACTCTCAAATGATATATTTATTTTGCTTAACATTGATTCCAAAAGTTGCAATCTATCTTGAAAGAGATATGCATTGGTCAATTAGTTAGGTTTTTTCTAAGACCATAACGTATGACTTTTGGCCATGGGTTTTAGAAAAAAGAAAAAAAGAAAAAGGAAAAAAGGGATATGGTATGACAACCAATTTTAAAAGAATTAATTCTCAACTTCAACCTGAGTTTACAAGTCTAGCAACTTAAGAAAAACTATCTTTGGGCTTGCTTTAGTTTCATGAGTGAATTGCTTAACATATAGATTTCTTTCTAGTTGAAAGAGCCTCTTAAAAGGGTGGTATTATGGGTAGAATTGATAGCATGGACTTTGGTCCTTGAGTTTCTTTTGAGATTTATTAAGACGTGTTTAGGCTTGATCACCTTACTTATATGGAGATTGACTCACTTTTTCAACTAGCTTTGCTTTTTCCTCTTCATTTTGTTTCTTTCTTTTTTCTCAATTCTTACTCCCTCTCTTTTCTCTTTTTATTTTCTTTCTTCTCCCCCTTTTTTAGTTATTAATAAATTGAGGTGATCGTACTCTTATGGGTTGCAACTCAAAAGTTACATATGTATGAAATGAAGTATAAGCTCTTCCTTATTATAATAGAATAAGTTATCTTTAGCAATTATTATTCATGAATTGATGCAATTGAGACACACAAACTAGTTTTAGCCTTTTCTCCTTATTGATGCCCTAACGTCTTAATTGCCCTAGTATGGGGTGTCCTAATGTAGGGTGGTTCTTAACAGTGTTCAATTATGAAGATACTTCTTTAAAAAGTTCAAATGGGCTAGCAAGGGATAAAATGTGTTTAAGATAGAGAAGAGAATGTGCAACATCACTTAAACCCACATGTCACATGCAGGACATCTGATAAGTAACATTTAGTTTATTTAAACTATGAGAATTTGTATTTGATTTGATTGATTATTGTATGAATTTCCCATAGGTTTGTGCCATTACTTTTCGAATTTTTTTTAGCTCCATTGAACATAAAAAGAAGAAACGAAGTGATTTGAGCAAGATTTGGAGCATAACAGCAAAAACAATTGAAAAAAAGATTTAACCACAACACAAAGGAATAAATTAAGGGCAATTTTTCAAAGTAAAACTCTAGACCATACCTTAAGTCGTGCTTATAGTCTTTGACCATGATTCAAGCTAAGGCAAACCATGCTTTAGATCAGATGAACACTGTGCTAATCGCATCAAAAAAATTTGAGGTTGCAATTCTACTTTCAACACGTCCCCTATCATATGCCTAAGAAATTTCGTATAAGTTTGTTATAAAGAATCTGCTACGTCAATGAATGAAATCTTCATGATTTTTGTGCCTTTTGTCAATAAATAGGCATTTGTAGCATAGTGCAAAGCATCTTTGTATCATACTGCACATCATTGTACCATAGTGTAACAAATTACTAACACAGAATAGGCGTATGATATTAGAGTGAGAATTTCTAGTGAGTGAAACTTTACTTTTGCTAGAAATTTAAGTTTTTTGGGTGAATTCAAATTAATCTGAAGTTTGTTCTCCAAGAATTTTTGCTATATGTGTGATATCTATCTTCAATTTACGTTATTTCTCTTGAATTTTGTGCTGAATGTTGAAACCTATGGAGAAATAATTGTTTTAGCTTAGGATTTATGAATTTAAGACCTGATTAATGTGATTTCAACCATTTTTTAATTGAATATTATCTAGGGACTTGTATTTAGTTGCTTGAGCTTATTTTCATAGGTTTATGTATGTGCACCTTATAGATCCATGCATGATTTCAATTGAATAGATTGAGAAATCATTCTTTTGAATAGATCTAAGCTGCTAATAAAGTTGCTCATAATTACTTAGAGATAGCAGTGGTGAAACTTTATATCACTTGATTCTAAATTCATTGAAAGTGGATTTTGTTTGGCTAGCTTTTTATAATAGATACATATATTTTTTTCAAACTTTGTTCTAATAAATTGTTTATTAACAAATAGATACAAATAAAAAGAAGTTAGCAGTTCTTATGAAAAAAATCAAATAGATTAAATATACATAAAATATAGATGCAAATTATACATATTTACACATATCGATTCGATACAGATACAGATACAAATGAAAAATAAACAATCCAAACAGACTCTTAACCAAAGGATTATTGATCTTAATATGTATCTAGGTTGCTAATAGCTTGTAAAGAGATTCCAGTGGTTTGACCTAGGTTTAGAAGTTCTTGAAGATCGAGAGAGGTATTAACATGCATTAGTGAATCTGATAATACAAGCATATCTAAAAAAGAACTAATTAAACTAGTTTAGGAAATCACATGACGTGGTCTTGGTAAAGCAAATCTTAGGTTCATTCTTGCATTTCAAACTTATCATGTGAAATTTTCCTTGAGAACATGTATATAATTAGAACTAATCTTAACTTCGTTTGTAAATTTTTGTTTGTCATGCTTTGCTAAATTGCCTTTGGCTAGATAATAGATTAAAAGCGATTACGATAGATGCTAACGATCCCTAAGGAATATGACTTAATATTTTTTATGCTACTTCTGTAGGTGTGCTTACTTAAATGATTGTTGTGATAAAAGTTGAATATAATATATTAACATTTTTACAAATTTTGAAAAACTTTGTCGTTCACAAAAATTTCAAAAACTAACCAAGGTTTTTTGGCATCATTTCCAGGGAATCGCCATTGAATTTATGTAATGAAGCTCAATGAAGCACTATCTAGAAACTTTAAATCTATTAATCTAGTCACCTATACATATTGATTACATTAGTTTAGATTAGTTTCTCTTTAGTCACTCATTTTGATGTTTTTGTATTTATTTGTTATGACTCTCTTATTGAGCTTTGTTTTTAGACATTATGGATCATTGTTGGTGGATTTCAAAGGATCATTACTAGTGTACAACTCCTAAAGTTGAAGAGTGTGAACGAAAGAGCTCTAAGGACTTAGTTTGTTCATATGGTGGAGAATGTCAATAGTATTTTGTCTGGGTTGAGCCTTGTTTTTATGACATTCCTCTATGCATCCAATTAACTCTATTGTCTGTTGATGAAGAGTTGAGTGAGGAGATGATGGCCACATCACCTCATGAACTATTTTTTTCTCAAACCAACATTATACATGATAAAGAGTTATGTGAGCATCATAGTGTTGAGAATAGAGTAGTGATAGATAATACTAAGTTTGAAATGGAGGAATTAGAGAATGAATTGAAGGAAATTCAGGTGGAATGCCCTGTCCACTAATTTGAATAGCATATATCAAAACATGATGCGATTATGGATGAAAGCTCATCTGAGTTGGGTGTTAAAGAGAATGAGGAGCGGTTTTGTAAACTTAGTTGAGAAGAAGAGAGAGTCAAAGCAAAAGTATGAGTTAAGAAGTTTGGAATCATGTTTAGCTAGAGTTGAAAGATTTTTTTTTTAGGGGATTTAGCTTGGTAAGGAATGTGAACTTGTTGAATTAGAGATGGTTATTTGCTTGATGAATACTAATGATCTCACTGTATATAAATTATGTTTGGTATATTTTTTAATGGGATCCTGGTTGAAATGAAAAGATTGAAGTTTTTGTCAAGGAAATGACATTAAACAAGTGCTTTATGGGAGTTGACCTATATCTAACATGTTTGTTTTTTTCTCATTGATTTTATTTTTGTTGGCAAATAAGTCCTTAGAACAAAAACAGACTTTGGTCAAGGCATGAGGTACAGGGGTACAACAACACTCACGCTGAAGATCACGGTACAATTTGTGCAAAATTGGATAAGTTATAGGGTCCAATTCATTTGACAAAGTAGGGAGCAAGTCAACCGCGACTAGAGTCATGCCTATATCCGTTGCCACGATTCATCACACATGTAACCTGCGAACAAAGCAGTTTTTCTTAACTTCAATATTCTAATCTTGCTTTATGCTTTAATCTTGTGAATTTCCTTTATTCTTTTGTGATTGTTAGCCATTGAGAACAATGTTTAGTTTAAGTGTGGGGGAAAGGTTAGAGCAAGATATAGCTTTAAAAATTTTAAGAAAATTTGAAGAAAGCAACCGTGTTTGATTGATTAATTTCTTTTCACAATTATAGGAAAATAATTAAATGGTAAAAATTTGACCAAAATTTTTCGATTTTTAAGATGAAATCGCCATCTAACTCAAGTGGGCTCAGTATTTAACAACATCATCTTACATTTAAGTTAACTTTAATTTGTTAAAATCACCTTATAATATCTATGTGGAATATTTTTTTATATGAATCCAAGGGGCTTAGAAATTCTTTCCTTCAAGATTTGGGGTTCTTCCTTCTTGTTATCAAGAAAATCAACTAAATCACCAAGAAAGATAGGACCTTTCTTTAAAACTCACACAAGAAAAGAAAGGATCTTTTTTAAGGGTTCTGTGTAATAGATAAATAAAAGTAAGGAAAGATAAAGGATATGAATGAAATCGTAATTTGATATGACTCACGAATCACAAAATCAAAGTGGTTCACAACAAAGATCGTAATTCGATAGGTTTCACGAATTACAAAACTAATCACTGGTTAAAAGAATCTACGATTTAATTAACGGGAATGAATAAAGGAAATTGGATCTCCCAATATTCATAAAACATTGCAATTAAATGCAATATAAGAGAAGACTCTCTCAAACACATAGGTTTTTTTACTCAAAAGTATTCAAAGATAATCTATCTTTGATAGTTAAGCATTAATGCCTTGATGCTCTCGCGTCGGTTTTACTTTTCATTTAATATGAGAATCTCAAGCTGGGATTGATTGAAGGTCTCCAGTAAGGCTACTCAATTAATTCTTGAAAGCTTAAATGATCTATATGCTTTCTAGTTTAGTAGTTTTAAGAGCCCCATAGTTTCTTGTGAAGGTTCAAATAATGCTTATAACTTGATGATTTTTCCTTATGCTATATTGAAATTAAATGAAAAGTAAGATCATAAGCTTAGAATTGACATGGGCAGGTGTTGTCCCTTAGAAGAAAAATTTCTTGACCCCTCTATCAATATTAAATAAGCCATGAATTTAAAAAAAAAATTATGTTCAGTTAATATGAGTAGGAGTTGGTCCCTTAGAAGAGCAAGACTTGACTCCTTTATTAATTGAATCATGAAGGAAAAATAAGGAAAAGAAAATAGTTGTTAGTATGAATAGGTCTTGGTCCATCAAAAGAGCAAAATTTGACTCCTTTACTAATAACTTATCAAAATCATATGAAATTGAAAAGTGCTAAAAAAAGGGCTAGTTTATATGGGTGTGTCTTGATCCCTTAGAAAAGCAATGATTCACTCTCTCTATCAACCAAGCTATCTTAAGAAATTAAAAAGAAATGAAACAATGATTGAAAACACAAGTAAAGAAAGAGATTCAGGGGATGAGCTAATGCATGTATCTTCACTTTTGAGTATGATGCTTAGAGAGATAACTAAGGCACTACATACTTATAAATATCAAGGGATAAAGTTGATTGAGTCTCTCTTTGAATAATTTTTGCTTTGGATTCTAACTTAAACAATAAAGCTAAAAGTTGGTCTACTTGGTAAATTTAGTAATTCTAACAAAATTAATCTTAATAGATGATTAAGTGAGATTGAATGAAGTGATAGGCATAATAGAATGTTGAGGTTACTAGGTGATTAGACTGAAATGAATGAAAATTTTGAGATTAATTTGGTCAAATTCTATTTGTGGTTTATTTTCCTACTTAAGAAGCTTTGCAGCTTTCTTAGTTCTAATACGATGTTTTGCTTAAGGACAAACAAAAGCTTAAGTGTCGGAGAAATTGATAAGTAATATTTACTATATTCAAACTATGAGAATTCACATATGATTTGATTGATTATTGTATGAACCCATGGATTTGTGCTATTACTTTTCAAATTGTCGTTTTTCAGCTCCATTGAACATAAAAAGAAGAAACAAAGTGATTTCAACAAAATTTGGAGCAAAATAATAAAGACAATTGAAAATAAGATTCAACTACGATACAAATGCATAAACCAAAGGCAATTTTTCAAAGCAAAACTCTAGATTGCGCCTCAAGTTACGATCATAGTCCTTAATTGCGATCTAAGTTAAGAGAAATTATGCTTCAGATAAGATGAAACAGTGCTAATCGTTGCCAGAAATCAAGGTTGTGATTCTACCAACGGTATGTCCCCTATCATATATGCTTGAAATTCCGTACAAGCTTGTTATAAAGATTCCGCCACATCAATGAATAAAATCTTCATGATTTTGTGTCTTCTATCAATAAATAGGCATGTGTAGCATAGTGTAAAGCATCCTTATATCATACCGCACATCATTGTACCATAGTGTAACAAATCACTAATAAAGAATAGGAGTGTGAATATTAAAGCGATAATTTCTAGTAAGAGAAACTCTACTTTTGCTAGAAATTCAAGTCTTCTAGGTGAATTCAAATTAATCTGAAGCTTGATTTGAAAGAATTTCTACTACATAGGTTATATCAATCTTCATTTTACATTATTTCTCTTGAATTCCGTGCTAAATGTTAAAACCCATGTAGAAATAATTGTTTTAACTTAGGATTTGTGAGTTTAAGACTTGATTCATGTGATTTCAACTGTTTTCTAATTGAATATTGTTTGGGTGCTTATATTTAGTAGCTTGAACTTATTTTCATGGATTTATGTGTGTGCACCATGTAGATCCATGTCTAATTTCAACTGAATAGATGGATAATTCATTCTTTTGGATAGATCTAGACTGTTAATGAAGTTGTTCATAACTACTTAGAGATAAGAGTAGTGAAACTTTTTGTTGCTTGATTATAAATTCATTGAACGGGTTTTTAATCAAAGGAATCTTGATCTTAATACGGATCTAGGTTACTAATAGCTTATGAAGAGATTCTAGTGGTTTGACCTAAGTTTAGCAGTTCTTGACACTCAAGAAAGGCATTAACATACAATAGTGAATCTAACAATACAAGTATACTCAATAAACAACTCCTTGTGTTAGTATAAGAAATCACATGATAAGGACTTGGCAAAATAGATCGAAGGTTCATTCTTGCATTTCAAACTTATCTTGTGAAATTTTTCTCAAGAACATGTATATAAGTAGAATTAACCTTAGCTTAGTCTGTAATTTTTTTTTTTTTTATCATTCTTTGTTGAATTTCCTTTGTTTAGATACTAGATTAGAAGCGGGTTCAATAGATACTAACGATCCCCAAGGAATATGACATAATATTTTCTATGCTATTTTGATGGATGGGCTTACCTAAATGGCAGCTATGATAGAAGTTAAACTGAATATATTAGCATTTTTATAAATTTTGACAAACTTTGTGGTTCACGCAGATCTCAAAGACCAACCAATATCCCTCCTTTAAGAAATGAGTCCACTATCCTTGCATTAAATGCCCCTCAATTCTCTAGTGTGTCTAAGGCTAGTATTTGGGACATGCCTTGCTTCTTTTCATCCTAAATATCTTAGATAGCGAGATACCTTTCCTTAGGTAGAAAACGTTGCATTGGTGAACTTTTAAAGCTTCCCCCATCTAAATTTCCCTTTCCAAGGATATTCAATACGCAAATTCAAATTTAAAATATAATTCCTACATGAGTCTCAAAACTAAATATATTAAAAATGCCTCCAATGAGAATTGTACTCCAATCTCTAACATAATATGCACCTACACACTCCACTTGATAGTCGATACTTACTTTATTTAATTAATAAGACTTGAGCTTATTTTGGCTTATAATTTACTAAAATATTTATGAATTTGGAACTTATTTTGTTTAGTTGTTCATTTTAATTCATTAGAGCTTTGGAGAGCAATTAATGAGGATTTGAAAGAGAAAGAGAAAAAAATCAACAAATAAAGCTATCAGAGGTCAAATTAGGCCAAATCTTTATAGATTTGGCACTTATTTGATTTTAGTTCATTGAATGAAGTTGAATCCACAGTTTCAAACCTGTCTTAGATCTTGAGCATGATTATGGTTGAGAGATGTTTCACAAATTGCAACCACAGCTTGAGACTCAACCACAGTTGTGCCCATGGTTACTGCCCTATTTTACCTGCTAGTTTTTCTTTTCATTTATTTGTTTGAATTTGCCATGACAACAAATAACTTAGTTTATATAAATTTTGTATTATATATTCGAGGGAGGCTAATCCAGTTTTTACATCTATATTATAGCTCTTAACTAATTTTTAAAAAGTTTTAAAGAGAGAAAGAAGTAGTCTATTAGGGTTTCGTAAAGAGCTTGAAGATTGATCAATTCAAATCTAATTTGGATCTCAATTGAAGGGTTTCTACTCTTAATAGGTGTTTTCTTATATGTTATCCCATTCTTCCTCTAAACCAATGCTTAATTTCTCTATTTTGATGGAGGAGTAATTGAATTTTCTTAGATTTTGTGGATCAAAACATGATTCATGTAGTTTCAACTTGTGATTTTATTGAAATATTGTTAAATTCTTAAAATTAATAGCTTGACCATAATAATCTTGAATTTATATGAGTGCAAAATATGAATTCATGTTATATTTCATTTTAATAGATTGAAAAATCATTCATTTGAATAGATCTAAGCTATTAATGAAAATTGCTCATAACACCTACAGATATAGTGATGAAATTCTTCCATTACTTGATTTGCTTTTGCATTTAATTCTTGATCTTAATGTAATTATGAGAAGCTAATAGTTAGGAAGATGTTCCAATTGTTAAACTTAAGATTAGAAGCTCGTGATCATGAGATAAACATTAGTATATCTTTGTGAATTCAACAGTTTAAGAGTTTAACAACGATCTTTTGGTGATTTTAATGAAGCTACATGATAAGGTTGTGGTGAAACAAAGTCTAATCTAATTCTTGCATTTTGAGACTATCTTTTATGAATTGATCTATGCTTCTCTGTATAAAAGTAGTTAGTTATTAATTAAATTCCAAAAACCTTTTGTGATTTTGCTAATTAAATAATAGAAGAGAGTGAGTAGGGTAGCTACTAAGCGTTCCCTAAAGAATATGACCTATATTTGCCTTTTATACTACATTGATAGGTATGCTTGCCTCTTGGACCATAGTTGAAAAATTTAGAAAAGAAATCATTTTAAAACTCGGTTTAAAACCATAAGCCATTAACTAGGGTTGTGTAAATTGAACCAGACAGAATTAAATCGGATCAAAATGTCAGTTCTTTTTTTAAATAATTCAATTTGGCAAAAATTAAATGCTTTGCAGTTCGATTCGGGACCTTAAACCGAACCTTATGATTCAAACCGAACCAAACCATTTTACAATTTAAAAAAAAATCAAACATATTATTTTCTTTCTTTTAATTGTTTTGTTTAAAAAAATTTATTTAGATATGTATTATTCATAAAAATAAAATTCGTTGATGGTAGAATATAGGTCATAACTCAATTAGCCCATTACCCTCTCCACATAGATCGAGAATCCCAAAAGACCATTGATTCTACCGGCCCAAGAAGGGCCTATTCTAGGTGGCACCCCAAATTTCGACCTAACAAAGGGACCCAAAGTGTTGTTCATACCAAATGCCAAGGGAACTCGCAATTGATATCTCCACGAGCTCGCCTGTGAGTTACCTCCATAAGCTTACCCTTGAGCTATCTCCACAAGCTTGACTGCAAGTGGTCATCCTGAAATACTCACCTCCCAACATGGAACCAGGGACATGATTAGTTTAACCACACTTCATGTTATAGTAATTGCTCCACCTCAGACATTAGTAGCACCCCCCTTCACCCCAACTCGGGTGCCAAGTTAGGTACCGAATGAAGATTCACCTTAATCAAAAAGATTTGATGGGCCTCCATTCTGGTATGACCATACACTATAAAAGGCCCTTCCCTAGAGAGAAGGGAAAGTTGATTTTTATCTAATCATCACATCCTTAAAGGACTTCTTGAGAGACCCATGGACTAACTTAAGCATTGGAGTAGCTGCGCTAGATAACCTCTCGGTACATCACTAACCATCTTCTATCCTTGTAGGTACCTAATCTCTATCGGTGGAGGTAGTACTTGTAATAAAGTCAGAATGGTCATATCATATTTCAATTATTGTGGTGTGTCCACAAATAAGATAATTTTTAGATTTTAGTCTCTAGTGTTCTAAAATTTTTTTTTCCTTCGTCATACTAATTAATCTACTTTTATCACTTAGTTGCTTATTAGTTCATATAGTTGATAGTGAGCTAATAAAAGTATACAATGAATTGAAATTTATGTCTCATATTAGGATAGCATATTCTTATTTTATGAAATATAGATCATTATAGTTTTGTATGATTATAATTTTATGATAGATGAAATCCCTCTTCTACTATAAATTTACTATTTATGTATAAAAATAAATAATTTTAAATATTATAGTTTATATTTGTATTGGTGATTGAAATATAATTAAAATTTTTTTATAAATTAATTTTTATTTTGAGACTGAAAAATGGTTTAACTATAAACCCAATCGTACTAAATCATTTTTTCATTTTATTTTTCTTTTCGATTAGAAAAAAATTACAAATTAAACCACATGGTTAATTCTAATTAAAAAAAAAAAATGAATCACATATGCACACCCCTACCATCACTCATTTTTAGCATTTTGTTGCACCATTAAAATAAAACATTAACGCTTACCTAGGCCATATTTGAAATTTTCATCAGACCAAAATTAATCTAACTTCTTTATTCATTGATAAAACTCACACCACCTATATTTTAAAGATAAAAATGACCAATTCCCTTATGCCAAAATATTTCACAAATATTTTTTAATTTGACTAAATTATTGCTCATAAAAAAAGTCAAATTTGTGTATTCAGGTTTTGATGACGATTAATGACGTTGGAAAATTAGTTCTTCACCCGATTAGCTTTTATTATTATTGTTGAGTTTTTTTTTTTTTTTTCAAATTTTTAATATTTCTCAATTTTTTTCTTTTTATTTATTTTTATATTTTTATTATTTTTGTAAACTTGGCAAAGATGAAAGAGAATAGAAGAGGGTGAAAATGGGGTGTCTACAAAGAATGTGCAAAAGGAAAAGGTAAGTTACGAACTCATCAAGCTATCTTGGTTGAACATGGTTTCAATAGAATAACCGTGCACTTCCCATTTATAGGATGAAAATGCTGCACTCAAGAGCCAGATCAATGACCTAAGTGTGGGACGGTCCTCACCCCTTAGCCGAGAAGGCGCTGATCCAGAGGTTAAGGTTGAGTGAGGAGTGGAAAAACATCTAAATGAGGATAGCCTTGAGTGTGGCAAAGCTCATCCAGGATGGTATCAAGGAGGAGTACCCCAAGTTAGATTTGGGTTTCCTTGCAGAATGACTCGATGAAGAAGAATATCCTCAACCTCCTCGAATGGCTTATGACATACCTCATCTCAACAAAAGTGGCCCGCCAGTATCCGATGGCCCTATCGTAGTTCCACAAGGAGGAACCAATCTAAGCTTAATCTTTGGTAGGACAAGTGCTCAACATCCTTCTGCTGAGAACCCTCCTAATGTCGAAGAAAGTTTCAAGACTACAGTATCGTAAAGAGATTGTAATGACCTCTTGATATGCTAATCTTGTAGAAAGTTATTTGAGTTAGTATGTCAGCTTTTATCTCGGGTACAATTGACTTTTGAATTTGTGATCTTGACGTGACCTTTTGTTCATTTTTCCGTAGATGCTTTATGGAACATGTATGCTTGTTTACTTTTATGTGTTATTTATTTATACCTTTTCGATTTTTATTTGAGAAATATTTTAAGTGTTTAATTTTCGAATGATCTTCAGTCGAGGTTGTCCTTGAGAATTACTTGAATGGGATCATTCGGCGTGCCTGGGGCAAAACTTAGTTTGTGAAGCTCATTGAACTGAACTGGCTTGGAGGGTTAAGCTCTCAGTCGAAGAGCTCACTCGTCCTTAGCTTATTTTTTACAACTTAAAGGGTTGAGCTCAAGGTGACGCTTGATCCTAGCTCATTTTTTTATAACCTAGAGGGCCAAGCTTGAGGAGCTCACTTGACATTAACTCATTAGGATTGGTTACCCTAGTTAGCCTACTGGGTTGAACTTGCAAGCGGGAAGTTTAATAGACCTTATCTTGACTTACATAAGGAGGAAGACAATGAAGGCACACATGGATATGAAGGAAAATACATTCATTAACTTCATTAATGATATATACAATCACTCAAAAAATTTTATAAGGTTGTTAATGTTCCACGTCCTCATGCTGAGGTCACCATCTCGAGTCTCAAGCTTATAGGCCCCATTCCCAAGGATTTCTTTAACTTTTAAGGGTCCTCCCAATTAGGTGCCAACTTTCCTTGACCTTCTTTTAAGCCTATGGTCTCGAGAATCTGACATACGAGGTTGTCAGGTTAGAAGACTTTATGTTTAACTTTTCTTGTCATAATATCAAGCCATCCTTTGTTGGTAAGCAGCTATTCTCTTTTGAATCAACTTGTGAGCTTCCTCTATGGCATAAATGTTTGGGTGCTCGAGTTCTATGGGCAAAACTACTTCAATGTTGAACAAAAATGAAAATGGAATCTCCTTGGTTGATGTCTACCTAGTGGTCCAATATCCCCATAAGATGGCAAGGAGCTCGTTGGCCCACTTCCTATTAAAGCGATTAACTTTGGCCTTTAAAATTTTCAAAATAGTCTTGTTCACTGCCTCGACCAACCCCTTTGCTTGTGGATGGGCAATTAAAGTGTAGTGCAGTATGATTTAATATCTAGCATAGAAGTCTTTCATTCCCTTGTAGTTGAACTGCTTTCTATTATCCATTACGAGGAACTGTGGCACTCTGAACCTGATGAGGATGTTGTAAACGAAGCTTTGTACGTTCTTTTCAGTAACCTTGGCCATTACCTCAGCCTCCATCAAATTCATGAAATAATCATACCTAATTATGGTGAACTTCCCTTTTCCAATTGATATGGGGAGTAGATTGAGGATGTCTAAATCCCATTGAGTGAAGAGCTAAGGGTTGGTAAAGCAGTGGAGATTAAAGCTGAAGGCATATTCAATTTGGGAGTGCTTCTAACACCTCGCACAATTTCACATAAAATGTTTAGCATCAACTCACATGGTAGGTTAACTAGTTTATATAACTCGGATGTAAAGAATTGAGCCTTGATGTGATTGCTACATTCGTTGGCATTAGCTCCTTGAGAACTCGATGTCTCTCCTCAAGACGTAGGCATCTCAGCAAAGAGAAACTAAACCCTTGTTTTTATAGCACGTCATTGATCAACGTATAGTTAGCAGTTCAATATTTGAGGCCCTTCACCTCCTTCTTGCCATAGGGCAAAGTTTCATACCTCAAATAGTTGATGATTGGTTCTATCCAGCTTGGTGAAGTCAATGCTACTTGTAGATCGATTACCTCATGAACCTGCTTTGAGATGGTGATGGAGATCACTTATAGGACCTCCAAGGTGATCTCTTAGGTAACCTTCTTAGTGGTAGAGTTGTTGATATGCTCTCATGGTGGTGATTGCTAGAAGCTTGCTCATCTATATGAGCATTTCTATCATCCTTCAATTTGATAATTCTATATTGGAGTTAAGCATCAGTATGCTCAATCTCCTAGTTTTATATATATATATATATATATATATATACATACAAACTGGAGGCATAAGCTCTCAAACTCTAGTATGCACCTTGGATCAATGACCTTAGCATTCACTGTTATTAGGAATGTTGTCTATTATTGGTCGACTACTATAACAGCAAGCATAGGTTCAAGCACACCAATGATGCTCTTAGGTTGTTTCTTTCTTTGAGATTGTCTTGCCATAGTCGAAGATCAAGAAGAACTTTATGGATGCTATCAAGAAGAAAGTGAAGAAAGAGTGTAAAGAAGAACATAAAGTAATGAAGGTGCACCATAGATTTGCAAGAACCAAACAAGGTTAATGGCATGCTTAGGGATTGTCCGATATGGCCACTCGGTGCTTAAATAAGTTATGGGTTAAATAGAGAGTAAAAGAGTAAATGGATTGAGTTAAGTTGGACTAGATGCCCCTATCTTTGGGGTAAGGTTTAATCTACAACTATTGGTCATACCACAATTAGGAACCCATAGAACCTTGTTTCTTGCAGGCCTCCATTTGAAGGTAGATGACCTCAGATCCGGGTAGTCCTTACACTAAGTGGAGGTGGTCAAGCTTGTCGTTGTCTTCCTAAGGAGATTAGTAAAGATTAGCACCATAAGCCTTAGTGTAGAGTCATTGCAAGAACATTGAGAAGCCAAGGTCTTCGTTAAAACAAGGCCCTCATAGAGTTTCATAATGAGGCTAAGGTCCTCGCAGGATTAAGGTCTTTGTGGAATTCATGTTAAGGCCAAAGTTCTCATGGGATGAAGGTCTTTGTGGATCTTCTTAGCCGAAACACTTTATAAGGTTTTAATAGGTTTGTTAACCTATTAGGTTAATGTTGGGCTTGCTAGGCTATAGCTAAGTATTCCTTATTAACACAATGTATTCACATATTGTTGGGTAGGTACCAATATCTAGCTTGTATAGGTTCCTCTCAAACACTTTTACATCTTTGAGCATTGTCATCTAGATTATGTGACCATACGGTTTGAAGGAATTCAGTTTATACCTAACTTTATGGACATAATAAGTAGGCATTTGCATGGGATGAACCTTCGTGTCTGGGCCAACTGGGTGACACACCATGCTAATTAGTTAGAGCATTAGGCATCGTACAGGGAGGCCATCATCTAATTAAACCTATTGATTTGATTAGTTAAAGGAATGAACTCCTAAATGTTTACCATAGGGACGTTATCATTCAACTAGAGCCACTCATTTGATCAACCAAAGGAATTAATCCTGGGTGATCACCATGGTGTGATAAGAGTACACGATGGTACGTAGCCATACCATGACCATGTTAGGTTACACTGTAGGTCATCAATCATGTTTTTAGATTTCTTTTATGTTGTTCACACATGATCTCTTCATGTGTATTGATTAATGTATGCTAGCTTGTTAGTTGCCACAATAGCGCATCTAGACATTATTTTTAAGGTATCGGATGTAGATACAATGTGAGCTAGTTCATGGGCATCACATAGATGATCCATTATCGCTTGATGCCCCATCTACCATTAGAGATGATTCCCCACCACCCTAGCTGGCTTAAGAAAGTTGTCACAAGCTATAGGGATATATATAAAGCTAACGTAAGGTGTGATGCCATAGGATATGTATCCATTCTTATGTCTCTAAACTAAGAAGGCAAAGTACATTTATATATATTAACTTGTGGGCATTTCATCTAGGAAACATGATGTCTTCTTTTTCTTTCCATTTTCCATTTTGTTCAATTTTTAACATTTGAAAGTTTCATGAATTTCAAAAATCTACAACTTTCACATATTTCAACCATTTTCAATTTCGAAATTTATGTTAGAAACATGGAGTAGTGCTCTTCAAAACAACAATAGACTTGGTAAGGTTTTGTCCACCTTAAAAACCACACTAATAAGAATATTAGATATTAGATTTTACGTTATTAGTAATTATAAAGTTATATTTTTAGATACATTAACTATAGAAAAATATTTCTTTTATGTTTTAGGTGGAAACTTTAATTTTTCAAATTAGCTACGTGATTATTTCAATTAAATAAGGCCAAGGTGAATGTGACAGTAAATGATTTACTACATTATGTGCATATGTTAAGATAAAAATTATTATTATTTTTTACAATAAATTAAGAGCATACTATGCTTCTGTGGGTTTGAATATGTAAAAATGGTGGTTGCAATGTGATTTTGTTATGTCGTTATGGACTTGCAAAATGAGAGACGTTGTACATCATGTGCTTTTGGATTAATAGTTTAGAGTATATATTTATAAATCTACATTTCTTTATCTAAGATTTCAATGGCCTTTATGAAATAATGATGATGATGATGATGAGAAGAAGAAGAAGAAGAAGAAGAAGAAGAAGAAGAAAAAGAAAAGGTTGCATTCTTTGCTATTCAACTAAATACAATTACCTTTCAAATAATCTAGAACATAAAAATATAGAATAGTAAAACCTTCACAAACCCTAGAATTCTCTTTACTGAAAACTCTCTAGAAGAATCAAGAAGAGATCAATGTGACTTTGTCTCTTATTCTTTTACGATTTACAAGAGAGAAACAATACTAAGTTTTTCTCTTATTCTTTACGATTTATAAGAGAGACACAACCCTGAGAGACAAGAGATATGGTTATTAGGTGTTGAGAGTGGTTATGTTTTGGTTTAACAAAGGAAATCCATAGCAATTTCATTGGATTTCATTTTTGGGTTCGGAAGGAGAAGAATAATCGTTGGATTTCATGTAAGTTATTTATGAATTATGTTATTTTGATTTTCTTTTTTAATGTTGTTAGAGTTTTAAGGAGAGGTTAATAAAGATCAAATCTTTAATAATGATTTTTCATATTTTTAAAGTTTTGAAGCGAGGTTGTTGATAAAATATCGGATCTTTAGGAGTTTTTGAGTGATGCTATTGATAAAAGATTGAATCTTTAGTGGAGGAATGTGTAGGAGGTTAAATTAGGGTTGAAAATAATAATAAAACCTTATTTTCAATAAATTAATGTTTTTAAGACATCTAGGATAACTATTCTCAAATTTAATGTGTGCTTGTCATCAAGTTTTTTGATTGTAGCATTTCAGTTTCAGTTGTAGCTATTAATTCAGGTACATCATTGTTAGTCCCAAAGTATAATCAAGATGGGGGGTGAATTGGTTATACAATTTAAATGTAAACTTTTGAAATTCTTTTCCAAATTCACAAACTTGATTAAATGATTAAAATGGCTTTTTATTTTCACTTGAAAGAAGATAAAACCAATAAACAATTTCGTTAGTTGAAATCTGAAAGAGAACAAAAATATCTAAACTCGTAAAGTTTATATCAAAGAAAACTTCCAGATGTTAGTTCCTGATTTAGTTTCTGAGCTATGATCAACACTCTCTGAAATAGTTTCTGCATTCAAGTTATATCACATATAAACAAACAATTATGCACGAAAATTAAAGAGATAGAGTTTAGAAGAGTGCAAAGCAATTTATAGAGGTTCCGCCTTGAGCGTCAGTCCTCTCTTCCAGCACCAAGCCAGGGATCCGGTTGTCTTTACCAATATGTTCCACTATCCAAAAACAAACAAGTTACAAGTTGTCTTTTGCCAAAGCACTTGGCTACAATATGCACTCAGCTTGATCCTCCTAGCTTTCACAAGCTTCAATCAATCTACTGAGCCTACTTGTAACTCTCAATCTCACAATATGTAATAACAAATAAATTTGAGGAATTAAGTAAAATGTATCCTCTAATTTCAGTACAAAGAAAAATATGTGAAACAGTATTTGCTCGAATAATCAGAATTGCTTTGTATTCAATATCAGATTGCTTGTTCGATCTCTATTTCTCTCTTCTGATCTTCGTATATTTATTCTTTGCCTTCAACGTCTTGAAAGGAATTAGTCCCAGATATTTTCCAATAAAATCGGATAGACTACTGTTCATTCTTCTTCTTCCTTCAGCTTTGGATAGATATAAATCCCATATTTCTTGCTGGTTCCGATCTTTTGAATTTCGGATGTAAATCTTCTTCTAACGTTCTAATTTGAATCAGCCTTTGTTGTTGTAGATAAACTTGAAAATAACATTTCTGGTTACATCTTTATCTTCCATGGAAATAGCAAATAACGCTTCTGAAATTTAAAATTTGAATTCAATTGATTTTTGGATAAACTTGTCCTTAACGTCTTTTAATATCATATCCTTCTGATGATGTCCAAAACGAATCTTAATATGGAATATCTGACACTATTTATTTGTCTGGTGCTTCTTCAATCCATCTGGTAATAATTTGAAAAATTCAAACTTTAATTCAAATAATTTGAATCCCCTTTGGATAATTGAACCAACTTTGTGGAACATAATTGAATGTATTTCCCAAATACATTCACTTTGGTGCTGGGTCTTCAAATATAATTTGAAAGAGATCCGTTCTTTAATTTTGATCGTGAATCTTGCATGTCTCAAGTCTTTTTGAATTAGTTTCTGAAATACCTTCTGATAAATATATAGATCTTCATAACATGCGATTTTCTTTCTGAATGAGTTTCTGAAAACTCTAAATCCCTTGAAAAATCTTTTTGAACGCTTCCTGAATAAGTTTTTGAAAACTCTAAATCCCTTGAAAATCTTTCCAAATACTTTCTGAATTACTTTCTGTTTTGTATTCTTTTGCTCAAACAATTTCACAATACTTACTTACTGCACATTCAATAAACTTGTTAGTAAACACTTAACTCTTTTTGTTATCATCAAAATCCTTATTGAGAGAAATCAACATTCTCCCCCTTTTTGATGATAACAAAACCCATATATTTAAAATATAAGTTCAACTTATTGTTTGCTATTTTTCTCCCCCTTTTTGTTAGCATCATAAAAGATCAGAAAGAAGACAAAACAAAATCATAGATTGCAAAAGAAAATCCAAAGATTACATCAAACAGTTCAAAAAGTCAAAATAAGAACATGTAGTGACATCGCAATCAGTCTTTCTTAGGTTCAATAAATTTGACAGATTTTCGTGCTTTCATCTTTCTTCTTTGAGGAAAAGTACGAAGTGGGACTTGCATCGGCCATAAAGGTGTAGGAAAACGAGGAATGTGTGATTGACGAGGGATGTTGAGGACAGATGAAAGGATTTCCACTTGTTCAGGGTTCAGTGGATATTCTGGGATTATTTGGGCAGAAGGAACGAGCTGCAAGACTTCCGATTGTGGAGGAATAGCTGACTCCTCGACCTGTGTGGTAGGTATAGGATTAGGAACTTCCTTAGTATCAACCGCTTCAAAACCAAAACTCTCCTTTTCAACATGAGAATCCATCTCATCTGCACCTTCGTTAACAGCTTGAACATCAGGAAAATTTGGAGGACCAGTTGTTGAGCCTTGCTGCTGACGAGTGAAGATTTCTAATAGAGAATTTGTGAAGTCCTTTCTAAATCCAGCAATGGAGTGATCAAACAGAGCAATTAAATCTGATTCTAGTCCAGATTTCGAAGTCTCTCCTGGAGGCTTAGTATGCACTGAAACAGTGTCTGATTCACTCTCTGAAATCGCTCTTTATCCTTCTTTGATTTCAAATTTTCCTCATGTTCGAAGCTCATACTTCTTCTTCTTTTCTCAACTACCTTCTCCTTCCCAGCTCTTTTTGTGAATTTTTTAGGTTCATCAGCCTTATCTACTTCCTCAGATCCACTTTCTTCCTCAAGAACAAGCTCCCCCTCAGCTAGTGCCTTTATTTTCTTCCAATCAAAGTGAATTTACTAAATTTTGGATGCCTATACCAAGTGCCATCCATGGTGAACCAGAATTTGTCAGAAACAGAAATTCCCATGTACTTTAGATTGACTTCCCTAAATGCGTTTCAAAGTAATTGAAATCTGAAATTTTTGGTAAGTCAACCTTTTAAATTTAAAGAATCTCATCAAGAGATTTCCATAGGGTCTGTTTTTCCTGGTTCTCCACATATGCTTCAAAATAAGGCAAGGAATATCTAGCCTAAGTTTCTTCTTAATGGCTAAAACTACCAATGCTTCTTCTTTAGAAATACTGGTGGTACTTCCGAATTTTGGCAAAAGACAATCAACCACTATCTTATGCAGCAAACGCACCAATAATTCAAAATTGGTCGAAAAAATATCTTTTTCTTCAAAATTTCCTACTCCGTCATTTAGCTCTTGAAAAACCATTTCCCTTTTCAACTTAACAACCATTCATCATCTTTTACATCTAACATTTGAAAACATTCTATCAATCTTTCCTAGTGATCTTGATAGTTTTCCCTACAATCTTGACTTTAAAGAAGAATCTTCTAATTGTACCAGATTATCATAGAATTCTTGAATTAAACTTCCTTCAATCACATCCGTCACACCACATATAGTCTACATCCTATTCTATTCAGCCATGATTCCAATAAAATCCATTGTTTCTAAAAAATTTAAAATCAATGTAGGCACATTCAAGTACCTTATTTTGAACCAACTTCTTCTTTTTGGCTGAAACAGGTGTGATGTCCTCCATACGTTTCCTTTTTGCAGATTTGCTCTTGGGTTCTCTCGGTTCCTTTTTCGATTTTCTTGGAACCACTCTTCAAACCCTCTGAGTTTGTCTCTGACTCAGAATTTGGTTCTGAAACTTTTTTGATCTTGATTTTTACCTTTTTCTGCTTCTGATGTGATTTATGACCTTCATCATGTACTGATTTGGATCGTTTTTCACGTTTTGATCCATCATGCATTATGGTTTGTAGGGTTCTTCAGATTCTGAGGATTCGTCTTGAATCATGATGGGCTTAGTGGTTTTCTTAGTTTTGTATCCTTTTGAAAGAAGACGAGAAGATTTCCTAGGGGCCATTGTGTTTCTAGGGTTTTGATTTCGTTAGACACGGTTGAAGAAGGAGATGAAAGGGTTCTGAAATGAGCAAAGATTTAATAGAAGTTGAAAGGGCGCGAGATTGAGGTCTGTTTGTTTCATTAAACCGTGAGTCTATTTCCCATAAAAGAAGCGCCTTTCATTTATTTTATTTTATTATATTTTATTAATTTGACTTTCCATTTATTAAGAATAGATGCATGAATTAAGATCATTTAAATGGAAAGCACATGCCTATTTCATTTCTTAAAAATTCAAATCTATTTTTGTCTAAAGATTTTGTAAAAATATCAGCACATTGATTTTCTGTAGAAACAAATTCAATATTAATATTTCCATTAGCGACATGATCCCTAATAAAATGATGTCTAATTTCTATATGTTTTGATCTAGAATGATGTACAGGATTTTTTGTTAAATTAATCGCACTTGTGTTATCACATTTAATATTTACATTTTTGTATTTCAAACCATAATCTAGTAGCTGTTGTTTTATCCAAAGAATTTGTGCACAACAATTTCCAATTGAAACATATTCAGCTTCGGCTGTTGATAAAGCAACTGAATTCTGTTTCTTTGAGGACCAAGAAATCAATTTATCTCCTAAAAATTGACAAGTACCAGAAGTACTTTTTCTATCAATTTTACATCCTGCATAATCAGCATCTGAATATCCTATTAATTCAAAATTTTGATTTTTGGGATACCAGATTCCTAATTTTGAAGTACATGCAATGTACTTAAAAATTCGTTTAACAGCACTTAAATGTGTTTCAGTTGGATTACTTTGAAATCTAGCACAAATACACACAGAAAACAAGATATCTGGTCTCGAGGCAGTCAAATATAAGAGAGATCCAATCAAACTTCTGTATAATTTTTCATTTACTTTCTTACCTTGAAGATCGAGATCTAACCTTGTTGAAGTACTCATTGGTGTAGCGACTTCTTTTGTATTTTCATATCCATATTTCTTCAATATTTGCTTAGTGTATTTCTCTTGGTGAATGAATATTCCATCTTTTGTTTGTTTGATTTGTAATCCCAAGAAGAAATTCAGTTCACCCATCATTGACATCTCAAACTCAGCCTGCATAAGCTTTGCAAATTCTTGGCAATATGTTCATTAGTTGATCCAAAAATTATGTCATCAACATATATCTGTACTACTAAAATATCATTATCATAATGTTTTGTAAATAATGTTGTATCAATCATACCTCTTTGATATCCACTTGAAATGAGATATTCACTGAGTCTCTCATACCAAGCCCTTGGTGCTTGTTTTAAACCATACAAAGCTTTTCTTAATTTAAAACATAATCAGGTTTAAATGGATCTTCAAATCCAGGGGGTTGTTCTACATATACTTCTTCTTTAATATAACCATTTAAAAATGCACTTTTAACATCCATTTGAAACAACTTGAAATCTTTAAAACAAGCATAAGCAAGCAAAAGACGTATGGCTTCAAGCCTAGCAACAGGTGCAAAAGTTTCATCATAATCTATGCCTTCTCTTGTGAATATCCTTTTGCTACAAGTCTAGCTTTATTTCTTACAATTTGTCCATTTTCATCTAATTTGTTTTTAAACACCCATTTAGTACCTATAATTGATTTATTTTGTGGTCTAGGCACAAGATTCCATACATTATTTCTTTGGAATTGACTTAGTTCTTCTTGCATTGCATCAATCCAATTATTATCTTTCAATGCCTCATCTACATTACTTGGTTCTATCTCAGATATCAAAGCAAAATGATTTTCAATATTTTGTAATTTAGATCTAGTTCTTGTTCCAGATTCTATATCACCTATAATTAAGTTAGGTGGATGGGATGATTTATATTTCCATGCTTTTGATCCTTCGAAATTGTTGGAATTATCTTCAGAATTGCTTTCTGCTTTTGTTTCTGCTTTATCTGATTCTAGTCTTATATTAGAATTACCTTCTGCTATAGTTTCTGCTTTAGGCTCATCTTCTATTAAAGTTTCAGATTTATCAGTTTCAGGTAAAGATTCATCATCATCATCAATATCATTTTTTACATCATCAATAAAACGTACATTAATGGATTCTTCAATTACTTTTGTTGTTTTATTAAAAATACGATATGCTCTACTATTTTGTGAGTATCCAACAAAAATAGCTTCATCTGATCTTTCATCAAATTTACCAAGATTATTTACATTCTTTTTCACAAAACATGTACAACCAAACACATGAAAATATGAGACAGATGGTTTTCTCCCACGAAACAGCTCATATGAAGTTTTTGTAGTATGTGGTCGAATATAAACTCTATTCATGACATAGCAAGCAGTTGATACAGCTTCAGCCCAAAAATATTCAGCTATTTTACTTTCATTTAGCATAGAACGAGTCATTTCTTGTATTGTTCTATTTTTTCTCTCTACTACTCCATTTTGTTGAGGTGTATATGGTGCTGAAAAATTATGATTTATTCCATATTCTTCACAAAAATTTATGAAAAGAGTATTATCAAATTCCTTTCCATGATCAGTTCTTAATGCAACAATAGACACCCCTTTTTCATTTTGTATTTGCTTAGCAAACTTTTGAAAAACATTGAAAGTATCAGTTTTTTGTTTTAAAAAGAAAACCCATGTATACCTAGAAAAATCATCAACAATTACAAAACCATATTTATTTCCTCCCATACTTAAAGTTCTTGTAGGACCAAATAAATCAAGATGTAAAAGTTCAAGTGGTCTTTTTGTTGAAATATATTTTTGCTTTTGTGGGATACAGAAATCATTTTGTTTTTCAAACATGTTGCACATTTCACATCATTTTTTATATTTATTTTAGGCAATCCAACAACTAAGTTTCTTTTAGAAAGTTTTTCTAGATGATTAAAATTAACATGACCAAGTTTTTTATGCCAAACATGTATATTATCATTCATTGAAAGAAAACAACATTGAACATTCATATCTGAAGGTGTGATTAAATATATGTTTCTTTTTCTAAAGCCTTCAAACAATTTGGTTCCATCAGTATTATAAGCATAACACTTATTTTTCTCAAAGGTCATTTTATAACCTTTATCACATAATTGGCTTATACTTAGTAAATTATGTTTTAATCCTTTTACTAGTGAAACATTTTCTATTAAATAAGGAGGATAACCAATAGTACCTGTACCAATTATTTTACCATGACTATCATCCCAAATCTTACATAACCTTTTTCTTTTCTCACAAATTAGTGAACAAGGAAGCATCACCTGTCATATGACTTGAACATCCACTATCCAAGTACCAAGTTCCTTTTATTTTGGTTCCTTGTTCCTGCAATTTCACAAAAAAGGTGATCAAACCTTTTTAGGAACCCAGACAAACTTGGGTCCTTGATAAGTCAAGCTCGTTTTATCATGTTTCTTAACTTGATAAGTACTGAGCTTGTTTCTTTTGTAGAAACAATATTTCTCTATATGACCAACTTTATTGCAAAAGAAACATACATATGAATGTGTATTATACTTCTTATTTACCTGATGATAATAGTTCCTCTTTGGATAAGCATTATTATTTCCATAGCTGTAGGTTCTGTTGTATCTTCTGATTTGATAATTTTGTTGAGCATGCTTTCTGAAAGAGTTTCTGCTTTCGTTTTTCATATCATTTTTCTTTCTATGTACAACCGCTACCTCATTCATATTCTTTGCTTTTACAAATGTTGTATTATTCACTTTATTTGATGAATTTCCATGATCATATCCAAGTCCACACTTAATGAATGACGGTCTTTGACTACTTATTAAAAATTTTAGTTTTTCTTCACTTTCATTGAACTTATTAAAAGTACTCTTTATTTCTTGTGACAAAACTTCTACTCTTTCTTTTAAATCCTTGATTTCATTTTTCAAAACATCATTTTCTTTTCTCAAGAAATCGGATTTGATATGTAATTGCTCGTTATCCTTCTTCAAAATGTCATTTTCATCAACTAACAATTTATTTGTTTGTTTTAAAACATCTTTTTCATTTTTCAAGGTTTTGTTTTCCGCATCTAGTTTGGAAATTTTTAAATTTTTTTTTTTTTTTTAATCTTTCAGAAGCTTTTTCATTTCAACATACATTTCATTATCATGTATTTCATTCTCGAATCAGAATGTACCTCAGATGTGGCCATTAAACACAAGTTCGCCTCTTCTTCATCATCACTTTCTGCTTCTGAATTTGTTTCTGATTCGTCCAAGTCACTCCATGTAGCCATCATAGCACGACTTTTTTTGTAAACTTCTTCATCTTCTTTTTCAGAACTGGACATTCGTATTTAATATGTCCTGGTTTTTTACACTCATAGCACACAACTTCTTTCTTCTCTTTCTTTTCTTCTTTTTCTTTAAAGCTGCTACTGCATCAAATTTATTAGATCTATTGTAATTTTTGAATCTTTTACCTTTATTCATCTTCATAAACTTGCTGAATCTTCTAGCTAACATATTGAAGTTCCGTTGTCATCGTCCTCTAGAATCAGATTCAACAATCTGTTTTGCCTTGAACGCTATTGCTTTGGAATTAACTCTGGTCCTTTTGTAGTATCAAGGTGAATTCATACGCCATTAATTTCTCCCTTAATTGACTTAATGTCAGCTTGTTCAAGTCTTGGGCTTCCTCGATCGCAGTCTTCTTTGCGTCCCACGTCTTGGGTAGTATTCGAAGCATCTTCCTAACAAGATCTGATTCGTCTAATTTCTTTCCAAGAGGTTAACTCATTAGTAATAGCAGTAAATCGGTTAAATGCATCTTTTATTTTCTCATCCGATTTTATTTTAAACAATTCATATCGTTGAAGTAACGTGTTTATCTTAGTTTCCTTAATTGTATCTGTTCCTTCATATGTGTTTGAAAGAGTTTCCCATATTTCTTTTGCTGTTTCACATGAGGAAATCAAATAAAATTCAGAAGGAGCAATTGTTGTGAGTAAGATATTCTTAGCCTTGTTGTTCTTCTCAATCAACTTCAACTCGGCATCAGTGAACCCAGCTTCATCTGACATTGTTACTGATTATCTGAACGCAATCACCTACCATGAAGCATAGTCATTAGCTTTGATATATGTAGACATACGCATTTTCCAATAGAGATAATTAGTTCCATCAAAATATGGAGCTCTATTAATTGCTATGTTATTTTCAGCCATTTGGATCACTCAATTAAAGGATGAGCACAGCTCTGATACCAATTGTTGGTCCCAAAGTATAATCAAGAGGGGGTGAATTGGTTATACAATTTAAATGTAAACTTTTGAAATTCTTTTCCAAATTCACAAACTTGATTAAATGATTAAAATGGCTTTTTATTTTCACTTGAAAGAAGACAAAACAATAAACAATTTCGTTAGTTGAAATCTGAAAGAGAACAAAAATATCTAAACTCGTGAAGTTTATATCAAAGAAAACTCCCAGATGTTAGTTCCTGATTTAGTTTCTGAGCTATGATCAACACTCTCTGAAATAGTTTCTGCATTCAAGTTATATCACATATAAACAAACAATTATGCACGAAAATTAAAGAGATAGAGTTTAGAAGAGTGCAAAATAATTTATAGAGGTTCCGCCTTGAGCGTCAGTCCTCTCTTCCAGCACCAAGCCGGGGATCCGGTTGTCTTTACCGGTATGTTCCACTATCCAAAAACAAACAAGTTACAAGTTGTCTTTTGCCAAAGCACTTGGCTACAATATGCACTCAGCTTGATCCTCCTAGCTTCCACAAGCTTCAATCAATCTACTGAGCCTACTTGTAACTCTCAATCTCACAAGATGTAATAACAAATCAATTTGAGGAATTAAGTAAAATGTATCCTCTAATTTCAGTACAAAGAAAAATATGTGAAACAGTATTTGCTCGAATAATCAGAATTGCTTTGTATTCAATATTCAGATTGCTTGTTCGATCTCTTTCTCCCTTCTGATCTTCGTATATTTATTCTTTGCCTTCAACGTCTTGAAAGGAATTAGTCCCAGATATTTTCCAATAAAATCGGATAGACTATTGTTCATTCATTCTTCTTCCTTCAGCTTTGGATAGATATGAATCCTGTATTTCTTGCTGGTTCCGATCTTTTGAATTTCGGATGTAAATCTTCTTCTAACGTTCTAATTTGAATCAGCCTTTGTTGTTGTAGATAAACTTGAAAATAACATTTCTGGTTACATCTTTATCTTCCATGGAAATAGCAAATAACGCTTCTGAAATTTAAAATTTGAATTCAATTGATTTTTAGATAAACTTGTCCTTGACGTCTTTTAATATCATATCCTGCTGATGATGTCCAAAACGAATCTTAATATGGAATATCTGACACTATTTATTCATCTGGTGCTTCTTCAATCCATCTGGTAATAATTTGAAAAATTCAAACTTTAATTCAAATGATTTGAATCCCCTTTGGATAATTGAACCAACTTTGTGGAACATAATTGAATGTATTTCCCAAATACATTCACTTTGGTGCTGGGTCTTCAAATATAATTTGAAAGAGATCCGTTCTTTAATTTTAATCGTGAATCTTGCATGTCTCAAGTCTTTTTGAATTATTTATGAAATACCTTCTGATAAATATATAGATCTTCATAACATGTGATTTTCTTTCTGAATGAGTTTCTGAAAACTCTAAATCCTTGAAAAATCTTTCTGAACGCTTCCTGAATAAGTTTCTGAAAACTCTAAATCCCTTGAAAATCTTTCCAAATACTTTCTGAATTACTTTCTGTTTTGTATTCTTTTGCTCAAACAATTTCACAATACTTACTTACTGCACATTCAATAAACTTGTTAGTAAACACTTAACTCTTTTTGTTATCATCAAAATCCTTATTGAGAGAAATCAACAATCATTATCTTATTTGTTGTTTGTGTATGCTAGATATAAGTATGTGAAATGAACTAAACAATATCTAGCATTAATTTTTGGTGCTTATGCTTGGCCGGGTGTAGTAGACCCGGAGTACTAGTGTTAGTAAGACACACCCTGATGATCTTTGTGTGTCATTATCTCAAGTAGAATTGCACACAGAGAGGATTTCAGTATACTAAGAGTTGTACGAGCACCGTGCCTAGGATTCTTGGGAGTACCTAGCACCAATATGTATAAGTGCCTAATATATAAGTATTTATATATGTTTGTTATGAAGTCATGAGTTACTCCGGGTTTAGTGTTAGGCACGAATAACCTTAGGCTATGTTGGTTAATGGCTTAAAGTTACAAATAACAAAATTGTGATTGTTGCATTAATGTCATATTGCATATGAATGTGTGTGATGATTATTCATGAATGTGTGTCTATGGTTTTGGCATATTGGCTCTAACTCAATCTTTTTAATCTTTTTCATGAACAGGTAAAGAGCCTTTAGTGTACGACTTGTCAGGATATGATGTATTTGTGGATTATAGAGAAGATGATAGGGGAGCTGACTTTCTAGCTAATTACTAGATGAATAGAAATTTGAGACAACTAAAGTAGTAGACTGCATAAGTTTAAATATTTATTATGGTTCTTGCAATATAAAGATAAATGATTTATGGTGAATGGTAAAAGTGCCATTTGATTAAAAATAAGAGGGTTTTATGGTCTACCATAATGTATAATTAAATGCTTTTTTGTTTGGAAGACATGTGATTAAAGATGAAGAGACGTTGTTAAAGATGAAGAGACGTTGAAGAGATGGTATTAAAGATGAATAGATGTTATTAAAGATGAAGAGATGTTGTTAAAGATGGAGAGACGATATTAAAGATGAAGAGACGTTGTTAAAGATAAAGAGACAGTATTAAAGATTAAGAGATGTTGTTAAAGATACCTAGGCTTCCTCTTACACCAAAACCATTCCTAAATATAGAATTCTTTCAAAATCGTCTCTAATAGTGATCTTTGCATCATGGAAGATTAAGAAGCAAGATCAAGGTGATTTAGTTATCATAAAGTCTTTAATAATCTAAGGAGTGATCTATTGCTAAGGTTCTCTTTTGATTTTGAAGGGAGTTTTGGAGAAAAACCCTAAGTTTGATGGAGTTTAGTGTCTTGTAATCAAGAAAGAATAAGTATCAAGAGATAGGTAAGTTGAATCTTTTCTTTTCCTTTGGTTATCTAAAAAGTGAGGTCTTTTTCTAAGTTGATTAATTTTTTTGTTGAAGGAAGTCATAGTTTTTGGAGGAATTTTTGGAGAAACCCTGTTCTTTTAGTGGTTTTGTGGTTTGATAAATCAAAGGAGAAAGGCGTGTATGAATTTAGAGTTTGTAGTCTTTTTCCAGTTTAAGGTTTATATGATAGTGAATTTATGATTATTATGCAAGAAGATGTTTTGATTGAATATTTGATGATTTAGGTCTTGTTGGTGAAGTTAAGGTTCTTGTTCTTGGACTGATTTCAGGTATGACCTTACCTTGTTTGTTGCTTATGTTTGTAGAATTAGGAATTATGAACTAAATAATTGTTATCCAACTTTAAATTTGATTTGCTACTTTGTCTATGACTAGGTCTAGTAGATTGAGAGGACCATTGCTACTAGGACAGCACCTTGATGATTTGTGTGTATCGTTGTCCCAAGTGGAGTTGTATATAGAGATGATTCTGATAGTCTAAGAGTGGTGCGAAAACGATACCCAGGATATGTGGGAGTTTCCAATGCCAATATATGTATATATATATTTTCCATATTGGTTGATTTTGTGGAGTCATGAGTTACTCTAAGTTTAAGACTAATGGCTAATAGTTTTAAACTGTGTTATTTACCGACTAATCAAAGATAAGAACCTATTGATTGTTGCATATAATATTAGATTGTATATGAAAACTATATTATGCATGTTCATGTGCATGTGTTTGTGGTATGACATACTGGGCCTTTGTGTTCATTCCTTTCTATTTTTTAGGAGCAGGTGATGATCATGTAGTGTTTGATCTAGCTAGATATGATGTCTCTGTGGACTATAAGAAGGACAATAGGAGACCTGACTTTCCTATTGATGTTTAGATGTTCTGGTTTGGAGATAGACAAAATTTAAGATCTCATAACGTTTTATATGTTTTTATAAATCTAAAGTTTTTTGAGAATTTTCTTGAGATGTTTTAGTTTAAATTGAGTTGGCCTTTGGTTTATGCCAACTGGATTGTTATGAAGTTTTTTATTATTACATGATATTTAAAAGTATCCCTATATGTGAGATGTTGATGATATTATATCTAATTTTTGTATTAGTGGAATAATAGTCTTAGCGTGTCCATATTAAGTGAGGACACGTAGCAGGTTGTAATGCTTTCAGATTAGGGTGTTACAATTCTTTTACGTTATGAGACTTTTCATATGATGTATCTAAGTTGGATTTGAGTTGGTGCTTGGTTTATGCCAATTGAGTTTTACGATGTTTTCATTATTGACATTAATGGATATGATGAAACCTTAATTAATGTGAAATTTTTTGTTATGTTTGGTTTTATTGTGGTATAGTAGGATCTGAATCTTAGTGTATCAACCTCTTATGAAGACATGTGGTAGGCTAATAGCGTATTAAGTTTATAGCGTTACAGCTTATGTGGTATCTGAGTATAAGTTTATGATCCTTGATAAACTTAGAAAGATGATATGTAGGATGGTGAGATGATGAGGGTAGGTAGATTATGGGATTGTTAATAGCAAGTGGAAACTATAATTGATCCCCTTTTTTATTCTCGATCTTATGTTTCACCCATAAGTAATTCATGTTGGTTTCTTTTTGTTTAATGTTTCTATATATATATATATATATATACACACACACATAATGCTTGTGATAGTACATTTCCACATCTATTTTTACATATTTACATTATGTTTTGTATATTCTTTTCACTTTAGTTGTTGCTCCATAGAAATATGTAAAGAAGTGATCATTTAGATGAATTAAACTCAATTCAAATCTAAAAGTGAATTATATATATCCAATATATTTCACTTTAATACATCTTAAAGTTAAGACACTTACAACATTATATGAGAACTTATATATGTTTACAACTCAATAAAATCTAAACAAGTAATGATGACAAAGTATATATAAGCAAATAAACTAGTAAAGTAAACAAGTGAATGATCGAATCCTGTAAGCTATTCTAGAAAAAAAATTGAATTCAATATTTACATTGATGTTAATGTAACCCTGAAAATTTAAAAGGACAGGGTGGTGAACGAAAAAGAAAAAGAAAAAGAAAAAGAAAAGTACTTGTTGGCTAAGACACCAAATGCATTAGTCAACATACCTCTATACAAAGACTCATAGAAATATAAAAGTTTTTGGATAATAAGATGGATTTTCTACCTGTAAAGTCAAAACTATTTTGTCATGATATCTTACAAATACAATAAGTAATAGTGCAATCATAAATACCAAAATGTAATGCAAAAACCATGATTGATAAGTAAAAGGAAATTGACTTATAAAACTGTTTCAATAAAATTCCCATAAGGAGCACTGGTGCTTTTAATAATTAAAATTTATCAATTCATGAATAAAGAACGATAACCATGAGTTAAGTTGGAAAACAAGAAATAATTAAATATTTACATATGTTAAGCTAGAGTACTAGAGTGGGGTTGATGATGTATATTCTTCGTGTAGTTTGGTTTATGTGTCGAGTATTGTAAATGTTCTTGTATATATGTGTCAAGTGTCATTAGTGATCTTGTCCAGGCGAATTAGGTATGGTCATGTTGAGTCTTATTGTGTCAAGTGTTGTTGAGTCGAATTATGTCATATTGAGTCAAGTCATGTGGTCTTGTCTTATGAACCAAGTCATTTATTTGTCTTATTGTGGTCAATCTTATCTTATGTTACTATTCGATAGTCCAACTCATAAATGTACTGGTATGGAAATATGTAAAACTTAGATTATTTAGCTTTAAAAGAAAATAAGAAAAGTGCATGTTATATGATAAAATAACTAACTATAAGTAAGATAAGATTATAAGTGAATATGATGATAATGGTTTAGAAATAGTAGATTGCTTAAAATATGAAATAAGATTCTAAAATGAGTAAATTATACTTTCTTAACATTAACTACAATAACAATATTGAGGAACAAATGAAAATCATATAGGTTAAAAAAAAAGGGTATCACAACTCACAATGATGAAGCTCTAATAAAAATCAGCGAAAAGTATATGGGACTAACTTTATAAGATGTGAGAATCATCATATGAATGAAATAATAGTAAACTAAATAACACGAGAAAGAATAAAAAAAATCATCAAACTTGGTGTTGTGTACAAACACCAACAATAACCACGGTAGTGATCTTTTCTTTATTTGACGACTTAGGAGCACAACAACCAAAGGAATGCAATAATTTATATGTATGATAATAATTTTTCCTCAATGAAGTGTATAAGCAATAACTATGAAAAAAACTAAGAAAGATTCCGGTTACTAAACTAAAGGTTGCTGGTGAAACATTCTATTGTTGTTGTTGAGATATAATTTTATATAATCTGTATAGAGATTTGAAATGGCTTGTAATAGTATGATGACAAATGGTTAGAAGTGTAAGGGAATAGTTGGCAACATAAGGGTAAAACAACGAGGGCCATTGAAGGAAGATGAAGTTAGTAAGAAAAAAAAATTTCTTGAATGTACAAAATTTTAAGAGGTAAAAAGATGGATGAGTGGAGTTAAATAAAAGGAATTAGTGACATAATTATGAGGCATGAAAATCTTAATAGAGGGTTAATAGTGTAAATGTGATTGTTGGCTTAATAGATATGAAACTGTCAACATGAATGTAAAGTGAGAGGAATCATTATTGAAGAGTAGAGGGGAAGAATTTAGGGATAACCAATATAAATGAGAGAATAGCTTAATCTTATAAAAGATATGAAGGTACATATGGAACAACAATTGCAAGAATGAGATGTGATCTTGGTGTGGTGCAAGCTATGAGAGATCCAAGGACGACGACTAACAATGATGACCAAACTAAAATTTGATACTGAGTTTTGGGATAATTCTTAGAACTGTTATATGAGACCATATATATCAATTTTTATAGAAGGTAGCATTATAGGTTCTGAAAGATAATTGGAATAGCACATATAATAAATGAAAGTTATAGATTAACTATAATGTTTGACAATGCTTGTAAAACTAGATTGGACTAATAGAAATATAGATACTATAATATCACTTGAAGCAATAGACTAATGTGAGATTTGATTTTTAAAGTTGAGGTTGAAAATTATAAATTATAAAATTTTCAACTTTTTAATTGTTATTTGAGCAATTATAAGGAGGTGTACTAATGAAGTTTTGATGGAAATGGTAATGATTTGAGTTAATGTATAATGACTAAATATTGTAATGAGATGGACCGGTATTCCTAAACTGCATCATATAGTTATTTTGAAGGATATCATGGTTGGTTTATGAGTTAAAAGAGATGTAACTATAAAATCAAATAAAGATATTTTGTTGAGGAATAAATTGAACAGGAGTAGAAGGATACTAAATCCAAGTGGAGAGTGATCACATACTATTGAGTATTGAGGAAATGGATAGATTTCTAGCGTAAAGGTTATAAAGACAAAGCGCATTAAGAAACTGGATATCAAGGAAATATTGGAACACACTAGAGGTAATAATGTCAAAGGAAGGGTTAGAAGCCGTGTTAATAATTTGGAAAGATTTACCTAAGGTCACAAGTGTGAATTAATAGTTCTCATCCTTATATTGATGTTGAATTTAAAGGCAAGATTTTAGGAATTGACAAAGCATGTTGGAAGTGGTATAGTTAGTTAATGATTGTTTTAGATGACATAAATTAACTTTGACATAGAACAATAGTAATAGAAACTAAGTTGAATTAATAGAAATTCAAATATCAAGGTACCATTTGAAGCTTCAAATCAATGTAAGGTATGATCTTTAAAGTTTACTGTTGAAATTATAGGTGTAAGATTTTTAGCCCTCTAAATGTCGAATGAGGAATTGATTTAGGGATTATGTGCAAGGAAGGTTTTCAATAGGAAAGATGGTAAACGGAGGCAAGATTTATGACAGATATTATAGAATATTACATGTTTAATATATCTTTAAAAAATTATATAGAAAAAAAATACATCAATAGTCCTAATAGCACACAATGGGCATGAGATACATTGTCTAGTGTATAGGTTATGCAATACACATACATGGGCATCTTCACACACTGCACTAAGAACTAAGAGACACACAAGAAATGGAAGTCAAACATGAAAGGGACAAACCTTTATCTCTTAGATCTCCTTCTATTTTGGACAAAACCATGTCTTTTAGACTCTATAGTTCGACATCTCCAGAACCTACTTCTGCAAAATTAGATATTACCCAATTCACTCTAGAACCAAATCAAGAACAACAAGAAAAAGATGAGTCAGAAGAAGAAGAATAAGTAAAAGGAGGAGGGCAAAGTATTGATGTTGGGGTTTTCTCACAAGAGCAGCATCATGTGGTGAGTAGGCAAAGTTAGACACAAAACCAACCTCCGAAGAGACATTACCAAAGCTGTCTAAGAAGATTCAAAAATTAACAAGTGAGAAATCTTGCTTTGCACATTTTCAGGTAAAAGTAGAACAAAACAGTAATGTTGAGAATAGAAGACCAACAAGTATCAAGGAAAGGAAGATCAAAGGGAGTGAAGTGGATGAGGAGGTTGATGCTACAACTGATGACTTTATTAACATATTCAAACATCAGCTCAAGTTACCAATGATCAAGGGAACACATGTATCGCTGGGCACAAATGTGATACAAGGGTATCGTCATAGCTAAAAGTGACACACTAACTTTCAAAAATTTGTTTTGACTAGGTCACTGTATCACTAACACCATATGTGAAACAAGTTCAATTAAGCGTACCTCTAGTTCAACACACAACACATGGACACTAATTTTTTTATTTATTTTTGTATAATTTATATTTATGTATTTTTTTTCTAAACAACACTAGACATGTGTTACACTACTAATAAGTTTTACTGATATTCTTGAAGTGTATCATGTAGTTGTGGAAGAAGTAAACCAAATCTAAACAGTAAAAGTTAGGAGATCTAGAGACATCAGTTGAATTATATTCTAGTTGAAAGACACTCATGTGAAAAAGCAGGGGAAAAGGTTATGGAAATAGGTGGGTATGGTGCAAGGAATCAGTAAATGAGAAGAAAACAACTTAAATGAGAAAGAGCAGATGGAAGCATAGGTTGAAAGAGTTACAATGATCCGGGTAACTTTTGAGGATGATATTTTTTTTTTTTAATGAGGGGAGAAATACAATATAAAAACAAATATTTTTATAATAAGGGGTAGGGAATGTCATTTGTTAAAAGATAAGATAGCGTTATAGTCTCTTTTTAAAACCTAAGATACTTATTATATATAATCATTCAACTCCCATTATAATGTATTTGAATTTGCAACTCATAAAACCTTCACAAACCCTAGAATTCTCTTTACTGAGAAATCTCTAGAAGAATCAAGAAGAGATCAATATGAGTTTTTCTCTTATTCTTTTACGAGAGAAACAACACTAAGAGACAAGAGCTATGATAATGAGGTGTTGAGAGCGGTTATGTTTGGTCTAATAGGGGAATCCATAGCAATTTCATTGTATTTCATGTTTGGGTTGGGAAGAAGAAGAAACAATCATTAGATTTCACGTAAGTTATCTATGAATTGAGTTATTTTGATTATCTTCTTATGTTTTTAGAGTTTTGGAGAGAGATTAATAAAAGATCAAACCTTTAAGAGTGATTTTTTTATGTTTTTTAAGTTTTGGAGCAAGGTTATTGATAAAAATCAAATCTTTAAGAGTTTAGAGCGAGATTGTTGATAAAAGATTAGATCTTTAAGAGTTTTGGAGCAATTCTATTGATAAAAGATTGAATCTTTAGTGAAAGAATATGCAAGAGATTGAATGAGGATTGAAAATAATAATATAAACCTTATTTTCAACAAATTAAGGTCTTTAGGTTATCTAGGAAAACTAGTCTTAAATTTAATACATGCTTGTTATAAGGTTTTCTGATTGTAATGTTTCAGTTTCAGTTGCAGTGTCAGTTGAGGTACATTTTTGTGTGTTAGATATTAGTATGTAAAATGAACTAAATAATATATGGCATTAATTGTTTATTGCTTGTGCTTAGCTGGGTCTTATAGACCAGGAGTGCTGGTGTTACTAAGATGCACCCTGATGATCTGTGTGTGCTACTGTCCCGAGTAGAGTTACACACACAGAGGATTTTGATAGACTAAGAGTTATATGAGCAGGGTACCTAAGATGCTTGTGAGTACTCAACACCAATATGTATAAGTGGTCCCAATATATATAAGTATCCATACCTGTTTTCTATAAAGTCATGAACTAATCCAAGTTTAAGGTTAGGAGCGAACAACCCTAGACTCCATTGGTTAATAGCTTAAAGTAACAGATAACGAAATTGCGATTGTTACATTAATGCCATGTTGCATGCAAATGTGTGTGATGATTGTTCATGTGTGTGTATTTGCAGTTTTGACATATTGAGCTCCGGTTCAATCCTTTTTAATCTTTTTTAGGAATAGATGAATAGCCTTTAGTGTGTGATTTGTCGGGATACAAGATACAATGTATTTATGGATTATGGGAAAGATAATAATAAAGCCAACTTTCTAGCTGATTATTAGATGAATAGAAATTTGAGATAGCTAGAGTAGTAGACTCTTGAAGTTTAAGTATTATTTATTATAGTTCTTTTATGTTATAAGACTTTTCAAATGGTGTTTCGAAGTTGGATTTGAGTTGGCCTTTGTTTATGCCAACTAAATTTTATTATGTTTTTATTATTGACAATAATGGATATGATGAAAGCTTAATTGATGTGAAATTTTTGAGTTATGTTTGATTTTATTGTGGTTTAGCAGGATTTGAGCTTTAGCGTGCTCTTGTGAGAACACATAACGCACTGATAATGCACTAAGTTTAAGACATAACAGTGTGTGTATTAAAAAAAAAAAAACGCTTACAGTTTGGATATCTATTCATGAAAGGTCATAAATTCACTCTAGTTTGTAAGATTACTCTCAGTTACCAAAATTATTTCGTAATTTTATTCGAACATTTGTAATTTTGAGTGTCAAACTTGCACTGATAGGTTGTCATTTTATTTATTTATAGTATTAAAGTGGATGAGAGAGATTGGTATCTTGATACACAGGATGCAAATAATATATAAATTTAAGAATAAGAAGAATAGTTTTAGCTAGAGAAACCATTTTAGGTGGTTAGTAAAAACGTATTTCGCTTTTCTTTTAATGATAACCACAGCATGAAAAATTAAAAAAAAAAACTGAATTTTTCTAAATAATTTCATCTATAAATATTTATTTAATTATTTACCGTTCGCTATATTTTTGTAATACGATTCTAATGTCCACCAGCATGAATTGAACCATTTCGCTTGTTCCTATTTTCAACATTCGAATTCGACAACATTGTATTGTGGTATAAATCCTCCACCATTCGTTTTTGTTCTTCCTTTGCTTTAAAGCAGTCTATTCGGGATCGGTTTAGTTCTTCTTTTTGTCACCAATTTAGTGTGTACATAGATACATGTATATATTTTAATCCACTCAAGTGATGTGTTTGTTAAGAAAAAGATAAAAGAATTCAAGATATAAACATATATGTACTTATTTTTTAAAACTAAATATAAAATTGGACATATTTACCTTTATTTTCTTCTTTTTAACTTACCAATTACGAATTTTTTTTCCATTACTGAATAAAGTATATTTTTTAAACATTCTCTTTTAAAAAGCACCTAAATTTTGAATCTGAATTTTTATACTCTGATCACCATCTTTTATCATAATTATAAATGAAAATAGCTTTATAAATGTCAAACTTTAAACAAATACAATGCAAAACGGATACAAATATTAAAAAAGAAAATTTAGTATTTACATAAAAGGAGAAGAAAAAAGGAAAGAGAAAAAATAATAAACAAACACCACCCAAATTTCAATCTATTTGTAATACTCTAAATACATTTATTTGTTTACAATGAATGCAAGCAAGTGCTGGTTTTCCCATTGCAAACTGCTGCCGTGCAAGGGAGGAGATTCTTCGCTTCTCACACCCCCATGATTTCATGAATTATTCTTTGTCACTCCACGAAAGCCTTGCTTTTATTCTTCCTTTCCATTGACAGACGTTGTAGGCATTCTTTCAATAATAATAATGATGACGACGACGACGACGACGACGACAATGATAATTCAGGTTACATATAACATACATCACTGTATGATGTTCAGCTTTGTCTAATTTTGATTGCGATCGTCAAATATTTGAGAGAGAGGGTAATGGAATTATTGTTTTTATTATAATAATCCGGTACGATCCGTGTTTTTCATATATAAGAAAAAGAAAAAAAAAAGGTAAATTAGACATTATATTTTGACAGAAAGAACAACTTCCTTAAAGGAAAATTGATGCTTGTCAAAAATAAAGCACAGCACGATAATGGCGTTCATGCACTACACAGGTCATCAAGGATAAAAGTCCACTAATTCTGTCTTTCGAAGATCGAATTGAACCTTCTATTAGGAAAAAGGTATTCTTGCCCTTGGTATGTACGATATTTATTTAAGGGCTGTGTTAAAAACCCCGTAAACCGAACTGGTTGATTTATGATTTGGTTTGATGAAATATAACAATTCATAGGTCTTAACGAATTGTTTAATTTGTGATTCCCTTTGGTGAAATATAAACAGTTCATGGATTGGTTAAGACCCTGATCTGATTTGTGTTTCATATTAAAAAAAAAATATATATATAATATATATTCGATTTATTTTATTATTTTATTAAAATTTATTTTTTATTTAAATTTGTATTCCTTTAAGAGAAGAGAATTAGATTAGTCATGTAAAATTTAATTGTTATGATATATCTACATGAGTTACTTTTTAGGTTTAGCCTTTATTATCATGAACATATGTTTTTTTTTTTTTTTTTTTGGTCATGTTGAGTAGTCTACTTATATTACCTAATTATTCATTAATTTATATGGTTGATAATGTGTTGATTCTACAATGAATTGAAATTTGCTTCTCATATTGGGGTAGCATATTTTAATTTTGTTAAGTCATGTGTATCATTGTACTTCGAGATAATTTAAGAAATAAGACTAGTATATAATTATAGTTTTATAATAGATAAAATCTCTTCTTACTATAAGTTTTACATATTCATTTATTTGGGCAAATAATTTATTTCAAGTATTATTATTTTGTATTTGCATTAACAATAAATAACATGAATTTAAAACCTCTCAATAAAATGCATTTTTATTTTTAAAAAAAATTTGAACTGTAAGCCAAACCTTTTTTTTTTTTTTAATTCAAAAAGTTTATGAATGTATGGTTGTGTTTAAATTTTTAAAAAAAAACCTAATTAATGGTTTAGTAAATTCTTGAGAGACCTGGTTTGATCTACACCACACCCACCCCTAATATTTACTGTGATCCAATTTCTAATAATTTCATTCATTAGTGGAATTAATAGAGGGCCATTTTTCCTATGATCAAACCACATTGAATGTTGAAATTCAACTATTATTATTGCGCGGCATCAATGAAAATTAAAAATTTTAAATTTTTAAATATGTGGAGTTATGATCTATAATATACCTATAAACAATGCAATCATCCTCCCATAAAGTGAAAATTCCCTTAATGAGTAGGGAGAGAAAATTGTAATACCTCTCTACTATGAAATATGACAAGTTATTTTGATTGTATTTAATTTTAAAAAACCAAATACTTAGGTCATCTTTAATTGTTATTTGCTTAGAGAGTTTCTTACTATGTCGATTAGTATATTAATAACTATATTTATTAAAATGTTTATTATTCTTAATTATGCCATTGTTGAAAATTTAGGGTGTCCAAAAATATACTTTAAAAGTTCATAGATAAATACCTGGATGAAAATTCATGGAGATAATTTGCAATTTTCTTGAAGTTGTTTAAGAATAAATCATTGCAAATTTCATAATAAACAAATGAAAATAGAAAATAAATTAATATGGTATCTAAGCAGTAAATAGAGTACCTTTGAAATTCTTGTGAGGTAAAAAAGTTCTTATAAGTCGTCATAAGATATCTAGGAACCCTAAATAAGATCTTCATTATTCTACACCATATTTTCATATAAAATGAAAAACATATAATAAATATTATGATAAATGACAAAAATTGAGTCCTTAACTAAGGATTTGTGTTTATTTAAAAGCTTATTTTATTTGTTTAGGACCCTCATAAAGAGGTTCTTAGCCTAGATCATTATACTTGGAACTTTGTGATAATATGGTCAATATATATTAAATGATGCATAAAACTATCATAAAGTAGGGACTCACTTCATTCTTTAAAACTATAAATATAAGCTTAATACCACCTCTATGTTTTACACTATTGAGAGACCAATTCCTGTGATAGGAGAGAGGAACACTCAGAGGTTGTCCTATCCAACTAAAATTTAAAGCCCAACGTTTTAGATATGATTTCAATAATTATACCTGAGAGATATAAAATGTAAATTATAAAATTAAATTGAAAACCAAACCCTAAAAGCCCTTTTTAAATATTCAATTATTGTAATCAAAATCAAATCCGATAATTATCCCCACTTTTTGCTGACATCTAAGAATAAAAGTGCCAACTTCTCCATAATTGGACCTAAATGATAGTAATCATACAAAATTCTAGTATGATATGTGATTGAATCAAAGTACTGAGATTAAGGGTCCTTAAAAAACTTATTCTTTCATTTCCTTGATCTAAAACCCTAAGAATAATTTTAATCCACCCTAAGAACCTTGCTTAGCAATTAGACATTTGATTATGAAATAGAAACTCAAAAATCAATCAATAAGTTTTCCTGCAACCTAGTTTGGAAAAAAATTGAGTTAATCTAACCCAAATGGAAAACCACTTTCTACATGTGGTCGAGCATATGTTAACTGGCTCAAACACATTCGCAAAGCTATCGCTCATTTTTCAAGACAATCGACAACATCCATTCTAATTGATCACTATTTTTTAACCCAGCTCCTTGTCTTTTGTAAAATTCGATCTAGAGCCTATTCACCTATGATTTTAACCCTAAATTGATTTAGAAGTATTCTAAACCTAGATTTTCATTTAATTAAAATTAATTTAGTTTGAGTTTTACAAGAATTATCAAATTTTCGAATTTGTAAACTGATAGGAAATAAGGAAAGAATGCTTTAAGCTGTTAAAGCTTGGACAAACAAGTAACTATAAGTGATTGTTTTACCTTGGTTGTTGAGTTTCAAAATTAGGTTTATATAAATCGATCTAAATTTATAGATAATCTCTGATCAATTCAAATGTTGTTTATACTTGTGCTCAATTTGGTAACCATTATAATTATGGAGGTCACGGACTTACTTTAAAATATTTCATATAAAGGAAGACTTGTAGACACGGGAAGAAACAAAAAAAGTCAAATAATGCATAATCCCGAGTCTTGCCCGTCCTCACTTGATGACAAAAGCATACGATGGACTATCATGAACTTTTGATTCGAGTTGTGACAAATCGATGGCTATTTTTGGTTTCAATTCCATACCTGGCATCTAATTTATTAATTTCATTACTTGCTGTGTAGTGACTGGTATTACCACTAATAAATAAGTCGATTCTATTTTTACTAACTATGACGTGCTGGGTGGTGGTTAAACACAATAATAATTGGGTTAATTATCTTCACAATTCACATAGCACGTATTAAGAGAGTGGATGGTGTGGCTTTGCCCAGCTCGCCCCCAAGTCAAAACCGAACGTACATTATTGTTTGGCTTTTTTTAAATTTAAATTAACCATTCGATTGGGTTTGTAATTTCTTCAAATTAAAAAATAAAAAAAAGGTTGTGTTTGCAATTCAAATTGTTTTTTATTATTAAAATATAAAAACTTTCTATTGAAAAATTTGTAGCAGGAGAGATATGGAAGATATTTCATCCAGCATAAAATTATAATTATGTATTAGTCTCGTTTTTAAATTATCTTAAACTATAATAATATAATATATACTAATCGAATATGAGGTGCAATTTTTAATTCGTTGTATATTTCTTATTAATACATTATCAGTTATATAGATTAATAAGTAACTAAGTAATAGAAGTGAATTCATGAGTAAGATAAATGGAAAAAATGTTCAAAAAAATAATGGGTTAAAATCTAAAATTTATCTTATTTGTAACCATGCCACAACAATTGAAAAAAGATATAATCAATCTAATTTCATTTTCATGAACGATATAAATTTAAATAAAGTTAAAAAATAATTAATTTTTCTAATAAAACAATTAAAACGAAAAAAATATGTTTGAATTTATTTAAAAAATGTAAAACAATTTAGTTGATTTGGAACCATACGGTTCAGTTTGGGATCTCGAACCAAACCACGAATTAAACCATTTAAAAAAAGAACCAAAATTTTAGTACAGTTGAATCTAGTTTAATCGGATTTTTCGTAGCCCTAGCATGAACTTTAGCACCTTCTCGGACTTTTCCTTTCAGTTTTTCCCCTTTTTTGGGGGGTATCCTAATCGACAAAGCCTTATGGAACTTATCTACTATTCTTAGTTTCTTATATTCGATCATATAAAGCGCGGACCAAAACTCTCAAATAGTCTTGAAACCGCCATCTTCTCTTATTAAACCAAAAGATAGTAATTTGGTAATATAGGCTTTGGCAAAAGATACATTGATGATATTAACATGAAAATAGGAGTTTATGAGGTTCAACATCTAAAAAGCCTAATGCATGAGGGTGGGAATAAGATTCTATTAACAACCTCTTCTTAACTAAATACTTTTAAAAGATTTAAGAATTATAGCCAAATCATATTAAAATGATTTGTTTCATTCATAATTAAATCTCTTTAAAAGATTTAAAAAGTCTAACCAAATCATCTTAAATGATTCGTTCTATTCATAAAGCAGTATTGGTTTGTTTTTAATATATATATTTACCTTTTTTTTTCCTTTTAGTCTCTTTCAAGATTTTTTATGTATGTTATATTTAGTTACATTCAAATTGAATTTTCTATTTTGTATGTATATTATATTTATTAATATAATATAACAATAGAGTTCATGGCAAAGGTAGTCAGCGTAATCTTTGAAATTATAGAGTTCATGAATGAGTTCTTGTTATTGGTGGATTACGTGGGCCGTGGTCTTGTGTATTACTTATGTTTTGTCGTATTTTGGCTGTGTGATATCCGTATCACCATTTCGAAATACGATATATCTGGTATATTGCTACATCACATGAATTTTTCCTTTTTTTTTTTTTTTTTGCCAATGCTACATCACATGATTAAGATGCAATATGTGTAAATTGCTGTATTACAACTTCAAAATGCAATACACAATTAGTATTTTGGTGATTTTTTTTTCTTAATTTGTCTTTTTATATGGTACACATATGTTTCATTTTTATTTACAATCCAATTCAAAGTGCATTTTGGGGTTTTTAATGTCTAAATACAAACCATGCGATTATATAGGCGACATAAAAGTGGACTTACCGTGGAGTACAAAAAATGAGCTAGAATTATAGATTTTGTCGGTGTAATCTCATAAAAATAATTTTTAAAAGTTCAATTATAAGAGCCCAAATACGAAAATGCTCATGAAAGGGAAAAGATTCCGTTACTGCATAAAGAAAAGGTAGTTAGCTATTAAATCATAGAAAAGCAACGAATATTTTCAACATCCCCGCCAATAGGAAACACAACCTTGGAAGCAACAGAAATCACACTCAAAAGAACAAAGCGGACGGTGAAATCCTCCTCGTAATGATTGCTTTATTAGTTGAACTCTTCATAAACTTGCTGTCGCGGGACTCTGAGGCCGGGAAGCAACAACGTGAGACAGATTTACATACCTCAACTCAAACCTAAGCCTACTGCATCTACCGGATCTGGGGTTTTGACACGTATAGCCCACAGGGTGGAGGTTGGCAGAATTAAGGTAGACATTGGCAAAACGAACAATAGAGAACCTAATTTGTACACTACAAATTTCAAAGCTTAGGGAAGTTCTTTAAATGCAGGCACTGCTGAACTTGGAAATTGACTGGCCGAGGAGGACCACAAGAGCCTTGCAGTTTCAGATATTCAACTTAGCATTGTTGAATCTTTTCTTAATTGTTAAGCCATTCTAGCAGCAAAAATTTAACCAAGGCTGCATATTGGAGTTACAGCGGGCATAATTTCATGGCATTAGTGCTGGTCCCCTGGATGGATGGATCTGTTATGTTCCAGAGCAGTCAGGCAACCTATATGCCTGCATTAAAAACTTGAAAAACTCTACATGTTCATAATTCACTGACAAATAGGAAGTATCCTGCTACGATTGTCCTTAAATTCAAATAACTCAAAAGCCCCCACCCCTCAAAACAACTGATGGCATTCTTCACACACCGATAATACAACACAACACAGATCGTCCTATCTTATAAAATCAGCACAATTTCCCCATGCATACTGGTTAATATTTTTCTTCTAACTGGAGATAGATTTGATTAGTCAATTAGTCTACAACGTCATTTAAACAGAAAAACCACCAAAAAATCAATTAAAAGTTTTCCCACTAAGCGCAGTCATTTTTGTCCAGCCTTTTATAAATGGGGAGAGCTGTCACAGTAATTAGCCAGCTGCTAGTGGTGACTTAGAGAAGAAACATTTAACAACATCAAGTAATCAAATAGAATGCATAATGTTATTTATACAGAAAAAACTTCATGAAGTTAAAGACCAAGGATGTAGAGTAAATGGAGAGAAAAAAGGGATTTCGCAACAATAAGACTAGAAGAAGACCTCAGATCACTACCAATATTAGCTAGCATAGTAGCATTCAGCAAGTGCGGTAATCCTTCTCAGATATAAGCAAAGCTTACGTCTTGGCACACAGTGTGACTTATAAAAGTGAAAATTCTTGTGGTTGTGGCACCTTTAATCACTTGTCCTATTCTGTAAGTAATTTTCAGAATTTACCAAATGCAAAAGCCTGTGGTAAGTCTTATGCACAACAAATTCCCCTCAATAAGTTTCCAATAATCACATCAAATCCGAATATTGTTCGGCAAAGAAAACTAATTAATACAATAAAGAAATTCACTAGAATGACTCGTAACGATGAAAAACTATGTATCTTTTTGTGGCAAGAAAATGTGACAGAGCAGACTCCAATTAAAGCTTTACACCAGTTATTATTTGGTGCAACATTATTTCAATGAAAAGGAAAAATTTACAGCTATCTAGAATTTGACTTAAAGAATTAACGCCTACTAAGGAATTGTTTGGTTAAGACGGGATTCCAAGGAATCTAAATTTCCATCATCTTTCATAAGAGCTTGATAAGGATGTATGAGAGGATGACAAAGATTAATGATTTCATAGCTCCTGATTGCTTGAAATTCTAAGAGAAAGGATTCAAAATTTCAAAGAATCGACAGCCATGAAGTCATATGTTTCATCATCATCCTACCCTACGAAGTCATCAGGATCTTCACGAAAAAAATAGGAAACTTGGATGCCTTGAAATCCTATTACATGTGATTAAACAAACAAGGCGAAAAGTAATGAAGAAATTTGACACTTTTGTCAAACCTCCCTTCTTACATTGTGGGTCTTGTAAAACCAAAGAATAGGATCTCTATCATCAGTTGCAGTTAGCATTAACAATCGTCGAAAGAACCTCTCCTCCTACCTCTGCAGATAAAAGAAAAAGAAAAGTTAATCAACACGCGGTTAAAAATAAAATAGTAATTCAACCATGAACTATAACCGCATTGGCGGCAAGATATAAACATATTTTCGATAAATGCGAATTGCCTTTTATTCAAATGGATCAGGAGTTTTAAATTTTTAGCTAGAGTAGTCCCATCCGAGTCAAATTCAACACTATGAAATCAAAGAAGATCATGACCTATTCCATTCATTTGAAGCAGAGAAGTCACCTTTACCTTAACATTGTCATTAGTTTCAGGAACCTTGTACGCATCTGCTGTAACCTCCCCCAACCACATACCAGGAAAAAGCGCCTGCAAACAACAAAAGAAAAACATTTAACGCGACACATTTTTCATACCAAACAAATTAAAACACACTTAAAAACAATGAATCAAATCCAATTAAACACTAAAAAACATACATCCAATTGCTTTTGCACTGCCCTCGGTCTCCTCTTCGGCCTCCTAGCCGGCTTATGTCCCACCATAATCATAAAGTCTTCCTGAACTTCCTTCCTTGATAAAGACAACGAAAACTTCGCTCTCTCCTCTCCCCGAACCTTTCCACCACTGGTGGCTCCAAAAACAGTCTCAGTCCTCTCGCCTCCGGTCGTCGTCGCTGCTGCCGCCTTGCCGGCTCCCCTCCTGGTCCTCAAATTCCACGGCCTCGTCTCCTCCTTCTGCTGCCGCCGCTGCGGCCGCCAAACCCGATTTCTCCATCTCTTCATCTCTTGATATCTCAGTCTCCAATCTCTTTCCTCCGAGTAGGACTCTCCCGTTGGCTAGATTGGGAAAATTAGGGCTAAGCTTCGGATTTTGAGAATCGGAATCGCAGAACGAAGCTGGAGAAGGAGATTTACAATAGGAGTTTGGATTGGCATTGAGACTGAGATTGCTGTCGTTGAGTCTCATACAACGAAGGTACTTCTGAGTACCCCAGTTAACACCGGCAATACGAAATTATGGAGTGGCTTTGATCTTGCAGGGAACAATTCCATGCGTGATGGTGATGGTGATGGTGATTGAGATTGTGATCGCGATTTTGGTGGGGCGGCACCGACTGCTGCTTCTTCCTTTTTATCCTGTATCTCTTTTCCGATGCACACCATTGGTGATTGATAGCCGGAGCTGTGCAGTAGAGAGAAAGGTGTCCGCTTGTTTGGTGGCTATGGAGTTTGGCTTTTCAAATTTGGTGCGAGGATGGATTTTGGTTTCCAGGTAAAGTGAGGGAAAGTTTTGTATTGGTCTCTGGTGTGTTGTTGATGTCGATAGGGGACTTCTGTTTTATTTTATTTGTGTGTTTTATTTATATGTACATATAGATATAAATAGAGAGAGAGAGTTGTGTGGGGACCAATTTAACGTTCGGAGTATAATATTAATATCTTTTTTTTTTCGATTTTGTTATTAATTTATTTATTTATTATTATGATTTGGAAGGTTAATTGTATAACTGATTTGGAAATTAGACCATTATAAATAGGATAAATGCCAGCTTATATAATTATTTGTTGTAGCCGAGTACATTCGAAACAACAACTTTATCTCCTAGACATAAATCAAAACTATTGTTGGCCAAAAATAAATAAATAAATCAAAACTATCGTATCAAAAAACAACCCCACTGTCTCCGTCTCTCTATCACCGTCAATGCCTCGTGTTCGATTTTCTTTTATCCTTTTAGTTTAAATTTTTTGGTTTATCTTACGTAGGAATTTTTTTCTAAATCAATTTTATTCATCTTTATCTTGAAAATACATCCATCTTTTGGATTGCATTTTCAAATCCTCAATTTTTTTTTTTAACTTTTGCATTATTTTGTCAATACTTATACACTTTTATTATAATATGCTTCAAAACTCAATTAACAAAACCTAATTTGATTAAAGAATATCATCCATAGTAATATATAGCCACTTATACCTTTTCAATATTGCACCAACATCCACTGCTGTTTTTCTAAAATGCTTAGGAAAAATGTCTTTTGTACAGATAGGAGTTGTAACCGTTAGATCACTTAATACAAAATAACATAACTAGAATATATATTAATGAGTTGTAACTAGGTCCAGGGGTGAGCCAGTAATCTATTTCTACAAGGTACTCATCCGTCCATCCATTCCTTATTCAAGCACGTAAGGTTAAGATGGGTATTAAAGGTTATATGGTACGGGTATGAGTATAAATTATATCTATATTTCAATATATAAAAGATAAAAATTCTAGGTTACGCTAGTAATATATTTTTGGTACCATTTCTATCTTATATATGTGTCTAAATAGATTCGTTTTGAAAAATTTCAATATTGTGTTTCATATTTTGTGTCAACCCATTTATTAATTGATAAAAATATATAAAATATTAACTTCATTGGAATATAAATTTTCTATTAACATGAAAAATTAATTTATTAAAATAGTTATATCCTATGTAGACGTAGTTAACAAATTATGCATGATATTTACTCAAATATAATTAAAAAATAATAAAATTATTATATGTGATTTTATATGTTTTAAATAAGCATAATATTGGTGGATAATAATTAACATAACAAAAATAGGGCCTATATTTTAAACCAATAAATTTTTTATTATTTATGGTAACAAAATTAAGGCCTATATTTTTAACCAATAAATATATATCTTGTCATTATAACTAATAAACACAACATCCTCAAAAGTAAAAACTACAATATAAGAAGCATAACATTAAATGACTAAATCATTATTGAATTAAAAAACTCAATACAAAGCAATATCAAACCTTAAATCTTTACAATACTCATTAATCCAATTGTGTCAAACTCATAAAATAATCACTAACCATTGAAAGACTAAATTTAAATACTAAAATTCCATCAAACACAAAGTCTTTTTTACAAAAGTCTCAATGTATGATAAAATTAAAAGGAAACAAGGTTTGCATTAAGTCCTTAATCCTAGTTTAACACCGTGAAATTTTTCTAATTTCACTCAATTCTAATCAGTTCTTACAGCTCTTTCTCTTACTTCATTTTGTTAAGATTCAACATTTTCAATCAATTCCCAATGATTTACATATGCACGTATATATAAACATATAATTTATATTTATTATATATATAACATACAATACATAATTATGTATATATACCCTTTGGACATTTGTTATACATGTTATATGATTTATATAACATATGTTATGTATAATTTATATTTTATAATATCTTTTTTAATATATAACCAATATAATATATAGGTTTTATATTATATAAATTTGTATAATATGTTATGTAATCTATATATTATATTGTAAACACAAATTTAGTTTATGTAACATATTTAGTTTATATGACAAATGAATTATAACATATTACATATTTATAACCTATAGATTTTAATATGTATAGATATTTTATATACATACACATATATATTATACAAATCTATTATATATGTTATATGATATATATCTATATGATTTAAAACTATCATGATTCGAGCACATAGGGCATAATGGTTTCACCACATGTATCAACTTTAAGTAATATATGTGAGGTTTCAACTAACTCGGTTGATTTCTAATCAAATTTTAATTAAGAAATCGTTATTAATTTGTAAATTTTTTAGTGGAGTGTCATCTATTTATCTTTGATTTGGTCTATTTTAAAACTTGTACAATTAACCTGTACAAGTTATAGATTTCATAAAAATAAATATCCTTTATTGTTGCCTACAAGGCCCATCAAGCATCTTGTCTAGAATAGAATTTGAACCCATCCATCCAGCTTTAAAGTGAAATTTAACAAAATTATATTACAAATTCATAAAATCCATATCTCATGTAAAACTATTGAATCTAATCATTCCATGTAACTCTCATTCCAAATTCCTAATAAGCCATAAAACGAGTTTCACAAATGCATCATCTCCAATAGCTAAAATGTTAAAAAGAATGGGCTGTGAAACCTAGTACAGAGTAAACAAGCACACACATGCATGTCACACACAACGTTTGATGTAAAGTCCATTGCAACATTTTATGCAAGGGCCCACATCTACTCATAACTCCATTACAACTTTGCTCCAACTCCAAATGGTAGTTTGATCTTAGAAAATCCCTTATGGACTACCAGTCTAGCCTTACCATGCACTTTATAGGACTTAGGCACTAAATTACCTCCTCATTTTGAAGTTTCAGTTAGGCTCGCAACCCATTCCAAGGGTGCCACTTCTTAAAGTGAGTGACCACATAAAAATCAATAAATAATTAGATCGAGTTCAAGTATTTATCCAATTATTAATTCTAGCCTAGCAAACAATACTCAATTATTGCGTACCTTTTAACCAGCTGTACCGTTGTCTTCCTTTTTCCAAGTTCAAGGTAATTTGCTATTCATAAAATCAAAGAGTTGTATTAGGATGAATTTCCAAGTGACTCTAGTGAAACATTCACTGTTCTCATTAGTTGAAATATTCGAGTTAAGGTCCACATGATGATTAGATCCCAATGTAAAACTCAACTCATTTGCGTACATTGAATCTAGGTTATGGATAAGCAATATTTTTGAGGTTTTTATGTTATTTATTCTATTTAGCTAAGTTATCTATTTAATTAAATAGGTTAAAATTTGATAATGGGGTTTAGGTTACCTAATTCTTAATGGATTAACTCTTGTGGCCTTTAGGTCTTCGTTTTCCAAGAATAGATTCCCACAGTCCACCAACTAAATATAATCCTTAGCATATAATTTCAATTATTAGACCATTAAACATGAAAGATTAATATTTAAATACAACATCTTGAGCTTTGTGGTTACTTGATGTATCTATCATGCCCCGAAGGGTACCTTAAACGTAGCAGTCCGCCACATATAATATCAAGACTTAGGAATGACTACCTCAGTCACGCGAAAGTCTTAGTATTATATGTAAGGAGTATAACATGGTAATAAGAGATGCTTTTAGGAAGTGTAGTTTAAGTAAGTAAGTTTAAACATGCAAGAATCTAGAAATAAAATCATCTCATAACAGTAATTAATAGTCTATTACATAAATCATAGGGGTATTCCCCTACTAGATCTCCAAGGATCTCGTAAAAGTTACTAGTCTTTACACATAACTTAAATACTTCATCAAAAGATTTTAAAGGAATTCAAATCTAATCCTTCAAGTAGATTTCCTTCAAAAGCTCTCAAAAGAAGACTTATGCGGATATGAGGAGACATCGGGTATAAAAACAGGTGTTCCTGTGAATACAAATACCTATAGTGATGTAAGCTTACAAGCTTAGTGAGAATAAACCCGATAATCATACTTAAGACAAAATAACAACGAAATTTATTAAACAAGCAAATGGAATGCAACAAGTACATGAGCATACAAGACATATGATTTTTCAAGAATCATATATTGAATGAGTTTGCACCCTTCATTCGAGGTTAGGTATTCCAGCTAATTACAGCCAACATTTCTTTAAAAATCATTTTTATAGATCTTACCGGCTACTATTCACCTATAAAAATATATACTTCTTATCGGATCCTACTAGCCATCAATTTGTAGATTTTACCAGCTCCAACTTGCCACATACAGATACTACCAGTTATATTAACCACTACTATCATACTCTTGTCCCACCAATTGTATAGTAGTAAATGTAATGTGACTCAACGAATGAATGCATGTCTCAATTTTTATGTAAGGTCTAGCCATTTGAATTACAATTTCTTGTAAGTGATCACCCAATTTCGAACACTTCAACATGCTAATATATATATCATACAACTCATTATAAGCAATTCATCGCTCAATATATTTAAAGTTCTTTCATCAAAATTATAAGCACATGCATCTCTAATTTTATCTCTCCTTAAGGCTAGTGTAACTACATTACAAGCACGAACATAAGTATGAAAATAGAGGAAATAGACTCACTCAGCCATGGTTCAACGATACTCCCTTAATCAAAATAGTCCCCGGGGTAGTGCACGTCTTCCTCGTCATTTCCTAAACAAAGGAAATACCAGAAATGAATATTTCACGGAATTTCTAGTCAAAATTTCTAAGTCTATTCTTTAGGTACGATAAAATTCATATAGGTGGGAATTTCAACTTAAAATAGCTATAGCTTGCTCATTTTAACTCGGAATTCCGCATATTATATACCATTTTTTATCTATTCAAAAAGATCCATAGATTTCTAATGTTATTTTTGTCATATAAAGTCGTTTGGGTCCTGAAACCATAGGGTACGGATTCATCACAAAAATTTCAGTTTTCAAAACATAAATTTGCAAGCTTTCCTTTGTCCAAAAATATTTGTATCAAAATATAGATATTTGTATAGTTGGAGAAATCCTTCGAATATATATATTGCTTATATCATATACATGAATTTAGTAAGTTGTCTCAACTATGATTTTTTTTGTAAAACGATGCATTTTAGAGGTTGGAAAAACAAAACTTTGAAGTTTCTACTTTAATTTCATGGAAAAATTCTTTGAATCATTATAATGAGTATCTCCTCCTTTAAATTCCATTTCTTCCATTTAGAAACAATTTAATTTCTCCAAAAATAATTTTTTTTATCATTTTAAGATTCTTATAACTTAATTTGTTAGAGGTTAAAAAGGGAGTTTCTAAGTACTACTTGATAGTGATTAAGATTTATTAAAGTTTATATATATCCTTAGCATTTTCTAAAGTTCATTTTACTTTAGTAAATTGCAATGATCTCCTTAGTTGTTTACAATTTTTATTCCTAAGAAAATTTCGTTTCAAGAAAAGACCTTTCTTAATAATGTTTCAAAATTTATCTGGTCCTCATGTTTATAGAATGTTGGTGGAATTCACAATGAAGTTTAATGAAACCTTTGCTAATCAAGAATTTGAAATCTTAAGTTTTTTAGAGAAAACTTTTCCATTTTATTGCTTCGAAAAGAGTATGAGTATTATATCTACTTTATATATCATTTGTTGAAATTCTTATGTTCTATTATTAATAAAAACTTGTGATGAGCTTATTTAACATTTTGGAAAAGATTTGCTAAGATAGGACCCTAAGTTTTATGGAAAAATCATTTCTAAAGTGACAAAAGTTTATTTTTGAAAGGAATCCTCATCATCCTTTATTCAAAAAAATCCTCTTCTTTATTTTAGTTGAGACAATATCAATATGCTCATGCATGAACCATGAATATGTAGTCATGAGAAATAAAGCAATATATCATAATAAGATAAGATATATATAAGAAATAGTAAGAGCACAATATTAATATCAAGCATTGAGAACTTTAGCTTCATTAAGGTAACTCGGTCAAGTATTGGGAGCCTTAACTTCATCAAAGCAACGCGGGACTAAGAATAAAATAGTCCCAAAAAGAAAAAAGAAAAAGAAAAAAAAAGTAATAATAAGAGCAAGTTAGAGAATGTTAGTGAGCTTTAGGTTTTAAAAATATATAGATATGCATATACTTAATAATATATATAGAGTTAGATTAGGAGCATAATAACAATAATAATAATAAAAATAACAATATGATATCATAATAACAACAAGATAATAAAAACTGGAAATTCTCGACATGTGGAAGAACAAAACATGCACATGTTGTTGCTTCTACAACTCATATGAGTTTCAACAAACAACACCATGGTCATGCTAAGTTACATGACATGGGTAAATAAATTATGATAGAAGTTTACCTAAAGTGTTTTTTGTAGTGGAAAGAAGATAATGAATGTAGGTTTATGTTGTTAGTGATAAGTGATTGATAGTTTATGTATAGAAGAGGATTTTGGTGAGAGATTGGTGCAAGAGAGTTTTGGTAGTAAAGAATTTTGTGGAGTGATTTTGGGAGAGTTTTGTTATATAAAATGAAGATGTGAAAGAAGTGGAGAGAGATGAGGTATTTATAATTAAAGATAGAGGGAAATTAGATCTAATAAAATAAAATGAAAAAAAAAAATTAGGAAGAGAGAGAGAGAATGGCGCCGGTTCATAGAGAGAGAGAGAAAATTATTTTATTTGTTGTTTTGTGATAAAATAATTAAGATGTGAAGTATGGCTGATGTGAAGGTGTATTAGAAATGTAAAAAGTACAAAATAGGTATATAGTAAGAATAGATTGTAAGGTAAAGTAGATATAGATGAATAGTAATAAATAGTAGTATAGGATAATGAATAGTAAATAAGACTAATAATATACCGATAGTAAAGAAAATACACGTAGAAATGCAATATCTGTTATTTTTAACTATCGAAAAATTACGAAACTGATATTTTGGAATCCTTGTATTATTTCGGACTTAACGATATTATCAGAATAATTTTAGTATTCCAAACCCCAGATATGCTTACGAGAGTTGATCTCGTTCGAGTCCAAAAGACACTAAAAATTAACGAATTGATATTTTTATACTTCCTTATATTATTACAAACTATTATCCATAATTATTTCAATTCAATTATTTAGGGTTTAAGAACACGGAATTGCCAGATTTAAACTATAGAGTTTATTCTAGTCTTTTATTGATTTTTAGGATTTCCGGTTGACTTTTAATTATAAGATTAAGCTTAAAATTAATCAAAATTTCAAGGGTTTACAGTATCAATTTTGGATTGTATATTTAATTTGTTTCTATTTCTAATTTAAGGTTTTAAGTTGTATTTCAAGTATACAGGGCCTTTATACGGGTTTTTACATGAAAGGGATTTGTATCTATTATTATTAGCTAAAAATGCGATGATGCTAGCTCATTTGATGAATGTATTGATGGCATACACAAAAATTTCTTTTATGTACCAAACTAATCAATTTTAATGTTGTAGTGCTTTGTGTATTTTGTGCTTTGTGTATTTTGTCAAAATTCAAGTATTATTTCTGATATTAATCCAATTTATAATAATAGTTGAGCCTTCACACATTGATTATGATAATATTTAAACAAATTTAGTATATGCATACATAGTTAAAATCCAAGTAGGAATTTAAAATTAAGATGTATTTTAATTGATAGGGTAACAAAGTGGATGCTAACGGTTCCTTTCCGTTTTTTTTGTTTTTTTCACCCTTGGTAAGGATGAGTAGATTCCCATGATGTGGATACAATCTATTAAGATATATTGAAGACTTGCTACATAATTATTTATATTCTTTATATAGATGATATAAACATAGAAAGATAGTAATCGATGTCAAGAGTATATCGACAATCTTTGCTAAAGCAAAAGATAAATGCAGTGAATGACTATCGAATATAGCTACATACAGCGAAAAAAGATGGGCGGTTAATCCTATGCTTCAACAACTTCATGCCCCATCTTGAACCCAGCGTGTGGCTTTTGACACATCCATAGGCCACTTGAATCCAAATTGACTCATTAATAAAGATTTAAAAGAAAGACCATTTAAAGTCTGCATTTGGCAAGCAATTTGTTACAAAATTTACACTTTCAAATGCATTCACATGATCATACATTCCAAATAAGAAAATAAAAAAATAAAAAATAAAAGCATTGGCAGCACACGCAATATTTGAAATTTAAGTAACTTTAAGATTTAGTAGTGACATCTTGTTACCAATCCATCACAAATGCAAACTACTTATGCCTTCAATTATTCACTAGATTCTACTCTTTTTATTATGCAGTGTGTTCCACTTTCTTGTATGCTTTTGATGTATTTCATTGTTTACTGTTCTTACTTTGAAAATTGTTGCATTCATCTTTTTGGAATTTCACATTATAGAAAGGATTTTAGACAATAGTATACATAGCAATGGTTTGGTAACCATTGCCATAATTTCGATATGCACCTATTACGGATTGTAAATGTGGCAAAAATCTTTTTTATATAATAATTCTGGAAAAAATGTTGCTATATAAATTTTAGGCAACATTAAAATCATTGCTTTGATTAGTGATAAGATAGCAATTTGTGAAGTATTTCCTTTCATTTATTTATATGTGTGAAGAAATGGAAAATAATTTTAAAAAATTGCTTTGTAAAAAAAATTGCTCCATAAGTTAATAAAACAATAATTGTTTGTTTATTTTGCTGAATAATTAAGATTGTAATGGAATTATTATTATAAACCCCGGTTTTTCAAGTAGTCAAGATAACCCTAGAACTGGAAACCAAAACCCTAAATCGGAATAACTCAAGTCTGGAGTGAGAACTAGGAACCCTAATTCCGGCTTTTCCTCGGTTTCCAATTAAGAAACTTTTATAAGAAAATTTAATTTTGAATATAGTTCTTGATTATATTTCAAACCAAGAAAATATCAGATATTTAGAAAATTTCAATTCCGGGTCATCCTGAGACCCATTATAGAAAAATGTGCCTCGGAACTAGAAGTTTGAAAATTTACTTATGAGTACTCATTTGAATCGAAATAAAATAAGGATTTCAAAAATATTTTTCATAATTTTCCGGCTTATGAAAAATACAGTTATAGCCTTTTTATCCGTATTTTCTTACTACTGGAAATTAAATTGTCTTATCTACTATTCTTCACTATTCACAAGTACCACCTATACTAGCTATTTGCACACTCTATAATTTCAACCCTTACCATCACTCAAATCATTCTCTTTTCTAAATACTTTTGTCCCTTAACTTTCAATACAAGTTATGACAAGTTAAACATCAAGTTAAATTAATCAAAACAAAAATTAAAATCAAACTTCTTCCCCCCCTTTTTGGTGAATAGTGCCGGCGTGATGGCCCCCCCTCCAAGCTCCAAATTGCAATTTTTTTAAATTTATTTTACTCCATTTAACCTAAATTCAAATGCTATATAAACTACTTTTTTCTCTCTCTCTTCATTCTTTCACTTTCCAAGAATTACAAAGTTGAAAAGCTCTAAAATCCTCTCCCCCACACCCTCCTTGCCGTGAGCTTTGAGCTCCCCCACACACCACACAAGTTTTCATTTTCTTCTTTCCATCTTCTATTTAACTCAAGTAAGTGAACTTTTACTCCTTCCACTCATAGACCTTTGTTATGGCTAAGTGATTCTTGGATATTTCCAACCAAAGGACCTCATAAGCTCTTGCTAGCGACAAGGAAATGTCAAAACAAGAATACCGAACCATTACAAAGTAGATCTAACATTTAAAGGAGCTTTTATGCCAAAAGCTTTATGATTTTTCATCAAAAAGTGTTTAGAACAGAAGATCTTTTATAAAAATGTAGTTTTTATGTTTTCAAAACCCATTTAAGCATTTAAGATAATAATCTATCATTTTACTACTCATATTCATGTAGGCATTTAAGATCTCATCATTATTTTGTGTTTATGTGCATTAATAGTCTTTAATGCTTTTGTCTTTAGTAAATAACCTTCCTAGTATATAGATCTATAGGTAGATGAGTTAATAAAGTCAAAAAGGAAAACACTTTTCAAGAAATGAACTTGTGTAAATTCGGATGACTTTAGAACCCTAGGTTAAAAACACTTTTATCAACTTCTAAACATATATTTTACAAGAGAAATGGAGCCTATAGGTAATAGATAATGTTTGGTAGTATTTTTCATGAGTTTAGATGAGTTTTTACTAAAGAAAATATTTAAAACAAGAGATGAAGTGCAATAGAAGTTTTGTGTTAAAAGTCTTAAAAGCCAAATTCGTAATAATGGATAGATAGTCATAAAACCCTAGTTTTCCAACTTCAAAAATGATATTTTCTCAAATAAATGAAGTCTTTAGGGTATAGGTAAAATAAACACTTAAAGTTTTAAGTATAAAATACATTTTTCTTAAAGGAATCAACTTGAAAATGAAATTTTCTAAATTCGGATTTTTGGAACCACCCTAGTAAAAGACCCACTTAAAAGTTTATAAATGAGAATTTTATTAAAGAAATAAAGGCCTTAGGATACAACTAATATAAGGGTCAAAATTTCTTTAAACAAAGTGGAGTTTTCCTAAAGAAAATCCTTGTAATATGTAGGTGTGACCAAGTGTAGTAAACTCACTTGTTAAACAATAGTATGAAATGGTTTTCTAAGAAAAAGTTTATTTAAATTCTTTAAATCTAAAGAGTTATAAGAACTTAGGCTCATTAGAGTTCATATCATGACATTCATGATAGGGAAAATCATTACCATGGCATCTAGTTTCATTTCGTACTTAGGAATCTCAAGTGCATTCATGAAAACCGCATTTTTGGAATCGATATACCCTCTGTAAAGATCTGATCCCTCAATTCCGAGGCTTAGATATTTTCAAAACTTGATTTAAACTTCATATTTAGAAAGCTCTTCTGAAGTAGATAGAAATCGATATAAAATTTGCGAAATTCCGACTTAAAACGACCAAGTTATGGCCATTTTAAAACAAAACTTCGAAAATGACGCGAATTTCGATTTCACTAAGTTTTCTTAGAATTTTAGTATCCTAAGATGGTAGAATACTTATTAGGGTATTTCTTATATGAATAGGTGAACCCGAGGACGTTGAATCTTTACCTCCGGATTATTATTACTAGAAGAAAGGCGAACCAATGGCGGAGTGAGTTTTTCTTTCCGATTCATTTATTGTTTGTGCTTGTAAAGTAGTGCACTAGAATGTAGGCCAAATGAATGGAATATGAATGATGGGGAATAATGGGAAATTATATGTGTGATGATGATGTGAGAACTCAAATTAAGAATATCGAAACCGGGTGATAAATTTTGGTTATGTACTTAGCTATGATGGATTGTTTGAGAAATTGTTTGATCGCCTAAGTAAAATGGCTTAATCAACTACTCGGACTACTATTAAATTTGACATGTGCATATCATAAGGGAAGGAGCATTAGCATTTGTAGGTTAATCGTGATCCACAAACGATATTAAATAATCGTAGGTTAGTCGTGAACCATAAACGACATCGAATAATCGTAGGTTAATCGTGAACCATAAACGATATCGAATAATCATAGGTTAGTCGTGAACCATAAACGACATCGAATAATCATAGGTTAACCGTGAACCATAAACGACATATTGATAGTACCGCAGTAGTCGTTAGTCTGCTAACCCAGGATGGAAGGCGCAATTCCATCCACATATGATTTCCGGTTGGTCATATGTATGTTGAACTCACGTATTTGATGCATCCACTTGCTTGATTAATAACTTGATTGAATTGTTGTGACATGAATGTTATTGTGGAAGATTACACTCACTAAGCTAGTTAGCTTACGTCCCTACAGTCCATTCCTTTTGCAGCTATCCCATTTGTGGCTTAGGCAACGTGACCCCTGAACAGGTACAGAAGCTAGGAGTTTCCCCTAGAAGTTGAAATTTCTGTATTAGACTTCTATAGGAAACTTCTAAGACTTTGATGACTATATAAGACCGTTAATTATTATTTTGCGGGGGAATGCCCCTTAGAATTTGTAATATTTATTTATGTTTCATGAATTATATCCTACTGCTAATGCATGCCAAATTAAGCTTTTATCTCCATTTGGACTTGTACTCTATTGTGTGTAAAGGTACGCCTTACATCTATATAAGGCTCTCGAAAGACTAAGGCGGTAATTCGGGAATCTTATATGGTATGTGGCGGACTGTTACGTTTAGGGTACCCTATGGGGCGTGACAACTATTATTAAGGAATGACATAGAGTTGAGATTTTCATCTATTAAGCTTTTAATTAAATGATGGTATTTTGTGAAAAAATTATTCCTAGTATTGAATTGCTATTCATAGGTTTGGTAATGAATGAACATTTAATTCTCTCTCCTCTCTCTTCATGTTATTCTAATATCTTTGGAAACACACTAGAAAATACTCAAGGGGGCCCTAAAATGCTCAACAATTAATTTTAATGCAATAAATCAAATTTGAGCTTTAAGCGGTGGATAATGCGATAATTGATAATAATATGGAATATAAAAGAGATAGGATAAAAAAATTAAGCTAAGATTTAACGTAGAGTTCAATCCGCTCTCTACTCTCCATGATCATTAATTACCTGCAATCAAGGACTTCACACACTTTTCACAAACACACATGCTCAAGCTAAGCAGTACTCTACTTTACAATACATAGAAAATAAAATATTTCTTTCTCTTACAAGATGATCAAGAACATAGCACATAAATATTTGTCTCTCTCTTTACGGATTTTGCAAATTAATGAATAAGAGAATAAAGATAATGAGATAATTTTATGATTTGTTAGTTTGCAAATAAAAAGGTCTTTTTCACCAATATCCTTTACTTGGATCTCAAAAGAATATGTATTTGTAATATTCAAAAGTTCAAATGTCTGTTAGAGATAATGTCTTAAATTTGCCAGCATTAAATGTGCGTAACGACTCTCTTATGCCATATCGGCTCCATATTTTTAAACTATTACACCTTTAGACTTTGTTTCACCTCAATGTGCCGTGCCCTGGATTTGCCCCGAGACCATGTCTGTGTTTGAGCCTTGAATTTAATTTATTGTGCTCTGATGAATATTGCGCCTTAACTTGTTTGTGCCCTGGATTTACTCTCCAAGCACATATATGCTTCGTTGATCTTGTTGAGCCCGAGACTTGAGATTTGTCGCACCTTAGTGAGTGAACTTGTTGAGCCCTTGACATGACTCATGACCAACCTGTGCATCTTGAGCTTGTCATGCCTTGATGAATGAACTTATTGAGCCCTCAGCGTGACTTGCGACCAAAGCTGTGCTTGAGAATTTGCACCTGCTAATCCTGCATAATCTCTATAGACCAACACATATACAAGACACATATATATTCTAGCATATTATTCATCCCGGTTGTTTGACTGATTAAGTGTAGTTTAATACAATTGAATAATCAATTGTGTAACTAATTATCTCATCAAAATCCATATTAAACATACAGGTTCAACAATATCCCCCTTTTTTATAAGGACAATCATGCACAATTAACTCATTTTCAACTAAGTATACTTCCCCTTAAATAAGCATCTGGGTTCTAAAGGAATTTTTTTTTTTTCAAATTTGATTCAAAGACTTGATGCTTAATTCTAGAGAAATGCAAGCTGCACTTAATTCATCATCTTCCTTCCCTCCTAAACAGATAAGCAACATTAAGAACTATTCAGCATGTTAATTTGTGCATTCAACATATCTCTCTCCTATTTACTCATCAAACAACATTTCACTCTCCTATTCAATGTTTTAATACGTCTTTCTCCCCCTTTTCGCACTCATTAAAAGTATACTTCATGCATCTTAATTGTACATATAGCACATATCTTCCTTTGTACTCATGAAAAATAAGAAGACAGACTTAAAGCATTGCAAATATGGAGAGATGCATAGGAAACCTACAAGTTCAAAATATGTGCAAATATGCACAAATTTGTGCAGGTTGCTGTTAGAAAATTAATATATTCTTCAAGCATACAAAAATAAGTCTCAAACAATATTCAAATATGTTGAAATCTTTAAGTAAATCCAAAAAGCATCATTGAGCATGTTCAAACATTCAAAACCAAGTTTTAGCAAAAATTATGTTTGAGCATGCCCACAAATCATTTTTTGTAGAAAAATATAGAATACGTTCAAACATATCACAGGTTTTTGCAAATAGAATATTACAAACATCACAGAAAATATATATGAACATCTAATAGATTCTTTAATCCTTAGATGAAGTTCTAGATCAACTTGTCTCTATGATATTTAACACTCATCATACTAAAGCATGCTTAATTCTCTTTGTAAAATGCAAAAACGATCCTCACTAAAAAATTTTGTAAAAATATTAGCAATTTGATCATTTATATCAACAAATTATAAGCTGATATCTTTATTTAGAATATGATCTCTAATAAAATGATGTCTAATATCGATGTGCTTGGTCCTTAAGTATTGGATTAGATTATTAGTTAAATTTATAGCACTTGTATTATCACATCAAATTGGAACATTTCATATTTTAAACTATAATCTAGCAAAGTTTTGTTTCATCCATAAAACTTATGCACAACAGCTACTATCAGCTATATACTTAACTTCAACAGTTGAAAGTATAATCGAATTTTGTTTTTTTGAGTGCCAAGATATTAGGGAGTTTCAAGGAAAGTGGCATGGGCTGATTGTGCTTTTCTAATCTACTTTGCACCCAATAAAGCCATCAGAGTATCCAACTAGATCAAAAGAGATAAACTTTAGATACCACAAACCAATTTTCAATAGTACCTATAAGATACTTCAATATGCATTTTACTGCATTCAAGTGTGATTCTTTTGGGCAAGATTGAAATCGTGCACATACACACATCGAGAACATGGTATAAGTTATTAGATATAACAAACTACCTATCATACCTCTATAAAGCTTTTTGCAAACATTTTTCCCATTTTCATCTTTATCAAGTTTTACATTTGTGTTCATAAGTGTAAGTCTTGTTTTGCAATTATACATTTTGCATTGTTTCAAAAGTTCTTTGGTATATTTAGTTTGATTTATGAAGGTTACATTTTCAAATTACTTTGTTTGATGACTTAAAAGATAATTAAGTTTTCCCATCATGCTCATTTCAAATTCTTTCTTCATGGATTCAACAAATTCATTGATAAGACTCATGTTAGTTGCTCCAAACACAATGTCATCCACATAGATTTGAACAATCAATGCGTCTGACTTGTGATTTTTGATAAAAAGAGTTAGGTCAATTTTTCCTCTAGAAAATATTTTGCTTAAAAGGAAGCTACTAAATCTTTCATACCAAGCTTTAGTAGCTTGTTTGAGACCATAAAGAGCTTTATTTAGTTTGTAAACAAGATCAGGGAATTCATTATTTTCAAAACTTGGTAGTTGCTCTACATAGACTTCTTCTTTATAAAACCATTTAAAAAGCACTTTTGACATCCATTTGAAAAAGAGTGAAATTTTTTAAAGCAGCAAATGCTAACAATATTCTAATAGCTTATAGTCTAGCAATCGAGGCAAAGATGTCATCATAATCTATGTCTTCTTCTTGATTATATCTTTTAGCAACTAATATAGCTTAATTTTGTGTTATTAGTCCAACTTTATCTAGTTTATTTCGATAGACCCACTCGGTTCCAATAACTAGTCTACTTTTAGGTCTAGGAATTAAGCTTTAAACTTTATTTCTTGTGAATTGATTAAATTCTTCTTGCATTACTTGTATAGAAAATTCATCTTTTAAAGGTTCTTTAGTATTTTTAGGGTTAGCTTTGGATAGAAATACTAGATTACTCATATTCCTTATAGAAGATCCTGTTTATACCTTATTACAAGATTCACCTATTATTAGATCTTTTTGGTGTGATCTTGCATTTTTCTATTCTTTAGGAAGATCATTATTAATAGATTCATGCATAACATCCTTTTTATGTTCATTTTCTTCATTATTATTATTATTTTCAAGAGAAAATTTATCCAAATCAGCATAAACAACATTCACATCATCACTTGAACATGAATAAGGCAATGAATCATCAAAAGCAACATGAATAGATTCTTATACAACTAATGTTGTCACGCCCCAACGGGTACCCTAAACATGACGGCTCGCCGTACGCAATATTAAAGCTCAAGAATGACTACCTCAGTCACTGGAAAGCTATCATATCGGTACAAGACGTATATTCACAACAAAGGGAGACCGTTGAAGTAATGCATTTTAAGATATTGGTAGCGGAACATACAAAATAATACTTAATATATAACATAGAAACATAAAGTCTTACAACTTATAAGGGGCATTTCCCCCGATAATAATAACATGGTTCTACTAAATGTAACGTAACTAAAGCTAGAAGATTTTAGAAGAAATCTACTCTATAACTTCAAAATAGAATTCCTCCAAAAGCTTCTCAAAATAAGGATTCTACCCGGGGAATCAAGGTGGTCTCGGGTGCAAAAGATAATCCTGCAATATCAAAAGTCTATAGGAGTATAAGCATAACTTGCTTAGTGAGATATTCCTTACGCAAAGTACTCATAACAAGCAATCAACTAAGTTTATTAATTCAAGCATATGAAATGCAACAAACATATGATCAAACATTACATACGACTATCCGGTTTCGTATGTATGATGGATTTACCCATCCATCGGTAGTTAGGGAATGCTTTGAACTGGGCCCCGAACAACCTCCTTAAAGTTTGCATGTCTCTTGGGGTTCAAACGAACCGTACTACTAATCCCCGGCCTCTCCATACCCAAAGCGATCGATCCGGCTTGGCTACACCTTGAGGCTGTATTCCTCAAACGTCCTAACCCTCAAGATGTAACTAGGCAGCTTACCTTTCCAGTCCCACGCTAAGGAGTAGTAGCAAATATTTCGAAATGATATTCTAAGTGATATGCATGAGCAATTTATTATACGAGAATTCTAATATGACATTAAATCATTTAAGGCGATCAAACAACATTTGCACACATAGCAATACATGCATAGAAACATTTATATTAATCACAAATCGGGTTTCGATATACTTATTATTCTTTGATCACATACAACGATTCGCACACATAATTCCCATGATATCCCACATGCATATCGATTTTATCTTTTCCTAACATCTAGTGCTCTATTCTACAAATACATGCATAAATACATAAGCGTAAAGGAAACTCACTCGTCCATAGCGATTTAGAGTCGAAGTAATCCTCGGGGAAGATAAGATCGTGATCCTCGACATCTAAACAAAAGAAATACCCAACATGAGTGTTTCATCCAAGATCTATTCAAATTCTATACTTTTATCTTAGAGAATTCGTAAAAATCGTATGGAATGGAAATTCCAACTTCAAATGGCCATAACTTGCTCATTTTAACTCAGAATTTCGCATATTATACCGATTTCTACCTACTCAAAAAGATCTATCTATTTCTAAGGTTATTTTTTTATCAAAAGAAGTTATTTAGGCCTCAGAACAGTAACGTATAGATTTGATACGAATTTTCCAAACTTCAAAACTAGAGTTTTCAAACTTTTCTTCACTCAAGGGCTTTTGTACAAAAATATAGATATATTGTATGGTTGAAAAAATCCTTTGAATAAACACACACACACACACACACACACACACACACACATATAATATACTCAAACCATATGCATGAATTTAGTGATGTTGTCTCAACAATGATCTTGTAAAACAATATTTCTTGAAAGTGAGATAAGCTTAAGACTTGTAAAGAAATTAGTTTTGTTAAGAAAATTTCTTATTTTACTATAAGTGAGTATCTCCTTCTTTTAATTCCTTTTCTTAAATAAAAGTAATTTTTTAAATTCCTATTACTTTATTTCTAATGTTTTGGAAAACATAGTTTTTTTCTAAATACTTCATGGGTATATGTTCTATAGCTCTTCTAAAGTTAGATCCACTTTAAAAGAAATGATCTTTATAAGTTAATTTGAAAACTTATCTAGACTTTAGTATTTAAAATGTTGGTAGAAAACTTTGATAAAGGAGTCTAAGAAAACTCTTGGTTAAATCAAAATTAAGTTTAAAGAAGCTTTCTTATTTTATTGGTTTTAAAAGAGAGTTTGTGATAACATTACTTTATGTATTTCTTGGTGAAATCACATATTATTACTAAAACTAGAGCTAAACTTATCTAACTTTAGAAAAATATTTGTTAAGATAAAACTTTAAGTCTATATGGAAAAATAATTTCTTATGTAATAAAATTTATTTTTTAAAAAGAGTTCTTATTTTATTACTTAAGAAAACTAATTTTCATTATGGTTGAGACAATATCAACATATTCATGCATGAATGAGAATATATAACTTTATGGAAAAAGGTAATAAAACAATATAACAAGAAAAATAAGAGCATAAAAGTAAAGTCAAGTATTGGAAACCTTAGCTTCATCAAGGTATCCCGGACGAAGAATAGACTAGTCCTCAAAAGAAAAAGAAAAGCAAAGAAATAAAATTTTTTTGACTTGATATGGACAAGTCTAAGACTAGAAGACTAGTCTTAAGAACAACTTGAAATTAAATAAATTGCAATGAAAAATAAATTGCATGGAAGGTAAATAAATTGCAAGACTTGAAAATAAATAAATAACAAATGCTTATATGCTCTAAATAAATATATATACATAATACTTATGTAAAGGTTAGAAACAATAATAACAATATCAATAATAGTAACAAAAAAATAAGAACATGAACAAAAACAAAACATGAATAAATTGTTGCTTCTTTAACTCAATGAGTCTAAGAAACATACACTAAACTCATGTTAAGTTATATGAACATGATGAGTAAATAAGAGAATTTTTACCTAAAGTTTATGTGTTGGTTGAAGAAGAAAAGAATGGGTTGGTATTATGTGGGAATGGTTTTCTAAGGAAAAGAGGAACTTAAGAGAGATTTAGAGGTTTTAGTGATTTTGGGAGAGTTTTGGTAGAATATTGTTGTGAAAGAATGGAAGAGGAAGGGGGTATTTATAGATTTTTGGGAGTGAAATTAGATGTAATTAAATAATTTGAAAAAGAAAATAAAATTGATGTGATTAAAGAAGTAATGTGTAAAGTGTGATGTGATAAAGTTGTATGGGGAAGGTAAATTGTAAGGTATAGGTATGGTAGAGTGTAAGAAAAAGTAGAGATAGGTGAATAGTAATGAATAGTAGAAAAGTACTATGAATAGTAGACTAGACAATTAAAATACCGGTAGTAAAGAAAATACGCGTAAAAGCCTATATCTGTTATTTTTAGATACCGAAAAATTCTAAAACTGATATTTTTGAAAACCTTATATTTTTACGAATCTATTGGTGTTGTCGGAATATTTTTGCTATCCGGTGCTCCGGGGCACGGTTTTTGAAAACTGATCCCGATCGGATCCGAAGGACACTAGAAAAATTCAATCTGATATTTTTAGGCTTCCCTATATTATTACGAACCATAATCCACAATTATTTCAATTTCGTTTTCTAGGGTTTAAGAACACGGGATTGCCGGATCTAGATTCACTAGACTAATCATAGAACTAGGTTAATTTTAGGGTTTCGTTTCAACTTCCGGTTCTTAGGGTTTGCTAATATTATCGAAAAATCTAGGGGCTTACAACCTACCCTCCTTAAAGAAAGTTTTGTCCTCAAAACTTGGCTATCGTACCTGATTCCTCAAAAAGATTCGGATATTTGCGTCGGATCTCATCCTCGGCTTCCCAAGTTGCCTCCTCATGGGTGTGATTCCTCCAGAGGACTTTGACATATTTGATCTCTTTCCGAAGCTTTTGGACTTTTCTATCCAAAATCTGTACCGGGTGTTCCTCATAAGTGAGGTTCTCCTTTAGCAACACTGGCTCCAACTCTACTACTCGTTCTGGATCTGCTACATGCTTGCGCAAGACCGATACATGAAACACGTTGTGTACACCTGACAGGTTTGGCGGCAAGGCTAGGCGATAGGCTAGATCTCCCACTCGTTCAAGCACTTCAAAAGGTCCAATGTACCGTGGGCTCAACTTTCCTTGTGAGCGTACCTGTATACTCTTGATTGGATTTATCTTTAAGTACACATGGTCTCCCACTTGAAATTCGAGAACTCGCCTTTTCAGATCTGCCCAGCTTTTCTGTCTATCTTGGGCCTCTTTCATTCGCTGTCGGATTATTCACTTTGTCTGCTGCATCTTGTACCAAATCTGGTCCAATAGCAAGCTTTTCCATATCATCCCAAAACAGAGGCGATCTACAGCGTCGTCCGTACAAAGCTTCATATGGCGGCATTTGTATGGTCGAGTGATAGCTGTTGTTGTAGGCAAACTCTATGAGCGGCAAATGAGCATCCCAGCTTCCTTTAATTCCATAACACAAGCACGCAACATGTCTTCCAAGGTTTGGATCGTCCGTTCCGATTGTCCATCGGTTTGGGGGTGATAAGCTGTGCTAAAGTGCAACTTTGTCCCCATACACTTTGTAAACTTGTCCAAAACTTAGATACGAATCTGGATCTCGATCTGACACAATCCCGCAGGTACTCCATGTAAACGTACTATTTCCCTTATGTAAAGCTTGGCTAGCTTGTCCATCGAGTACGTCATGTTGATTGGTATGAAATGAGCCGATTTGTCAAGCGATCTACCACGACCCATATGGCATCATATCCTGCCGATGTCCTTGGTAGTCCACACACGAAATCCATCGAGATTTGATCCCACTTCCACTCAGGTATCGGCAAAGGCTTTAGCAATCCTCCCGGCCTTTGATGTTCCACCTTTACTTGTTGACAAGTTGGGCACTTCATCACATAAAGCTACATCCCGTTTCATCCATTCCACCAAAAGTGGCTCTTAAGATCTTGATACATCTTAGTTCCTCCCGGATGTACTGTGTATCCTGAGTTATGAGCTTCACTCATGATTTCCTTTCTCATATCCTCATCATCCGGCACACATAACCTTCCCTTCATCCTCACTACATCCTCTCATCTACGGTGAAATCAGTATACTTCTCTTGCACTTCCCGTTTGATCCTTTGTATGACTTCATCATATCGTTGAGCTTCTTTAATTCGTTCCACAAGGGTTGGTTCCATCACCAAGCTAGATATTTCCACCTCCACATTCCTTCCAATGAATTCGATACTCAGCCTTTCGAATTCTCTTACCAACTCCTTTTGGTCAGTCAACAAAGCGGCAACTTCCTCATGATTCTTCCGACTTAAGGCATCCGCGACGGCATTAACTTTTCCTGGACAATAGTTGATTCCAAGATCATAGTCCTTTATAAGCTCTAACCATCTCCGTTGTCTCATATTCAACTCCTTCTGAGTGAATAGATACTTGAGGCTCTTGTGATCCGTATATATTTCGCATCTTTGTCCATACAAGTGATGCCTCCATATCTTGAGTGCGAAAACAACGGCAGCTAGCTCCAAGTCATGCGTCGGATAATTTTGCTCATGCGGTCTCAACTGTCGCGAAGCATAAGCAATCACTTTTCCTTCTTGCATTAGCACACATCCAAGACCATTTCTTGATGCGTCGCTATGCACCGTGTAAGGCTTCTCAGGGTTTGGCAAAACGAGTATCGGTGCGGATACAAGCTTTTGCTTGAGCTCTTGGAAACTCCTTTCTCTTTTATCGGTCCAAAACTTCTCATTCTTTTGAGTAAGTTGTTAACGGCTTGGCTATAGTCGAGAAATTCTTTACAAACTTTCGATAATAGCCAGCTAGTCCAAGAAAGCTTCTTACTTCCGTTACCGTCTTTGGTTGCTTCCACTCCATCACTGCTTTAATCTTTTCAGGATCAACCGATATACCACTTCCTGAAACAACATGTCCTAAAAAGGAAATCTTATCCAACCAAAAGTCACACTTTGACAATTTGGCATACAACTTATGTTTCTCAACGTCCGAAGCGCCATACGGAGGTGTTCCTCATGTTCCTCTTGTGTTGAGTAGACCAAAATGTCGTCGATGAAAACTATAACGCACTTATCCAACAAGGGCTTATAGATTCGACGATTCATCAAGTCCATGAAAGCGCAGGTGCATTTGTCAATCCAAAAGACATTACTAAGAACTCATAATGTCCATATCGAGTTCGAAAAGCAGTCTTTGGTACATCTCCGGCCTTACTCTTAACTGATGGTATCCAGATCTCAAGTCGATGCGTGAAAACACTTGCTCCTTGCAACTGATCAAAGAGATCATCAATCCGGGGTAATGGATACTTATTCTTGATTGTAACCTTATTCAACTCCCGGTAATCGACACATAACCTCATGGATCCATCCTTTTCTTAACGAACAAAACTGGTGCTCCCCATGGTGATACACTTGGGCGTATAAATCCTTGATCCAGAAGCTCTTGTAATTGCTTCTTGAGTTCCTTTAACTCTACCGGTGCCATGCGGTATGGAGCTTTTGATATCGGCTCGGTATTTGGCATCAAGCTAATCTCAAAATCGATCTCCCTCTTTGGTGGCAATCCAGGTAATTCCTTAGGAAAAACGTCAGGAAACTCATTGACTATGGGTATATCCTCCACCTTTGGTCCTTCACTTCTTCTTCTATAGCATTGATTTGTTGGTCAATCTCCTCCTCATCCGTCACCAACTCAGCGAACTTAATCCTTGCCTCCTTACGACCGTGGATTCTCCTTTAAACTCAATATCCTTCCCATTACATCCTTAAAATTCACCTTCTTCTCTCGACAATCTACCGTGGCTTTAACATGGGTCAACCAACTCATTCCAAGAATTACTTCATACTTATTCATCTCCAACACGATCAAATCACTTGTCGTATGGTGACCTTGGATCTCTAAAGGGCATTCCTTCAACATCTCTTGGGTGGTTACGACGCTACCCGTGGGTGTCTTTATCTTGAAGCTGGTAGCGGTGGTGACTATAGGTAATCCACTCTTCTTAGCAAGGTTGGGGTGATAAACGAATGGGTGGCTCCGGTATCAAACAAGGCATAAGCGGTCTCGTTAGCTACTCGTATACTTCCTGCGTTTAACACGCACTAGTTACTAACCATACTATACTTATCTAACTTTTCTAAAGCTTTAGGCTAAAGAGGTATAGGGATTCTATTGTGACAGATTATAGCGTAAAAAGATACTATAAACAAAACGAAAGCTTAAGGTTAAGGCTAACCTGCAACGAGTCCATGATCATAGCCTTCGTCTCCCTCCAAGGCAGCAAACTCACATCCTTCCTCCTCATCATCTGCTTCCTCGCACATCCACTGGCCCTCCAGGTTGTAACTCTCATTCCATGCATCGAGGTGCCAGAGCGGTTCCCATTTCCATTGCCATTGTTGGTTCTGACAAGGGGATCCTCCCGAGGTGTTGGATGACCTCACAAGATTTTTCCTCTTTGGGCATTCATTTGCAAAGTGCCCTGGCTGCTTGCACACATAGCAGACACTGGTGTTCTTCTTGGGACACTCCAGATTTTATGATCCGGGCTGCCACAAAAGAAGCACTTGTTTTGCAATTGTGGGCAGGACTTTGGATAATGCTTCCCTCGGCATTTCCAGCATGTGACATCTACCTTGGTCACCTCCTCTGATTGCTTCCACTTCCTTTGAAACTTCCAAAGGTCTTAAACCTCTTATTTTTGAACCCAGAACTTGGTCCTTCATATGGCTTCCTTCCGAACACAAACACTTTCTTCTCCGGAGCTTTTGTTTTCATCTTTTTGCTTCTTCAATAATTCTAGCCTTTTCCACTAGCCCCTTAAAACTTCTAACATCAAATTCCACCAAACGAACTTTAGGTCATATCTAACCCATTCAAGAAAACTTGTCTCTTTAACTCCTCGCTGTGCTTATAGGAGTCAGGAGCATACTGCAACAAGCGACTGAACGGTTTCGTACTGCTCGATGGTTCTCCCTTTTGAGTAATATTCAAAACTCAGCACTGTACCGAACTCTGAACTCCCTGGAAAGTAGTTCTCCAAGAACTCTTCTCGAAACATATCGTAACTGGAGCAGGCAATTCTCGCTTCTTCGATTCCCACCATATTCGAGCATTAACTTCAACATGAATGTCCCAAAACTGACTCTTAGGTGGTGGGGTACTTCATAACCATCAAACGATCTCTCATCTGGGCCAACCAATCTTCGGTCAGCTGGTTTTCCGAAGGTTCCATCAAAGTAGGTACTTTTGATGAAATTGGCGAGCAAGTTTTGATGTGATCTCGGCGTGTGGTGGTGGAAATGGTGCAGCATGTGACTGTTCGCCGGGTGCTTCTACCGTAGCTTCAGGAGCATTCTGAGGTGGAGCAGGAGCTGGGTTATTTTGATTTTGTTGCTGAATCAAAATAGCTAACAACTGGTTCATCTGTCCAATGGCAGCTGCAAAGTCATTTTGCTGGTTCGGGGCAGGAGCAGGGTTATTTTCCGGTTGGTTACGTGGGTACTCCTCGTTCAGCTGGTACGTTGTTGGAATCTCTTTGTTCTCTATTCCTACGTCTTCTTGGACGGCTGTTTAATCGTTTAGATTTTAGTTTCTATTTTACGCTCTACTACGTTTACGAAATCACGAAATCTCAAATATAAAGGCTAAAATTTAAATCTAGGTACAAAACTTAAGGAAATAAATTGCAAAATAGGAATTAATAAGAAATTAAGAAATTCAAATATAATTCAAAGAAATCACAAGGTAAGAAATCAAAATCATGCATCTTAATCACAAAAAGAATTAATATAAATGCCATAAAAATAAAACAAATGAATCTCATTATCATTAAAACACTTAACTATATCTTTTAATTAGTTGTGATTTAATACTAAGACGTTGCGTCTTGGGTGAATGCGACACTTTTTCCTCATCATGGCTCCTTACTCCTCTTTTTGATCCTTCCGTCGAAATTTGAGGGAATCCAGGGATGGTTCTACCTTCTTCTCGCCTTCGATCCGTTGATGACATCTACGAGGCTCGTTTCCGACGTTACCTAAGGTTGGTTGTATAGTCTTTTACATGAAAATATTCTTCTTTTAGTTTTAACAAAAAGCAAGTTAACTCTGTAACTTACGAGGGTTGTGTTTTCTTAAGGCTTTAAAACGGTTTGGAAATCCTCCTATTCTTCTTAAGGGTATTAACTAGTCCTAGGGCCACCTACATATCTTAGGCATAGTCATAGAATATGTGTTTCCCATAAACCCCCACTTTCTATAATTCTAGGATTCTTCCTAAAGCTCTCATCGCTTAATCTTAAACTTATCCTATTCTTAAAACTTCTATTTCTAACTTACTATTTCTTTCCCCTAATCTTGATGCTCTGATACCAACTTAAACTGTCACGCCCCAACGGGTACCCTAAACGTGACAGCCCACCGTACACAATATTAAAGCTCAAGAATGACTACCTCAGTCACTCGAAAGCTTCCATATCGGTACAAGGCGTACATTCATAACAAAGGGAGACCGTTGAAGTAATGCATTTTAAGATATTGGCAGCAGAACATACAAAATAACACTTAATATATAACATAGAAACATAAAGTCTTACAACTTCTAAGGGGCATTCCCCGATAATTATAACATGGTTCTACTAAATGTAACGTAACTAAAGCTAGAAGATTTTAGAAGAAATCTACTCTATAACTTCAAAATAGAATTCCTCCAAAAGCTTCTTAAAATAAGGATTCTACCTGGGGAATCAAGGTGGTCTCGGGTGCAAAAGATAATCTTGCAATATCAAAAGCCTATAAGAGTATAAACATAAATTGCTTAGTGAGATATTCCTTATGAAAAGTACTCATAACAAGCAATCAACCAAGTTTATTAATTCAAGCATATGAAATGCAACAAACATATGATCAAACATTACATACGACTATCCGGTTTCGTATGTATGATGGATTTACCCCTCCATCGGTAGTTAGGGAATGCTTTGAACTGGGCTCCGAACGACCTCCTTAAAGTTTGCACGCGTCTTGGGGTTCCAATGAACCGTACTACTAATCCTCGGCCTCTCCATACCCAAAGCGATCGATCCGGCTCGGCTACACCTTGAGGTCGTATTCTCCAAACGTCCTAACCCTCAAGATGTAACTAGGCAGCTTACCTTTTCGGTCCCACGCTGAGGAGTAGTAGCAAATATTTCGAAATGATAATCTAAGTGATATGCATGAGCAATTTATTATACGGGAATTCCAATATGACATTAAATCATTTAAGGCGATCAGACAACATTCGCACACATAGCAATACATGCATAGAAACATTTATATCAATCACAAGTTGGGTTTCGATATACTTATTATTCTTTGATCACATACAACGATTCGCACACATAATTTCCATGATATCCCACATGCATATCGATTTTATCTTTTCCTAACATCTAGTGCTCTATTCTACAAGTACATGCGTAAATACATAAGCGTAAAGGAAACTCACTCGTCCATAACGATCTAGGAGTCGAAGTAATCCTCGGGGAAGACAAGATCGTGACCCTCGACACCTAAACAAAAGAAATACCCAACATGAGTATTTCATCCAAGATCTATTCAAATTCTATACTTCTATCTTAGAGAATTCGTAAAAATCGTATGGAATGGAAATTCCAACTTAAAATGGCCATAACTTGCTCATTTTAACTCAGAATTTCGCATATTATTACCGATTTCTACCTACTCGAAAAGATCTATCTATTTAAGGTTATTTTTATCAAAAGAAGTTATTTAGGCCTCGGAACAGTAACGTACAGATTTGATACGAATTTTCCAAACTTCAAAACTAGAGTTTTCAAACTTTTCTTCACTCAAGGGCTTTTGTACAAAAATATAGATATATTGTATGGTTGAAAAAATCCTTTGAATAAACACACACACACACACACATATATATATATACTCAAACCATATGCATGAATTTAGTGGTGCTGTCTCAATAATGATCTTGTAAAACAATATTTCTTGAAAGTGAGATAAGCTTAAGACTTGTAAAGAAATTAGTTTTGTTAAGAAAATTTCTTATTTTACTATAAGTGAGCATCTCCTTCCTTTAATTCCTTTTCTTAAATAAAAGTAATTTTTAAATTCCTACTACTTTATTTCTAATGTTTTGGAAAACATAGTTTTTTTCTAAATACTTCATGGGTATATGTTCTATAGCTCTTCTAAAGTTAGATCCACTTTAAAAGAAATGATCTTTATAAGTTAATTTTGAAAACTTATCTAGACTTTAGTATTTAAAATGTTAGTAGAAAACTTTGATAAAGGAGTTTAAGAAAACTCTTGGTTAAATCAAAATTAAGTTTAAAGAAGCTTTCTTATTTTATTGGTTTTAAAAGAGAGTTTGTGATAACATTACTTTATATATTTTTTGGTGAAATCACATATTATTACTAAAACTAGAGCTAAACTTATCTAACTTTAAAAAAATATTTGTTAAGATAAAACTTTAAGTCTATATGGAAAAATAATTTCTTATGTAATAAAATTTATTTTTAAAAAGAGTTCTTATTTTTATTAGTTAAGAAAACTAATTTTCATTATGGTTGAGACAATATCAACATATTCATGCATGAATGAGAATATGTAACTTTATGGAAAAAGGTAATAAAACAATATAACAAGATAAAATAAGAGCATAAAAGTAAAGTCAAGTATTGGAAACCTTAGCTTCATCAAGGTATCCTGGGACTAAGAATAGACTAGTCCTCAAAAAAAAAAAAAAAGAAAAGCAAAGAAATAAAATTGTTTTGACTTGATATGGACAAGTCTAAGATTAGAGAGACTAGTCTTAAGAACAACTTGAAATTAAATAAATTGCAATGAAGTAAATAAATTGCATGGAAGGTAAATAAATTGCAAGACTTGAAAATAAATAAATAACAAATGAGCTTATATGCTCCAAATAAATATATATACATAATACTTATGTAAGTTAGGTTAGAAACAATAATAACAATATCAATATAATAGTAGCATAAAGAAAATAAGAACATGAACAAAAACAAAACATGAATAAATTGTTGTTTCTTTAACTCAATGAGTCTAAGAAACATACGCTAAACTCATGTTAAGTTATATGAACATGATGAGTAAATAAGAGAAATTTTTACCTAAAGTTTATGTGTTGGTTGAAGAAGAAAAGAATGGGTTGTAGTATTATGTTGGAATGGGTTTTCTAAGGAAAAGAGGGAACTGGGAGTGATTTTGGGAGAGTTTTAGTAGGAAATAAGTTGTGTGAAAGAATGAAAGAGGAAGGGGGTATTTATAGATTTTTGGGAGTGGAAATTAGATGTAATTAAATAATTTGAAAAAGAAAATAAAATTGATGTGATTAAAGAAGTAATGTGTAAAGTGTGATGTGATTAAAGTTGTATGGGGAAGGTAAATTGTAAGATATAGGTATGGTAGATTGTAAGAATAGAGTGTAAGAAAAAGTAGAGATAGGTGAATAATAATGAATAGTAGAAAAGTACTATGAATATAGACTAGACAATTAAAATAGTAGTAGTAAAAAAAATACGCGTAATTAAGCTATATCTAATATTTTTAGTTACCGAAAAATTCTAAAACTGATATTTTTAAAAACCTTATATTTTTACGAATCTATTGGTGTTGTCGGAATATTTTCATTATCCGATGCACAGGGCACGGTTTTCAAAAACTGATCCCAATCGGATCCGAGGGACACAAGAAAATTACGAATCTGATATTTTCAAGCTTTCCTATATAATTACGAACCATAATCCACAATTATCTCAATTTCGTTTTTTAGGGTTTAAGAACACGGAATTGCCGGATCTAGATTTACTAGACTAATCATATAACTAGGTTAAATTTAGGGTTTCGTTTTCACTTCCGGTTCTTAGGGTTTGCTAATATTATCGAAAAAAATCTGGAGGCTTACAAATGTTCTCTTATTAAACACTCTATATACTTTACTAGTTAAGGAATAACCAAGAAAAATGCCTCCATCACTTTTAGCATCAAACTTAGCTAATTGTTTTTTTCCATTATTTCAGATGTAAAATTTAGTGCCAAAATGATGAATGTAAGTAATTTTAGGTCCTTTTTTTCTTTGCGAACTCATAGTGGGTTTTCTTAAGAATTGGTCTTATGAAAATACTAATTGATATATAATATGCAGTGTTTACAAATTCAAACCAAAAAATATTTTAGTATATTGTTTTCGCACAACCTAGTTCTAGCTATTTCAATTAAAGTTCTATTTTTTCTTTCAGCTATGCCATTTTGTTGTGGAGTTCTAAGTGCCGAAAAAATATGTTCAATGCTATATTTACTGCAAAAATCATCCATTTTATAGTTTTCAATTCTCCTCCATGATCACTTCGAATAGTCACGATATTACGACCTTTTTTCATTTTGGACTTTCTTGTAATATCTAAAAATGACACAATTTGTTTCATCTTAGATGCAAAAAAGAAATTCCATATATATCTAGTGAAGTCATCAAAAATAACCAAGGTATATTTTTTGCCTCATAAACTTAGAGTTTAAGTAGAACCTAATAAGTCTATATGTAATAGTTCTAATGGTTTAGAAGTGGAAATAGCATCCTTAGATTTAAAAGAAGTCTTAGTTTGCTTTCCTTGTTGACATGCTTGACAAATCTTGTCCCTTTGAAAGTTTATTTTTGGTAAGCCTTTGACAAGATTCTTTTTAACAAGTTTTGAAATTACATCTATACTAACATGTCCCAATTTTCTATGCAGTAGCCAGCTATTGTCATTTTGAGAGTATAGACACATTTCATTTGATGATTTGAAATCATCTAAATTAATTTTATAAATATTTTTTTGTCTATACTATTCAAAATAAGCTTGATTATTGTCAATTCTTTCAATGGGACATTTATTGGTAAGAAATATTACTCTAAAACCATTATCACATAATTGACTTACTCTAAGCAAATTATATTTTAAATCATCAACCAATAGCACATTCTTAATGATTAAATCCTTGTTGACAAGAATGTTACCTTCACCAAGAACTATCAACTTATGATTATCTTCAAAGATAACATTTCCTTGATCTTTCAAGTCTAAAGATGTAAACTTGGATGCGTCTCCAGTCATGTGTCTAAAGCTACTGCTGTTCAAGTAACATGTGTCTAAATTTATCCAGTTCTTCTCCTACTTCCATCATTAGTGTTTTAAGTATGTTCTTTTTTTTTCTATTTTTTATTAATCTACTGTATACTTTATCATACATTACACACATCTCATCATAAGAAAGGGAAGAGAGGGAACTTACCTCATCATCCAGTGCCATGAAGCATGCGTTCTCATCTGACTCACTTGAGTCAACATCACTCCAAGTAGCTAGGAGAGATTCCTTTTTAGGTCCCTTGGATGCTTTCTTGAGTAGTGGACAATATTATTGGATGTGTCCTAGTTTGTGGCATTTGAAGTAGGTTATCACATCCTTCTTTTTGTATCTTGATGAGCTACTATCATTGTCCACTCTCTTTGTCTTGCTATTGGACCTCATGAATTTCTTAAAGTTCTTAGCCAGCAAGACAAGTTCCGCATTATTATCATCATCATCATCTTCGCTGGAATCATGATGTAGCTTTTAAAGCAATGGCCTTCTTGTTTGACTCCTCTCCTTACTTTTTGATAAGCTCATGTGTCTTAAGTGCACGAAGGAGTTCCTCTTTACTCTTAGCACTTAAATCATGTGCTGCTTCAATAGCTATTCTCTTTGCTTCCCAATCCATATGTAGTAACCTAAGTAATTTTGAATTTATTTCCAAGTTAGCAAAATTCTTCCCATGTACATTTAAAGGATTTATAATGTTGATGAATCTATTGTACATTTTATCTATAGATTCATTAGGAAGCATTTTGAAAATTTCAAACTATCTACACAAAAGACTTAATTTTGTATCCCTTACTCTTGAAGTTCCTTCATAGGTCTTTTTTAATTCATCCCATATTCCTTTAGCTAATTTTCATATACAAATTTTATTAAAATCACTTTCATTTAGCCCACAATGCAAAATGTTTATAGCAATATCATTTAGATCTAATTTTTTCTAATCTTCTTCATTATAATATTTTTCTCCTTTTCCTTCAATAATCAAAGGCTCATTTTCTATTGTATTCTATATCAATCTATTTTGAGCTTTTAGAAAGATTTTCATTCTACACTTCTAATATGGGTAGTTACTTCCACTTAGAAGCAATGGTCTATTAGTGGCTTACCCCTCTAGAAACCCTAGTGTATTTGATGCCATGATCTTTACTTTAAAATGATTAAGCATAGAAAATTAGATATGAGGCTCTTATACCAAATGGAAACTCACTAGAAAATACTCAAGAGGGGAGGTAAATTGAGTATTTTCCCTAAAATACTCAAAAAATTAATTTTAAAGCAATAGATCAAATTTGAGCTTTAATAACAGCAGGTAACACAATAATAGATAATAATGTGGAAAATAAAAGAGATAGGGATAGAAAATTTAAACCCAAATTTAACATAGAGTTTGGCCTACTCCCAACTCTCTATGACCACCATTTGCCTCCATTTGAGGATTTCACACACTTTATTAATTTCATAAACATACACATTCAAGCTAAGTAGTAAATAACTTTACAACACATAGGAAATATCACATAGAAAATGAAATATTTCCTTCTCTCACAAGATGCTTAAGAATAGAGCACTTAAATATTTTTCTCTTTCTTTGTGGATTTTGCAAATCAAAGAACAGGAGTACAAAGATAATAAGAGAATTTTCTGATTTGTTACTTTGCAAAAAAAGCTCTTTTTCACCACTGTCATCTACATGGATGTCCAAGGAATATGTATTTATAATCTTCAAAAGTTTAAATGTTCATTAGATATAATGTTTTAAAGTTGCCAAACATTAAATGCGCGTCGGCTCTTTTATGCCACATCAGCTCCATATTTTTAAACTATCGCGCTTTATACTTTGTCGCTGTAAACCCCGAAAACTTTCACCCTACGATACGACCCTAGATTAGAAATTATGGGTTGACTAGTAACCCTAGGAGTTAATCAGAAACTCTAGTTTAGATAGATACTTTAAATTTGATCGGTTTGGGACTCATAAACTTCATAAAAGGACTTCTTTGACCCTAATAGATTTCAAAAACGAGAATTCATATTTCAAGTTGATAATTCAAGTTGTGCTCAAAGGAAACTTCAAATTCCAAACCCGAATCCTTGTCAAACCGACAGATTATATAAGAAAACCTAAATATAGAAATTAAGAAACCCTTTTGGTATTCAATAGAGATTTGAAAGTAAAACAAGGTATAGTAACAAACCTATATTTGCATTGGAACCCTAAAATTTGAGATTTCTAGTCAGTAATGAACTACATTGATAAGATTTCATAGTGAGTATCCAAATCTAATATATATAACTAATTTGGCCTATATATTAGTAGTAATATTAAGTAAACGACTCGATAGGGGTTTAGTTAGAAAATTTTGATCTTAAGATGAACGGTTAGGATTATAAATACCTAATAAAAACATAAACTAATGTATAACTTGAGATCTAGACCTCAAATACAGAATTGAATCATACCAATATCTGAATTAGGGTTTTCTAAAGCTCTTGGAGCCTGAAACAAAAATTGACCCGAAAAGCTTATAAAACCTAAATCGCGTAGGATAAACTTTTCTTAAACAAATAGATACGTACTATTAAAACTTAAATTTGTACTTTTTGTTAAACTAAACATTTTGTAGGATCCATTGAAGACCTTTGTATATATATATTTACATATATAAGCTAAAATATACCCTAATAATGTAATAAACTACCCGAAAACTAAACTAAATAAAATCTTACTAATATATAATTAATATATAAGCATAAACACAACTTGCAGGAGACGTTGTACTTGTTTTGGAGGGTTGTGATTCTCTTGAAGGATGTGAGCTGAATTTCCTCAATAATTTACATGAAAGTCGATGTAAATCTAACCTAAACCAATACAAACCGGACAAATCACCCCCACATTAATTATAAACCAACAAATGGATGAATGGACAACAAACAAGAGCAATTCATTTCTAATTTAGGGATGAAACGCGGCCAAAGCTTTACATTTGTTATATATATGTGTATGCAAACGAACTTCGTTGGACAAGCAAATGAACTCCGAACTCTTTCAAACTTTCCAGAACACAACTATAACCTATTAGGAGTCGAACCAACCCAGAAACTGATTTTTAAACACTCGCACCAACCCAGTTCGAGAATTCGAACAAAAACCTGGAAAAACGCATGAAAAACGAGCTTGAGGTAAGTGATTCCATTCCGCGAGTTTTCTTTCAGTTCTAAGGATTGAGACTGACTCTTAAACATCTTAGAAAGCTAACCAAGGCCACTAGGAGCTTCGGATTTCACTGAGAGGTCACAACGAAGGTGATTTTCCTAAACCCTAACCGAGCTTGATGATCCAAATTTGTGGATAACATGTTGTTTTTATGTTGTTTTTCTTGGATATTTAAGTTAATTAGGTTCCTAGGAGTCATTTGGATCCAAAATCCCAACGTTTTGACGTCGGGATTCGCCGGAATAGGCCGCGGCTCATCGGGGAAGATAATGAACAGTGCTCCCCGATGAGCACGGGCTAGGTACACGGGCGTGTTTAACCCGTGTACCTCTCGGCCAAAATTTAAAAAAAAAAAAAGAAAAGAAAAACGAAACTAAATAAATATAAGTATAGAATAAATAATAATATAAGTAATTTTAGAATTATTATTATTATTATTTCTGCATTTATTTATTTTTCTGGAATAGTAATAGTAATATTATAGTGTAATAATATAAAATCAGAAATTTAATTATTTATTTAAATTTAAAATAAATTATTTTTTGACACTATTAAATATATGATGTTTAAATATTTAATCTATTATTATTAATCCAAAAAGAGTTTTCAGAAATATAAATTACTTTGTTAAGTAATTTCCGCATAATAAATTTCTAATTATAATTATTAATATTCTTAAAAGCATTTTTAGAATTTCGAAAATATTATTTCTGAAATAATAATAATATGAATATAAGACTAAAATTATTTTAGTAATAATATGAATTAAAGTATAAGACAATTAGTATAATTACTAATGTGATGGAATATAATTAATTCTATCTAATCTATTTCGGAATAATTATTATTATTATTATTATTATTATTATATTATTATTATTATTGATGTTATAATTATTTTAGTATTACTTTTGATAAAAATTATTAATATTCTTATTATTTACGGTAAAAGGAGAAATTTTCGAAAATAATTATAATAAAATTTATAAATCCTTTTATTAGTAAGTATATTTCCATAAAGATAATATTTAACTAATTTATAGAAAAATATATATGTACATATCTATATATAATATGAAGTTTAGTAAATACTACATACATATTTAAAAAGGAATAGATAACAATAGAAATTTAGATAATCTAAAATTACGAGTATAGGAAACCTATACTCTATAAGAAAAATTTATTAAGTAATTTAAAAGGAAAACTAATAGTTTTGAACAATAAAAATGAATTTACTAAATTGTTAAACTTTCCAAATACCCAATCAATAGATTCAAGTATCCAACCAGAATTAATAAAATAAAACTATGAATACAATGAATTAGAACTTAGGGTTATTTCGAAAGAACTAGTTAAGAATAAAACAGAAACCCAACAAACCATTAGAACACTTAAATATTCATAGGAACTAGATTGTATAGTTTGGAAATTTTAATGATTATATTAATTATCTTAATAGGCGACTCGAATATTGGGGAGGACCTACCTGAAGATTACTACGATTAAATAGGATGGGCAGGTAAGTAACTCAGTCTTATTACATTGGTTGTGCTTGTACTAGTAGTGAACCTTAAATAAAAAGATAATGAAAATTGGTGAACTGTTTGGAATATGAAAGTTATGTATTGTATTCCATTGATTGCCATGTCACTCTAAAATAAGTAATAACACAATTGCATGTATCTTGGTAATGTATGTAGTATCTAATTGAGTGTCTGTATTGCTTGATCACCTTCAAATTGATTAAAAACTACTGGTACCATAATGGAAAATAATCATGCATTACATACTATGCATAAAAAGCATTGGAGTAAGTGGTAGCCTACTACGTGTTAGTTTCTCGGATCTCTGGTAATGCTTGAATTATCTAGGCCAGAGAGCTATTAGTTAATTGCAAGATTACTTTTGTTCTGTTAATACCATAGGAACTATATGGTAAACGAAGGACGCCGCTTATGGTATTACATGGGAATAACTAACTTAGTGGAGTTTCTGAAGCTAAAACAGGAAATAAATAATGAAACATGATAAGCTTAAAGAGATAATTAAATTGGATATTATTACTTCCTGAAAGCTTAAGTCTCTCCTGGGTAGGTGGACTACAGATTGTGATCCTTCAACCCCGATAGGAAGGCGTAAATCTTCATCCTGTTTGGATTTCGGGTTATCTAAGCTTGTAATGTTCATTTGTGTGATTGATGCATTTCATATGATTGTTAAATAACTTATTTATGTTTATGTAATAAGTTCTGGTTATTCACTGAGCTTGTGTTTTAGCTCACACTCCCACAGTCCTTTCAGGTTCACTCTGCGACCTTGGCTCATTACTAGCAGCATGGTACCGGTAAGAGATTAGAAGCCAGAAGTTTAAAGTTTAGAATATCTATATCTGTAATAGACTGTGATACATTTAAAGTGCATTAGAATCATCAGCTATAGTTGTAAGGACTTATAAACATATGATCTGTAATATGTAGTTTGTAATAGTTGTTTACTAGTTTACATCTTATATATGTTTGTTTATTCCATCCAAGCAACTAAAAGATCCTGTTTTTGGAAATCATGTCATTCCTAGAAGTTAAACTAATAATGGTAATCGAGTGGTTCTTGATTATTATTATTAGAATACCCTCGGGGCATGATAGTCGCGTCTCAATGTGCCATGCCTTGGATTTTCCCCTCGACCACGTCTGTGATTCTTCGAGCCTTAAATTTAAATTTGTCTCATCTTTACTTGTCGCGCCCTGGATTTACCCCTCGACCACATATGTGCATCTTTGATCTCGTGGAGCTCAAGACTTGAGCTTTGTCGCACCTTAGTGAATGAACTTATTGAGCCCTTGACGTGACTAGTAACCAAACTTATGCATCTTGATCTTGTTGAGTCTAAGACTTGAGCTTGTCGCATCTAGTGAATGAACTTATTGAGCCCTCAACATGACCTGTGACCAAACCTATGCTTGAGATTGCACCTGCTAATTCCTACATAATCTCTAGAGAACAACACATATGGAAAATACATATATATTCTAGCATATTATTCATCCCGGTTGTTTGATTGATTAAGTGTAGTTTAATATAATTGAATAGTTGATTATGCAACTAATTTTCTCTTCAAAATCCACATTGAACATACAAGTTCAACAATATTTTCTCTTCAATCATATCCACACTTAATTAATTTTTTGAAAAATTTTACAATTAGAATTTTTCTCTTATTGCTTACATTTTTATTTATATTTTGATGTGATAGATTGAATCACCGAACATATAATCAAAATGAGATATTTCTCTTTTAGGGTCTTAAAGCCTTTTCTTTTTTCTTTTTCTCTATTTGATAAAGATTTTTATGCTTTATTTTTTTAAAATACCTATAGTATATCTTAGATGCAATTTTGCATTGGTATTTTAGTAATTAAAATTATATGAGTTGTATTTAAGTTATTTTCTTTTATAGGGTTGGTAGACATGTGTTATATCTTATATCATATGCATATAGATTATATAGGGTATAACACATCTTTCCTAATCTTGTAAAATCAATTACCAAAATATGACTTATAAAAAATTAATTATATTTTACCAACAAAATCGCATTTTTAAGATGTAATTTTTTAAAAGTATAAAAATCACATTTATGACCTACAATTTCGAAAAAAAAAAAAAGAAACAACATTTATAATCAACAATTTCTAAAAGCAAATTTTGATGATGTAGAAAAAATCGCAGTTATGACATGTGATTTCCAAAACTATATACCATCCCTAAATTGCATTGATAAGTTGCGATTTCTTAAATAAAATAATGTAAATCACATTTTAAACATGTGAATTTTGTATAAAATAAAAAAAAATTGCATGATTAACATACAATTTATAAAGGTGTATTATAATTATTTTTATATAATTGGTATCTGTAGAAATAAATTTGTGCCAAATTGGTAAAAAAGCAAATATCTTGATTATATATTTGTTTTGTATATTATATATACATATATATGAATTTAAATTAGTAGTAATATAGATGAAATGGTTTAAATACCAATCATAAGTATTGAAAATTATTCAATGTCAATCTAAGGCTTAAATAGTAAAAATTTTCAATATTTCCAAATTTACCATTAATCGAAAATAAAAATTTTATAGGATTAAAAAATAAATAGAAAAAATTAAAGAAAATAAATCAAATTTTAAAAATATTTTTGAAGATCATTTGACAAGAAAAAAAAACATATTGAAATAACAAAAGTAATAAAATTGATAAGTGTGTAAAAGGACCTCTTTGAGATTGTGCCAAGTGACAGCCTACACATAGGGAGTCCCGTCTTAGCATGTCCTAAATTTCATTATTTTCCTCATTATTCCATTTTCTCTTCTGAAAAACTCTTTTCTAATAGTTTCTTAACGTAAATCCACTAAAACCATAAACCTTAATTAATCAAGCTCGAATTGCTTAATTAACTAGGTAATTAAGTAGATAAATTTTTTTCTTTTTCCTTTCATAGGAAATGAAGAAGTATTAGCAAGTTCAGCGGGAGTTTAAAGCTGTCAATTTTGGATTTGAGGAGGAGAAGGTAAACCATTAGTGTTTTATGTAAGATTAAGTGCTTATTTAATTTTCTAATTTACTAATGAAATTTAATATATTGGGTATATTGCTTTAAGTTGGAACTTGAAGAAACCCACTTCCTTCATCCTTGGAGTTAATAAAGAGCTTGAGGAAAGGTTCCAAGAGTTCTACAATTTTGGTAAAGATTCAAATTTGTTTTAGCTAATTTAAGTAGATGAAAGTAGGTGTATATGTGTATTTGTGCTATATGTAGTAGACGGTTAGTGTTAGCTTAGGTGTGAGATTATTCTTAAGCTGAGAAAGATATTCTAAATAATGATTTTAATATCTAGAGAGTTGATTTTATGGGTTATGTATCAATTATAAGTGAATTTGGTGATAGAAGTTAGGTGATGATTTGAGCTAGTATAGCTGAATGCATTGGTTTGGATTGATGAAATTGAAACATGCCATGTTCTAGAAATACTATATAATAATCTTAATTCAACTGTTATAATGTATATTTGATGATAAAAAATAAGAATTAATGGTCCATTAGATTTAAATATACTTATATGAGCTTATGGGCAGTAATTAGTGGATTTGATAGAATGTGTGGGATTCATCATGTGTGTTGCATGGTTTTGATGTTTAAAGTGTTATTATAAATTATAATGGATTAAGATGATGCATGAGTAGGATTTAAGGTCTAAAAGGAATTACATACAAACGGTGAATGTTGGTAGATCTTATTGAAGAATTTAGGTATAGTTACAACAATTATAGCTAATGCATAACTGGATGACTTAGATATGTCAATTGGGCAATTTGCAAACTTTTATATGTTCTTCAGGCATTGGGAATGTAAAATTGATGATTTGTTAGAATAAGAATTGATTGTGCCAATAGTAGTAATTTCTACAAAATTTTGGTATAATACGAATTATAAATTAATAATGGTTATATTGTCGTTGTGAATTAGAAAATGTGGATCTTATAACTGTGTATAAGGAGTGATATAATTATCTGAGAGGACATATTATGGAAATGTTTATGGGGTAAATTACACTAGAAAGTATCAACCTTTAGAAGTAAGTTCATTTTAGGTATCAACATTTTAAATGATTTCGTAAAGTAAATTAAATAAGTAACATTTTCTGAAGTTCATTTAAGACATTAATGTTTAGATTAGTTTTCAATTATCTTTTCTTAATTTTCATCAATGGTCGATCATTAATATCTTATTTGACTCACTTTGTGAAACTTTGATTCCTCTTTTAGACCACTCAAAATGTTGGTACTTTAAATTCCTAAACATTAATACGTTAAATGAACTTTATGAAACATTAATACTTTAAATAAAATTACCCTCATGTTTTGATGTAATTTACCTAATGTTTATATGTGTTAATTCGTTATGCTTGCTTGTTAAACTATCCTTACTTTGTTAATTATGAATAAAAATGAAATTAATGTAATAATATAATACAATTTTCAATTTGAAAAAAAAAAATATTTATACTATTGAAGCAAAACCACCCCTTTTGGTGTCTTTAGTAAATATTTTTAGTGCAAATGTTTTTAATATTTTTTTTAGCATAGGATAAATATTTTTCGTATACGTGAAATCATGAAATAAAGCAAGGTTTGAATATAATTAAGTAAGGGTTGAATAAACATAGTCTTTTCCATTTTTAGCATATAGACGTAAAATATTTTTTGTATATTTGAAATCATGAAATTTAATAGGGTTTAAATAGAATTAAATAGGGGTTGAATAGACATAGTCTTTTCTGTGTAAAATATTTTTTGTGTCCCTGAAATCATGAAACTAAATAAGGTTTGAATAGAATTAAATAGGGGTTGAATAGATATAGGCATAAAATATTTTGGTAATTAAATAGGATTTTAATAGAATTAAATAGGGGTTAAATGGACATAGTCTTTTCCTTTTTTAGCTTAACATGTATCTTTATATACTAATTTAAAGCTTCAATACCATACTTATGCATGATAGTTACCTAATATGGATAAGTGACGTATGGGAAATACAATTGTAATTGTGATTTGTAATTAATTTTGAAATTTCTAGGACTAATTAATATTGTCCTCTTTCCAACCTATCAAAACAATATATTTATTTAATTTATATATGTTAAGTTGTTTTATTTACACATGCATTGTGGGTGTGTCCTTTGCCTGTATCTATACATTTAAAGCAAAAGCACCTGCTTTGGTGTCTTTAGTGTAAATATTTTTAATGTAAATGTTTTTAATACAATTTTGTTTGCATATGAGCATAAAATATTTTTTGTATCCCTGAAATCATGAAATTAAATAGGGTTTTAATAGAATTAAATAGGGGTTGAATAGACATAGTTATAGTTATCTATATTATTAAAGCCAAAAGGTTCATTTTTTGGTGTCTTTAGTATAGATATAATTTTTAATATATGATTTAACGAAAATGACCCCAGCTTTTTCTTCTTCTTCTTCTTCTTCTTCTTTTTTTCAAGCACACATAGGCACTTTTTTTTAATATGTAAATGTGTTTTTTTCTCACCTTCTCAAGCTTTCAAAGTCGGTCCAAGTTCTTTTATAATTCCCTTTCTTTTGTCAAAAAAGTCATTTCATATTTGAAAGAATATTGCCAAAAAAATTTTATTCTAGTCAAATGACCATTACGACATGGAAAAAATGTCACCATTTATCATTGTTACGGTCAAAATGACCATTATAGCATAATAACGGCCACCAATCGTTATTATTATGGTTAAAATGACCATTGTGATCATAATTGTTTTGCCATAAATCATATTTCTCTACTAATATAAATAGGAGATCTCCAATCCTCTTCAAATCACCACTCACAATTTTAGGGAATGAGATCTCTCCTTAAAAAGAAAATAAAATCCGATAAAATGATGCAAAAAAACCCAATCCTAAATCTTATAGGATTTTTGTGTGTTGGATGGATTGGGTAAATGAGTTGCTCACTTGCATTCCTATATTAGTTTTCTTATTTCACACTTGCTAAGAAGGTGAGCAAGGGTTCCATTATGTTTTGCAAATTTTAGAAAATTAAAAAATTATCGAAATCTAAAGAAATGAAGTGAAAAAAAAAAAAAGAAAATGAAAATGAAAAAAGAGAGAGAGAAAGAAATCTATTTGTAATATATAATTTCTGAAGCCTTTCTTAAATATTGAGTTTTTTCGAGCTAACTTTGAAATATATATTGTAATATATAATTTCATAAGGTTTTTTATGGTGTCTTTTAATTTTACTTTTTTTAATTATTGTGTCTTTTCAATTCTAAAAAAATGTTATTTTTACTCTTTTATAAATAAAATCACTTTTGTTATTATTCTAATTTCTCTTTTAGTATTCATTTAAAATTTTCACCTTTTCAAACAAAACTTATATATTTTTAGGGAAAAAGAGAAAAAACCATTACACATATTTAAAACTAATATCCCTTTTCATTTTTCTCATTCCCTTTTTCTAAATAAATGTATCTTTTTAGTTTCCCATTTTCTTTCATAATCTTTTATCATAACATATCAGCCAAAAAATAAATAAATTGTCACCATTTCAACTTATAAAAAATAAGAATTAATGGTCCATTACATTTAAATATACTTATATGAGATTATGAGCAGTAATTAGTGGATTTGATAGAATGTGTGGGATTCATCATGTGTGTTGCATGGTTTTGATGTTTAAAGTGTTATTATAAATTATAATGGATTAAGATGATGCATGAGTAGGATTTAAGGTCTAAAAGGAATTACATACAAACGATGAATGTTGGTAGATCTTATTGAAGAATTTAGGTATAGTTACGACAATTATAGCTAATGCGTAACTGGATGACTTAGATATGTCAATTGGGCAATTTGCAAACTTTTAATGTTCTTAAGGCATTAGGAATGTAAAATTGATGATTTGTTAGAATAAGAATTGATTGTGCCAATAGTAGTAATTTCTACAAAATTTTGGTATAATACGAATTATAAATTAATAATGGTTATATTGTCGTTGTGAATTAGAAAATGTGGATCTTATAACTGTGTATAAGGAGTGATATAATTATCTGAGAGGACATATTATGGAAATGTTTATGGGGTAAATTACACTAGAAAGTATCAACCTTTAGAAGTAAGTTCATTTTAGGTATCAACATTTTAAATGATTTCGTAAAGTAAATTAAATGAGTAACGTTTTCTGAAGTTCATTTAAGACATTAATGTTTAGATTAGTTTTCAATTATCTCTTCTTAATTTTTATCAATGGTCGATTATTAATATCTTATTTGACTCACTTTGTGAAACTTTGATTCTTCTTTTAGACCACTCAAAATATTGATACTTTAAATTCCTAAACATTAATACGTTAAATGAACTTTATGAAACATTAATACTTTAAATAAAATTACCCTCATGTTTCGATGTAATTTACCTAATGTTTATATGTGTTAATTCGTTATGCTTGCTTGTTAAACTATCCTTACTTTGTTAATTATGAATAAAAATGAAATTAATGTAATAATATAATACAATTTTCAAATTTGAAAAAAAAAATATTTATACTATTGAAGCAAACCACCCCTTTTGGTGTCTTTAGTGTAAATATTTTTAGTGTAAATGTTTTTAATATAATTTTTTTAGCATATGAATATAAAATATTTTTCGTATACGTGAAATCATGAAAATAAAGCAAGGTTTGAATATAATTAAGTAAGGGTTGAATAAACATAGTCTTTTTCATTTTTAGCATATAGACGTAAAATATTTTTGGTTTACTTGAAATCATGAAATTAAATAGGGATTGAATGGACATAGTCTTTTCTGTATAAAATATTTTTAGTATCCTTGCTATCATGAAACTTAATAAGGTTTGACTAGAATTAAATAGGGGTTGAATAGATATGGGCATAAAATATTTTTGGTATCCTGGAAATCATGAAATTAAATAGGATTTGACTAGAATTAAATAGGAGTTAAATAGACATAGTATTTTCCTTTTTTAGCTTAACATGTATCTTTGTATACTAATTTAAAGCTCTAATACAATATTTATGCATGACAGTTACCTAACATGGATAAGTTACCTATGGGAAATATAATTGTAATTATGATTTGTAATTAATTTCGTAATTTCTAGGACTAATTAATGTTGTCCTCTTCCAACCTGCCAAAACAATATATTTATTTAATTTATATATGTTAGGTTGTTTTATTTACACACGCATAGTGGGTGTGTCCTCTGCCTGTATCTATACGATTAAAGCAAAAGCACCTGGTGTCTTTAGTATAAATATTTTTAATGTAAATGTTTTCAATACAATTTTTTTAGCATATGAGCATAAAATTTTTTTCGTATCCCTGAAATCAATAAATCAAATAGGGTTTTAATAGAATTAAATAGGGGTTGAGTAGACATAGTTAAAGTTATCTATATTATTAAAGCCAAAAGGCTCATTTTTTGGTGTCTTTAGTATAAATATAATTTTTAATATATGATTTAACGAAAATGGCTCCAGCTTTCTTCTTCTTCTTCTTTTTTTCAAGCACACATAGGCACTTTTTTTTAATATGTAAATGTGTTTTTTCTCACCTTCTCAAGCTTTCAAAGCCGGTCCAAGTTCTTTTATAATTCCCTTTCTTTTGTCAGAAAAGTGAATTTTTATTCTCGTCAAATGACCATTATGACATGGAAAAATGTCACCATTGATCATTATTATGGTCAAAATGACCATTATAGCGTAATAACGACCACTAATCGTTATTATTATGTTAAAATGACCATTGTGATCATAATTGTTTTGCCATAAATCACGTTTCTCTACTAATATAAATAGGAGCTATCAAATCCTCTTCAAATCACCACTCATAATTTTAGGGAATGAGATCTCTCCTTAAAAAGAAAATAAAATCCGATAAAATGATACAAAAAAAAACCCGACCCTAAATCCTATAGGATTTTTTGTGGGTTGGACGGATTGGTTAAATGAGTTGCTCACTTGCATTCCTATATTAGTTTTCTTATTTCACACTTGCTAAGAAGGGGAGCAAGGGTTCCATTATGTTTTGCAAATTTTAGAAAAGTAAAAAATTATCGAAATCTAAAGAAATGAAGTGAAAAAAAAAAAGAAAATGAAAAAAAAGGAGATGAGAGAGAAACCTATTTATAATATATAATTTCCGAAGCCTTTCTTAAGTATTGAGTTTTTTCGAGCTAACTTTGAAATATATATTGTAATATATAATTTCTTAAGGTTTTGTATGGTGTCTTTTAATTTTACTTTTTTTAATTATTATGTCTTTTCAATTCTAAAAAAATGTTATTTTTACTCTTTTATAAATAAAATCACTTTTGTTGTTATTCTAATTTCTCTTTTAGTATTCATTTAAAATTTTCACCTTTTCAAGCAAAACTTATATATTTTTAGGGAAAAAGAGAAAAAAACCATTACACATATTTAAAACCAATATCCCTTTTCATTTTTCTCATTCTCTTTTTCTAAACAAATGTATCCTTTTAGTTTCCCATTTTCTTTTATAGTCTTTTATCATAACATATCAACAAAAAATAAAATAAATTGTCACCGTTTTAACTTCCTTTTTTGTGTTGGAAGAAAATTTATTTTCCTTCTTTTTCTATTTTCTTTTTTTTTAAATATATATTTTTTACTTTTCTTTTTTTTTTTTTTTTGGCCAAAGTTATCGTTGTGCTTTATATGTCTTCTTTCATTTTTTGTGTAGATATAATTTTTAATATATGATTTGACAAAAAATGGCTCTGCAATTTAAATTTATAACTTTTTTCCAAATAAAAATTACTTCCTCTCTAATCTTTTTTGAAACCATAACTACTCTCCCTATCGTTTTTACTTAAAAAAATTTGCATTTTAATGTAAAATAAGAATTATAAAAACATTTAACTCTCCTTATCTTTTTTACTTTTAGAAAATTGCATTTTAATGTAAAATAAGAATAATAAAAACATTTAAATATATTATAGGATTAAATCCAAAATCTGGAAAGAGTATTTTTAAGTCAAAAATTAATATTTATAATAAAATATTTATGATCTTTTTATGGGTATCATTAAATTTGCACACACGATGTGGGTACACCATCCGCTATTACTATTTAATGGTTCATATTCAATCATGATTAATACCCTACTTTTCACAATTGGTTCCTTCTATATATTGCACTCTCACTTCCATGGAGTGTCATGTAAATTTTAAAGTAACTTTGAATGTCATAGATTACACGTTACAGTTTATCAATGTGTGTTTGATTATATTTTTTTGACATAAGCACAGTGACCAAATGTCATTACTAACAAAAGAATAGAAAATAGTTTTATATTAATGTCCAATATTTGAAAAACAAAATAGAGTCAATCTTTTTTATTTTTGCACATGCAGCGTGTTGCATTGACTGCTAGTACTATTATAGCAAAAGCATTTGCTTTGGTGTCTTTAACGTAAATATTTTTAATGTAAATGTTTTCAATATATTGTTTTTAGCATATGGGTGAAAAATATTTTTGGTATCTCTGAAATCATGAAATTAAATAGGGTTTTAATAAAATTAAAATGGGGTTGAATAAACATAGTCTTTTCTTTTTTTTAACATATGGACACAAAATTTTTTTGTATCCTTGAAATCATGAAATTAAATAAGGTTTTAATAGAATTAAATAGGGGTTAAATAGGCATAGTCATTTCCTTTTTTAGCCTAAGCAAGTATCTTTATATACTAATCTAGCAGGTATCTTTAATGTAAATATTTGTAGTATAAATGTTTTAATATTGTAACTGCATGGCAGTTACTTAACAAGGAGAAGTTACCTGTGGAAAATACAATTGTAATTATGATTTGTAATTAATTTCCTAATTTCTATAACTAATTAAGGTTGTCTTCTTCCAACTTGTCAAAATAGTATATCTATTTAATTTATATATGTTGGGTTATTTTATGTGCACACATATCGCAGGTGCATTGTCTACTTGTATATATATAAAGACCTCACAAAATAAAAAAATTCATGCCAATTTGATAACTTGTGATATGTTTGGCTTGAAATGATTCTATGTCATATTATTAGTGTGAAAACTTCTTCTTTGCAAGAGAAATGGTTAACTCATATAGCTGAAATTCCAAATTAGTAATACACCATAAATGCAATGGAAATTAAAATAATAAGTATATCATGTGAACATGACTAAATGCCAAAATTAATTTTAACTAGTGCATAAACTACCAATATGACTTAGATATTAGGAATTGTGCATAGTCTAATTTTAATAATCTAATATGATATAAATATGGCACTTGACATTATCTTTTAGCACATTATCTCTTCGAACACTTCTTGTATCAATAGGGAAATAATTATGATAATGGGTCAATCAACAAAGGGATAATATGATCGGATTATGATTATTATGGATTTAATAGTTGGAGTAGGATAATAAACATCGACAAATTTCCTTCGTGATGAAAGTACCTTTAGGAGTTAAAGTAGTAATTTCAACCGGTGTAGCTGGAGTGGCTGTTTGGAGTAGAGTTGCATTAGGTTAAACAGTAGGTCCACCAATGACAATTGGTGAGGTAGCCTGTGAGGATGAAGATCCTCCGAGTTGAGCATGTAATGTAGGCTGGGAGGTTGATGGTGTTCCAAGTTGAACTCTTGTATTCATTATCTGAGGTGCAAGCGGTTGTGTAATTACAAGCTCTAATGGAGGGATTTGCTCTCCAACTCTGGTAGGATCTTGTTCAGGAATACGAGTGATTAGTAGGTTAAGCAACTTGACATGCCTGAGAAACGAGTTGTTGCACAGCAACAATAGGGGTCGAGGAAGTCGTACCTTGTTGCATGGCAACAATAGCAACTATACCAGGCAAATACCGAGCAAATATTGTCATGAATTATTGGAATCGTATTGTAGACTCTTGCATTGATTCATTGACTTGCTTGGTATTTTCTTGCGCAGCACGCAAGATCGCAGCATTGTCGATTTGAGTACCAGTAGGTTGATTCACATCCTCAAGTGCTGGCATGTCATATTTAATAGCCTCGGGATTAGAATTAGTTTCTTGAGTTGTACTCTCATTAAGATAGGTAGGTCTCTTTCTTGAAGGTACCATCATGCGAGTGTCAATTTCCCTATCCCAAGTGGAGTCGCCAAAAAATGTGTGAGTATGATTCCGGATGCAATGATTACGTGTGTACCACGTAACTATCGCGCTATAGTGACCTAAGGAAACAACACGTGCAAAGGTGATCAAGAGAGAATCGTGTAGGGAGGAGGAGTAGGCAGTCTCAATAGGCTCTAACACACGTATGACAAGTAAGGGAGCTAAAAAGTATCAATCTCACTAAGTACCACGAATATCATGTGCGTTCTTGAGTGAGTCAAGTAATCGATTCACAAAAATGAAAATCCGACAACACGACGGTGTTTGTCCAAGATTTCACCTTATCCCAATGAGGTAAGGACTCAAGGTATTTATAGAGAATCTAGTTGTTGATGTCGTCCGTCAGATGAGATCGACGACCAACTGCTAGGATGAGTCCCTTCATTATGGATATGAATGTGAGCTCCCTTGTGGGGCTAGGGCCATTAAGGCCTTCATTTATAATGTGCGTGAGCCAATTTGAGAAAGGTTGGAATTGGACAGGCTAATTCCAACGAGCCTTACTCCAAGCCTACCATGCCAAAACTCTCATGATCATCCCAATATAATTGGGCCTAACTCTCTAAGCCCTATCACTTTAACCTAGAGAGTTAAATCCAAATAATAAATCAGGCTTAAAGCCTTTATAATGAAATCCATACGTCTACATTTTCCCTCTGACCAAAGTCCTTCAAGTTATATCGGAGGGGTTTGGGCATTAAGTAACCCTTTTTGAATGAAAAAAGTCTCATCCAGCACATGTGTGCTATAACTTAGCTACACTGTTGCTTGATGTGTTAATTTCTCAACAGCTTGCAATGTAAATGTCTGGTGCAACAAAAAAACTAATATAAAAGAAAATGTTCAGAAGACAACATCCTAAACTCACATTTGCATGAGTCAATTTATGATCAATGAGATTATCACGGTGACATATGCCCTGTAAATTTCAATCCCTGACAGCTTGCACTTGCAAATCGATCCCAACTTCGTGTATTCCTTGAAGATGGGAGAAAGGAGGCTTTTCTAAGGCACTTGGACAACAAACAGACTTGGTGCAGTAAGAATCAAAGTTTGTGATCAAGTTTCTTGAGCCAGTAATCAATATGAATAGCAAACATTCTGACCCAGTAGATCCATAAGAGTGGAAGTTTTTGATAGAATTTTCAACCTTAAGGTAATCGTAGACTTCTTTTTCAAACACTGGACTAATACTCCTCAACTCATCTAGACCAAGGTCCTTAAGTTCACAGTTCTTCAAACAGCATAAAGCTACTGACCTTCCAACTGTATCATGAGAGATTCTAAATGGAATTCCCTTCAGAACAAGGTAGTCGGCTAGTGTTGTTGCATTAAGGAATTTTGTCGGTAAAGCCTTTTGTATTCTCTTCTTATTGAAGGTGATATTCCGAGTAAACTCGGCTAAGACTTCAAGCATTCCAATTATTGTCTTAACGCTGTCAAATATGGGTTCCTCATCTTCCTGCAAGTCACGATTATATGCAAGAGGAAGGCCCTTGTACAAGTCAATGACTTAAAGAACATTGAAATAATCTTTGCACGTAATTCTGTATGATTTAGAGTCTTGAAATTCGTCCATGCCATCGTGGAGCAGAGTAATTCAATACAAGCAGTTCGGAGTCTATTCAATGAGGTGGCAACTTTGGGATTCACAAACTTCACAACCCACACATTCTCATCAGCCTCAACAATTTATAGTGCTTCTTGGAGGAAGTTAACTAACTCTTGGGTCAACTTAAGGAGAGGAGGCCTTAACGCTAAGCAAAAATTCAAACCGCTAACTGTTCCAACTTGCTGATCAATAGTCTTAGACTTAAGTGGCCGCCCGATTAGAGGCTAAAGCAATTTCTAATATCGTGGTTCTAGCAACCCGGATACCTTACTGCCTGTTCAATTGGCCAGAAGTGCCAAGCACGAATGAACATTTTTCCTCACAATGACAGATGCATTGGGTTTGAACAATTCTAAAGCAAGAAAATCAACCACATCTTGAAAACTTTGTCTATGACGTTCACTCTTTACCTCATCAACATTATTTACCATATGAAGAACTTGTGTGAGCACTTGACTCTTCTCATCCTGCTCTTTAGTAACATATATGGGAAGCTTTTTTAGAACATATACAAGTCCCAGCACAATTTTCACTTGGAAAAGGCATAATGTCTCAAGAGTGACCTTCCCAACCAAAGCACCAAGTCCCATAAGACCTCCCATTTGTGCTTGCCACATATTACCATAGCAACAATGCAGAAGACGGGGCAGCAGTAATTGCTCAAAAATAGGGATACAAATACTTGGTGGTGGCGAGTAGACAGGATTCATCAAGGGGCTAAACACAATCATTGGAGTACTGGGGCCTCCTCTAGACATCAAGAAATTAACATGTTTTGCACAAGCGAGGAAGAGGAGTATTTCAGCAAAAGTAGTTAATGCATTAATGCAGCTTTTGCATGAACCCTATTTTCATCAGCCAACACATCAGCTAAAGAATCTAAGAAAATTAGAGGGCCCAACTCTTTTAAGTTAGAACAACTGCTATTCTTCGACCTTAAACTGGCATTTAAATGTGAAGGATGTGAAGCAGCAGGATTTACAATTGTGATGTTATTGAAGGAATGATCAATATGAAATATCATTGCAAAATGGCGGCAAATGTTCACAAGATAATCATCTTTGGGTTCACAGAGATCTGGATCCACACTAGCAGCAATAATTGTCTTCAGCAACATCTTGAAAGCCGATTTCTCAGCCATAAGCTGAGTCTTTGTTTTGACACCTAAATTAGCCTTTACATCTGAAGACTCTGACATGTGCAATGACAGGTCTACATTTGAAACTAACAACGTAGAGATTTGCTTGGGAGTATAGCCTTCATCAGCAATATTTCCTGGCAATTTGAGCTGAGAAGACGGGCAAACATGAATGAATGATAACACCTGTCTTCAGTAGGAAGTATCTACGCTACCATTTTTATGCATAACAACTGCCACATCAAGATTTATACAATGATCCAAAGGCACCATAAAAGGCGTAGAAGGCTTAAAGGTTAGAATCAAGTGAAGCCCATGCTCAAGATTCTCCTTGCAATCAAGTGCAAGGGTTTCCTTAAGAAAATGTCCGTTGCGACCCCCTAACTTGCCAGAAGTTGCAAAGATTTTCCAACCCAAGGATATGGGGTAGGTCTTAAGTAGGACCAAAGAGCTAAGATAACCTCAGACATAACATTGGCCATGCTGGGTTCCAGAAAGTCGGGATTTAAGCTATCAACCCACAACTCAAGTGTTCTCAAACCTAAACTCACCAGATCATCACTTCCCTTTAGACACATAATGAGAGGCTTCATGAGACGGGGAAGATGAGGTAAAAGTGAGCTCAATCGTGCAGGTAATTTTAAGCATAGCTCTAGCAATAAATCCCTTATGTCTTCTCCAGATGGACCATCAAGCATTATCAATAGCATATTAAGGCAAGGTTGCAGCATGGGAATCAACTCCCTCAGCAAGAGTTCACATTTGCATCCTGAAAGTGCTTGGAAAATCATACGAAGGAGTTGCAGATAACCAAGTGCTTTTTCAACTTCTGTTGCATTTTTCATATAGATTTTCATTATAACAGGAACATGAGTCTGTAGTATTCTCTCAAAGTCAGAAGGAGCTTTTGTAACAACAGCAAATATAAATTAAAAAAGCTACAACACCAACTTCGCTGCTGGAGTATCAGGATTCTTTAAGACATCAAGTTTGCTGCTCACAAGGAAACTCACCAAAACATCAGCAAATGGGCAGTATACCTTAGGATTGAAGAAGGGTTGAGAATATGTGGACTAGTTGAGCATTAGAAATCATGCACTCAAAAAGTTCGGGCATGCATAAAGAAAACATGTCCATAAGATCTGGAAGTTCCATGATTTCCAAAATCTGAGAGAATAAGTTAAGCATTTCCCTTTCCCCGTCCTTTTCTTTAAATAAAGCTAAGAAATGAACACCACTCTTTAAAACACCAGCAGCTTTCCAAACGTAATCTTCTCGTATCCCCTTAAAAGCTTGTAGAGCAGGCATTTGTGAAACAAGAACCTGTTGGTGTGCTCCATGTGTAGAAGAAACTTGAGATCGAGGAGTATGTGCATGGGTGATGCTTCATATTATTGTCTTCATTCCCATCACCATGGTCTTAATCAATGCTTACAATCATTCACTTCCTTAGCATGCTCTACAGGGACCTACAGGTTCAATACAGCCTGCACAAGAAGTTCAAGCTTTGACCTCAAGGAAGTACAATCCTTTCCCTCTTCACCTTCCTTAAGAAGCTGGCGAATAGTGCGCTTGAAAGTACTAAATTTTGCAACAAAGGCATCTAAGATGTGGCCCAGCAAGATCCGGGCTTCATCCATTGATGCTTGATCAAAAGACTTGCACAAGTAAACTCATTAATTTCAATTCCCTTCCTGGTCATATCCAAGAATACTTCTCAAGCACCAACATCATCACCATGTTGTGTGTAACCAACAATTAATGCAATAAGTAATACAACATCTTGATCCTTAACCCGACAACAAACCAATTCTACGTCCCTCATATTCCCAAATTTGGCATACAAATTAACAAGTGCACTACCAGCAAACACATTCGAAAACTCAGATTCTGAAACAATCGCCTGACAGTGAGTACATTCACCTTCAAGTGCAAGACCCAAGTCAAGAAAAGCCTTGAAAATGTTGGAAAACGTATACTCATCAGGTGACACGCTCTCCTGATTAACCATCCTACAATAAAGCTTAAGAGCCTCTCTGCTTCTTTTGTTACTTATATAAGAAGCAATCAAGGAATTCCATGTAATTATATGTCTCTGGGGCATTTCGTCGAAAAGGGCGTGGGCATACAAAATGCTACCAAACTTTAAGTACCCAGCAACCAGTTTGTCCCCAAAATGAGGGGATCTGAATTTTCCACCATATGTATTATTGCAATGACAAATAAGAGCAGAGATCTGATTATCATCATATCATGTGAACTCCTTCTTTTATGAGCCTCACGTAATAATCTTGTGCAAAGCCAAACTTGACATACCCAATGTAAAAAGCTTGTGTCACTTTAGCCGTTGAAGTTTTCACCCTTGGCCATTTTTGGCTGTGTGTAGAAAGTTTTTTTTTTTTGGACTCCATCTGATGTACTTGTTATATTTAGCTTACATAATTTATTAATTTCAACATTACTCTGGCCTCATATATTTTCAATTCCATCGCATATTCTCACTCCCCTTTTGCATCCAGAGCATTACGATACAATCATATTTCTTTTTACGAATCACATCCTCGCCCTCCATTTGCGCAGTAGGGCATGGACAATCCATGTGTCACGACTCAATAGTCGTTTCTACAATAACATTGTCAAACCTACATCTTTATTGCTCATTACTTCTCTACACCGATCAGACCCACATCTTCCTCCTTTTTCTTTTTTATTTTTTTTTTTTGTGGAACTTAATTGTTTTGGGGCATTCGGGTACTAACAAAAATGTCTCTCCCGAATATCCGATTTCCTTTTGCTCTTCTTAAAACCAAACAAAGCGCATGAATATGATGTGCTCGTTCTTCCTCAGCTGCTCCGATGCCATGACAGCTTTTTTTTTAAAACGAAAACGTGTGTTCTTTCCTGCGAACATATTCATGGTATAAGTTTTTATACTATTGGACAAGTGTCAAAATTTGATTGGCCATTGGTACAAAGGAACAGCTTTTCTATTACAACATACATTCCCTCCCATTTCCAACATATTTCAATTCTTTTTTTTCTTCACAGCATTCTAGTTTTTTTTTTCTTTTTTTTTTTCATTTTGAAAGAGTTCATACTGGGTACTCAGATTTCACTCTCCATTTTAGGCTATATCACATAGTTTTACGTGAACTTACTATGGAATCTCAAACTCCCATAGGTAGGCATGTCAATCTCATATCCCATTTTTATAGACAGTGAATGAATCATCTCTCATTGTCTTAGTATTGCAAGATCGGCACAAACACTCAAAGCACCACTTAAAGCAAAACTGTCAGGCATATGACCTCCATGAACCATGTCACAAAAATATCATATAGCTCTTTCTTAATCCGCTAGTCTAGAATGAGCCATGATCATCTCTATCCAAAGAATAGCATCCTTCTCAGGAAATGAGTAAAATAGTTTCAACAGAGTTGTTTTTTTTTTTTTTTGAAATGTACATTTTGAAGCTAATATATCTTATAGAATGCTTTTCGAACTCTACAAAAATGTCACTCTTTTTCATTTCCTTAGCAATATTTCATTGATGATGCCATGAATGACCTTTAAATAATAGCTTCTATTATAGATGCTCAGTTTTTGTTTTTTTCTATCTTTTTTTCTTTTTTTTTTTTTTTTTTTTTTGCACTAAATCTAGAGAGTTTCCTAGCATCATCTGCTTAGCTGCTCATGTTTCTTATATTTATCCAATATAGAGATGGTTATCATAGTTCATCAACTTATGCCACTTGAAGAGCCTTCTCACGTTTTATATCAAAGACCTTAATCGGTACTTCTTCCACAACTTTTCTGGCAATAATTTCCGTGGTCCAATCTCTCTTACATTTGGGGACTTAACAGAGCTTGAATTCCTTGATTTGCCTTTGAAAAAATTTTGAGGGCTTGATCTCGAAGGAGCTTCTTCAAAAGTATTCGGCTCCATAAGTAAATTGTACAAGAATTGCGTAATCATAATCACACATCACTGGGATGGAGTGATGTGAGTTATACCGCGTTTTTGAAGATTTTTTTTGAGAGTGGGAAGTTGAGGAGGGGGTGAGAGTTTATAGAGAGATGATCGGTCAGGTTGTAAGCCGAATTGCTATGCTTATACTATTTTGGTGGAGTGTCTTGTTAGATGTGGAAAGTATGGAGAAGCTCTTGATATATTTAGCAAAATGCATGAAACCGGTGCACGACCTGATAAAGCTACATGCAATATTTTGATTGAGAAATGCTTTAAAGCTGGGGGACCGAGACAATAATGAGGATTCTTCTATATAAAAGAACACAGGTTGGTTCTTCGTTATCCTGTGTTTCTAGAAGCACTGAAAACTCTACATAAGGCTAGCAAGAGTGATGAGATTCTATGGCAGGTCAATCCTCATGTTTCAATTGAATGCTTAAACAAAGATGAGACTGACAGATCACCTGTTGTCTCTTCTGATTCTTGTTCCACAGATTTTGGAATTTTGTCAATTTTATTGAAGAAGTAGAGCCTTGTTGCTATTGACCATTTACTCACTGAAGCAGCCAATAAAAATGTAGAACTAGATGCAATGACACTCTCCACAATTGTTGAGGTGAACTGTGACTACTGTAGAATAAATGGTGCTTTATTGGCTTTTGAATATGGTATGAAGGGCATTGAAGTGGGAAAATGCATTTCTTGCTTTGGATGGTTGTGTTTGGTTAGATCAATGATTTTCAGAAGGTGGTTGATATTGTGAGGAAAATGATTAAGGTTGGGCATACGAAGTTGCAGTTCTAATTTATGGATTTGGTGTAGCTAGAAGGACAACTTATGCAACAAAAATTTTCAATCTACTATCTGACGAGCTTAAAAATGTTGCTTCCAACACTGCCTTAATGAGTGTCTATTTCATTGCTGGGAGTCCTAATAAAGTGCTCGAAATTTACAAAACAATGAGAGGGAAAAACATTCGTCCTTCACTTGGCACATATGATTTGCTTTTAGCTTTGCTAAAAAAAATTGGAAGAAATTTTGAAACTGAAATCTACAAAAAGGAAAAGAAAGAGTGGGTGATAAGCAGTCATCATAGAAATGATGTGTTCTTAGAGGAAAAAATATGTGACCTATTGTTTGGCCAAGATGGAATATCTTGATAAGTTGGTCTGGGTATATCAATATGAACTTCTTATACAATTTACTTATGGAGCTGAATACTTTTGAAGAAGCTCCTTTGAGATCAAGCCCTCAAACTTTTCTCAAAGGCAAATCAAGGAATTCAAGCTCTGTTAAGTCCCCAAATGTAAGAGAGATTAGACCATGGAATTATTGCCAGAAAAGTTGTGGAGGAAGTACCGATCAAGGTCTTTGATATAAAACGTGAGGAAGCTCTTCAAGTGGCATAAGTTGATGAACTATGATAACCAATCTCTATATTGGATAAATATAAGAAAACATGAGCAACCAAGCAGATGATGCTAGGAAACTCTCTAGATTTAGTGCAAAAAAGAAATGAAAAGAAAAGAAAAGATTAAAAAAAAAAAACTGAGCATCTATAATAGAAGCTATTATTTAGAGGTCATTCATGGCATTATCAATGAAATATTGCAAAGGAAATGAAAAAGAGTGACATTTTTGGAGAGTTTGAAAAGCATTCTATAAGATATATTAGATTCAAAATGTACTTTTCAAAAGAAAAAAAATGACTCTGCATAAACTATTTTATTCATTACCTGGGAAGGATGTTGTTCTTTGGATAGAGATAATCATGGCTCAATCTAGATCGACGGATGAAGAAAGAGCTATAAGATATTTCTATGACATGGTTCATGGAGGTCATATGCCTGACAGTTTTATTTTAAGTGGTGCTTTTAGCATTTGTGTCGATCTTGCAATAGTAAGACAATGAGAAATGATTCATTCACTGTCTGTAAAAATGGGATATGAGATTGACATGCCTATCTATGGGAGTTTGAGATTCCAGAGTAAGTTCATGTAAATTTATGTGATATAACCCAAAATGGAGAGTCAAATCTGAGTACCCAGTATGAACTCTTTCAAAATGAAAAAAAAATAGAAGAAAAAAAACTAAAATGCTGTGAAAAAAAAAGAATTGAAATATGTTAGAAAAAGGAGGAATGCATGTTGTAACAGAAAAGTTGTTCCTTTGTACCAAAGGCCATTCAAATTTTGACACCTCTCTAATAGTACAAAAACTTGTACCATGAATATGTTTGTAGCAGAGAACATGCATTTTTGTTTTAAAAAAAAAGCCACCATGGCATCGGAGCAGCTGACAAAGAATGAGAGCATGATTTTCACCCGTATTGTTTGGTTTTAAGAAGAGCAAAAGGAAATCGATCTTCGGGAGAGACATTTGTATTAGTACGCGAAAGTCCCAAAACAATTATGTTCCACGAATAAAAAAAAAAAAAGAAAGGTTTATGATGAAAAGAATGTAGGTAATAAGAAAAAACCAAAGAAAGAGGAGGAAGATGTGGGTCTAATCGGTGTAGAGAAGTAATGAGCAAGAAAGATGTGGGTCTGACAACGTTGTTGTAGAAACGGCTATTGAGTCGTGACACATGAATTGTCCATGCCCTACTGTGCAAATGGATGGCGAGGATGTGATTCGTAAAAAGAAATAGAATTGTATCGTAAATGCTCTAGCTACAAAAGGGGAGTAAGAATACACGATGGAATTGAAAATATATGTGGCTAGAGTAATGTTGAAATTAATAAATTATGTGAGCTAAATATAACAAGTATCAGATGGAGTCCAAAAAAAAAAAAAAACTTTCTACACACAGCCAAAAATGGCCAAGCGTGAAAAATTCAACGGCCTACGTGGCATGAGCTTTTTACATTGGGTATGTCAAGTTTGGCTTTACAAAAGATTACTACGTGAGGCTCATAAAAGGAGGAGTTCATGTGATATGATGATAATAAGATCTCTGCTCTTATTTGTCATTGTAATAATACATACGATGGAAAATTCAAATCCCTTCATTCTGAGGACAAACTGGTTGTTGGGTACTTAAAGTCTGGCAACATTTTGTATGCTCATGCCCTTTTCGATGAAATGCCCCAGAGACATATAATTACATGGAATTCCTTGATTGCTTCTTATATAAGTAACAAAAGAAGCGGAGAGGCTCTTAAGCTTTATTTTAGGATGGTTAATCAGGAGAGCGTGTCACCTGATGCGTATACGTTTTCCAGCATTTTCAAGGCTTTTGTCGACTTGGGTCTTGCACTTGAAGGTGAATGTACTCACTGTCAGGTGATTGTTTCATGATCGAAGTTATCGAATGTGTTTGCTGGTAGTGCACTTGTTGATATGTGTGCCAAGTTTGGGAATATGAGGGATGCATAATTGGTTTGCTGTCGGGTTAAGGATCAAGATGTTGTATTGCTTAATGCAGTAATTGTTGGTTAAACACAACATGGTGATGATGTTGGTGCTTGAGAAGTATTCTTGGATATGACCAGGAAGGGAATTGAAATTAATGGGTTTACTTGTGCAAGTCTTTTGATCAAGCATCAATGGATGAAGCCTGGATCTTGCTGGGCCACATCTTGGATGCTTTTGTTGGAAAATTTAGTACTTTTAAGCACATTATTCCCCAGCTTCTGGAGGAAGGTGAAGAGGGAAAGGATTGTACTTCCTTGAGGTCAAAGTTTGAACTTCCTATGCAGGTTGTATTGAACCTGTCGGTCCCTATAGAGCATGCTAAGGAAGTGAATGATTGTAAGCATTTGATTAAGATCTTGGCAATGGGAATAAAGACAATAATATGGAGCATCACCCATGCACATACTCCTCGATCTTAGGTTTCATCTACACATGGAGCACACCAACAGGCTCTTGTTTCACAAATGCCTGCTCCACAAGCTTTTAAGGGATGCGATAAGATGAGGTTTGGAAAGCTACTGGTGTTTTAAAGAGTGGTGTTCATTGCTTAGCTTTATTTAAAGAAAAGAACGAGGAAAGGGAAATGTTTAACTCATTCTCTCAGATTTTGGCAATTACGGAACTTCGAGATCTTATGGACATGTTTTCTTTATGCATGCCCGAACTTTTTGAGTGCATGATTTCTAATACTCAGTTGGTCTACATATTCTCAACGCTTCTTCAAGCTCTTAAGGTATACCGCCCATTTGCTGATGTTTTGGTGAGTTTCCCTGTGAGCAGCAAACTTGATGTATTATAGAATCACGGTACTCCAGCAGCAAAGTTGGTGTTGCAGCTTTTTTGATTTATATTTTGCTGTTACAAAAGCTCCTTTTGACTTTGAGAGAATACTACAACCTCATGTTCCTGTTATAATGGAAATCCGTATGAAAAATGCAACAGAAGTTCAAAAACCACTTGGTTATCTGTAACTCCTTCGTATGATGTTCCGAGCACTTTCGGGATGCTAATGTGAACTCTTGCTGAGGGAGTTGATTCCCATGCTATAACCTTGCCTTAATATGCTATTAATAATGCTTGATGGTCCATCTAGAGAAGACACGAGGGATTTATTGCTGGAGCTATGCTTAAAATTACATGCACGATTGAGCTGACTTTTACCTCATCTTCCTCGTCTCATGAAGCCTCTCGTTATGTGTCTAAAGGGAAGTGATGATCTGGTGAGTTTAGGTTTGAGAGCACTTGAGTTCTGGGTTGATAGCTTAAATCTCGACTTTCTGGAACCCAGCATGGCCAATGTTATGTCTGAGGTTATCTTAGCTCTTTGGTCCCACTTAAGACCTACCCCATATCCTTGGGTTGGAAAATCTTTGCAACTTCTTGGTAGGTTAGGGGGTCACAACAGACATGTTCTTAAGGAGCCCCTTACACTTGATTACAAGGAGAATCCTAAGCATGGGCTTCGCTTGATTCTGACCTTTGAGCCTTCCACGCCTTTTATGGTGCCTTTGGATCATTGTATAAATCTTGTTGTGGCAGTTGTTATGCACAAAAATGGTAGCGTAGATACTTTTTACCAAAGATAAGCATTATCATTCATACATGTTTGCCTGTCTTCTCGGCTTAACTTGCTAGGAAATATTACTGATGAAGGCTACGCTCCCAAGCAGCTCTCTACTTTGTTAGTTTCAAATGTAGATCTGTCATTGTACAGGTCAAAGTCCTCACATATAAAGGCTGATTTAGGTGTCAAAACAAAGACCCAGCTTATGGCTGAGAAATCGGTTTTCAAGATGTTGCTGAAGACAATTATTGCTGCTGGTGCGGATCGAGATCTTTGTGAACCCAAAGATGATTATCTTGTGAACATTTGCCGCTATTTTGCAATGATATTTCATATTGATCATTCCTTCAATAACAGCACAGTTATAAATCCTGCTACTTCGCATCCTTCGAATTTAAATGCCAATTTAAGGTCAAAGAATAACAGTTGTTCTAACTTAAAAGAGTTTGACCCTCTAATTTTCTTAGATGCTTTAGTTGATGTGTAGGCAGATGATAATAGGGTTCATGCAAAAGCTGCATTAAGTGCATTAAATACTTTTCCTGAAATACTCCTCTTCCTCGCTCGTGCAAAACATGCTGATTTCTTGATGTCTAGAGGATGCCCTAATACTCCAATGATTGTGTCTAGCCCCTTGATGAATCCTATCTACTCACCACCACCAAGTGTTCGTATCCCTGTTTTTGAGCAATTAATGCCCTGTCTTCTACATTGTTGCTATCGTAATATGTGGCAAGCACAAATAGGAGGCGTTATGGGACTTGGTGCTTTGGTTGGGAAGGTTACTGTTGAGACATTATGCCTTTTCCAAGTGAAAATTGTGCTGGGACTTGTATATGTTTTAAAAAAGCTTCCCAGATATGCAACTAAAGAGCAGGATGAGACGAGTCAAGTGCTCACACAAGTTCTTCGTGTGGTAAATAATGTTGATAAGGCAAACAGTGAACCTCATAGACAAAGTTTTCAAGATGTGGTTGATTTTCTTGCTTCAGAATTGTTCAATCCCAATGCATCTGTCATTGTAAGGAAATATGTTCGGTCGTGCATGGCACTTCTGGCCAATCGAACAGGCAGTAAGGTATTTGAATTGCTAGAACTACGATATCAGAAATTGGTTCAGCCTCTAATTGAGCGAACACTTAAGTCTAAGACTATTGATCAGCAAGTTAGAAAAGTTATCGCTTTGAATTTCTGCTTAACGTTGAGGCCTCCTCTCCTTAAGTTGACCCAAGAGTTAGTTAACTTCCTCCAAGAAGCACTACAAATTGGTGAGGCTGATGAGAATGTGTGGGTTGTGAAGTCTGTGAATCCCAAAGTTGCTAACTCATTGAATAAACTCCGAACTGCTTGTATTGAATTACTCTGCACCACAATGGCATGGGCAGATTTCAAGACTCCAAATCATACAGAATTGCATGCAAAGATTATTTCAATGTTCTTTAAGTCATTAACTTATGCAAGGGCCTTCCTCTTGCATACAATCATGACCTACAGGAAGATAAGGAACCCACATTTGACAGCATTAAGACGATAATTGGAATGCTTGAAGTTTCAGCCAAGTTTGCTCGGAATATCACCTTCGATAAGGAGAGAATACAAAAGGCTTTACCGGCAAAATACCTTGATGCAATAACACTAGCCGACTACCTTGTTCTGAAGGGAATTCCATTTAGAACCTCTCATGATATAGTTAGAAGTTTAGTAGCTTTATACTGTTCGAAGAACTGCAAGCTTAAGGACCTTGGTCTAGATGAGCTGAGGAATATTAGTCCAGTGTTTGACAAGGATGTCTACGATTACCTTAAGGTTGAAAATTTTGTCAAAAACTTCCGCTCTTATGGATATATTAGGTCAAAATGTGTTGCTACTCATATTGATTACTGGCTCAAGAAACTTGATCATAAACTTTGATTTACCAAGTCTGTTTGTTGTCTAAGTGCCTGAGAAAAGCCTTCTTCTCCCACCTTTAAGGAATACAAGTGAAGTTAGGATTGATTCGCAAGTGCAAGCTGTCAGGGATTGAAATTTACAGGGCATATGTCACCGTGATAATCTCATTGATCATAAATCGACGTATGTGAATGTGAGTTTAGGATGCTATTTTCTGAACAATTTCTTTTATATTAGTTTTTTTGTTGCACTAGACATTTACATTGTAATATGTTAAGAAATTAACACATCAAGCAGTAGTGCAGCTAAATTATAGCGCACATGCACTGGATGAGACTTTTGTCATTCGAAAAGTGTTGCTTAATGCCTAAACCCCTCCGATATAATCCGAAGGACTTTGGTCAGGGGGCAAAATGTAGACGTATGGATTTCATTATAAAGGCTTTAAACCTGATTTATTATTTGGATTTAACTCTCTGGGTTAAAGTGATAGGGCTTAGAGAGTTAAGCCCAATTATAGTGGGATGATCATGGGAGTTTTGGCATGGTAGGCTTGGAGTAAGGCTCATTGGAATTGGCCCGTCCAATTCCAACCTTTCTCAAATTGGCTCACACGCATTGTAAATGAGGGCTTTAATGGGCCTGGGTCCACAAGGGAGCCCACAGTCATATCCATAATGAGGGGATTCATCCTAGCCGTTGGTCATCGGTCTCATCTGACAGACGACATCGACAACTAGATTTTCTATAAATACCTTGAGTCCTTACCTCATTAGGATAAGGTGAAATCTTGGACAAACACCGTCGTACTTCCGGATTTCCATTTTTGTGAATTGATTGCTTGACTCACTCAAGAACGCACTCAATATTTTTGGTACTTAGTAAAGTTGATGCTTTTTAGCTCCCTCACCTGTCACACGTGTGTTAAAGCCTATTGAGACTGCCTACTCCTCCTTCCTACACGATTCTCTCTTGATCACCCTTGCACGTGTTGATTCCCTAGGTCACGTGTAGCGCAATAGTCACGCGGCACGCACGTGATCGTTACATCCGTAATCATACTCACACAAGTACAAGTATGCAATAATAGCATGTTAATTGCTAGGATAGAATCTAAAAATGGACTAATACTTAAATTCTGCTAATACATTGCATGTTGCTTGTTGCATAACTGCTTTATCTAGCTAGTTACAACCTTACACCGAGTTGCTAACCTAATTGCAAATTTAGGATGATATAGTAGTTAGGCGCTTAGGCCTTTGCAAAATCCATAGTACGACTTGGTAAGTAGTTAATAGAGAACTCTATAGTATGTATAGTTGATTAGAGTTAGGAAGTCACAATGAGATTGTATGGGGTTAATGGGACTTCAAATAAAGCATTGCAATAAGCTATGCTTGTCGAAGGCTAATATTTGTTGGAGTAAACCATACGAGATTACTTTTCTTTTTCTTTTCTAATATTGTGTTTAAGGTATGTTAATCCCTCATGCTTGAATTGGAATCCTTTCATTTCACGATATATTTTAGTGTTAATTACAAAAACATGATCTCTGTTTTGACAAATTTGTAAACATATGACCTATGTTATTATTATATTTTTTTTAAAATAGATGACTTGAGTTTCATACAAAAGTTTTACTATTATTTAATAATTTTAGAATAACATATGTTAATATTTTATTGGCCATAAAAATTAATTTTACATTTTTTTTCTATTTTCTCATTTAAAAAAAATTAATATTTCATTTATTTAATTTTATTTAGTAATATTTTTTATTACATTAATTTTTTTAACCAATAAGGCACTAACACATATCCCTCTAATAGTAATTAATTATAATGATACCTTTATATGAAATTCATATCAGTGATTTGTCAAAAAAAAATTAACATAGGTCATGTGTTTAAAAATTGGTCAACACACAAGTCATCTTTTTGTAATTAGCCCTATATTTTGTTTGGCATATATATGAATACTCTAGTGCATGTTTATATTTTCAAGATGATGGAAACACATTGGTTACCTAGCTTGAAGTTAATTATTCATACCTATTATACACTACATTAGGTTGGGTACCTATGGCATGCAAGAATGTGTTTAATAGTTTAGTTACTATTGTATCAGGCTTCATTGCTTACTTTCTAACATTTTAGGTACTGATAATGACTTCTATGTAGATATGTAATTCAATTTAATGGGATTTTAGACCTAAGGATGGGGCTTAATTTAGCGGTTAGCACAAATATGGCTTTGTAAAAGATGAGGGTGATGTTTAGTTAACTTTTATTAAGAGATTTGCTTTTAAAATTGTTCGTTGAATTATGGATAAATATAATTAATCAATATTTTAATTACTCTTAACTTTACTTTTGAGGTCTTTAAGTCCTTAATTTTGTTTATACACTAAACGCACCAGTTGAAACCCTTTTAATGATCATGTTTTATAAGTAAGTTGTTTTTGAAAGTCTTTATATGTTATAGGTTTTTTACTACAAGAAAAATAGGTTAAAAATAGGTTTTAAAAGTAAATTTTGCTAGAAAAAAGCAAGCACGCCAATTTGAATATAAAATGCCACATCTAGACATGGCCAATAGTAATATGATAGGTGTCTTTTATATGTGATCAAAAGCCATGGAACATCGTATCTTCTTTTCTTTTTTAAACATTGCCAATACTGTTCCCTCCTTTTTTTAAACATTGCAAATAGTGCTATCTAACAATATTTAAATGTGACTACTAAAATATATTTATGGTGTTTAAATGTGACCTTTAAATCAAATATATGTCATTTAAACATGACCACTCTAATAAATTGGCAATGTATAAACATGACTAGGTGAATAAATTTGCATTTGAATGTGACTATTTTGAAAATTGGCAACATTTAAACATGTTGTTTGGCTACTCAACCTATTTAGTGATGTTTAGACGTGACAATTCCATTGATTTTATGATGTTTAAAAGTTATTATTTAACTAAATTAGCAATACTTAGAGATACCTATCCTTTTAAATATACCTGTGTGATGTCCATGCACTTGTTGTAAAAGACTAGAAGTTGGAGGCACCGTTTCTTGATTATCCAATTGCAATCATTAAACATAAAATGAACAAGTATAATAAAATCAAACATTATATTTGAGATATGTTTGTTTGTCCATCTGCTACGTTTTTATTTACATAAGCACTAATTATGTACAATCAATTACATAAATATCTTTACACAAAATATACATGTCTAAAATATAAACACCCTTAACAAGTTCTTCCTTCATCATGAACAAGATAGTGGTTGCAAGAACACTCTAAACAATTTTTGTGCTCAAGCATTTGAAAAAACCATATAGCCATATGCCTAAAATTTTTAGGATTGCATCTAATGTGCCTGAACTCAAGGAGTAAAATATTATTTATCTGAAAGGAAACCAAAGTGTTAAGATTCATATTGCTTTTATCAAAGATTAATATAGCTAGAATCACTGTCCAAAGTATCGGATAAGCCATGAAAATTGCCATAATTAAGAGTCATTTTATTTTCTCACGGTGTACATTCCAAGGGCTAACACCTTGTTGGGACATACTAGCGGCTAATGGGGATAATACATTGATGTATGGATGTTTCATACTAGCAGAAATCAATACAACTTTTTAAATTATTCTTTTCTTGCCCACACTAAATGATACACTGAAAATGACAAATCAACAATGTTAAGGTACCAATATTATATATTACACATATTTATATAATTATGCTTAGCTTAAGTAACATTAAATGTATTGTCCTCCGCTTTTTCTATTTTTCTCAGTTATGTGAATGGCATTTCTATATAATCATAGCCAAATAAACAACACATTTAAAGTGGTAGGATAAAGTGTAAAAATACAAACACAAATGGATTAACCTTAATGTTTAAAACATGTCCCTTCAATAAACCAAAACTAAATTAAAATGCAAAACCATAGCATAAGCATAAGCGTAACAATAACCACACAAGTATAAAGTCAATTCTATCGGTCCCATTAAAAAATTCTATCTCCTAGTTTATTCATTCATTTTACCCCTTATAAACCTATAAAAAAAAAAAAAAGAAAAATCACACCATTGTTAATCCTTTTGTTAAATGCATGTTGTCCTTGCCTAAGCAAAGACAAATAGATATATATATATATGTATATATAATTTTTTTGTTAATTCCATTTCCACATTTATTTTCATTTACAAAAAATATTTCTTTACAACACAACATTATTTCTTAAGGCTAAAAACTTATTGATGCCGTAATGTATTTATATACAAGAATAACCAATTTATACATGTAATAATCAAAGTAAATAAGTTTCTTAATGCATCGAACGTCACTAAATAAGAAAATTAACTTCATAAGCCATTATATACTTCAAAGTTTCTTAGATTTAATAATTCTAATACCTTTCAATATATTAAAAGAAAAACTTACTCTGCTTCAAGTTAAACAAAAATTAAATGCTTCCATCACACATTCAATAAGCATTACTTACAAAGGATGGCAATAAGAGAAGAGGTAAATGAATGCCATAGCCCTCTAGACCTCAACACTAAGTCTTACATAAAAGCAATGATGCTATTATGGTGTCAAATGTTGAGTGTTGAAGCATAAAGATGTAAGTTACTAAAATAGATTATTTTGGTGGAGGTGCAAGAGTTCAAGAATATCTAGATAAAAAACACATACATTTCAAGAGAAGTGAAGGAAATGTTGTACACATATTAAAGAGATGAGAAAAAAAGAGTAAACTAACAAGACTAAACATAGCAAAAAGTTTTGAAAGTAAAGAAATGTAGCTTGAGTAACAAATGCGATGTGAGGAATGCTTCCTTGATTATCTTACATACGTTGCACTTATTCTTGGTTTAATGAATCTTTGCTAACTAGCTAACCAAAATTCAAATTCAAGTGGCATGAATTATTCAACCAGTGAATATGGCATGTCCAAGGATAAAAGAACAAGAATCAAATTCTTTCATCCAGCATATCCTTGTTTATGTTTGGCTTACTCTTATTTCCATTGCTTATCTAGCGGGGGTCTTATGTTTTACCCCTAAAAAAAGATTTGTGCTTATTACTTTTCCTAGAAATATCTTCTTCTCCCATTTCTCTACCATATAACTTAAACCATAAGCAATCCCACTAAGTAGGAGATGATATAAGCTTAGTTTTGGAGTAGCTAGGGAAGATTCCAACAAGATAATTGGTAGTAGCACCTAGTGCTGTTATGTCACTAACATAATTATTTCATTGAGTCTTCCTTAATAGGGTTATATATAAATCTGTTGATAGGTTTCAATAGCATCCTTCATAAGAATTCTTTAGATTTTATTTGTCCATGAGCTATGATATTCTCTATGATACCATCATAGGCTCTTTTAAAAAATGGCATTGCAGATTCACACCACAGTAATATAATGAACCATCTGATATATCTAATTGGAGCATCATACTAAATAATTTAAAATGTTCAATACATTATTATACTAAAGGAGATAAGCAACTCATGAGAATTAAGGTGCATTAACTAACGAATAGGCTTAAATGACCTACCTTAGGTGACACATTTATGATAGGAATATTAGCATAGGAAGTGGTTAAAGGAGATTAAAGAAACTTTTTCTTATTACTTACCGATGATCATTCCTAAGAGAGGGATGTAAGGACCCTCCTATTAGCTTGACAAGCTCCATGATCTTTATTTCCTACATAAATTATTCAAGCGAAACATAAATAATTAAAGAAAGATAAATTATCATTGTAAAAACTCGAATCTTCTAGAAAAAATAGCATGACAAGTTTCGATAAGTTTCTGTTATTATCTATTCTATATAAAATAGTAATCATTAACGTTTATAATTGGACTAAAGTAAAATGAAAAACAATAGTATAGCCATAAAAATTTGAAAATAACTCTTGATCAAGTAGAAAAGATTTCAAATTTTAAAATTTTGTTTAAATAAACTTCAATGTTTTTATTTAAGAAAGTGCCACTACTAGATCCATAATCCAAAGAATATTAAGATATGTAAAATGACCGAATTCAATAAATTTGTAAGTATACAAGACTAATTCAGGTTCCTTCCTTTAAAATAGAAAAAAGAAAAGGTGTAAGATAGATCAATTAACGTTCAAGTTATGGATGCCGTCACCAGCAGAGTGAAGATCTTACTTGGTATGTAGCTCTCATCGAGTTTAAAATCAACATACAAAGCAGTGTCACGCGCCCAAAGGGTACCCAAAATGCGACAGTCCACCACACTTGATATTTAAACTTAAGTATGACAATCTTAGTCGTCCCATAAGTTTACATACCGGGTGTAAGGTGTACTTGCAAAATTTTTAGGATCACACTTTGAATCGAATAGTCTTAAGAAGGCATACAATAGTATTAAGAATAGAAATCACAACAAGATAAATAAGTTAAGTCTTTACAAAAGTCAAGGGGGCATACCCCGCCAAAAAAATAGAACTCTATCCAGTCCAAATCCATCTTACAAACATTAAAGTTTATGTTAAAGAGATTTTGCTAGAAGTCCACGCCTATAACTAGGTTCCGACTTCTTCAAAAGCTCCTTAATCCAAAAGATAAACCTGTGAAAAGTGCTCTCTCGGAACAACCCAAAAATGGGAACACTGCAACAAAAACTATAGGAGTATAAGCTAACAGGCTTAGTGAGATTCATTTCCAAATATTTAATGCTCAACAACAGTATATAATAGACAAGTTATTAACAACCATATGAAATGCACAAGCAAATGAGCATACAAGCATATGACTTTCTAGGAGTCATATGTGAATAGATGTACGCCCTCCATTCGGGGTTGGGGTGGTCCATAAGTCATGCAATCATAAATCCAATCTTGTGTAGGATGGTCCATAAGTCATGCAACCATAATCCCGATCTCTTTCTCTTAGTTATACAACTTCTATTGTTTCATTGTGGTAGTTTTAAGTGCCTACCCCACTTCCATTAACTTAAGCGATCTCGCATCCTTAATATTAACACAGGCCCCCTCTCCTTCCGTTAATATACTTTTGTCCCACTAAAGGTATATTAGCCAATGCAATGTGACTCACTACGTGATATACATGTACAGTTTATTCATATAATCGTGGCATGTTAATTTTGTAAATTAAATGCGATCATAGAGAATTTCAGACAATCAAAGTCTATACTAGCTCATACAATGATTTTTACAACAAGTCTCATCTCATTATACGTATCATTCATTTAACCAAGATTAGATCACAACTCATCATAATTTTATCTTTTCCTAATTCTAATGCCACTACGACTACAAGCACATACATGAGCACAACTATTTAAGAAATGAACTCACTCGGCCATGGAGAGAAATCCACTAGTTGTAGTAGTCCTCGAGGAGTGGAAATATGTCCTCCCAATCACCTAAGTACAAAGAATACCCTCAATGAGTATTTCTCATAAAGTTCTAATAAACTTAACAATTCTATTTACTAAGTTCGTCAATTTTCGCCTAAGTTGAAGTCCTAACTTAAAATGGTCATATCTAACTCATTTTAACTCGGAATTGCGCATATTATATATCGATTTCTATCTACTTCAAAAGATATATCCATTTCTCAAGTTAAATCAAACATCCAAGGTCATTTTAGGGTCAAAAAGATACTGTACAGCAAGGTTACAAAACTTCCAGTTTTGAGTTATTGTTGAAAATTGTTACTTTTGTTCCATTTAACTTTTTAGATCAACTTATATTAGTTCTACACTTGTAAAGAGAACTTCTAGCCAAAGATAAAAGATTAAATACTTATATGATCCTAATAATATTGTCCAAATGAAAATTCCAAGAATCTACTTTTGTAAAAACCGAAATTTTGAGTCCAAACTCATTTTCTTGTTTTGAGAAAAATCCTTTGCTAAAACTAACATGACTCAATGAAAATAATTTTTTTATATCACCCATTATCAAAGCATTCCATTTTCCACATAAAATTCTTGTTTTGAAGTCCAAAATAAGGTTTTCAAAATTCATTTTTTCCTAAATCCGAATTTCTTCCTTGAGTTTTAGAATGAAAATAAGACATAGACTTGTCTTTTACCAAACTCTCTACTTTAGAAATACCTTTTAGGAAAACTCATCTAAACTTATGAAAATCCAATCCTTAGGATATCTATACCAAGAGCCATTTATATTTTGTCTAAATCTTCATTTGAGGTTAGATAATAGGTTTTAAAAATGGGTCTTGGCTTAGATCTGAATTTTCAAAAATTGTTTTTGAACATATCTTTTGATAAAATCCATCAAGACTTATGAAAAATCATCCTTTACATATCCTATCTTAAGAGCCTTCCATTTCTTGGATAAAATCTTCATTTTTGAGTTGTAAAACATGTTTTTAAACCATGTCTTGGCCTAAATCCGAAAATATGATTTTTATTTTTGAAAATAACTTTTGAAAACCACCTTTGATTCTTGTAAAAAGAAGTATTGATGATATACATCCACTAAACCTTCATTTTTTTTCAACTAAAACTTTCATTTTGAGACTTGGAAGAGGGTTTTTAAATATAGATATTGCATAAATACGAATTTCACTATTTTTATTCAAGTTCAAATCTAAGATCTACACACAATATGAGCATAATATAAAAGAAATACATGGTAGTAAGCTCTAAACTTATAGATCTAAACATAAACATAACCAAAGCTTCATAAAAATTAGATCTACAAAGTATAATACAAATATGAAGATAATAAAGTCTTAAAGACAACAAATATAGCAATATTCAATATGGATCATAAACAAGAGGAGTGTTTCAAAGTTTTGACATCATCATCTCTAGCCTTTAGGCATTATGGAGAGTCCTTTGATACAAGAAACCTCCATATAATCAACCTATAGTATCTATGGAAGCTTAAGAAGAAGGCTTACTTAAAGAATCTTCAAGAATGGAATGTGGAAGTAAGAATTTGAAATGGGGGTAGCGTGGTTCCCTTGCAAGAACAAGGCTAAGAAAGAGTTAAAGAGAGGAAAAAGAGAGAGTAAATGATGTAGGGTTGCAAAGAAGGAAATGGTGTAAATAAGAGGCTTTAAATAGAGAGAGGAGTGTATTAAAAGTGTGTTAAATAATTGAAAGAAAAAAAAAATAAATCAATGGCAGAAAAAAGGGGGGGCTAGACGTGAATTCAATAGGAAAGAGAGAGGATTGTAGTTAGTTTGTAACTTGAATTTTGAAAGTATAACTTGTGTTACTTAATTTGCTAACTAAAAAAGACTTTAAATCATTAAAATAAAAGAAAAGTGGCTGTTTTTTGGAGTGTGTTCAGCTGCCATGCATGGGAAATGGAGTGTAGAATGAGTGAAAGAAAACATAATTAATATGTAGAAGTGACAATTGAAGTGTACTTGAAGTATGGGTTGAAAAATACTTTTTATTAAGAAAATATATGAAATAAAATTAAGAAAAATATTTTTTAAAAATGGCAGAAATTTCATAAATACAATTAAATAATCAATTGAATTATTTTAGTATTTCAACAAATAAATTACCGGTACGGTCAAAATATACTTATATAAGCTATAACTGATATTTTAAGATTCCGAAAAATTATGAACTCGATATTTTTGAAATCCTTATGAAAATACAAGTGTAAAAATATTAAAGATGTATTTTTAATTTTCCGAGCCTCGGGACATGCTTTCCAAAAACAGTATCCAATCGGGTTCGAAATATATCGAAAATAAACCAGTCTGATATTTTTAAGAAATCAAATATTATTACAGACTATTCTACAAACTTTACTTAATTTTCAACTTCTCGGTTTACAAACACAGAATTTTCAGATCTAAACTGTAGGGTTTAACTTGAGATATGTTAACTTCAGGTTTCTAGTTGACTTCTCGACTTAAGGTTAAGGCTTAAGATTACTCTAAAAACCAAGGGTTTACAATAGCTACTAGCTTCCCTAAAATCATAACAGACATATATGTTAGCACCTCAAAATACTAGTACTTAAGAAGTACATCAAGCCCCCAAAAGAGGAGAAATGGAGCCATGTTTCTTTTAAGCCATGATTGATTAATTCTACAAACCTAAATTCTTGTTTTTAGTGGGAAATTGGTGGTCTTGCTAGAGGAGAAGAGGAAAAAGGATAAAGAAAAGGTGGAGTTCATCTCTATTTCCAGTAAAGATGAAAACAAGAAATAGAAGTCAAGGTTAGGTTTCTATTTGGGAATTTGTTCTTTTGAAGGTAGAAGAAGAAGAATGATGGTTTTTAGGAAACATAGGTAAGAAGGATAGTATTATTATATTCATTTTATTTTACCTTATAATATATATATATATATTTCTTATTCTTTTTTTTCATTTTTTATTACATTTGCTATTATTAATGATGATATTTTAGATTTTCAAACAATGTGTAATAAAAAAAGAACAAAAAAAAAGTTATTACCAATTATTTGATTCGATTTATTTATTTTGCATATGTTTAGGAGTATGGTTTTTTTTTAAATAAAAAAGGAATTTTTTTTTTAAGAATATGGTAGGATTTTAAAAAATTTTAAAGGCTTTTTCAATTTAATTCTTATATTTTTTAGATTTTTCGAATTGGAAAAAAAACTGGTTCGATATAGTGTTTGATTCATTTATTTGACAAATATAATTGGTCATGTTTACAATTTAGAAAAAGTTACAAACCAAATACGAGTTAACACAATCTAAAATTGTTTATAAACATTACCGGTAACATATTTTAGTTAATGTTTAATAAATGTGACTAAATCAAAATGAAAAGACGACGTTTGCACAATACACTAACGTCACCTTATGCTAAAATTCTTATAGTTATTTAGTTGATCTTGTGCAATAAAGTGGTTTAACATGTAAAACATATATTGACAATCTAGGGGTGTGCAAAATAACCATGAAATGAGTTTACTCCATCTCATTCGTTTATCATTACAATGATTTGATGATTGTTATCTAGTTTAAGCATCTCATAATACTCTTTATTTGCAACAAGAACTTCTAGAATGAAAAAAAGCAGCATTCTGTAAAGTAAACTAAAATACCTCAAGCGAATATCAACTCCATTTATTCGAGAACTATAAGTTTGATGCATAAGATTCTATTAAACTCCTTTTTTTTTTCACTTGTGTATGCCAAAGACTATTTGTTCCACATTCCTATAATTTTCTTCGAGTCATCTCATTAGATGTTGTCTACTTATCACTAATTTAAGTGAAGTGTAAGACATAAGAATAACATGATACTTGTATGACCATTGCAATTGACACTCCACATTTATACATCGATTCTTCTTAGATTTTAGCTTTGTTAGAGTGGAAAAAGCATCCGTTCGACAAAAAATAGCTTATTTTCCAAATTTAGATTCTTCACTTTAGAATAATCCACACCATTCAAGCAAAGCATCACTAGAACTCCATATTTAACATTTTTACTTAGTTCTTTTCATTAATTTCCTATACTTAAATCTTTCTTGCATGTGTTCTTCATATTCAAGTGGGTTCCTAAAAACATATGCATGTATGCATAAATAAAGCATGAAATCAATTAAGAAAAAAGATAAAATTGAATGTTACTAATGATACATATAAACATGCACAACAACATATGTTTTTCTTTGTACATCTATAATTAATTTAACTTTACAATGAATTAGATGATATAGGGTATTATGAATTTTTGTAGTTTTATTCAAAACCATCATTCAATCTACTAGCTAATGTCAAATTTGAAGATTAAACTTTGTATGGAAATTCATTATGGATCGTGAATTTTGAAATTGTCAATTATGGATGAAGCCTATGATTTATTTTTCTTTTTAAAGCAAATCAGATCCAAACCCCAAACTAATTTTGAAACAAGCCCAACTTTCGCAAAATATAGCCCAAGCCCATATTTTGCAAAATTCAGCCCAAGCCCAAGTCCAAAAGTAAATGTTCTTCATAAGCCACCAAAACCAAAGCAAATTTTAAGATAACAACAAAGCAAATTTTTACAAAATCACGTCCCAAAGCAAACCCTAACTGACATTTCTCTTCAAATCCAAATACTCTATCCTTTTGATCCAATTTTTCTTTCTAAATTTATCAAGAACTCTTTCTAGTTTCATTTATAAGTTAAGGAAGCTTAAGGTAATGTGTTGTTTAATTTTCTAAGTTTTATTCTCTTGTTTCTAGCAATAAAACAACTTCAATATGATTGATATTCAAATGATTTAAAGACTGAGTTAGTTGATCTTTAGAACTTGAAATAGATGATTGTTATAGTTGTTTTTGATAGGCAAGGGAATTGGTATGGTTGTTGTGATGATTCAATGTCAAAAATGAAGTTGTGGGAGCAGTTTGATGAAGGGAATATGAATTTTATGTATGTTTGGTGCTATTAAGTGTATGTGTTGATTGTGTGAAAGTTGATTGAAGCAAAAATTTGATGTTTGAGTGTCCAGTATACATGTCCTGTTTTTCATAGGTAAAAATGAGGGAAACATGGAGCAATGTTTCTGGTCGTGTATCTCATCGAGCCTTGGAAATAAGACCACTCGAAGAGAAATACGAAGGGAACATGGCGACCCCAATTCCACTATGCTTCTTACTATGTGTTAAACAAAATGGAAAAGTATGACAGCACGGATGGAACACCGTCACATATACCAACTATGTTTCTCTTTGATTTTTTAAGAAATTGGTCTTTAAACCGTGCTTGTAAACCCCAGGAATTTTTCACATTAGTACCCGACTTTATAATAGACTGTATCAACTAGATAATAGGTTTGGATTCTGATTGAAGTCTACTAATAGAATAATATTTAGATTTTGGATAAATGAAAGATTTAGGAACCGAATAAAGAAATTCTTTAACCCTAGTTAATACCAAAAATGAGATTTTGTATCTTAAATAACTAATTCAAGATATGATCTAAAATTTAGACCAAAAACCTGATATACAAATAGATTTAAATAGAAAACATGAATATAGAGATCAAATACTTGTTTTTTATCTCGATAATGATTCAAGACTAGAATAACGAGTAGTAATGAGTTTATATTTAGACTTAAACCCTAATTTCGAGATCCCTAGTTAAATTTAAAAGCTACTAATAAGAATTTCTGTTCAGTATCCAAAACTAAAGATATATATATAATTTAATTTCTATATTAAGTCCAATACTGCATTTATGCTCTCAACTAGAAAACGATGACCCAAAAATGAACTATTAAGATTTTAAATACACAACGAAAATATAAATTGATGAATAACTCAAAATCTAAACTCCAAATAAATAATCAGATCACGCTATTGTTCTAGACCGAGTTTTCTTAAGCTATCGGAGCCTGAAACAAAAATTGACCTAATGAGCTTAAGAAATCCAAATCGCGGGAGACAAAATTATACGAATAATTAACTACGTTTATATATAACTTAAATTTGTATTATTTGAAAATCTAAGTGTTTTGTACAACTTTATACACATATTTTTGTACAAAAACTTCCAAATATTAGCCGATATAAACCCGTATAACTCGTATAATTAACTCAAAATTTAATTAGAATAATAAACTAATGTATATATGTATGTTTTTCGGCTAAGTTCGGTGGAAAGGGGAGAAGAAAGAGGAGCCGGATTTTTGTTCAAATCATGCACCAACTTAGTCAACAAATTTAACCTCCACACCAATCAAACAATGCCAACACACACTAGCATTTATGAGAATGACAATAACAGATTAAATGAAGAGAAATTCGGAGGAAAACGAAAAAGAGTAAGCAGCCGCAACCTCTCCTTCTCTCTTCTATATATATGTGTTTAAAGCCATTAATGAAGAAAAAAAAAGCTCCATAATTCCTCAACATCTAAACTCGGATCAAAGGGAAAACAAAGCCAAAAACCCTAAAAAACGAGTTCAAAGGTAAGTTTACATGATTCAAAGGATTTTCGTTCAAATATATGAATTGTATCTGACTTATAATTATCTTAGGAACTTAATAAACACAATCACAAGCTTCGGATTACATCAAATGAGCTCCAACAAGGTAAAACTTCAAAACCCTAGTTTTACTTTCACAAAATCGAGATCTATATATTTATGTTTTTAAACGTGTTGAAAATTGTTATATATCCTTAAATATGATATATAAACAATTAGAAGTAGTTTAAGTATGTTTTTAACGTATAAAAATCAAAGAAAAAGAATTGAACAGAGGAGGAAGATGATGAACAGTGCAACATTGTCTCAAGGCCGACAATGTAAACGCTGAACGCTGGCGGCTTACATGGATAGGCCGGCGGCTTATAGGCGGCTTACACTCAATAAAGGCTACGTAAAATAATTTTTCACATAAAAATTAAACGTAAGCCGGCTTCCTGGAGATCTACGCCGGCGGCGTAGGGCCGGCGTACGTTGAAAGCCGACAACTTTCATTGCTGGTGCACTCGATATGAATTTTTCTTTAAAATGATTTTTCACCGGCACCTGGAGATAAAGGCCGACGACCTTGAGCCGGCTTACAGTTAAAATTTTCCAACGAAAGCTTTTTCTGACCTAAACCGAAATTATATATATATAATATATCTACTAAGTATATATATATGTTATACAAATATGTATTAGATAATGACTATAATACAAGTATTTAAATCTATTTAGAATTAATGTCTAATAACTTTTGAAAACCTAGAATTAAGAGAATACTTAGTGTTAATTAAAGTAATATTAGTCTAATATTTGTTTTAACAAGATAAAATAGATAAGAATGGAAATTGAAATAAGCTAATTTCTTGAGTAATGTGACTTCTAAAAATAACCAAACAATTATGCGAGATAAAATAAGAGAAACACAACTACGCTAAGTAATAATAATTACCAAAATATCGAGTCTAGGACACAAAGCACATATAGGAATTTAGCTAGATTGTATTGATGAATACTTTGTTTTAAATAGGTGACTTTGACCCATTAGAGGATCTACCAGCGGATTACTACGATTGAGGCAGTATGAGCAGGTAAGTAATTCAGTCATATTGTACTGGTTGTGATTGTAAATAGTCAAATATGTAATGCAAGATAATAAAATGAATGTTTGTTGAAAGTATGATATGATCTGATTGTATGATTGTTAAAATATCTTTACACAAGCGATAATGCAATGATTGGTGTTGTGAATAGTATAGTGATGACTGTGTGTAATGTATGGTCACCTCGAAATTGAGTAAAACTTTTTGACTTAACAAAATAATATGAACATGCATTGCACAAATTGCATTATTGCATATATGGTTGTGACAGCCTGTTACGTATTAATATTTCGGATCTCTATTTTTGCTTGGTTGATCTAATGTGTGAGTCTTCCAAGGCTCTCTTTGGTCTGGCGGTCCTATGAGGAACTAAAAGGCACTGAAGAATGTCGCCCGTAGAATCGCTTTGAAATGATTAATACTTAGGGAGTTTCTAAGGAAGTTGCAGGAGATGGTTAGTTTAATCAACTATATTAAGAGTGATAACTTAAAATGAGAAATTGCTGATGCTCCTTTATACTTAGTCTCTCCTGGGCAGGTGGGTCATTAAGATTTGGTTCTTCAACCCATTAAAAAGAGAGCGTAAATCTTTTTACTGTTTGGATACTATATCATCCAAACTTGTATCTGTGCATATGGTTGAGTGCTTGCATTGCATATGATTTGTTAATGACTTGTGTGATGTATGGTATGTCTGGTTATTCACTGAGCTGTGGTTTCACTCATACTCCTACAGTCTTTTCAGGTTCACTTTACGACTCTGGTTAGTTACATCCAAGAATATGACTCCGGTAAGAGCTTTGAAGCTAGAAGTCTACAGATATATATTAGTTTGATGGTTATGTACTATTAGATTAGATTATTTAGTTGTGTAGTACAAAAGAATTATATGGTTTGTAAGAGTAATGTAATGTTTATTCACTAAGTCATTTCTCTCATATATTTGTTATTTCTTATCAAGCAACTAAAAAGATTCTGTAGTTTTGAAAACCTGTCATTCTCTGAAGATAATCTAGTAATAGTATTCAAGTGTAACTTGTTTACTACTACTAAGGTACCCTCAGGGCGTGACAATGCTTCTCTCTCATCTTCGAAACACTTGGACATAAATGAAACACGAGACAAAAACAATTCATTTCAAGTCATCGTGCTTTTATTTAAGGGAAGCACGACTTGAGTACAGCTTGTCTTATCGTGTTGTGCTTCTGGCTAAGACAAAACATGACTTGTTCTTTGTATTGTGTTTCTTTTTTATTTTAACTTTAGGAGAAGCATGACTGAAACATGGTATATCCTATCACATCATGTTTCTCTCTAAGTAAAATCTTCGTATGGAACTATCATACCCTCAAAACAGGTCTAGTTAGATAACCTGAAGTTATCATATCACATGTGTACCCGTAATATGAGAATCGTCTTGCAAGTCAGAGTTTGCAAGGCTATACCTGAATAATTACTATGTAAATATCTAATATGAAATTACATTTGTGATAACTAAAGGAAATCCGATTTTCTACAATCCACTAAAACCGCAGAGAATCAGTATCCCCTACTAAATAGTAAAATAAAATAAAACAACTACGTTTTACAAACTTGAAACTACAACATTACAAATCTAATCCATAATCTAAACTTTTTTACAAGAATTTAAACTTAAATAGACTATACTATCTATCTATTTCTCATATTGATTTCGTCTTCCATCTTCAAAGGTTCTTCTCCACATTGATCTACCCCAAAACTGATGCTTTAGCTATCCTTGCACCAAAACTGTGGGGGTGTGAGCTCAACCATAGCTCAGTGGATAACAAAACCAAATCATACTACAAACAAATGTCAAACAAGTTTTTATTTAATAAACATATGCAATGCAGACTTAACCATATGATATGCACAGTTTAGATCACTGGAACCCAAACTAATGGAGATTTATGCTCTCTTTAGAGGGTTGAAGGACTGAATACATACCATTTATGCGCACTAGAACTAAGAACTAACGAAGGTAGTGCACACTCAACTTTGTGCCTTCAGCTCATATCCTTCTTAGCACAAAATTTTTTTGTTATATCACAGATATAACCATCAAATGCCCCTTGGACATAGCTAAGAAGGGAGGATTTCGGTTAGAAATGTTTTTTATCAAAAATTAACCTCTTTAACTTCCCCTTAGACTTAGCTAAGGAGAGGATTTTGTTTGAAATTCATTTTATTGAAACATAGCCTCTATCTATTCCTTAGACAAGACTAAGGGTGAGGACTTTCTTTTGAATTCATTTTGTGTATAGATCAAAATATTTACTGTCATGCCCCGAAGGGTATCCTAAACATGGCAGTTTGCCATACACAATTTAAAGCGTAGGAATAACCACCTTAGTCATGCGAAGGCTTCTATACTATGTACAAGGCGTCTAACACATGAAGGAGACACATCGGAGTGATACATTTTATGTTGATACAACTTCAGTAACAATGTAAAGGAAATTCAATTCACTATACTTCAAATACAAATCATTATACTTCAATTACAATTCATCAAAAGATTTCACTATATAAAACTATTACAAAGCAATTCACAAAACCTAGCTAATATCTTCAAGCATTCTTATATCCTGCCGGAATCCCGAAGTCATATTCGGCTCCAACCATCTTGGTCCCCACTTAGCATTCTTCAGATAACCTATTCATTCAAACATCTGTTGGGGTATAAGCTACACTAGCTTAGTGAGTGAGAACTTCCAAGATCACATTTATAGCACATCATATAAACAAGTGATTAGTCAGACAAGTGATATGCATCAAACATATGGATTCAACAAACATATGACCAACCGGAAATCATATGTGGATGGACTTACGCCCTCCATCCCGGGTTAGCAGATTAACGAATCCTGTGGTACAACGCCGTTTAAGCTCATGGCCAATTGAACTATAAATTCGTTTTAAGGACAACGATTAACCAAACTTTACACTGTTTAGGATCACGGGATATCGAACAAATGCTAATGCTCCATCCCCATCGTGATATGAATGAGTTCAATTTCATCTTCAATTCCCAATAATCAATCATACTAATTCTTTTAAGTGATCAATCAATAATCGTAGATAGACAATTCTAATTCATCTATAGAAGTAATAGTTAATCACCTGGCTTCGATATTCTTATATTCCATTTCTCATATCAACAACAACCATACATAGTTCCCATTCATCCTCATCATGCATATCCATTTTATCTTTACCAAATATCTAGTGCAACTATCACTACAATCACATACAATAAATGGAATTGGAAGTAATACTCACTCGGCCATTGGATCACCGGTCTCTTAGTACAAGTAATCCGGTGGTAAGGAATCGTTGATATCGGGGTCACCTAAAAAGGAAGAAATATCCTAATAAGTATTTCATCACTTAACTAGTCCAACTATCTCATACAAACTATCAAATTCGTAATTCTCGTCCTAAGCGGGAATTCCAACTTAAAACGGTCATAACTTGGTCGTTTAACTCGGAATTTAGCAAATTATATATCGATCTCTATCTACTTCGAAAGATCTATCTAATTCTAATATCATATTTATGTTTTGAAAACTTAGAATCTTTGAAAAGATCGGATCAGATCAGAATAGTAGCAAATTCCAATTCCGAAAAATAGTTTTGTAAATGTTTATAATATTCCTATGACATAGATAAACTATACATGTAATGTTGATAATTTCCTATCATGAATGGCATGTTATGAGCTTGATGTATGCATTCTTTCGACAATATTTTCTAAAAGGAATTTTAGAAACTTTTTATTTGCAAGACTCCATGGCTATTTACTTTTAAGAAAACTAGTTTCCTAACTTTGATCATTTTCATTTGTTTTGGATTTATTTCTTAAGAAAATATAATTATCCTTATTAAAATTTAGTCTTCATTATATCTATTACTTATGACCTTCATTTCTACATAAAACTTTCTATTTTACACTTTGTAATCATGTTTTCAAGTAGGGTTGATTCTAAAATCCGAATTTTATAAAAATTGTTTTTGTGGTGATTCCTTTAAGTAAAAATCATTTCATACTTAGAAAATTAAAGCTCAACCATACCTAGCTACTAAGGACTATATTTTTTTAATAAAACTTCTATTTTGAGTTTGGAAAGTAAGTGTTTTCATGCCATTACTCCATTATTACGAATTTCTTAAAATGACAACAGCTCAAATTTTTCTACTTTATTTCTACAATACATCATGCCTATATGTATTACCTACAAGTTATTGTTATGAAGGTTATGAGATGATCTACCTATATGTATACATATAGTACCAAGAATTCTTTTTGAAAACCTTTACTTTGCAAAACCTTGAATTTTACTAGACTTAAAAAAATAGTTTTTCTTCTTGTAAAATCATACTTGCTTTTATCAAAACTCAACCTTGATGACCTATATAACCATCATCTTCATTATTTCAACAAAAACCTTCATTTTAGGGTTAGAAAATAGGTGTTTACTTAGGTGGTTTGCCTAAGTACGAATTTTAAAATTTTAAAAAATGAAAATATTGTTTAACCTATTCTTGGAAACCATTTGTTGTTCTAAGATTATATTTTGATAAACCTCTTTTATCCTTATCCAAACGTGGTCTTTGTTATATATATTCCCTAGGACTTCCATTTTCCTATAAAAATTATCATTTTGGTATTTGGAAATAGATGTTTAAATGGTAGCTATTTTCAAATCCGAATTTTGAAAATTCATTTGAGCTTGTTTTCTTTGTAAAACTCATTTAGTCTTTCAAAAACCACTTCCTAATCAAACCTACCCCTTAAGGCTTCCATTTCTTTAATAAAAGTCTTGTTTTGAAGTTGAAAAATGGGTTTTCAAAATTGGACCTTGTTGATATCCGAATTTACAAAATTTATTTTGGACGTACCTTTTGCTAAAATCTATCTAAAATTATGGAAATTCATCCCTTACATAACCTATCTTAAGAGCTTTCCATATCTTGAATAAAAAATTTATTTTTAAGTTGGAAAACATGTTTTTAAACTATACCTTGGCCTAAATCCGAAAATAAAATTTTGTTTTGAAAATTAATCTTTAAAAATCATCTTTGAACTATATAAAATGAAGTCTTGATGATATATATACATTAAGCCTTCATTATCTCAAGTAAAAATTTCATTTTGACACTTGGAAAGTGATTTTTAAATAAGGGTCTTGCCTAAATACGAATTTCACTATTTTTATTCAAGTTCAAATCTAAGATCTACACATAATATGAACATGAACATAAAAGAAATGCATGGTAGTAAACTATAAACTCATAAATCTAAACTTTACTCCTCAAAATCATTCATTTATGATACCTATTCCTTAAGCCTTTCATTTTAAATGAAAAATACACATTTTGAAGTTGAAAAATAGCTTTTCTAAATATGGTTCTCTTTTAATCCGAATTTTGAAAAATGATTTTTGTTGGAACTAAAATAGATCTTGAGCTTTCTAATACTTTCCTACTATCATCAAGCTATTACAAGTTATCTAAGAGCATAAAACAAAAGTCAAATGCATGCATAAACTTAAAACAACTAGATCTAGTCTACTAAACTAGTTATAAATGTATGAACACTAAGATAGATATGTGAATATGAATAGATGATGAACATGTGCACAAATCATCAATAACAATAGCATAGCTTAATAATAAAACAAGATAATAGCATAATAACTCATGTAACAAGCTCTAAAACATTGTGATGATAAGGATTTCATGTTCAAGTGTTTCCACTTCCCTATCTTGAAGCTCATGGGGATTTTGCGTGGAATCACACATGAATGAACTTGCCATTATATGTTTCAAGATCCTAAAGTATAGATCTTTTACCTTTTGGATGTTTGGAACAAGAAACTTGAAGAAAAATATGTGAATATGTGTGTGTAGGAGTGTTCGGTTTTGGCAAAGGAAGGGAAGAGAGCTTTTGGAAAATTTTCTAAAAGAGAGAAAGAAGAAAGAAAGAAAGTGGAAAGAAGTTGGCATAAAGGGATTTTTATAGACTTGTGGATTAGGGTTTGCTTTGTATAAAGAAAAGAAAATAAAACAAATTGGAGAAAGGGAAAATGGGGAGAGGGTGCATCGGTTTTGGGAGAAATAGAGAGAGAGGGAGTTGTTTGAGTTGTGTTGTGTAAGATTCAAAATTAATTAAGGTAATTTAAGTAATAAAGTTATATTGGAAAAGTAAATTGCAAGGAAAATGATGTAATTGTAAGAGTAGGGTATAAGGATGTAAGAAATAGGTTATGGGTAGTTGTACTTATGAATAGTGTAGAAGAATTCAAAAAGTAGATTTGACATTTAAAGTACCGGTAGTAATGAAAATATGATAAAAAGGTTACAACTGTAATTTTTATAACCCGAAAAATTGTATAACTGATATATTTGGAAATCTTATGAAATTACGAGTTTAACGATACTAATATCATATATTTAATATTTCGAGCCTTGGGGCACACTTTTCGAAGTCGATACCCGATCGGATTCGAAATAAATCGAAAATTCGCTAATCTTATCTTTTAAAGCATCGTATTGTTATTACGGACTAAACTACACCCTTTGCTCTTATTCCAACTACTTGATTTAGAAATACAAGATTGCCAGATCTAAACTACAAGGGTTTTCCGGGTGATTATCTGGTTTAGATCTTTGCCAATTTGGGAAACTTATATTTTATGTTTATACAACATATTAAATTTGAGAAATTTATTTTAAATTTGATTTTTTGTAAGTATTTAATATCTCTCAATGTTTTCGGAATTCTTTGAATTGAGTTTTATTTCCGAAGGTTTATCGTTATTTTTTTTTAATAATTGTTTTTTTTTTGTTCTATATTACCCGGTTTTACGAGTTGGAGTTAAATATAGAATTTATCATACATAGCGGTTTTGAATTTGAAGACTGTTGAGTTCTTATTTTATTTTTAAGGATTTTCATTTTCTCAAGAATAAGAAGTTTCTAGATTCTTCGGGATTTAGGACTTGTCGAAGCTCGGTATTAACTTGGAGTCATTTTTAGGGTTTATTTTCGAAGTTCATTTTGGAATTATTTACTGAAATTTTTTGGGGCTTACATTTACTCTGTCAACCAACCCTCCACTTCCCATAGAACCACCAAACATCTCTAAGTATTAATCTCTAAAGTCGACTCCTTCGATGCCTACTTAGTTTCCGTGAAGTCGATAACCCTACTAGTAGCCTCCATGAAGACCCACTAGTCCCAATCAAGTACTATTATAGAATTGAAACATTAATATGTGACGTGAACCCCTAGAAATGTGATGTGATGCAATGCATGATCAATTCATTTAATAGTCAATAAGAATTATGTCTTATTAGTTAATGTCCATATCATTTTCAGACAATCGACATTATATAAATCACAATTAACCCCACATAATTGTTTTCACTTATGGTTTAGTGAGTTATTAGTTAAATCCAATCATCAATCAACAAACGGATTCCCGAACCCCCTACATAATCATTAGATTTATATTATTTCCAATGCAACTAGATTACAAGCACAAGCAAGGTGAAAAGATTGTTATTACCCACTTGACATCCAAGCTAAATCTGAACTATTCTCTAGAAAGACCAAAGCACCTTCCCCATCGATCATCCACAACATTATCATCAACATCAAATCATCATCATCCTTCATATGAAATTCAAATAGGAAAAGAAAGTTGGCTAAAGGCTATTGAAGAGAATATATAACTAAAGCAAACATCTAATCAAGAACGTAGATTCATTTTAAGATCCTATTTGATCAAACACTAAGTAGGAACCCCGCCATGGTTGCAAAGTTTGCCCTACCAAGATACGAACAGTTTTCCATTGTCTATCAAAGTATTTCCTTTCTTTTTGTTTATAGTCTTCTGTTACAAAAACGCCATCAAAACATTCATATACAAAACACTCATTTCATAACAATCTTATACTTGAAACAACACATCTTCTTATCACTTAAGGTCTAGTTTATTACAATCACATATAAATCATTTACTCAAAGGATTCATGTTGACCTAACTTAATTATCTGACTCATTTTTATCTTATTGAAGCTCATTAATCAACTAACTTTAGTTATATTATTATTTCATTTTATTTTAAGAATGATGTTAACTCAAGTCCATTAACTAATTCATTTGATATTTATAGACCATATTAAGTCTCATTTAGTTGCTAAATTAGATTAAGCCAATTGAGACTTAGATTTGTTAACTAAGTTCATTTTATGTCTAAGAAGTCTAAACTTGTTATATTAACTCGTTACCCTAATGGTCTCAAAGAAATCATGAATTATCATGCTTAACTACACAGACATAACTAATGAAACAATTATAGCTTAAGCTTTGTTATTTCTAGAATTTCCTAAAACTTACAACATGGTAATTATAAGACTCTTTCTAAGCTTTTCATAGCATTTGAAATCACTTTAATCCGAGTTTGGATGATGAAATTATGATAAAATCAAGTTAACTTAATAAAGGAAAGAAAAACAAGGAGATTTGGATCCATACAAGCCATGCCAATGGTAGTGATCACCACGCCCTACATCACACCCCATATCAAGGCATGTGTAAAATTAGCAAGAGGGTAGAGGCTACCATGCCCTTTGCCATGCCCCCATATGGCATAGTAGTGGGCACAGTAGCTGCCATGCCCTCTGCCACGGCTCATGGGGAGGGGCATATCAGCCCAAAAACATCCTTATTTTTCTTCTTCTTCTTCTTCAAGTTACTTTTCTACATGTTTTATCCATCAAATTCCATTCCAACACCTTATCAACTTCAATATCACTTATAACACTTCTACATCCATTATTACATCTTATTTACTCAATTCATCTCATCAATCCTTTAATCTATCCATGAACACACATATACACCTAGGTCTTTAATGTATAAGTTCATACATCACTTGTTTACAAGTTTCTACTCAAGCTTTACTCCTAACTAGCATTAAATCATCATATAACAACAATCACAACAAATAAAACAAAGAAACAACATTAAACTTACATGTTAGATGAACTACATGGGATTTGTTCTTGCTCCTACTACCACTTTCTTCGCTCTTGAAGTTTTTACTAACATGCTTTCCACCTTTTTTTCTCATTTCTGACTTCATTCTATCTCATGAACTTCTTGAGATTAAGATTTAATGGTGGAATTAAGAAAGAAGAAAAATAAAGGGAAAGAAATGTAAAAGAAAAGGAGAGGAGGAAGAAAAGAAGAAAAAGAAAGGGAAAGAAACATAAAAGAAAAGAAAAGGAGGAAGAAAAGAAAGAAGAATGGTAGCAATAAGAGAAAGAATAGGATTAAATAAGATAGAAATAAAGTTAATTAAGGATATTTAGGATTAAGGACTTTGTTTTAAACTTATCATATCATTATCTTGGGCATAAAAAATAATTAGGAGAAGATTTTAGAGTATAAATAAGTAAAATCACTAACTTAACTTGTGAAGCATTTTTAGAAATTTAATTTTATAAAATTTGATGTTTAGTTGAGTTTGAGCTTAGAAATTGATACTTTTAATTAAGCAGGTAATCTCAAAATTCATGAAAATTGGAGATACACAATTCAGATTGAAGAAGCTATATTTGAGTATTTCAGAAATCTAAGCATTAGACTTAAGAAAATTTTAGATCATTTATAGATTAAAAAAAAGAGTATTCAAATTAAAATTGATTGATAAAATAGTAAAATTTGGCCTGATGGGAAAATGATCAAGGTAAGTAAATAAGTTGAAAGAAATAGAGTTCAAATTTGATAAACAAAAGAATTTAAGAAATTGGGTTTATAAAATGGATAATTGAAATAGTTAAAAGATTGAAAAGGAGTATTTGAAATCTCAAGTTCAATTAAGCCTATTTATTAATTGATTATATCAATCTATCCATTTATAACCTATAATTCACATTATTTATTTTAACTAAACTATCTAAACTCAATCATTAAATTACACTCTAAGTAACTTTACGATTAATTATCCATTGGTAGTTGACATTATATTACTTTAGTTTTCATAATCAAAAGCTCTTAATCATTTTAGGATTTTATTCTTTCATTGTTTTATTCCAATTAATTTAGATTAAATTTTAATATTGTTTTCACTTCTATTGTAATTTTGAATTATTTAATAATCTATTATTTATGGGGTTAATACCTTCATATTTATGTATTCATTATCCAACATATTTAATATTTGTTGTTGAGTTATGTTTTCTTGCTATATTAATTTGGGGTTCCTTGTAATATTTTTATTTTATAAAATGCCTCAAAATTCAAGTTATGTAGTTTTAGTACCATTATTTTATAATTATTTATTTACTCATCATTCATTTCTTTAATTATCTGGAGTATTTTATTTTATAACTTTGGTTATTATTATTACTAGCTTGAATCTCATTTTCATTTATTTGTACCTATATATATTCTAACTTCATCCTTGTTATTTTTATAGAATTTTATCTTAAATCATAATGATGCAAATTTTTAAACGATCATCAAATTATTTAAATTTCAATATATTTAAATCGCGAGAAATGTCTTTCATGAATTTTCTTAAGACTTTTTCAATAATTTTACATTATTTTCTTAATGATTATTATTTTTGAAATGTATGGATTTGAGTTATTACAGAAACACAATGAGATATACGTTGATCTGCATTGGGCGTGTTTCCATTATGAAGATAACATGGGGGTGAAACATAATCGTGTACCTACCCATGTCCTTTAAAAATAAATAAATAAATAAAATAATAAAAATTTATTTTTAAAATTTGAAATAATGGAATGTGATATAAAGATATATGTATGTATAAATGCTAAGTTATGTTTTGACATGGGATATTACCCAAGTTTGATGTTCGATGAAGAGATTTAGCTTTTGTTTATGAACTAATATTAAGTTTTATATGAAATGATTTGTTGTTACAGATTCATCTCCTCATTTAAGTTTGTCTATTAATCTTTTACGAGATATTACAAGTAGCAGTAACTTGATTGTTGAATGCTATGGTAGGCATCTTGTAAATTGGATTATAAACAAAGATGATTTAAAGGTGTTTGAATCGTTTATGCGTGTGCTGTTGAATCTGGTCTGAGGAGTGGCAACCCTATTAATGATGTCAACATGGTAGTTAGGAGCTTAGGTCATGATGCAATGATGCTTTATAAGTTGCTCGGTAGGTAGTTAATGGGGGTAACGTATCAGCATAATGTTTACTTATTCTTAAGGAGGAGTAATATAATTTAGTTCACATTTATAGGACCAATTAAATTAAGTAATATTATGGATTACATTAAGTAAAGACGAGAAACGACTATGAACCCCAGATGAAACTATTATCTTGTAGATGTTCCAACAGTGAGAATATTTACACTACAACAATGTGAAGAGGCTCCTTCAATTGATACTTTAGAAGTTACTTTATTAATTGCAAAACATCATGCTTATGCACTAATAAAGATAGGTGCTATGCATACATGCATAGCTGAAAAATTCATGAATGGATGTAGTCTGGATTTTAAAGTGTTGCTTGATGAAATAATGTGCACTAATACTCCTGTTGGTGTGAAATCTAAGGAAACCTACATTTGTAGAAATGTTGATGTGTTGATTGCCAATGTGACTATGCCAATTGACATGCTGGTTTTATCTATGACTGGTTTTGATGTAATTTTGGTTATGAATTGGTTGAATTTGTATAAAGTTACCATAGATTGTAATAAAGTGGAATTGAGCTTTGATTTGTAAAATGGAAATTTTACCTATGTTCTAGAGAGACAAAGACCCAAAAGTATGTATAGCAGGGAATTTTGAGAAAAAGCTATGAGGACAATAGTAAATGTTGAAGAGTTGAATGTTGATATAACACTGGTAGTAAAAGATTTTGCAAATATATTTCCTAAAGAATTGTGGGGTATATTTCCTGATCCAGAAATTGAGTTTGGGATTGATGTGATTACAGGAAAATCTCCTACATCAAAGCCTCCATATATAATGGCTTTGACAGAATTAAAGGAATTGAAAAATCGATTAGAAGGATTACAGAATCTTGTTTTTATTTGACTTAGTATTTCACCATGGGGTTCTCCAATGTTATTTGTGAAAATAAAAAGATGGAAGTTTAAGAATATGTATAGGTTACTAGGAATTGAACCAAGTAACTCTCAAGAACAAATATCCTTAACTAAGGATCGATGATTTATTTAATTAGTTAAGAGCAACAATGTTTTTGAAGATTGATTTAAGGTTTAGGTATCATCGCTTAGAATTAAACAACAGGATAATCCTAAGACTGCTTTTTGTACCAGATATGGACATTTTGAGTTCTCATCCATGCCATTTGGTTTGACAAATGCCTCCATTGCTTTCATGACTTGATGAATTGGATATTCAAAGATTATCTTGATCAATTTATAATTGTGTTCATAGATGACATATTGGTGTATTCCAAAATCATGAAAGAAGATGAAGAGGACTTGAGACTTGTTCTATAAAGGTTGAGAGAAAAGAAGCTTTATGCAAAGTTTAGTAAGTGCAAATTTTGGTTAGAAGAAGTCACGTTTTCTAGGCCATGTTGTTACAAAGAATGGAATATCAGTTGATCTAGAGGAAATCATAGCTGTAATCGATTGGCAAAGACCTACGAATGCCACGAAAGTACGTATTTTTCTGGTATTAGCCAATTACTATAGAAGATTTATCTAATGATTCTCAAAGATTAAATCTCCAATGACAAGATTAACGTAGAAGCATATGAGATTTGTGTGGGATGATAAATGTGAAAGAAGTTTTCAGGAACTAAAGGAACAATTGGTATCAGTGTCAGTATTAACATTACTAGTTAGTGGAAAGGAATTTGTAATCTAGAGTGATGCTTTAATCCAAGGATTAGGATATGTTCTAATACAGGATAATAGAGTGATCGCTTATGTGTCAAGGCAATTGAAGCCCCATGAAAAGAATTATCTAGTTCATAATTTAGAACTTGCAGCAGTAGTTTTGGTTTGTTATGGAGACATTATCTTTTTAGAAAGAAATGCAAGATATACACCAATCATAAAAGCTTAAAGTACGTCTTCATGTAAAAAGAATTAAACATGCGATAAAGAAGATGGCTTAAGTTAATTAAGGACTATGAGGTAGAAATTTTATATCATCAGGCCAAAGGAAGTGTGGTTGCAGACGCTTTAAGCAGAAAGAAAAAGTTTAATATAGCAACTATGCTTACCAGTCAAAAGGAAATTTTAGAAGAACTCCAAAGATTAGATATTGAGATAACTAGAAAGAAAGTGAATGTCATGCTTGCAAGTTTGAGTTTACAACCTTCTATTCTTGAGTAAATTAAGTAAAGTAAAAAAGAAGAATCAAAAGAGGAAAATTAGCAAGTGTTATAAAAATGAAAAAAGAAAAGAGTTGAGAATTGATGATCATGGTCACATTAGACATGGAAATCAAGTATGGGTTCCCAAGATAAATGAATTGAGAAAAGAAGTGATGAAGGAAGCTCACATGTCAACCCACTCCATACATCTGGGCAATGCTAAGGTGTATAAAGATTTGAAGAAGCATTATTAGTGGGAATACATGAAGCGAGATATTGCAAAAATTGTGTCTAAATGTCTAACTTGTCAACAAATAAAGATTAAACATCAAAGACCCCGCAGGGAGCTACAACCATTGTCAATTCCAAAATGGAAATGGGAAGATTTAATGATGGACTTTGTGATTACTTTGTCGAAGACTTTAGCTAAGAATGAAGTAGTGTGGATAATTTTGGACAAATTGACTAAGTTAGCACATTTTATTCCTCTGAGAGTTGGTTGTTCACTAGAAAAGATGGAAAAGATCTATATTTGAGAATTAGTAAGACTTCATAGAATACCGATGTCTATTAAATCAGATAGAGATACAAGATTTGTAAGTTGCTTTTGGAAAAGTTTATATGAAGAACTTGGTACTAAACTTTAGTTCAACACTTCTTTTCATTCCCAAACTGATGGAAAACTAGAAAGAACCATTCAAATTACGAAAGATATGTTAAGAGCTTGCATTTTAGATTTTGGTGATCGATGGGATTATCATTTACTGACTGTGTGAAAACACTAAGTTTATAATTTATAACTCCTATTAATTCTAAATTCACACAAAGGCAGTGTACCTATCATGTAATATAGAGATTAATCGGGATCGTCCTCAGGGAATATGATATGCAAGTACTAGTAATAACTTTATTTCCACTATCTAACTCAACAAATTTAAATGGTTTTATACTATTATACTATGAACTAATCTAAATTATGTAGAAGCAAAATGAATAAAAATTCTAACAATGGGCAAGATTCAATTAAGACTAATAACCTAGATTTTTGTTTTACATCCTAATTATTATATGAATCATTGGTACTCAATTATGAATTTTGGATTGAATTCTTTAAGCTGTAGAGTTCCTTAATTAAACAGATAATTCTTTCGAATCTATCAATTTGTCTAAACCTAGGTTAATCAATTAGGATGTCTCCTCAATCAATAGCAACCTAAATTTGCATAAAGATCATGAACCCCATTTAAATTATCATATACAGAAAATTCTTGCTATTCTATGTCTAGAATTACAAACAAATCTCATCAATTACATAGATCTATTCATAAAAGTAACCTATCGATTAACTTAAATGAAAATCAAAACATAAAATTGTATTCCGGTCATACAAAATTAATCACAATTAAGAACATGAAATTGAACAAAAATACATCAATCCTTCATTATGAGTCAATTTCTTCACATAATAATGTTGGAATTAAACAAAACCCAGATCTACAAATTTACTCTAACATAGTCATTGATGACAACACATGAAATCTGAAACGAAAAGTAGAAATCATGATATCACCCTTGAGAATTGAAGCCAAAAACTTGTGAATCTTTCCTCTAGAGTAGTCTTGACTTGTTGTTGTAAATGGGTCTTCAAGAATCTTGCCTTCGTTGTATTTCTCTCTTTGAATCTCTCTCTCTCTCTCTTCTGATATTGTGTTTCTTCTTGTATGGTGTGTGTTGTGTTGATTCTCTCCCTTTCTTCAATTTATAAAGAAATTTTGAGGTAGAAGAGTTGTAATACTTCATGAAGCTACGTGTCTTTTGGCTCCCAAATGGTCTCTTTGTAATGCCCAACCATTGTGTTTTTAAGAAGCAAGAAGTCACCATCCTTCGTAAAAATCGTGTCTTTTAAGGATAAAAATTCTGTCAAAAAGACAGAGCAAAAAGACAGGACGTTTCAATATGTGTTGTCCCTCCTGCACTCCTCTTCAAAAGACAGTGTGAATTGACAGGGTGTGTCTTTCTGGTGTGTCCTTCTGATGTATCTTTTCCTTGCTATTTTGAACACTTTTGGTCTTCCATCTTTGTATTCTTGACCCGTTTTGCTTTCTTTTATAAATTTTCTCCATTAATATCCTGAAAGCTAAATTAAATAATTTTAAGTGCAAAATTCATAATATTAATAAATAAAATGATTATTAAAATATAATTAAGCACTTATAATTTAGGAATAAATTTGGTTTATCAAATTCCCCCACACTTAAACATTGCTTGTCCTCAAGCAAATAATTAAGGACAATAAAAAAAAATTCAAATAACTCAGAAATGGAAAATCATTTAGTATTTATTAATTAATAGCAACTTGCTTTAATACCTATTGCTCAAATCTATTATAAATGTAACTAGTATACCATAATCAAAATTCTAAAACTAATCCAAGTAAGTTAAACTTTACCCTCACATTTAATAACAGATTCCAAAGTCACAAAATAAAAGCAAAGTCAATCAATAGTAAAATAAATCTAGTTACCTTTCACCACCAATTAATAAGTATATAAGACTTCAATTATTTCTCTTAAACATAGCAATCTAAAGTGAAAGTATTTTGTATCAATTTTTCCCTTGGATTTTCTCCTTTCTTTTTATATCTCTTTATCAAAGCCTTTAGAGGGACGGGTTTTTGCCCGCTTCTTTGTTTTCCTCTAGACGGGTTTTTGCCCGCTTCTTTTCAGCTTTTTTTTTTTTTTTTTTTTTTATGAGTTAGGCTTGATTTATGCCATATCAACTCAATTTCTATGTACAATTCAGCACATCAATTTTTTTCAAAGAGATTTTCCAAAAAGAATCACCAAGTGAAAAATATCATATACCCTTCCACTAAAAATTGCATAAGCTTTAAAAAATCTTTGAAAGAAGTATATACAAATTAACAGGCTTAGAAAATATGACTATTTAAATTTCAACTAAGGACTTCACTCCCTTTCTAGACTCTAGAGTCCATTACTAAATAGCAAGTAAGTTTACCCCACTAAGATTTCATCCTACAATTTCAACTAGGTACACTAATCACAAAATAGATGAGTAAGATATTACAAGTCACTATACTAATTTTAAATAATTTTCTGAGTTATAGATTCAAAAATATATTCTTAAAATACATTAGCAAAGTATAAGTGAGGAGTTTCTTTCTAAAATTCAACTTATCATAAAACAAGGATAAACCAATTTTTCCTTCAAAAATTTTACACCCCCACACTTAATTCTAACATTATCCTTATTGGCAACACATATATAGAAAGAGAAAAAAAAATGAGAAAAGGAAAATAGAACTTCCCTGTTCAAGTACAAAAGCCAGTTGCAAGAGAATCATCAACAAATAGTGTAATGGTGACAACAAGTCAAGTTTGAATCTGGGCTACAAAACAAAAACAAAAGGCAAAAGAAAAAAAAAATAAAACAAAGAAAATAAAACAAAAGTTAGCACTCATGATCCTACAAATGATCCTTAAGAGTCTTTCCAAGATTGGGTGCTCATATAATACATTCATCCAAAAATTAGAAATTAATCAAGTTAAGGGATTAATCTCCTTGATAGTCAGGATCATCCTCATCCTTTCTTTCTCTATCTCTTTTTCTTGCTAGCTGATGGTGTGGGAGTTGACATATTTCTTCTCCTTCTTCCTTAGATCCTTTATCTTGGCAATTAGATTATGACCTGTTCTTCTCATTGTTAACTAGAGCTAAGGATAGATATCTAAATGGTGATCAACATAGGGATCATAACACAAAAAAAATTTATTTCAACAACTCATTAAAATTGATGTCAAATGAGTTTAAATCAAATCAAGGGAAAAAGATCAGATTCCAGCATAACACGCCCAAAACAACACAAACAAGGCATTGTACTTAGCGTGTCCTCTAAATAGCCTATGTTTTCCCTTTCAACAGCCTGATATCAATCAATTCTATTAACCCATGCTTCTACAATTTTCTTCCTAAAGCACAAAATTCCAATCCTTCTTAACAAACCCAAAAGATATCACACTTTCAAAACAATTCAAGTGAATGTGAGGTACATGTAATTTGTTTTATCAGCCTTAAATTTTCATGTCATCTTCAAGATCCTTATTTCCATCTATCCAAAACAGTTCTAAGCATTTAGAACAAAATAAACCACCAATTAAGATCACATATATAACAAATATACTCTAGGAACATAGGGTATATAGCAATCACGCCCATATACAAATCTGCAGAATTTTTATCAACAACAAATATCATTCAAAGTTGCAGAATTTTTTTTTTTTTTTTTCAAATGGAGCTTCACGCACAACCAGAAAAATTCCAGCAAATTTGCGCAATTAACAATCCCAAAGTTCAACAATTCATACACGTCTCCATCATCCACACTATTTCCACATACTTCAAATACCATTCATCTTCTCAAACAACTCAAGGATCAATGCCAAAAAATCTGCAGAAAATTTCAGAACATAACGCGCAATGAACACGCCAAGAACAGCCCCAATTTTCTCATATAGCTTTCTCCCAAAACTTGAAACATATGTCATACAAACCCATCATCTCGAGATCAATAACCCCCAAATTTCAACAACCATACACGCCTCAAACCACATTTGAAACGAAATGCAAAATCCACCCAAATCATGCCTATGAACCCACGAAATTTTCAGAACATAACAACCCCAAAAATAATTCATAACTAGTGTTTAGATGAGATAAAAACTCCTATAATTTGTTCAAACTAATCATCAACAACAATAGCTATGAGTTACGGTTACATGCAATATATATAAAACCTAAATCCTTAAGCAAGTCATCTTCATGATCATGGAAGCACGGAAGAAAATGAAGAAGATAACCAAGGAAAGTTTCAAAATACTTACTTGATCCTCCTTGGGTTTGATTGTTGAGTTTATGGATGATATAATGCAAGTATAGAAGGAGTTCTTGTCTTAGAGATAAAACCCTCTCTTTAAATTCTAAAGAGAAAATAAACTAAATGAAAGTAAAGAGGACCCCTGCGTTTTTTGTTTAAAATGAAATGGGCAGTAAAGGACACGGCCATTTGACAGGGCGTGTCTTTGTGTGCTGTCCTAATTTTATTTTATTTTATTTTTTTTTTTTTTTTTTTTTTTTACAAACAAAGATCTTCAAGCATAAATATACACGTACAAGACGTTTTTTTTTTTTTTTTTTTTTTTTACAAAAGTAAGGGACAAGACAAATTGACAGGCTGTGTCTTTATGTGTTGTCCTTCTGCTGGTGTCAAGTGAAAAATGGGCAGCAAGGGACACGGCCTTGGGACTGGCCGTGTCTTTTTGTGCTGTCCTCTGCCAATTTTTTTTTTTTTTTTTTTTTTAAGAATCATTTAAGAACAAGATTTAAGCATCAAGAATAATAAGATCATGAGTTTAAAATAAAATAAAAATAAAACAAAAAGGAAAAATAAAAATTAGACATGGGTTGCTTCCCATGAAGCGCTTTTGGTTATAGTCGTTAGCTCGACATATTAAAACCTTATAATCCACCAGGATCCCATGGGAATGTGTCCCACTCCCATGTTTCTAGGGTAAATTGAGGAAGTTTCTCTAAATTTGTGTTCTCAAGAATTAGAGTATTTGGAAAAGAGTTAAGAAATAATATATTAGTCTCTTCACATTCATCTTTTCCTTCAATAGACTCTAATTTATCTTCTTGACTATTCATATCTATCCTATGAACTACACTTTCATTTCCTTTCTCCACCAACTCATCCTTCATTTTTAATGTCTCCTCAAGTTGTATATCTAGATCATTTTCACTTGATGCATGAAATGGACTTGTAATTATCTCCTCATTTACTCTCTCATGTCTCTCAAGAGTTTCTAAATTTTCAATTAAACTAGATACCCACTCTTGAGATGGTCCTAAAAGAGTGGCCAATTCTTCTAAGCTTATGAGTTTATAAATAATAGGAGCACAAGATTGCCATGAGTCCGCTTCAAAAATTGCTTGCATCGTCCTAACAAACAAGTCTAGGTCATCAAATCTAGAATCAATGATCCTTTCCAAAAGAGATTTTTCCTGAGGATCTTTTTCAGTATGGTTCAAGGACATGGATGATTTTGTCTTTATGACTAGAGTATGGTTACAATATGAATTTTCAGAAAAATGTGAGACAGGTCTCTCACTTTGACATTCAAAAGTCCAATGTCTACCACCACACTCACTACAAATCATATCATTGAGAGTCATAGGATTAGTATCTATAATAGGGGATAATGCATTTGTATAAAATGAATTAGAGGGATAATAATATGGATTAAAACATTTATAAGACTCATGATCACCTCCACAATACAAACACAAAAATCTTATGCAATTCATAATTCATATAGTCAAGAAAACACAAGAACACATTCAATAAAGCAAATAACCCCAAAATTTATATTTAGATATATATATATATATATATACAAAAATTAGTTAGACTAGTAGACTTCAAGCTTTCCTAATATTGCCAATTCCCCGGCAACGGCGCCAAAAACTTGACTGTGTGAAAACACTAAGTTTATAATTTATAACTCCTATTAATTCTAAATTCACACAAAGGCAGTGTACCTATCATGTAATATAGAGATTAATCGGGATCGTCCTCAGGGAATATGATATGCAAGTACTAGTAATAACTTTATTTCCACTATCTAACTCAACAAATTTAAATGGTTTTATACTATTATACTATGAACTAATCTAAATTATGTAGAAGCAAAATGAATAAAAATTCTAACAATGGGCAAGATTCAATTAAGACTAATAACCTAGATTTTTGTTTTACATCCTAATTATTATATGAATCATTGGTACTCAATTATGAATTTTGGATTGAATTCTTTAAGCTGTAGAGTTCCTTAATTAAACAGATAATTCTTTCGAATCTATCAATTTGTCTAAACCTAGGTTAATCAATTAGGATGTCTCCTCAATCAATAGCAACCTAAATTTGCATAAAGATCATGAACCCCATTTAAATTATCATATACAGAAAATTCTTGCTATTCTATGTCTAGAATTACAAACAAATCTCATCAATTACATAGATCTATTCATAAAAGTAACCTATCGATTAACTTAAATGAAAATCAAAACATAAAATTGTATTCCGGTCATACAAAATTAATCACAATTAAGAACATGAAATTGAACAAAAATACATCAATCCTTCATTATGAGTCAATTTCTTCACATAATAATGTTGGAATTAAACAAAACCCAGATCTACAAATTTACTCTAACATAGTCATTGATGACAACACATGAAATCTGAAACGAAAAGTAGAAATCATGATATCACCCTTGAGAATTGAAGCCAAAAACTTGTGAATCTTTCCTCTAGAGTAGTCTTGACTTGTTGTTGTAAATGGGTCTTCAAGAATCTTGCCTTCGTTGTATTTCTCTCTTTGAATCTCTCTCTCTCTCTCTCTCTGATATTGTGTTTCTTCTTGTATGGTGTGGTGTTGTTGTTGGTGATTCTCTCCCTTTCTTCAATTTATAAAGAAATTTTGAGGTAGAAGAGTTGTAATACTTCATGAAGCTACGTGTCTTTTGGCTCCCAAATGGTCTCTTTGTAATGCCCAACCATTGTGTTTTAAGAAGCAAGAAGTCACCATCCTTCGTAAAAATCGTGTCTTTTAAGGATAAAAATTCTGTCAAAAAGACAGAGCAAAAAGACAGGACGTTTCAATATGTGTTGTCCCTCCTGCACTCCTCTTCAAAAGACAGTGTGAATTGACAGGGTGTGTCTTTCTGGTGTGTCCTTCTGATGTATCTTTTCCTTGCTATTTTGAACACTTTTGGTCTTCCATCTTTGTATTCTTGACCCGTTTTGCTTTCTTTTATAAATTTTCTCCATTAATATCCTGAAAGCTAAATTAAATAATTTTAAGTGCAAAATTCATAATATTAATAAATAAAATGATTATTAAAATATAATTAAGCACTTATAATTTAGGAATAAATTTGGTTTATCATTTACCGTTAGTCGAGTTTGCATATAACAATAGTTATCAAAGAACGATACAAATGGCTCCCTATGAAGCTCTATATAGAATAAGTATAAATCTCCTCTACATTGGGATGCGGTAGGTGAGTGAGCTATTTTTGGTCCAGATTTAGTAAAACAAGCAATAGACAAGATTCAAATTGTTAAACAAAGAATAAGCGCAGCACAAGATAGATACAAAAGCTACTTAGATAACAGATGAAAACTATTGGAATTGGAGATTGGTGATCATGTGTTTCTTAAGATATCTCTAACAAAAGGAGTGTTTGATTCGGAGTTAAACGAAGTTGAATCCAAGATACATTGGTCCATATGAAATTCTAGAAAAGATTGGACCATTGGCATATGAGCTAGCACTGCCTCCAAGTTTAGTAAGTGTACACAATGTATTTCATGTGCCGCAGTTGAGAAATGTATATCAAATCTAAATGCTATCATCAGTATACATCAACCAGAGATCTAACCAAATCTATTCATAGTGGAGAAACCCATCAAGATTTTAGATCAAATGGATAAAGTTTTGAGATGGAAGATAATCCCATTTGTTAAAGTACAATGAAGTGGACAAATAGAATGAGAAGCGACTTGGGAAGGAGAAAGTGTTATGAGGTAGACGTATCCTAAGTTGTTTGATCAGTAAGGTAAAATAAGTTTTGAGGACGAAACTTCTTTGAGGGAAGAATGAAATAACCTAAACTATTAAGCTTAATTAAATTTGCATTTTGGTATATATTGATTTATTGATATGTGAAATAATTATAAATGTAGTTAGTTAATAAATTGAATGTATTAGTGCAATTGAGCTTTGGCCTTATGTTGTTTGTTTTATGAATGAAGCCCATGAATTTTTTTCCTATTTAAAGCAAAGGAGATCCAAACCCTAAATTGATTTTGAAACAAGCCCAACTTTTGCTAAATATAGCCCAAGCCCATATTTTGTAAAATTTAGCCTAAGCCCAAGTCCAAAAGCAAATATCCTTCTTAAGTCACAAAAGCCAAAGCAAATTTTAAGATAACAACAAAGCTAATTTTTACAAAATCACATCTCAAAGCAGCCCCTAACCGACATTTCTCTTCAAATCCAAATACTCCATCCTTTTGATCTAATTTTTCTTTCTAAATTCATCAAGAACTTCTTCTAGTTTTATCTATAAGTTAAGGAAGCTTAAGGTGATGTGTTGTTTACTTTTCTAAGTTTTATTCTCTTGTTTCTTGCAATGAAACAGCTCCAATATGGTTGATATTCAAATGATTTAAAGACTGAGTTAGTTGATCTTTAGAGCTTGCAATGGATGATTGTTATAGTTGTTTTGATAGACAAGGGAATTGGTATGGTTGATGTGATGATTCAATGTCAAAAATGAAGTTATGGGAGTTGTTTGATGAAGGGCATGTGAAGTTTATGTATGTTTGGTGCTATTAAGTGTATGTGTTGATTATGTGAAAGTTGATTGAAGTAAAAATTTAATGTTTAAGTGTCCAAGTATACATGCCCTGTTTTTCGAAGGTAAACATGAGGGAAACACGAAGCAATGTTTCTAGTTGTGTATCTCATCGAGCGTTCGAAATAAGACTACTCGAAAAGAAATATGAGGGGAACACGACAACCTCAATTCGACTGTGCTTCTCACTATGTGTTAAATAAAGTGGGAAAGTATGACAGCACAGGTGGAACACCGTCACGTATACCCAATTGTGTTTCTCTTTGATTTCTTAAGAAATTGGTCTTTCAATGATACATGACTAGAACATAGTTACTCCTATTAAACTGTGCTTCTCTCTCACCTCCAAAACACTTGGACATAATGAAACACGAGACAAAAAAATTCATTTTAATTTGCCGTGCTTTTATTTAAGGGAAGCATAAGACTTCTTTTATCTATGTCATGCTTCTTGCTAAAACAAAACACGACTCATTCTTTGTATTGTGTTTCTCTTTTATTTTAACTTTAGGAGAAGCACGACTGAAACACGGTGTATCCTATCACATCGTGCTTCTCTCTAAATAAAATCTTTGCATGGAACATAATGAGATACACGTTGATTTGTTTTAGGCATGCTTCTATTATGAAGAAACACAGGGGCGAAACACGATCATGTACCTGTTAATGTTCTTTCGAAGAAAAATAAAAAAATAAATAAAATAACAAAATTTATTTTCAAAATTTGAAATAATGAAATGTGATATAAAGATATATGCATAAATGCTAAGTTATGTCTTGACATGGGATATTACCCAAGTTTGATGTTTGATGAAGAGATTTAGCTTTTGTTTGTGAACTAATATTAAGTTTTATATGAAATGATTTCTTGTAACAGATTCATCTCCTTATGTAAGTGTGTCTACTGATCTTTTACGAGATACTATAGGTATACAGTAACTTGATTATTGAATGCTATGGTAGGTGAAGTACCCTAAACCTTCACCTAGATTAGAAATTAAGTTTAGATGGATTAAATGAATCAAATGAAGTACAGGAAATAATTAGATAAGTTGGTATAATTAGATTTGTAATTAATAAAGTTAAAATTTGATATTTCAATTCCTAAACCCCTAAACATGTTATTAAAATATTTAGAGGATTCCTAAACCCTTAATTTATAGCTTAAATTCTAATTTCTAAATCCCTGTAAAATTTGAGTTCATTTATTTGTATAAAAATATCAGTTCTTAAACCCGAACTCAAATTAAATATCATTGTATCTAAAATAAATTCATAAAATTAAGTTTTTATTTTAAGTTCTTAATTTCTAACCTATTAATTCATGAATCATCTTCTAACTACTTCTAGAACTATAGATTTGATATGATAGTTCTAAATTTAACACTCAATTTTGAAAATATCCTTATATTTATCCTTTCCCTTTTGTATTTCCTTTTTCTTCTCTGCCTTTTATCTTTCTTTTTCCTTCTCTCTCTCTCTCTCTCTCTACTTCTTCTTCTTCTTCCTTTCCTGTATCTAGTTCTTCTTCTTCTTCTTTCCTTTTTCTTTTTCTCTCAAATTCTTCTCTTTAAATCTCAAATTCAAGAAGGAATAAAAGAGAATCAAGTTAGAAATGGAGATAGGAGAAGGAAATCAAGATTAAAATTAGCTCCAACAAGTTAGAAAGAAGAAGAAGAAGAAAGAAAAATAAGAGATAAGTTTTGTTTTTCCTTGTTTTAATTGTTATTTACTTTGTTTTAGTTGTTGTTTATGTTTGTATGTTATGATTTAATGGTGGATGCATGTTTGGTTGTTGAGGAAGATAATGAATAGTGGTTATGGGGGTTTGATGGAGGAGTTGATGGTGTTTGATTTGTTGAATGGATTAGAAGTGTTAAAAACATGAAAACTAGTTTGTATGATGTTTAGATGATGTTTTGATGGAAGCAAATGTTGTAAAAGTTGATAAAATGATGTGTAAGAAACTAATGAAATTCATGACAGTGGAAACAGGGGAACACGGGCCGTATACGTGCTCATGTAGAATTTTTTTAAGCTATTGGACATTTTTTTTACTTCAATACGGCCTTATACATAGGCTTTGGAGCAGCCCATGTAGAAAAATTTCAGTTCTGATAAAAAATTTCATCCAACACGACCTCAAACATAGGTTGTGTAGCCTGGTCGTGTAGCTTCCCCTGTTTCGTAACTTGATCGTAATTTGATGATAACTTTTTCATCGTACCTTCGATTGAGGCGATTCAAGTTAATATATAAAGCTTCAAAAGAGTTCTATAACTTTTATGTTTTAAGTTTTTGAAAATTAAAAAAGTTTAAATGCTTAAATTTTACATCTTTTTAGTTGATATATTTTCCAAACAAAGTTAAAAACTCTTGTTTGCTTGTTAAATGTATGTTTGCTTAGGAAAGAACTTGTTGAGCTAAAATAAAGATATTAAATGATAGTTAATGTGTTATATTAGTTAATTGATATAATTAAGCATGGATTAAGTGGATTTATAGATTTAATAGATAATTTGATTTTACATAGAGTTGGATACAAAATGAACTTAGTTAATAATCTAAGTTCAACATGGCTTAATAAACTTGAATGAATTAAAATGAATTAGATTGATTAAGCATAATCATTCCAGCTAAGATTAAGTCAACATAGACTAAAGTTAATAAGAATCTTAGTTATAAAATGACTTATTTAATAATCTTAGTCTAACTTGACTAAATGGACTTGAACAAGTTAAAATGGATTAAATTGATTAAGTTAGATTAACTTAGCTTAGTAATTGGATAAAATGATTTATTCTAATCAATTTGACTAAAATTTAGTTAAAGAGTTAATGGTCAATAATTGGTTTAAGTTAATGAGATAGGATAACCTTAGATTAACATGGTGAATATGTTGTTTCAAAGATGTGTTGGCTTAAGAAATAGATGTTTTTTTACATGAATTCTTTGTTGGATGCTTTTGTAATAAAACACTATAAACAAAGAGAAAAGAAATTCTTTGACAGATAAAGGAGAATTATTTGTATTTTGGCATGGCAATCTTCGCAGCCATAGCGGGATTCCTAATTCATGTCCGATTAAATAGAGTGTTAATAAAAGAAGCTTAAGATGAGTGGATAATTGATATAAGTTCTTATATGAGTTTGATATAAGTGGATAATTAATTATGTTCTTGTAAGAGTTCTTTCTTGAACAGAAGTGGATACATGAATTCTCTTTTGAGACGGTTTCTGATTCTTTTATATTATCTTCTGAAAGGATTCCTAAGATTCTATTTGGATTTCATATGAAAGGTACGCAGTAACTTGGTTATTTGCTCGCCTAGGTTAGGCATAACTAAATTACTTTAAATTTAATAAAACTTAAATCTTGTTTGTATTGATTGTCTATTATATCGTTGAATCCAATTCGGGGAGTGGCATCTTATCAAATTGGAGGCATGGTAGTTTAGGCACTTAGGCCACTCCTATCATGATGTAATGACTTTCATAAGTGGTACGGCGGGTAGTCGATGGGGTTATTGGTATTGGTATAACATTTTCTTATTCTTAAGATGAAATAATATGATTTAGTTTAATGTTTATGGGAACACTTGAGCTAGATGATATATATTTAAGTTTAGTGACGATGAGAAATGACTGAGAACCTTAGATGAGACTATTTCTCTTTATTGATATATTATCTAGGAGATATAAATATCCATGCTGCTTATATTAACCCCTTGAGTGATGAGATTTTATCAAGGTCCCCCAGGTACTTTTATTGTTAGAGTTTGAAATGATCCAGTGATGTTTGACTAATTAAAGATTATATAATAACTTGTTGATGTTGCATTGTATGTAGCTCGTGTGTCATTATGTGTTTGTGTTATTGTGTGCTGGGCTTCGGGTCATTCTTCTTGTTATTGTTTTTTTTTTTTACAGGTTTTGATATGATGATGATTATTTTTATTGTCATTGATGATGATAATATTGGTGATGATGATGAGGAGGAGTTTTATGATTTGATGATGATGTTGTTGATGATGGAGTTGTTGTTGATGATATATGATGTAATGATGCTCAGCTCGGATTTAGGGCGATGTTTGAGGAGTGATAAAGTATAAGGCTGTAGATATCATTTATATTTGTTTTTATTTATGTTTTAAGAGCTAGATTTACATTTTGAAATATATAATATTCTTTAATGGGCCTATGGAGTCTAAATGTTTTGAAATTGTAGATCTGCCTTTAAGGTAAATTATAAAATGTGTTTAATAAAGTTTAGCACACTGCTGCTAAACCAGTTATTTGAAAACTTAATAACGATTTCATAACCTAAAATTGAGTAGCAATGTTCAACATAAACAAAATATTTTAAAGGAAGCCTGAGCATGTAATATTTAGAGTATTATCTGGCAGTAGCGCCTTAATTGATTCAATGTTTGATCAAAATATTTTTTAGGGCGTTACATTAGGCATCTTTTAAATTGGATCATAAATTGTTTGTGCATCTACCATTGAATTAGTTCAAGGAGCGGCAACCTTGTTGATGATGTCAATATGGTAGTTAGGAGCTTAGCCCACCCTTGTTCATAATGCAATGACACTTTATAAGTAGCTCAATAGATAGTTGATTGGGGTAATAGTAGCGGCATAACATTTATTTATTTTAAAGGGAAATAATATGATTTAGCTCACGTTTATGGGACGATTGAATTAAGTGATATTATGGATTAATTAAGAAAAAGATGAGAAACGGTTGTGAACCTTAGATAAAACTATTATCTTGCAAATGTTTTATAGGAGATATAGATACTCGAGCTGCTTTAGTTCAACATTAAGTAACAATAGTTGCTTAAGACCCCAATTTCCCAATGAATTGATTACGGAGTTTGAACACTCTAATGTTGAATTATTACACTTAAATTATAGATAAATAATTATTGATTGTTGTATTTCATAGAAAGAATGTATAATGTTGTATTTGTTTGTGTTACTATGTACTAGGTTTTAGTTCACGTTCTTTTTCTGAGTGCTGCTTAATTTTACAATGATTTGGGATATAGGACTGATTGGGAATGTTTATGTATGAATGGGACAATATAAATTGCAAGAAGTTGTTTTGGAAAGGTTTTACTAAGACTTTTATTTGGATGTAATTTTTGTTGAAGGCTTAATGGTTAAGTCTCTGGCTTATAATATGAGACTTAACCTTTTCTTTGTTTTTTTTTATTCGATCAAGTTTTGTAATCTTTTAAGGTACTACCTATTGGTATTATGATGTATATAAATGTAATGATGATGCATTCATTTTGAGTTGCTTTGCAAAGTTTTGTTTTTATATGACAGTTTAAACAAAATATCAACATGAAATTTTCTTTTTGACAACTTACTTGTAATATTAAGTATTATACATGGATGGGAATAGGCATGCCTAATCATAGTATTGGGATAGCTGGGTCTTACAATTAATTTTTACATTTCCTCAAGGTATATATATTGAATGAGTGACTTTTTCATGTTAAAAAAAAGTATGAATCTTAGATGAGATAGTAAAAATAGTAACAAAAAATTTAATTTAGTATTAAATTAGCCATTGTAAAATTCAGGTATTAAATTTATTTTTTGTAGAAATTTCAAGTATCAAATTTGACATTTTTCCTTCATTGTGTACATGTTGTTAAATATGACTATTACAAAACATAACTGATTACTAGTGATGCTATAAGATAGTTTGATCTCATTAAGGAATTTTCCAAAACAAACTTAGTTTTTCAGTCCAAAAATTCGTTCTTTAAAGTAAAACTTCAAAACAAACTAAACAAACATTTGATGTCCCTAATATGCAGTCTTAATGGTGTCTTTGCTTTACAAGAAACCTAAATAGTATAATTAATAGAATACTGTTCTAATTAATATCATGTAAAGTGTTAATTCATAAACGTGTGAGACACCATTATTATGAGTACTACACGTGCCCATCCATACTGAGGATGTAGTCAGGTGAGCCGTTATAAGTTTTCTGACCCACCTAATCTATTAAAAACCTTATAGGATTGGGTCTAACTATATAGTAAAAACCCTATAGGTTATAGGGTTGAGTTTGGATCATATAATAAACCCGATGGATATCCAATAACTTGGCAATATGATTTAATAAAATAAAAATATTACTAAAATGGCAAGAAGAGGAAATGAGACATGCAAGAGCTATAATCTTTTCTACCTTCTAGAGATGTTTTTTCTTTTATATTTACTAAATTAGTTAAGGATTTTAAAACTTTTCATTAAAATTTGTTTAAGTCATATTTACTTTAACATTGCTTGATGTTTATTATATTTAGCTCCAACAAGTGATTTAATTTAACCATGTTCTTCAATTTTATGTCACTATCTATGTGTCATAAATAATATATTTATGTGTTTAAATATTGAATCATGAATATAGTTTGCTACATATTCTATCCATTCAACATGCATCTTTTCATTTTTGAATGTAAAGAAAACGCATATCAAAAGCACTACTTCTCTTAAATTTATTATTAAATTTTGAAAATAGATTGGAAAAAAGAAAATAGGTTTATAGGGTTATAGATTTGTGTTAGAGGTTCTAAATCAATTTTTGTAAGGCGAGGTTGAATATGGTAGGAAACCTTATAAAGTTATAGAGTTGGGTCTGATGGACCTTATAAGTAGCGGGTCGGATTTGAATTCATTTGATCAATCCGAAATCCGATCCGGTCCATACATGCATGTAAATTCCGATCATAACTTGTTTCGTTAACTATATAGTATTATTTTTTATTCTTCACGAGCATCATTTACCTTTGATGTTAATTCTTTTAATGCTACTCGGTTTTTCTCATTCCATTAAGACTATTGTCATCCTATTTAACTTGTTTTATATATATATATATATATATATATAACGCATATTTATATAAATCTTTCCTTTCATTTGATATTTTAGTTTTTACCTAATGAGTATGAAAATTATATATATTTTGTCAAAGTCATGGTTTGCGCTTATCTGCATGATTTTATATTTTTAATGGGTAAAGAGTATGGACTCGGTGATCAATTTGAGTGTAAGAATTATAGTATGTTTGGATTGTTTAATTTTTATATGTATCTTATTTGATATGATTTGTATTTATATTTAATTTATTTATAAATAAGAATATTTATTTTTAAAATTTATTTAAAAATAATAAAAATAAAATATTAAGATCATCTGAATAACAGGTGATTATGAGTTTCTTCTATATGAAAAAAAAAAAAAAAATTCAGTTTAAAACAACATTGTACTTTCAAGTTTCATGCCATTTAGTTCCAACAGTTTAAATTGGCCCACGTTTTAGGCAACGCCAATACAATTCACGTGAAGCCAACGCAGATTCAACCGTCCAAGGCAAGCCATTATTAGAGCAACAAATCGCAAGCAAACAAGTCAGCAAGCCTACCTATTACAAGAATTGGCATCGCCCAGGCCTTGTCCAGGACAAGCCGCGGTTCAAGGAGGAGCCGAATCCAATATCCATAGTGCTCCACATGTCTCAACCAATTTGGAGCCAAGCCCATCCATCCATGTCGGCAGCAACTGAAAAAAAATTGTCATTATTTAATTATATTCTTTCTTTGCTGTCGACGCACACATATCATGTACAAAGAAAACCTAATATATTAGTTATATGGCTTATGAAAATGGAAACATGGATAAATTATTAATAGGTTGGGTGGTAAAAAAAATAAGGAAAAAAAAACAGGGAACAGTATTATTCTCTTTAATAATTAATAACATTGATATGATCACGGGGAATGAAGAAAATTGACGACACCGTTTTTATTTTATGTATTTCTGGACCAGTTGGCTTTGCAATTTAGGGCGACACATGTCTAGGAAATATCAAGAATGGTCAGGGAGTGTATTATTTTAATGTTTCCAGGGTTTTTTCCTTTTTTATATATAATTTGTTATGAACTAAATATCTTTGTGGGTAAAGATAGAGGTATTTTTTTTTTTTTTTAATTAAGACTGAAGAGGAGAAGGGAAAAGAGGAAACCCATATCAAAACATCTAACATGAGTGTTCAATATGGATGTTCATCTTTCAAACTTTAAAAACACACACTCACATACCCACTATTAATGTGGAACTAAGAATCCCACAATCGAAAACTCTAGTATGCGCTAAGCGCTTCCACATTATTCCCAGGTAAAGATATAGTTTAATGGACATAGTATTGCTATGAATCTATATTTATATTTATTTTTTTTAAGAATTTTTATTATTATATTAAGCCAACACCATCTCTAAATTACAAATAATTATTAGATAATAACTCCTTTTTAAGGACTGGTTTAATAATATGTCTATCTAAACTATCATATGTAAACATAATAAAGTTGGACTTGTGAACAAGTTCTGAACCATCAATTCACAGGTCAAGGGTAGACTAACTCGAAACCAACCCACTAATGCCCAGGTTGATCCGGGCCAAACCATTGGTTCATGGCCCATTGACCTGGTATATTAAATGATTTGAAAAAAATAAAAAATGCAAAATAATTCTCTTTAATAAAATAAAATAAAATTAAAAATCAATAAAAAATAAAATAAACATAAAAAAAAATTTAATTTAAGATTAAATAATACAAACTTTCAACTTGGAAAAAAATTAGACCTAAGAGTAAGAGTCTTTACCCATTTGTTAGAGGAATAGTTTAAAGTGTGCAAGCACATCCAGATGTAGTTGTAAAATTAGCAATATGAGACCTTAAAACTCTTGAAACAAACTTCCATAAAATCAAGATAAATCCCACATTGTTAAAAAAGTAGGCTTTATTGGCTCTAACTAAATATATCTAATAGTTTAGCTTACATTAAAAATATTTGATTTAGAAAAATACTTTCTAATATGTTACTTGTCATTGCTTGCCAAAGACTGGTTTGCTTTATTACTTATTGTGTTGGTCTAAGTTTCAATTTAAGTATGTAAGGGTACAACATCGGGGACTCATCTACTTTATTACTTATTGTGAAAATATTTGTTTATGTGCAAGAAACTTGTTTGAAGTATGAAGGGTCCACTTCAGTATTGCATGAGTTATGTCCTGTGAAGTGAGTTAGCATCGTTTTTGAGATAGAATCCACACAGAGGAAAACACGAAAGGAGCTTTTTTTCTATTTTTGATTCTTTTTTTTGCCCCACTTTGTGTAAGTTGTGAGTTGGAATCTGTCACTAACTCTTCAGTTATTATGCAAATAAGATATTCTAATCCTCACAGGCTATAGTGATTTTTTTTTTTTTTACTCTCTTGCTATTGATGTTCAATATGGATTATGAAAATTTTACATTTTACATCGTCTCAGGAAAATCTATAAGTTGTTTCCTCAAATTGTTGTAGCTCAACACTTGGGTAATGATGATACCTTGCAGCAACTTGCAGAAAACTTCTTCCTACCATATGTTTGTTAAATTAATGGACTAGTATGTTTAGATCCCACGTTATGAAGAAACTAGATTTCACTTTTGCTATAAGCCTATAATATAAAATTTCAACTACAGATTCTTTTAAGGTATATTTATTACATGTGTTAAAAATAGTATTAACGATTCACATAAAAATAATTTTAAATATTTATTTATTTCTTATTTACTTTTATTTTTTCTTTTTTTTTTACCCACCCTAACTCGACGAGTCAGAGAGTCATAGGCCTTGAGCCGACCTTGACCCACCAACTCGCTGGGTTAATTTATGAGTCATGAGTCATACAGTCGGTTTGGGCAGACGGGCATGACCTGATGGTGGCGGTTTGGGTCGGGTCATTGTTCTAACTCTTGTTAGGTTTTATAGGTCCAAAACTATTGGGCCAAAATTGAACTTGTGGGGTCATTACTCAGTGTCAGGTTTTAGATCTGGCAGTTTAGATACCTTTAACTACCTTATTTATTTATTATTATTCTTTTGTACTTTAAGATAAAATTAAAAAATAGAAAATAAAATTAATTTTAATTTTTTTTTTAAAAAATGGGCTTAAGAGCATTATACTTTTTAGCCCTTTTCTTGTAGATTTGTATAGGATATACATTTATTTATACACAAATAGGACTGTAAACGAATTGAGTTACTCATGACCTACTCAAACTTAGCTCATTTTAAGCTGACTCAACTTGAGCTCAAAATGAATCTTATTTAGTTAAATGAGCCCGAGTATGAGCCTTTTCTCAAACTCATAAGTAGGCTCCTTAAAGCTCATAAACAAATTTTTTATAACATTATTTTATTATATATATTATTACTTATGTAAAAGAGTCTGCAAAGCCCAAGCTAAGCTTATACAATTTAGGCTTGTTAAAAGCCCGACTCAACTTGAGCTCGCAAATTTGTTAATTTAAGCCGAGCCAAGCCTTCAAAAACCGTTTTGACCTAGTTTGTTTACAATCCAATGCACAAATACATCCACCTTTATTGTAGTGTTACTCTGTTAGTAATATAATCACAAAATACTCCGAAGATAAAAACAAGTCTTACATGTTAAGAAAATATATTTTACTTTTAAAGAATTCCATATAAATCCATCCAAACATACTTTTAAGTATATTTATTGTATTGTTTGGTAATATATTTTAATATACACATAGAAATGGAAATAGTTTGAAAATTTGTTGTTATTTACTAATATTTATTTTTTTTTTTCTTTCGATTTTCCTTTTTCCCCCTTTTTTCTGATAAGACCCGGTTGACCCATTCAAATCCCTTAGGCCTGTTAGTGCTAGGCCAAGTAAGTTCATGGGTTATACCTAGCTTGTGTCGATATCTACAGTAAAATACTCTAAAATCATGATTTTAGTCCTTTTTAAGCAAGTGCATTTGTTGTGTATTTTTATTTTCCTTAGGCATGCTTTTAAATTTTTCTTAAATCAACAAATATATATATATATATATATATAGTTTCATTTAGTAATTGATATTAGTATATTTAATTTTTTTCACACGCATTACCATGCATGTATTTGCTAGTATGTTATTATTTACCTATTTGAATGCTATTATTACCAAATTTTCATGATTTATTATTATGTAATGTGTTTAGTGACTTATTATGATTTAGAATCTAAAAATCTTGGGAGAAAATGGGTACTTTTAACTCAATAATTATATGTTTATATGCATATTAATTTCAATCTAAGATTCACACACTTAATGTAACTAAGATTATTAGATATCATACGTTAATTATGATAAATTAGATCACCAAATCTTAAGGAGGGAAGGGGATGTTGTGAATATAATATAAAATCTGGACCTAAATTTTTATGAAAGTTTAATTAAGAGCTTTATTTTGAAGTGGTTAATAATATACAATCAAATTTTTGGTGACTATTTGTTTATTCCATTTAGTTAGGAAATATTAGATTTGGCATTTACCCAAAAAGCTCAAGTTATTAATATAAGACATATAATAGTTATTAGAGATTTAATTATAATAGAATTTTTATATATTTTAAATTTAATAAAAGTCAATTGTAATAATCTTGTAATTAATTATAATTAATAGAAAGCCAATAGTTTCCTAGCTTCTAGGTGAATTGTAATAATGTTGTAATTAATTGTAATTAATAGAGAGTTAATAGTTTCTATTTTTGTAACTGTTAGATATATACATTCTTAATCAATGAAATAAATAACAATTATTTTTCTCAATATTTCTCTCTTTATTTCAACGAACATATGTCAATTTATTAAATGATAGCTTAGTTAATATGTCAGATGTTTAGTTTATATCTTTTCTTTGTCAATTATTTGTATTTAGTTTTCATTAGTTTAGTTCAATTACTCTTTTTTCAAGCCGTCAGCCATTAGCTAGTTAAAAGAAAAGCTAAATATGATTAGCACCTAATATTTATCACTGGTTCTTTTTATTTTTTTTACGTGACGCGGTATACTAAGTCTATGGTTATTGAATTCTTGACACTATATCAACTCTTAACGCTACTTCTAGACTTGATTATATCAATTGTACTTTATTTTCGTTTATTTTCGCCCCACTAAAACTATATAGATGCAAATGTACATGACAAATCAGTAGTTGGTTGTAATGGACAGTGTCGCTCATAAAACAACTATATACATCAATACGAATATATTATTGCCATCATAGCTGTTTTCATAGCTAATGGTATCTTTCAAAGAAAACATTTATCGATTATTACATATTAATTATTACATACATAAATGTGATAGACAAATATTAGTAAAAATTTAACATGTGTAACGTCCGTAAAACATGAATGATAATTATTTTAGAACCGCTCCTTTCAAAATTTTTTATACTAATGCAAAATCCAAAAGTCCGGTTTGGTAATTCGGCTTAAAATGTTCGCCCTAATTACTACAATTAGCTACATATAATCACAATCGCACCAGAAAGTCGTTGATAATGTGGAGAGTATATATAAACAATTATATATTAAATTTTGGGACTATTGTTGCCAACATTAAGAGATTTGCTTAATTAGTGCTTGTAAATATAGTATATAATAAGTAAATAATACAAAAATTATTAGCTACTCACATTTTCAACAACCGCTCTCAACTAAGTTGTACGACTAGTAATTTCCTGGGTCAAATATCACATAATGATGCAAGTTACTTGGGCAATGTAACGGCCAAGAATTTACATGATCCTGCAATATAATCATGCCGTATGAATATCTTAATATTTAAAATTTATTGCTGAAAACCACAAACATAAGGTAAGATACCACAACTGCTCTCCATGAAAGTTCCATCATTATATAATAAAGCCTCATAAGACAAACCATAATTTTAACCGATGTATCAATCTATGTCTAACCAAGTCCGAGAAAATAATTTAACGAACTTCGCATAATACGTAACTTGTTTGGCGAATAATTTTCGTCATGGGCTCTGAAGTCTAATCCGACCATCTTGTAATATGGGCCGACGTATTCAAGCTGGACCAACTAGCTTGGACCTATAAGATAACTCAAGGAAGACTCCACCCTTAATTAAATGGGTAATTACTGTTTTAGTTGTCTATATTCTTTAGGCAAGAAGAATACTAATAGCTCGGCCCAACTTATTTAGCCCAGCCCACTACACGACTTAAGTAAGATATTCAAAAGCCCTATTTCATTTTGTTTTTCACACCACTTCTCATTCACTGAGGTACAAACCCTAACTCTCTCTCTATCTCTATGTTAATCAATACTTCTATGTGTGAATGAAGTGTATTTTTCTTTTCAGGTCTTGGCAATGTTCTAGTCTTACCTAATTCCTCAGTCACAAGGACGATTTCTTTGAAGGGTCAAGATGGTTTTCCCTTTCTTTATCTCTTATTTATACTTGTTATTGTTGATGCTATTACAATCATTTATTGTTACAATTTATTGTAATCAATTACTGATCTCAACTACTATAAGTACATCTAACCAAGTTCAAGCAAAACAAATTCACTGTCTCTATCTCTATCCATCTTATTAATGAAATGGTCTCTACCCAGTTACTAACTTAAGCATTGCAATGGCCTTATCGAGCATGCCTGGGTACTTAAGAGCCATCTTTATTATGGAGGTCCAAAATTAGTAGACTAAAGGCTCATTAAACCTAAAGACCATGGATTATAGTTCCAATAGACCATTATTTTACACCAGTAAATATTTGCTTGAAACATTTGACACCGTCTATGGGAATTGACCCTGCTTTTCCTTAGAACAAACAACAACAGACATGATGGCTAGAAAAACCAAGAGCAAGGGTGCCAAACAAGGAACCACTTCTATTAGGGCTAAACCCACAAAACTACTAATTTGGACTTAGCTCGACTAAATGAAAGTGCAATTACACCCGCTCATTCGCTCAAGCAATAATTTACTCGATTGGAGCAAATGTACTAATATGATTATTTTACTAAGTCGAAATCTAGTCTCAATTCTATTCTACGGTCACTTTAAAGGTAAGTATACCTATTAATCAATAATATAGGAATTAAGTACTAAGTATTATTCTATTGGTATCTTTCAAATACTAGTAGTCACTCTATCCCTACTATCCAACTTGTAAATTCTAATTATTTTAATTAATTATCTAAAACTACTAATTCTATTATCTACTAAATTCAATTCACCAAATTCACAATCACAAGTAATATCAAATTAAATAAATCTAATTGCAAGACTACCTAGATTTTGAGTTACCATTAGAATTGACCATGTAATTTCTCAAAATATAATCCAATAAGGTAATTAATCTCTTGAGCTATGAAATTTCTCAATTAGACTAATATCTCTCTTGAGATTTTTTAATTCTTAACCCTAAATTGACCAATTTAAATCTCTTCCTAATTAATAACAACCTAGAATCATAATATGAGCAAATAATCTACTACTATATCTCAACCAACCCTAGGCTTTAATCTAATATAGAAGATTTACGCTTTCTTATCTCTAAAATCACATATAAATCTCTCAAGTTAAGAATATCTATTTAATCTAGCAATTTCTCAAGTAGCCAAATTAAAATTTGTTTATGAATCAATATTATAGAACTAAGACACTAAAATTTACCAAAATTAAAGTATAAACACTATAATATTATTAAAAATAAAGTACATTCACTAAAATGTAAAAAAATGTAACGACTATTGCCTTTTTCATTAATAGAGACACTAAATTGATATATTATTTTAAATTTAAATGGAAGTTATGTATTAATTTATTGAGAATTAATTGTAGAGGTTTAATTAATATTATTTTAGAATTAAATTGAAAATTATTTATATATAATAATTTTGATCATAAATAACTTTTTGCATATGTGTTCCAAGGTTATACAAATTGGGTAAAATTTTAAAATGTTTATAATTTGCAAATCAAGTGTCATTTGTCTTATAACATGAATTTCAAAAATTGCAAAATAATACACCTTTATACATTATAGCATTTCTTTATTTGTTTTTATTAATGTCCACAAAAAAACCCTTGTGAAATTATTGAAAAAGTCCTCTCTTGATGTAGACTTATGAGTTAATCAATATAAATATCTTATTCCAAGATCAATGAAGCATTTCTTTAAAGAAATGTTATAATATATAAAATGTATTATTTAACAAGTTTAGAAATTCGTGTTATAAGGCAAATGATGCTTAGTTTACAAATTATAACCATTTAATAAATTTTATCTTATTTGTGTAATCTCGGAACATATAGTAAGATCTTATTTTCATAATAGCTTTTTAATGATATAAGATTTTATCAAAATCTAAGATCATATGTATAAAGCTACTCACAATTGAAATTACTACATACAAATAATTTTTTTTTAATTGTGCAATAGTATATTAGTTAAAAATCTATAATTCATTGTCAATAAATCAATACATAACTTTCATTTAAATTTTTAAATAATATATCAATTAATAAAAGTAAAAAATATTGATTTTTAACTAATTAATTAGTCAGTAAACACTAAAATGTATTGAAATTAAAGCACAAGCATCAAAGCACAATTAAAGTTGAATGCAGCACTAAAATGCAAAAGAAAAAAAAAGTAGTTATTCTTAACTTTTTCATTTAAAGAGACACTAAATTGAAACTAAATTTAAAAAATGGCATTAATTTGTTAAAATTGAAAGTTTAGACATTGATTTATAAAAAAAAAAAAAAAGTATAGACACTTCTTATGCCATTATCCCGATCATGTACTTACAATAACTTTTGCACAACCACTTGCATGGGCTATATATTACTTGTATGTATCACAACTTCTCAAATTCTTGATAGATTTTATCTAAATTCTATGAAACTTGTTCCAGTTCGTCTTTTAACCTGATATATCCTATCATAGTCATGCAATCACAATCTTACAAATTAAGTACCAAATTTATGAAAATACATCAAATCAAGCTCAAAATATCCTTCCAAACTAAGGTTAATTTACACTTATCATGTACTAGCAGGTGGCTACCCAATATCAAGAAGTATTATGAAGTAAACAAAAGCTTGAAAATAGACTCTCAGCAGCCTAACAACGGAATGACACTTTGTCGGTTGCTGTTGGTGACAAAGGATAAAGTTCTTCTCCTCCTCCATCAAATCCCTAAGAGTGATTCACGAGGGCTATGAGCGAATGGTTGCACCCTTATGGTAATTGCTCAACAAGGGAATGCTTATGCATGATTTCCCCTAGCATCAACAAGGCTAAACAAGAGATTAGAATTGAACTCTCAACATAATCCCCTCGCTGTGAGTAAGAAACCCTTTCGAGAGATGACCAATGCCAAGCATGAAGCATACATTAATAATAAGATCTTAAGCACTAAGTATGGCAAAAATGAAGAATAGGTTGCCCCAATCATGGATTCGATTAGTCCTTGAATTTCTCTAAGGCAATTCAGGAAGAGCCCTTCCTTACTAAGATCTTCATCTTCTCTCTAAATAGCTATAACGATAGCACCAACTTGACTGATTACATCACGCAATTCCAAACCTATATAATATTACAATGTTAGTGATGCCATCATGTGCAAAGCCTTCCTAGGAATTTTTCATAAGGCCATAAACACCTAATTTAACTAGTTTGCCCCTAACACTATAATTAATTTTTGGGACTTCATTAAAATGTTCATAATTTAATTTATGGCAAGAAATTGCTTGAAAAAAGATACCTCATCCTTACAATAGATTAAGCAATGAAAAGATAAATTCCTTTTGAGAATTCATATTAAGATTCATAAAGTTGTTCTTGGAATCCTCAGTTTCAATAAAGCATATACTTTGCAACATAGGGAGTAGACTTGTCTAGCCATTTCTTCAGGCTTTAGGTAGATTTAAGTTAGAGACTCTAGAGCAATTTAAGATGGCTAAGAAGTACATCATCAAAGATGATGCCATCAAGGCTTGACAAGAGACAAGAGGCAAGAGGCCTAAAAGGGGAAACTCATCAAGGTAATGGTAGTAAAAGTGACCAGAGCTCCATAGAAGATTGACTTGGTAGCCATAAGAGCCAAGGTCTTTTCGTAGTAAGGACAACGAACAAAAGAGATTATTCTTGAGCTACTCAAAATCCATTTCCTTGAGCATGCCTCTAAGAGAAGTCTTTTTCAAAGTGTACTATTGGAACATCCTTCTACCACTACCCATGATAAAAGGCTAAGCCAAATCGATGAATTTCGATAAAGTATTGTTATTATCACATAAACTACGAACATGCCACCAATGAATGCCACAAGCTAAAAAGTGCTCTTCCAAATGCAATTCAATGGGGATATTTTAAAGAATATGCCACTGAATTAAACAACAATACACCACGACCCACAAAATGAAGGAGAGAAGGACATGGATAGCATGGAGAGACCAATTGACCAAGTGTTAGTAATGCCTAGGATAGGACTCTTAATAGTGTTGTGAACATGATAATAGAAGGATCATATAGAAGCATAGTAGGTATTCGACCTACATGCTAAAAACAAAAGATAGACAACCCTATATCGTTCTCTGAGAAGCATCTCAAGGAAGTCCAAGTTACCCACCAACATCTCAGCTCAAATAACTATTTTCAACATGAAAAAAGTGATGATTAACATAAAAAATAGTATCGATATCACATTCAATAATGCATAGGAGAAGATAGCCCCAAACTAAAGAAGAATCTTAAGCCCTCCAACCATAACTTATATGACTTTAAGAACCAACGCAATAGCATGAGGTACATCCTTACCCTCCTTATAAGGCTATGTGATGAGACCAACAAAACAACCTAAAACATCGAATTCGTGGTAGTCAAAGGATGGTTGCCTTATAATGTAATCTTCGAGTGACATAGCTAGTCAATTTTTAAGATGGTTACCTATAAGCCACGGAAAATTTCAGTAAATAATTCCAAGATGAACTTCGAAAATAAACCCCAAAAATCGCTCCAAATTAAAACCGAACTTTAACTAGTCCAAAAACACGAGCGAATCCAGAAATTTCTTAATCTTGAGAAAATGAAAATCCCTAAAAATAAAATAAGAACTCAACAGTCTTCAAATTCAAAACCACGACGTACAAAAAAAATTCCACATTTAACTCCGACTTATAAAATCGGGTAATATAAAGCCCAAAAACAAATTATTAAAAAGTAAATAATGATTAACCTTCAGAAATAAAACTCAATTCAAGAATTCCTAAAACGTTAAAAGATATTAAATACTTACAAAAATAAAATTTAAAATAAATTTCTTAAATTAAATATGTTGTATAAACATAAAATATCAGTTTCCAATTTGGCAAATATCTAAACCGGAAAATCACCCGAAAACCCTAAGTGGAATACAATAGTTTAAGTCCGGCAATCTAGCGCCCCTAACCCTAGAGGCCGAGATGTAGTTTAAATATGTAGAATAGCTCGTGGTAATATAAGTTTGTTTAAAAATATCAGATTGGTAAATTTTTGACCTATTTCGAACTCGTTCGGATACAGACTTCGAAAAGCGTGTCTCGGGGCTCAAGATATAAAAAATATACCATTAGTACCGTTAGACTCGTAATTTCATAAGATTTCTAAATATATCAGTTATATAATTTTTCGAGTTATAAAAGTTACAGTTATAATATTTTTATCGTATTTTCATTACTACCGGTAATTAATTAGTCTTTTGCACTATTCATTTTTATTTCATTACACAATTTTATTATTCTTATAAAGCCTTATATTTTTAGATAAATATTTTATATCTTATAGAAAATTTTGTTTTTCTAAAATTTAGTTAGTTCGGGCTTTTACGGGATCAGATTTTGTTTAAGACCCAATACTAAAAATAAAATAAATTAATTTAATAATTGAAAAATATTTGAAAAATATTTATATTTTCATAAAATAATTTTTTAGAATTTTCCGGGTTATAAAAATATCATTTATAGCCCATATTCGTGTATTTTGATCATACTGGTAACATATTTATTGAAATACTAAAATAATTCAAATAATTATTTAATTTTATTCATGAAAATTCTGCCACTTATTTAAAAATATTTTTCCTAATTTTATTTTGTATTTTTCTTAATAAAAAGCATTTTTTCCAACCCATACTTCAAGTACACCTTACACATATCACTTCATTTTCACTTCAATCTTTCTACACTTTCTCTCATACTTCATGGCAAGTTTTTCCTTCTTTATGGCTGCCATTGTCCTTTAATTACTCCTATTTTGACTAAAATAAATATATTCTACTCCTTCTTAAAGAAGCTACATTACACATAATCACATAATTCAATTTCAAGTCAAATTTCAAACATTTTCCTCTCTCTTTCTCTTCTCTCTTTCACATGAACTCCCTTCCCCCCCCCCCCCCCCCCCCCCCCCCCCCCCCCCCAAAAAAAAAAAAAAAATTGCCTTGTTTTATTTTTTTGCCTTCTTTCATTCATTAATACACTCATTTTCTCTCTCTCTTTCATTTACTCCTTCTTCCCTTTTCCATTCCTTAACTTTTTCTCTCTCTTTTTCCTCTCTTTTCTTCTTCTTTTTGTTCTTGTTCCTTCAAGAACACAAGCTGCCCTCATTCCATTCTTGAGCTCCCACACATATTTCTTCAAGATTTTTGAACAAAACTCTTGTCCAAAGCTTCCATAGGTGATATAGGTAAAGTATAGTGAGAGTTTCATGCATCAAATAACCTTCCATTAGCTTAAAAGCTAAGGATGATGATGCCAAAGTGAAACACTCCATTTCTCTATGATTTTTCTCTTGTATCATTCTTATTTTCTTGTTTAGAGTAGTTATATTTTGTAGATCTAACTTTTTGTAACTTTGATTTTTGTTTATGCATTAGATCTTGTTATTGAAGTTAGTATTTTTGTTATTGCTTATGATTTATGCATATATTCATCATTCACATAACTATCTTAGTGTTTATGCATTTAAAACTATTATAAACTAGTATAGTAAACTAAATCTAGTGTTTTGAGTTCATAAAATGCATTAGACTTTTGTTTTATGTTCATGAACAACTTGTAGTGGCATGATGATTGTAGGAATGTTTTAGAAAACTCAAGATCTATTTTATTTTCAACAAAAATCATTTTTGAAAATTCAGATGGAAAATGAACCATATTTAGAAAAGTTATTTTTTAACTTCAAAATGTGTATTTTTCATTTAAAATGAAGGGCTTAGGGTATAGATAATATAAATAAAAGATTTTGATGAGTAAAGTTTAGATCTATAAGTTTATAGTGCACTACTATGGGTTTCATTTAGATGTATGTTCATATTAAGTGTAGATCTTGGTTTTGAGCTTAAACAAAAATTGTGAAATTCGTATTTTGGCAAGACCCCTATTTAAAAACCACTTTCCAAATGTCAAAATGAAGTTTTTACTTAAGAAAATGAAGGCTTAATGTATGTATATTATCAAGACTTCTTTTTACAAGAATCAAATGTGATTTTCAAAGATTAATTTTCAAAACAAAGTTCTATTTTCGGATTTTGGCTAAGTCCTAGTTTAAAAACATGTTTTCTAACTCAAAAATGAAGTTTTTATTCAAGATATGAAAGGCTCTTAAGATATGATATGTAAGAAATGGATTTTCATAAGTTTAGATAGATTTTATCAAAAGATATGTCCAAAAATAAATTTGGTAAATTCGGATCTCAACCAAGATCAATTTTGAAAACCCATTTATCAACTTCAAAACTTGTGTTTTATACGAAAAATGAGGAGTTTAGGTCATAGGTATCATCAAATGATGATTTTGATCAATTAAGATGGGATTTGCTAAGAAAAATATATAGAACAAGGAGTAGAAATGAAGTAGGAAAAATTTGAGTTGTTGTTATTTTAGGAAATTCGTAATAATGGAGTAATAGCATGAAAACCCATATTTTTCAAACTCAAATTAGAAGTTTTATCAAAGAAATGAAGTCCTTAGTGGCTAGGCATGGTTGAGCCTTAATTTTCTAAGTATCAAATGATTTTTACTTAAAGGAATCACCACGAAAATAATTTTTACAAAATTCGGATTTTGGAATCAACCCTACTTGAAGACATGTTTACAAGGTGTAAAATGGAAATTTTTATGTAGAAATAAAGGTCATGAGTAACAGATATAATGAAGACTCAATTTTAGCAAAAATAATTATATTTTCTTAAGTACTAAATCCAAAACAAATGGAAATGATCAAAGTTAGAAAACTAGATTTTTCATAAGTAGTTGTTATTATGGTCTTGCAAAATAAAAAGTTATAAAATTTTCTTTTAGCAAAAATCATCAAGATCATGCATACATTAAACTCATCTCATGTCATTCATGTTAGGAAATCATCAATATTGCATGTATAGCTAATCTATATAGTAGGAACATTACAAACATTTACAAAACTATTTTTTGGAATTGAAATTTGCTACTATCCTAATCTGATCCGAGCTTTTCGAAGCTTCAAAGTTTTCAAAAATTAAATATAATATTAGAAATAGATATATCTTTCGAAGTAGATAGAAATCGATATATAATTTGCGAGATTCCGAGTTAAAATGACCAAGTTATGGCCGTTTTGAGTTGAAATTCCCGCTTAGGACCAGAATTGCAAATTTGATATTTTTTATAAGCTCATTTGGATTAGTTTGAGTTGAAATACTTATTAGAGTATTTCTTCCTTTTTAGGTGATCCTTAAATCGACAATTCCCTACCACCGGATTACTTTTACTAAATGACCGGTGATCCAATGGCCGAATGAGTCTTCTTCTTATTTTGTTACCTTGTTTGTGCTTGTAGCTAGTCGCATTAGAAGTATAGGAACAAGATAAAAATTGATATGAATGGGGATGGGATATATGATGAGACTGTGATGAATGTATGCCAAAGAATACTAAAGCATATCGAAACCATGATTCGATTAGATAACTGCACTGTTCATATTATTTCTGTTATGTGTATAATATTGGTTGGTCACTCTAAAGAATGTATGAATATTTTGACCTAAGCAAAAATTAAATTGGTCATGCATCGCATCGGACATATTGCATTTGGTAGCATGCTACTCCTATGCAGGTTGATCGGTATGATCCGATGATGACTCGTTTGGATAACGAGACCGGTGCCAGAGCTCATTCATGGGAACTAAAGCGCATGTAGATGCATTCCATGGGTGAGCCTAGCCAAGTCGAGTGCAATGAGCCGAGGGCTTGGGGACTAGCAGCAGTCATGTAGACTTCAATACCATTCCTAACCTAAGATACGGAGGACGTAAATCCGTTCTGTGTGTGGGTTCCGGATACCCATACATAATTGTTTGCTCATGTGTTTATTCATGCATAGCATATGGTTGATTATAACTTGCTTGTTATGGTACGGAATTAAGGGAATTCTCACTAAGCTAGTGTAGTTTATACCTCAATAGTTGTTTAAATGAACAGGTTATTTCAAGAATGCTAAGTGGGGACCGAGATGGTTGGAGCCGAGAATGACTTCGGGATTTCGGCAAAGAATAAGAATGTTTGAAGTTATCAGCTAGGTTTTATGATTTGCCTTGTAATAGTTTATGTAGGGAAGTCTTTGGATGAATGTAATTGAAGTTTAATATTTTGAAGTATAGTGATTCGTATATGAAGTATAGTGTTTTGTATCTGAAGTATAGTGAATTGTATTCCCTTTACATTGTTACTCAAGTGTATCAATATAAAATGTATCTCTCTAATGTGTCTCCTCTATGTGTTAGATGCCTTGTACATAGTATGGAAGCCTTCGCATGACTGAAGCGGTCATTCCTAGGCTTTAATATTGTGTACGGCGGACTGCTACGTTTAGGATACCCTTCGGGGTGTGACAGTTACCTTATTAACACACTTGAAGGCAAAATTTTTAACCCTGATGGGGTTAGTATCTACAAAGGAGACTAGATACTCTTTAGGGACTTAAACCTCTACTCCTTAGCTTAAAAAATGTGTTCTTGGCAAGAACCTATAGAAGAGACTAAAGAAATCCAACTTAGAGATAAGCTTAAGCATATTGCAAGGATCAAGACAATTATGTCCCTTGACCTTGAGGAACGTCTCACAAAATTCCTCTAAACTAGCTTCAATGTGTTTCCATGGCCACTGGTCGACTTGTCGATATCTCTAAGATGTCATTGTAAATTATCTTAAAATTGACTTTGCCATCTATTGAGGAAAAAGTACAAAAACTCCTCGAAGCAAGTTTCTTTAGATTAGCATGGTTTCCTACCTAGTTAGCTAATGCTATTCTGGTTAATAAAGTGAATGGAAATTGGTAAATATGCATTGATTATATTGACCTCAATAAAACCTAATCAAAGGATTGCTCTCCACTATCACAAATAGACCGACTTGTAGTCTCTACATTTGGGCACACACTTTTAAGCTTCATGGACACCTTGTCTAAGTATAACTTGATAAAATTGAAACCAATGGGAGATGTTCACACATAATTTGTCACATCTTTTGGAACTTACCACTACAAGGTGATGTACTTTGAACTAAAAAATGCCAGGGTGACTATGAAATGGTTACAAAGCATGAATTACTTTCATTAGACAAACAACTATGAACCTACTTTCACAAAGCTAAAATCTTTACTAATAAATTCAATTATCATACCAAAACCTATCCTAGGAGAAGATCTCTACCTTTACTTGTGTTGGAATCTCTCATAATATTTTGATGATAACAAAAAGGAGTAAAAGTCTTTTTAACAAATAAATAAAGTATAGCAATCAAAACCAAAACCAAAACCAAAATATTTCATGATTGAACTAATCATCAGATTTTTTAGAAATTGTTTCAGAAGGTAGTTCAGAGTCATTTTCAGAAGGTATTTCAGATTTCATTAATCTGTTCCAGAACAGAAGATGCACAGAATGTTGCGAATTTATTTATACCTTATCATCTGAAGGCCTGACTCCACGAAATGAATATATTTGGTAGTATATTCATTTTGTTCCACTAAAGTTGGATAAAATATCCAAGGGGATTTATTTCATCAATTTTATTATAAGTTACGTCTATTTAATTTTCTTGAGGAAGAAGATCGTCAGATTTTTTGTTTCACGTGGTCAGCAAATTCCTAAAGATAAGGGATATATTTTACCAAGTTCATGTTGGTTCAAATTTTCGAAACGAAGATCTTTTAAAGCTTATCTTCAAGGATAAAGGATATCACTATTTTTATGGATAGTTTGTTGAAGTATTTATCCAAATTGTTATGGATAAACATATCAAGATATATGAGACATTATCAGATGACAGCATCAACGAAATTTGGATAAAGCTAAGAAGATTATTCGGGATTGATCATACACGTAACAGACACTTCAAAGGAGGGAATTTGCCAAGTCAAATATTTTCAATTTGAGAAGAATTCGAATTGTTTTGAACGACTTCTTTGCTAGCCGTTGAGATAAAACAATATATAGAGGAAGCACAACAACAAGGAAGATATGATGAGAAGAACGAATCTTGCTCTAACTCTCTGTTGAAAGAAAAAGTCTTCGAGTGCATTTCTCTCAAAAGTCCTTGCGTTACAAAGTGTTCACAATATTTTTGTTCGAAAGATAGGATATTTATTGTATTTCCTTGATTGAGTATCATTCAATTTTTTTTAGTGAGGTTGAGTGTTGCAAGTTATCTGTTAGACCAATTGTGTGTTATAGGATAACCGTGAGAATTGGGACAGAGTGTATTGTAGCCAAGAGGATTGGCAAGACAAGCTTGTAACTTTTGATTTTGGATATAGTGGAACAAACCGTGTGGAATACCGGGTCCCCAACGTGGAGTTGGAAGAGAGGACTGACGCTCGAGGCGGAACCTCTATAAATCGATTTGCATTTTTCTCTACCCTACTCTTTTTATTTTCGTGCAATTTATATTGAAGTATTTGATAAACTGTCACGTTTCAGAACCTGTTTCAGAGAGTACTTCAGAGAGTTGTCTGTATTCCGCATAAAATTAAATTTGATCTGTTTTGAATTAAAATAGATATACAAGTGTGATTATCAGCTGTGATTAGTTTCTAAACAGCAAGTTTAATTAATTCTAAGTTTAATAAAGTAATCAAAAGGAAGTGAATTGAAAATTTCGAAAAGAATTTATTTTTGTGAAAAAGCAATTCACCCCCCCTCTTGCTTACATTATTGGGACCAACAATTGGTATCAGAGCTTGCCTCAATTATTATTGAGTGATCCAAGTATCATGGCTGAAACAAATATTGCAGTGAATAGAGCACCTTATTTTAATGGTTCTAATTATCCTTATTGGAAAATGCGCATGGAGACTTACATCAAGGCTAATGATTTTGACTCATGGCAGGTGATTTCAGTTGGAGACTATCAAGTGAACGTGACTGCTGAAGCACAATTAACTCAAGATCAGAAGAGAGCAATAGAGAAGAACAACAAGGCTAAGAACCTTCTTCTAACTACTATCTCACCATCTGAATTCTATTTAATTTCATCTTGCATTACTGCTAAGCAAGTATGGGATACACTTAGTGAGACCTATGAAGGAACGAGAACAATTAAAGATACTAAAATCAATGCTCTCTTGCAAAGATATGAATTGTTCAAATTCAAACCTGAAGAGAAAATTAAAGATGCTTTTGATAGATTTGTTTCTATAACTAACGAGCTAGCTTCTCTTGGAAAGAAGATAGAGGAAGCTGATCTTGTCAGGAAAATACTAAGGATCTTACCTATAGCTTGGGATGCAAAGAAAACGGCCATTGAAGAAGCAAATGATCTCAGCGCTTTAACCTTAAGTCAACTCAAGGAGAAACTGATGGCGTATCAATCTCACATAGATGCTACTGAAGAAGCAGAAGGAAGCAAGAAAGCCATTGCTTTTAAAGCAAAGGAAGTTCATGCGGATGCATCAGATTCAGAGACCAGTAGCAATGATAGTGATGACATCAACTTGTTGGCTAAAAGAATTGGCAAAATTCTGAGAAGAAAGCAAGGTAAGAAATTTACTAAAAAATTCGAAACTAAGAGATATGATGCAGGTAAATTCTTCAAGGACAAAGACAAGAAAAAGGAGATGAAAGAAGAGAAGAAACAAGAAATTATTTGTTATGAATGCAAGAAGCCTGGTCACATTAAATACGAGTGTCCATCACTGATTAAGAAAATTGAGAAGTTCAAAAAGAGAAACAAAGCCTTGATGGCGACGTGGAGTGACCTTGACGAATCAGAGACAGATTCAGAGGATAACTCAGAGGATGAAAAGGATGATTCAAACATATGCTTAATGGCACAATCTGAGGTAAATTCAGAACTTGATTATGTTTCTGATGAGGATGTAATGATTGAAATGCAAAACTTATTGAAATCATTGAAAAAGGCACATGTTAAAATAAATAAACTTGATTCTGAAGTTAAATCTCTCAAAAATGAAAAGGAAGTTGTTATTCAAACAAATAGGTTACTTATGGATGAAAACGACATATTGAAACATGATAATGAAAAATTACATGTGAAAGTGAATAAATTCATGAGAGAGAATAGTATACTAAAAGAAGAGACTAAAGAACTTAACAGAAGAATAGGAGACTTATCTCAATCACTAAAGAATACGTTCAGTAAGTTCAATGAGAGTGACAAAAAGTTAAATATGTTGATTTCCTCTCAAAGAACTGATAAAATAAAATATGGCTTAGGATTTGAACAAGGTAGCAGTAGTAAGAATGTTCAAAAAACTGTATTTGTTAAAGGAAAAGAATCCTTATTTAAGGAAACATCTACAGTTAACAACACTGTAACAAAGAAAAAATCTGACAGTCCAGTCAGAGGGTATTTCAGAGGGTATATCAGAAGGTACCCAGATCAGAACAGAAACTTTACAAGAAGAGGGCAAGTGAAGGAACAGGTAAGAGGATATTCTAGAAAATATCCACATCAGTTCCAGAACAGGAACAATAGATATGGGAATAGTTATTCTTATGCTTGTTATTTTTGTAATAAAATTGGCCATATTGAGAAGTTTTGTTTCTACAAGAAAAACAAGCTCATGAAACAACAAGTTGATAACTTTGAAAAGAAGAGCTTGAATTTCAAAGGACCCAAACTTGTTTGGGTTCCTAAGAAGGTTTAACCCTTTGTTGATACATGTAGGAACAAGAAGCAAAGCTTAAAGGAAAATGGTATCTCGACAGTGGGTGTTCGGGACATATGACTGGAGATGCTTCTTTGTTCACAAGTATTAATTGGAAAGAAAGAGGATATGTTAAGTTTGGTGACAATAGTAAAGGTAAAATAGTGGCAACAGGTACTATTGGTCTATCTCCTCATACAATTGAAAATGTTTCTCTTGTTGTTGGATTAAAACATAATTTATTAAGTATAAGTCAATTATGTGACAAGGGTTACAAAATGATTTTCGAACATGATAAATGTTATGCTTATGACAAGAATGGAACAAAACTATTTGAAGGATATAGAAACAAGAATGTTTATTTAGTCAAACCTTCAAATGTAACTTTCGAAAAATGTTTCTTTGCTATGTCTGAAAATATAAAAATATGGCATAGAAGACTTGGTCATGTTAATTTCAATCAACTCGAAAAACTATCCAAGAAGAAAATTATTTTTGGCTTACCAAGAATAAATATAAAACAAGACATTAAATGTGAAACATGTATGAAAAATAAAATGGTTTCGTCACCTCATAAAAGCAAGAATGTAATCTCTACTAAAAGACCATTGGAATTGTTGCATTTAGATTTATTTGGTCCAACAAGAACTTTAAGTCTTGGTGGATGTCGTTTTGGTCTTGTAATTGTTGATGATTATTCTAGATATACATGGGTGTTTTTCTTAAAACAGAAGAGTAACACATTTGAAGTATTTGAAAGATTTGCTAAGCAAATTCAAAATGAAAAAGGAATGTCCATAATAAGTTTAAGAACCGATCATGGAAGAGAGTTTGACAATGCTTTATTCATAAATTTTTGCGATGAAAATGGTATAGCTCATAATTTTTCCGCTCCTTATACTCCTCAACAAAACGGGGTTGTAGAAAGGAAGAATAGAACTCTTCAAGAAATGACAAGAACTTTGTTAAATGAAAACAAAGTAGCTGAGTTTTTATGGGCAGAGGCTGTATCAACAGCATGTTACATAATAAATAGAGTGTATCTAAGACCATTAACTTCAAAAACATCATATGAGTTGTTTAAAGGAAGAAAACCTACTGTATCTTATTTTCATGCTTTTGGATCTAAGTGTTATGTGTTGAAAAACAATCTAAATATGGGAAAATTTGATGAAAGATCCGAAGAATGTTTATTTGTAGGATATTCCTTGAACAGTAGAGCTTATCGTGTTTTTAACTTAAAAACAAGAATAATCGAAGAAACTATAAATGTAAAATTTATTGAGAAAATTGAGGATGATGATTTTGATGATGAAGAGAGTGAAGAATTAGTTAAAAAGGAGGATATTAGTTCTCAAGCAAAAGATGAGCAGAATTCTGAAACATCAGAAGAAGTTGCTCCTCAAAATGATACAGAAACTGAGTCAGAAGAAAACTCAGAAACTCCTTCAGAAGCTATTTCAGAAGGTATTTCAGAAAGTAGCAGAAACTGGAGGTATGTATCTGCACATCCATCTGAGCAAATTATTGGTGATTTAAATACAGGAGTAAGAACTAGAAGTAGTTTACAAGAATTTGAAAGTCATTTTGCTTTAATATCAGAAATTGAACCTAGTAATATTGATGAAGCATTAAATGATAATAATTGGATTGAAGCAATGCAAGAAGAACTCAATCAATTCCAAAGAAATCAAGTATGGAATTTAGTACCGTGTCCTAAGGATAAATCAATAATAGGCACCAAATGGGTATTTAAAAACAAACTTGATGAAAATGGAAAAATAGTCAGAAACAAAGCTAGACTTGTAGCTAAAGGATATTCACAAGAAGAAGGAATAGATTATGATGAAACATATGCACCTGTAGCTAGGCTTGAAGCAATTAGATTATTACTTGCTTTTGCATGTTACAAAGATTTTAAATTATTCCAAATGGATGTTAAAAGTGCTTTTTTAAATGGTTATATTAAAGAGGAAGTTTATGTACATCAACCACCTGGATTTGAAGATCCATCAAAAGAAGATTATGTATTTAAGCTAAGAAAAGCGTTATATGGTCTTAAACAAGCTCCTAGAGCTTGGTATGAAAGATTAAGTGAATTTTTGATCTCAAATGGTTTTTCAAGAGGAAAAGTGGATACAACTTTGTTCTTAAAACATTTTGAACAAGATATTCTGATTGTTCAAATTTATGTTGATGATATCATTTTTGGATCAACTAATGAGAAATATTGCAAAGAATTCTCTAGTATGATGCAGGCTGAATTTGAGATGTCCATGATGGGAGAGCTAAATTTCTTTCTTGGTTTGCAAATTAAGCAAACAAAAGATGGAATTTTTATCCATCAAGAGAAATATACAAAACAAATAGTGAAGAAGTTTGGTTTTGAGAATTGTAAAGGAGCTGCAACTCCAATGAGCACAACTACAAGGTTAGATCTTGATTCTAAAGGAAAAAGGTAAATGAAAAGTTATATAGAAGCTTAATTGGTTCTTTATTATATCTTACAGCTTCTAGACCTGATATATTGTTTGCTGTATGCTTATGTGCTAGATTTCAAAGTGCACCTACTGAATTACATTTAAAAACAGTTAAAAGAATCTTTAAGTACATTTCTTGTACATCTAAGATAGGCATTTGGTTTCCAAAGAATAAAAATTTTGAATTACTAGGATATTCAGATGCAGATTATGCAGGATGTAAAGTAGATAGAAAAAGTACTTCAGGTACATGTCAATTTTTAGGAGATAAATTAATATCTTGGTCTTCAAAGAAACAAAATTCTGTAGCTCTTTCAACAGCTGAGGCAGAATATATTTCAATTGGAAATTGCTGTGCTCAAATCTTATGGATAAAACAACAATTGAATGATTATGGAATTAATTGCAAAAATGTACCAATAAAATGTGATAATACTAGTGCAATTAATTTAACCAAAAATCCAGTTCAACATTCAAGAACAAAACATATTGAAATAAGACATCATTTCATAAGGGATCATGTAAATATTGGCAATATTAGTATTAATTTTGTCCCTACAGAAAGACAATTAGCTGACATTTTTACAAAACCCCTTGAAAAATCTCGATTTGAATTTATTCGTAATGAAATAGGAATATGTAATCCTTTGTAATTTCTGATATTTATTTTGCATTAATTGCTCGATCAGAAATTTCATTAGATTCATTTTCTTATACTCAAGTAGTCTCAATTTACGAGATTCTTTATGTTGGAAACATAAATTCGTGGTTAAGAGGATTACACGATTAAAGAGGATGAATAAAAGATATTTTGTTTTCTGTTGGAAATCTAAACAGAATTAATAACTGATCTTGTGCATCGTGCAATTTTTAACCATCGATTTTTCTCTCTCCTTCCATTTCAAAATTTATCTTTTCTCTCTCAATCTGCAAAATCCTCTCGTGTGTTGTTCAAACCCTCACGTTTTTCCTTCAACATATGGCTCCAAGAAAATCTTCCGAATTCAATCCAAGGGTTTCAAATCTAAACCATCTAAAACCCCCGTTGAAATCTCTGTGGATTCTGACTCTCAACACAGTTCGAAATCATCTAAGGGTGTTCATGTTGAAACAACACCAAAGGCAACCGCGATAAGGTCTAAAGCATCTCAAGATCCTTCTTTGGCAAAGGATACTGAAAAAGAAGTGACTGAGGAAAAGAGTTCATCTGAGGAACTCGCTTCTGAATCCACTAAGGAAAAGGAAGTTGATAACGAAAGTGGTTCAGAATCGGATGCTGAATCAGAAGCTGATTCAGACGCAAAATCAGAGAGTGCGAAAGCAAGCTCTGAATCTACCTCACCCTCTCCGTCTTTTCAGAAAAAGAAAGCTGACCCTAAGAAGGTATCAAAAAGGGGAAATAAACAGAAGGAGGAAACCCTAAAACCTGTCAGGTTGGTTAAATCCAAAATCCACCCTTGTTCTTTTATCGATTTCCAATTCTTTGAAAAGAAAGGATTTTATGCTGGTTTTTGGCTAGACAGAATAGGAGCTAAAGGGTTGTGTGATTTACGCATTGATATAATTGGAGAATTAGTTGAAGAATTTTACAAGAATCTGAAATTTGAAAATGAGACTTGTTGATCTCGAAAGTTGGAGGAAAAAGGATCGTGGTCAATAGAAAGATGCTGATTGATTGTTTAGGTCTGTTAGATCATGGGGATGATCACGAGCTGATAACCTTAGGTAGAAATGAATCTATGCAACTCTTGAATGATGGCATTGGAAAGTTTCATGCCAAAGATATTTTCATTTCTGAATTCGAGTTGTTGATAAGGTTGCTGCACAAGATTGTTATCGAGTGCATATTACCAAAGAAAGGAAGTCCTACTTCCATTTCTAAAGAGGAGCAATCATTGTTCTGGGGATGAAGTTGCAAAAACAACTAGACTTGCCTAGGATTATCTTACGGCACATGTGGAGAAATAAAAAGCACATGATTTATGGAAACATAATCATGAAAATTTTGCAAAAACATCATGTGAAGATGCCTAAGCATGTTCGTAGTCCTCAAATAATGAAGAAGATTGGTGATAAAGTGATTAAGCACATGAGTATTTCGATAAAGGAGAAATTTTGGTACAGCATTGATGGAGCTTTCTATGTTCATCCGAAGAATCGCAAGAGAGAATTGACTCTCAAAAGAATCTTGGACGAAATAGAAAAAGAGGATCCACATGGTGTTGAAAAATCAAAGAAGAGGAAATCTGATAAGGATGCCAAAGGAAAAGGGAAGGCTCCTGTTGCAGCAAAGAAGAGAAAAAGGGATTATGAGTTGGGGACTGGGAAGAAGTTTGAGATCAAAGAAGGGCAGACTGTTGAATCAGATTCTGATTCAGAGACTGAATCAGAGGGTATTCCCTTGAAGCCACCAGGAGAGACGTCCCAACCTATCTCTCTCCAACAGATTGACAATCTCATTTCTTCTCGAATGGAAGCATTCTTGAAGAAATTTGATTTGTCCTCTGTTCAAAAATCTCCTTTAGTCCTCCCCTCCTCAAGTGGAAACCACTCCATCTGAGCCAATTTCTGATCCTGTCTTTCCTACAACAACACCTGGTTCATCATCTCCACCTGCGGCTGACATTCCTAAAGATCCAACATCTCCATCAGCTGCTGGAATCCCTCATGTTGCTGATCCTGACTCCATTCCACCTACAGAGGATGTAGAGCAACCAGCAGAACATGTTCCTGAACCAACTCCACCAGTTGCTGATCCAATGGAACAAGTTCCTGCTACTGCTGAGGAAACCCCTGTTGCAGCTAAAGACATTCCTGTTGACCCTACTCCTGAACAACAAGCTGCGGTTCTCTCCTATCCATCCCTCAACAATCCCCTGCTGAACAACAAACTGATGTTCCACAATCTCCAACTCCAACTCCTGCTAAATTCTCTGGCAGGAAGAAATCTCTGGCAAGGAAGAAAACATCTAAAAGAAATAGAGTCCTTTATTTTTTTAACAGACAATTTCTCTTAGCGAATTTTCTATATTTTGTTTTCGGTTTGTAATGAAAATATTTTCTCTTTTGGATATTTTTGTGATATTTTCTGTTATGCTGAAATCTCTATATTTCCTTGACTTGAATGAATTTTATATGCATAAATTCAGGGGGAGTTACTTTTTTATTCTGATAACAAAAAGGGGGAGAAGATATATGATGAAAAACAAATCTTAAGATATCAATATAGTTTGTGCAATATGCTTATGATATGAGATTTGATTATATTTGTGAGTTAGTGATTGATCCGTATGTATGAGTTTTGGTTAAATCTGATATGTTTTTGATATATGATATTATATTTGTTTTTAATCATAAGGTTTTGTTATCTTCAAAAAGGGGGAGAATGTTGGAATCTCTCATAATATTTTGATGATAACAAAAAGGAGTAAAAGTCTTTTTAACAAATAAATAAAGTATAGCAATCAAAACCAAAACCAAAACCAAAATATTTCATGATTGAACTAATCATCAGATTTTTTAGAAATTGTTTCAGAAGGTAGTTCAGAGTCATTTTCAGAAGGTATTTCAGATTCATTTTCAGAAGGAAGATCAGAAACTAAATCTGTTCCAGAACAGAAGATGCACAGAATGTTGCGAATTTATTTATACCTTATCATCTGAAGGCCTGACTCCACGAAATGAATATATTTGGGTAGTATATTCATTTTGTTCCACTAAAGTTGGATAAAATATCCAAGGGGATTTATTTCATCAATTTTATTATAAGTTACGTCTATTTAATTTTCTTGAGGAAGAAGATCGTCAGATTTTTATGTTTCACGTGGTCAGCAAATTCCTAAAGATAAGGGATATATTTTACCAAGTTCATGTTGGTTCAAATTTTCGAAACGAAGATCTTTTAAAGCTTATCTTCAAGGATAAAGGATATCACTATTTTTATGGGATAGTTTGTTGAAGTATTTATCCAAATTGTTATGGATAAACATATCAAGATATATGAGACATTATCAGATGACAGCATCAACGAAATTTGGATAAAGCTAAGAAGATTATTCGGGATTGATCATACACGTAACAGACACTTCAAAGGAGGGAATTTGCCAAGTCAAATATTTTCAATTTGAGAAGAATTCGAATTGTTTTGAACGACTTCTTTGCTAGCCGTTGAGATAAAACAATATATAGAGGAAGCACAACAACAAGGAAGAATATGAGAAGAACGAATCTTGCTCTAACTCTCTGTTGAAAGAAAAAGTCTTCGAGTGCATTTCTCTCAAAAGTCCTTGCGTTACAAAGTGTTCACAATATTTTTGTTCGAAAGATAGGATATTTATTGTATTTCCTTGATTGAGTATCATTCAATTTTTTTTTAGTGAGGTTGAGTGTTGCAAGTTATCTGTTAGACCAATTGTGTTATAGGATAACCGTGAGAATTGGGACAGAGTGTATTGTAGCCAAGAGGATTGGCAAGACAAGCTTGTAACTTTTGATTTTGGATATAGTGGAACAAACCGGTGTGGAATACCGGGTCCCCAACGTGGAGTTGGAAGAGAGGACTGACGCTCGAGGCGGAACCTCTATAAATCGATTTGCATTTTTCTCTACCCTACTCTTTTTATTTTCGTGCAATTTATATTGAAGTATTTGATAAACTGTCACGTTTCAGAACCTGTTTCAGAGAGTACTTCAGAGAGTTGTCTGTATTCCGCATAAAATTAAATTTGATCTGTTTTGAATTAAAATAGATATACAAGTGTGATTATCAGCTGTGATTAGTTTCTAAACAGCAAGTTTAATTAATTCTAAGTTTAATAAAGTAATAAAAAGGAAGTGAATTGAAAATTTCGAAAAGAATTTATTTTTGTGAAAAAGCAATTCACCCCCCCTCTTGCTTACATTATTGGGACCAACAACTTGGTTGTTAACAATCAGGTGCTCTTAGCAGTCTTTATAAAGGTTAATGATAGAGAACACTGATTTGTATACTAATTTAGCCAAATCTTGCATAGCCCAAACTATGTTATACTAAGATAGAACAGCTCACCCTTATTGTCTTTATAATATCCAGAAGGCTTAGATACTACTTTGAGGCTAACTAGATAGTAGTCTTTACCGATTAACCACTCTGAATGATACTCCACAAGCCTAATACTTTGGGAGGATGATGAAATACACCATGGAGCTAAATGCCTTTAGAGTTCAATACAAATTGAGGAAGGACCAAAGATCAAGAAGAACTCCATTGATGGACTCTTCATGTAGATAGATCCTAGATCCAAACAGGGAGCGAAGAGACCTATTCCTTGAGTGTCAACCTGAAGAAAAGATATAGTATGCATTAAAATTGAGATTTAATGCTAGTATGCTTCTAGGACTACGACTCGCCAAGCACATAGGTATCTAGAAATTAAAAATGATGTTGGATTTTATGCTCATTGTGTTACTAGTTTTTGACAAGTATGAAGTCAAAGAGGGGACCATGACAAGGTATCATACAGTCGCTCATGAATTATTATATGAGTTCCCCTTTGGGAATATTTTCAAGATACCAAGGGTTGAGAATAATAAAGCAGACGAATAGTCAAAACTTGCTTCTTGATATATCTCCATTTGGAGAAGAAGGTAAACAAGGTACTCATTGAATACTTGCCTCCCTAAAGGCAAGATTTTGTAGCAACCATGTCAAGAGTGAAACCCCCTGGGTCCATGCTCTTTGATTAGGATATTACTAGCTGACTATGAAGAAAGGTTCCAGCCAGGCTATGTAAACATTCCACTAATGCCAAAAGCATGCCCACTAGCTCATAGTCACATCAACTCAATGCACTTCCTCACCAATCCTTGGCCTTTCATACAATGGGAAATAGACATCCTTGGCTCCTTTTAAAGGCCTAAACAATGCCAACGTGCCATTGTTGCTATCAACTACTTCACTAAGTGGGTAGAAACCAAAGTAATAGGAAATATCACAATAAAAAAACGTCAAGTCATTTAACTTAGCCACATCATCACTTGATTCATGGTCTCGTATATTTTAATCACAGATAACAAAACTCAATTTGATAATCGAAAGTTTAGGGAATTTTACACATGATATTGAGTCAACATCATATTCACTTTGGTTGCCTACCTACGGTCCAATGGCCAAGTTGGAACCATGAACAAAATCATATAAAATAGTTTGAAAAAGTGGATTGAGAGAGTTAAGGTAATTGGGCGGATGTACTTCTTGACATATTATGGGGCTATTGCATCACTCGTCAAATTACTACGGTTTAACATCAAAGTAACTCCATTAATGCTTAAAAAGCCATGCTCTTAGGCTTGGAAGGGTAACCTTGTTGATAAGCCATGATCTAACATCCAAGTAACTGCCTCCATAACTAAAAAGTGATATCCTTACTTCAAAAGGGTAACAATACCAATAGACTCTAGTTTAACATCTAAGTACTCCTTGACTACTAAAATGAAAAAAAAAAAAAAAAAAAAACCGAGCTTTCTGGTTTAGAAGACTCAATGGAGCATAGTATACAATTCAAATAACTCGTAAATTTAAAAATTGAGCTCTTTAGATCATGCAGGCAAGCACTTAAGCCCAAATAAACAAGTTTGCCTAAATATTATAGCTTGAAGCACCACAAGACAAACAGGTGATCAACACACATAACATATGAAAAAAAAAAAAAAAAGACAACATAGAAAACAACAAGATATTAAAACCATAAGAAAATAAGTAGTCATTTGTACTGAATATGTCGACATACCAACATTAAAAAATAAGTTATGCAGATAAAGAGCAAAAAGCTCCATAAATCCTTCATCTAAACAAAATAAACAAGAAACAAATCGTCTACCATACTAGAAATTTGTACCTAAATAAGAAAAGAACACACTTCCAGGTAGGTTTGTGCAAAAAAATCGACCGAACCGTGTATCGAACCAGACCGAACCGAAATTTCGGTTATTTTTTGAAATGGTTCGGTTCACAGAAGAGCAAACGGTTCGCGGTTCGATTCGAGACCATGAACCGAACCGTATGGTTCGAACCAAACTGTTTTATATATTTAAAAAAAATTAAACATATTATTTTTACTCTTAATTATTTTATTAACGGTAAATATCTATGTCACAAATTTTAAAATTAATTAATTTTTTTAAATAAATTAATTGTTTTAAAATTTTTTACTTAGATATGTGTTAGTGATTAGAATAAAATTAGATTTTTCATAACATGTTTCAATTTTTATATTATCTATAAGTAAAATAGATTTTCGAATTTATACTCTAGTATTCTAACTTAAAAAAATTAATTATTGTAAAATTTTTTACTTAGATGTGTGTTATTCGTTAGAATAAAATTAGATTTTTCATAATATGTTTTAATTGTTATGTTATCTATAAGTAAGATAGATTTTAGAATTTAACCTCTAGTATTCTAACCTCTGCATATTTCTTTTCCATTTGTCTTCCTAATTAATCTACTTCTATTATTTAATTACTTATTGATTTATATAATTGGTAATACGTTAGTTAGAAGCATACAACGAATTACATTTTATGTCTTATATTGAGATAAAGTCTAGTATATCATTATACTTCAAGATAATTAAAAAAAATGAGACTAATCATAGTGATAATTTTATAATGGATGAAATATTTTCATTTCTATAAGTTTTACATGTTTATTTGATAAATGATTAATTTTAAATATTGTTGTTTATATTTTCATTAGTGATAAGAAATATGTAATTGAACTTTTTCGATAGAATATATTTTTTATTTTATGAAAAACGGTTCGAACCGCAAATCGAACTGTACTGGACCATTTTTTTCGGTTCGAAAAATTACGAACCGAACCGTATGGTTAGGTTCAAATTTAAAAAAAAATCGAACCAAAAATTATGGTGCAGTTTGGTTTGAGATGTAAACCGAACTGAACCGTACCGTGCACACCCCTACTTCCAGGGGGATGGGATTCATCCTTAATAGCTTTATTAAAAAGAGTAATCAATTCTTACGTAACAATAGGACTTCATCAATGGGGTGCACAAATGAAGGAACTGAGAGTTTAGCACTGAAAACCACCACAGGATGTATAAGATCTATAAGGGGATCTTGCTTGGTTCTCTTCCCCTTAGGGGAATTCTCATTTTTCTTTTCAACAATCTTAAAGTGACTCCATCAGTTCAAATCAAATTAGAGTAAAAACATTAATCTTTACCAATAGCACCAAAGTCATCACCTTCCTCACCTTGGCTTGAGCTTCTAGGACCACTTCCCTATGCTCATACAGTGTAACGAACTCCTCTTTCTCTTTGTTCACATTCTTAAGCTCACTACAAAACAAAGTTCCAAAACATTTAGCTGCTCATGCATGTTCCTTACCTTAGCCTACTCATTCCCTATAGTCTTCATAGTGTGTGATAACTTAGCCTTTTCATGCAGTAATTGGTCAATTTTCCCTTTGTTACTATCCTCTAGATTATGAGCCCATGCCTCAGTATAATATTGTTGCTCCTCAAAGGCTCCCAACCTTTCCTTCACTTCCACAAGTTTTACCTTGAGCTTGTACTAGTGCATGCAATATTTAACCTAAAGTTTGTTAAACTTCTCCTCCTTGGTTTAACAACTTCACATATGAAGTTATAAATGAGATCACTACTATCAAAAGAATTGAAGTTAGGAAAGTCATAATCTACCTCTTCTTTTTCCTGGAAGACTTCCCATTACCTCTTTATCACCCAATTAAGTTCATGACGCACCATCAAAAGGAGATAATCTTTTAAAATGATGAAATTATGAAGGGGAAAGGGAAGAAGACAACCATAGTGATAAATCTCATAAACATTGGCATAGATTTGACTTTGTATTTTCAAAGTATTAAATTTACCCTAATCAATAGACATCGACTCTTGATCATGATGGTTGACAAAACTCAGTAATCACCTCTTAGACTATTTGGGATTAACTATGTGACCAAAGGTGACCTCACTATTACCTCCCCCAAAATCCCTAATTGAGATGAGATAGACACCTTAGTTGTAACATTTAAAGGAATGCACACTCATAGTCAATTCAACTTTTAGCTCCTCATTCCCCATGTTACCAATGTGAATTGGCCTTCAACTCCTCCTTTCAAACGCCTTTCCTTGCTTAGGCTGCATCACAATAGTCACAGGGACCTTCTTTTTGCTAGGATGATTCTCTATAGCTACAACCTTCTTCTCTTGACAAGCCCCAACATCCTTAGGCTGCCTTAAAGGAGGCATAGTGCCTTCGTTGATCATGATATCCTTGGTAGAAGGGAGAGAAGCAATGGCCATGTTGGCTTCACCAAAGCCTCTTAGAGCACCAGTTAACTACCACCCTCCTCATCAAGTTAGCAGTTGCTTGGAGCACTTTTTGACCATCAAAGAATGACCAGTATGAATATTAAATAGATTACATGAAAATGCAAAATGGTACCACTCATGTCGAGCACAAGATACGTTGAGCTCCCCCCTAACAACACTTTATCTTGGCATTGCAAAAGATTAGGATCCAATATCTTGTTCCTCTCTCATTTTAAGATATGCCTTTGAGATGATTATTCTACAATGTATTGTGAATGTATGTACCACAACCACGACATCAAGCAAATTGCCTCTTGCCTAATTCATGAGCATGTTAATTTCATTTACGGTCTCTTGGTCATCGGAACTTAACATCCTTATGTCTCATATTGACCTAATCGTTGACCTAAACCCACCTTTTTTAAAAGTCAAATTGCTCATGAGATTCAATAATAAAAAACTACCCTCGAAGCCTTTACATTTGAATCTCGATCATCAAAGATCTTATGGCTAAGAGAGTGGTCAAATGACTCCAGCTCATCTTTGAAGTCTTTACACAAAAGTAGTATTAACACAAACTGATGAGTTGAACAACGACCCATGTTAATGCACAATGCCTTTAAAGGAACAATCCACATCCAAGAATATGGCAATAGGTGAGAGGGTAGAAGTCGCAAGTAATTAAAACATTCGTTTTAAATGTCTAAAAAGAGAAGATGTAGACTATAATTAAAAAAAAAAAAAAAACATACAAAAGAAATCTAATTCCATGAAAGAAAGGGACTCAATTCAACTTGCTCACCATTTTGAATTGCCACCTATCAAGAAACTATTCATCCTCAATTAAAGACAAAAGAAGTATATTCCTAGCCTCTCAACTTACTTTGCTACTCATGCAAGATTAAATTGTGTCTACTACGAACTATCCATCCTCTACTAGAGAAAAAGAAGTATGATCCTCGCCCCTCAGCTTGCTTGCAAATCATGTAGTATTGAACCGTGTTGAATTGGCATTTGTAAAAGCATCCACTATTTGCTAGCTCTTTTCTCCATCCCTAGGATAAACATGTTGAGGAAGAGACTTCATAACTTATACCAATGCTACAACTACTATGCTACCACACCAGACCTATACTACCACACTAGACCTCTATGCATGCTCAGACGATATCCTACAACTATCATATACAACACTTAGGCTTTCAAAACTTGAATGAGATTTCAAAATTGTGCTTAAACCATGAGGAGTGCATAATTTCAATGTAAAATCCCTAGATACCATGGATCTACATTTAGCCTGTTTATAAGCAATAAAGCAATGTGATTGTCTTAGGATAGCATAATCGTGCCCATACAATGGATTGTATATTCTATAAGGAAATGACTCAAAAAGGAAAATAACAAACACACGTTTTGTTAATAACCTTGATGTGAGACTTGTTAATTGTATAGGGAAATGTGCCAAATTTTAAATAGGGATGATAGAAAAAATGGCACCTGAACTTTCACAAAAAATTCAATTAGGTATCTAAATTTTGGTTTTGAATAATTTGGTACCTAAATATAGGAACTATTTACTCTATTAACTAGGACCAAACTGTGTTTACTTATGCAATTATTCATGCTTTATTTAAGGAAATTACTACTTAATTTATAAACATTTTCATTTTAGGTGACTAAGGAACGAATGGTTAACACTTAGATGAAGATAGATCAATTGAAGTAGAAAAAAAAAATAGTGGATCAAGACCTCATTATGCCCGTGACACCATCAGTGATCTATTTGGGTACATGATGAAAGTGATCGTGGGTGTGAAAGGGGAGAAATATGGAGAACAATAAAGATCACGGTCTCTATGCTAACCATGATGTAGACGGTGACCTCTACTGCTCCTTGTTTGAGCCCCATGCTGGACTTGATATGAAGATAACTCCATAGAAGTTAGAGGAGATCATGAATCCTATTACAACTATGATCATATGAAGATATCACTTTATAATGTGGCATCACAGACGTGATTGGATTGAGGAATTTGAAGTTGCAAGGATCATGGCTCGTGTAATGATCATGATCAATAAAGGAACATATCTAGCTATAGGTTGCTAGAATTTCTTACCGTGGAGATCACTGACTTTACGCCTGTGATCTGCCTTGTATATGTGATTTATGAGAGATAATGGCCTAAGTCTCGACCATAATGGAGGTTATGACTTGCATAATTTCCATGCCAGATGTAATTTAAGTACTCTTTGAAGAGGGATGAAGGCTAGTCGAGATGATGATACACCAATTGGACATGTTTGGTTGCCTAATACATATAAATAGGAGATCTAAACATTATAAAGGAGGATACCATTCATTATGAAAAAGTTAAAAAAGAAAAAAAAAACTTTATTCAAGTATCAAATTTTCAAAATGAATTTTCAAGCACCTAATTGAACATTTTTTGAAAGTTTGAGGACCATTTTGGTTATTAACCCTATTAATAAGAAATAAAGCAAATTAACAAGATCAACATACCGACTTGAATACATTTACCGTTACAAAGAAAAAAAACTATAACCTAAACATGTCATTAAGGAGCTCGCATAAAAAGGAGCTCAGCTACAATAAAGAGCTTTCTTATTATTATATTTAAATTACTTGACTAAGCAAGTCAAGAAACAAAATGAAGTTAATGGAGCTTTGACCATATTGTTGTGCCATGAAATTAGAGATTCCTAAGTGGATGAAGAAGTTGCCTTGCTTAAAATCACATCCCTTTAACCTAATTGTATTCTTAGGGTGCCCCCACCATTTCTTGGTAAAAAGTGAAATGACAAAGAAGGAAGAAATAAAAGTCGAATAAGCAACCATCTATTGACCTATAATAAATGAAAGACCTAAAGACCATATGATGATTATGGAAGTAGAGGCACCAGCCCCTCAACCTTTGGGTCTTGTAGTAGCCATGCAGTGATGAAGACCTAAGTGCACATCTATTCCTAAACTCATCTGTGAAGCAAAGGAGCCATGGAGAGGTCTCCAAAAGCCTTTGGTTCCTCAGAGCTACAAAGTAGCTAATTCTTGATAGGGGAAGAAGCCATGGAAATAGCCCTTTCCCTACTATTGACAACTTAAGCATGCCTCCAATTCTGCAATGTTGATAGGGCACAACCCTTATAGACTAAGGATAGACGTCATCACCATCACCATTGTTTGTGTCATCTTCCATTGCCTGAAACTAGGAAATCCTATTAAGTCAACCCAAGAGCAATCGAAATGTCAAGAGTTATTGGGTAAACGATGAGAAACTTGAGGAATAAGAGTCATAGCAAACCTCTTTCTATAGGCACAATGGAAGTTGGAATGGCAAGATCTCAAAAATCATGGCAAATTGAGCCTCATTTAATAAGTTTGACAAGTAAATCCTTGAATGACATATGATTCTTATTTCCAAAGGAATCGTAGCAATGACACATGTAAGACTCAATTACAAATTTGTAAACGATCATCTCCTAAGGATTACTTACCAAAGATCAATAACTGATTTACCTAAACTAGCATGCGCATTAGAAAGTGACACATCCTAAAACATAATCTTGATGAAAAAATGTCATTACCCATCACTAGGCATGAGAAGTGGTCTCATGTTGGGAACGATAAAGTTTTAACCAACTATGATTAGAACATGCCATTAGCTTTACAACTTGCCCTAACTTGCAACAATGTGGTTTTCAAGCACTTGTTTGATTAACCCTTTAAAGTAAAAGTTTTGCACTGAGATTGACAACAAGTCAAAGTTGTATATACATATTTTAACTTGCCTTTTAAGACACTCCGCTCGATGGCAATCATATAGCCTGTTAGATTGCCTCACCTATGAAACGTATTGAGAGTAAAACATCAGACATCAACTTAGTTATCCTATCTTCTATTAGCCTATCTACTATTCACCTCTTTAACTTACAGTTGGAGAGAATGGGGGCCAAGTAGGGATGGATGCAGAACTATATAATTTGGGGGCCAAATTAGTTTTTTCTATTAAAAGATATAATGTAACACATTTTTTTTCTATTTACATATATTATAATAATTAGTTTTTTTTCTGAGCTTGGAGGGGCTGAAGCCTCTATAGGTCTCCCCTCGATCCATCCCTAGGGATAAGTATTGGTAAGTAATTCTAGTCATGGGCCTCCTAGGTCTAATTTGATCATTCTGTAACATGGGCAACCTCTTCAATCTTAGACTAACTAACATGGACTAGATAACCTAGGGAAGAGTCAATACAACTATGGAAAGTGGCCCCTTGGACAGCTTGATAACCCTTTATCAAATGGGTAATTAACTGTCTTGCCCATAATTATACTTTAAGCAAGACGATCACCTAGCTAGGTGACCTCAAATTAGAAAACAAACTTTTAGAAGGTTTCTAAATTTGCTAAGGTAGACTTGCCTCAAGATCCTATGTGCGCTTTTCTAACCAATTGACAAGCTCTTTCCTTATTCGAAGTGATATCCTTTTCCAATCAAGGAAAAGACCGGTCACTGTAAGTACCTCCAACCAAACTTAAGTAAGATAGATTCATGCTCTCTGCACTTTAGCTATCTTACTATCTAAATTGTTTTTGCTCACTTACGGATTTAAGTATTTGAGTGGTCATGTCAAACAACTTGTCAACACTCAGTAAATGTTTTTTATCATATAGGCCTAGAATCTACGGACCAAAGGATTGTCAAACCCAAATAGTGTGCATAGCAGTTCCAGTAGAGTAATATTCCATACCGATGGAGATCTACTTGGAACAGATTCTAACACATAGTATGGAACAAATATTGGTATCAAACATAAGTCATTCGTCTAATCATCATATTACTTTAAATTGTTATAATTAGTCCCTTTCCCATATCGCAAATGAATCTAAGTTGTCATGTATCACCTAAATTAACTATAACGCTTATATTTGAAAAACAAAATCTCCTTGTACAGGGCTAAATATTGCAACAAATGACTATTTATTATCTTATTTATATATAATAGGTATATATGAATATGGGACCATAGCCTTGAAAGTCATTTTATTTCGACTCACTACTAATATCATTCAGTGTGATCGATCCACAATACTTAATTATAGTGGCCTCGCATTCTACCATTGTAATCGGAATGCTACTTCTTTCTAGAAAATTAATATTTTTATATCTTATGATTTAGGGTTTATAATTTAAATATTATTTCTAAATTTAGTGTTTGTGCTTTATTTTTAATTTATTTAGTTTTTGGTAATATATTAATTTGCAAAAAATTAATTTTTGATTTTTCTCAACTGAAAAATTATTTTGAAATTTGAATAAAAATTAATTTTTAAGGATGCATAACTTTTATATGTGATATCCATGTTTTAGCAAATTTTATATCATTGAAAAACTGATGACACGTAATTCTTTCCTTTTCCTTTTTATTTTTTAAGTTCTAATATATGACTTTGAACCGCCCTAACCAAGCAACTCACATGAATTATTGTATTTGATGTTAAAATGCTCATTGGGTCAGACATTTCCACATGTTATAATATATTGCTATGCCTACCATAGCATTTTGTTACTAACTTTTTCAAACTTTGGGATTCCAAAACTTTTATCACACGTTTGGAATGTTGGAAATGTTCGGAATTGGATGGATTGGAATTAAAAAAATGGAATGGAATGGAATTAATAAGGAAATAACAAATTTATTTCTTTGTTTGGATAGGAGTACGGAATATAATGAAAAGAAATTAGTTTATATTATAATTTACCAAAAATACCCGTTATAAAAAAAAAAGATAATAAATATATATAGGATAAAAAATAATTTAAGAAACAATCTTAAATGGAGGAGAAAAGGAATCACAATTCTCTCTTCTCAAAGGTAGAATTGAATTCCACGCTTCCAAACATAGAAAAAGAAATGGATGGCAGAATCGTAGTTCCATTCCAATCCATTTCTACATATTAAACATACTATTAATTGTATTACCATAAATCCAGACCTGTTGAAAAGTCCATGTTATAAGTTATTTAAAATTTTTAATTCGACTTGAAATTAGATAGTAAAAACCTATTCTGTATTTAGCCTGATTCGAATAACTCTTTTTTCTGTTTTGGCATTTTTGAATCATATTAATTTAATGAATTTACGATCACTATAATCTTATAATATTATAGTTACGTAAAGAGGTATGAGAATTTAATGTAACGAAATAGATTACATAATGTCAATGAAAGTTTCATAATTAAAAACATCGTTACGTAATGTAAACTTCATTAAAAATAAAAATAAATAAATTTGTAAAAGTGAGACTATGATAATGGATGGAAAATTGCAAAATTCTTTTGCCACCAGTGCGGACTATTATTAAGAATAAGCCAACAAGAGTAAAAGAAAAGTAATAATTACGAAAATAAAGATTTGTTACATTAAAAATTCAAGCGAAATTTCAACACTTTCCTCTCACCATTCTCTCATATTATTTCCTGTCGTTGTCCATTATTTATAAATAGTTAAAAAAAAGAAGATAAAAATACGATTTTCATATCATTATGCTTAAAACAGTGGATGATTTTCAATGATAGTTTTTGGATACTTTATAAGATGAGATTTTCAATGGTTGTATGGTTTTAATAATAATATTTGGTATACTAATTGTGGAATTCCCATGCTGTATATATCAAGAACTAGGTACAATCAGAAATATAACAAAATAAATGGTGATGCATCACTCAACAAATCAAAAAATTTATGTAACAAGACCGATAAGTCATGAATATTTTAAACTTTTGTCTAATTCATTTAGTCTTTGTCAACATAGTAGATGTTATTTTTAAATGAAAGTACATGTCACAAGCATTTTTTTTTATAAAATATTTACAAAATCAATTTATTAATAAAGAAAAAGTTGAAATTAATTCTTGCAGATTAATATGTGATTAGGTACTAAAATGTACTATGAACTAAATTATACATACTAATTTGAAAAAAAAAATGCACTTATTAACTTTCTTGATTGCAACCAAATATTAAAAATATAGACCCCAACTTACAAGAAATTAAAGTCAAATATAATATTGTAAAAAAATTGTAAGTACAAGCATTTGGTAGTGTTTTATCCCCACATTTATTAATAAGTGTACTAACAAAATTGAGCGTAATTTAAAAAGCACTTGTAGTAAATTATAAAATTGAAAATTGAAATGTTAAATTGTCAAAACTGAAAAATACATGTTATTAGATTTTCTTTATATATACAAAATATGGGTATGTTTGGTTAGTACTTTTTGACAGATACAGACACTTTTTGAAACTTTATTCTAATAAATTATTTATCAAGAAATAAATACAGATAAAAAAAGTTGGCAGTTCTCATGAAAAGATTAAATATAAATAAAATATAAATATAAATCAAACATATTTATACATATCGTTTTGATACTAATATTGATACTGATACTGATAAAAAAATAGATCATTCAAACAGACCTGTAATAGTAGCCGGCCAAAAAAAAAAAAAAAACAAATATGTAAGTAATAGTAATAGTATGTGCACTCCAATCCTACGCTGCAAGTTAAATGCAACGGCTACCTGCAAAGTAGTTTGTAAAATAATGACACCATACTACATGCGACCAAACCGACCAACATCAACACCACACACCCCACTCTTTTTCTCACAAGTACAGTTAAGCTCCTCCCACCACTTTCCAGATCATCCTTCAGATTCACATTCAAACCTCATCTTGCCTTCGCCTTTGCCTATCATTTTTAAGCTCCACTTCTCCATCTCGCCTCTCTCATGAATCTTCACTCTACGTCGTCCCTCGATCCAAATCTCCCTGATTTCCAATCTTTATCAAGTTTTAATTTGAAGAAAACTCAATGTCGACCATGAACGGTCACCTTATTAACACGTCCATCTCTTTGCACCAATCCCCATCAGAAGTACTGCCCCTTACTAGAACCAGAAAGATGTTTCTAGTTTTCAACAAAGTCTCGAACTTTGTCAGCAGGACTAGAACCATCATCCCAAGACTCCTATTCCGCAGGAAGTCAACCAAATGGGGCAGCAGATTCAAGCTGAGCCGTTACAATAGCTATAGTTTCTATAACCCTCGGTTTCTCCGAGAATACGAGTTCTCTCCTTCGAGCACACCTCTCATTCGTTTCCATGGAAAACAAAAGAGTCTGAGAAGCATGGGGTGTGGCCATTTGAATCCTTTGCTGTCTATGTTGAGCTGTTTGAGGAGGACTAAAGTCGAACAAATTACCGAAGAAGCTGCTGTAGATAAATATGCAAAGTATTATTACGATACGATCCCAAGCCACCAACATGATCTGCCATTTGTGGAAGATGGTGGTATTGGAAATTTGTTGGACAATGTTTACGCATTCGCGGAAGAAGATTCAGTTGATTTGAGGGCTGAGATGTTTATACGGAAGTTTTATGAAGATATGAAAATGCAGACCCAGGAATCAATTTGATTGAATTTTTTTTCCATTTTTTTCTGTTTTTCCTTCATTTACGTTAATTTGTTTGTTCTTGATGTGTACTAGTTTTTTTAATCCTTCTTTTCCCCAAGATTTTTTTACAGGTTGAGGGAAAAGAGAATATTATTCTTTGTATCTTTGAGTTCCTGTTATCGAATACTTTTTATTTTATTATTTACGATCTATTTTATTTATATTTAAAGCTTCATTTAGATATTGTTGAAGTATATAGTTACTTAGCTAATATGTTCTCAAGTTATTTTATTCCTATTAATAGAAGACACGTGTCTTATCCTATGTGTCATTTTCTTCAACTGCTATATATATATTCTTCTTTACAGAAATAACATACTATTTTCCATTCCATTTTTGTTCTTATTCCTTGCTCTCTTTCTTCGAACTATATCCATGGCTATGCGCTTCGTCAAGTTCCTAACTGACAGGACCTAACTACTCTTCATGGTATCGAAGCCTGCATACAAGATCAGATCGGTAATTTCTTTCCAGTTTTGTTGCTTTTGTTGGCTGATATAGTGACTTTAGATATGCGAACCCTAGTCAAGATCAGCTGTATCGAGATCCTCTTTATTTGTCTGGATCTGATAATCCAAGTTCCACGATCACTAGTTTAGTGTTTAATGGATTAAATTTTTCATCCTGGAGTAGTTTGATTAAGCTTGCCTAGGCAAATTTGGATTTGTTGATGGTACTTGTAAGAAACCAGAAGATAATAAAGTAGAAATTGAAAAATGGACTCATTGTGATCATATGATCCGATGTTGGTTCTTGGATACAATTTTGAAGGATTTGATGGAAGGATTTATGTTTGCTAATTCATCTTATGAACTTTGAAATGAAATTGTTGAAAGATATGACCAAATGAATGCACCATTACTATATCAAATTTAAAATGAGATTGTGAATTTACGTCAAGGAAAGAATGATGTCACTGCATATTATAATCGTTTGAAGAAACTCTAGGATGAATTGAGTAGTTTGACTATTGTACTTGAGTGTGCTTGTGGCATGGTAGCTTCTTGTGTTTGTGATACTTTTAGAAAACTGGTCACACTTGAAAACAAAAACCAATCGATCCAATTTCTAATGGGACTTAATGATTCATATGAGAATACAAAGAGTCATATAATTGCTTTGGCTCCTTTGCCTAGTATTAAGAAGGCATATTATCTTCTTAATTAGGTTGAAAAAACAAAAGCAAATATCAGAAACTTCTTTGTTGAATGATGAGTCTTTTGCTTGTTTAGTGAAGGTTCAAAATAGAATTATAGATAGGAAAGATTACAAGAGGAATAAACTTGCTGTGAGAATGGTTCGTAGTCATTGTAAATAAAGTGGACATATTGTTGATAGTTGTTTTAAATTAATAAGGTATCCAGAATGGTATAAAGGAAATAGAGATCAGAAAAGCACGAAATATACAGCTCATGTTGAACAAGACACTCCTCTTGATATTACATTAGGTGTTCCCTTGATGAATTATAAGAGTTCTAACACAGATTTTGATCTTGTTGGTCATATTTGTGATGAGGTAGTGAAAGTTCTTAAAGAAAACGTAGGTTCACAAGTCATGGGTGGACATTCCTGTTGGGTGCAATTATAATTGATGATGTTGCAGGATAATCACATTAAAAATGAAGATGGGAGAGAGAGAAGAGCAAGAGTTAAATGTATATCATATCATTAGCTCTTATATATGTTGGGTATTGTACATACATTTCTAAAAAAAAAATGGTACACAGTATCTCCTTTTATAGACATGCATTGGCGGTGGAGAAGCAAAATAAGAAAAGGAATATATGTTTGAAAAGTCAAACATTGTGTTCTATATCCTATAATGCTAGCTAAAAATTACAACTCATGTTCATATTGTTGGACAACTCTAGAATTATGTTGCCGCCACAAATTGCCGCCATTGACGAAGAGAATTCCAGATGCAATTTGCTTCATGATGTCACACACCTATTATAAAATTGCAAATTATTTATTTATTTATTTTTAACACCCCCTCTTAATTTGTAATTTTAAAACTTCTTCTAAATTGCTCAAATTTTTCTACTGGTACAGCTTTTGTAAATATATCTCCGAGTTGCTCTTTTGTGTTGACAAATTCAAGTTGGATTTCTTTTTCTTGTACCAAATTCCTAATATAGTGATGTCGCAACTCGATATGCTTTGTCCTTCCATGAAATACACGATTCTTCGTCATGGCAATAGTTGACATATTATCACAATAGATAATCGTGGGGGCTTTCTGGCATTGATTTAAATCTGTCAAAATTCTTCTTAGCCATACCGCTTCACATGCTGCATCTGTGGCTGCTATATATTCTGCTTCTGATGATGATAATGATACTGTTTTTTGCTTCTTTGATGACCAAAAAATAATATTTGATCCCAAAGAAAATACATATCCTGTGTACTTTTTCGATCATCAATTGATCTAGCCTAGTCACTATCTGTATATCCAACAAGCTTGAAATCTTTTTCTTTCACATAATGGATACCATAATTTTTTGTACCTCGCAAATTTCACAATATTCTCTTGGCTGCTGCATAATGTAGCTTGCTTGGATTTTGCATAAATCTAGAAATCAAACTAACCGGGTAAACAATATCTGGTCTTGTGTTTGTTAGGTAAATCAATGATCCAACTAAACTTCTATACATTTTCGCATCAACTTTTGGTGCTCCATCTTCCAACTGCAATTTCTCATTTGTTGCAAGCGGAGTAGTAATCGGCTTGTAATTGTTCATTTGATATCTCTTCAACAAATCATCCAAATATTTTTCTTGAGAAATCAATATTTCTCCTTTTGATTGATAAACTTGAATGCCAAGAAAATATTTCATAAGACCCAAATCAGTCATCTCATATTCTTTCATCATTGTCATTTTAAATCCATTTAACATGGATTGACTTGTACCTGTATAGATCAAGTCATCCACATACAAACATACAATAAGGAAATCATGTGTACCTTTCTTTTTGATGTAAAGTGAAGGTTCACTTTGACTCCTTTGAAAACCATTTTTTGGAAATAGCTATCAATTTTGCTATTCCATGCTCGTGGTGCTTGTTTCAATTCATATAACGCCTTGTGTAGGCGATACACCTTATCTTCTTTGCCTTTGATAATATATCCTTCAGGCTATTCTACATATACCTCCTCTTGCAATTCTCCATTTAAGAATGCTGATTTAACATCCAATTGATATATCGGCAATTCTAATTGAGCTGCTAATGCAAGAACAATTCTAATTGTCTCCATCCGTGCAACTGGTGCAAATGTTTCATTAAAATCAATACCTGGTTGCTGTGAATATCCTTTTGCAACAAGACAAACTTTATGCTTTTGTATTGAACCATCTTCTCTATATTTGGTCTTGTAGACCCATTTTAATCCAATAACTTCCTTATCTTTTGGAAGATCAACAAGCTCTCAAGTATGATTCTTTTCAATAGTTGCAATCTCATCATCCATGGCCTTTCTCCAAATTTCCTCTTTTGCAGCTTCTTCATATTTTTGTGGTTCATAAGAGAAAAATGCAAATTCACAAGATTCATAAATATCACGCAAAGAACGTACATTTCTTATTGGACTTTTTGATTCTGGATAAAATTCTTGCGAACCTTGTGATGTTGATGTGCTTGGAATATTAGGAGTGCTTGGTTCTGAACTTAATTGTGGATCTGGCTGTATAGCATTAGATCCTGGAGGCATAATTCTTTCCATAATTGGAGATTTCTCTTTCCAATCCCATGCACCACCTTCATCAAATATAACATCTCTTGAAATAATCAATTCATTTTTCTCTGGATTGAAAAGGCGATATCCTTTAGATTCATCACTATAACCAGTGAAAATATACTTTTCTCCTTTCTCATCAAATTTTTCTCTCTTTTGTGATGGAATGAGAGAATATGCCAGACATCCAAAAATCTTCATATGATTAACCTGTGGTTTCCTTTTTTGCCAAGCCTGATAGGGAGTCTTATTAAGCACTGCTTTTGTTGGTGATCTGTTTAAGATATACACTGCAGTATTAACTGCTTCAGCCCAATAACTATTTGGAAGTCCTTTCTGTGTTAGCATACTTCTAGCCATCTCCACAATCGTCGTTCTTCCTTTCTGCAACGCCATTTTGTTGAGGAGTATGTCGTACAGTCAGCTGCCTTTTAATTCCAACATCTTTGCAATAATTTTGGAATTCATGTGATGTATATTCACCTCCACGATCAGTTCTCAAAATTTTCAACTTGTATCCACTTTGCCTTTCTACCATAGCTTTAAATTTAAGGAAAGTGGAAAATGCTTCTGACTTTTGCTTTAAGAAATATATCCACATCATCCTTGTATAATCATCAACAAATAAAATAAAATACCTATTACCATTCAAGGATGGTGTTCTTGTTGGTCCAAATATATCAGAATGAACCAACTCCAATGGAGCTTTAGCTCTATAAGATTGCTTTGGAAATGGCAATCGATGCATTTTGCCATAGATGCATCCTTCACATACTTTCTCAGGAGATGAAATATTTGGCAAGCCAATCACCATTTTTTTTTCTTCAACAAATAAAGTCCCTTAAAATTCAAATGTCCATATCTCAAATGCTATAAGTGTGATTCATCACTTTTCACACTTTGTAAGGCATATTCTTCATTAAGAGGAATAGACAAAGGAAAAACTTTATTCATGCTCATCCTTACTTTTGCAACAATACAATTCTTCTTCTTATCAGTATTAATGCACTCATCATTATCAAAATTTACCATATAACCTCTTTGCAATAATTGACCAACACTCAATAAATTTTGAGTCAACTTAGGGACATAATGAACATCATAAATCAATTTGGAGTTACCTTGCTTTGTATTGACAGCAATAGCTCCTTTTCCCATAATTTCATGACTCTTGCCATCTCCAAGCTTTACTTCAGATTTGAATTTATCATCGAACTCAACAAATAGCTCCTTATTCCCAGTCATGTGATTGCTACATCCACTATAACATACCAAATATTCTCAAATGATTGTTCAGCATTCATGCAAGAATAAAATACCTGTTTATCTTGATTTTCCTCAAAAATTGCATTTTGTCATCTCTCGATCTTTGTAATAACAATCCCTTTCAGAATGATTGGGATTTCTACATCTTTGCATTTGAACCGACAATCCTTGGATCATGGCCAAATTTTTTGCATATTGCATTGAGATGTATTGCTCCTCATGTTGAATTCTCTTCCTCTACCACGACCTCGGGAATTCTGGTATCTACCACGTCCATGTGTAGAGTTCGATGAACTTCCATAATTACTTTCATATCTATCTTGCCAACTTTTTTGTTGCCTGTTGATATTAACCTTCGAATGGAAGGCTTGCTCAAGATTTGAGTAGTAAAACTACTCAAACGCTTTTCATGGGCTTCTAATGATCCCATAAGTTCATCCAAAGACAATTTTGATAAATCTTTGGATTCTTCAATAACAGTAACAATATGCTCAAATTTTGCTGGCAAACTTCTCAATACTTTTTACAATTCTTTTACCTAGAATTGTATCTCCATAGCCTCTAATTTGATTAATGATAATTGTAACTCTCGAGAAGAATTCTTGCACCTCTTCATTATCTTTCATGAATAAATTATCAAACTCTCTCCACAGATTATGGAGTTTGATTGATATAACTTTATCATGACCTCCATATTGCTTCTTTAAAATCTCCCAGGCATCATGTGATGTGGTTGCACCCATAATTCGTGGTAATATTGATTGACTAACACCTTGTTGTATGAAAGACAATGCTTTGGCATCTTTCATGGTATTTTCTTTGTGCTCGTTGAGGTACTGTCCAAGTTGCTTTTACCTCTGGACTAGCAATAGTGGTTTCATAACCTTCCTCAACAATTTCCCACAAATCCTGTGAGATAAATAATGTCTTCATCATTATATTCCATATATCATATTTTTCACCAACAAATAAAGGAATACCTTGTTGGGAAAAATTAAATGTGGCATTACTGCTTGTTGATGCCATTGCAAAGGTTTGTGTATATAGTGTTTAAGTGTTTAGGTATGTGTATAGGGAAAGGTGTCTGGCTCTGATACCAAAAATATGTTGGGTGCAATTATAATTGATGATGTTGGAGGATAATCACATTAAAAATGAAGATGGGAGAGAGAGAAGAGCAAGAGTTAAATGTATATCATATCATTAGCTCTTATATATGTTGGGTATTGTACATACATTTCTAAAAAAAAAAAAATGGTACACAGTATCTCCTTTTATAGACATGCATTGGCGGTAGAGAAGCAAAATAAGAAAAGGAATATATGTTTGAAAAGTCAAACATTGTGTTCTGTATCCTATAGTGCTAGCTAAAAATTACAACTCATGTTCATATTGTTGGACAACTCTAGAATTATGTTGCCGCCACAAATTGCCGCCATTGACGAAGAGAATTCCGGATGCAATTTGCTTCATGATGTCACACACCTATTATAAAATTGCAAATTATTTATTTATTTATTTTTAACATTTCCATGGCTTTGTGTGCTGCTATAATGGATAAGAAGGATTATGAACATTTTGCAGGTCAAAACTCTATTTCTAATTCTTTTTTAGGATCTATTTTTGCACATGTTAATATTGAGGATGCTTGGATAATAGACACGGGAGCCTCGGATCACATGATACCCTTCTAACACATTTTACATGATAAACACACACTTCTTCATCCCATTTGTGTACGGTTACTTGATGGCAGTTTGAAATTAGTTTCAAAAATTGGTATTGTTTACCCTACAAAGCACATTGGTGTTTACGATGTTCTTTTAATACTAGAGTTTCAACATATCTTGCTTTCGGTGCATAAGTTGTTGATCAACTCTAACTCTGCTGCATCTTTTTATCCTACATACTATTCTTCTCAAGACCTTTACACAAAAGAAATTGTTGCACTTGCTAATGCTAGAGATGGTTTATATGTTGTCGAATATTAGTCGTGTATTGTTAAAGTTTTAGCTGTCATTAGTGAACATTCTGTTCAAGTTAGTTTTAAGTCATTGTGTTGTCAAACTTTACATGACTGTTTGGGTCATCTTTCTATCAAGAAGTCAAAACATATTCCTTTATCTCATTTGATCAATGTATACACACTTGTTTGTGATACATGTCATTTAGCAAAATCCCATCGTTTTACCTCTATTAAATTTGTCTCTACTCACAATTTTGATCCAATTCATGTGGATGTTTCTAGACCTTATGGTGTTACATCGATTTTGGGTCCAAGATATTTTCTCATTACAATAGATGATAGAAGTGAGTGCACTTGGACTTACTTAATGCAAAATAAGCAGCTTACTATTGGATTGCTGGCTCAATTTAATACGTTTGTTGAGACAAAATTTCATGTTACTTCAAAGTGTATTCACACTGATAATGGAAGGGCATTTCTTTCATATGATTGTCAACAACTTTTCTTATTAAAGGCATTCTACATCAACGAACTACTGCCTATACACCTTAACAAAATGGTATTGTTGAAATAAAACAAAGGAATTTATTAGAGATGGCTTAAGTTTTTCGAATTCATAGTAATTTACCCAAAATCTCTTGGGGTGAATGTGTGTTGGCTACTACAACATTGATCAATAAAATGCCTGTTGAGAAACAAAAGTTGCCTTATGAAATGTTATTTAGGAAGATTTCTTTATATTTGGAATTACAAACTATTGGTTGTCTTTGTAATGTTGCAATCTTAGATAAAACAAATTATAAGATGGACGAAAGTGGTAGAAGATGTATTCTTTTGGGTTATCCAAGTAATTAAAAGGGTTATAAATTGTTTGATTTATCCACAGACAAAATTTTTGTGAGTAGAGACGTAGTATTTGTTGAGCTTGTAATTCCATATAGAAATTCTGTCTCGGTCTTTTTTATCTCTTTTTCCACAAATTCCAAAAACACTTATCTGTCTTATTTTGAGTCATATGCACGTTTTGTTTCAAATACAGAGTCTACTTTCCCAAGTTCATCATCTACATTTCATGAAACATGTTTTGTTCTTAATACACGGCGAAGGCCATCTCACACACTTATTGATATGAGCTTTATTGGTCAATCTCGTGTCTCCGGACGAATTCAAAAACCTCCTAGTTGGTTAAAAGATTTTGTTCAGTTTGTTCATGTTCTTCATCAACAAATGCATCAACTTCGGCACATCATTCTACCAATTTATAACCTTTATTTTCTTCTAACTTTTTCCAAACACTATCTCATGATTATGTGAGTTCTTTAGCATATGTGTTAGCTGTTCAAGAGCCAAAATATTATGATGAAGAAAAAGTTGATTCTAATTGGGCTGAGTCAATGAATAAAGAATTAGTTGCTTTGGATTCTAATCATACTTCGGATATTGTTCCGTTTCCAAAAGGAAAAAAGACAATTGGGTCTAAATGGGTTTATAAGGTGAAGTATAATCCTAATGGTACAATAGAGAGATATAAAGCACGGTTAGTTGCTATAGGATATACACAAGATTATGGAATAGATTATAATCCCACTTTTTCTCTTGTTGCCAAATTACCTACTGTTAGATTGGTGTTGGCTATTGCTAATGTTCATAATTGGATTGTTCACCAATTGGATGTAAACAATGCATTTCTTCATGGGTATTTAGATGAAGAAATATACATAGATCCTACTAATGGATATAATAACGTACGCATAAATTGGTGCGCTCTTTATATGGGTTAAAATAAGCATCATATCAATAGAATCAAGAATTTATCAATTCTATTTCTTCTCTAGGCTTTGAGCAATCCAAACATGATCATACTTTGTTCACTTGTTTAGCTGATGGTCATTTTACTATTTTGTTTGTATATGTGGATGATGTCTTAATAGTGAGAAGTTCTTTAGCTGTGATTGAAAATATTAAGTTGGCTATACATAAAGCATATACCAATAAAGATCTTAGAGCCATTTGTTTCGTCCTTAACATTGAAATTTGTTGAACAACATAAGGTTTTTTACTTAATCAACAAAAATTTCTTCTTGATATTCTTGCTGATGTAGGACTCACTAGTTGCAAATCTATCAAAATTCCTTTTCCCTCTGGTTTGTAGTTGGATAATGAATTAAGTACTTTGCTTTCTGACCCAAGTACATATAAGCATATTGTTGGTTGTCTTTTATATCTCACCATACATGATTTGACATTTCTTTTGGTGTTCAACAGTTGAGTAAATATGTGTCTAAAACTAGGACAACACATTATATAGTTGCAATTCATCTTCTTCAATATCTCAAAGGAAGTTTTGATAAAGGGCTTTTTTATTCATCTACCTCTTCTTTAGAGCTACATGGTTTCCATAATGCTAATTGGATAGCGGATAGAGTAGATCGAAAGAGCTTCATCGGATATTGCATGTTTGTTGGCTCCACACTTGTTTTTTGGAAGATAAAGAAACAAGTGACGGTGTCTACTTCATTTACGAAGGCTGAATATCGTAGCATGGCTTTGGCTACTAAAGAATTGCTTTGGCTTTCTTATCTTATGTGTGATTTGCATCAATCCATTTCCCTGCCAATAGTGCTCTATTGGACAGCAGATCAGCCCAACTTATTGTTGAAAATCCATGTCTACATGGACAAACAAAACATATAGATATTGATATACATCTTACTCAAAACCAAATTGCTAAGGGATTTCTTCGTATTATCCATGTGTACTATCAATCTCAGTTAGCTTATTTGTTTACACAAACTATTTTTAAATATTATTTAGTTGTTGCATTATCCAAGATGGGCTTGTTACTAAGTCCATCTTAAGATAAGAGGGGGGTGAGGGAGGGGGAGAGAGGAGATATCAAAGTATATAGTTATGTTGTTAATATGTTCTTAAGTTATTTTATTTCTGTTAATAGAAGATATGTGTCTTATCCTACGTGTCATTTTCTTCAACTATTGTATATACACTCTTCTTTACAAAAATAATGTACTATTTTCCATTCCATTTTTGTTCTTATTCCTTGCTTTGTTTCTTCAAACTATATCCATGGCTTTGTGCTTCGTCAATTTCCTTATTGACAGGACCTAACTACTCTTTATATATAATCATTTGCACTTTAGGACAAATGCTCTTTGTTAAGAGAAAAATATTCCTTGAGCATAATAAGTCGCCTGAATTGATTAAGGAGGTAAAATTACACAAAATTTTCCTTGTAAACAACTTTATAAAAATTGTGCATCACTTTCATAACTTATTTAAAATAATTAGTATTTATCCATCTCTTACTTAGACAAATGATGTATCATCAATCCTTTTTTGTTTATTAAAGTCATATTTTCAATTTGCTTTTCATGCCACTAAATGGATGCTACCAAATCACAACCCATGACTTTCTTACCATTTTATTTTATTTTATTTTTCTAGGGGTGTGGGGGTGGGGGGTAGAAGCGAACTTTTCTTTGTTTATCTCTATTGATTGAGCATATGATACAAGTACAAGAAGTGAATATTATGATTGGCATGCACGGAAAAATTCACCATCTCACCTCAGTAGCTCTATTACTTAAGTTAGATATTTCATTGATTACAAATAATTGATGTGTTGATTATCCCAACCATCGCTGAATGAAAAACCAATATGATATACATCGTGTTTACAAATGCCCAAAATATATGATAAATTCCAAAAAGAGAAAAACTTAGAATATTATGTTGAAGAAAAACATCTCCTCTGATGAGTAAGTAAAAAGCTGAATTCAAAAGTATAAGTGTGAACAATATAACTTATTGAAGTAAAGTAGATACTAAATAGGCAAGAAAAACTTTTAGAAAGAAAAGTATTAATTGGGCTAAGCACAAGCCCATGAAAAACTAAACCTTCTAAGCAGACAACAATTCAGCACACAACTTTTGCCCACAAGTCTTAGCAAATTGATGAATAACATAATTTACATAGAACATAGCTTAGGCGGTCTTGATTGACATAAATCTAGGTGATGCACTGAGCATGTGAAGAGCTAGATTTATAAAACTCATATTAGGCTACTTACTATGTAGTTCATTACTTAAGAATGGAACCATTTAAGGTTAAACTTTTACCAATAGAAGTATCTTCAAATTCTAAATAAGAGGCACTTGTATTAGAACTTCTTTAGAAAAGGAAGAGTTGATGAACATATAAAAAAAATCATGTCGGTCGATGAATAAACATCTTTGAATCTATTAGGTGGTTTCGCAAAGGTTTTGCTTCCATATTGTCAGTTTTAAGCAAATAATATATGTTCTTATGCAGTGGTGATTAAAAAGAGAGGAAGAAAAAAAAAGAAAAAAATAAAAAGAGAAAAGAAAAACACAAAGGATCTTTCTATTGATCTCTAATAGAAATTAAGTATAAGAAACTAGCATATTGAGTTTGTTTGGATGATCTGTTTTTTATATGTACCTGTATCTATATCAAAATGATATGTGTAAATATGTTCGATTTGTATCTATATTATATTTATATTTGATTTATTTAATCTGTTCATGAGAACTGCCAACTTTTTTTTTTTTTTATCTATTTCTTGATAAATAATTTGTTAGAAAAAAGTTTGAAAAAAATGTCTGTATCTGTCAAAAAGCACTAACCAAATAGACTGATTAATTTATCTATACTAGGATACAATCGGGGCGAATTTAAGATGTGTCATATAAGACTTGAATTCGCCTTAGCTCCCTATAAGGTCACTTAAACCCAATCTACGACCCTATAGGGTTTTATATATGTAATACCCAAACCTACCCCTATAGAGTCATGGTCCTCACCCACTCGCCTGTTGACCTATTTATGTCTCGAATCTTTTCTATTCCCCCTTTTTCATTTCTTTTTTGTTTTACCATTTTTTCCATGAAGTAAAATTAACCATTAATATCTTTAAAAAAATTTATATCTATGATTGAAAGAATTCATATCATGTGAATTATTTAATGATAAATATATAATATAATTTGGTATCTTAGAAGTTTTTGTACCATGAAAGTTTCTTTAACTTGTATCACATTTTCATTTGTTCATATACCTCGTTGAGCAATCAAAGTATCAATTTTTTAATGATTTTTTTCTCCTCATGTATTGTGCCAAAAGAAGTATTTGTAATTTTTTTTTAAACATTACTTCTCTGCATATGTTTTTTCTTACATGGGCCTGTTCCTTAACTAGCTAGTGGCATAGAAGAAAGAAAATCATGACAAAAAAAAAAAAAAACCTGCTTTATTTAATTATTTACTAGCAAAACTAATGATTTAATGATGTATAATTGTTACATCCAAGTTGCTTAGCTTTCTTTATACCATTTCATACTTGGCATGGCTAAACAAGATGACCACACCCTATTTAATCTACACAACTGTAGTAGTAAAGGAAGTGATTACAATGGTATTGATTTTTTATTTGCTTACCTAGATTTTCTACTAAGTTAAAAGTTACTTTCTTTTGTTTTAAATTTAAATTGTTTATTTACTAATTTTTGGAGGTTAGATTTCTTGTCGAGTTACAACTATAAGCTATAACCAGATCCTTGACTCTATAGGGTCAAATTATTATTATCTAAACCCAACCTACAACCTTATAGGGTATTTAACATGTCAAACAGGCAAGATACCTTTTATTGACCTGTCTAGCTTCATCCTTAATCTATACTTGTCTTATTCATAAGCTCCATTACGGTCTTTTAATAAGCCATTTCAAGAGTCACCATCTAGAAAATGATAAATGACCATCTGAGTGGGAGGTGATGACATATTGAGAACATAATGCTTGCCTTTACCTTCTACATGGTAAAGAGAGCAGCATTCAAATGGCCGGACTAGCCACCAATTATTAAAGGATATCATCTTAGATGGTTCAAGGGCCATAAAATTCTATATGCTCCCATCTTGACGATTCTTAAGTTATCATGTAGTTTTAATTATGTATTTTTAAGTAATATTTGTGGAGTATTTTACCCCCTAGTATGAAAAACATTATATCTGGGACTTATTTATCATTGGTAATAAGAATATTACAACATCAAACCTTTAATAATGTTATTACTAATTCTCCAATTATGATAAATATGGAATTGGTTGCATTTTAGAGTCATATCTAATCTAACTAATTTATAGGCCTATTTTTAATTGCTTAGTGAGTCACATCCTTGTGAGAGGGAAGTTCATATCTTTAAATTTTAATTACAAAATACTAAGGTTAGCAATATCTACTTAGATATTGATTTCAATTGAGATTGGCTTCCAATTGATTGCATCAAAATTATTAAATTCTTTAATCATATTCAAGATTTATGTTCATAGGACTTTGATTCAATTTATTATGCCTAAAACAGAGAAAATTATATGTTTACCGATTCAAAAAAAAAAAAAACATCACACAAATACAAACTATGACTAATTAATTACGTGATTACTGATGCAAAATTACCGCTTTTAGACGCACTTCAATAGGAACTAAATTTTTCAACCAGTGGGCATGAATCGCATGTAAAAGAAGCGATTCAAATTAATGAAACACATATATAACAAGAGTTTCCTTTGAATCACCGCTTTAACATGTGCTTCACTAAGGTGAATCACCCTTTTTAAATGCATTTCTTGCCTTACCTGAATTTTGAAAATGCACGTTTATGAATCACCGCTTTGACATGTGTTTCACATTAATTCAAACCGAGCCACCCTTTTTAGGTGAATCGCCCTTTTTAAGTGCGTTTCTTACCTAATCTAAATTTTGAAAATGTATGTTCGTGAATTGTCGCTTTGACATGTGCTTCACGTTAATTTAAACTGAGTCGCCCTGCTTAGATGCGATTCAGCGACATAGAACTTTCACCAAATCACATCTTTTAAAGGCACCTATATAATGTTAGAATGTAAATCATGTTTCTAACATATGATTCTGCAATAGCAATTTCCTAATTAATTTCATGTCGTTTTTATTTTTTTAATTTAAAAAAAGGTAGACACTTGTTTTACCTGCCTAAAACATATATTATTTTATAAGATTTATTTTTCATTAAAATGGTTTACCAAGTTCCTAGAGAAATTTTTTTGTCAATTATATATAATCTCAACTACTTGAAATTGAAATTTCATCCAATAATGTTGATTTTGGTGGACTGAAATTCCCTTCTCACATTAGATTAGCCTCAATTGGCTATTTCAAGCTGCCAAACTCCTAGTCTACAAGAGACTTCACATATGGAGTCTCTTGTAGACTAGGAGTTTGGTAGCTTGAAATAGCCATAGCATTTACCTGCAATTAATCAAACATAAATATTAATGACTGTGAGTTAATTGTATTATCCTAGTAATGTAAAACAATAAAGTAGTCAGTTAAGATTTCTATGAATTATTATCTGATTGAGGAAGATTCAAGAGAGAATTAAAGATAGGAGAAGGACTTATCGTACATTGTACTGAAGAAGAGAGATGGAAGTGAGCTTAGTGGGACATTCAAGAGACCTAGAGAAAAATTTGTACTATAGTAGGCCTTTGAAATAATGGACCAATACCAACATTTGGTGCTCTCATCACCTTCTCGATCTTGATTATGCTTATTCTTAGATTCTGATATTCTAGATTTATGGGCTTTCTTGCTCTTCTTGCAATGGCCCCTGCATAAAAAATGACCACACAAGTAAAAGACAAATCACTTAAAGCAAATGGATATGGACATGTTGGCAAAATCTTTAATGGCTATTTAAGGAAGTTTGTCCTAGTTAAATGCATGCATGAACATAATTGATAGGAATCAAACTCAAGAAGATTTATCTCAACAAATTTCAAATAGAGAGAAGTCATCACATTCTAATTTCGATCAGGATTCATCATTGTCATCCAAGGATCAAAAGCAACATATTCAACATCAGAATTTGTTGCAAGAATCATCATCATCAAAATCATAGCTTCAATTCCCATCATCTGAATTAGAGGGCATCCATACAATAGGAAGTGATACTGATATTTCTTTGCAACTTGTTGATTCTATGTTAGATAGATTGAGACTCAATCAGTCTTGTTATAAGATATTGCAAGAATCATCATACACATCACTTCATTCATCCATAGTAAACATAATCAAATATGATATTCCAAGATTTTCTGGTCAAGATTCACTTTCTTGGGTGTTAAAAGTGGAATTTATCTTGAATCATTACCATATAGATTAAAAATATTATCCTAAGTTTGTATTTTTTGCTATACAATATGTGCCCATTATATGGTACTAGTGTATGGATGAATCTAATCATTTTCAAACATGGGATCAATTTGTTAAGCTACTTTTCATATGTTTTGGGCCGTTTGAGTATGATTGGATAGAAGATAGATTTTGTCTTGTTGAAACTCAAGGGGGCCATTCATGATAATGGAAACGAGAATGTTGTGATATTTGGTATGACAAGTCATATTGCTAATGGATTAGAAGTTGAAAAAGTCAAAGACTTTGATAATGACATGTAGATATTGATCAAATAGGTTCTTATTTTAGCAAGGATGTATTCAACCCCCAATGATTATGACCCGAGTGACTTTTATGATAAAATGGAGCTTGACATGAAATGTAAAGTTGAGAGGAAGGAGCAAGAGAGGAAGAGGAGTCAGCAGATTACTTTTGTTTCTGAAGGGACTCAAGTAGGAACCATTTTTCCTATTCCCAAAGTGAACATGCCTATAGCAGTGTTTCAACTGCTACTACTATTAGATTGTATTCTATTGATGATATTCCTAAAGATGGTATACAGAATAAGAAATCCAAATCGGATAAGGTAGATAGGTTACTTAGGAGGGATTTTTTTCATCTAATTACAATTACTGCTAGTAATTTTGCTTTTCAGTAAAAATTGAGCAGCCATCATTTAGTATATCTTATCCTCTCATCATTGCCATTATTAGAATACAAGATCTAGAATGAAACTTGGACATTTAGTTCTATACTTAAATTTTTTTACATTAGACAAATAGTAAACATCACCAATTTTGGATACTTTGATATTGGCACTCAAGATAAGATATGGGTTTAGTTGAGACCTAATTTATTAAAGGCTTAAGCCAGAAAGAAGAACTAAGTAGACAAGCACAGGACTAATTTTTATTTTAACCCTGATATCTAGCGTTTGTAACATTACAACATTACAAACTAATATCAGCTCATTAGGGTTAAATTTTCTATAGTAGCCAAACGTTTCATGAATAGGACATATTAAATATTGAAATTGGACATATTGTTTTTACACTAGAGTTACCAACAAAGGTTCACATACATCATGAATTGCATGTCTCAGTCCTTACTCGAATGTTACAATAGTAAGGGTGTCTTAGGCTTTTGTTCCAACACAACATATTATAGGAATCTATTTCAACCTTACAGATAACGTTGTTTTTAGGGAGGGAGGAAATCTATTTCAACTCAAATGCAAAGGAACATAAGGCAACTTAAATGGTTGGAAGTTTACAATCAGTAGGGATTTTATTACACATTGTAATTACTAGTAGCAAGGTAACATAATACATGACAAATTGTAACAGCATGAACAAACACAACCACAACAACACATCTCACAAGATCTAATATAAATAAGAGGGAAAGAAATGAAAAAAATGAAAATTGTATGATTAGCAATCCCCTAAAAAGAAATTACACATATATAAAAAAGTTATGTTTTGAAAATGGTATTATTAATAATAGAATAGGAATCATGTATGATCTTGTTAACTTCATCTAGAGTTTTATTACCAAAAATACGTATTCCAATATTTACTTTAATTTATTCATTATAGTGTTAAACTGGAAATAAAATTAAAATTACCATTCTACACTTATTTGGATAAAAGAGTAAGAAGCTATATAAATATACTCATATACCCATACCATACTCACACACATATGCTATTTATAACAAATACATTATATATAAATATATAAACATATGATTTATATGTATAACATATCATTTATAAAATGTAGTATATATTAATATATAACTTATACATACAACTTATATATTTAATCAATGCCCTATTTATTTGCCATTTATACAATATGTATAATCTTTAGATTATTGAATTATATATTTTTTGACGTTTATATATATGTATGTAAATAACAACTTATAAATAAAGATGATATATTATATAACATATAACTTATTTATATGAATTATATCTTGTATATATAACTTATAATTTATAAACACAATACATATATAACTTATATACATAAAACATAACTTATAAAATACAACTTATAACTTAGATATGCAACTTACATATTTTATCAATATCTTATTTACTTGTTATATATTATTATATATATATAACATAGCATTTATATTTAAAATATCTAGATTATATATTTGTACTTTATATATTATAACTTATATATATGACCGATATATCATGTAACTTATATATATAACCTATTACTTATAAGTTATAACTCATATATATATAAACTATTACTCATAACTTATACTTATGAAGTATAGCTCATATATATAACTTGTAACTTATGTAACACAAAACATATATAACTTATAAGTTATATATACATATTGTAAGTTATAACTTGTAAATATTTATAAATATAATCTAACTTATAAAATACAACTTACATGTATAACTCATATACAACCTATGTGTATTATTTATACACCATGCATTTGTCATATATATAACATATATAATACATAGCTAATATATTCATAATCTCTAGATTATTATTTATTTATATTTTTTAGACCTAGTAATATATATAACTAACCACTTATCTGTATAATTAATATATTATATAACATAAATATAACTTATAACTCATAACTTATATATTAATGAAAGTTACATATAAAAATATTACTTATAACTTATCTAATAAATATAGCTTGATATATATAACTTTTATATATTACATATATAAAAGTTATGAATTATAATTTATATCTATTATTCAACTTATAAAATATATCATACGTGTATAACTTATAACTTATATATTTTATCAATATTTTATTATTTTCCATTTATACAATATCATAATCACTAGATTATGTACTTATATTTTTTTAGATATTTATATATTTGTATATAAATCATAGATTGTAACTAAAAATAATGTATTATATAACTTATACATATATAACCATTATGGATAACTTGTAACTTATATACATAAGATATAATTTATTTATAACTTATAAATTATATATACAACTTACATATTTTATCAATATCCTATTTACATACATAATACATAGCATTTATATTTAAAATCTCTAGATTATATATTTATATTTTTTATTTTTTTATAACTTATATCTATACAATTGATATAATGTATAACTTATTTGTTATAACTTGTATTTAAAATTATTACTTATAACTTATACATATGAAAATAACTTATATGTATATATATAAGTTAACTTACATGTATTTATATAGATAACCTATGTATTTATCCATTTGTCATATATATAACATATATAATACATATATAGCTCATATATTAATAATTTGTCTAGATTATGTATTTGTATTTTTTTTAATAAGTTATATACATTACTCACCACTTATATATATATACACACATTAATAAGTAAATTATATGAGTTACAAATATATAACTTATAGCTTATCTATATGAAATATATATTTTTTTATTTACAAATTATATATACAAGTTATGAATTATACCTTATATATACCACTTAAATATTTTATCAATGCATACTATTTTTTAATATATAATTCTATAATGCATATATATAACATATAGAATCCACATATATTACTTTTAAGTTTTATACACAACTTATAACTTATTCAGATTGTTATAGAACATAAATTATATATGTTATATATAATCTGCACTGTAGATTTGTACATGATTTGCTAAATCTTAACAATAAAATAAATAAAGAATAATAAATTTGTATCTAAAAAGGAGAGTTATTTATATTGTTATGGTATATTTATTGATGACTAAATTTAATAGGGGTAAAATCGTAAATTTTTCTGAATTTTGATTCTCATTGAAGAGGGAATAGAGAGGTAATAAAAAAAAAACTATATGGCAGATGATTTTTTTATTCCTTTTGCAAGGAAACAGAAAGATTATCAGTAATAAATATGCCAAGTTAATATATGTAAGTAAACAAGATACTAAATTGATTCTGAAATAATTATTCTATCTCCCTTTATTACTTTCAAGTAAATGTGCCATAAAAAAGTGACTCAAGGTTTCTATGAATTTTTATTTGATTTAGGAAGATTCGAGAGAGAATTAGAGATGGAGAAGAATGACTTATCTTACATTTTAGTGAAGAAGAGAGACGAATGTGAGCTTTGTACAACATTTAGGAGATTTAGGGCAAAATTTGCAATGTATTGGACCTTTGAAATAATGGGCCAACACTAGCAAGTTGGCTTAAAAGAAATGCAATTGGCAGAGTCATAATTTGGTCGATTGTTTTTCCTTAAATTCTTCAAAAACTGACCTTTTCCTCTAGATTTCAACTTGAAATCCCCTTATGGTCTAAATGAGCTTTAGTCACAACACCTCAGTTCCTCCTGATTTGTATTTTCAAACTTAACACAACAAAATCCATGATTCCATTTTTCATAAACTTTCCTATCACCAACTATTGACAACAGACCATTACCTAATTGCTTAAGATTAAACCCTACATCTAACCAAACATATTAAACAAAATGAGGAGAGTAAGGCTAACAAGATATGGAAACGAGACTCTTTCCTCATGCTCATAAAGCACGCAACAACACTTGCATCAGCCAACAAAACACACACTTCCTAGTAAAACTCTAATCAAGGCACCAATAGTTCCCTTTTGATCATACTCAAAGGTCACCAACGACACTTTCCTCAAAAACACCAAATTTAAAATTACTTTTTTAGGGAATTTCATACAAATTATTGGCCTAAAGTACATTAACCTACCTGGAGTTTTGATTCTAATCAATTATGCTTATTTGAAGAAAAAGTTGTTTATCTTTTAAGATTCTTAATCATGATGTTGCAACCGCTGTGGGCACTTTTTCATTTCTATATGTATATATACCAAGAAAATTAGAATCGATTGTGTTTTTAGAAAACTTAATAAAGATATTAATATAATCAACTATATTATTGATATACACGTCAAAGGCATCTTTCTTTATTTATTTGTCGGCTGTTGGTTGTTCATAAAATGAAAGCTTGTTATCACATTTTAATCTATATTGGTTAAAATATTCAATGACCCAAGTCACCTAAAACTAAAATACGCCTTGCATTTTAATATTCGCATTAACGGAGTAGTGAATCATTAGTGGATGTTTTAGTGAATGATTACCAGCGCCCACTTCTTAAAGTTAAAGCGAGAAAAAACAAATTCTAACGCCTTATTTGCCATTTGACAACTTTTAGGGAGAAAGTAGATATACACTTATGATATGTATGACTAAAGTAAAGGAGCTTGAAGATTACTTATGTTATATACAAAAATAATTATAAAAGTGAAAATTTTTCAATATTCTCGTATCTCAATTTGCTCGAACTTATTGGCTTATCTAAAGTGAAAAAAATATGATATATATAAAAAGTAAATATACATATATATATATAGCGAACAGAATTTAAAGCAGTTAACCTAAAATAATTTGTGAGAAAATACACACTTCTAATTTGACATCTGATAGGAGGCACTTATAAGTAAAAAAAAAAAAAAAGAAAAAAAACAATATTTTAGAAATATGATATCAAAACTAATCTCTTAAATTTTAATATTTTAAATATTAATATGCAAAAAACAACACTATATATTACTTAAATAATAATAATACTAAACGATAATGATAGACCAAGTGCCATTACTTTTAATTTTTGAAAATTTAGTGTGTCAAATTTAAATTTTAACAAACTAATAAACGTATTTTCAAAATATGTGTAATTTAATGTCTCTATTGTAATATTTAATGAATATTTATTATGATGATAAAATAATAGCAGATCAAATGCATATACTTTTAATTTTTTTTTTAAAAATTGACAATTTAAATTGAATGTTTAAATTTTATTAATTTTTATTTAAGTGTCTGTCATTATCCTATCTATAAAATAAACATTTATCAAATATTATTTAATAGAGACATTAAATCACATATAATTTCAAAGTATTAATACTAATTTGCTAAAATCTAAAGATGAAACGCCAAATTATATATAAAAAAAAATAAGGGTATAGGCACTCCAACTTCTTTTATCCCTAATAAAAATTAGAACAAGCTGCTTAGTCTTTTCCGAGCTGGAAAACTAAGTAAATCCAAATCGTTTCGAACTATCATCAACAAAGTTGTTTCCATTCATGAGGGACCCATGATTCTCCAAAACACATATATCCGGAAAATCCTTAATAGATGTGTCACCTGAAATTATATCAAGTACAAAAATTGTAAAATATTTGCCTTTCCCCTATTGGTGTAACAAATGGTGACAATTTTTCTTAAATTTTGGAATAAAAAAGAAACAAATAAAAAAATTATGCTAAATTTCTTTTTACTAAATCTGTTTTCCAGCTTTTATATCTTCTCTAAATATGTAAATTCTTTCAAAATTACATTGGTTGGCAGAGGAAAACGGCATCACACAAATCAGAACTTGTTCATCAAACCACTATAATAATTTTTTGGAATAAATAAGTAAATAGATAAATAAATCACTTCTCATAGTTTCATAATTAAAAGGAAGTTGAAAACTTACTGTACTTTCAATTAAGGAGAAAAAAATAAATTAAATTTGAAAATGTACAAATCTGAGCTTTCTTAGCATACAGAAAAAAATTTCTTAGAAAACCCTAATTGATTCAACCGACAGAATACAATATTCCTAACTACTCACGGTGCAGCTGGAGCTAGACTAAGGTGCAAGTCTAGGCCTAAGGATTCATCAAAACTGGGCCCGCCACCGCTTCCTTTGGAGAATTTACTCAAAGAGGGCCCATCAATAATGGGCCTTCCACTGGGCCGCCCGTATACTTGAGAACCACCTACTGTAAGGTTTGACGAATCGCCTACATCACAGCCATATGATAAGCTCGGTGGACCTCTGCCACCAGAGCTTGGAAAAACACAACCATGGGACACGTGGAATGGCGGGGCAGCGCGTGGGACGTAAACCCATGAAGAGGATGCCTGAGCAGCTGCGGGGACAACTACCGGAGCAGCTGGGGACAGAAGGTGAGGGGGTGGAGCAAAAGCGGAGATAATAGGATTCCGGATGTAGGATACAGCGACGTTTCGGGATGCTTGCATTTGGGCACGTTTAAGTTGTTGCCTTTCCTTTTTGTGGGCGTTCTGATGGCCTCCTAAGGCTTGTGAGTTGGCGAATTCTCTGCAACAGTATTGGCACTCGTACTTGCGGTCACCGGATGAGGATATTCCACCGGAGATGGTTGCGTCCGGCGACTCAGAAGGGTTGGTGGTGCTGGTGCTGGTGTTGGTGGTTGTAGTGGTGGTTGTTTTGTTGTTTTCTTCTTCCTCCGAGACGTGAAAACCGAAGAGTTTCAATCGTGCCGTGTTTGAGTTAGGGCTTGATTTAGGCTGATAGTCTAGCTCTGCCATATAATTCTTCTATATACGTATGTCACAGAGAGAGAGAGAGGGAGAGAGAGAAAGGGAAAGAGAGAGAGAGCGAGAGCGCAATGGTTATATGTAAGATAGATGTTGCATGTTGTGGGGGGTGTATATATATAGAATAAAAAGGGATCATAATTATTACAATATACATAGACATTAGGCATAGTAGGGGATAGTGAGAACTGAGAAGTGAAAATTTTTACTTTAGCTGGTGACAAGTAACGAGTCAATGAATAGTATATGACCATATATATAAAACCCATGTTGCATATATAAAATTAAAAAAAAACTTTATAGTAATAGTTATAATATATAAAAAATTTGTGACGTAGCTGCCCAACTTGATACTGAAAAAAATTGGTGTCAAATAACTACTTATTTTCTTAATAATAGTATAAATATAGATATATATTATAGTATTTGGATGGCTAAATTGATTTATTTTTTATTTTTTTAGTATAATTTTTCAAATAACTGACACTTAAAAATTATAAGAAAAAGCATAGTATTAAAATAATATTATTATTTGGCCAAAAATAAAATAATATTATTAAGTATTCCAAATTTTTATTACTAATTTATAGATTACCAAAAAAATAATAATAATAATAAATAAAAGAAGATAGATTCAAGTTGAGGAAAATTAGAAGGAAAGGTGGAAGGAAGGAGCAGGAAGTTGGGTGGACCCAACAACGTATTGCACCTGTCGCCACAATTTTGGTTTCATGGGTACTTTCCATTGTCTTATCGAATGCCTCTTCATTGGGCTAATATAGATTATTCGAATTTCAAGTGTGTATTACTATTGGTATCCGTACAAAATATGCACAGTGGTCTTGTTCATCAATCATCCACACACAATGTGATGCATGTGAGGTTTTCATAGGCGCTTCACAAATGATTAGCCTCTCCATTGTATATATGTTAGTTCTGTAGCTGTACGCTGTATATATTATTTAGTACAGAAGGATATTTGCTGTTTTATAATTTGTATTTTTACTAAATTTTCATGGGTAAATATCATGCATGATACATGAACTTCGGTAAAATATACAATTAAATACTTAAATTTAAAATTAATAAATTTAGTACTTCAATTTCAAAATCAATATTTTAAAACATAAAAGAATTTATCATATAAACTAATGATACCTTTATTATATTAGTTAAAAATAATACATAAGTTTGCGTTATTAGTCAATTTGACAGAGATATTATTAGGGTGCATAAAAAGTTTTTTCAGATACCAAATTAATCGATTTTAAATTTAATGTGTGTAATTGCATATTTTGCCAAAGTTTTTAGTACTAATCATAACATAAACCCAATTTTCATTAATTATATTTTAATATTTAAGAAAATCAAACAATCCAATGGTATATTTATCATCTAAACTATTATACATTTGATCATGATTAACCAAGGGTGAAGGTGGAGCACCATTAAAACAGAAAAATTAAAGTAGCAGATGTTAGTCTCTAAATACTGTCCTTATAGATGGAGTCCTTTTCACTCTATTTTATGTATCCTTTTTGTCTTAAGCAGCTGGCCAGCTTCGACAAAGTTGGACATGGAATGCAATATAATCCAAGGTGGGCTTTCTTATTTTATCTTTCTTTTTTCTTGCGAGTTTTACGGAACATGTTCATCCGAAACATTTGAATTACCGGATAATGGATTGATGCTCACAAACTAGTCAATCGACACCATGCATTATGCTATCTATATGTCTTCTAGAAGGGTTTCTGCGTGGTTTGAAATCAAACTCAAAATGCTTTGCAGTTTGCCCACCATGCTATCTCGTATTGATTAATATTTTATTAGTTTCTTGTTCCAGTCTCGAAACATTCGGTATACAGCGAGCAACGTTAATCTTTCTTTGATTCGAATTTAGAATGTTTTGACTAGGTAAAAATAAACGGACCAGTAGAAACCGAATCAGATTCCTGTTTAATATTTTAAGTGAATAATATAAATAGGGTAAGATGAAAGACGTTAGGGAGAGAGAATACTTACGGGTGAGTGGGTACGGTAGTGTTTCATACCGTATATCCATCCTGTATTCTACAATATAAGTCATAGCATATTAAATTTTGTACCCAAAACCTATCATGTTATATATATATTTTGAACCCCGTATCCTATAAAGTACTCTGTGAAACTTATGGATTTTTTTATGAGATCTCTATATATTTTTCTCTTTTTTTTTTGAAAACTTTAATTTTATAGTTTTTAATATGGTCTCATGTGATATGCAACACCATCTTATCTTTATATATTTAATATAAGTAATATGTGGAAAGAAATTTAAAAAGTAATTTGATAATATCACAAATTTTGCAATACACAATACCTGTTTATGTATAAAAGTTGAAACCTGCATTAAATACCTATTTATATGATATTAAATAAAATTATAAAACTTGTAAGAATTTCAAAATTAAAAACTTTGGAGCTACTATATTAATTGATTTTTGAAGATAAACAATACCTCCATATAATTTAGTAGTTCAAGTATGTACATATTGGTAGTTCTTCTTAAATAAAAGTAACAAGTCTTTCCAAAACTAAATAGTACAAATATTTCTATAATAAAAATTTTAAAAGTAGTCTGTATATAATAATCTTGAGAATAATTGGTCACAAAATAAAAAAATGGAGAACTATTTTTTATTTATTTATTATATATTAACATTATTATATAATATTTAATATGATAGATACATGATACTTTAGAACTATACTCTCTACGGATATCTTAAAAACTATCCTCTATAGCAAAGCACAAATTTCAAGGGAAGTATAAGGTATGGAGATCTCATATCCATACCCTATCATGTGAGAGCATGTTTTGGAAAATGTGTATCTGTACCTTATCCTATGACCCTTAATACCCACCCAGACTCTATCTAATCAAGTAGGATACGGGTGAGTACCCTGTACGATAGGATTACCTACCCAACCCAAAGAATACTTGTTCCTTTGGTTCCTTTTCTCTAAAAAATTAAAAAAAATACAAAAAAAAAAAGAAAAATAATCAAAAAATAGAAAGGAGAAAATACTCCTCAATTTTTTAATATTTTTTTCATTTCCATTCATATTACTTTCACACCACTTAATTCAAGCATTTATGCTCATTACTTACAAATTATATATTACATAATAGATATAGCGATACACTATGATAAAATGATTATGAATTATAATAGCTGAATCTTATATCAGCCTACAATTCAAATGGTTTAACTCAACAAAGCAATTTTTCCTCCAGAAGATAAAATTTCATTTCATTAAAAAATGTATGGGAACATCATAATACACTAGATATGACCATAGACAAATTGATTAAAGAGATAGTAGTCTTAAGATCCGATCTAAAATGACTTTTATTTTATTTTATTTTATTTGGACTAAAACATCCTTTACCAACCCAAATTTTAGAAACGAAAATAAAAAATCAGCCTCCTAGTTGAAGAAAATTTTATAAAACAAATACAGGATACAAACGAAAAAATAAATTACTAAAAGACCCACTTATTCTAAATGATATCAATGAGCTATATTGGTCTAAATGCTATAATTTCAAACCATTCGAATCAGTCTTTCGACTTATTATGAGACCGAAAACACAATATCAATTAATCAATCATGATACGAATAATATAGAAACCTAAAGTCTAACGTGTAACTTAGTAGATCTATAGAAATTTTGACCATATGTGGCAGATTCGTAGTTTACGGGTGTTAATGAAAGAGAAAGGTTTAAAAAAGAGGGTAGCGGCGTAGACAATGATTATGCATAAGTAGCTACATAAACAACAATTAAACTAACAGGCAGAAAAAAATAAAATAAAATAAAAACCAACAACAACAGCAACAATTAAACTAATATAATCAGCTAAATATATCAGAGAAATAACCTTATATATATATATATATATATATATATGTAGATAAGAGTTACTCAAAATGCTAGAATAACTGGTGGTACAATGCTAAGATTTAACTTTATAGTTATTATAATGAACAAAAGTAAACATAAAATCTCACAAGTTATTTACTTCTTCTAATCTATTTGATAATTAATTAATTTTTACTATAGTAGAATGACATTATATTATTTAATATCTTCCCTCAAAATAATGGTCTTTAAGATAGTATTCATTGAGCAGTGAAATCAATTTTACTAAAGTCCCTTAGGAATTGGAAGTGTTTTATAAGGTTATGTGCTTTCCCTTGAGGCCGGTTAATTTTATCCAAATGGCCTTTATTTATAGGCCTTAGGTGCTAGGTCAAGTTGTTCTTTATTTATTTATATATGTATTTGACCAGCAAAGTTGTTCTTTATTTATTAGTTGTAAAACAACACATTCAATATTCTTTAATTAATTTTCTGTTGGTTCATTACGAAATTTTTCAAAGTTTAGAAAATAGCACAACCTTTTGGGGTTGTCGAGAACTTTGGATTTGGTAAGGGCTAGGCTATAAAGAATTGAAAATTTGTAAGTTACAAGTACGAGCTTGTCATCTTGATGGTTGCCTTGACTTAACCTCATTAGGGGTATAGCCGAAATCCTCAACCTACTCACAATGGGAGTGAGGACGGCAACAGTTGATAGTGGACTTTTTGCGTAGGCTTGTTGGGTCAAAGCCCAAAGCTAGTAGGCTACCAGGCTTAATAACAGTGAATATAGAGCTCACACCACAATGGCCTCAAAAGCAGATCACTCCCCAACATGGGAAAAGGACTCCCAAGTGACCTCGAGTCACCTAGGCTACACACGGCTGCGATCTTGACCTCGACCTCATACGTGTAAGCCGAAGAGTGGCGAGATCATATCAATTATGACCCTCGACCTCAACGAGGGGCTCACGATGATCTAACAACCGAATCTCCTTAGTAGTCTATGCCATGTTCGACTACCCTTCATACCTAGCATATTCATGCCACAGTACTAGTACAAGCATGATCCACACCTGACACTATTGCGTCTCGAAATCAAGCAAGCTAATAGCCTAAAGGGGACCCACTGTGTGTAAAGAATGTCTCCTAGCCTCCTTGGAGTCTATTATGGCCACCTCCTATAAGAGGTTATCAGAGTCCTAGAAAATGAGTAAGTGCTTAAGCACTTCCTTTGAAGAATAATTAGCATTTTATACCCTCACGAACCCATAACTAACTTAAACATTAGAGTGGTTACTCTGGATAACCCCTTGGCATACCACTAACCAAGTTTTCTGCATGTGTAGGTTCTAGGTGCTCCTATACCCCCCATCTTTTGCTCAGGAAGAAGGAGAAAACTCTACCGGCAAATTCGACACCTGCCACAAACTGTAACAAATTTAATCTTTTGACATATAAAGTTGCTTGTCTTCAACGATTTCTTATAGATATCCCTCTTTAGAAAACAACAAATTTAGTGCCTTCATGCCAGACCATCCATTTGCATTAGATCATACTAGCTACCTAACTGTTATAACTATTGTGCATTAGCATGCCACTCCTGTTCTTAGCGGCTCATGGGGGCAAATCCCAAGCTTGGACAACAAGTGCCATATCTTGCGTTCAGTCCTTGGGATGCTCTAAGAGGTGAGTGTATTAAAGTTAATTCTAATGGCTTCTTAGATTCTATCTTTGGCAAAACAACTATAGTCATTATTATTGGAAATGTCAGGGATCGTATTTGTGGTAGTAGTGCTAAACCTTGTATGGATGGCTTTAAAATTAAATAAAGCTATTGTTGTCTTAGAATAAGTTAGTTATCAAATCTTAAGGGGGTGGGAAGATGTCATTTTTGAAATGGATGATGCTTCTGTTTTGCTAGCTAACCAGTTTTGGTTCTCATCCTCTCTTATTAGTGATTTAGAATCTTTACTGCCTAATTGCAAATCGGCTAAATGCTAGGCAAACAAAGCAGATGATTAGATTACCTCTTAAAATGTGTCCTTGGATTGGGTTTTCAATCTCTATCTTCTTTAAAGTCTATTCTTCATTTTGATTCATGCATTATTTATCATCTCTCTATATGTGATGAGCTAATTCAAATATTTTATGTATTCAAATCTTATGTCCAAATGTACCTTAATTTAATGATGTATTCCTACTCTAAAACTACAATTGATAAATTTATTTGAAGTAACTTATTTAAACAAAAATACTAACTCTAAATTAATTTAATCGATTTCAAATAACTTAACCCCGGATACTCAAACTTGTACTTATTTGAAATTTAATACTAATACTTTCTTTGTAATGTGTAATCATTAGGTCTTAATTATAGCAACAATGTCACAATCATACATAAACTTTAATACAATACTTGACCATATTAAATAAGGCATGATAATGTTTTCTTTGTTAAAATAAGGTGGGTTAAATAGCTGGTTTGGTCACTTAAAGCGTGACCATTTTGTTGTTTTGAAGTGTAAAGGCATGCACTTTGTTTGTTCACTAGGGTTGTGCGAAAAAATCAATAGAACCATAGACCAAATCTAATTGCATCAAAATTTTGGTCCGTCTTTTAAACAAATTAGTTTGGTCAAGAGAAAAAAGTTTGTGGTTCAATTCGAGACCTTAAACTAGACCATATGGTTTGAATCGAACCATTTTACATATTTAAAAAAATTTCAAACATATCACTTTTTTTTCTTTTATTTGTTTTATTGAAAAAATTAATTATTTCTAAAATTTTTTACCTAGATATGTATCATTCATGATAGTAAAATTATATTTAACATGTTATATTTTGATTGTTTTCGTGCATCTACTATTAGGTTAATCTCTTAATGGTTTTGATGATAATCAAAAGGAATTAAGGATATGTAATCTATTTTATCAAGTGTGTAGATTTAGTATTTCATATAAAAAGGTTCATAAGAACGTTTTTTTAGAATTTTTATTAAATCTTATATCAGAACCAACACAAAAGACTTATAACTTATTAAAAAAGATTTTATGCTCGATAAGTTATTTCTATTTCTCATAACGATCAATACAAAGACCCAGGTCTACTTTATTAGGTATATTTGGGTAATGCATTCAATGCTTTCTGTTCAATGAGGTTTTAAATCCATGGGAATAAGATGATTTATAAAGTTTGGAACTTATGAATCACAACAAGATGTTCAAGTAATTTTATTATCCAATATCTTAATATCATTTTCGAAGGCATATCTATGCAGACATGAAGTTATAAAATGAATTAGTTGAAGATAGAGATTGAAGATGAAGTTAATTTTTATTAAGATAGTTATTATCATGAAGAAGATAAGATATGCATAATGACTTATTTCTAGATTTTATGGGGCATCATATCCATTGATTAATGACATCTTCCAGATATTTACAGAGCTTTTAATTTTGAAATTTTAAATGAAGCAAAGATAACATATATTCAAGGAAAATTTGAATTATAACTTAAGATAACTTCAAGATAAGTATGAACAGATATTATGGGATATTTTTTCAAGCTTCAAATGAACAGATATTATGGGATATTTTTTCAAGCTTCAAACGTTTGAACTCAAGAAGGAAAAACACCTATCCAATTTGAAGATATATTTGAGATATCATCAAAGAGATGTTATAGGAACGATATATAAACAAAAGAAGTTTGAAGCATAACAGAACAAGCGCTCAAAATACTCGTCTTACTATTGATATTTTTCCAAAGCTTTCTATAGAACATATTTCAGAAGCTTCCTTACTTACGTTTTTACACTTAATTTTTCGAGGTTCTATTATATCTCATTAAACGATCCATGCTCTTTATTTATGAGAGTTATGTTGTGTGTTTGGTTGAGAGGATTATATCTTAGTATCTTATAGATCTGTGTTTAGTCTAGGGTGAGGCTTGTGAGAAAAAGCAAAATAGCATTGGTGTTTACAATCTCTCAATTGTTATTGAATCAGTGGAATGATCGGTATGAAAGATCGGATCCCCAGTAGTAGAGCTGGAAGAGAGGATTGACTCATAAGGAGTAACCTTTATAAATCTTAGGCCCTATTTATTTTCCATTATTTTAATTTATTAATTTTTTGATTGCATTGCATCTATTTAATTAAAGTTATTTGCTAAAAGTTTTCAATAACAAACAATTCACCTATCCCCTTTTATTTGTTATTTGGGACCTACATCTACAAATAAGACGGAATTTAGATTTTAGCCTCTAGTATTCCGACATTTTAATATTCTTTTTTTCTTTTTTCTTACTAATTAATACAATTCTATTACCTAGTTACTTATTAGTTTATATAAGCAATAATGTATTAGTTGGAATTATACAAGAAATTAAAATATGTGCTTCATATTTGGATAGAGTCTAGTATATAGTTCAAGATAATTTAAAAGAATAAGACTAGTGTATGATTATAATTTATTAATGGACGACACTTCTCTCCTGTCAATAATTTTAAATATTTTTTATATTTACATTATTGATAAGAAATATGTAATAGAAGTTTTCTGATATAATGTATTTTATCTTAAGAATAAAAATGGTTGGAACCATAAACCGAATCATTTTTTTTTGTTAAAATAATGAACTGAACAATATATTTAGGTTCTAATTTAAAAGAAAAACCAAACTGCAATATCTAGTATGGTTTAATATAGAGGGTGAATCAAACCCAACTATACTGTGCGTACCCTTATTGCTCACTAAGGGCCAAAGGCCTTATGGATGAGTTACATAGAGATGTGACTAAGTTGGTCGGAGTTACGTCTTCTTCACTCATTGAGTAAAGGCATGTGCCCTATTTACTTGTTAGAAAGCGAAGGCTTCAATAGCTTGTTGATTGTTTTGCGATTAAGCTCTTAAGGTTTTCAAGTGAGTTAATTTACAATGATGAGAAGTAAAGTATGGAGGGAACCAACACTAGTAAATGATCACGTATCTTATTGATTTTTACAAATATGTACATAGCGATTTGCACAACAATACAAAAGGCTTATAAGACTACTTGAAAGAGCTATACCTATATCCCCCCACAAGCTTTTTCACCCCTCGAGGATCCATTAATGTAGAGAGTCTATATATATTGGCTCTTTGGTTTTGGTTCTCTTTTCACAATTGTTTTTAGGGACTTAGCATTCAAATGTTTGGTGGAGGAGATCATACTTAATGACTTTTGAGATGGTCAGCATTATTATTAAATGAACGTGCCTAATGATGAACCAAGGTTGGTTACAATCTTGTTTTGAAGAGAAAATGTATTACGCAAATGCTCCATAACTTAGTTAAGTTACATTTAATAAGCAAAACTCGTTTTTAATGTGTTTGTGCTTTATTTGTGCATATATGTTTGTGTTTGTTTTGTGTTTTTGGCATAATGCGTACAAGTGAAAAGCACTGGCTCGCCAATGGAAATAGATAAGGGGCGATGCTTGATCAATGGAGATCGAAGGGAAGATCGAGCCTTGGATTTTAGGCTCAATTGGATTGGCCCACTGGTAAGGTTCTGGACTAGCTTGCCAAGGCGTGAAAAATAGCCATTGGAGCTTTTGGCAGCCGACCGTTAGAGGGTTGATTATTTTTGTAATAGCTAGCTTATTTTGTTGTCTATAAATACAAGTGTTAGATTGTTTTTATGTAAGAGGGTAGAGCTTAAATTGGTAGAGATTATGTAAAAATACTCTCTTAATTTGTATTTGTATTTGTTAAGCAAATAGTACCATAATGAGATTAGTGAGCTAATATTGTAAGACCCTATTCACACATTTATTTGTAAGTGTTTTACTGAAGTTCTCTTTTGTTTGAGGCAATAGGTAAAGTCCTTATGTGTTGAGACATTTATATGAAGTCCTACGTGTCTGTAGGCATTGGTGAAGTCTTCTTATTGAGGCAAATGCGAAGTCTTTTTTGTGAGGCATTATTGTTTGAATGAAGTGTGAAATCCTCCTTGAGTGAAGAATTTGTGGATTGTGGAGACTGAGGTGAGGGCTGAATTCCATGTTATATCATGGCGTAATCTTCTCCTTTTATTATCTCTTCATTATTACTATTGTATTTGTGCGTAAAAGGTTAAAAGAGATAATCGTTGGTTAAGTGAGCTTAAAAATCAATTTAGAAACGTGCTTGTAGCTTCCATTTCTGCAATATGCATGTGTAAACAAGTCTCATGGTGCACGGTATTTTTTAATTACCTAACACCAAAAATTCAATCAACAATTATACTATGTGATGGGTTTTAGTGAGCTCAAAATTCGAGATCTTGATAATAACATCAGTTGAGGGGGCAAGAGGGCTTAACCAAGCAATGTATTTCCATAGGGTCTCACTAGGCTTTTTGCGCATTAAGTTAATCACATACAAATCCTTTTTAGGTTGCTTGTTGGTGATGAAAAGCTAACAAATCAATTTGCTTAGCTCCTTTGAAGTTTGAGATACTGTTCAATTTGAGGCCTTGATACCATGTAATAGCTACCTTTTTAGGCTTTTAAGAAATTCCTTTCATGTGATGGCGTCGAAGAGACTAATAACACATATAGGAGCATAAGTAGCTTAAGTACTTTCTTAAGTTAGTGGAGCTATTATAGAATTCAAGTTATGGGATTCTCATGTTTGTGGATTGAGTGTCCTTTGCATTGTCACTAATGAAAACCGATTTTTCAATGCTATAGCTATCCCATGATATTGATTACTTGCTTTCTTTAATGTTCTTAAACTTCTTGATGAGGTTTTCAATCTCATTAAGAGAGGCTTTCTAGAGTATATGCTAGGATGAGCTTTGGAGTGCTCTGGTTTAGTGTCATTGTTCTTTCAATAGCAAGATAAATAGTGGTTGTTCTTGCTTCTATAGGAAACAATTGAGAATGCTGGTATGATTGAGAGCCTTTGTTGTCATGCTCGTCTGGAGCGGTTCATCGCCATGGGTTAGTTACTCATAGAGCCGCTCAACTTTTGTGTAAAGTTAATTATTGTATTCCGAAACATTCAAGCATTACTTCCTTAGTCAAAACTTTTATAAGAGATTTACTTAGTCCCTAAGCTTAGATTGGTCAATGTTGGTGACTTTCCCAACATTTTAAGTTTGCAGGTTACCTTTGCTAGTAGGGATTTAATGTTTGTCTTGTTAGTTCTTTCTTTAGTGACATGGTATCATAAACAATTGACACTAAAATGTTGTTGCATGATTCTTAGTATGAGTGTTTAGGCTTAGTTAAAGGAATCTTTGCGCACTAAGGGTGGAGTTAGCCTATAAATGAGCAAACATGAGTTAAGAGGCACTAGGAGTGACACTAACATTAGTCTTCAACACTTAAGTCGGTAAAGAATTTTAGAGAGTATCAAAACATCATAACAACTAAAAAGGATGCAAGATTGGCTAGGGGTCATAATTGTCAAATTTTAAGATGTTTTTGTTATGTGTGCCTTAGAAGTATTTATAGGAAAGAGCGAATAGTTATTAAGTGAAGGCCACTCCCACCTATCCCCTACAGGTTAATGGAGAGTGAATCATGTAGGGAGGAATGATGGAGTTGACTGGCCCACCAAATGGTGCGACCAGGGGTACACTCTTACTTTGTCCTCGAAAGTGAAGAACTTCATAGGTCATCCTTGCGCTTCAAGGTCCATTGAGAGAGAGAACACTATCAGTAGTTCTTTTTTAATTATGTATGTCAAGAGAGATAAATTAGACTGAAAGATCAATATTTGAGGATAAGTTTAAATAAGGTATCAATGTTTTAAATAGTTAATAAAATTAAAAAAAAAAGAAATTAACATTATAAAAAGTGATGTAAGGTATTATTGCTCTAAGTAGTTAAAAAAGGGGGATCAATGTTATATAGAACAGTGCAAATAAAGGGTCTCTTTTTATGTATATTTGTTACACATTTAAAATGTTGATTCATTTTTTAACCACTTGAAATACTAATATCTTATATGTACCACCACTACAAGAAAATTGGGTTTTTGAGACGAAAATTTTGTCTCTAAATGTAAATTTTTGTCGCAAAAACCATCGTCGTTGATTATATTTGTGAAAATATAACTTGTTTTACCATTTTCGGTCGTAAAATTTCTATCTCTAAAAGCTAATTTTCTTGTAGTGCACTTTGTATAATATTGATTTATTTTTTAACTACTTAAAACGTTACTTGAACTTGTTATAATTTATCTTTTTGAAGAGAGATATCCATAGTGTAAAGAATAATAACGAATGCAACCGTTGTATGTTTTAATATTTTATTTATATAGTATTCTTTTTTCCCATAGAAAGCATTACAAGAGTAGTTCTCTCTATCATCCCTTTTAAGCTATGTGCATCCTTATGCTTTAGAGTAAGTTGGAAGAATTGTAACTTTTTTTTTTTTTTTTTTTGTTAATGACATAACCTTTTGTATGCAAATGTAGAAAGACCACTAATATATATTCACATATACTAATAGTTTAAATTAAACGACACCATATAAACAAGTTGAAAGAAAGACGGTTTAGTCAAAGTAATTTCCACTTTAATAAAATATAACAACATATATATATGATCAACCTGTTATTGTGATAATATTTTAAATGAATTTATTAATTTTTTTATGTTAAATTTATGTAGCTTTTATACTAAAGTCTTCGCATAGCACCAGGTTACAAGAAGCTTGACGTTATACATATAGTTGGAGGGCTTATTAGTTCAGAAATCTTAATTACATATGTTGAATTATAGTTCCTTGCAATTTTTAATTATATATCTTGTACGGTTGCTGAATTTTATATGCATACTTTGGTAGTTGATCGTTTGTTTATTATAAATTTATAATCATGCCTCTCCCGTTGTTCATATATAAAAAGTAACTTCTAAATCGGTCCATCTAGATCTATATATCAAAACTAATGAAACTCTATATATGTTCAACTCCCAACAGATGATATACCTAAAAAATTTCAGGCAATCGCCCAGTATATCCGCAAAAGTTAGTTGTCTCATCCCAAATGGCTATTATTATTAGTTAGCATTTCTCTCTCCCTCTCCCTCTCCCTCTCCCCCCTCTCTCTCTCTCTCTCTCTCTCTCTCTCTCTCTCTCTCCCTCCCCCCTCTCTCTCTCTCTCTCTCTTAAGTCTTACGTGTCATCAATACATTGGATAAATTTGAAGAGTCGACACCGCCTCAACCCACCATCACACACTTAAAGTTATTAAAAGTCAAAATTTCCATGCATGCACGACCAGGACCAGGAATGGAATGGTAGAAGGAAGAGGGGGGAGGGGTCCATCAACGCTTCAACTAGATACATTTGACATCTAACATCTAACACCGTCGGTCCTAGAAAATCACCTTGTGCAATGGCCCATCTGTCAACATCATCTTTGTCTTTCATATCTTGTATAAGATACGCATGTTTCAAACACAAAAGCCCCATTTTCATTTAAAAATTTCCGGAAAGAGCACAAGCTTTCAGTATATAAAATATTATTGCTTATTGTAGAAGTTTCGGTGATATATAATTTATATATATATATATATATATATATATTATGTGATGGCAGTTTTGTGAATAAAGTCTAACATGGGTAGCTTTGATTTGAGTTTGCAATGGTGTCTACTCTTAGCTTGTTTGAAAGGGTGTGTATATATATATATTTGAATGTTCAGGTGTTTTATTTTACACAACTCCAAAAAACATGGCCCCCACCATTACGTGCTGATGATGAATAATTGTTTAGGATGTTTGCGTGATTGACGTTGAAATTAATATTTATATGCTTCTCTTTCTTTCGGACAGATCTCTCCGAATCTTACTAACTACGAGAGATAGAGATAGATAGAGAAAGAGAGGAGAGAGAGAGAGAGAGAGTAGAGTCTTGCTCTATGATAAGCAATTATTAATTATCTCCCCCCTCCCCCACTTAAAAGAGAGCATATTACTTATGGATCTTTCAAATCACCATATTAAAAAGGTTCTTTTAAAGTCTTCATAGCAACTCCATGGCATGACCCACCTTTGTCCCCTTTTCCTCTCATGTGTTCTCTCAATATCGCCCTCTTTTCTGAAAACAGTCTTATGTTTTCCCATATAAAGAAATCCTTTCCTTCATCATCGTACTTCAACTTTGGCTCTAACTTTACTTTCTTTTGGACCGTTAGATTCGATGATTATTGGATATATGGATGTGATTTTATTTATGCTTCCTCAACATACACAACACATGGACTACATAAATTTATTATAAAAAACAATTTCAAAATTCTTTAAAGGCAATTAACTCGAATTATTTTCGTATTTGTCCGAAACCTCCTATTTTAAAATTTCTCGACCAAATTCTTCTATCTGCTTTATAATTATATATATTGAAATACCCCAAATAAATAAAACTATATAAAGGAGTAAGAAGGTAATTTTGATAATTTTAAAATAGGAGTAATTTTGTCTAACTATCATATCTTATTAAAAGATACAGTTGTTTGAAAAATGTTTAAATAGCAGAAACATAACTGCTACTTTTCTTTCTTTGTCCTCCTTCGGACATTCCACAATTTCTATCATTTCTTCTCTAAACCGCACCTACAACTCTTACACTATGTTTGATTGAATGGAATGTAATTAGTATTTCAGCTTTATTCCAGTAGAATATCTATTTCTTTGTTTGGTTAATAAAAAATTTTATTAAAAGAATGTTTATTTCAAGTAATGCGGAGGAGAGAAGGAATATCTATTCCTTCCCTTTACAGGAGGAATGACTATTCTTAACAAAAAAATATGTTTTATTTTAAAAATACCCTAATTATAAAATAAGAAATTGCTATTTCTTTCCAATCTTATTCCATTCTAGTGAACCGAACGTACCGTTGAGGAATTGCAAGGAAGTCTACGGCAAGTAACGTTTTTTCTTTTGGTCTTTATCGTAATCTATAAAATAAATGCATGGATATTTAAGTCTTGATGTTTCCAAAATTCATAAACGTTTATGTTGGAGATTTAATGAATTTAGGAGAGACTTTAGATGAATCCATGGAGGAGAAGGTTGACGAAATTCATAAAAGGAAAAGTTATTGGCGAATTGCAAGAAGTAACACGATTTAACTATTAATTTAATCGTTGTTGTGTTTCCGTTGGTCAAATCTGTGTTTATTGGTTCAATTCTTAGAGTAAGATGTTTGTATATGACATAAAAAAGGAAGGAAACAAGTTTTCAAATGAAAATGAGGAAAATTTATGGAAAAAGGGTGTTTTCTAGAAGTACATGACTTATACACAGTCATATGTTTCAAGATGTACCTCTTTAGGTGTGAAACTCATGTTTTCCAAAAGAACATAGCTACTTGCATCAAGTCAAATTTGTCTCCATGGTTTTTAATAAAAGGAAACTAGCAAAGAACACGACATATACATTGTATCGTGTTCCTGCCGTGTTCCTTTTGGTGAATTTTGAAACTTCACTTGGAAAAAAACACAAAGAGAAACACGAAGTTGTGTTCCCTTTGTGTACCCCCCATGTATTACTCATGTACCTTCCTGTGGACCTTTTATGACCTATTTTCTCCTCTTAAGTGATACTTAATCCTATACCTAGTTGTATACTAGTTTATATATGTTATAACACCCTAAAAATCATTCTTTTCTAGCCTTAAAATAACTAGGATTTGTTAAAATCTTTCCTTCATGATATAAGTATACTTCAAGGTCTTGAGAATATAAGTAGTCACAGAGTATGATAGAAAGTATTAAGAATATATTAAGAGTTTAAGTTAGACATATAGAACTTTCAAAACAACTTATATATATGTGTGTGTGTGTGTGTGTGTGTGTGTAATTCAGGTAGTAAATACTGGTTTGGAATGGAATGACTTCTAGGTATGTGTATACCTTGCTTGATACTTGTGCATGTTTAGGATAAAATCTTAAATGGACTAATTAACTATCTGACTAAATAAATGTGCTTTTTGTTTGTGTGTGGCCGATGGTAATAGGTAGAAAGTATCTACGCTATAATCGTGGCAACCCAATGATCCATGTGTAACAGTGTCCCAAGTAGAATTGTGCACGGAAACGATTTTGGTAGATCTTGATGTTTTAGTTTCAGGAATACTAGGGAGTAGCTAATATTCATGTTTTGGACTCTTGGATATCTAAGAGTACCCAATATCATATATATGCATATTATTATATTTACATGTAGCAGAATGCTGAGTTATCCCTATGTTGATTGCACGACTTAGATCAAAGATAATAAAATGTTGGTTGTTGCATTAGTATTGGGCCTATATGTGAATGTGTACTTCTTGAATCACGTGTATTTATTTGTAGTATATCGTATTAGGCTCCTGCTCACTCATTCATTTTTCTGGTACAGGTGACAAACATGTAGATCGATGTATTGCTAAGTGTTTATGGCCAATAGGCTGGAAATATCGCTAGTAATGAAGACCCTCCAAATGATGAGTAAAGATAGTAGAAAAATAAAGTAGTTGGCTTGAAGAGTACTAGGTGCTTAGTATTTCACTATATAATAACTTGTAGTGATAACTTATAGTCCTTGAAACTTTAGAATGTTAAATGTTAGTCAAACTCTTAAAGAATATAAGTAGATACTTAGGTGGCTGGTTATGATGAACTCATGAACTTTTGGAGACATTGATACATAAGTGACTTTGGAGTATTTATTATTTTTGTCGCAGTTATAGAAGGTTCTGAGCCTTTACTTACTCTTATCTTGTAAGGACATGTGGCCAATCGTAAATGCCTTAAAATTTAGGGTATCACATATATAATTTTAATTCTACATCTTAAATCTATGAACATGGGGTAAAGGGTAATGAAATGACATGCTAACACTCTTCTTAAGTTGTACACATACCATGACATTCAAGTAATATTTGATTTTTAATATAGTATCAGATAAGAAGATTAGGACATAATAATAAAAAGAGATAAGTCAATAAAAATTTCTTGTACTATGTTTGGTCTACCAATTTATTCATAAGAAATATATGTTTTATTTGTTACACATAATAATTATAACTATTGGTGATGAATTATTAGTAATAATATGATGATAGTGATGGAAACTTATTGGTAGTATTATTTTAGTAGTGATGAAAGTAATGGTAGTTAAAAGTGATGAGTCACTAGTAAAAGGAGTGCTAGAATATAGTGGACCCGCAAATATAATATATGATTAGTGTGTGCCAAGGGATTGTCTAAAGCGACTACTCCAATACTTGAGTTAATTTATGGGCTTAAGAGAGTAAAGAGCATAGTGTATTAAATTGAGTAAGTTTGGACTAGATTGAATAAGATGCCTACACCTTTGGGGTGAGGGTCTATATGTAGATTTTGGTCATACCATAACTAAAAGGTCCACATAATCTTGCTTCACATAGGCCCAAGCCCATATGAGGGTTAGATGGTTTTGAACCCGAGGTGGTGAAATTGCATTGAAGCGGAGGCAATCAAACTTTTATGTGTTCTTTGTGGAGATTGAAGTGGAGAGTGTCGTTGTAGGCCTCCAAGTATGGAGTTGTGACAAGAACAGTAAGAGGCCAAGGTCCTTGCAGGACCAAGGCCCTTAAGGAGCTCGAGGACAAGGCTAAGGTCTTAATGGGGCTTGAGGTTATAGCCGAAGTCCTCGCTGGGTCGAGGCCATTGTGGAGCTTTTAGGTGGAAGTACCTGAAGGAGCTTTTTGTAGGCCTACAAGCCCATTAGGTTAATGTTAGGTCCATGAGGCTATAACCAAACAATTTTTATCAACAATGGTGATAATGGTTGTAGCATGTGGTAGTGATAGCAACAACAGTAATGATGACGGCAGTGTTATGGTGGTGGTGACAGTTGCAACAAAATTGAAGTGCTAAAAATGATATAGTAATAGCAATTGTATTAGTTTGATATTTATCTTTAAAGATTTAATTTTTCTCTTCTATTACAAATTTTTTATACCATTGAGTATATGGGATAAAAATTATTAATTTTGTCTATTAAAATGAGAGAAATTTACTTAGTACCAAGTTTGTTTTATATAACAAATGCATTTTGTCAAATCTAGTATTGTAAAAAGTTATGGAACTAAATAATGCCTTAGTTTCACTTGTCTCTCTCATATCTATGTTGATAAAGGAAACGGTATAAGCACGTATTGTTCTTGTCTAGTTATCGAAAATCAAAATTGAATCTATAACTTTTCTATTAGATCAACTCATTAATATTTATGTAAGGTACTATGGATTGTGGTTAAAAAAAAAAAAAGAGAAGAAATTCTTTCCTTCATTATCGTACTTAACTCTAGCTCTAATTTTACATTCTTTTCAAGCATCAGATCCATAATTATTGGATAAATAGATGTGATATTATCTATACTTCCTCAACATAGACAACATAGGCTACATAAATTTAATATGAACAATATTTCAAAATTCTTCTAAGGCAATGAACTATAATTATTTTTATGTGTTTAAAACCTCTTACATAAAAAATTCTCAGCCAAATTCATCTATGTATTATATAATTATATATACAATTTTAATTTTCTACATTTGTTGATTCCTATAAGCATGGGCTAAAGAGTAATGATCATTGAAACCACCTGCTAACACTATTCTGAAAATTATACACGTATTGTCACATTCATGTAAAATTTGATTTCTAATATCATAAAAAGTGGTGAAATTATATGTTGCCTTAGTTTTACTTGTACCTCTCATATCAATGATGATAAGGAAACAATATAAGCATGTTTTGTTCTTGTAGTTAGTGAAAATCAGAATTGATATCTATAAGTTGTCCGTAAGATCAAATTCAATGTAAGATATTATGGGTTATAGTTAAAATATATATATAAAAGAATGAATGAAACTATTGCAACGAAATCAAATAGCGATAAAAACCTTAAAATTCAATGCAATATAGTTATTGCATCATACAAACCCATTGTAAATGTTCACTATAAGAGTCTTACCCATTTAAATAGGAAATAAATGGATGCAAAAAAAGGGAATTTCTATTTTCGTCATTGTATATATTGTTAATATCCCATTTTTAGCCACTTAAGATATTGGTCCATATTTGTGTTGGTTTATATGATTTTGATCCATTTGCTTTCACTTACTTAAAACATTGATCATTTATTTAAACATACACCCTAATGTTGATCCCTCTAGGGTAATTTTCCCCATTATTATTATTATTAAAATATATAGAGAAGAGGTAAATGCACATAAATTGGGGATAAATGGATAACTCTATTATAATGAGAATTAAAACCTTAAAGATAAATTACTAATAGGGTCTTAGTCTCATATTCTATCTACCATGTACCCAGTTATTCTTATATTGACGCACATCATTAGCAACTATCCTTACCATTCCATGCTCCTTAGTATCCCTACCTTCCTTTAGAACCTTGGTAACATATAAAATAACATGGTTTTCCTAAGTTAAAGGTATTACCACAGTGCAATTATTAGAAAAAAGAAGGAAACTTATTTGCTCAACTCATTTGCCTTCTAGTTTGCTGAGTTCTTTAGGGAGAATTATTGCACATACATGAATATTCGCTACCCACTTAGACTAGAATCATACATATAATAGTTTGCAATGCAATCTCTTTGCCTACTAATTGACAGATGGATTAATCTTAACACATACATATTATTATCAATCACTAGTATGTGGAATTGTCAAAAAAAGGGGCCATTCAATTCTGGTGTTCTCAAGAAAAGTATGGGGCATTGATATTAGAAGTGTAGAACTATGGAGACTTTTTTGGGGCTTACTTAGTACAAAATCTTATGGAATTTATAAAATTTGAAATAAACATGGACTCAAAAGTTAGTGTTGACAAAATAAACTTTTAACAATATTAATAAGTTTACTCATAATCTCATCGCTTGTAGCGAATAGCTCTTCTTCTTTGTAATGCTCATTTGAATTTTATCTAAAAAGGATTACATACAATAACAAATAAGCTTGCATAAGCTCTTCAAGAGTAGGAATTAAAGGATTTTTACCTTCACTTTTGATGAATTTAAAAAATCTCTCCTATCGAACTTATGCGTAATTACTGAACTTAGTATATAAAACTCTCATAATATTTATTACTATATATGTAAGTTGTCTGACCAACCCTTTATATACATAGACAAATAAATCCCCCTTTCTCTAAAAGTTCAGGTTAGTTTTCCTTATTGTTTTTGTCCAATTTCCACCATAGCATTAGTAAGAGAGAGAAGAGAGAGAGAGAGAGAGAGAGAGAGAGAGAGAGAAGAGAGAGAGGAAGATCGAGAAAGTTTTGATAATCCTTTTATGCCTACCAGAAGTTTGTGAGCCTTAAGTTATACATAGGAGTTAATATAGAATTAAATCATATTAGTTAAGACTTTCTATTTTTCAATATTTCTCCTTATATCTAATTGGCCTATCCAATTGTAACTTGCATTTCATTATCTTCTTGAGCTTGTTTCATGAGTTTGAGAGAACATAGGTTTCTACTTTCTTTTTCACTTCTTCTCGAGTTTGTTTTATCAGTTCAAAGGCCATATATCTCTATTTTCTTTTTCATTTTTGTTTGAGCTTTACTCTTTTTTTATTTTTTTTGGGAGGATTTGAGTTTGATGTCACTTGTAAAAAGTGTGATCCCTAGATTTATGTAGAGAAGTTGATGTGGAATTAGGTCGTAGTAATTAAGGGTACTTATGTGTCAGAGATGCCTAATGTCTAAGGCAATCCACGTTAGTTACCTTAGTTTTTATATTTTAGTTAGTTATCTCAACTATTTGAAGTGAGACTTTATATATATATATATATATATATATTTTATCTTTCAACAATGTAAATCTATCACTACAAGGGACCCATGAAATTCAATTCCCTAAGGACAATCAAGAGGAAACAAGTCATCATATATTATACATGATGATTAACGATTAAAATTGGGTCTCCACACATACATTCATAGAGTGTCTTATAATGGCCCCAACCACTTTTTTTTTTTTTTTTTTTTATTAAAGTGCAAGTCCAATTATTTTTCTTGTTAGGTTTTTCTTTCACATCCATGGAATGAAGGTTAGAAATCAAACTGCTTGACCACCACCATGAGCCACAAGGTACACAAGGGTTGGAACTAGCTCAAAGAAAAAAAAACAAAAAAAAAGGTAATAAAAAAAATATGAACTGAAGTGACATGCAATATGTTCTCATTTTGATATATGGGCAACAAGCTTCAAATCAAAAGTTCTTAATGGTGATGAAGCGATCGGAGTGTGCTTGACAATTGTGAAGATTACAAATGATACTCATTTTGCTAAGGATTTGAATGCATTCACATGTGTGGAAAGAAATAAACCTTCACATCAAAATGTATCTCTTTGTTGATAGATAATTGTAAAATATGTCAATATTAGTACCATCTTACATAAAACTATTATAGGGCTTGTAGAAAAATTATATAATATAATTAAAATATTTTGTTACGACAAACGAGGTAAGCATCCCATGATTCTGGGGTTTAGTAACCCTAATCTAAACTTCTAATGCTCTACGTAGGGTACTGGATTAAACTAGATAGTACCCAGAAGAAAACAGTCCATGTATGTCCGTGTGCTCTCTTTTTAAGAAGTTAAAGACAGCATATGAAAGTACCAGCGCCAGGGAGAGACCTGATCTATCTGTCACCTATGAAAACTTTAGGAAAGTAGTGTGGACACAGACACAGAAGGCCAACAAGAGATGGTTTTTTGAATTTCATCCACTGATGAAGGAAAAGTCATGTGAAGATGCATCTGATAGGTCCTCCAATGTTTAATCGGTGTATATGGTAGGACCCACGCACATTGTACATCGGAGGGACCACATTTGCAATTTCATATATATTTTTGGTAGCATTGGCCCTACACTGGACAGCGACACAAGACAAGGCCTTCTCTTAAATTCACTCTAGAAAGAGAATACATTTTTCTTAATTTTCTAGAATTTTTTACTTTTTTAGATTTAATTATATCTATTATTTATTATTCAGAATCGTTACCAAAAGTAATTATTTAAATAACATCTAATTAAGATTAATTATCAAACTATAGTTTTAAAATCTTATGTGTTAAATGTGATATATGAACAATATATTCCTAACCTTATATCATATTTTATATATGTGATATGCACACGCATATCCTCGTCTTGCAAATGGATATATAGGTACATCTTATCTTCCAAACATGAATTCGTTATGGTATACAAACAACATTTTTAAAATATATTTTGGTAGTTATTTTTATATAACCTATTCTTTTGGTAATTTTTTTTTGTAAGTGTCGTAACCATTTGGTTCATCACCCTATTTATACATATATATAATATATAATATTTACATATGTATCATGATGTAGCTGCAACTATAATATTGATGTGTAAGACATTTTTGGTATCTTAAATTTTTAAAGATATTGAATAAATATATTTGAATAAAAAAGGCAATTATTATATCATGTGTGAATAAGATAATAAATGTTACTTAAATGGAAATATATGCATTTTTCTTTATATCTTAAAAAGAAAAATGCTTTATTTTTTTTTAATGAATGATATCGCATTTATTTAGACCGTTATTTATCTTCCAAAGTATATATAATACAAGTGTAAAGTCTGTGAATTTAAATAAATAATTAGGGATGGTGGTGAAAGAATTGTCCAATCACACTTTTAGGATCCTTGTTGACTCATATGAACACAACTGTCGTCTTAAGAATGGCCTTCTCTATAATTATTGCTTGTTTTGTACCTCTAATGGGTTTCCACCTTGTAAGTATAATATATAATAATAACAACTATAGTCTTAGGGTGTTAATTATGGTTGCTTTATTGTTGATTGAAGTGATGCCTATATTATCGTCCAAGATCGCCCAAATCGTGGATATGGCCCACCAAGTGGTGCTTATGGAGTGAAATTCAACCAATGAGTGCATAAAAAAATTGCATTCGTCAAGAGATTATACTTTATTTAAGACATGATCCTATCATGTTTCAACTCCACATTAACTTTCTAATCATCTTTGGGTTCCTTTTCTACAACCATTACTTTGGAAGGATCCAAAAAGGATAAAAGAGGGAAACCAAAGTGACTTAGTTTTCAAGTCGGAAATCCCTTTTTGTGGATATGTTCGAGGAATATTTAATCAATATTCCAAACAATGTGGGTGTATGACTACAACTTTAAGCCTTTCCATGTATTCCAAGTGACACTGCCAAACAAACCTTCCCATTCTTTTAATTTATATAAAATATAAAGGTGGGGCTTTGGTGGAGTTAGCTTTAAGTCATGTGAAGTGACTCTCCATGTCAAAGAAATTGATTAAATCATAAATATTTATTATATTGTTACCTAAAGTGAAAGGTAGATAAAATTGAGATGGTAACATATTAAATATAAAACTTGCATATAAAAATCATTTTATTTTTATAATATAATAATAATAGAGTATCTTAAAGAGATGCACAAAAGATTTATCTATTAATTTATTCATTATCCAACATTGGAGCCTAACCCCTAAAGCTAGGTAGATATTGAAGTGTAGAATGTCTACCCATATAAAATATCATTTTTTTGAATAAAATGCAAAATCAATGATTTTGAATCCCATCAAACGATTGGGACTTTTTAATAGAACTCTCGTGAAACAAGGTTTAGAGTAGGGACTTAGGGTCAATTAATAAGACAAAAGAAATGTGCTTGGGTTGCCATTAAAGTAGACACACAGACGGCTACCGCAACCACACCAGCATCCCCCATGACGTCCCAACCAACACCACAGACTTAGGGGCACATCAGCACATGACATTATAGTATATTATTTCATCTACGTAATTGATACCGTCAACTTGTACTAAATTAGAGACTACTTAATTAAGTTATTTCTGAAAATGGAGTCACAACGTAAGTACAAGCGTTATGTATATTTTATGGATGTCCATCGTCAGATTAATTTGACAATTCATTACAATAATTTTGAACGTCCTAAAAGTAGCCATCCTTGTCCAATAGAAACATCTGTTGCAATATCTGTATATTATAACATTCAATAAGATAATTTTCTTTATCTTCGAAAATTGTTTATCTTTAAACAAGCTCTCTTTTTTCCTTTGTTGACACCTTTGTATAAATAAGATGATGGTGAATATATACATATATATTGTTTTGCCCCACTATTTATTTTATCATACATTGGGTAGCCTATTCGCACATATATAACATGTGTGGACTTTTTGTGTTATTTATTATATCTAATTTATAGTTTTATTATAAGAAATAAATAAATTCCAAACATATTCTATAGAGAGGGTTTCGCTAGATTTGAATTTTTAGAGTTGGAAAACATATCAAAAACTTTAAATTGGGCCTTTTTTTATTTTGATTTTTGTACTACTCATTTGTACACTATTTCTTATGGTGATGTTTCTTCTCTTACTAGTAGGCTTTTCATTCCTACATAAAGTTTTCTGCATAAATAATAATGTCTTTTGTTTCTCTTCGCCTCTCATATTTTTATTACTAATTGTATAATCTATTATTAATTGTTGAATATTGTTGATTTTTTCTCATGTTATGCCAACAGTCTCATATCAAAGCCTCAATCTGAGATATAACGCAAATTTATTAAAATTAAGGTTTATCCAATTTTGGCACAAAACCTCGAGTTGAGAAAATTTGTTTTTTAGGTTTGTGCACCTTTATTTTCTTTGTTGGATTCATGCATTTAGGCACTTTTGTATCATAGTTATGGTGTTTTGTTTCAATCGTAACATCAATGGCAGCCACAAAATTCGGCATTGAAAAATTTGATAGCAAGTCTAATTTCAGTTTACGGCAAGTGAGAGTATTGACCAATTAGTTCATCATAGATTGAAGAAAGCCTCATGATCAAAACCAAATATGATAAATGATGATGAGTGGACTGGGTGAGATGAGAAGAGACTTTGACGCATCATATGGCATGAAACCAATTTAGATTTTATCACGAGATGTTGATTTGCTCACAAATATCGTCTTCTGATCTTTAAAAGCTTATTGAATTCTGAAAATACCTAGGCAATTAGCATCAAATTTTAAAAATCCTATGCAACAAAATCGAAATTTGGGATAATAGAGCAAAAATGATCAGTGAAATATCATTCAAAAATATGAAAAATTAAAATTATCTTTGTTTTTGCCGTAGGACGTACATTTATAAGGGAAATGAAAAAAAAAAGGAAAATTCTAGAATTTTTTTAAAATTACGAAAAGTAAAATATTGTAAAAATGTGGGTAAGATATGCTTGCTCCAACGCCGTCAGCTCATACGAAAAGGCTATCGATGTAAAGTAGGTGATGTAGAATTACACCTCTCCATTCTATGCCATCTCTTCCATTGCATCAATTGACATCTCTTCCACTGCATCCCTTTTAAGGTTGGACAAAATTCTCTTTCGAATTTTTACCATGTTACGCTAGAACCAAATGGAATTAACTAGGTAATCTTCAAATAAATTGATCTAATGTCAATATTTTCTTTGTCCGTGGCTATTTTCTTCCTCAAATGTGGCTAATGACAACAAACTGACACTATTACCATCACCCTATTTAGCAAGCTTGGATTTAGTAGATGCCCTGTTTGACACCAGCATAATCTTTACGCCTTCACCACCCTCTTTAAACCAAGCTAGTTTATAAGGCTTAGGGTGCTGCTCTAGTTGAAGGCCCCAATTTTTGCATAACTTCTATGGACATGATGTTTTCGCAGCTACCAAAGTTGATCATGAATCGACATAACTTCCTAAAAATGGTACAGGTGGATTGGAAGACGTTATTTATGATGTACTATTCCTTGACTACCCTAGGAGTCATACACAACCACATAACCACTAGATTTTCCTTGCCATCCCCAATCATAAGCTCTTCTTTAACATGTTCCTCATTATAAACTGGTTCACCATTACCTCTTGCTTCAAAGACATCATCGTCATCTTCCTTATTATACTTGTTGTAGAAGACAGGTCATCCATTACCTATAGCTTCAAACACAGCTTCATCATCCAGAACCCCTTTAAACTCTTAAATTTCCTCTATTGTGGCCGACTAATCTAAAAGCTCTTCTAACTGCAGATTACCCTAAAATTCTAGAATCTCTGTCCTCATGCCTGTTTCCCATCTTCTGCATGGTTATTCATCATAATAGCTCTCATCAATAGATAAGGAATCATCATCTGCTTCTTCAAAATCTACATTAGGCCTTGGATTAGGGTTTCTTGCATGTTTAAGGTTTCATTTGGGTCCCCATCAATGCCCATTCTTTTCGTAACCTGGTCCACCATAATGCTTAATCACAGATCGATTATTTGTACAATCCTCTTATCCTAGTCATCATAATCATATATCTCATCCATACGTCGTTGATTAACCTATTCGCGAGGCGTTATGATACTTCAAGAGCGAATACAATTCTGATACCAATATGACGTAGCGTATGGCATGAAATTGATTTAGGATTTATTGCAAGATGTTGATTTGCTCACGAATACTATCTTGTGATCTTCAAAAGCCTATTGAATTCTGAGAATACCTAGGCAATTGGCATCAATTTTGAAATTCTATGCAAGAAGATCGAGATTTGGGATAACAGAGTAAAAATACTCAGTGAAATTTCATTCAAAAATCTAAAAAACTAAAACTGTCTTTGTTTTTTCCCTAGGGCGTACATTTATAAAGGTAACGAAAAAAGAAGGAAAATTCTAGAATATTTCTAAAATTACAAAAATTCAAAAATTTTTAAAATGCGAACAAGATATGCTTGCTCTAATGCTGATGGCTTATAACCTAATGTTAGCGGTTTATAGGGAAATGCTAGTAGTGTAAAGTAGGCGATGTAGAATTCCACCTCTCCATCCTATGCCATTTCTTCCATTACATCAATTGACATCTCTTCCACTACATTAGACTTCCCACCATTAAGCTATGTTTGTCTAATAATGTCCAATAAGAGGTGCTAGTTGAATAGGCTCCTGATACTTTATGGTTTAAGTTAAAAAAGTTATATAATTTATATTTAACGAATTCATTAGCTAATCATCTAGTTTTAAAATATAAAATATATACAATTATAATGTAGCAGGGTATACCACTCTTAGTGAGCATATTGTTGAATTCACCACAATTATAAATGATTTAAGAATATTATATTTAAGTTAATGAATGAAGAATAAGGGTTGATTGTGTTATGTTTATTACATTAATCACACATGAAATTCCGAGTGACTAATATATGATTGTGATACTCTTACTATAAGAACACTAGTATTTAGGACAAAAATTTTGTGATGGACGATTTTCGTCTCTGAAAACATGGATTGGTGACAAATTTCTAACAAAATTACAACAAATTTTATATTTCATATATGTTTTTACCAATAAAATATTCATTGGATTTCAAACAAATTTGCAATAAAATTTCATTTACTCCAAATTTGTCTCTTATTTTGAATGGAAAATATGTTATTTCAGTGCCATCTTTTTTTTTTTTCCACAAATTTGTTACAAATCTGTCTCTATAAATTAAATATATAAATATCACTTGTAGAGACAAATAAAACCTATCTCAAAATTAAATTTAATATATAAAGAAGTAAATAATTAAATATTTTATATTGCATATATATTATCGTGATCGTACATATTATAAAATATATATCTTAATTTGTAATATATAATATGGATTTACAAATATAAGTACATTAATTTTATTATATTATATATTTAGAAAATATATGTGACATATGATATCTATTGTTGATATTGTATATTTTATATCATATTTTATTTTTATACATTTATTTATTAATATATTATGTACATGATAAATCATAAATAATAAATAATATTTTAAATGTATTTGTTATAAAGGGTTAATGTCACATTTGGTAAACGTCGTTAGCTCTGTTAATGACATAGCACTCTCATCATATTAGGATGTGCCACGTGTAAGCTTAGTGGCATGATACTATTTTTTTATTTATTTTATCCTTATAATTATTATTTTATTTTTTTTACATATAAATAATATTAATCTAATTATAACAATAAGATAACCCACAACCCATTTTCTAAATAACTTCAACTAATCCCACCCAACAGTTAACTTAAACTCAAATCTACGTAACCCAACAAGCTAGCCCATGGTATAGTATTACTATTACAACATCACTTTGTCAAATTGCTCATTATAAAGAGAATAGCTGCTAAAAATTTAACAATATGAGACTTGCTAATAAACTACTAAAGGTCTCGAAGGTTTCTTTCTCTAAGATTTAGACCTTTCATCACCTCAAGCTCAAATCTATCATGTTTACAATCACTAGAACATGCTGCTACGATTATTTATGCAGTCTCAAAGGCTCATTTCATGAGATTGTTTCGGTCAAGAGTATGCCTGCTTTCTACTAGTAGGACCAGGACTCCTTTATGATTAATGAATTTTAAACCTTGGTCATGAAGGGGCTAGAGAATTTTAAGAAAAGAGAAATTGTAGAATTATTACTCACTATTCTCATCGCTATCATTAGAATATATGCTAATTAAATGAGCACATAAATACGAAACTAATAAATGCAAATAAATGACATAATTATAGATAATTCAAATAGGAAACTAATAAATGCAAATGAATGACATAATTACAAATGTGGAAATCCCTTAATTTTCTCCTTTGACTTTTTCAGCTTGGTTGTATATGCTTACCATGCCCTCGCAAGATGGACAGCCATGGATCAAGTCCAATCTTGGCCTTAATAGAGTCAAATTGAGGATGAGCAAGAGGTTTGGTAAGAGCGTCGGTGAGTTGATCAGCTGCAGAGATGTGTGACACTTGTTGCATACCATTTTGAACTTGTTCTCGGATAAAGTGATATTTTATATCTATTTCTCCTTGTTTTATCATTGTAATCACGTCTATATGAAAAAATAGATCTTCATACCCTAGGTTTTGAGGAACTCTAACCTTAATGTAGAGATTGGATTATTATGTTAATGGAAATTCATGCTTCTTGAGTCTATTCATATAGTCTTTATTGTTCTTGTGATTAATTTGTGGCCAAAATTGATTGCACGTTTGATTTATTTTAGATAGAAAGAGATTTCATCTAATATAATAGATCTATATGAATAGAGAAATTTAAATGTAATTCTAAACATAGATTGCATGAATTTTCTACATCAAGATTTGTTCTTTTTAAGGGATCATGAATTTTAATGCTATTTTATATGCATCCGATGATGAAAGAAATTTCCATTAGACATATAGGATTAGAGTTCAATCATATTGAAAGAGAGATTGACGAATCTAGGATTCCTGTAGTTTAAGAACATAACAACCAATTAATGAATATTTTATAAGGAATTACAAATAGGGTTAGTGGTGAATTAGGATAAGGTTATTGTTTTATGATTGATATTTATATATAAAGGAGTGAATATCTTTATTATAGGGTTAATTAATTAGATAGATATTAATTATTTTTACTATCATCCCAATTAGGTAAGTTAAATAGTAGATAAAAGGTGAGCACTAATAGTTATAGGTCCTGATGGAATGACCCCTATGTTTATACTGGTACTACATTAGATAGATATGCTTGCCTAGGATTAGTTGAATAGTAAGAATAGGGTTTTCATTTTAATTTGATTGATTGCGATTGTAGTCTAGCAACCGAGGCAAAGCTGTTATCAAAATCTATTCATTCTTTTTTATTATAACCTTTAACAACTAATCTAGCCTTGTTTTTTTGTTATTATACTAGATTCATCAAGCTTGTTTCTATATACCCATTTGGTTCTAATAACAGGTCTACATTCGAGTCTAGGAACCAATTTCCAAACATCATCTCTTGTGAACTAGTTTAATTCTTCTTGCATTGCATTTATCTAAAATTCATCTTTTAAGGCTTCTTTAATATTTTTAGGTTCGGTTTAAGATAGAAAATTAGATTACTCATGTTCCTTAAAGATGATCTTGTTTTTGCTCTATTTGAAGGCTCATCAATTATTAGATCTTTTGGATATGCTTTTGCATATTTCCATTCTTTAAGTAGAGCATGATTATCAACTTCATTCACAACATCCATTTTGTGTTCATTATCATTTTTATTACTATTTTCCACAGAAAATCTATTCAAATCAGCACAAATAGCATCCACATCATCATTTGAGCATAAATTAGGCAAGGAATCCTCAAAGGCAACATGTATAGATTCTTCAACAACTAATTTTTTTTATTAAATACTCTATATGCCTTACTTGTTAAGGGATAACCTAAAAGGATTCCTTTATGATTTTTAGCATCAAATTTGGTTAGTTGTTCTTTTCCATTGTTTAGAATATAGCATTTAGTCTAAAAGGATGGAAATAAGATATGTTAGGTTTCTTTCCTTTCCAAAGCTCATAGAAGGCTTTTTAAAAAATTGGTCTTATAAAAATTCTACTTGAGCTATAGCAAGAAGTATTTATAGCTTTAGTATAAAAATATTTCGGCAAATTGTTTTCACACAATATAGTTCTAACCATTTTGATTAAAGTTCTATTTTTCCTTTCTGCTATACCATTTTGTTGTGGAGTTCTAGATGTTGAAAAAGTGTATTCAATGCCATAACAACTGCAAAAATTTTCCATTTCGTTTTTTTCAAATTCTCTCCCATGATCACTTCGAATAGATATAATATTAAGGCCTTTTTCGTTTTGGACTTTCTTGTAATATTCGACGAAGATGTAATTTGCTTCGTCTTTAGATGTAAAGAAGAAAGTCCATGTATATCTAGTGAAGTCATTAACAATAACCAAGGTGTAGTTCTTGTCTCCCAAACTTAGAGTTTGGGTAGGATCAAATAAGTCCATATGTAATAATTCTAATAGTCTAGAAGTGGAAACAACATCCTCAAACTTAAAAGATGTCTTAGTTTGCTTTTCTTGTTGACATGCTTGACAAATCTTGTCTTTTCGAAAATTTATCTTTGGTAAACCTTTAATAAGATTCTTTTTAACAAGTTTTGAAATAACATCTATGCTAGCATGTCCTAAATTTCTGTGCCATAGCCAACTATTTTCATTTTGAGAATATAGATAAGTTTCATTTTATGATTTTAAATCATCCAAATTGATTTTGTAAATATTTCTTTATCTATACCCTTCAAAATAAGCTTAATTATTGTCAATTCGTTCAATAGAACGCTTTGTAATAAGAAATGTTACTTCAAAACCATTATTACACAATTGACTAAAATCAAGCAAATTATGTTCATATCATTAACAGGCAACACATTTTTTATAATTAAATCTTTGCTTATAAGAATGTTACCTTCACTAAGAACGATTGGTTTTCGATTGTCTCTAAAGGTAACACTCTTTTGATCTTTTAAGTCTAGAGATGTGAACTTGGATGTGTCTCTAGCCATATTCCTAGAGTAACCGCTATCCAAGTACCATATATTGTTCCCACTTGAGATTCATGCAAAATAGACTTTTATCTCTTCGGTACCCATTTGACTTTGGGTCTTCTATGGTTAGTGCCATTCCCTAAAAGGTACCTTAAGCATAATAGTCCACCACACTCAATATTAAAGCTTAAGTATGACAACCTTAGTCATCCCATAAGCTTTGATACTAGGTGTAAGGCATACATTCACGATCATAGAGGATCAACTTTGAAACAATTTATCTAAGAAGACATTCATATAGCAATTAAGAATGGAAATCATAACATAACATCTTAAATATGGAAACATAAAGGTCTTACAAGATATCAAAAGGGCATTCCCCTATCAAAAGATATAATCTATTATAGTCTATTCAAAATAAATACATTAGAGATTTACTTAGAAGTCTAAGTCTACAACTAGTCTTTGACTTCTTTCAAAAACTCCTTAGTTCAAAAGGTAATACTTGAGAGAAATAACCCCGGGGCATCAACCATAAATAGGGGTGCTCCAAAAGATATCTATAAGGGGGTAAGCGTCTTGCTTAGTAAGAATTAATTCCACAAATAAAGTACTCAGAAGAATCAATATTTAAATAAGTTATTTAATAAGCATATGAGATACAATCAGACACGTGAGCAAACAATACATACAATTTTCTGGGAATCATATGTTTGAATGGATTTACCCCTCCATTTGGTGGTTAGGTGTTCCGGGCAACAAGGCAAGGCCATAGTTTGCAAATTAAGTTTTTTGTAGTTTTTATACGAGCCACTACTAGTCGCTAAATTGTAGTTATTTTGAGTGTCCACCCACCATTTTATTACAGGTAATCAAAGCCATAGAGTAGATTTTCGGGTTCTACGAGCCTCATTACTATGCTCTTATCCCACCAAGGCTATAGTAATAAATGCAATGTGACTCACTACGTATTATGCGTGAATCATTTTATTTAAGTAGTCATGGCACAATATTATATACTTTAAAAGCAACCATAGAATTCGCAGACAATCATTCCTATACTAAATCATACAATGATTAGTTAATAATTCTTGCTTTGATATACTTATTATAATTTCAATCATTAAGTAAGGCACATGCGCTATCATATTTTTATCTTTGCCTAAAGTCTAGTGCCGCTAAACTTCAACCAAAAACATAAGTACAAAAATGTAAGAATTTAAACTCATTCATCCATGGCAGCAGATGGCATCTAAACAAGAGAAATATCTTAAATGAGTATTTCTTGGAAGTTCTACTTAAACTTGTAATTCTATATCACTACGCTCGTCAAAATTCGTAGGCAGTGAAATTCTAACTTAAAATAACCATACCTTGCTCATTTTAACTCGGAATTTCGCATATTATATATATATTTTTTTACGTACTCGAAAAGATCTATCCATTTCTAAGGTTATTTCCTTCATAAAGGGTCATTTGGGTCTCTAAAAGATATGATACATAATCAAAACAAAAATTCTAGCCTTTAAATCATGATTTTTCTAACTTTGTATCAACTAAAAATTCCATAGAAATCATATAAATATATATATAGTTGAAAAATCGTTTTAATATATATGAAACTCATAATATACACATGATTCTAATGATGTTGTCTTAAGCAATGATTTTACATAAACAATCTTATCTTGGTAGTTGAAAAAAATGAAGTTTGACAAAATTATGTTAAGTTGTTTGGAAATAAAACTAAGGATTTTTAAGTCCTTAACCATGTGATATCATTTATTTTCTTTAATTCATAAAATAAAATTTTTTATTCAAAAACTTTAGTCTTTCTAAGTTATTCTTAAATTTTATTTCTTAAATATACTTTACTTAGTGAGTTGATTCTTGACTTATTTTGGAAAACTTAAGTTGATCCTTGTTCTTACTAAAAATATTGGTAAGGATTTTATAGTCAAGTTTTTGAGAAATTTATCATAGAAAAATATAATTAACCTTAAGGTCTTTAGCGGTAGTTTGAAATAAAACAAAGAGTTTTCTTAGTTATTTTTTTGTAAAAGCTTTACATGTTAACAATGTGAGAATCTATGGTAATTTTTGTCAAAAATCCTTTGTAAAGTATTTGGTTACAATAACATTCTAAGTCTTTAATGAAACTTTTTCCTAAGTGGTAGAACTATATTTTTAAAGTAAGTTGAGCTCATTTTCTTTTATTTTAAGAAAGAACTTTTTATTCCTATTAAAACAACAACCAATATGATCATGTATGAACAATGAGTACATAGCTAGTAACATGACAAAAATAATAATATTAAGAAAAATGGAAAATATAAGGATGGGCAATAAATAAATATCAAGTATTAGAAGTCTTAGCTTGATTTCCAGGTTTCCGAACTTAGTTATGAGTAAATCTAAAGAAGAAAAACAAAAGAAATAAGAACATCATTTTGACTTAATGAGGATAAGTCTAATACTAGAAAGACTAGTCTTAATATTAAGTATGTAATAAATAAATAAATAAATTGCAAGCATAAATAAATAAATAACGATTATGTTAGTGAGCTTATATGCTCTAAGAAATATATATATATATATATACATACATAAATATAGACAATATAATATAGATGTTATGTTAGAACAATAATAATAACATGTACATAATAACAATAAATAAACAACACAATAATAAAAATATAATTTATTTATGAACAAGAACAAAACATAAATATACTGTTGCTTCTATAACATTTAAATGTTTAATAAACATACACCATGGTCATGTTAAGCTACATGACATGGTAAGAAAATATGGTTAAAAAATTTACCTAAGATAGAAATTTGGTTGGTAGTTTAAGAGAGGTTTGTTTAGTATATGTGTAGAAAGAATGTAGCAAAATGGGAAAAGTGAAATAGAGTTTTTGGAGAGAAGATTTGAAAAGTGATTTTAAGAGAGTTTTGTTAATGTAAATGAGTGTATGAAAGAAATGGAGAGAGGGGGGTATTTATATATTTTGTAGAGGGAAAATTGTGTGAATAAAATAAAATGAAAAAGAAAAAATATATGTATGTGTATGGGGGGAAGGGTGTGGGCCATGGAGAGGGAGAGAGGGAGAGAGAGATTTGTTTTTTATTTGTTTTGTATTTTGTTAATTAAAAGTAATAAGTTATAATGTATGATTTGATTAAAGGAGTATAGGAAAAGTAAAAAGTAGAAAATAGGTATGGTTGAGTATAAGAATAGGTATAGAAAAAGTAGAGATAGATGAAAAGTGTAGAATAGTACTATGAATAGTAGATAAGACAAATTGATACAGAAAATAAAGAAAATACACGTAATTAAGCTATATCTGATATTTTTAGATACCGAAAAATTATAAAACTGATATTTTTGAAATCTTTGTATTTTTACAAATCTAATAGTATTATCGGAATATTTTACCATCGGGGGTACCAAGGCATGTTTTTGAAAATTGATCTCGTTTAGATCCAAAATGCACTAAAAATTAACTAATATGATATTTTTAAGCTTTCTTACATTATTACAAACTATTTTTCATAATTATTTTAATTGCGTTATTTAGTGGTTAAGAACGCGGGATTGTCGGAGCTAAATCTACTAGGTTTTGTTATAGATTCGTTGACCTTGGGGTTTCCGTTTGACTTCTGCTTTAGGGTTTAAGCATAAGCATAGCTTAAAATCTAAGGGCTTATAGTTAGGCAAAACAAGAACCTCTCTCTTAGGAACCCAAACCAGCTTGCTTCAATGATTTAAATGCATTAGTTTTCTCATTGCACAATCATTTACAATATGACTAGTTTTCTCATGGTAGTTGCATGTTCCATGGGTAGCTTTTACAAATATAGTTTTGTGGGACTTATAGCTACTTTCTCTATAGCCAATTCTATATTTACTTGAATCACAAATTTGATTCCCAAGAAGGGTGTTCAAATTCTTTTTTCCATTTGTGAATTTGACTATAGTGGCTTTTGAATCATCGAGGCTAGCTTTTAACATTATATTTTCATTTTTTTAATTTTTCTACCTATTTTAAGGTTTCATCACTACTACTACAAGCACATACAATATTATCATTTTTATTTCATGTTTTAACTTTAATGTCTAGCAAATCATTTTCAATTCTTAGTCCTCATTAATTTCTTTCAACTCATTATTTTTGCTTTTCAACTTTTTACACTTATTTTTCATCTTTTTATTTTCTAATTTCAGAATATTTATTTCATCATGCATCTTTTCATTTTTTGATTTAATTTCTTCATGTTTGGTTTGAAACATTTCAAGCCCTTCTCCTACTTCTGTCATTAAAGATTTTAGCATGCTGTTTTTTTTTTTTTAACTTGTTTACAACATACTTTTTCATACATTTCATATAACTCAGCATGTGAAGGAGAATAGGGAGAAGTTACCTCATTGTCTAAAGCCATGAAGTACACATTTTCATCATTTGAGTCAAATGAATCTTCATCGCTCCATGTTTCTATATATACTCTTTTCTTCTCCTCCTTTGATCTCTTCTTGAGTAATGGACCGTACTGTCGGATGTTTTCTGATTTGTGGCACTTCTAGTAAGTCATCACATCCTCCTTTTTGTTCCTTGATGAGCTTCTATCACCATCTACTTTCTTTGAATTGAACTTGAGCTTCACGAACTTCTTGAGCTTTTTAGCTATCAAGATAAGTTCCTCATTTTCATCTTCATCATCATCGCCAAAATCTTGACTTATGGCTTTTAAGGCAATCGTCTTCTTGTTGAATTCCTCTCCTGACTTTTTGATGAGCTCATGGGATTTAAGCGCTCCAAGGAGTTCTTCCTTGCTCATCACATTCAAGTCTCAAGCTTCTTTTATTGTGGTTCTCTTTGCTTTCCAATCCTTGGGTGGTGACCTAAGAAGTTTAGAATTAATTTCCAAATTAGAAAAGTTCCTCCTAAGAGCACTCAAGGTGTTTAAAATATTAATGAATCTGCTAAGCATATCATCTATTAATTCATTAGAAAACACTTTGAGATTCTCAAATTTACCACACAAAATACTTATTTTAGTATCTCGAACTCAAGTGGTCCCTTCATAAGTCTTTTCCAATTCATCCCAGATTTCTTTAGCAGTATTACATGTACATAATCTGTTGAAATTGCTTTCATTTAAACTTGATAGGGCTAATTTACCATACTCATTTTGGTCTATTTAGGGTAAATAATGCTTTAAATCCTTGTTTGATTAAAGATGTATGGTACTCAACTAAGAAATATATTCATTTCAAGTTAAAAAGGAGAAATATCAACATTTGGATCAAATTGCACAAGGATTTGAAATTTAAAATATCATCCAAGTAAGATTACGACCGTATTTAAGCTAATGATCATCTCGGATGTTATTAAATGGGCAATTATGGGCGCAATCCAAAAGAGAAGAAAGAAAATCACTAATAGAGAAGATCACGGCCCCCACTATGACTGTACTAGAGGGTGTGATCTTCTCTGACTTACCAAATCAGAGCGTAACGACCGTAATTCGTTTAGGATGCAAGAACTACAGTAGAGATCACGACCTCTTATACGGCCATGACCAATAAAGGAAGGAATTGCAAAGCATATGGAAGAAGCAAACTACGATTATAACATTATGTGAGAATTCAATCCGAGGAGATAATGACCTCCAATATGCCTATATTATGCCTTTGAAAACTATTTCTATAAAGGTAAAGTCTCAAATTACTGTCGTGATGGCAGTTACTGATCACATAATTTCGCATTGATTCGAATTTTCGCACCTTTTTGAAGAGAGATGAAGTCCCAATGATGCATATCTTCGCCTATTAGATGTACCCAATGGAGGACACATATAAATACTCTTTTAAAACAACTTTGGAGGAGGAATAGATCAATCATTGTAAAACACACTTGTCTCTCATAAAACCATGTGTTGTGATCATTCATTTTATCATCATTGTACTCATGTAGGTGATTGTTGTTATATAAGATCCTCAAGTATTCATTGTTTAAGGGTTGTTTTCCTGTTCTTTCTTCAAGAAATTCTTACTTTCATTATGCTGTATTGTGTTGTTTTCCTTTATAATATGCATGAGTTGTCGTTAAGGCTTATGTAGCCATGTATTATCATATATGGAATGAATGCTAAATTGTTATAGACTTCACTAATCTCTATAGTGTTTTGTAGTATGCTAATTCTAAGTAGTGCACGACTTAGGATTAGATCATATTTCCTTGGGATGTGATTGAGAAATCTACCCTTGGACTACATCTAAGCTATAAAGAGGGATCGCTCATGATGCCTAGAGATAGGGTTATGAAATCTTCTACGTATTATTGGAAAGTTAATTTGGGATCGTGTTTGTAATGCGATCTTAGTCGGCTGTTAACTATGAAGAGATTCCAATAGATAAGACTAGAATTAGGGTTTAATAGACTTGAGAGAGATATTGAACTAAAAGATGGAATCTCGCAGTTAGGGAAGATATGACATAACAAAAAATAAATATGTATTATATGCTAATACATTGGTGAAGCAAGCCTGTTGTGCAGTTAATTGTTAAGTTAATTTAATTTTTTTAATTATTGTAATAAACATAGTTGTAGTTAAGATTAGCTAGTTGATAACTTTGATTGTTGAGTTAAAATTAATTTGCTAGATAATAATCAGTAGCGTAAGTAATAGTACTTCCTACGATCCCAGACGAATACAACCTTATATTTCATTCCTATACTACATGCGATAGGTACACTTACCTAGCGTTGACTAGATCATAGGAAAGAGATATTAGGGAATAATTTATTAAAACTCGTTCGAAATAGCACAACCAAAACTGTAATGAAGAATATTCATGGAAAGTTCATTTAAATCTAATTTCTTCCAATCTTCTTCATTATAGTCTCTTTCTTCTTTTCCTTCTATTTTTAAAGGCCATTTTCTATGACATCCATGATTAGTCTATTTTAAACTTTAAGAAAAAATTTCATTCTATACTTCTAATAGGGGTAGATACACTTAAAAGCGGTGGCCTATTGATAGCTTGTCTCTTTAGAAACTCTAGTGCATAAGACACCATGATTTTACTCTATTATGTGATTAAGCAAAGATAAGATAGAGATTAACTCTAATACTAAATGAAAACGCACTAAGAATACTCAAGAGGGGGGGTAAATTGAGTATTCCCATTAAAAGATCAAAGAATTAATTTTAATGGGTAGATAAAAAATTAACTTTAAAAAAAAAATATACACCATCAGATACAATATGAAATTTTAAAAAAGATAGGGATAGTGAAAATTGATCAAGATATAATGTGGAGTTCGACTCACTTCCTATTCTTCACGGTCCACTAATGCCTCAATCGACGACTTCTCTACATCTGTATTGATTTTACAAAACACGCTCAAGATGAGCAATACATAATTTTTTTATGGCACACTTGGGAAATAAGATATTTCATTTCTCTCTCTAGATGCTCTTTGATAAATTGCAAATAAATGAACAGATTAATGAATAATAGAACAATAAAATAATTGATTTGTTTGTTCACAAATAATTGCACTTCTCGTACTTCTCTACTATTGAATCTCCAAGGATAGTATGTATACAGCCTTAAAAAAAATTTCAAATATCCATTAAAGACAATGTTTTTATGTCGCCAAGCATTTAATGCACTTCAATGGCTCTTTCCTGCCACATTGACTCCAATATTTAAACTATTGCACCCTAAAGACTCATCATGCCTTAAAGTATCGCTCCTCAAATTTGTCCTCGATAAGTCTTTACTCTATCAAGCCTTAAATTTAAACTGTCGCGCCCTAAGCTTTAAAATGTTGAGCCCTCAACTAACTTGTCGACTACTAATTCTTCATTTTTGAATTTATTACCTTGAAGAGTGAAGTTGTCTAGCTCTCGATTGATATTGTTCTTTCTAAAACCTGTAGAAACTCCACAAAGACACACAACACACACACCACACACACAACACACACACACACACACACACACACACACACACACACATATATATATGACTAATTAAATGTAATTTGCAATAATTGAATAGTTAATTATGTATTATATTATCTCATCAAAATCCACATTGAATATACAAGTTCAACACATGGTGTACATCAATTTGCCAACAGCATATGCATAAGGAACCTTTCGCATTTCTTTTTTTCCCCCTTACTAGTACGACATTGCTTCAAACTTAATTTAAAATGGCCTGCAAGTGGAGTATTAACTGGTTTAGAATTGCTCATGTGAAACCTCTCTAGCTGGGATAATTGTTAGTGATTGTGCCCTAGGCCAATTACTGGATATTGTAATTATATATCTATATTATTAAAGCCAAAATGCTCATTTTTTGATGTCTTTAGTGTAGATTTCATTTTTAATATATTATTTGACGAAAATAACCCATGCTTTCTTCTTTTTTTTAAGGCACATATGGGCACTTTTTTTTAATATGTAAATGTGCTTTTTTCCCTTCTGAAGCTTTCAAAGTTGGTCTAAGTTCTTTTATGATTCATTTTCTTTTGTCAAAAAAGTCATTCCATATTTGAAAGAATATTGCCAAATAATTTTTATTATGATCAAATGACCATTACAACAAAGAAAAAGATTACGAATCATCATTATTATGGTGAAAATGACCATTATAACGCAAAAGAAGCCACCAATCCTCATTATTATGGTTAAAATGACCATTGTAATCATAATTGTTTTGCCATAAATCGTATTTCTCCACTAATATAAATAAGAGCTGTCAAATCCTCTTCAAATCACCACTCACAATTTTAAGGAGTGAGATCTCTTCTAAAAAAGAAAAGAAAATCCGATAAAATGATATAAAAAACCTAACCCTAAATCTTATAGGATTTTTAGTGGGTTGACGGATTGGGCAAACGCCTTGCTCGCTTTCATTCCTATATTGATTTTCTTCTTTCGCACATGCTAAGAAGAGGAGTAAGAGTTCCATTATGATTTGCAAATTTTAAAAAGTAAAAATTACCAAAATCTAAAGAAATGAAGTGGAAAAAAAAGGAAATGAAAATGGAAAAAAAAAAGAGAGAGAAATATATTTATAGTATATAATTTCCAAAGCCTTTATTAAGTATTGTGTTTTTTCGAACTAACTTTTAAATATGTATTATAATATATAATTTCTTAAGGTTTTTGATGGTGTCTTTTTTATTTTACTTTTTTAATTATTGTGTCTTTTCAATTTAAAAAAAAAATGTTGTTTGTACTCTTTTACAGATAAAATCACTTTTGTTATTATTCTAATTTCTCTTTAGTATTCATTTAAAATTTTCACCTTTTCAAACAAAACATATATATTCTTAGGGAAAAAGAGAAAAACCATTACACATATTCAAAACTAAAATCCCTTTTCATTTTTCTCATTCCCTTCTTCTAAACAAATGTATCTTTTTAGTTTCCTATTTTCTTTCATAGTCTTTCATCATAACATTTCAACGGAAAAATAAATAAATTGTCACCTTTCAACTTCGTCTTTTGTGTGGGAAGAAAATTTCTTTTCCTTTTTTTTTCTATTTTTTTTAAATTTATAGGTTTGCTTTTTTTTTTTTTTTTACCGAAGTTATAGTTGTGCTTTAAATATCTTCTTCCATCTTTTATGTAGATATAATTTTAATATACGATTTGAAAAAAACGACCCTTACAATTTAAATTTATAACTTTTTTTCCAAAATAAAAACTACTCCCTCCTTAATCTTTTTTGAAACCATAACTACTCTCATTATCTTTTTACTTTTAAAAATTTGCACTTTAATGTAAAATAAGAAGAATAATAATAACATTTAAATATATTATAGGATTGAATCCAAAATCTAGAAAGATTTTTTTAGAGTCGAAAATTAATATTTATAATAAAATATTTAGGATCTTTTTACAGGTACTATTAAATTTGCACAAATGACGTGGGTGCACCATCCACTATTACTATTTAATGGTTCATATTCAATCATGATTAATACCCTTACTTTTTACAATTGGTTCTTTCTCTATAATTGCACTCTCACTTTTATGGAATGTCATATAATTTTTTAAATAATTTTGAATGTCATAGATTACACATTACAGTTTATCAATGTATGTTTGATTATATTTTTTGACATAAGCATGGTAACCAAATGTCATTATTAACAAAATAGTAGAAAATAGTTTTATATTAATTTTCAATGTTTGGAAAACAAAATAGAGGCAATCTTTTTTATTTTTGCACACGCAGTGATCTGAACGGGATGTGTATATAAAATTTCAGATACTACCAGCAAGTATACTGGGTCTTGATCAAGTAATATATAATTGTTAAGAGACATAAATTTCTTGGAAAAGAAAATGTAATTAAGTGTTTGTAAGGATATAAAACTAGGGTATGGGTTGTGTGTGTAGTAGGTTGTACTTGTGAATAATGATATATAGTAGACAATACAATTACTTTATAGGTAGTAAAGAAAATACGGGAAAAAGGCTATAACTGAAATTTTTATAACCCGAAAAATTATAAAATGTATATTTTGAAATCCTTATAAATTTCAATTCTAAAGAGTATTCTGCAATATTTTTCTGAATTCCTAGTTCCAGGGCTTACTTTTCCGTAATAGAGCTCGGGAAGGCCTGGAATAGAAATTTTTTTCGAAATCGGAACTTTTATGGTTTCAAATATGCTTTAGAATAATATTCCACATTAAATTATTTTACAAAAATTCTTTTAGTTGAAATCGAAGAAAAGCTGGATCCAGGGTTCCTAGGTTTCCCTTTCAAGCTTAAACTAATCCGGTTTAGGGTTTTGGTTTCCGATTTCCAGAGTTTACTCGGTTACTAGAAAAACCGGGTTTACATATAACCCAAAAAATTATATAACTTATATATTTGGAAATCTTATAAAATTACGAATCTATCGATACTAATATCATATATTTAATATTTCAAATCTCGAGGCACGCTTTTCGAAGTTTGTACCCGATCGGGTTCGAAATAGATTGAAAATCCTCTAATCTTATCTTTTAAAACATCCTAATATTATCACGGCATAAACTACACCCTTTACTCATATTCGAACTCCTTGGCTTAGGAATAGGGGATTGCCGGATTTAAACCACTAGGGTTTCCTAGGAATTGTTTTCCGGTTAACTTTTCAGTTTAGAATCCTGCCAATTTGGAATATGATGTTTTTTACCTATACAACATATTTAATTTGAGAATATTTATTTTAAATTTTATTTTCTTAAATATTTATTATCTCTTAACGCTTTCGGAATTCTGAAATTAGTTTTATACCTGAAGGTTTATCGTTACTTACTGTTTAATAACTTATTTTTAGGTTCTATATTATCCGATTTTACAAGTCAAGGTTAAGCATAAAATTTGTTATACGTAGTGGTTTTGGATTTGAAGACTATTAAGCTCTTATTTTACTTTTAAGGATTTTCTTTTTCTTCAACATTAAGAAATTTCTGGGTCGGTTCAAGATTTCGGACTAGTTGAAGTTCAGTTTTAATTGGGAGTCATTTTTAAAGTTTAGTTTAAATGTTTATTTTGGAATTATTTACTGAAATTTTCCGGGCTTACAACATCAGCAAGGGGGCTGACATCTAAAAGTTTAAGACTCTCTGTTATAGCAAGAGGAGTGGAAATAGGTTTGGCATAAAGCATGTTAACTCATTGGAGAAGATCATGAATGTATTTTTTTTTTCTATGAGAGAAACAAACCCTTGGAAGTAAAAAGAGCTTTAACCCTAAGAAAATAGGACAAAGTGCCAAGATCCTTGAGAGAAAAATGATGAGTAAGGACTAAAATGAAATTGTTTATGTCTGAAGTTGAGGATCTAGTGATGATGATATCATCAACATACACAAGAAGATAAATGATTGTGCTTGCAGTGCAAAGTATAAATAGAGAAGTATCGGAGTGTGAGTTGCAGAAGCCCATGGAAAGTAAAAAGGCGCGGAGTTTATGATACTAAGCTCGTAGAACTTGACGAAGGCCGTAAATGGCTTTATATAATTTGCACACATGATTTGGATAATTGAAAACCTCAAAACCAGGAGGTTGATCCATGAATACTTCATCAGTTAAAGAGCCCTGGAAAAAAGCATTATTCACATCAAGTTGGTGAAGAAGCCAACAGTTAGTTACAGCTAAAGCAAGTAATAGACGAACTATAGCAGGCTTAATCATTAGGCTATAAGTCTCAAAGAAATCAACTCCCAATCGATGGTGAAACCCCTTGGCGACTAACTTAGCTTTGGCCTAAGTAATAGACCCGTCTGGATTTCTTTTTTTTTAAAGTTGTATACCCATTTACAACCAATAACGTTTTGTGTGAGGCTCCAAGGGACTAGAGTCCAAGTTTTGTTGGTTAAGAAGGCATTAAATTCATCACTCATGGCTTGATGCCAAGTGGGACTTTTTTTAACTTGCTTATATGTGGTTGGTTCAATAAGAGACAAGGTTGAAGTTGTGTGAAGGACAAGAATTTGTTTAGGTTTGGTAATATTATTGTGCAATCTAGTGTTATAAGGGTAAGGTGCAAGTGGTGAAGTAGGGGGAGAGGTTGAATGAGAGGATGAGTTATCAATTATTGATAGAGAGGAGTCATTCTTGGATTAAGATGACGAACTAACATTTGAAGGAGTCGAAGCTGAGGTTTTTTTTCACTTGTTTGAGAAGATAAAGTGGCTAGAGTAGAAGAAGAAGGAAGTATGTTGTCTTGTGAAAAGGAACTAGCTAGAGTGGTAAGAGATGGTGAGGGTAATGTAGTAATTGTGCGATTAGGCAAAGTATCCAAATTTGTAAGAGTTGTTGTATGAGAAAGGGAAATGCTAGAGTTAGGAAACCAATCACTTAGATTTGATGTGGGTGTCGATTGGTTAGAAGAGATTTGAGTGTGAAATGAGAACACATTTTCCACGAAAGCGAACATGTCAAGAAGTGAATATTTTGTTACGGATGGGTTCAAGGCAAAGATAGGCATGGTGAGTAGTAGAGTATCCAACAAAAATACATGGTTGAGACCTGGAGCCGAGTTTATGTGTTGTATAAAGTCTAAGCCAGGGATGACAAAGGCAACCAAACATTTTTAAAATGGAGTAATTTAGGTGAGTGTTAAAAAGATGGAAAAGTGGGGATATGTTGTGAGTAGTTGGTGATGGAATTTGATTAATAAGTTACATAGCGATTTGAAAAGAAAAAGACCAATATTTAAATGGTAACAAGGCGTGGTAGAGAAAGGTAAGGACTGTTTCAACTATATGGTGATGTTTGCATTAAGCTATTCTAACATGTTCATGTGTATGAGGGGCAGCTTTATGATGCTGGATGTGAATGTGAGAAAGAAAATGACCTAAGCTTGTGGCTTCACCACTACCATCCATATATATTGTTTTGATACCAGTGGTGAAGTAACGTTCAACCAAAGATTTAAATTGTTCAAAAATAGTGACCACATCAGACTTATGTTTGAGTGGATAAAGCTAAGTATACTTGGCAAAATAATCCACCAAGATGATGTAGAACTAAAAATTATCAAAAGAAATAAGAGGTGTTGGTCCCTAAACATCCTTAAAAACAATTTCCAAAGGTTTAGAGGAGTTTAAAGAAGACATTTCAAACGGTAATTTATGACTTTTATTACATAAACAAGAGTAACAATGCGAAAAGACAATACAAGACCTAAATAGAGGTAACTTGTCAGCAACAGAGATTTGATGGAGAGTTCTAGACAAAGGGTGACCAAATCGATAATGCCAAGAAGAGAGAGTTGTAGAAGATGAGATAGGAGAGGTAGTAGTAAGGGTTAGTTTCTGGGAATTGTGAGGTTGGTGTTTTGAATTTGCCCATTCATACGCATGTCCTTTATTGTGGCCTCACACTAAGGATGCCCCCGTAGTTAGATCCTTCACAAGGAAAAAAATCAAGAAAGAATTCAGTGGATGTGTTATTTTGTGAGAAAAATTAAGAAATAGATATTAAATTTTTCTTGATCCTAGGAGCACACAAAACATTATTAAGTTGAAAATGAGAATTATTGGATTGCAAAGTAATAAATCTAGTATGAGTTAATAGGATGCTTTTACCATCACCGAATATGATATCATCACTACCACCATATTCTGAATGAATTGATAAATTCTAAAGATCTGAGGTGTTATATTGAGAGGCTCCAGAGTCAACAAGCTACCTTGACTAATTTCTTGAGTTGTCATGTGTTGCAACATTTGCTTGTGATAAAGTATCAGTATATGGAAAATGGCGAGATCGACAATACTTAGCAACATGTCCAACCTTGTCACATAATTGACATATAAATGAGATTATCCTCCTTGAATGTTGGATTGCCACTTTTGAATTTGATAAAAGTTTTGACGTCTATACTGATTACTTTGGTTACCACCTTTCCCTTTTATGTTCCTTTGAGTATACTATGCTGTGATATTATCTCCTCATTTATTGGTTCATTATATTTAAGACTAGCCACATAATCAAGTAATTTTTCTAATAACTCTTCAAAACTAAGAGGAGTTTCCTAGCTCTTAAGGCAGCCTTGATTTCCTTTTAGTCATTACTAAGACCATTGAGAGCTATACGATCTCACCATCACTCAATTCATGGCTATCATTGCAAGATCTACAATGTTTTTAACAGATTGCATAAACTCAGACATGCTTTTTTGCTAGATTGCCTGACTCTGGTAAGGGAACCAAGTAGGCTAACCATCTGTGTATTATTGGCATAAGCAACTTTGAGTTTATTCTAGGCTTCTTGTGAATTTTTGTAACGAGAAACAATTGGAGTAGTAGAACTTGATACTATAGTTTAGATTGCGAGAAGATAAGACGAGCTTGACGAATCTAGCTTTTATATTTTGGATCATCTTGAGGATCACAAGGATAAGATCTATCTATAAATTTCATAAGATCATATCCAAGAAAGAGATTCATCATCTCAAAACACCACATCAAATAATTTCCACCTTTAAACAGCCTACGTGGAATTAGTGTTGCAGTATTGATAGAGATAACTTAGGGTTGAGAGAGATTGACATATGAATTTAAAGGGGAGGATACTTTAGAATTGTTGATCATAATCATGACATTAGTTTCTACCATGATTGAAATTTCAGGAGAGAGTGAATTTAAAAGAAGAAAAAGAAAGCTGTGGCCTTAGGGCTCCGATACCATGAAGAATATAAAGGATATTGTAAAAGAAAGGATCCGTGTTTCTTTATTGAGAATAGTTGAATTTATATACATCATACAATAGTAATAATTTAGGAAAATATATATAGAGTAAATATATTCACACTGGAGTAAATTCATTCACATTCGAGTAAATGTATCGACACTAATAAAAGAAAGAAATATCATAATCATATCCATTGAGATATTTAAAGCTGATTTTCCGTGAATGGCTTAACATTTTTGTCATTATCCCCTTTTTTTTCTTAGTTAGGATATCGTTTTATGGGTTTTTATTATATTGTTATCCACCATTGTTAGTGAAGATTCGGTGATTACTAATCCTTAAATTATTAGGAGGAACTTTATATTGGTCTATCCATTATATTTATAATAGTGAAGATATTTGTTGGACTGAGTCCCATGGTTTTTCCCCCCACTAAGGTTTTCCACGTTAAAAATTCTAGTGTCTACTTATTTATTTTGTTTAAATATTTTATTTATTGCTTGCTATTTTGTGGAGCTATATTAAGCATATAAGAAAAAGGGAGATCTTATTTACTTTCGCATAACGTGTATATACGCTCTATGTGTGTGCGAATCTTTTTCTCCCAATAGTAGTATCAAAGCTTCTGGTTATAGTATTTATGTTGAGACATAAAATGAAAATCAACACAAGTAAATGATAAGCTTAAATGACTCTAACTATGTTATTTGGAAATGTAAGACGAAAGATTTGCTTTATGTAGAGAAATTCCATCAACTTGTGTTTATTGAACAAAAGCCATGAAATATTAAAGGTGATGAGTGGAACATATTACACAAATGAGTGTGCAACTATATTAGACAATGGGCTAATGATAATGTCTGGAACCATATAGCTAGAGAAACCAATGCTAAAAATTTGTGAAACCAACTTGAATAGTTATATGCCAAGAAGACCAGTAATAGCAGGATGTATTTGATTAAGCAACTTACTGCTAAGGGAGTGAAGTTTGATGGTGATATTTAAGGATTGTTTCTTCTTGGCTCATTACTAAATTCATGGGAACCTTCAGAACTTCATATGTAATCTTGTTATTAATGGTATAGTTGATGGTATAGTAGCCCTAGAGCTTGCTATGAGTAGCATATTAAATGAAGAGATGAGAAATAACGTTTGGTATCCTCTTCATAGCTAGAGATCTTGGATACTAAATCAAGGAGGAGAAACCAAACTAGAAACTCTTGAAAGGTGAAACTCATAGTAAGTCCAGAGGAAAGTCAAAGTCCCGAAAAGATATAAAAATGCTACCATTGTAATAAAATGATCATGAGAAAGGAATACAGGTTACTTAAGTGCAAGAAATTAAAGAAAAAGGGTGAAGATAAGAAAGAAGAAAAAGAAACTACTACGGTTGTATTTGATGGTGATGTTGTTATTGCTAGAAAATTGAATAACCTCTCATGCATATACTCCAGTTGGATAATAGATACCAGTGATACATTCCATGTAGTACCAGATCAAGAGTTTTTCTCATCTTACACTCTAAGTGATTTTTGCAGTATGATTGTTGGTTCCGAAAAGATAACCAAGAGGGGGATGAATTGGTTATAAAAATTTACTTCTAAAATTTCAAACAAAATTCACACCACTTGATTGTTCAACTAAAATGGCTTTAAAACTTTCTTAAAACAATAAACTTTAACAAATAAAAACTTTGAACAAGAATTCGTATCAAAATGATTTGATTAACCTCATGAAAAATCAAAAGTTAATTCAAAACTTTTTACTCCCAGATTAACATTTTGACTAACTCTCTGATCAAGAAAATATATGTCAAACACTCTCTGATTGACTTTTTGATTAAGACAGTATAAACAGATTACTCTCTGATAAACCTTCTGGGCATATATCATAGATATAAACACAAAATAAAATTGCACGAATTAAAAAAATATAAGGGATTAGAGAGTGCAAAGTCGAATTATAGAGGTTCCGTCTTGAGCGTCAATCCTCTCTACACAGTTATGTTCCACTATCCAATCAATCAATGAAAGTTACAAGATATTCTTGCCAATTCTCTTTGGCTACAAATCACTCAGCTTGATTCTCCTAAGCAATCAATCTACTGAGCCTACTTGTAACTATCAAACTCACACAAAAAAAGTGTAAAAATAAAACAGAGGAATAAAGAGTAAATATCCTCAATATTTTGCTCAAAATAGCAACAATAGTAATATGACAGTGTTTTGCGTATGAAGAAGGAAAGCTTTTATCACTGATGGCTCTTTTCTCTTTCACGTAAAATGTTTCTCTCTTATTTTCTTGTCTTGAGTATCCTTTATTTTTATTTTGCTTCCTCTAATGGCTAGCTCATCTGGTGGATTAACTTGTTCTTCTTCCTTTGCATGATATCAGTTGAAGTTTATCAACAAAAACAGTCAAAAATATCAGTTCGTATTTATCCGTAAAATCTGTAAAATTTGAATATTGAATTCTTGATGTACTCTCGAATTTTATGCTTCAATAGGTAAGCTCAAATATCCAACAACTTGTATAATTATCTTAAACTTGAATTTCGAATTTGAAAACAAATCCTTCGTCTAGTATTGTTCATGCTATATTCCAATTCTCCATGATTTTTGAACTTCAAAATTCCTTGGACATACTCCTCAAAAATCTGAAACATGTTTTGTAATTACTTCATATTATGCACACCAACTTTCTTCTCAAATGTAATTCGTTGTAAATTAAATTTCCAAGTTTGAATCGTCCTTCTTCAAAAATGTCGTTTATGAGCTTCCAAAAAATTTGATCATTAATTCAAAATTAAATCCCTGTGGATATTGAACTAACTTTGTGGAACACATCGAGTATATTACCCAATTTATACTTAACATTGGAGCTAGGTCTTCAAAATTTCGAATATTTCAAATTAGTTCAGATCTAAGGGCTGTCGATCATTCTTTAACAGCTTTTTACAAATAATACATATAAACTCTCTAAATTTCCTTCTGATGGTTAAAAATAAATCTTGTATTCCATTGAAAAACCTTCTTATTAACATTCTGATATGTAGATTTGTTCTTTAAAAAATATTTCTATCCTTCTGATATACATACTAATATGAAATGCTGTAAACTTAACAAATATATAATAATCACTTAATCCTTTTTGTTATCATTAAAATCATCATTTGAGAGAAAGCAACAGTAACTGTGGGAGATTATGGAGTAAGCAAAGTAGTTGGCTTGGGAGACATTTGGTTGGAAACCTACCTTAGATACAAGATGCAGTTAAAAAATGTTAGACATGTCCCAACTTCTACCTTAATGTAATCTTAGAAAAATCACTTGATCGAGATGGCTATGAGAACACTTTTGGTGGTGGTAAATGGAGAATCACAAAGGGATTCCTTGTGGTTGCAAAAGGACTAAACAATGATACCTTGTATCGAATGCTAGGTAAGGTAATAGTAGTTGAGGTTAATGCAGTTGAAGATTGCACCATTGATTTATGGCATATGTGTCATGGCCATTTGAGTGAGAAGGGACTAGACACCCTAGCAAGGTGAAAACTTCTTCCCATCAAAGGTAATTCTCTTAAGCACTCATTATCTAGTTGGTAAGCAACACAGAGTTTCTTTTCATAGTTCCCTTCTCCATAGGAGTTGCATGCCCCAGATTTAGTCCACATTGATGTTTGCACCATGGATTCTAGAACTCTTAGTGGTTGTTTATACTTCATCATATTTTTGATGATTATTTTAGAAAATTGTAGGTGTTTGCTTTGAAATCAAAAGACTAGGTGATTGATGTCTTCAAACCCTTTCATGTAAGTGTTGAAAGAGAAACATATAGAAGACTAAAATGCGTAAGAGCAAATAATGGTGATAAATATAAGGATCCATTTGAGAAGTATTGCAAGGATTATGGTACCAAGCTTGAAAAGACAATGCTTAAGACTCTACAGCATAATAAGGATGCAGAGAGAAAAAATAGAACAATTATAGAAAGAATGAGGTGTATACTCTTTCATGCAAAGCTACTTAAAGCATTATGGGAAGAAGCTATAAGAACTGCAGTGGACTTAATTAATCTTTGTCCTTTAGTTTCCCTTGTTGGTGACATTCCTGAGAGAGTTTAGAAAGGGAAAGATGTCTCTATGATCATTTGATATTGTTTGCTGCACAACATTTGTTTATACCAAGAGATGAAAGATCAAAGCTTGATGGAAAGGCAAAATTTTGAGGTTTTTTTTTTTTTTTTTGGGATATGGCCATGAGGAGTTTAGTTACAGACTATGGGATCCAACTGACAAGAAAGTTCTCAGAAGGTAAGATATTATTTTCTTTGAAGACCAAACAATTTAAGATGTCGAAAAGGAAGAAAAGTCAATGTTTGCTACCAGAGATGATGCTATTATTAAGCTAGAGTCTCTTATCAGGGTTGCTAATGATAGGGGAGATGTAAATATTGATGATGAAGATAGGGATGATGTTCTTATTAACCCATTTCCACTACAATCAGCATAACCTATTGAGCCTTATTGAGAAGGTCTACTTGACAACCTTGTCCCTCGCAAAGATGCACCCCACAAGTTTGTATTGTTGACCAATGGCAGAAAGCTGGAGAGATATGATGAGGCTCTATCACATTAACATACGGAGAAGTCGTTTAAAGCCATGTAAGAAGAGATGTAGTTCTTGCATGAGAACAATACCTTTGAGTTAGTAAAGCTACCACAAGGCTAGAGGGTGTTTAAGTTGAAAGTAGAGGAAAATAGTGTTAGCATGATTTGTGATTCATTATAGGAGATATAGTCTTGATTATAGGAGATTTAGTCTACACTTTTTTTGGTAATTATAGGTGATTTGCTAATTTATTGTAATAAAAAGATTTCTTGTAATTAGATCAATATTGTTGATTTTTTCCTAAGTTAGAATACAAGCATTTTTATATAAACCCTTTCTTTGTAAAGAGATGAATATATGTGAAAACAAAATTTCATATTCAACTGTCATCATGGTATCAAAGCAGGTATAATTGATATCTGATTCTGAAATTCATAAACCATAAACCCGTCCTTTTCTTTTAATCTGCAAACTATTGTCACTACCCTAAAATACAATTACTTCTGCTGCTATCTAGATTTGAAGATGGTCGGTGATTCATCTAATAACTTCAAAATTGCTCCTAAAAAACTGACTTGCCATGTTAATTATGATTGTTAAGCTTGTATATCTCTCATGTTAATAACTAGTAAGAAAAAACTTGGCTATATTATTGGTACCAACAAGGCTCCAGAGAAAATAGATTCTGATGCTTATGAAACATAAGAAGAAGAAAATTGTATTGTTCAAACATAGCTTTTGAATTCGATGGAGAAACATGTGAGAATACTATTTGATCGTCTTCGTACCCAATAGCCATCTAGTGTGCTATAGAAAAACATATGCCGTGAGTATTAATTCCTTCAAAGTGTATGAGTTAACACGCAAATCTGTTAATGTGAAACAAGAAGGCTGTTCTCTTGAAGCTTACTATGAATAACTGCAAACAATTTAGCAAGAACTTGATGCTATCAATCCTCCTCAGATCAAGAATGAAATTGATCTCTATGCTCATTTAAAAACTGTCACAAATTTTCATGTTTACCTTTTCTTAACAAGACTAGATGCTCATCTCGATGCTACCCGTGCCCATGTGCTTAGATCAGATCCTCTTCTTGATGTTCTAAAAACTTATGCCTTATTTATGAGGAGGATAATCGCCTGAAAACCATGGGGAATGAGGAAAAGACTAATAGTAGTGCCTTGGCAACACGCAAAGGATAAAAACACTCCTTAAAAACTTATGCTTTGGGATCAACTAAAGATGAATGCAAAGGCACTCATTATGGCAAGAATCATACTGTAGATAAGGGTTGGAAGCTCCATGGTCAACTTAATTGGTTTGATGAACTTATTGCAAAAAAAAAAAAAAGTCAAGCATCATTTGCTACTACATTTACCATTGAGTAGAAAGATGAGGCCTATATAGGAAAGTCTAGTTATGCTTTATGCACTTCTACTTTTGCTTGTGATAATGTGTAGATAATTGACACTAGAGCTATAGATCTTATGACTAATGATCTTAGAAAATTTAAAACCTTCACCGAAAACAACTCCAAACACTTTGTTAGCACTGTTAATGTTCAAAGAATTCCTATTAGTTGTATTAGTACTATTCAATTGACACCTAACATCACACTACTTGACTTTCTTTTGGTTCTGACTTTGCAAACCGATTTATTATTTGTGTCTATACTTACTGTAGCATATTCTTGTCATTTTTTTTTCATACACTTGTATTATTTAGGATCTTCATACTCAAGAGGGGTATGGTTTTAAGAGAGTGGATTTATGTTCCTTTCATCATGACTTAAAGACAAATGCGACAGCAAATCACAAGTAAAATGGCATTTGAAAATGAGAAGTAGATTTACTTATGGAATCAATGCTTAGGACATCCATCATTTGGTTATTTAAAGCATATTCTACCTACTTTGTTTTACTCTTATAAAACTAACTTAAAATGTTCTACTTGTGACACTCATCTCTTAGCTAAAAGCCACCGTAGTGTATTTCCAAAAAGTGATAATAGATCATCCATTCCATTACTTTAATTCACTTAGATGTATGAGGTCCCTCTTAACATTCTACTTCAGGTGGTATGAGATGTCTACTACCTTTATTGATGATTGTACTAGAATTACATGGGTTTATTAGTTCAAGCATAAGAGTGATGTGAACCATGTTATTAAACAGTTTTACACTATGGTCCAGAATTAATTCCCTAAAACAATTAAAGTATTGCATTCAGATAATGGAAGTGAATACCTCAATAATAATCTCAATAATTTCTTTCATTCATAAAGGATAATTCATCAAACTTTGTCTGCTAACACACGCAGTAGAATGGTGTTGCTAAACGACATAATTGCCAACTTCTAGAGGTTACTTGAGCTTTCTTGTTGGAACAAAATGTTCCCAAATATATGTGGGTGATGCCTTGTTATCTACTATGTATGTCATTAATCATATACCTTCAAATGCCCTCTTCGAGTTCTCACTAAAATGATAAATGACATGCCTTCGGTTTCTAATCATCCTCCTAAAGTGTTTGGTTGTGTTGCATATGTCCATCTATATTCTCACTAATGAGATAAGATGTCACAAAGGGCTATTAAATGCATGTTTTTAGGATATGCTTCTCACCGAAAGGGATATAGATGTTATCACCCACCTACTGGAAAGATGTACATCACTATGGATGTTACTTTCAATGAGGATTTGGCATATTTCTCAATTGATGGCTCTCCTTAGGTGGAGATTGATGATGGTCTTGCAAAAAAGAATAGACAATACTAATGACATTCCTATTATGGCTACATCAAATCCTACTATCCAAAGAAATGAGATTCCTGATGCTAAAGCTGCCCAAAGACTGATACTGAAAGTTGTATGGAAGTAGAAAATAGATTACCACCAGCAAGTCCAATTTCCCCTCTCTCATCACATCACGTTCAATGCACTCCTAAAGCTCCAAATGAGGTAAATTATAAACATAATGAACCTTTAAATGAAACCATCAATAGTTTGAATGTTGATTCTATCCTAAATAGGAACCCAAACCAAAACTACCATAAAAATACCCCCTGCCACTATGTACAAATCTTAGAAAACCTAAAACCAATATGATGCGGATATAAATAGTAAAGTAAGGAATCTCAACTAAAAGAGTTTCCAAGTCATATGAATCGTTCTTGTGTCAAATATCTACCATATCTATTCCAAGACAATTACAGGATGCTTAGTAGATACTAAATGGACTAAAGCTATAGCTGAAGAAATGAAAGCATTGTAAAAGAATGCACTTGGGATGTGGTTCCTTTGCCCCTAGGAAAGAAGATTGTTGGTTGCCGATGGATATTCACTATAAAACACAAAGCTGATGCTTCAATAGAAAAGTACAAGGCAAGATTAGTTGCAAGAGGATATACTAAAAAATATGGAGAAGATTACAACGAGACATTTGCTTTTGTGGCAAAAAATTAATACCATATGAGTGCTACTTTTTGTGGCTGCAAATCAGAATTGGCTGCTACTATAATTTGATGTGAAAAATATTTTCCTTCATGGAGAACTTGAAGAAGAAGTGTAAACCCCTAAAGTTTTGTGATTAATTTAAGCTTAAACCCTAATTAGAAAGTCAATCGAAATCCCAAAGTCAACAATACCCTAGTCTTTTGCAACCGTTCAAGTCTGGCATTCCCATTTAAGCAATCCTAGGAAAGTTAGTAAGAGTTTAGTATGTAGAATAGTTCGTAATAACGTGAGAAAGCTTAAAAATATCAGATTAGTCAAACCGCGATTCGTTTTGAGCACAGCCGGACACAGTTCATCTATCTCTACTTTTTCTTACAACCTACTCTTACAACCCATACCTCTATTTCTTACAAATTTTCATTTCCAATACAACTTCACATCTTTCATATCTTACTTTCATTAACAAAAATAAAAAAAATAATAAAATTCACTCCCTCACACACTCAAGATTTCCACCGGCCCTCTCTCTCCTCCTCTCCAATTTGTTTTATTTTATTTATTTAATTAACACAATTGACCTCCCACATTTTCCTATAAATAACCCCCTCTTCCTTCCACTTCTTTCACACCTTCCATACACAAAGTTACTCTCTAAAATTCTCTCAAATTCTCTTCCAAAGCTCTCTCAAGTTTAGTTCTCTCCAGGTAAAATTCTTCAAGTTTTCTTTAGTTCATCTACTTAGTATGGGCTTATAGTGTGTTTTCTAAACTATGAAGGCTAAAGAAAGCAACAATAGGTTCATACTTTGTTTTTGTTCATGATCTAATTTCTTTATGTTGCTTTTATATATATGTTTACTAAATATACTATGTAACTATATATATATATATATATATTAGAGCATATAAGCTCATTTTTTTTGCAATTTATTTACTTCCTTGCAATTTATTTATTACCTTGCAATTTATTTACTTTCATGTTATTTTTAAGACTTGTTTTTTCTAGTCTTAAACTTATCCTCATCAAGTCAAAACATTTTCTTTTTCTTTATGGGACTAGTCTATTCTTAGTCCTGGGATACCTTGATGAAGCTAAGGTTCCAATACTTCATTTATTTCTTTACTAGCTTATTCTTTTAATTTATTATATTTCTTTATGTTTTCATAACTTTATGATTCATATTCATGCATGAACCTAATGATTCTTGTCTCAACAAAATAAATGAGGAAAGGTTTCCTTAAAATAAAGATTCTTCTCTAGAAGTAAAAGTAGGAAGTAATTTTCTTAAACAAACTTTTCTAAGAAATCTAAAGGAGTTCATAAATATACATAGAAAGAACTTTTTGAGTAAACAAAAGTTTTACTAAAACTTCACTTTTCATCAAGTAATAAGAAATTCCTTTCATGAAAATAAAATAATTTTAAAGAAACAAGAAAATTATTTCTATGAAGATATAATTGTTTATTTTCAAGAAATATAGGAACTAAGGAAATAAAGCATTATTTAAATTAGAGAAAAGGAATTTACTCATAACTTAAAATATTCTCTAACAAAAAAATAATAAAGAATTTTCAAAAGTTCCACTTTTCTTAAAAGACTTTACTTTTTCAAAAATTCATGGTTTTAGACAACTTCATTAACTTCATACATTGATATGAGTCAAGAAATATATGTATATGCATTTCAAAGGTTTAACAACTATTAAATATCTATCTCTTGAAAATGAGCTTTTGTTAAAAGAAGGAATTCAAGTTTGTGAAAATTCGTGGTGAATCTGGTCACCACTTTTTCGGAACCCAAATGACTTAGTTTGATGAAAATAGTTTTAGAAATAGATAGATCTTTTCGAATAGGTAGAAAACGTATATTATACGCGAAAATTCCGAGTTAAAATGATCAAGTATGACAATTTTAAGTTGAATTTCCTCAAATCCCATTTTGCCGCGATTTTAAGATAGAATTGGAGTTTTCAAGAATAGAAATTCTATGAAAAACTCATTGTGGGTATTTAATCTTGTTTAGGTGAAGGAGGAGCCAAGATCACTTTCCCGGAAGACTATTTCGATTAGGAAGCTATCGACATGGAGTGAGTTAATCTTTTACTAAGTTACATTTCCTTGTTTGTGCTTGTAAGTAGTGGCACTAGAAATTAAGGAAAAGATAAAAGTATTGTGTGATTTGAATTTATGATTGGTTGAATATAAGTTAGGGATATCGAAAGAGGAATTGATAATCAAATTGCGATATGATGAATATCGTTTTTTATCACCTTTAACTTGAACTCAACATTATCTGTAACTTAATTGAAAATAATTCATGCATATCATATGATCACATTTGTTTCACTACATTCTCGTTGGGAAACGAAGAATTGTAATGGTGGTAGTAGGAGCTGAAAGTCTACATGGCCAGTAAGCCGTAAAGTCTACAGGAAGCAAGCCAATAAATCTGCAAAATTGATGGTCGTATGCCTGTAACCTCCCAACCCCCGACATGGAGGGCGAAAAATCCATGCTAACACATGATTTTCGGTTAATCTTGTTATTTGTTGCTCATGTGTTTGATGCATTTTCATATATTGTTTAATACTCGTTGATTTATGGAAATGTTTATAGATGGAATTATCTCACTAAGCTAGATTTGCTTACACCCCTATAGCTTTTGTTATAGTATGATTATCTTTGTTGCACCGAGGAGCCCCGTATGTCAGGTATGAGCCAAAGCCACTATAGTTTTTGTGAGAAGTTATATGTATTTAGTTTTGAACATAGACTTCTAATTAATCTCTATAGTAGTTTATGTTATAGTTATGTTTACTTTGTTAATGGATCATTTCATGTTTATTTAATAATTCTTGCTTGCTTTTATTATCTACTTAAATGTAATACCCCCTATAAAGGCTCCTACTATCTTGGAAGCACCCTTGCATGTGATATCGAAGCTCCTACATAACTAAGGTTGTCATTCATTAGCTTTAATATTATATACGGCGGACTACTACGTTTTAGGGTACCTTTTGGGGCGTGACAAAAAGTGTACATGGACCTTCCACCAAGTATGTTAGAACTTCGAGAAAACTTAATATGGTTATTCATCTGATATTATAGAAGAAAAAAAATTGTATGCAAGCTAAAAAGAGAACTATATGGATTTAAATAATCTCCTTGAGCCTGGTTTGGAAGATTTGTACTAGAAATGAGGAACTTGGGTATAAATAGAGTAACTTGGATCATATACTCTTCCTAAAACACAACACAAACAAGGTGACTGCTCTAATAATCTACGTGGCTGATATGATTCTAACTGGTAATGATGAGATTAGATTGATGAAGCTTGAAAGAATACTTATCAACTGAATTTGAGATGAAACAACTTGGTGAATTAAAGTATTTTCTTAGCATAGAAGTGGATCAATCAAACTAGGGTATGTTCCTTTCTCAAAGAAAATATGTGGTGGATTTGCTAGTTGAGACAGGAATGCTCGATTGCAAACCAGTTGATACTCGAATAGAACAAAACCATAAGTTACATGAAAATTCAAGTGATATTCCAACTAATAAGGAGAAAAATCAACTACTAGTGGGAACATTGATTTATTTATCTCATACAAGACTGGGTATAGCTTATTCTGTTAATGTTGTCAGTTAATTTATGCATGCTCTGAGTGAAAGTCATATGGATGCTATGAATCGAATTTTATAGTATCTAAAGGGTTCTCCAGGGAAAGGAATTATGTTTTCTAAGAATGATCACTTAAATGTTAAAGGGTATACTTATTCTAATTGGGTAAGAGATAATACAAATAGATGCTCTACTTTAGGTTATTTCACCTTTGTTGGCAATAATCTTGTCACTTGGAGAAGTAAAAAGCAGAAAGTTGTATCTAGATCAAGTGCTAAAGCGAAGTACAGAGCAATTGCTTAAGGAATATGTGAGTTATTATGGGTGAAGTCTATAATGCAAGATTTGGGTCTACAACCTACATGTGCTATGCCACTCTATTGTGATAGTAAAGCTGCGATTGCAAGATGATCTACCAAGCATATAAAAGTAGATGGACACTTTATTAAAGAAAATTTGGAAACTAAAATTATTGGAGTGCCATTCATAAAGTCTGAAGACCAATTAGCTTATATCCTAACCAAGGTTGTCTCAAGTCAAGTATTCTACAAATCACTAAACAAGTTGGGTATGCAAGATATCTATGCACCAACTTAAGAGGAAGTGTTAGCATGATTTGTGCTTAATTATAGGAGATATATTCTTAATGATAGGAGATTTAGTCTACCACCTTATTTGGTAATTATAGGTGATTTGCTAATTTATTATAATGAAAAGATTCCTTGTAACTAGATCAATTTTGTTGATTTATTTCCTAAGTTAGAATATAAGCACTTGCATATAAACCCTTTCTTTGTAAAGAGATGAATATATGTGAAAACAAAATTTCTTATTCAACTTGTTTATCAAATAGCTCATAGCTAAGGTACAAGGCAAGACTGATTGTGAAGAGTTTCAATCAGAAGAAGAGAGTTGATTTTGAAGAAATATTTTCACTTGTAGCCAAGATGTCTTCATTCCAAGTTGTCCTTGGGCTCATAGCCAAGTTGAATTTAGAAATTGAGCAACTTGATGTAAGATCATTTTCCTTCATGGTGATTTATAGGAAGAAATCTATATGGAATAGTCTAAGGGTTTCATAGCAAAAGGTAAAGAAAATCTTGTCTGCAAATTCAAAAAGAGTTTGTATGGCCTTAAATAGGCTCCTAGGCAATGGTATAGGAAATTTGAATATTTCATGGTGATCATGGATATGCTAAGACTTCTTCTGATCATTGTGCACTTGTGAAAAAATTCATTGATGGTGATTTTATTAACTTATTTTTACAGGTGGATGACATACTGATTTTTTGCCATGATACGAAGAAAATTGAAGATGTCAAAAGAGAGTTTGTTAAGTTCTTTGCTATGAAGGATTTGGGTGCTGCAAAGCAAATCCTTGGCATGAGAATTACTTGTGATAGAAAGAATGGAAAGCTATTGTTATTGATGGGTTTCCATAGGGTTTTAGGATTTATAAAGATCAAATCTTTTGCAGCATAATTCAAAGAGAAAACCCTAATCTAGTATCCATGTGTTTTTTATTAGATTAAAACAAAACAAATAGTTTAAATTTATACCTTTAACCTTGAAGCTTGAACTCAATTGGCAAATGAGATATGTAGGTATTGTGATTCGCAATCTCCTCCATGGTATCCACATGAATGAACACTCCTTCAAAAAGGATCCGTCACGTGCTAGTGTTATCTAGAACACTTCTAAATCCGATTTAAGTTCTTTACAAGTATGTATAATTACAGCTCTGATCACTTCAAATCTTTCAAGAGGTGTGTTTGGTAATGCTTTGGGAAAATTTTTACTCATGACTCTTATGTTTCTTTCGTTTAAGGTTTATAGAATTTCTCTGCAGGTCTAATGTTGACAACACATATTATTCACCCTAAAAGAAATCTCTTATGTCTTATTTATAATAATGTCAATATGATAATGACATTAGTGCGCCTAATCTTATTAGGGATAAATTAATTATACACTAATTTATTAATATAAGAATTCCTAGTCCAATTCGGAATTATTATTGTTTTTAACAAATTATATTTATTTATTATTCTTAACAAATTAAGATTAATAATAAATAAATTTATTATACCTGCTGGACTTATTTGAATTTAGTCCATGATCTTTTTTTGTTCATTTTTTCGTGTATGACCTTGTAGGTTCACTTAATGTTGGTCATTGACCTAAAACTATTTTTGTCAACAAAACTTAAGCGGTCTCTAGCAAGATATTATGTTTACCCAAATTAAGTGAAGATCGGTGATCCAATTTTTATTTGATCCATAACTTATGTCATTATCCTTTTGTCACATGATATCTAGAATAAACATAAAGCATGGATAGTGTCATCCTTATATCATTCAATATTATCATTTCTCGATCTCCAATTGAATTGACAAAAAAAAAATGAAATTGATCACACTATCAATTCATTTGAGCACGGCCATGCATTTCTCAGCTTCACTTATTGAGAGGCCCAGAGATATCTCTCGCATAACAAGAGGGATAAATCCCATCTTAATCACTCAACTTCCTCTACATGAGTCACATTAGGCTCAATCTTAACCTTTATGATTATCCAGTTAAAGACAACATTCGATTGAGTTGAATCATAATATTCTTCATGTTGGAGCCTATGGTAATTTCATGGCTAAGGATACCCTGATATTGTTATTGTGAGAATCACTTATGACACTAATCCATGTAGTGATCTCATGGCGGGTTAGTCCAATATATAGTCCTTTAATATGTGCTTATGAGTTTGATTTGTATCCCCATACCAATAGACATCTCATGACTAAAAAAAAAACTTATACTAGACTTAATTCATTATCATCCACAATAATGAGCATCTAGAGATATTTACAATAATTAAATTATTCATGGATCCTATTACAAATTAAATATGTAAACAATATAATAGAAATACCTCTATTAATAATAATAATATACTAGTAGTCGATGCACCTGCTGCGTGATAAGATCATATTTTATACAATTGTTGATGTTCATAAGAGCTAGAATGGATATTTGTTTTGATTAAAATTCATGTTTCAGAACTAATTTGGACTAAGAAATCAAAACAAGAAACTTTGAAGTGGAAATTGGAAAAATTGAAGTATACGCTGGCATTTCAACATTCAAAGCCGCTGGCGTTCAGACGGCTTACCCTGAAGGCCGCTACTTACACTGCTAGCTTTTCCAGCCTTTGAATCAACCAACTTTACGCCGCCTCAAAGCCGCCGGCGTTGAAGTTTAAGAGGCCAGCGTACACGAAAGGCTGACAGCTCAGAGTTGAAAGGTCACCAGCTTTGAAGGAGTTACAATCTAAGCCGGCTTCTAAGCCGTCGACATTGAGGCTGTGTACATCAAGAATCAGAAGCGACATGAAGACAAAACTTACTTGAAGGAAATTGAAGAGACAAATCTGTTGGAGTATCTAGGTCGGTGTCAAAGCCGCCGGCTTTGGGGCAGCTTTCATTATAAATTAGCCGAACCTTTCATTTCTCATCACATATGCCAGCCAGATCTACATCTAAGTCGTCAGCGTAGCAGCGGCCTACCTGTGTAACCGAAGTTGAAAACTACCAGTGCACTACCTGCGCAAAGAAGAAATTGAAGATACGCCGTCTGTAAGCCGCCGGCGTAGGATCCATAACTACCGGCGTAGGAAGTGAAATAGCAAATTTCATTTAATGTCTTGCACGAAATATTTCCTATAAATAGGGGTTCTACCCCCCTCCAACATTCATCAACAAGCAGCATCAAAGTAGTACACTTCATATAGAATTAGTCTAGCATTTTCATAGAGATTTGTGAGAGAAATTTGGGAGCTTTCAAGAATTGTAATTGAAGATTGTGATAATTGAATTGGTGATATCTAATCTCTATCTTATACAATTCATTTATCTGAATTATTTGTTTATAATGCTATCAATTACATATTCTTATTTGATTTTTGAATCATCATCCATGAGTAGCTAAACATTTCTTTGTGGGAAGTGATGAAGTCCTAATTTTGCTGAAATGATTATTGAATTTATATTATAGGATTGTTAGAATTATGGAATATTTGGATTGAATCCTAGTTATCTATTTTATTTCTGACTGAAATTGAATTGATAAGAATTCTGATGATTTGGAAAAAGAATTAGGGTTCATAGGAATTCATGAATTGAAATTAAACAACATTTGTGGAAACAATCAAGTTTGATTTTAATTTAGAAATTGTTCCATGTACTTCATGCAATATTTTATTTTATTTTCTCATTAAGGAATTAGGAGAAGTTAATTTGGGATATTAGATAATCATAGAATTGGAAGATTTATGATTATATATTAGATTCCATTGATAATTTGTATAGCGGAAGCTAATAGATTATTATATGGTTCACTAAAACTTTGTTTTGGTCTTTACAATTTCTTACAAATATCCATAATCCTAATTGTTCATATAATACAAATTCAGTATGATTAGTAAAGATTAGGATGGATTCTTTTCCTTCCCACATTCATCTTATATATCCTTCTCACATTCTCATTTGCATTCATATAGATAGAATTAGTTAGCAATTGATTAACTTTGATTACCTAAATATTAGTATAAGCTAATACCAATCTAGTAGTTAATTTAGTCTATGTGGGAACGATACTCTACTCATTTACTAATTTTTATTACATAAATTACAAATTAAAACAAATTTAAACTCTCCTTCTCTCTCACTCCTCACATGGCCTGCGCACAAACCCCCCCAATTTAGCTCCAAATTGTTTTATTTTATTTCCTTTTTATAATACACACAAACCCTAATTTCACTTAATATATATAACCTTTTACTTTCTCTATCTTTCACTTTATTTCATTTGTTCAAAAAACTCACACAACCCTTTCTTGTTCCCTCCTCTAGCCGTGAGCTTCCCCTCCCATTACCCACACACACACTTTGTTTTTCCTTCAAATTTTTTACTTCATACAACAAATAGATAAGATATCTATACTTTAGGATCTTGAAACATGTAATGGCAAGTTCCTTCATGTGTGATTCCACACAAAATCCCCATGAGCTTCAAGCTAGGGAAGTGGAAACACTTGAACATGAGATTCTTATCATTACAATGTTATAGATCTTGTTATTTGAAGTTATTTTGCTATTATCTTGTTTTATTATTAAGCTATGTTATTATTATTGATGATTTGTGCATATATTCATCATCTATTCTTGTTCACATAACCATCATAGTGTTCATGCACTTATAACTAGTTTAGTAGACTAGATCTAGTTGTTTTAAATTTCTACATGCATTAGGCTTTTGTTTTATGTTCTTAAATAACTTGTAATAGCTTGATGGAAGTAGGAAAGTGTTAGAAAACTCAAGATCTATATTAGTTTCAACAAAAATAACTTTTGAAAATTCGGATAAAAAAGGAACCCTATTTAGAAGACCTATTTTTCAACTCCAAAACAAGATTTTTATTAAAAAAATGGAAGCCTTAGTGGGTAGGTTTGATTAGGAAATAGTTTTTGAAAGACTAAATGAGTTTTACAAAGAAAACAAACTCAAATAAATTTTTCAAAATTCGGATTTGAAAATAACCATTATTTAAACACCTATTTCCAAATGCCAAAATGATAATTTTTATAGGAAAATGAAAGTCCTAGGGGATACATGTAATAAAGACTCAATTTTGACAAGAATAAGAGGGGTTTAACAAATTATAATCTTAGAACAATAATTGGTTTCCAAGAATAGGTAAAACCATATTTTCATTCCATAAAATTTTGTAAAATTCGTACTTAGGCAAACCACCTATTTAAACATCTATTTTCTATACCCAAAATGAAGGTTTTTATTAAAATAATGAAGGTGATGGCTATATAGGTCATCAAGGTTAAGTTTAATGAAAGCAAATGGGATTTTCAAGAAAGAAAACCACTTTTCTTAAGCTTAGTAAGTTTTGAAAGTTTTACAAAGTAAAAAGCTCTTCAAAAAGAATTATTGACACCATAACATTAAGGGTATTCATAAAGATAGTTCATTCCATGACCTTTACGATAATAGCTTGTAGTAATGCATATATATATGGATCACTTGTAGAAATAATGTTATAAAAGCAGGGTTACATACTTCTCAATTGGTAGTATCCAAGTGCATGAGGAATTAGAATTCCCAACATTCATGAATCATGCATTACATCTAGTTATATATATGTACAATAGATTCTTACAAGATATATTGATAGCTAAGTATCTATTAAAGCTTTCTTATGATGTTTGTTTTGAGGATAGAGGTTGAATTGTGGGATGGGAAATTCGTGTAGTAATATGTACCCTACTGTTCATGGACCAACCAACCTCAATTGTGAAACATAACTCTAGAAATAGATAGCTCTCATCGAATAGGTAGAAATCGGTATATAATATGCGAAATTCCAAATTAAAATGACCAAGTTATGGCCGTTTTAAGTTGGAATTTCCTCTTAGACGAATTTTAACGAACTTGATAGAATAGAATTTATAGGTTCATTTAAACTTCTTAAAAATACTCATTAACGTTATTTCTTTTGATTAGGAATCGTAGAAGACGGACTAGACCTTTTCGAGGGCAATTACGATTAAGTGGATTTCCGCGCCATGGCAAAGTGAGTTCATTTCTTAAATAGTTGTGCTCATGTATGTGTTTGTAAACGTAGTGGCATTAGAATTAGGGAAAGATAAAATGAAGATGAGTTGTGATCTAATCTTGGGTGAATGAATGTTAAGCATATCGGAACGAAACTTGTGGTAAATATTGTATGAGCTAGTATAGACTTGAAATGTCTGAAATTCTCTATAATCGCTCTTAATTTACCTAATCTACATACCATGATTATATGAATAAACTCTACATGCATATCACGTAGTAAGTCACATTGCATTAGCTAATATACCTTTGGTGGGACAAAAGTATATTAGCAGACGGCGAGGGGGCCTATGTTAATATTAAGGATGCGAGATCGCTCAAGTTAACGGATATGGAGTAGGCACATAAAACTACTACAATAAAGTAACAGAGGTTGTATAACTAAGAGAAAGAGATTGGGATTATGGTTGCATGACTTATGGACCACTCCACTTAGAATTGGAATTTATGGTTGCATGACTTATGGACCATCCTAACCCTGAATGGAGGGCGTAAATCCATTCACATATGACTCTCGGAAAGTCATATGCTTGTTGCTCATTTGGTTATGCATTTCATATGGATGTTAATAACTTGTCTGTTACATACTGTAGTCGAGTACTAATCATTGGAAATGAAATCTCACTAAGCTCGTAAGCTTATACCCCAATAGTTTCCTATTGCAGTATGAATATTTATGGCTATCTCCGAAGAGCCACTATCATTAGGTACAGCTCTTGGACACTAGGGAGCTTTTTGATGAGGCCGGGACCTAGACGTAGGCATGGACTTCTAATCGAGTCTCCTAAATTGCTATATGTTGAACGTGAGCCTTACACCCGATGTTCAAACTCATGGAGAGACTAAGGTTGCCTTACTTTAGTTTAAATATCGAGTATGGTGGACTGTCACGTTTAGGGTATCCTTTGGGGCGTGACAGATGCTACTCTCCATCAACAAGTTCTTGGCTTACTAGAGTACCTTTCCCTTACTCGACCTAATGTATCCTTTGCTGTCAACAAGTTATCTCAGTTTATGCATTCACCATCTACTCTTCAGTAGACTGTAGTAAAGCGTCTTCTTAGTTATCTTGTTAACACTATTGATTTTGGCTTAATGCTCCGCAAAGGTTCTCCTTTAAACTTCCATGCTTTAGCTGGTGCTGATTGGGCAGGTGATCCTTATGTTCGCACTTCAACTACAACTTATGTTGTGTTTCATGGCTCCATTCTTGTCTCATGGTGTTTTAATAAGCAAAAAACTATTACTCGATCCTCGACCGAGGTAGAATATCGTGCAATTGCATCTACTACAGCAGAAGCTAATTGGTTGACCAACTTGCTTCAAGATTGACATATTCCTTTGGCTTCCACCTGTTATTTGTTGTGCTAATGTTGGAGCCATGTATGTTTGCTCAAATCCTATTTTCTACTCTCATATGAAACATATTGCCATTGACTTCCATTTTGTACGAGACCACGTAGTTTAGGTCAATTACACATTTCTCGTGTTCGTACTTCAGATCAACTTGCTGATTCTCTTACCAAGATGCTGCCTCATTAAGCATTCCACGCTCATCACTCCAAGATTGGCATTCTCAATGGCCAGCCAATCTTGTGGTCATGTTAAACCAATCACGAAAAATCAGCCTTAAATATTTTAATTGATATGATTATGATATTTCTTTCTTTTATTAGTGTGAATACATTTACTCTATTGCGAGTACATTTACTCCATATATATTTTCATAATTATTACTGATGCATGATGTATGTAAATTCAACTATTATCAATAAAGAAACATAGATCTTTTCTTCTATAATATCCTTTATCTTCTTTAAAAAATGGTAGCTAAATTTTTGCAAAAAGAATAATCAGGTACCTAAAGTTTGGTTTGAACAATTTGGTACCTGAACAAAGTTTTCGTTGAATTTTTTCATACCTCATTTCACTTGGTTCAGATATGAAAAAAGTCAACAAAAATTTTGTTTAGATACCAAAATTGTCAAAACTAAATTTCAAGTATGAAAAAAGTCAACAAAAACATTGTTCGGGCATGAAATTGTTCAAGACCACACTTCAGGTATCTAATTGTTCTTTTTGAGAAAGTTTAGATACCATTTTCATCATTAACTTACATCAATGTGTAGCTCACATTGCTAGGAACAACATGCAAAAATTTTAACTTCAAAGGAATTTAAGGACTCCGCCAAATCCATAACTAAAGTTTCTAAAATTTTCTTCTTTTTCTTGCTACCGTGCTATTTCTCTCTCTCTCTCTTTTTCAAGTTTTATCATAAGTGTTATATATATATACATATATATCCCATTGCTTACAAAAGATGTGTCACACATCTTTTTAACTTACAAAGAATGTCACAATAATAAAATAAATCTATTTTTGGATTAATTAACATATATCTATTGTTGTGGCAGGCCCACTAGTGAGTGACCTACCTAACATACATATGTGTACATTTGTTCATTATCGATGTATTTGTGAGTGATTGTTGCCTAATGTGGGTTTATAGTTTTAGTGAGGTTATGTTTGGTATTATGAAGTAAAAATATGGAGAATTGTTATGTTTTGTCCCACTATTTATTTTATCCCACATCAATAATGTATTCTGGTATAATTCCCTAAAACCTTTTAAGTATAGTGGGTTAAGATCTATCATGGATGTTTTTATAATAAAAAAGGGTGTTAAAATACTAATCAAGTTTACAAAGTGTGCAAATCATTAAAGAAAGTATTACATGAATTTGACAAAGTTTTAAAGGAGAATTAAATTGTCAGAGGTAACTCAAAGTATAATCAAATTTATAAGAAGCATTCAAGTATAAAGAGCACTTTTCAAAAGATATGTTTGAAGCATATTAGAAGAATTAACATTTAGAAAATAATATCCTAAAAGATATATATGAAGACATTTGACTTAAAGAGTCATCCAGAGCATATGTTTAATAGGTTGAGAGGGCACAAATTATGATAAAATCATTCTAGAGGGCATAAATATGATAAAATCATCCACAATTAAGTTATTACGCATGATAGAAGGTTTAACTTCATTGATTGAGTATATTTGGGTAATGTATTCAATATGTTTCACTTGGGTTAGTGCAAATATCAAGGGATTAAATTAAATTAAATTCAAGAAGTTTTGTAAAAGTGTGAAGATTGGATTGCAAGTTTCAAGATGAGCTCCAAAGAGGTTTTTTTCCCCCAAACATCCAAATAGAAATTTAGGAAGATCTGATTTAGCTAGAATAAAAACCAAAAAACTAATTTTATATAGAAGTTTTTTATGCAAGTTTTAAACGATCATGAAGTTCAAATTTTGAAGATGAGTATCTAACAAGATACACTTCTATTTTTAAGGGATGAAGATAAGTACATTTTAGTACTATTAGTTTCAAATTTTTGAACAAATTTTAACAATATTTGAACGTCCAATTAACACGATATTGAATTCAAAATTATTGAATAAAATAAAGATAAGGAGGCTAAGATAAAAGCTCCTTAAGATTATTCAAATCTTATCATCTCAATATCAATTGGATAGAAGCTTCATATAGAGGAGAAATTTGAAAACTTATGTAGTTAACTCACACATTCTTGCAAGAGCTTACTTAATATTATTAGCTTTCTCTCGAGCAAAAATTTTTCATCTGATTGTTTGTTAGTTTATGGTTTGAACTATTGAGGAACTTTTATTCTTTTAATCTTTCAATTTTGATTGGCCAAAAGTAAAAATCTTTAAATTTTGACTTATATTTTGTAAGTTGTGTAAGAATAACAATTACACTATGTAAATCAATAACTGGGTTTGGAGAAGATAGATAAGATGTCACGCCCTGAGGTACCTAAATGTGACAGTCCACCGCACATAATATTAAAGCTAATGAATGAAAACCTTAGTCATGCAAGAACTTCGATATCACGTGCAAGGCGTGTTTTCAAGATAGTAGGAGACTCAAAGGAGTATTACATTTAAGCAGATAATAAAAGCATGCAATAACTTATATAGATAAACATGTAATATTCATTAGAATAAAAGTTCTCTTTACAACTTCTTAGGGGCATTCCCCTGTTCTAATAGCCTTGTTCAACTAAGCCATCTTCAAAATATACATAAATATAACATAAGTCTACTATGGAGATTTTTCTTAGAAGTCTACATATAAAACTAAATATATATAAACTTCTTCCAAAAACTCCTAGTAGCTTTGACTCATACCTGACAAAAGGGGCTCCTTGGTGCCAACCACAAGTAATCATACTGTAACAAAAAGCTATAAGGATATAAGCCAAACTAGCTTAGTGAGATAACTCCCATCTACAAAACATTTCCATAAAACACATAAGTATTTAGATAACCATATGAAAATGCATCAATCTCATGAGCAAACAAAATACACGATTAACTAGAAACCATGTGTAGCATGGATTTTACGCTCTCCATGTCGAGGGTTGGGTGGTTACCGGCCCGTACGACATCAATATTTGCAGACTTACTGGCTCATACTTGCCCTATAGACTTTTCGGCTCCTACTTGCCCATGTAGACTTTTTAGCTCCTACTAGCCACGCTACCACTCCTCGTTTCCCCACACAAATAAGAGTTGTGAAAAATAAATGTGACTCTCAAATATGATATGCATGAATTGTTTTCAATATGGGGTTAATCAATTAATGTCGAGTTCAAGTTAAAGGTGATCAAAACAATATTCATCATATCATTGCAAGAAAACATAAGTTATTCATCAATTCCTCTTTCGATATTCTTAGCTTTTATTCAATCAATCATGAATCCAAATCACACAACATTTTTTCATTTATCTTTTTCCTTATTTTCTAGTGCTACTACTTACAAGCAAACAAGAAAATGTAACTATAAGGGATTAACTCACTCCATGACGATCGTTCTAGTCGAAGTAATCTTCCGGGAAGGTGATATCAGTTCCTTCTTCACCTAAACAAGATGAAATACCCAAAATGAGTCTTTCATAGAATTTCTACTTTGAAGATTCAAAATCTATATTGAATTCGTGGTAAAATCGGATTGAAGAAAATTCCAACTTAAAATGGCCATAACTTGCTCATTTTAACTCGAAATTTTGCATATTATATGTCGTTTTCTACCTATTCGAAAAGATTTATTTATTTGTAAGGTTAATTTTTCTATAAAATCGTTTGGATCTCGGATTAGAAGGGTACAAATTTAACATGAAAATTCCATCCTTTAAAAACAAAAAGTTCTAATCTTTCCTTTATTAAGGCTTGTTTAAGTAAAACTCAAATATGTATATTTTTTAAAAGAATTCCTTGTGTATATAAATATACTCATAATTTATGCATGAAGCTAGATATTGTCTTGTTTAATTTATCTCCTTAAAACAACTTTTCTAGTGTTTTGGAAATTTGGATTTGTTAGATTTTTGCTTTATGTGGGTGAAGTAACTTATAAAATTTTTGGATTATCAAAATCTAATATACTATATTTTGATTCTTTGTTTATCAAAAGTGAGTTGAAATCTAGTTTGGTCTTTTGAAGTTATACTAAATTTATTTCTAGGATTTAAAAAATAGAGTTTCCAAAAAGTTTTCTTTAATAGTACTTGATGAGTTTATTCTTTGAAAATTCATTTTCCTTGTAAATTGATTGTCTTGAAAACTTATTTCCTTTTGTTTAGAAAGTTGGTAAAAATACTAACAAGTTATTATATATATATATATATACAAGACTTTATTTGAAAAGGAGATATCTTTAGACTTAAGGAAACTTCATTTAATAGTTTGAAATTCCATGATGAGTTTTACATAAACTTTTAAAAGAGATTTCTTTGAAAATATTTTTCTAAGTCTTTGAAAAAAGACTTTGATCAAGTTTTATTCTTTCATAAAAAAGATTCAATTTTTTTTTATTTGGACAATAACTTATTAGCCATGCATGGATATGGTTATGTAGTTTATAAAAGCTAAAAATATCACAAGATAAGATAATAAAGAACATAAGAAATAAATAAACATAATAATAATTGTCAAGTATTGGAAGCCTTAGCTTTTTCAAGGCTTTCCGGGAGTAAGAATAGACTAGTCCCAAAAGAAAAAAAAATTGTTTTGACTTGATGAGAACAAGTCTAAGACTAGAAGGACTAGTCTTAAAACAACTTGAAAGTAAATAAATTGCAAGGTAAATAAATAAATTGCAAGGAAAGTAAATAAATTGCAATAACAAATGAGCTTATATGCTCTAAAAGATATATATAACTACATAAATATATTTAGTTAGATATATATGAAAACAACATAAAGGAAAATAGTTTCATAAACAAAAACAAAGTATGAACATATTGTTGCTTTCTTAACTTTTATGGTTTTAGAAAACACACACTATGCTCATACTAAGTAAATGAACACAAAGAAAGCTTTAAACTATTACCTATAGAAGAAGTAGAAACTAGAGAAAACTTGAGAGAGCTTATGGAGAGATTTTGAGAGAGTAATTTTAGTGTATGGAAGGTGTGAAGGAAATGGAAGAAAGATGGGGTATTTATAGGAAAAAGTGGAAGGAAATTTGTGTTAAATAAATAATTGAAAAATAAAACAAGTTGAGGAGAGAGGGAGTGATGGCCATCGCCAATTGTGAGAGAGAGAGGAGAGAAATTTATTTTTTTGTATTTTTGTTAATAAAAAGTAAAATATGAAAGATGTCAAGTTGTATTGGAAATGAAAATTATAAGAAAATAGAGATATGGTTGTAAGAGCAGGTTGTAAGAAAAAGTAGAGATAGATAAATAATGTAGAATAGTAATAAATAGTGTAATGTAAAATAGATATGACAAATAAAGTACTAGTAGTAAGAAAATACGCGTATAATTGTGATATTTGATATTTTTATTTACCGAAAAATTATAAAACTTTCATTTTTGAAAACCTTATATCTTTATGAGTCTAACGGTATATTTAGAGTATTTTTACTATTCCGAGCCTCGGGACACGCTTTTCGAAAACTGTATCCTATCTGGCTCAAAATGAATCGCGGTTTAACTAATCTGATATTTTTAAGCTTTCTCATATAATCACGAACTATTCTACATACTAATCTCTCACTTACTCACTTAGGGTTATGAATACGGGATTGTCGAACTTGAACAGTTACGTCTGACTATGATTTTATTGACTTTAGGATTTCTGGTTAACCTTCTAATTAGGGTTTAAGCTTAATTGATCGTAAAACTTTGGGGGTTTACATAAGCTAAGTAGATGGAATTAAGTCCAAACTATAGTTAGCAAACTATTTGTAATCCTTTTTATTTATAAGATATAGTGGAAAATAACTTTGTGAAATGTTAGGTCTCCTAATGTGGAGTTGGAAGGTAGGACATTAACACAAATCCAAACTACTATATAATGATCATGCAATCTTTTCTCTTGCCTCTCCTTTTTAATTTTTGTGCACATTATTGTTTGCTGATAATACATATAGATAACCAAAGGGGTATTCATTTACATAATAACCAATCCACTTGAACCCTCAGTCACTTATTTTGGGATGGACATAGCATGTGTCATTTTGTGTTATCCACTATATATTATCCGTTTTATCAAAAACCTCCAAAAGCATTTTCCTATGGACATATTTGTTTTCTATATCTCTTTCTCTCTATTTCTTTTATTATCAATGCTATTATTTCCTATTTGTTGTTGAATAGTATTGATCTATGTTTTTGCTACACGAACACTAAATATTTACTCCTCTTACAAGATTGATTAATTTAATACTTAATGATTCTTTAAAATATGGCATATTTAACATTAAACTTTTATTTTATAAAATAAAAAACCAATTGAAATTTCTTTTTTCAATGTAAAAAATAAACAAAATTAAACCCTATTATTTAAAAAATGCGTGAACATTCGATTTGTAACCCCCATTCTTCAATTGTCATCTTTACTATAATTATAAAACACAAAGATATATTAGAAATATAGTTGCAAATGAGTTGAGCTTGAATTAAAATAAAGTTTATTTACATAAAAACCACTAAGCTCGAATTTCGATTTAAACCCATAAGTCGGCTCGTGAAGAGGCTTATCTAGGCTTGTGAACAAGTTCTTAACAAATTAATGTGTTTTATATATATGATTATTGAAACACTCATAATGCTCACCTAATTGAATTAGAAATGCTAATTGAATAATATAATATGTAGTTAATTTTGAATTTAGTTTAGATAGTTTAAATAAATAAAACAAGTAAACAATCGAGTATGATTACATAACGTGGTATAGTCAATTAATAAGTAGATTAAATTGAATTTGAGATTCCAAATTTGTCCTTTCAAAGTTGTTTAATTGTTTTATCTATCTATTATTGTAATTGAAATCTATAATCTTTGCTAATTTTTCAATTAGAACCCCATTTCATTATATTCTCATTCCCCAAACCTTAAATAAATAATCTAAATGTTTTGCAAATTCCTAAACCTTTGAATTTTAGTTAAACTTCTATTTTCTCAATCCCTATAAATTTTAAAATTAGTTATCTATTTAAAAATACCAATTCTTAAGCCAGACTTAAACTAAATGTCCATCTTCTACAAATTGAATTTATAAACTAGATTCTAGTACAAGTTAATAATTTCTATTAAGTACATTCTCAAATTATTTTATAATTAATTTTGATACTTAATATAATTATCAAAAAGATTCAAACCAAATATCCTATCCTAAAACTATCTCTAAATCTTTATCTTTCTCTTTCTTTTTCTTTTGCTATTCAACTACCTTACATCTTCTTTTCTTTTCTTTTCCTTTTCGGTTCCATTCCTATCCTTTTCTTCTTCTCTCTCTTTTCTTTCTTCTAATTCCAATCCTAAATCTCAAATTCAATAAGATCATAGGAGCAAATGAAGTTAGAGAACAAGATAGAAGAAACAATTTAGGATAGCTTCAACAAAGAAGTAGAAGTGGAAGAGAAGATCAAGTTAGTTGAGTTTGCTAAACAAGTAAGTATGGTTATTTTTCTTGTTTTGATTGTTGTATATGTTTATATATGATAAATAGATGCTAGTTATATGTAGGATTTGTGATAAAATTAGTAAACAATGGAATATGAATTTGTAAGGCAAACATAGTTGTTTCATGCAAGTAGATTAGAAGTTAATGAATGATATTGTGATATATGGAGTAGAAATACATGTTTAGAAGTGTTTAATTATGGATATAAGTTGTATGTTGAGTTTAAAATATAGATGTTGAGTTATGATGTAAAACAAGTAGTTAATTAGGTTAAGGTTTTAAAGAAAATGAACAAAGTAAGGAGCACGAAGGGAACATAGGAAGTCGTATTTAGTCGTGCTCCTTATGGTTGCTTAGAAACACATGATTTTAACTTACCTATGAGAAGCAAGACTAGAACATGGCTTCCCTATCTAACTATATCCTCTCTGGCTTTAAAACTAAAAAAAAAAAAATGACATGTTTTTTAGAGCAACACAACAAGAAACACGAAATATATAGCCCGTGTTTCTCTCTGTTCTCAAGACTCTTTCAACTTAAAACAACAGGGGTCTTAAACGTGCCGTGTACCTCCCCGTGTACTTTTCCAGCCCCTATATCTTCACAATTTTCATCCAAATCGCACAAAACTTGATCCAGTTCATTCCTTAACCTTAAGTAACCTTTCAAGACCTTTAAAACACAAATTTGGCAAGTACAAATACCCCAATTATGATCTGTTACCTAAACACATTAAGTCCAAAATGCCTCACATAAACTAAAGTAATTCAAACTTTATGAAATGGAATAAATGAATGATATGCTAGTTAATTTATGCAATTTGAAATGAGTAAGTGAACTTATAGATTTAATAACTAATTAGATTAAATATAGAAGTTAGATAAAATGAACTTAGATAATCAACCTAAGTTTAACTTGACTAAATAACTTTAATGAGATAAAATGAATTAGATTGATTAAGTTTAATAAACTTGACTTAGCAATTTAATTAATGATTAATTCTAATAAATTTGGCTAGGATTAAGTTAAAATAGCTTAATAATTATTAATTAAACTAAATGTTAGGATAAGCCATGGATAATAAGGGAATATTTTTCAAATGTTTATTGTTAAGAAAATGAGTCTTTTGAAAATGAATGATATGATGATCTCTTTTTATAATAAATGATTATAAATAAAGAGAAATAAATAATTTAATAGACAATGAAGAACTGTCTGTATATTTGGTAGGCGATTTTCGCAGGCATAACGGGGTTCCTACTTAGTGTATGATCAATTAGGCTTTAAAATGAGTTTGATGTAAATGTATAATCAATTTAATTTCTTATGTGAGTTTAATTTCATGAAAAGATGCTTGAATCTACCTTCCATCTTTCTTCTATATTGTCTTTTGACCTCCGTTGGGATTTAAATAAGGTATGTAGTGACATGTTTGTTGCGTGCTAGGATAGGTATATTAAAATAAATTAAAACTTAAAGACAATTACTAATTGAGTGTTACTTATGCTTGTGTCGTTTAATTCAGTTCGGGAAGTGATAACCTTGTTCGAAGTCAGGGTTTGGTAGTTAGGCGCTTAGGCCACCTCCTACCATGATACAATGGTATGCCATGATGCAATGACAATTCACGAGTGGTTTAGCGGTAACCAATAGGGTAAACAATATCATAATAACAACTACTTAAGCTTGGAGGTGTTAATATAGTGTGGCTCACGTTATAGGACCGGTTAAGCAATATTATATTATGGACTTAGATAAGTAGAATCACATAACAATTGTGAATTATAGATAAAGCTATTTTCTCTTTTTCAGTTAAATATAGGAGATATAAGTATTCGAGCCTTATATCAACCTTCTGAGCATCTGCTGTTACTTAGGACCCCCAGATTCCAGAGGCGTGTTAATGAGTGTGAATGCTCCATATTGATTTGTTTCACTTTAAATTAAAGATATAAAATATTGATTGATGCATTATATTATACTTAGCTCGTATGTTATCTTGTGTATGCTTGTGTTACTATTGTATTAGGCTTACTCATTGTTGTTTCTTTCTAAGTGTTGGTTGGCTGATGATGATGCGGATGATGGTGGTGTTGATGATGATGTTTGGTTGTAGTATGGGATGACTCGGGAAGGATTTGTTAAAGAGTAAGACGGGTTAGGATCTTGGGATTTTATTTTGTTTTCATTTTGTTTCAAAGCTAGATTTGTCTTTTTAAAACTTGTATTTTCTTTAAGAGCCTAGTGGAGCCCATATGTTTTGTAATTCAATCTTTAAAGTTTTCTTTTACCATCATGAAAGATATATAAGATACCTAATAGTTTGGTTTTTTTATGAGAAAGTTGATCTACTATTGTGAGTAAAAATTAGAAATATTTTTATAAAGTTTGTTTTACAGTTAAAAATCAGTTGTCATTAGAATCTAACTAAATGATTTCAGTAATTAAAATAGGCTAGCAAACGCTCAAAAAACAATCTTTATGGAAGCCTGAGTATATAATATACAGTATTATACCCTTTGTTAAATTCTAGGGTGTTATAATTATAATAACAAATATATAATTAAAACAACACAAACTAATTTCTATTTAATATATGTATATATATATATATAGTGTCACTTATATATCATTTTAGTATAAAGAATATTAGAAAACGAGCTATATAAACATGTCAAATTCAAGTTTAAATTTCAAACTCGATAAAAGTAAGGTTAGACTTGATAAAAAGCTTAGTTAAGCTTGAATTCGATTTGTAACTGAGCCAAATCTAAACCTTTAAAACCTCCACTTGAATTGACTTGTTTGTAGCCCTAATTAAAAAAAAAGTAAAAAAAAAAAAAAAAAAGGGATTATCCCATCACAATAATATCATCTTCTATACACAGGCCATACTTATCAGACCTGCTAAATTGATTGGATCGTTTCCCCTATAGAACCCGCAATAGTAATGGCATATTATTTTGTTTTGGAGCATATTATTGACTTCATCTTATTCGCATTTCTATTTCTGTAAAATAATATGAATTTTATTCATTAAAGCAAATTAAAATACTAACTCGATGATGTATTGATAAAATTAATAGTAGGACACAAGAGGATCCAAGATCTAATTCAAAAATCACATATTTCGAAGATGAAGATGAATAATGTTGGTATAAAAATGAATAAAAAAATTTCTTGCTCATCCAGGGTATGAATCAAGGACTTTAATTAAGAAAGATCCTATATTGGGATGATGAAAGAAATGGAAAAAGAAAATGTGAAAAATATAAAAAGATTAAAAATAAATAAAACCCAAAACTAGATCCAAAAGCAAGACCCTGATGCGGATTTTAATTTCTTGATTTAAATATTTACAAATTTTATAAATCAAAATATCCTTTTATTGTAGTTGTCGTGTAGCAAAAATTTCAGTTTATACCGATCGAGTTGGAAACAGAGGGCTAAAATATAAAGGATCCTTGGGTTTGGGGAGGGGGGAGGGGTGTGGGGTGGGGGTGGGGTTTTGGTGTTGTGGTGGTTCTTTGGAAGGAATAAGAAAACGAGAGGGGGAGGAGGGTTGGTATATTTGTATCTCTGGACAGCTGAAAATATGAATATATTAAAATGGCCAAGCATAATGTTGATTTGGACTAACCATTTAGATTTGTCCATTAAGATTTTTAAAACTAGTTTTAATCCACTTAGTTTTATTTTTCTTACTAGACTCATGCACTTAATAGGATTATCTATAGACTACTATTTTTGGACACATAAATTTAGAAGTTTAAGAACTTAGTAGATTATTCGTAGTTATAAATAAAGTTAATATAGATAGTATTGCTGATCTCAAAAGTTTAATTAAATATTGATAATTTTAAAATTCATATAATAAATTTTAAAAGATCACTATAATTTATAATTCATTTATCAAGTATAATATTATTCCTATTAAAATTGGTCAAAACTAAACCACGGACTCGTAATGCTTGATGCAAGTGCAGAGGAAGGGAAGGCCATTGCTGCATATGACTAACTATCACGTGAAAGAAAGCTTTGTCAACGAACCCAAGTGCTACGTGTAAGTAACATGTCACTTATAATTGAACATTACTTGATTTAACAGGGAATCTAGCCGACTAGCCCAAACAAAACATAAGGAGAATTATGTATATAATCCCACAGCATGTGACTGTGGGTTCAAGTAGTTAGGGTACAAATTAAATATGATGTGTGCTTATTATATTAAGCTAGACCCTTCTAAAACAACCAGAGAATTATGATAAATTTGTCCACTAGATTAGATCCAAGAAGATAAATAGGTCTTAAACAACAATCGGCTATCTTCCAATAAAGGTCAATGAAACATGTATAGAAAAGTTTAAGATATGGTATTTAAGTAACTTAACATAACAACACATGTCGTGTATTATTTACTTGTTAAGTGTCGAATTTGGCATCTCAAGTCTTTATTAATACAATTAAGCACAAAAAGTTTAAAACAGTGAATTTAAGAAAAGTTTTCAAGTTTGGTTATAGTACCTTGGCTAACACCATAAAAATGTTAGCTAACATGGTGGGATGAGCAAACCATTGAATGACATGTATTAATGACACATTAAAAAGTTGTTATTTGTGATCGACTTGGAATTAAAAAAAGAATACAATATTTAATTATAAATAAATAGTAAAGAAGGGCAAGTAACTATTGTTAATAAGTGAATAAAACCCTAATATCTAAATTTATGATAGTCAAACGTGAAGAGGTTTGAATATGATGCAGTTAGTTTGATGTGGGGTGATGGTTGTTACAAAGTGATGGTGGTTTGGTGTTAAAAGTTGATGGTTTTGGCTTCAATGGTATTGGTTCAATAGTTATAGTTGGGGGTATCACAAAGTAGTGCAACTTACTGTTGTGTTTTGACTAAATCCAAGTTTGTTAACTTTGGTCCTTTATTTGTGGAATAAAATAGGGCATCATTATCTCCTCCTATTAGATTAGTTGAGATTCTTTAGGAAGTATATTTAGTATAAATAGAAGTCTATCTGGTTTATTATGGTAGCACTTTAGTCTTTGTTTTTGTTTCTTTAAAATTTCTTGTTTGAATAATCATATTAAGCCTTTCTAAACTATTTGTTTGCTGCATCAAGTTTCTTTTTTTCTTATCAAACTTCTGCGATGGTCACAAGCTTAGTTGCCTACTAAGTCTTTGATAGTATTGCTCAAACAAGATGAATGGTGAAATTGCTCTGTCTACTCTCTCTGTGAAAAAGCTTGTTGGTAACAATTATAATTATTAGAAGTTATGCATAGAAGCTTTTCTACAAGGGCAAGACTTGTGGATCTTATCTCTAGTGATGAAATGATAATCTTGAGAATGCTAAGTTGCGGCAAAAATGGAAGACCAAGTGTGGGAAAGTTCTCTTTGCTTTGCGGACATCAATAAACAAAGAGTACATAGATCATCATGACTTGAAGCCAAAGCAGGTGTGGGAGACACTTGAAAAAGCTATTTACTAAAAAAAATCAACTCAATGCAATGCCTTGAAAATGAACTAGTTGCAGCAACTCTGGACAATTCTTCAATTGAAAATATATTTTAAAAATCAAGAATCTTTGTGTTGAAATATCAAAACTAGATACCAAAAGCTGGTGAGAAAATCATCTACGTATGGTATCTTGTTCATAGCTTGCAAAAGGAATTTATGCCTTTTGTATCTCTATACAAGGGTGGGACTTGACCTTCAACTTCTCAGTTAGAAAATTTTCTTTCAAATCAAGAAATTTAGTGAAGCAAGTGATTATCAATATATATTCTCTTTCTTAAATAGACAATGTTCTTTACATTAAAGACCAAAGAAAAAGGGTTTCACTTTGAAGCACCCTTTGGTGATAAAAATTGAGAGTAGCCTAACGGGGCTTGCAGAACTTGTTATAAGTGTGGAAAGCCAGGACACATTAAGCAAGACAGTCAAGTAATGGTGGTACGTGATCTATGCAAAAGTTAGGCCATACAAAGTCAAATTGTTAAGTAAAACTGCAAGTAGCAAAAGCAAATGTTGCACAAGAGAGTGGTGACTCCTAGTAACTAAATTGGGAGAATTGTAGACCCATTGAAGTTATTGATCAGCAAATAAATGTGTCTTTTGTTATGCACTAGATTGATGCACTTATAGTTGCAAATGTTTTCATTTATTGTGACAAAGGATAGATTGTAGATTCTGGATGTTCTCACATGCAACAAGAAATGCTGCTCTATTATCAGATGTTTATCCACATTGTAGGAAGAAGTTCATTATAACAGCTGATAATTCATTACATCTTGTAATGAAAGAAGGTAGCTCAAATAATGGTGGTGTGTTCCTAAAGGATGTCTATCATGTCCTAGGCTTGAAATTGAATCTTGCTTCAATCTCCAGATAACAAATTTAGGAAAGTATGTTCTCTTTGTTCCAAATGATATTCAAGTCTTTTCAAATGTGAAGCATATTGATGTTGATGTTTTATTTACTGGAAAAAGAAAAGAATCACTATATGTTTGTCTTCAAGTGTGGCATAAGTTAGGAAGGCAAGTCAAATTGCAAGTTCAACACTCCAACATGCTCATTTAGTCATGTTAGGTATCAATTAGAAAATTTCCAAAGTAACTACTTGATGGTTCCTACTTTCAAAGACGTTTGTCATGATGAGGTGTGTATGGGTTGCCAATATGGAAAATCTCATCATCCCCTTTCCCAAATTCAAAGATAGAGGAACTGTCAAGTTGTAAATGGTCTACTCAAATATCTTAAGGGTAATAGGACACATAGCTATATATGATATAATAAACATAAATAAAGCTGTGCATGTGGGGTGGGTTATGCAAGCTACGGGTTGGGCAAAAAACTTTTTCTCGTTTAATGTGCAAGCCAAAATGGCCCACCTCATATAACCTACGAGTTGAAGCAGGCCAACCCGTTGCTGGTTAGATTGGACAAACCCTGTACTTAAAAAACTAAAAAAAAAAAAGAAAGAAATATAAATCTTATAAAAAAAAGCGCTAGTACATTATCCTCTTTATTTCCTCTTCACTTCACTTTTCTATTATTCAATTATTGAATGTTGATTATATAATTTTTATGGTGTTATGTTTTAAGCTTTCAACTTTTATGTTTATTATATCATTAGTCCTTTTATTAATATTTTTTTTTATATTTATTAGATATTTAGATGCTTATATTTAAAATAAGCAACACAATATCAATTGATAATTTTTATTACGTATTTTCCTTGCCATGTAAGAAAAAAAAAGAATTGGAATGGATCCTAATTTCTATTAGTTAAAACAAATCCTTTTATGTTGACGTGAAAAATTTCAAATAGAAATATACAATTTTTCCATACATGATTACCATATAGGATTAGTGTGTAGATAATTGGTGAGATAAAAAGAAATATATTCTACATTTAAAATATAAAAATTTAAATTTAAATTTGAATTCTTATAAATTGTTTCCAATAAAAAAATATTAGCAGATTCACGGACCAAGCTGCATAACCCATAAGCCCGCGTAGGGCAGGTTGGGCTAAAAATTTTGGACCCCATATCAATGTAAGCAAAGGTGACTGGCCTGCATAACCCGCAGGCTGAAGAAAGGCAGGGCTGAGTTAGCCCACATAACCCAATTACACAGCTCTAGTTTTCATTATGTGATAGTAATTGTGAATGATTTTTCTCGGTTCACTTAGGTGTGTTTTTTGAAACATAAAAGTGACGCTTTCTCAAAATTTGTTCGATTCAAGCACAATTTAGAGAAAGAATTCAGGTTACCAATCAAGTGCTTGTGCACTAACAATAGAGGAGAATTTCTATCATATCAGCTTTTGGAGTTTTGTAGGAAGCATGGATTCAACTGCAAATGACATATCTGGACACTTTTGAACCTATATGTTTAATGTGAATTTTGATGAGACAATTAGTTACATAATTAACTACTCAATTATGTTAGAGTATAATTAATTAGTCAAATAACTTAGACGAACAACATGCTAGAATATATATATGTGTGTGTGTGTGTGTGTGTGTGTTTTGTGTATGTGTTGTTCTCTGGAGATTATGTAAGAATTAGTATGTACAAATTCTTTGAGCACAACCTTGATTGCGGGTCTCATCAAGGGCTTGACAAGTTCATTCATCAAGGCACAACAAGTTTAAATCTCAAGCTCGACGAGTTCAAATAGGCACATACTTGATCAAGATTTCAAATTAAAGGCGTGATGAGTTTAAGGCAAAATAAGTCTAAGGCACGGCAGTTTAAAATACGAGTCGATGGACTTTTTAATCAACCATTGCATGCATTTAATGTTATCATCTATCAGACGTTAGCACCAATGGATATATTCGCTTTTGAAGACCATAAATACATGTTCCTTTAAAGACTCGGACAAATTTTGAAAGAGCTTTCATTTGTTAAAAAAAAAAAATCAAGAACCCTCTTATTATTATTGTTCTGTTATTCATTACTTTGTAAATTCTAAGAGAGAGAAAATCAATTTAAGTGCTCTGTTCTTATTTCATAATATTAAGAGAGCACTACAAAAAGAGAAAGAAATTTTTTATTTCATGAGTATTATAACTTACCTATTACTCTATTTGAGCCTTTAAGTTTGATATTAATAAAGCGTGTGAAGTCCTCTGTTGGAGGTGATTATGGGATAGTGGAGACTAAGAAGCAGGCCAAACTCCACATTAAATCTAGGCTTCATTTCTCATTCCATATCTTTTTTATTTTCCTTATTGTACCTTATTATTGCTATATTAGCTGTTATCAAAGTTTAACTTAATTAGTTGGTTGAATAATTATTTTATTGCGAATTTAAGTCAAATACTCAATTCACCTATATACCCCACAACAAAATAGGGTTGCTAAATGTAAGTTAGCTCATCTAACATCTGTATGCTTGTCTTTGCTACGTAAGAAAGGTCTTCTAAGAAAACTATGGGCTATAGCTTTCCACATTACATGTCATGTCATAAATCGGTTGCCATCATGGTTGAGGAATGAAGCATATCCTTTCGAATTACTCTATCATTGAAAAACCAATGTGGGCTATTTTCGAGTTTTTGGATCTATTTGTTATGTTCACATTAAAACATAATCAAACTAAACTTGATCCAAACGCTAGATGTTGTATTTTTGTTGGATATGATACTTATAGATATGGTGGAGATGTATAAATCTAGAAATAAAGAAGGTTATTGTCTCCCATGATGTAGTATTTGATGAAGTGTCATCTTACAAGTTTGATGGAATTGAAGGCAAAAGTATTATTGATCTTCCACTGTTCTATAATGATTCTACATTTTGACTAGGAGAGAGCAGTGTCACATTAGAAGAAAACATTCAACAAGATGAAGTCATTGAGGTTGTCCCTCGAAGATTAACAAGGAAAAGAAAGCAACCAAATTATCTTGCTAATTATGAAGTTCAATTAAATCATTTTTTTTCTTATTTCTTCATGGAAGATTTATGTGGAGATGAAACAAAATCCTACAATGAAGTTAAGGAGATTCTTGAGTGGGAAGAATCAATGAAAGAAGAAGTTTTAGCTTTGAACAAGAATTGCACATGGGAGCTTGTCTTAAGACCAAAGAATGCTGATGCGGTTGCTTACAAATGGGTTTACAAATTAAGGAAAAAGTTTGATAGTCAAATTGATAGAGACAAAGCTCATCTTTTTGTTCATGGATTCTCTTAGAATTATAGTCAAGATTATGATGAGACGTTCAGTCGTATTTCTAAAATGGTAACAATCAAAACAATAAATTCTTTAGACACTGGCAAAGGTTGGAAATTATGGCAACTAGATGTGAAAAATGCATTTCTTTATGGGAAGCTCGATGGTGATATCTTTATGGGACAACCTCATGGTTTTGTCTTTAAGGAGTTTCTAGATCACATTTGTCAACTCAAGGAGGCATTGTATCAAGCAAGCTTCACATACATGGTATGGTAAAATTGCACAATGTCTTGATTTTTATGGTTTTAAATCTTCAAATGTTGATCCAAGCTTGTTTATTAAGAAAACATTCAATATGTGTACTTTACTCTTATTGTATGTGGATGATATGATCATCACGATTGATGATAGTGTTGAAATTAAGTGTCTTTGTGAGGATTTGTTTGCTTGTTTGAAATGGATAGTTTGGGTGAAATTCGTAGTTTTCTTAGTTTGGAAACTAAAAAATTTGGTGGATATCTTCTCTCTCAAAAGTATATGTAGCAAGTTTACTACAACAGTAGCAATGACAAATCCTATGGAACCATGTGTGAAGTTATTTAAAAAATGGGGGAAAGCTACTAGAGGATGGAACACTTTTCCAACAAATTGTTGGTAGTTTATTTTACTTAACTATCACAAGACTTCGCATTGCTTACTCAGTTGGAGTTATTTCTCAGTTTATGGATCAACCATGTCAAAGTCATTTAGTTACAACAAAGAGAATGCTTCACCATGTAAAATGGACTCAAAATTATGGATTAATGTACAACCAATTGATGTCCTTTTCTTTGAGTGGTTTTGCAGAGGCAGACTGGGTTGGTGACATAAATGATAGACGTTCTACAATAAGGTACCATTTTACAATAGGTTCTGTTATAGTTTCTTCACGTAGTAAGAAACAAAGCACTGTCGATCTTTCAAGTTGTGAAGCAAAGTACATAATAGCTATGATGGCTACTCAAGAATGTTTGTGGTTAAAGAGACCTATTTAAGAAATGGTTTCCATTTTAAACTACTCGGTTCCCATTTACTGTGATAGTGAAAGTGCAATAAAGCTTGCTACAAATCCAGTGTTCCATGCATACATAAAACACATTAAAACTCACTTCCCTTTTGTTCATGAGAAGGTGCTAACTCAGGACATTAAGCTATAAAAAATACAAACCGAAGAACAATTTGCTAACATCTTCCCTAAAGAATTTGTAAAAGCCAAATTTGAAACATTTTGTGAAGCTCTTAGTGTTGTTGATAGTAAGTTTGCACTAAAGGGAGTGTCACAAATTAGTGCAACTTATTGCTGTGTTTTGACTAAGTCTAAGTTTGTTAGTTTGTTAGCTTTGGTCCTTTATTCATGCAGTAAAATAGGAGCATCATTATCTCCTGGTAGTTGGATTAGTTGAGATTGTTTAGGAAGTATTTTTAATATAAATAGAAGTCTATCTAGTTTATTAAGCCCTAGCACTTCGGTCCTGTGTTTTTGTTTCTTTAAAATTTCTTGTTTAAGTAATAATATTAAGCCTTTCCAAATTGTTTGTTTCCTGAATCGAGTTTTCATTTCTTTCCTATCAAATTTCTATTATGGGGTTCGATCCAATTTCATAGGTGATGATGTTTGGTGTATGCATCATGGCTTACTGGTAATGTAGGCATTTAGAAAGAGGGTAGGCTTAGAAAGAGAGTGAGAAAGATAGAGAGAGAAAGTCACATGGATGAGTAAAAAGATGAGTTTATAGATGGAGGTTTAGAGAGGAAGAGAAAGAGAGAGGGAAATACAATGAAAACAAACGCTTCTTATAAAAAACTTGCAAAACGTTGAATTAAACTCTCAATCACCACCAACTTTATAGTAAAAATACGTCATTCCACACTTTCCACAATAATGGCAATCAAAATGATTTGCCATGAAAGTGGCAACACCACACTCCTTATGAGGATACTTCTTCCTTAACCCTTAAACTTTTTTACCATCCACTTTGTAAGACTATAAAATCACAAGCATTGCCTTCTTCTTCTTGTATTGATCTTCTATGGCTTTGTGTAGGTCTTCTTCTTTCCCTTCTTGGCATTGCCAAAAAGATAGAGGACCAAGTGGAGGATTCATTCATTACAGATGTTACTTTTTCTTTTTTATTTTCTTAATTATCATATACTTTTTTATTTTTTTTAATTCCAAGCTAGGTCACAAAAATAACTTTTTTTCAATGTCTCTTTGCCATGTGTCATTCAACAATTCACTTGCCTTGCCATGTGAGCTAATATTTGTAAAAATATTAGCAAAGGTACCAGAAGCAAATTCAAAAACTTTCATTAGGTATTAAATCAATTATTTTGAAGTTAAAATGTTTAATTGTACATTTGGGCAAACTTAAGTACAAATTTAACATTTACCCTTTTTAAATGTTGAGATGAAGTGTATTGTTTTAGCTAATATGTCTCATAACTATGATTTGAAGGGCTTTTTGTGATATATACATGTAAATGTGAGTATTAGAGAACTGTTTATTAGTAGTACTACAATTTTCCCGTCCGAGGATCAGTTCGGTGTTAAAAGACCATGTTATACACAGATTTTAATTAACAATGCAAACATTTATTAAAATAATAGATCTATTTAAGAGACTATCAAAATTAATATATTAATAATTTATATTTATAAATTATTTTATATATAAAGTAATTATCGTCATTTAATATAAAATATTAGTTTGATATAATTACTAATGATCTTCCTAACTTGGTACATAATAGGCTATGTCTAGAATTGTTGTAGCTCCATAAGAGTTTTGTAATTTCATGTGAAGTCATATATACATTACAACTTTCTTCAATTTTTGCACAAATGATATGTTTCATAAGAATATAATTTGAAAAAAAAAAAAAGGAACTATTGTTGACTGTAAAATAACAATAACGAAATTATGAGCATTGCTACTAAAAAAAGATAAATGGCAGAAGGTTTGCGTCATAGTAGATAATAGTTGAGACAAAAATATTTTATCATAATTAAGCGTCATGCACTTTCCAGAAATCAAGAAGAGTTTTGCCATCCCTATCCCTATCCCTATCCCTCTCCCTCTTACCCTAGGCGTCTAGCCACCCCACCTCTCAATCTTTTATCCTTCTTTTACTATCTTGAAACCACAAATCTATTCTTATTGAATCCAATATTCACGAATTTCTATCTTTTGAATAAAACTTTTAGATCTATTTTTTTCTACCATTTTCACCATCGTCGATTCATCACAATTTGCAATCGTATATCTACTTCAATAGATCTGGTGAATATGAAAAGATTTTAGCAATTGAGATTTTGGATTATCAGTGGATTCTTAAATATACGATTTAATTTTAAATTCTACTTTATGTATTTATCCTTTTCTCTTTTCTTTTTGTTGTCATCCCTTGTGTGGAATAATGTTATTTCTATTATGGGATTTTTTCTACCCACTAAGAGTGAGTCTTGTTCATGTGGATGTATTATCCCCGACATGGGATAGTTTAACTTTTGAAGGGATGTGTCGGTTTATTTAATTAGGTTTTGATACCCTCAAACCTTCATTTATGTATCTTTATCTATGGATCCTTTGGTATCAATGAATTTAACTTATGTGATATTTTCATATTGAATGAAATTCATCTTACTAGCAAATATATATATATATATATATATATCACATGTTACGAAAATCTTGCTCTAATATAGCATATATCATTTAGATTAGTTTGTTAGTTTATCTTATTTTGATCGTTTTAACATTTTATTTTTATTGTCTTCAAACAAACTGTTTGTTAGGAAATAGATGTAGAGAAAAACAAATATTTTTACTTGTAAACAGACCTAACAGATACGATACAAATACATGTCAAATACAGATAAGATACGGACAATCCAAACAAACATAATTCTATATGTTGAAGAGGATAAATATAAATAAAATATCTAATCTTGTGAGGTGCACATATATAAATATATATGTATATATGTGTGTGTAAAAAACAATTTGGGGATAGCTAGTAGGCATCTAGATTGAGAGTGGGTGGACATTGGATTCCGTCAAAAGCTTCAAGGAAACTCCACTTGCTAAGTCTTTCCTTGTACAACTGACCTTGTATTTGTTCTGTTATTTTAATGCATGTACGTTAAAATATGTCACACGGTTCCTCTCCCACTTTAACATGATTATACAAGGGGAAGATCTAGACATTTGCCTTCAAATAAAATATAGGGTTAATAACAAAATATGGTCTATGTTATTTTTTTTTATAAAAAAGTATAGGGTTAATCAATTTGAAACATATTACCTATGTTATTTTTTTAACAATTAAATGATTCGAGTTTTATAAAAAAGTATCAATATTTTTAATTACTATTAGAGGGAATGTGTTAGAGTCTTGTTGGTCTAAAAAAATTAATATAATAAAAAATAATACTAAATAAAATTAAATAAATAAAATATTAAAGAATTATTTTTTAAAAATAAGAAAATTGAAAAAACTGTAAAATTAATTTTATAACGAATAAAATATTGATATGTGTTATTCAAAAATTATTAAATAATATCGACACTTTTGCATGAAATTCAGATTAACTAATTGTCAAAAAAGATAACATATATCATGTATGTACAAATTAATCAAGACACAGTCATATTTTTGTAATTAACCCTAAAATATATAAAATACACTAATATATTGTCTTTTTTTATTATCACTTATGTATCATGTGTTATATTTTCGGATCTAAAAAATTTTATCTTTCAATGTAATTTTTATAACACATTGTACAAGGCCCTTCTTTTTTTGTAGGAAAAATCTCCTAAAAAACTTGGAAGCAATCACAGATGATTTATCCTCTTTCCTATGCGATAATAACAATCAACAATAAAGAGAATCAAAGAAAAACAAAAACACTAGGATTGATGTGGAAAACCCTAATTTGATGAAAAACCACAAGATCAGCAGTGTAAGATTCTTCCACCATCAACAAATAACTAGTTTCATTGCGTGGATAAATCTTCATATTTTATCAATAAATACAAGACAACTAATACTTGTTTACTAAATGTGATAACTATTAGAAATTTTTTTAAAAAATATATATAATATTCCTATGGTTAAAAACCAAAAGATATAGTGGCTAAAATAAAAAGGTATGATATATCTATTCATAAAGTGTAACAACTATTGAAAATTTTTAAAAAGGTGCATTTTTAAAACAATTGAATCCAAAAGTTACAATGGTTGATTATTAGAAACTTTTAAACATGTGACATTTGAAATGAAAAAGATCTAATAATTAGAATGAACAATAGAAAACCTTTCGAAATTATATATTATAATAGAAATAGATTAGTAAAATAAAAATTATAAACAAAAGCAATTCAATACATAAAAAAAGAAAATTTCTTGTGGTATTTTGAAGATTTAATTAATTATTTTCAATAACGTTTTCTTATAAGCAAAGTAAATACATGAATACATATATATTTAAATTAATACACATATGATTGAGATTGTTTGGAATTAATCAATTCGCTCATTCTCATTCTACATTACAGCAACAACAAAAAGCAGTGCATGGATTTATAGAAATCATACAATACAATCATAAACAAAAGTCCATAGATATACATAGTAAAAAATGCAATCATAAAAAAAAGGTAAAGCCTTTTTTTTTTCCTTCATTTCCCAAGATATAATTCCATTAAACAATAATAAGTGTTACGTTGAATGTTTAGGTAGAAAAAATTGACAATAGAAGAAAAATAAAGTATATTTTCAATAGATTCAAAAAGTTAAATGCAAAAAACATGATAGGAGAAAAATGTTTTTGAATTATATATTATAATAAATATTTTTTTTTTAAAATCACAGTTTTCCATCATTCGTTGTAGAAAGTATATATTATAAGATACCAAAGGTCATTACTACAATCACTAACAATCAATAGTTTAATTATACAATATGCAAAATTCACATATGATGTGCTCCCACAACTAAAATACTAGTGCATATATCCATTTCTCTCACAACAATCCTACCTCTCTTTTATCTCTTCACAAATTCAAATCCAGATCTTGTTAAGATTTGATGAGTAAGGACATTCCTTTTAATGTCTTGTTATTATTTTTATGGAAGGTTAAAAAGCATAAGCAGAGGCTTAATCTAATTATATTCTCGCAGCATTTGTTGTCAAATCTATCATGGGATACACCTAATAAATAAGTAAGTAAATTCTTAATTATATTGTGTAAAATCATTTTTCCCTAACCAAACAACACCAACAATTGATGGCATTGTAATATGCAATTTTGCATAAGGTTAAGATAACAACATGTGTAACAGAATCAACATGACATATTTTAAATATCTAAAGTATCAACAAAACAATTCTTTCTCAATATATATTGAAAGTAAAAAGAATGAATGATCAGGTATAGAATAGAAAAAAAATCAGTGCATTCATAATTCATAAATTATAATTATTGCTAACAAATGTTAGGAGCACATACTAAACAAAAATAAAGTAAAGAAGTTTCCAATATTAAAAATATATATATACTTAATAAGACCAATAATCGTATAAAAATTGAACATTGATCTAAGTTGAGAATTCTTTCATCAGCAAAAAAAAAAAAAAAAAAAAAAAAAAGAAAAGGAACACAATAAGGAATATAACGGTTGTCTTACTGTTCTTTTTTGCCATACTTCATTTTAAAGGACTATGGGTTGAAAAGGGTAAAGCAAGGTTTTGGGGAAAAAAAGAATAAAAACTAAATTGCTTCCAAACTGGTGGAAATTGCAATGTAACATCTTCTTTTTCCTATTTATTCTTTTTATTTATTTTGAAAGAGAAAGTTACCATCTTATGTACCGGTATTATTACACTAAACAATTTTAATTAAAAGTTACAACCAAGAGGAGTGAGAAAGATCTCACTAAACTAACCAACTTTGTTAATTAATAAAATGATGGCAACATAAAACAAAGCAAATATAATTATAAGTTAAAGCACGATCTAAAAATTAATTAAGAAAGAATTAAAGCATAGAACAAAATGAGGAAAGATAAATCTAAAATATTTTGTTGGAGCTATTTCGAATAAAGAACACAAAATGGGAAACTTATTTACACCTAAATTTATATCAAATTTTCCTTTTGCAAATTATGCTTGCAAAATCTATTTACACCCATCCAAATTTGTGATATTTTTCTTTTTGTTTAAAACTGTTGATTTGTGAATGCCACCAAATTTTAGCACATTAATTTTCTTAGTAATTATGTCAAACACAATTTTGGGTTGAACACAAAATGGCATATCAACATTCATTTGCTTGCATAAGATAAAACTTGCGTTTCATGACACAAAGAGGAATATATCATAACAATAATTTAGAATAAAATCCAACATAACATAAAAAAATCGTAAATCATGACAAACCTAAAATACGAACTTCTTCATAGCATTATCTATTAGAAATTATTTAAATAAAATTGACTGCAAGTTAAAGAAAACTACCAATAAGTCCAATATTAATCAGTTGAATGTATTGAGAAATGGTTACAAAACCTTTTATAAGGGTATGTTTTGTTTAGTATCTTTTGCGAAGCAGATGTTAAAAAAGTGGCAATGGTGGAAAAGAGTTTAAAGTTAAAAGGTTCCAAATGAAAAGGTATAAATATGAAAAAAGTCTAAAACTTTAATTATAAACCAATTTGTTCATAGAAATGTAACAAAAGATAATACTAGAGAGTTATGATATAAAAGAAATAAAATCTTATGATAAAAGACATTATCAATAAAAAAAATACAAATCATAAATATTTCACAAATTGAAAAATGTAAAAATTCAAAATAATTCTTTATTATAATAGACGTAGCATAACAATTATTATTTATTTAAATATATAATTGTAACAAATTTTCATGAAATAATATATTATTCAAAATGTACTAATGAACTTAAACATCATGGAAGTGAAATATCATGTTCCAAGACTGTGTCATTTCACATTAATTATACAAAAGATTGTGACTATTCTACAGGTTATGTCTACATAAAAACACATCTTTTTAAGAAAATTTATTAGCAAAAAATATACAATTATTTAAATTATTCTTTGGACAATTAACATTTTGCAATGTTAACTTATAAATTATTATAAATATAGAATATTAATTATTATTTATATATATCATGGTTTTATGGATTAATTTTTTTTATTATGAAATGATGGTCACACTCATGTAAAAAGATATCACAAAAAACAAATAAAAAATTATATATGATAAAGGAAAAAAAACTTTATCAATAAATATTATTATATCACCTACAACATTGTGTCAATAATTAACATGTTTATATTATACAAATGTTATTTAGATATATAAAGTTTTCTATTATTTCTTTATATTCATTACAATTTAATGTGATGATTTCTTTCTTGAAATCATGTATTATTAAAAAAAAAATCATTTTGAAACCATCAGAGTTAACATTATGAATGTAAAAGCGTTGCCTTTTTTTTTTTTTTTTCATTTTTCCTTGCGCCAACTATGGATGGATGACTACTTGAAAGTGAAAGATGAAAATTTAAAGCAATTATTAGCGTGTAAATTATCAAGAAAGAGATTTGTTTGAAAAAAAATAGATTAAAAAATTTTTGGTATGAATGTTTAAGCCAAAATTGATTCTAGAAAAGATTCCAAAGTAAAAGAGATATCATAAACCAACCATCATGTGATTTCAATGGTGTTATTATTTTCATTTTCTTGGGAAAAAAAGATCACAAATCTAAATGGATCATACTCAAGACATATTGTATAAAATAATATGAAAATAGGCATTCCAATCATAAAACAACCACACCTTATAAATTGCAAATTAGAAAGTGATTTAAAAAATTTAAAAACGTTAATAATTAAGATGTACCTTATACGTTAAACTTCAAAAATTGAAAACTTTCCAATTAATTTTGTAATGGATTAAGTAATGATAGAAAGAAGCAGAGATGCATAGAATTAATGAAAGTGGGACAATATATAACATTATGTCACTTACTAAAACATACAATTAGGTAAAAATTTAAACACTCAAACAAACTTCAATTGCACAATCAGTGTAAAGTTTTAGGCTAATAAAATAGAAATTTTACAATTAAGATTTTACATGCAAACTAAAAAAATAATAATAATAAAGCGAGTGTTATCAAGGATAAAGTTTTCAAAATCTAAGTATTGTATATATTTTGTAATATAAAGAAAAATATTTTATAATGAAGAGCAAATGTGTCATTTGTTATAAAATAAGAGGGTTATATGGTCCACCTAATCAATGAGATATTATTATCAACCCTCACATTAATGATGGTCAACAAAATCTTTAAAGATTGTGGGGTTGCATTTTTTCTAAGTTAACCTTGTTCTATAAATAGCCTCCTTTAGCCTTGTTTTGCCTTACTTTTTCCTAAGCAAAAACCCTAGGTGAGTGGGTTTCTTCTTTATCTTTCCATCGTTCTTTTAGGCTAATCCTTTACTTATAGGTTTTCTTTTTTTTTTTTTTGAGGAAAACAAGATTGTGAAGATCGATTATTTGGAGAAACAAATCCTAAGATTTCTTGCAGATTCAATCTTGGAGATCAGGAGAATTTGAACTGAAACCTAGGTAAGGTGAATCATCTTTTATTCTATTAATTTGGAGAAAAACCGATTCTTGAATGGTGGTATGTTTCTATTGATGTGGATCTTAGCGTTTGGAAGGTTTTGTGCAGATATCTCTTTTAGTGACTTGTTGATTCAAGGACAAAGGTTTGGATTTGAGTTTTTAGAATAGGATTTTGATTATATTTAAATGTATTTATATGGATTAATTGATTAAGATCATATTTGTTGAATTATCATGTTTTTGAAAACTTTAGGGAATTTTTAGAAAGGGCTGAATACAGGTACGACCTTACCTTGTTTGCTGCTTGTGCTTGTAGGATTAGACATGCATATAAACTAGACTAACCCTTGCAGGCTTTTAAATTGATTATTGCTTATGTTTGGCCATGGTTAGTAAAGACCTGACAGACAGTAATACTAACGCGGTACCCTGATGATTTATGCATGAGGCTGTCTCGAGTGGACTCGTGCATAGAAAGGATTCCAGTATATTAGGTTATGGGACGAGAACGATACCAACTGGTCTGTAGGAACTATCCCAAGATCGTTTATATATATATATATATATAATAAGTACTATTGTTTTTATTGGGCTCTAAGTCACTCCGGGTTTAGATTAGTTCGAAATGGTTCTAAACTGTGTTGTTTGTAGGCTAATCAAAGATAATAAACATGTGGTTGTTGCATTTACGCATGTGATGCATGTGATCCTATTTGATGTCTCTTCATGTGCATGTGTGTGATATGACGTATTGGGCGTTTTTGCTCACCCTTTTATTTTTCAGGATCTGGAGATGAGCTCGTGGTATTCAATCTTTTTGGATATGATATTTACATGGATTAGGGGAGGATGATAGCATAACGAACTGTCCTGCAAACTTTTAGTTTTTAAATTATATGAATTAAATGAAGAGTTGGACTATTGAATTATATTATTTTACCTTTTTATCAGATTTTGGAGATTTTAGATTCAAGATGTAAGCTTTAAGGATATTATCTATTTTGGGATGTTTAATTTGTTGGCCTTTGGATTTTTATGCCAACAATGTGACATGAGGATTTTATAAATATATTTGATATATTTTTCATAACCCTTTATGAGTTTTTTTTAAAATTTATATGTTATATTTGTGATTTAGTATTTTATAGTATTTACATATTCTGTAGAAGAGAGAACACATCGGGTTGTAATGCCTTTAGGTTTAGGGTATTACAGCAGTATCAAAGCAATAGGGTTTTGATCTGTTAGATCTAGGTTATGACTCCTTAGGACGATGAGCATCGATGAGAGGGGTAGTAAAATAGTTGGGGTAGTCATCTTTTTTCTTAATAGATTCTATAAGTTTTGATTTTTTTTAACCCTGTTTTACCCATCCGCTTATGTGTTGTTTTATATGATCTTGTTAGAATGCCTCTAAGGAGAAGAATGCCTGGTGTTGGTTCCTCTGGAGCTGGTGAGGAAGAAAGTAATAGGGAACAAACAGCTGTGAACCAACTACCAATGGATTAGCCTCAAGAAAATGAGTTGCCACAAGATGCACCTCCGCCGCCTCTACCTATAAGACAACAGGCGATGTTGCATAGTTAATGTAAGCAGTAAACACTCTGTTGGGAGTAGTGACATAGCAACATCAAACCATGCGTCAGGATATGGAATTCATACAGGCTAATGCTAAAATCCTGGAGATAAGAGATGTAGCGGCATAACGGTAATGGAAATGGAGGGAATAGTGGAAATGGAGCTAGGCGTGCTGATGAGCTAAGCTTGAATAAGTTTATGGATCTAGTTTATAAGTTTGAACTGGTACCAAGAAACCATTAGAGGCTCAGCTGTGGATATAGGAAGTGGAGAAGACTTTTCCTGCTTTGGATATCCCAAAGGACAAGAAGGTGGAATATGCCTCATATTTACTCATTAGAAGAGCGAACAATTGGTGGTCGAGTATAAAGAGACATATGGATGGAGTTATTACTTGGGAGAGGTTTCAATAAACTTTTTATAATGAGTTTTTCCTAGATAGTGTGAAGCAGCAGATGTTACAGGAATATTATACCTTGCAGCAAGGCAAGATGACAGTGGATGAGTATGAAGTCGAGCTTAATAGGTTGATGAGGTTCTTACCTACTGTAAGCCTCTAGATTTTTCGATAATATAAGTAAACCCTAAGAACCGAAGTCAAAACGAAACCCTAAAGTTAACTTGGTTCTATGTTTAGTCTAGTGAATCTAGATCTAGTAATCTCGTATTCTTAAACCCTAGAAAACAAAATTGAAATAATTGTGGATTATGATTCGTAATAATATAGGAAAGCTTAAAAATATCAGGTTCTTAATTTTCTAGTGTCTTTCGGATCCGAACGGGAAGGGTTTTCAAAAACCGTATCCCGGTGCACCGAATATTGAAAATATTCCGATAACACCAATAGATTAGTAAAATATAAGGATTTTAAAAATATCAATTTTAGATTTTTTCGGTAACTAAAAATATCAGATGTAGCTTATTTACGCGTATTTTCTTTACTACCGATATTTTAATTGTCTAGTCTACTATTCATAGTACTTTTCTACTATTCATCTATCTCTACTCTTTCTTACACTCTATTCTTACACTCTACCATACATATACCTTACAATTTACCTTCCTCATACAACTTTAATCACATCACACTTTACATATTACTTCTTTTTATTACAAAACAACAAGTTTAATCAATTTTTCTCTCCCTTTCTAAGCATTGCCGTCCACCCTCTCTCTCCTATCCCTCTCAATTTGTTTTTTTTAATTTATTTAATTATATCTAATTTCCACTCCAAAACTCTATAAATACCCCCTACCTCCTTCATTTTTTCACACAATTCATTTCCTACAAAAACTCTACCAAAATCACTCCATAAAATCCCTCTCTCAAAATCTCTCTTAAGTTCTCTCTTTTCTCCATAAAACTAATTCCCACATATTACTACAAACCATTTCATTCTTCTTCAACAAACACATAACCTTAGGTAAAAGTTTCTTTAACATATTCATCATGTTCATACAACTTAACATGAGTTTAGTGTATGTTTCTTAGACTCATGAGAGTTAAAGAAGCAACAATATATTCATTTTTGTTTTGTTCATGTTTCTATTTTTTTTTTCATTATGTTGTTATTATTATTGTTATTATTGTTTCTAATCTAACTTATATAAAGTTATGTAATTATGTATATATATTATTTAGAGCATATAAGCTCATTTGTTATTTATTTACTTTCAAGTTATGCAATTTATTTATTTCATGTTATTATTAAGACTAGTCTTTCTAGTCTTAGACTTGTCTATATCAAGTCAAAACAATTTTCTTTCTTTGCTTTTCTTTTCTTTTGGGACTAGTCTATTCTTAGTCCCAGGATACCTTGATGAAGCTAAGGTTCCCAATACTTGACCTTACTTTTATGCTCTTATTTTATTCATCTTATTATGTTGTTTTTATTACATTTCTCATAGTTACATATTCTCATTCATACATGAACATGTTGATATTGTCTCAACAATAATGAAAATGAGTTTTCTTAAGTAATAAAAATAAGAACTCTCTTTAAAAATAAATTTTCACATAAGGAATAATTTTTCCATAAAAACTTAAAGTTTTATCTTAACAAATATTTCTAAGGTTAGATAAGTTTAGCTCAAGTTTTAGTAATAACACTATATGTGATTTTATCAAGAAATACATAAAGTAAAGTTATTACAAACTCTCTTTTCAAACCAATAAAATAAGAAAGTTTCTTTAAACTTAATTCCTTGTTTAACCAAAAGTTTTCCTACACTCATTTATCAAAGTTTTCTACCAACACTCTAAAATACTAAAGTCTAGATAAGTTTTCAAAATTAACTTATAAGATCATTGATATTATTCTTTTAAAGTAGATCTAACATTAGAAAAGCTTTAGAACACATAACCAAGAAATATTTAGAAAACTACATTTTCTAGCCATTAGAAATAAAGTTGTAGGAATTTTAAAAGATTAAAATTACTTTTGAAAATTTAAGAAATGGAGTTAAAAGAAGGAGGTGCTCACTTATAGTAAATTAAGAAATTTTCCTAACAAAACTAATTTCTTTTAAAAGTCTTAGCTTTTCTTACTTTTAAGACATTTTGTTTTACAAAATCATTATTGAGACGACACCACTAAATTCATGCATATAGTTTGAGTCTATATATGTATATTCAAGGATTTTTCAACCATACAAAATATCTATATTTTTGTACAAAAGCTCTTGAATGAAGAAAAGTTTGAAGACTCTAGTTTTGAAATCTTGAATTTTCGTATCAAATCTGTATCAATTTTCCGAGACCCAAATGACTTCTTTTGATAAAAATAACCTTAGAAATAGATAGATCTTTTCAAGTAGGTAGAAATCGATATATAATATGCGAAATTCTGAGTTAAAATAAGCAAGTTATGGCCATTTTAAGTTGGGATTTCCATTCATATGATTTTTGGCGAATTCAATACGATAGAATTAGAGATATTGAGTAGATCTTGGATGAAATACTTACTTAGGGTATTTCTTTTGTTTAGGTGTTGAGGACCAAGATCTTCTCTTCCCCGAGGATTACTTCGACTCCTAGAAGATCGTTATGGACGAGTGAGTTTCCTTTACGTTTATGTATTCGCGCATGGGCTTGTAGAATAGAGCACTAGATGTTAGGAAAAGATAAAATTGATATGCATGTGGGATATCATGGGAATTATGTATGTGAATTCTTATGTGCAATCAATGAACAATAAGTATATCGGAACCCGATCTGTGATTGATATAATTGCTTCTATGTATATATTGCTATGTGTGTAATTATTGCTTGATCGCTTTAAATGATTTAATGTCATATTGGAATCCCCATATAATAAATTGCTCATGCATATCACTTAGAATATCATTTCGAAATTTTGCTACTACTCTTCAGCGTGGGACCGGAAAGGTAAGCTGCCTAGCTACAACTTGAGGGTTAGGACGTTCGAGGAATACAGCCTCAAGTTGTAGCCGAGCCGGATCGATCGCTTTGGATATAGAAAGCTTAGGGACTAGTAGTACGGTTCGTTGGAACCCCAAGACGTGCGCAACTTTAAGGAGGTCATTTGGGACCCAGCTTAAAGCATTCCCTAACCACCAATGGAGGGTAAATCCATCATACATACAAAATCAGATAGTCGTATGTAATGTTTGATCATATTGTTGTTACATTTCATATGCTTGATTAATAAACTTGGTTGATTGCTTGTTATGAGTACTTTTGCGTAAGGAATATCTCACTAAGCTAGTTATACTTATACCCTTATAGACTTTTGATATTGCAGGATTATCTTTTTGCACTCGAAACCATCTTGATTTCCCGGGTGGAATCCTTATTTTGAGAAGCTTTTGCAGGAATTCTGTTTTGAATTCTTATAGTAGATTTCTTCTAGAATCTTCTATCTTTAGTTATTTACTTTAGTAAAACCATGTTGTTATGGAAATTATCGGGGGAATGCCCCTTAGAAGTTGTAAGACTTTATGTTTCAATGAAATATATTAAGTGTTATTTTGCATGTTCCGCTGCCAATATATTAAAATGCATTACTTCATCAGTCTCCCTTTGATGTGAATGTACTTTGTATCGATATAGAAGCTTTCGAGTGACTGAGGTAGTCATTCTTAAGTTTTAATATTGTGTACGACGGGCTGTCATGTTTAGGATACCCATTGGGGCGTGAACCTACTCTTTTGAGAGAAAGTGAAGATACAAAAGTTAGTAGATTTATTACAAGATTGGAGCTTGAGATCTAGCACTAAGTGAATCTGATAGACTTAACCAATTACTCTGCTATGGTCAATAAAGCAAAAACTGTGGAGCGAGGCCTGAGTAGGATTAAGAGTAAAGAAGCACCAAGAGGATAGATCTTTTTGGGTAAGAGGCCAGCTTCAAGTATATTTTGTCAAGAGAAGAGAAAGAGACCTATGTTTCAACAAGTTAGACCAATAGTATAGAATTCTGAGAAGAGACATTTCAGGTATCAAGGACCACACTAAGTTAAGGATTGCAAATGGTCTGAGAAGGCTTGTTATTTGTGTGGAAAAGTAGGACATAGTTCCAGGGTTTGCACTGAGGGAACTGTTCCATCAATCTTTTGCTTCAAGTGTGGATAGAGAGGGCATAGGGCTATAGATTGTAAAAAACCTGGAAAGCAAGTGGTTCTAGGAACATAAATAGTTAAAGCCCAGAGTGGTCAAGGGCAGAAAGCGCCAGCAAAAATTTATTTTATCCAGCATAGTGACACACCTAGTGTAGATGCTGTTGTAGGTACGCTTTCGATTCTTCAACAAAGTGCTTGTTTTATTTGACACAGGTGCAAGTTTTTCCTGCATATCTAAATCGTTTGTATCTGTCTATGGTGCATGTGTTGAATTTATGTCTATATGTCTTTCTATAAGTATACCATTGGGAAATAGAACCATGCTGAATAGGATCTAGGAATGTAGACATATAGATATAGAAGAAGGTTTTTACTGCAGATTGATAGTTCTGGATATGACAAACTTTGATGTTATATTAGGAGTAGATTGGTTGGCAAAGTACTATGCGGTGATTGATTGCCATAACCTGGTTATAGAGTTTGATTTGCCAAGTAAGGTTAAGCTTTCTCAATGTTGTCAGAACCGGACCGGGGTTTGACCCAAACAGGCTAGGGGTCGAGGGGTCAGACCAGGTTCCACCAGGGGTCGAACCGGGATCACAAAAAAAAAAAAAAAAGGGATAATTTAATTATAAAAGACCAATATATGTGTCATCACTCAATTAAATCTATATTTGGATCAAATTCATCAATTAATTATTAAATAAATATGATTGAATGATTACATTTTATAAATTTATAATAAAGTATGAATAAATATTTAAATTTCTAGTTTTTTATTTTTTATTTTTTTCTATCTGGGTCAACTAGTCCAGGTCGACTAGTTCAACCCTGTTCGACTGCCCAGGTCTTGCCGGTTCATTACGAAAATGAGTCTTAGGCGAGACCTGGCCCGACATTAGTGCCGGTTCCAATCGAACCTGGTTGAACCGGTCGGTCCAGGCTAGTTTTAACAACCATGAGTTTTCTTATAAGATCGATGTTCAAAGACCACATGTGTTGCTTACATATGAGTTGTAGGGAAAGCAAACTATGGCAGCTATGGTGATTAAGGAAAAAGAGATAGATCTTGGACAAGTACTGATGGTATGTGAGTATTTAGATGTTTTCCTGAAAGATCTACCAAGATTGCCACTAGAAAGAGAAGTGGAATTTTGCATCGATTTGGTGCCAGATACTTTGCTTATTTCTAAGACACTATATCGGATGGCTCCAACAGAACTAGCAAAGCTCAAAGTTCTGCTATAGGATCTTATTAAGAAAATTTTTATTAACTTAATGGAATTTTGCATCGATTTGGTGCTAGGCACTTTGCCTATTTTGAGAAACCATATCGGATGGCTCCAACAGAACTGGCATAGCTCAAAGTTCAACTAAGGATCTTCCTAAGAAAAAGTTTATTAACCCAGTGTGTTGCCCTAGGGAGCTTTAGTTTTTTTGTGAAGAAGATGATGGTAACATGCGGTTATGCATAGATTATAGAGAGTTAACCAAGTAACTATCAAGAATAAGTACCTTTCACCAAGGATAGATGACTTGTTTGACTAGCTACCAAAAGCTAAAGTATTTTCGAAGATTGATCTTAGATCAGATATCACCAGCTTAGGGTTAAAGCGGAGGATGTATAGAAAATTGCTTTTAGGACCAAATATAGGCACTACGAGTTTATGGTCATGCATTTTGGTCTTAACAACAGACTAGCCATCTTTATAGACCTCATGAACAGAGTTTTCAGAAAATATTTGGATTCATTCGTAGTAGTCTTTATAGATGATGTTTTGGTGTATTCAAAGTTGATGGAAGAACATGAGGAACATCTTAGATTGGTTCTGACCAAGCTACGAGAGGAGAAGTTATATACAAAGTTTTCCAAGTGCGAATTCTGGTTAGAATAAGTATCTTTCTTAGGACATATCATCAATGGAAATGGTATATGTGTGGATCCTAAGAAAGTGAAAATAATGGTGAAACAGCCAAAGCTTAAGACTATGTCAGAGATCAAAAGTTTTCTGGGTATGGCGAGCTATTATAGAAGGTTTGTAGAGGATTTCTTAAAGATTGCAAGTCCATTAACAAAATTGACACAAAAAGGAGTGAAGTTTGTTTGGAATGACGATTGTGAAAGTAGTTTTCAGCTGTTGAAATAAAAGCTATGACTGCACCAGTACTAGCATTGCCACTAAGTGGAGAGGAATATGATATACAATGATGCTTCGATACAAGGATTAGTTGTGTGTTATACAAGGAGGCAGAGTGATTGTTTATGCTTCTAGACAGTTAAAACCTCATGAGAAGAATTATCCAACACATGACTTGGAATTAGCAGCTGTAGTACATGCCTTGAAGTTGTAGAGACATTAACTATATGGAGAGAGATGTAAAGTGTTCACAGATCATAAAAGTTTAAAGTACATCTTTACTCAAAGAAAGTTGAACATGCCACAAAGGAGATGGTTAGAGTTGATCAAGGATTATGATGTAGATATCCAGTATCACCCTTGTCACGACCCAACAGGTACTTTATACGTAACAGTCTATCGTACACAATATTAAAACTTAAAAATGATTACCTTAGTCACTCGTAAGCTTTTATATTGGTACAAGGCATACGTTCACAACTAGGAGATGCCAGTGGAGATATACAATTTAAGACAATATCGATAGAATGTGCAGACAAAGCTTTCATAAATTAATCAAAATATAAGGTTTTACAAATTCTAAGGGGTATTCCCTGATAATATCATTGTCATTCGTCTAACTAGCTTTCAAAAGTACTTAAGATAACAAGGATTTTCTAGGAAATCTACTAACCAAAACTCAAAATAAATTTCCTCCAAAAGCTCTTAATGCTCATAGTCCTCCTCAAAATCCTAGGAGTAGCTGAAGATAATCCTGCGTCAAAAATCTATTTGGGTGTAATTGACAACACGCTTAATGAGATTCTTACATGATTAAACTCATAAATAAACAAGTTGTAATTATTCAATCATATGAATGCATCAATCATATGCTACACACGAGTAAAATTTACATAGAAACCATACATGATATGGATTTACGCCCTCCATATCAGGGTTAGGGAATGCTTTGCAACAATAGGGGGTCCTTCCGACCATTACACTCTATTTGGGTCCCACTAACCATCACACTCTATCTGGGTCCCAACTGACCACCACTACTTAGTCCCCGGGTTTCTTACCTAAAGCGATCGATCTGGCAAGGCTCCTCCATGAGGTCGTGCTCCCCAAACGTAATAGTTTCCCATGCTAGAGTAAGGTACCTTATCTTTCCGGAACTACGCATAGGAGAAGTAGTGAAAAGTGAAATGCGACTCAACTTTATGCCATGCATGATCAATTTATAATTCAATTCCCGAGTCAAGTTAATTTCTTATTTAAAGGTGATCAACACAATTCTTGCATGCAAACAATAATATTGAAACAACATATTAATCAAACACGATCGGTTTCGATATACTTATGATTTCTTAATCAAGCATGGATTTCACAACACATTCCCATCATAATATCACAACATATTCATTTTTATCTTTTACCTAACTTCTAGTGCACTAACTTACAAGCACAATCCAGAATATAATAAGTGTAAGAAAACTCACTCGGTCATAATGCGATTCTCTTAATCAAAATAATCTTCGAGAAATAGGGTGTTGTATTCTTCATTACCTAAAAAAAGAAATACCGAGATGAGTATTTCAAAGGGTCTTAATTAATTTCTAACTCTACAAAGGTAAATTTACGTCATTTTTCATCTATGGCAAGTTTCCAACATAAAATAGCCATAACTTGCTCATTTTAATTCGGAATTTTGCATATAAGTAGTCGATCTTTACCTACTCAAATGGTCTATCATTTCTAAAGTTATTTTCAATTTTTGGGTTCATATAGGGTCGAATGCTAATCAGATTACTACGAATTTGTTCCAGATTTTATTTCTTATTTCACTTCATCAATTTTTGTCTTACAACCTTCTAATTCAATATATACATTCTTATACTTAAAAGATGACTTCTAAATAACATAGTTAGTTCAAATGCATGTATAATCCTAGTGATGTTGTACAAGAAGAATTTCCACCAGTCTTCTTATGGATAACTAAACTTCCAAATTTTAGGAAAAATTGGTTTTATTGATGGAAACTTGTCTTTGTCAAAAATTTTACAAATGTACTTTTGGATAAAAATTTTCATTCCTTGTTTATCTCATTTCTATACAATCTAAAATTTATTTGCTAATTTTTTTTTAAAACATGGAGCTTTTAAGTTGAAGTTCATGGAGTGAAAATTTGTTATTATAATAAATTATATAGAATGACCTTGTTTGAATTTTTTTTTCCTTTTTGTCACAAAATTTCCTTTATTTTGAAAACATGTGTTGAAGTAATATTTTTCATAACAAAGGATTTTCATTTTGAAATGGTCAAAGTTTATAACAACATCACTATGAAAAGTCATGTACATGAACCTAAAAATAGTAACTTGGACTCATAATTTATGGAGATAAAAACAAAACATTAATGATTATAAGGACAAGAAATTTAATATATGGGAAACTTAGCTTATAATCAAGGCTCCCTGGACTTAGAATGAATAAGTCCCCTAAAACAAAGTAATGACACAATTAAGAGCAAGATAAAAGATGGATGGGAGTCTTAGAATTAGATAAGACTTTCCGGGACTTGAAATAGTTCCAGTCTCCTTATAAAATAAAAACAATATAATCAAGAGCAAAACATTTATAATGGAAGTCTTAGAAATAGGACTAGACTTCTCGGGACTTGAAATAATTCCAGTCCCATGAAAGAAACAAAGGAAAAATAAATAATAAAAATAAAAAAGGAAAACAAAGATCGATATTTAACTAGTCTCTTATGGACTCCACATGTAACCAGTCCAAGTCTAGCTAGGGACTAGACTTATCTCTTGAGAAGAAAAATAAAAGAACAAATAAATAAAAGTTAGCTTTGTTTGTATAAGATCATAAATAATAGTTAAGTTAGTAAGCTTTATGCTTTTATAAGAACAAAGATACACATAACTTTATAAATATAAAGATGGAAATTATTTTAGATGATATCATGAAGCAAAATAAACAAGAGATAGGTAAGAGTTGCAAACTTCATATGATATTGGTTGAATCTAAAGTGATTTTTGAAGTTTAAAAGCTAAATGGAAATTCTTTTTTTTTTTTTGAAAGAAAATGCATAAGACCATAACTAGATACATAAATATAGAAAGTTGGATTGAATGAAATTATAACAAGATAACAAGATACTATCAAGAATACAAATGTAATTTTCGTGCTAACCTAAAGACCCTATGTTTTGAGCATGATAAAGTGAATTTTTGTGAGAAATAAAGCTTGAAATCATCACTATAATTACTAGGATAAGTTGGGAAGTGAATTTATCTTGAAAGATGAAGTAAAAGTAAGTTTTTGAAGTTGAAAAAATGATAAACATTAACCCACCCAAACTGATGCCAACAGCAAAAAATGGAGAAGAAAAAGAGAGAAAAAGAGAGAAAAAATGGAAGGAGAAATAGTGTTGAATTGTGTTGATGTGTGTGTATTTATAGGAGTGAGAAAGAGTTCTAGAGAGCAAAAATAATATATATATATATATATATATATATCAGAAAAACAGATGTCCAACGTGAATAAGAAGCTATGGGAGGAAAAAAAATTGAATTTGTAACATGTCTCATGCACTAAATTACATGTGTAGATTTTAGGTGTAGTTTATAGGTAATATAGAAATAATAAATAAAATATAGGCTATGTTTTTTGCAAAAATTTGTAATAAAAGATGACAAATAGTAATAGAAAAATATCAGATAAGTTACCGGAACTTATAAAATACGCATAAATAGGCTATAAGATATTTTTATGAGCTGAAAAATTTCTATCTGATATTTTATGGATATCTTAGTATTTTCTAGTATGAATTATTGTCAGAATATTTTATCTTATTTTACGCATTCGCAACGGATATAAAAACTAATCCCAAACGATCCGAAACGATCGGATTTTTTGGGCTATCAAATTTTTTTTCTAGGCTTTATACTATTTTGTGAACTGTAATTTAGTTCATCTCAATTTTTAGATTTTTATTTTATATTTTAAGTTCTAAAAGCTATTCAGCTAGTCCACCAGTCAACTCATTCCAACTTCTATAGTTCTAGATTTCTAACACTGAATCTAAACTCTAATGGAACTATCGTAAAAACTTAGGGGTTTATAACCCTGGAAAGGCAAACGTTGTAGCAGATGCTCTAAGTAGAAAAATAATGAGTAATCTTGCAGCTTGATCATGTTTGAGTCATCTGATTGATGATATGAGAAAGATGGATTTGGAGATATTAACTAGACAAGTAGGTGCAAGATTAGCAACCTTGCAACTTCAACCTACTATCAAAGAAAGGTTAAATAAGCTCAAATAGAAGATCTATATTTTAGAGATAAAGAAGAGGATGGATATGGCAAGAGCTGTTGAGTTCTATATTGATGAGGAAGGTATCCTAAGATAAGTGAAGGTTGTGTGTGCCTAAAGGGGATTTGAAGAAGAAATTGTTGAAAGAGGCTCATTACTCTAGTTATTCCATACATCCAGGAGGTAATAAGATGTATCAGGATCTGAAGAAATGAAGAAGAAATTGCATAATATTTATCTAAGTGTCATGCATGCCATTGATTAATATTGAGCACAGAAAGACCAGTAGGAAAGTTGAAGCCTTACAAATTCCTCAGTAGAAATGGAGCACATAACCATGGATTTTGTTTATAGCCTTACATCGGAAAAGAGAAGGGTTTGATTTGGTATGGGTGATTGTGGATAAGACTTACGAAAGTGGCTCACTTTATACCGATTTAAAACTAGATTCAAGTTGGAGCGGTTAGCAAGTTTATATTAAGGAAATAGTAAGACTTCATGGGATACTAGCTCTATAGTGTCGGATCAAGATACCAGATTCGTTTGTAGATTTGGAAAAGTTTACAGCAAACCTTAGGAACAAAGTTATTTTTAGTTCTGCTATCATCCTCAGATAACAAAGTTGAGTGAATAATTCAGATTTTAGAGGACCATGTTGAGAGCTTGTGTTGGATTTTGAAGGAAGTTGGATTGACACTTGCCTTTGGTAGAGTTTGCTTACAAAACAGCTATCAAGCATCAATCGGGATGCACTTATGAGGCCCTGTATGGTAAAAAGTGTCGATCACCAATTCATTAGATGAAGTTGGTGACAGACAGCTGTTTGACCAGAATTGTGCAGGATGCTGAGACAAAGTTAGATTGATTAGACAAAGGCTGCAAGCTGCAAAGCCAACAGAAAAGTTATGCTAATAAACGAAGGAGACCTTTGGAATTCCAAGTAGAAGATCATGTCTTGTTGAAGATTTTACGCCAAGGTGTCATAAGGTTTGGTTTAAGAGGAAAGTTGAACCCGAACGTGGAACCATATGAAGTGTTGGAAAGAATTGGCGATGTAGCTACAAAACTAGCTTTGCTGCCTAGTTTGGAAGGGATACAATATTTCCATGTGTCAATGTTAAGAAAGTATGTTAAGGATCCTGAACAGATGGTGGCTTTAGAACCGTTGGAAGTGCATCCAAATCTATCTATTGTAAAAAGGCCATAAGAATTGTTGACTCTAGGAACAAGTTTTGAGAGATGGATGATCAGATATCTGAAAGAAGATGGATGATCAGATATGTTTCTATTGATGTGGATCTTAGGGTTGGAAGTTTTTGTAGAGATATCTCTTTTAGTGGCTCATTGATTCAAGGACAAACGTTTGGATTTGAGTTTTTAGTATAGGATTCTAATTATATTTAAATATATTTATATGGATTTATTGATTGAGATTAGATTTTTTGAATTATCGGGTTTCTGTGAAAACTTTAGGGTTTTTGAAAAAAGGTTGAATATAGGTATGACCTTACCTTATTTGTTGCTTGTGCTTGTAGGATTAGACATGCATATAAATAGACTAACTCTTGCAGGCTTTTAAATTGTTACTGCTTGTGTTTGCCTATGGTTAGTGAAGACCTGGTAGATAGTGATACTAACACGGCGTCCTGATGATTTATGTGTGAGGTTGTCATGAGTGGACTGTGCTAGCAAAAGGATTTTGGTAGATTAGGTTATGGTGTGAGAATAGTACAAACTGGTCTGTAGGAACTATCTTAAGATCGTTTATATATATTAATAAATACTCTTGTTTTTATCGGGGTCTGAGTCACTCTGGGTTTAGGATTAGTTCGAAATGGTCCTAAATTATGTTGTTTGCAAGCTAATAAAAAATAATAACCTATGGTTATTGCATTTATGCATGTGATGCATATGATCCTATTTGATGTTGTTCATGTGCATGTGTTGTGTGGTATAGCGTACTGGGTGTTTTCGCTCACCCTTTATTTTTTAGGATCTAGAGAAGAGCCTGTGGTGTTCGATCTTTCTGGATATGATATTTACATGGACTATAGGGAGGACGATAGCACAACGAACTATCTATAGACTTTAGTTTTAGATTATATGAATTAGGAATAGTTGGACTATTGAATTATATTATTTACCTTTTTATCAGATTTTGGAGATTCATATTCAAGATATAGCTTTAACGATTTATGTTTTGGATGTTTAATTTGTTGGTCTTTGGATTTTTATGCAATAGTGTGACATGAGGATTTTATAAATATATTTGATGTATTTTTCAATAACCTTTGTGAGTTTTTTTTTTTTTAAATTATTTATGTTATATTTCTGGTTTAGTTTTTTAGCCTTTGCGTGTTCTGTAAAGAAAGAACATGGCAGGTTGTAATACCTTTAGGTTTAGAGCGTTACATTTACATAGATTTATTGAAGTAACAAATATTTATAAGTAATGCATTGATTTAAATCTTAATATCACATCTTCTAAAGAGAGAAAAACAAAGGGCGAATGATGAATAAAAAAAAACCTTTAAAATATTGTAGATGAAAATAGAGTGGAACAAACTATTACATTACAACAGAGAGTGTGTTATAAAACACTAGATTAAAACTACAGTTAAGAACAAGACAGGGGAAGATTAATTGAGAGAAAAGAAAGATAAAAATAAAATAAAAGAAAAAATATATGAGACAGAGAAGAAAGAGTGGAAATGTAAGAAAAAAATGAGTTAAGAGAGAAGTGAAAGGCAAAAACCATAAGAAAGAGATAAGAATAACTATACTATATATATAGATATATATATATATAAATTTATGGCGATTGTATTTGTTGGACATATATTAAAGGGTATCATAAACCAAGAGATACATTTATTAGGAAATATTGAAAGGTTATCGTAAATGAAATGTTACTACACAAAAACTATAGTTAAGAACAAAGACAAGGGAAGATTAATTGAGAGAAAAGAAAGATAAAAATAATGAGAAAAAAAATATATGACAGAGAGAAGAAAGAGTGAAAATGTAAGAAAAAAGGGTTAAGAGAGAAGTGAAAGGTGAAAACCATAAAAAGAGAGATAAGAAGAAACCTATACTAAATCAATATATATATAAATTATGAGCGATTATATTTTTTTGGATATATTGAAAGGGTATTATAAACAAAGAGGTTACATTTATTGGAAAACAATGAAAAGTTATCATAAATGAAAGGGTACTACAATACAAAACCTTTGGAAATTATATATTATAAATAGATGGGATATACAATTTTTCCTCACTAGATTACACTAGTGGATCAGTTAATCATCACCACAAATTGATGGATTACAACAGGAATAGGCCTCTCTCTTTCTCTCTCTAGAATCTCTCTCTAGATTTAGGATAGCCTCTACACTCGTCTCGTACAAACCCTAGGACAATAAAAAGGAATATATATATATATATATATATGAAAACAAAGGGAAATTCATGGGATAAAAATGTTGATGCAGATTAAATAAAGGCAGGCATCATGTGAATTGGTATTGGATTTTGGCATTCCTACGTGGTGGGTACACCAGCCAGCGATGTTGAAGTCGGCCTAAACTGATCTGAGCTCTTAGAAAAAATTCTTCAATTTCAATGTCGTGAGGATCTGCATGTAGGCCGACGGCCTATGTCCTTCAGAAGCCAACATACAGTTCAGAACTCATTTGTTTTGCAAAAAATTCCTTATTTCCATGTCCTCTTCCAAGTATATGTCATATACTTAGGTATCCTTAATTTCAATGTCTTCTCATATATATAATAATATATATTTAGGATCTCCTTGGTTATAGACCCATATGAGTTGGATCTATAACCCAACATTTTTTATTTGTTACGTTTATGTTATGAGAAATTTAAGTGATATTAATATTATGGTGTTTTATAATTTGTTGTATGCAAAAGTAAATTTATTTTATGGATAATTCTAAGCATGTATTAAATGAGGAAAAAATCGATCCAACCAGAACTAGGGTATCTATCTTGTGCCCTATCCCATGTTATAATCATTAATCTATTGTTTCTACAGTCAATTGTTTTAAGTATAAATGGAAAACATTGATCGTCCAAGGCCACTTTTTCGCCATGTGGACATCATGCCAAACTGGTATTAACAATTTCATGTTAGAGTATAAACATAATTATAAGGTGACATAAAGAAAATACAACAATAAAAGTACGCCAATAATATATATATATATATATGCATATATGGTTACGTACATGCTTTATGGGTATTGTGCTACACATGGCATGTAAGGAGTAGCACACAATGATACGTCAAGAATAATCAAGAGAGAAGTGGAATAGGGAGGAGAAGTAGGTGTAGATGTAGGGTTTTTTCTAAAGTAGTTATACATGTGTTGTATGAATCTCGTGCTTGGCACGTGACTTCAGAGTGTTGCTAGGGAGATGACAATTGATGACAAGATGACTTGGTGAGTATGACGAGGAGGAACATGTAATCTCAATGTGTTGAATGTACAACTAATAGGTAAGGGACCTTGAGTAAGTCTTACATGTCAATCTAATAGTTGTTAAACAATTGAGGTGGAAATCACTTGAGTCACCTTGTTTGATCTTTCTAAGCAGTCTTTTCTATAGAATATTGTTTGTCTTTTCTCTCCAAAAGTTGGAAATGAGGAGAATTGACTGGGTATCTATAGGCACTTGGCATGAATGATAACCGTCAGATCACCTCAGTGATTGATGGATGAAATAAAGTAAGCTTAATTCATGGTTATCCTGAATAAGCTCCTCATGGGCTAAAGCTAATAGCCATCTCCTATATTCATGAGCTTACTTGAGAAAGGTTAAATGCGATGAACCGGTATAACAATTCATGTTTCGAGCCCACCAAGTCAAATCTCCTCAAGTCATCCTAATGAATGGAACCAGATTTGCAGGGCCTTATCACCTAGTCCACGAGTTAAGCCAAATAAATAATATATATTTTAAAGCCCCATTACAATAGGCAATATCTATAAGCCCCCAAATTTTTCGATAACGGTTTTGGAATACCAAATCGAAAATCCTAAAGTCTAACCCAAGTTGAAACCGAACCTTAAACAATTTCGATCACGAAATTTCATAAGAGAATTTTCCAAAACAAAAATAGAAAGTTCAATAATCAATCGATTTGAAAATCCGAACATGAAAAGATCTGTCTATCCGATCCCTGAGTTAAACCCTTCAATTTCTATGGCAAAGATGGACTAAACCCTAACTCTAGTTAAACCGGAGTTCAAAAGTCAACAAAGACCAAGACTATCAAGCAATTTCAACTTCGGTAATCTCGCGTTCTCAAAACCTAGAAAACGAAATTAAGTTAGTGGCCTAAAATAGTTCGTAATAATATAGGGTAATATAAAAATATCAGATTCGCGAAATTCGAGTGTCCTTCGGACTCGAACGAGATCAGTCCTCGAAAAGCGTGTCCCAGAGCTCGAAATATTAAAAATATTCTGATAACACCAAAAGACTCGTAATTAAACAAGGATTTCAAAAATATCAGTTTTAGAATTTTTCGGTAACTAAAAATAACAGATATAACTCGTTTACACGTATTTTTATTACTACCAGTATTTTATATGTCTAGTCTACTATTCATAATACTATTTCTACTATTCATTACTATTTCACTATCTCTACTTTTTCTTACACCTATTTCTTACACCTACATATCTATTTTCTTACTTTTTTCATTTCCAATACAACTTTAATCACATCAAACTTTACACATTACTTCTTTTATTACAAAATAAATAAAATAAATCAAAATTCACTTCAAAAATTCTATAAATACCTCCTTCTTCCTTCATTCTTTCACACACTCATTTTACATAACAAAACTCTATCAAAATACTCTCTCAAAATCTCTCTCCAACAAATCTCTCACAAAACACTCTCTACCCATTTCAACTCTTCAAGAAGAAAAATCAAACAACAAACCCATTCATCTCTTTTCAAACCTTCCATAAAACCTTAGGTAAAAGTTTTCTTTCATATATAGTCATCATGTTCACATAACTTAACATGAGTTTAGTGTATGTTTCTTAGACTCGTTGAGTTAAAGAAGCAACAATTTATTCATGTTTTGTTTTTATTCATGTTTCTACTCATTTCCTTATGTTAATATTATGTTGTTATTATTATTGTTATTATTTGCTTCTAATCTAACTTATGTATAGTATTATATGTATATATTTTATTTAGAGCATATAAGCTCATTTGTTATTTATTTATTTCCAAGTCTTGCAATTTATTTATTTACTTGTTTATGCAATTTATTAAGACTAGTCTTTCTAGTCTTAGACTTGTCCATATCAAGTCAAAACAAATTTCTTTTCTTTTCTTTTGGGACTAGTCCATTCTTAGTCCTGGGTTGCCTTGATGAAGTTAAGGCTCCCAATACATGATCGGGATACTTTGATGAAGCTAAGGTTCCCAATGCTTGATTATTTATTTATGTTTATTTACTTACAAGTATTTCTTTCTTTCTATCTTACTATGTTTTATCTTTACTTTTACATTACTACATAATCATATTCATGCATGATTAAGAATGTTGTTGTCTTAAATAAAAATAAAACAAAATAAAAATCGGTTCTTTCAAAAGTAAACTAGATTCTTAATAAAAGGAATCTTTCTCAAAAGATCTAAGTTTTGTTTTTTTCCAAAGGATAAGCTAATCATAATTTCTAAGAGAAGTAGTAATGTGGATTTCTTCGAAATAATATAAAGAATTCTTTTCTTTTAAACCAAATACTCCATAAAGATAAAATTTTTAGTCTTGAACTTAAGAATTTAACTCAACCTTACCTTTTATAAGACTTAAATAGATTCATTATAAACTTTGAAAAATCACATACTATGAAAACGTCTTCAAAAATTCAATTTTATAATTGTTAAATTAAAATAAAGTTTTACTAAGTTCTAAAGTTAACAAATCTTTATTAAGAAAGCTTTTCTTATAAACTTGTCTAAAAAGGTTGTTCTACCATTTAACAAATATTAAGAATAAAACAAGTTTTTCAAACCAAGATAACATCAATTCACTATTTTGGAAACCAACTTAGAAAAATAAAATTTGTCAAGAAAATAAAGTTTTAAAGGTATATCTATTTTCTAAAGAAGGGAAGTAATACAAAAAAAAAAAAAAAAAACATATATTCAACACAACTCCAAATATTCAAAGCTTAAGGAATATTTTGAAAAGCTTATTTTCAATCACTAGAAATAGAGTTGGTAGATAACTTAAAGAACGAAAATTTTTTAAATGAATTTACTTTTGAAAAGTAAGAAAAAGAAATAATAATAAAACATTTACTCATAACAACTCAAATATATTTGTTTTCATAATTCAAAAAGGAGAAATTTTCAAAAGTCTTGTCTTTTAATTCCCTAAAGACAAATTGTTTATGAAATATCAATCTTGAGACAACACTACAAAGATCATGCATACATATGAGTATAAATATATGTCCAAAGGATTTTTCAACTATATATCTATCCATATATTTTTTCTTAAGGAATTTTGAGTAAAGTAAAGTTTGAGAAAGTCATATTTTGTAAACTATAAATTCGTAACTATTTTGTACCATGTTAGTTTGCAACCCAAATGGCTTTTTATGACAAAAATAACCTTAGAAATGGATATATCTTTTCGAGTAAATAGAAAAACGATATACTATAAGCGCAATTCCGAGCTAAAATGACCAAGTTATGGCCATTTTAAGTTGGAATTACCTTCTACGCGAATTTTAACGATCTTATGATATAGTTTTTGATAAGTACCATAGAATCAAAAAGAAATACTCATTATGGGTATTCTTCTTGATTAGGTGAACCCAAGGAGGAGTATTCATACCCGGAGGATTATTTTGATTAGTGGAATTACCGATCGACTCATCTGTAAGAAAGATAGATCCTCATGGCCAAGTGAGTTTATTTCCTACCTTTTTCGTACTTGGTTGTGCTTATAGCTAGAAGCACTAGAAGTAAGAAAAGATGAAATGAATTATGTATGATAATATTGGCTGAAAGAATGTTAAGCATACCGAGGCATGAATCGTTGTTAATTAACTTATGTTTTGTTATTATTCTGTTGGAGTGTGTGCAAAATTCTGTGATCACCTTTAAATTACTTTAAACATATACTATAAATTATATTAATTGATTCATGCATATCACGTAGTTAATATCATTGCATGAGTTGCTAATCTCAATGGGACAAGAGCTTAGTAGCTGGGTGTGCAGCAGCCAGAAATCTACAAGATGGGCGATAGGTGCCTGAAAGAACTATTTCGTGATGGCTAGTAGGAACCTGAAATAAACTACATAAGTTGGATTTTGAGTTGGGTTTTAAAGAGCCTGGAACACCTAACCCGGAATGGCGGGGTAAATCCATTCAAACATATGATTTCCAGTAGATCATATGTATTGCTTGATCACGTGTTTGATGCATTCATATGCTTGTTAATAACTTGTTTGAAATTATTGATACAAGTATGTTGATTCAGAAATATTCTCACTAAGCTAGTTATGCTTATACTCCGATAGACCTTTATTGTAACAGGACAATATCTTTTATGCCCGATGACTTCATATACTCAAGTGGGGTGATGTCCTAGTAAAGCTTATGGAAATCTTTTGAAGATCATAGGTTAATTATCCTTTAATATCTTTTGGTGTTAGTATTATTTTGTTATGGGAAAGATTAAGTTGTTATTATGATTGTTTGGAGAATTATAAGGGAAAAACCCCTAAGATGATGTAAAGATTATATTCTATTAATGATAAATTTGATGTTTATTTAGATTCTTGTATTGCTATATTTACTATCTCAAACTATACATCCCACTGGTGTCTCCTATTGTTGTGATAGACGCCTTACATATGGTATTGAAAACTTTCGCGTGACTTTGGGAAGTCATTCTTAAGTTTTAATACCGTATGTGGTGGACTGCCACATTTAGGGTACCCTTTGGGGCGTGACAATATCAATTGTCTCAAATGCACTTGTGACAGGTGGAGAAGTTATTAAGCATCGAACACCACTAGTAATGATAGACAAGTGTTTAATCTTTCAAGATAGAATTTTAGCAGCATCTTAGTATTTCTATTCAATTTCCTTTTTTCTTTGTCAAATGCAGAGGGACTTGAGGTATTTATAGCGCTTTGCTATCAATATCATCCCTTGGATCATGTTGACAATTAACGGCCAAGTTGAGTCTTTTTTAGTACATTAGCCATATTAAGAAATGTTGGATGACGGATAGGTATATCTGACGGGTCTTAATTTAAGACCATCGTACTAAAACTCTTTTGATCATCCCAATAACTAAACCAGACTTGCTGAGCCCTATTACTCAGCTTGCAAATCAAAGCTAAATAATTAAATAATATATTATATATATATATATAATTTAAAGCTCATTTACAATATATATTAACAGAAAGTCGATGAAAGGACAAAAAAAAAAAAAAAAGAGAAAATCGATGAATATGCGACAAGGATACTCGAAATGTCAAACGCACCTTTCTTATTGGAATTAATAGATCTTTAAATTATTTTATGCATAGCCCTAGAGGGGAATAATCAAATGGCTGGCTAGTGGTGGTTCTACCAACTTGTTTATCGACGGAATATATAGCTGAGTAAAATACCTCGGATTGTACAATTATTGTTTAAATTATTCGTAGATAGATTCCTTGACTACATTAATTGGAATCATCACTTCTTCTTACATCCACGCCGTCTGGATTTAATAAATTAATAACACAGAGTATGCATATACATATACGATAAAAGGATGAATGTGGCAGTAATTTTGGTGAGTGTCACAAGGGATTTCTCAATGAATCGGAGTTATTATTTAGTTTTCCACTTCTGTTTTTATTTTTAGATGCAACAAGACAAAAGTTATTCCTGCTTTAAATTATATTGTTGCTTCGGTGGAGAAATTGTATTATCACTAATTGAAATCTCTTTTCTGAACTTATATTTTTAAAAATTTAATGTATAATAACATATTTTCTATATTATAAGTTTTATCATTTATCACTAATTGAACTAATGGAGGACTTAAGAAATTTGAACAACTCTATTACCTATTTTTTTAAGAGTTTTGGCTTAGTGGGTGGCAAATAAGGTCCAATAAAATTATCCTATACAGTTATATCCTTCAACAAGCTTACCATTATGCTTCTTTAGTTAGTTTTTTCTCTATTAAGTTCGTTATGATTATTAAATCCTTATAAATTTCACCCACTAATATTGGATACATCCCCATTATATTTTACTATAATCTTTATAAATATTATTTACTACTGCTTGTAAAAGAGAAGCCCTTGGAACCATAGCCCTAATTTCACCTATCACGGATACTTATTCGTGCATAAATTGACTATTCTACTACTCTAATCCCTCTCTAAACCATCATTGTTTTCTCTATTTTGATGATTACTCAATCACAATACTAACCTCTTATGTATATATGTAAAGCACCTAGATGCATACCGCATACATACAATGAACTTCTAACGTCTTCATTTTGGCGAAACATTTTGGAAGGGGAGTAATTGCATAGAATCTTTGGGGAGAAAAGAGCGGAGAATACAAATAATGGATTTTAGGTGTTGGAAATTCATTTATTTAAGTATCTTATAAGTTGATATATATATATATATATATATATGTATATTTTTTTTTCTCATCACAAATTTTACATTTGCAATGTCAGATATGTGATTTATGGGAGGAAAAAATTCTCAACACAAAAGCCCTATAGTTTGCTTTTCATCGTTATGTAGTGATACTTGATTTCACAACTAGCTGGTTATATCCATAAGAATTTGAACGAATGAGAAAAGGATATTATATTGTGGATAGACTTTTTTGCTGCAATAAGTTATAATTTCATGGTTATACCCTAAAATAAACAAAAACCTATACTTATTACATTTGAATTAAAGGAAAGAAATGCTAATGTACCATTTCGATCTAAACATAAAGTATATTTTGAACTAAAAGGCTTAAGGTCATCTAGATAATGTATACTTTGCAACTTTAATGAAAGTCGGAGTACTTCCAGTTTCTTTTCTTTTTTTTTTTTCATTTTGAATTTTATTTAGATAAAGGAAAATTAGTTTTGGAAGCAATGCCCCTAATCAAATAACAACAAAGAAACAAAAGAACTAGGGGGATTAAACCTTGTGAATGTAACAGAAAAGCCTTTTTAAGCCTTAAGAAGCTAACCAATGAAAACAACAATTCACCCCACAACTTATTTGTAAGAACTCTACAGTATTAAAAAATAGACCAAGTCTGTAATCTCAACGGCTACTAGATTAATTCGCCATGTACAAGTTTTAGATTTTAGTATGCTTTGGATAAATAATCGATGAATTTGATTCAACAATCAAAGAATTCCATCCTTTTCCTTGTGCATGCAACTAGCTTTCTTTCATTGCCAACACTTCTGTTACTACTACCGATCTACAAGAAGAAGACATTGCTTCAATCAAGTCACCTTAAAAATTTCAATGAAGCAACTCATACTAGCTTGATTTCATGAATAATTCGTTGCAATTGATATTTCAAATTTCCTCTTTCTGGTGGCTTCCAAACTTCATCTTTTCTCTCATGATAATTAAAATTATCATTCTCATAAAATTTGTGTCTTCAGAGTTGAGGAGCTAGTGAAATCCTTCTAACAGCATTCCAAGAGTTGGAGAAATAGAGTTGATATTGCATTCGTTCTAAGTCTTCCAAATGTACCGTAAATTAAGTGCCATCTTATACACTTCTTCCTTTTGATGCGGGCAATTTTGTTGTTGATAAAAGTCATTTCTCAATCTCATTCACAAATGTAAATCAAATTGGAGACTTAGAATTGCAAGCCAAATGTAATGAGTCCAATGATGATGAAGAAAGATATGATTTAGTAATTTTTCATCTTGATAGAAATTGCTAGCCTTTATTATTATGTATCAATGGCCACTTTTCGTCAAGGGCCCTTTGGGCCTAATTTGACCTCACAATCTTGTGGGTCAACCTCTCAGCCCTAAATATAACGAATCCAGCAAGAATCAATAGTTGCCTCATATGGTTGAAAGAGGAAACTAACTTATTGGACCCCTTAACTACCAGAAAGGGAAAGGACTACAACTTTCCTAAAAAGAGGATATGCTTATAGTATGATTAGTAGGCACCTATCAAAAATAATAGGAGGTACCTTCCTAAATAAGCAGAAGGAACTTTTCTACAATGAAGGTAGTTCACTTTATTAATCAAGAAAAAGTACCACCATATAAGCAAAGTTTAATCAGACTCCTACTAGGTTCGCGTTCTCAACTATTATTCACATTATCCTACTATTACACGTCTTTATCCACCTAGTGACTTAAGCATTAGATTAGTCATGTCGAGCATACTTCTAGCGCCCAATAGCCGTGTTTGTCTTGCAAACCTAGTGACTATTAGCCTTGCAACCCCAACTAAGTCGAAGTGGAGTGGGCCAGTGCTCCAAGGGATTTATAGCATATCACCCATCATCATATCATCAACAAAAACTTAGTCTTTAAGATATTTACAACCTAAATTCTTATAAACAAGAAGCTAAAAAGAAAATTGTCATTAAAATAGGAAAAATGAAACAAAACAAAGCAAAGGTCTTTTGACATGGAAGTCATTCTCATCCCTCAATTCTTGGTCTAGTCCCTAGGATTAGCTTCGATGTACCTTGGTAAACTTATTTGTTGTCTTTCAAATAAGAATCTGGAAATTTGGCCCAATTGTGCGTCCAATTTGTGAATGGCAGCTAAATGATTTCTCAATATGATGTCTATCCCTTGCTTCAGAAGTCTTGATGAATTAAGGAATTAATTCTTCCAAGCTCTGCTTATTCTGAGACACACTTGATCTTTGACTTTGTAACTTTTGGAAATTAGGTGGAGGAAAATTAGAATTTTGAAAATTGTTATTATTGTTTCATATAAAGTGTAGGTAGCTCCACCAACTAGGGTTATAAGTGCTACTATAAGGATCATTTTATGGGCCATTGTAATTTCCAACAAACTCTGTACTCTCATGCATAACACCTTCAAGATTGTGTAACCAATTACCCTTTAACACATTTCCTTGTCCAGCACTCATGGTCAATCTATCTATCTTTTTGGATAAGGCCTCTACCTTATGAGTCAAGGATGAAACAATATCCAATTCAATAACACTCTTAAGCATCTCTCTTCTAGCTCTAGTAGAAGACCACTGATAATGGTGGTTAGTCATATCATTAAACAACCGAACACATTCTTTCGGATTTATTGTTCAAACTTCCCCATACTGCCACATCAATTAGCTCTCTAGTCCCATAATTTTATCCATTATAGAATGTTTGGGCTTTAGTTCACTTAAGCAAACCATGATGTGGACATTTCCCTAGCAACTCTTTCCATCTCTCATTTGCTTTATAGAGTTTCTAAGTCAAGTTGATGGAAAGAACTCATATCAGCTCTCAACTTAACAGTCTAGATGGGGCAAAGTACTTCCCCATGAATTGTTCAACCATTTGTTGTCATGTAGTGATGAATTGCCTAAGAAAATTGTTTAACCACTTTTTAGCATTACCCTAAGAGAAAATGAAAACAATTTAGGGTAAATGGTATCATCAAAGGCTCCATTAGTCTTAAAGATGTCAAAAATCTTTAAGAACTGTTAGAGGTGAGTATTGGGATCCTCATCTTTCGATCCATCAAATTGTACATATTGCTAAACCATCTAAATAATATTGGGTATTATCTCAACCATAGTCTTAGGTCTTTGAGGATTCACTCTCATCAAGATATTATTCTTCCCATCAGCTCCTCATTGAATTCATTTCCTCCAAGATTCACCTAATCATTCCTATTGGCCATTTCTTCAATGAAAATTTTCTTTTCCTAAGCTAAACATTTGAAAATTCTTCCTATCCTTTGGGGTTTTGGATAAAAGGGAAACAAACTAGATGAGTGACTCTTAGTCATAAATCTAAAGAATTTTAATACACAAAAATTAGTTCTACAACTGAAAAATACAATTAGCTACAATAAAAGAACTAACAAACCAACTATACAAAAATTAATTAATAGCTATTTTACGGATAAAACAACTATGTACAATATGCTACAACTATTACACACATTATTTACACAAACATAAAAACAAATAGTTATGCTAAAAAAGAAATTCAACAAAACTTATTTACAAAAAAAAAAAAAAATTGTATGACAACAAATTATTTACAATTACTAAAGAATTCTACATTACAACTATAAAAAATATAACGTTCAACTATTTACAAAAATTAGTACTACACATCTATTTACATCAAAAACAAAACAAAATACATATAGAAATCATAACTATACAATATTCATGCAATAAACAGAACAACTATTTACAAAAACAATACAAAACAATTAGTTATTTACACTATAAACAAGATTAGCAACTAGAATTGTAGGTTTAGATTTCAAATAGCGTTGCATTGAGCTTCATTAAAAACAAATTCAATGGTGATCCTAAACAAAGGCACCATAAAACTTGGTTAGTTCGAAAGACACGAAGAAGCTTTAAAAATTTATAAAACGCTAATGTTTTCAATTCAATTTTGGTCACTATCAATTTAGTTAAGTACATCTACTGAAGTAGCATAGAGCACAATAGTTCACATTCCTTAGGTATTGTTAGTATCTACCGTACTCATGTTTAGTCTAATATCTACCTAAGAAAAATTCAATAGAACATGAAATGCAAAGATTTACAAATTAGTCTAACATTTACATATCTAAAATTACTTATATACATGTTCTAATAGTAAATTCCAAAAGACAAGTTTAATTGCAAGGAAATAACTTAGATCATGTTTCACTAAGTTCCTATCATGTGATTTCTTAAAATGCAATCTCAATGAGCTCTTTGATGAGCAAACTTATACTGTCAAATTCACTAAGGTTTATTAATGCATCTCTCGAGTGTCATTAACTTCTAAATCTAAAAAAAAACAACCAAAATCTCTTCACAAGCCATTAGCAATTTAGATTTGCATTCATTTCAAAAATCCTTTGATTAAAAAGTACTTTTAGTGAATCCCTAATCAAGTGACAGAAAGTTTCATCACTTTTATCTTTAGAAATTATGAGCAACCTCATTAATAGCTTATAACTATTCGAAAAATTATTTCTTCATCTATTCAGTTGAAATTGAACATGAATTTACATGGTTCACACACATAAAAAAAAGTTCAAGCTATTAATTATAAGTACTCAACAATATTCAATTATTGCACAATTGAAATCTCACAAATCAGGTCTTATATCCACAAAACCTAGATTTAAACAATTATTTCCCCATGGATTTTAGCAAATTAAAGCACAAATTTAAGAGAAATAATTGAGAATGAAGATAGAGATCACCTACTGAAGCTTAAAATCTTGCAATAAACTTGAAATTAGCACTTGAATTCACCAAAAAGAGTTGGAATTCATAGTGAAATAGAGTATCTCTCGCTAGAAATTCTATCACTACTCTACTTTATTCTACTAGTATATTACATGTTATGATTATATGGTACATTCCCCTTTACATTCTACTAAGCATGCCTATTTATTAGCATCAATCATGAAAATAATAAAGATTTTATTACTGATGTGACAAATTCATTATAACAAACATTATCAGATTTTCCATGCGCATGTTGGAGATTGCATCAAGGGTAAATCCATGGTGAGATTGTTGGCACCAATGGAACTGCATTTGCCTCTAATTCTTTTCTTCTTTGTTCACGCCTTACTTAGTCGAGATCATAGGTGTTGACCACGAGTGCAATTTGAAGCGTAGTTGGCTTGTTTGCATTATCTTCAAGTGCCATCAATTTCAATCACAAAGGTGCAATCCATGCATCTATTGCTTGTTTTGTTGTTTTTACTTCAATCTTCAATCAAATCTTCTTCATTATGTCTTTAAGGCTTAAAGGAGCTGAAAACAACAATTTAAACAATAATAGCACAATTTCATGGGGATTTTGTAGAATAACTAAGAAAACCAAGCACAAATTCCCTTTATTTGAATAGAGTACATATTACTTATCACTGTATCCAAGTTTGTAGATGAAAGAAACTGTAATATCAAAGTAAATGTTTTATAAAGAAAGGCAAAGGTGTCGTTTAGTTCAAACTAGGAGCGTTTTATGGTCAAATTATGGATTTTGATTATGGTTTATCACATGGTAGACATGTGATGAAAGATGGAAAGTCACAGCTTGAAGGCCACATTGAAGGCTACCGACCTTGGCTTCCATGCTACCGATATATGTCCTTTGCCCCACTAGTGTTAAGCCACCCGACATGTTCCAGAATTTGACCCAAGAGCAAATGGCTACCAGCTTTCACACCTTAGCCGCCAGCCTTTATTACAAGGAAATTGAAAGGGTTTTACATGTCTTCTTTATATCCTAAGCTTTCCTCTTCTTCAAACTCATTCCCAGCCTATAGTAATTTCTCAAAACTCTCTCTGTCTGTAATCCTTGCTTCAAAGGAGATCAAGAATCAAGATCAAGATGAGTTGATCTCTTGAATTTATTAGAGATTTAACAGAAAGAATCACTCTCTAAAGTGTTGTTTTGATTTCAAAGGGAGAATTGGAGAGAAACCCTGAGCATGGTTGGTGCGTTGAGTTCTATAATCAAAGGAGGTTAAGATTCCCATATTCTAGGTAAGTATGAATCCTTCTCTATTTGCAGTGATGTAAAAGAGTTCTTTTCTGAAGTTGTTTGGATTATATTGAAGTGGAATTTGAAGAAAAACCCTAGTTCTTGTGGGAGACTTGTGTCTTTGCAATCAAGAGGACTTTAAGATTCAAAATTTATGGGTATGTCTGAGTCTTTTCTTTTTTTTATGGGATTATAGAAATGATCATGTCTGATTTTGTTTGAATTATATTGTAGGGAGTCATAGTTAAAGTTTAAGAGAATTTTTGTTCTGTTAGAGATTCTGTTATCAAAGGTTTAAAGTGTGTATTAGTTAGGGTTGATAGTTCTTTTCATATTAGGGTTTATGTAGTAAAGACTAAAGATATAATTTTGTTTTTATGAAATCATATTGAGAATGAGAAATTGTTTATGTCATCAAGTGTTTTGGTGAATTAAGACTAATGCTCCTAAAAGAGATTTTAGGTACGACCTTACTTTACTTGTTGTTTGTCCTTGTAGGTTTAGAATTATAAATTGACCTAAATTTTATCTAGCTTAAAATTGAAATTTTTTGTTGCTTGTGCTTGGTTGTGGTTAGTAAAGACCAAGTAAACTATGATACAAACACGGTGCCCTGATGGTCTATGTGTGAGGTTGTTTCAAGTGGACTCGTGTATAGAAACGATTTTGGTGGTTTAGGACGGGGTACAATTACGGTACTTCAAGTGTGTGGGATATTCTCAACACCATATATGTATATATACCTATTTTTTATATGATTGTTTTTAGGGAGGCATGAGTTACTCTAGGTTTGAGACTAGTCATGAATGGTTCTAAACTATGTTGTATGCTGATTAATTCAAGATAATAAAATGTATGTGTTGCATTAGTTATTAAGTTGTTTGTGAAACCGTTTAATGCTTGTTCATGTGCATGTGTATGTGGTGAGGCATAATAGGCCTTTGTGCTCATTTTTTAAAATTTTTCAAGAATAGATGAAGATCCGATAGTGTTTGATATGTTAGGCTATGACATTTATGTAGATTATGGGGAAGATGATAGTGGACTTTGTTATCCTGCTGACTCCTAGAGATGTTTTAGATTTAAAGATAGCTATTGGAAGACATTATGAAGTTTTCTACATACTTTTATGGATTTTGGAAATTTTATAGGTTTTCATTTCTGATGTTTTAAGTTTGAGATGTGTTGACTTTAGTTTATGCCAACTAAATTTTTAGAGAGTATGATCATATTATTTATAATTGTGGATTAGTGGATTATAATAGCCTTAGCATGTCTATCCTTAGTAAAGACACGTGGTGTGTTATGATATCTTCAAGTTAAGGCATTACAAAAACGTTGCTCGTATAAATCCCTAGATTCTACAATAATTCTTAAGTTCAAACCCTATAACCGGAAGTCAAGCGGAAACCCTAGTCAACAAAGCCTATGCCAATACTCGAAAGTTTAAATCTGGCAATCTCGTGCTCTTAAACCCTAGATAGCAAAATTGAGTTAATGATCTATAATAGTTTGTGGCAAGATAAGAAAGCTTAAAAATATCATATTCGCCAATTTCTAGTGTCTCTTGGATTCGAACGAGATTAGTTTTCAAAAATCATGCCTTGGTACACCGAACAGTAAAAATATTCCGTTACTACTGTTAGACTCATAATGATGTAAGGAATCAAAAAATATCAGTTTCATAATTTTTTTATAACTAAAAATTAAAGATATCGCAATTATATGCATATTTTCTTTACTACTGGTAACTTATTAGTCTTGTTTATTATTCATTGTCCTATCTTACTATTCATTACTATTCACCTATCTCTACTTTTCCTTACTACCTATTCTTACTACCTTTATACACCTATTTTCTCACTTTTTATTTTTCTGATACATCTCTAATCAAATCATATCTTACATATTAATTACTTTTCCTAAAAAATTACAATATTTAATAATTTCTCTCCCTTTCTTTCTCTATGGTCGGCGTAAACCCTCTCTCTATCTCTAATTATTTTTTAATTTATTTTATTACACCTAATTTCCGTTTATCTTCAACTATAAATATCATCATTCCCTCTACTTCTTTCACACATTTATTTCACATAACAAAACTCTCCCAAATTCACTCCACAAATGCACTCTCTATAAATCCTCTTTACCAAGATTCTATAACAAAACTCTCCCAAAATCCTTCTCTACATAAATCACTTACAACGTATTACAACCCACATAATACCACACTCATCTATCATCTTCCTTCAACACAAAAACACTAACAGGTAAAACTTCCAACCATTTATTTTTACCCATGCCATGTAACTTAGCATGACCATGGTGTTGTTTCTTGAAATTCATATGAGTTGTAGAAGCAATAACATGTTCGTGCTTTGTTTTTGCACATGCCAAGAAATTCCAATTTTATTATCTTGTTTTTATGATTATATCATGTTGTTATTATTGTTATTATACTTCTAACCTAACCATTTATATATATTATTATCTATAAGTATATATATATTATTTCTTAGAGCCTAAAAGCTTTCTAACTTGCTTTTATTATTCTTAATGCTCTTATTATTGCTTTTCTTTTCTTTCTTTTCTTTTTCTTTTGGGACTAGTCTATTCTTAGTCCCGGATTGCCTTGATGAAGCTAAGGCTCCCAATACTTGACCGGGTTACCTTGATGAAGTTGAGGTTTCCAATACTTGATATTATTATCTTGCTTACTATTTTGCTTCTTATATCTTTCTTATATTTTCATCTTTTCATACTATATACTCATATACATGCATAATCATAATGATATTGTCTCAACAAAAATTAAGAGAAAATTTTCTTTAATAAGGAAAAATGAAAACAAACTTTCTTAATGTATGTGCTTGTCACAAAATCAAGATTTTGCTATTAAACACGTAGAAAAGATATTTTTCCAACTTCTTTTCAAACTCATCAAGATTTTTCTTAAACGACAATAAAGTCGATTTTCTCATAGAAGTTAGCTAACAAAACAAACATTTTCTCTCATTATGATAAGTCGCATAAAGTTTATTAAAACTTAGTAATAATAATTCTTTGATAAATAAACTTTTCTCAAAAAGCTCACTTGTAGGATTTTCACCCATTCCATAATAAAAAGCAATAACTAGACTAAGTTTTATAAGTTAAGATAAAATCAACTCACTAAATTATAAACTCACTTTGAAAAATAAAGGGTACCAAATTTTTAAATGATACAGTCGTTTTCAAAGAAATAAAAAGAATATAAAATTGATAAATTTCAAAAACAATAGGTATTATCAACAACTTAAGAAAATAATGAAACATGATTTTCCTTCCAAGAAAAATTGGTAAAAGATTTAATAGACCAAGTTTTAAAAGCAAAAATTATTTTTGAGTTAAGAAATGAAAATGTAAGAGGCAAAAGATTTGTTGATCAAAAGCATTTTCTTTTAAGAGGAGAAATATATACAACAAAAATTATTATAGGTTATCAACAACCTAATAACAATTTTGGAAAATTCATTTCTTATCACTAGAAGTAAAATTTTGTAGAAAATTAAAGTTAAGAAAAATTAACTTATTTTAGAAAAGAAATGGGAAAACAAAATGAAGATGTACTCATTCATAATAACCCGAAAGATTATAAAGTTCTTTAAAAAAATATTTAGAAAAGAAATTATTAAAATTCAAGTTTTCAACATCATAAGATAAATTGCTTTATGAAAAATAATCGTTGAGACAACACCATTAAATTTTTCATAAAATATGAATCTATAAATATGTATCCAAAGGATTTTTCAACCATATAAGTATTTATATTTTTACTAAATGATTTTTGGAATCATGAAAAGTTTGAAAATGATGTTTTAAGGGGTGGGAATTTTGTGGAAATTCTGTACCGAGTTTTTCGTGACCCAAAACTTTTAATGATGAAAATAAACTTAAACATAGATAGATCTCTTCGAGTAGGTAGAAAAAGGTATATAATATGTAAAATTCCAAGTTAAAATGAGCAAGTTATGGCCATTTTAAGTTGGAATTTCTCTCTATGCGAATTTTGACGAACTTAGAGAAATAGAATTACAAGTTTGAGTAGAACTTTCAACAAATACTCATTTTGGGTATTTCTCTTATTTAGGTAGCTTGGAGACCAAGTTCCCATGTCCCAAGGATAATCTTGACTAAAAGTATCCATGCAAATGGCCAAGTGAGTTTATTTCTTATATGCACTTATGATTTTGCTTGTAAAATTAGTGGCATTAAAATTAGAAAAAGATAAAATGAGAAAATGTGCATGTGCTTTATATACCTGGTTGAAAGTATGATTAAGTATATCGAGGTGGGAATTGTTTATAATGAATGTTTGATCTGGTATAAGAATGATTGTCTACAAATTCTATGATCGCGTATGAAATATTTAATCATGCTGTGAGTACTTAATTAATTTGAATTCATGCATATCATCGGATGAGTTCATTACATTTACTACTATATCTTTGGTGGGACAAAGGCTTAATAAGGAAACTCATAGAGTCTGTAAATTCTATAAAGCAGCACAGGGTCGTCTGCAATTAAATGGCGGTGAGAAAACATCTGACAAAAACATATCTGGCAACTATGTAGTAGCTTGGAAATAGACTACAAATAAGTTGGATTATATTTTTGAAATTAAGGTAGTAGCTATAATAAAAGCTACCATGGAATTATGTTTATGATAACGGCTTATACGGTCTAGAACACCTAATCCCAAATGGAGGGTAAATCCATTCAACATATGATTTTCGAAAAATCATATGTATTGTTTGCTCATGTGCTTGTGCATCTCATATGGTTGCTTAAATAAACTTGTTTTGATTATTGGATGTCGAGTGTTTAATGGTGGAAATAAATCTCACTAAGCATGTAGCTTATACCCTGTTAGATATCTTTTGCAATTCTCATACCTTTGGTTGGAACCAAGGGGTTATTTTACCCACCTAATGCTTTCGAGCCAAGATCTTTTGGATAGAAATATAAGATAGAATTAAATGTGGAATTCCAAAAGAAGTTTTAAAAGTGTAAACTATTTCAAGATAGACTTCATTAGACTTAGCTATCTTTGATAGGGGAATGCCCTTAATGTTGTAAAGACTCTTTATAAGTTTTTATGAACCTTGGTTATATTGTTATGATTTATTTTCTTAATTGCTATTATGTATAACTACTTAAACCGCATGATCCAATGTTTGGTCCACTACGATCGTGAAAGTACACCTTACACCCAATATCGAGACTTTTGGGATGACTAAGGTTGTCAAACTTAAGTCTTAATATTGAGTGTGGCGGATTATCACATTTAGGGTACCCTTTGGGGCATGACAGCTTGACTATGGATTAAAATATGATCATGTCCTAATTCAATGTGATAATACTAGTGCTATAAATTTGACTAAAAATACGATCCAATACTTATGGACTAAGCATATCGAAATTTGATATCATTTCATTCAAGATCATGTTTTAAATAACAATATTTGCTTAGAATTAGTTTACACAAACAATCAAATTGCTAATATTTTAATAAAAACCTTAGGTCCGAGGGCATGATCATGCAAAATGCGCTACTTTTCAAATTTTCATTTTATCTACATCATGATATTAGGTCAATAAAACTTGTTAAAGATAAGTTTGATCTTAAGTAAACTCATTCACTTCATTTTCATGCTTTGTCATTTCAAAGGAGCCTCTTCTATTTTCTAGCAAGTGGTTGGAACTCTTTTACAACAAGTTTAGACCTATTTCTTTGTCATAAGCGAACAATTTCAACAGGTCCGAGCTCCTTAAAAAGTGATCAACACCTGTTTTGCTCATGATTGGTTTATCACTCCTAGTGATCCAGACCCCTTCCAACTATGGATGTAATCAAGCCGGTTCTTATAACTCAACCTGCCCAACCCCATAAATACCATATGAGGTATTATCCTATAGGGTTTGAAATGGGTGTTGAGACTTTATGCTAAACCAACACATCTTCTATTATCCCTCTTAGATATCTAGTTGTTTTATCGGCTAATTGAAGACTCATTCTAGTAGCCTTCGGTTCTCCTAATCCCATCTTTTTAAAAACATGCTATATGGCATCAAATTTATACTAGCTCATAAATTAGCTAAAGCTTTCTCAATAAGTAAATTTTCAATTTAACAAGGGATGAGGAAACTACCTTGATCTTCATTTTCCTTAGGAGTTGATTATGGACAACCGCTGAACATTCTTTCCCAAATGTTATCATAGAAATCTTTTCCAGCTTCCTTTTGTTTGAAAGAAGCTCCTTCAAGAATTTTGCATATTTGGGCATTTAAGAGAGACTTCCACTAAAGGGAGATTTATGTGAAGTTGTTTAAAGAGTTTCAAAAATTTTTGAAACTATTCTTCATCTTGTCTTCTTAGCCTAGCTGGATAAGGAAGTGGTGGTTTATAAGGCTTAACAAGGGATGTATCCTTCTTTCCCTCTTCCCTTTTTCCTCTTCTCTCAATCACTTCACCTATTTTTTTTTTTTTTCATAACCTCCCCTTGTTCATCTTCTTATTTTTCATTACCAGAAACTTTCTTCTCTCTCTCTTAATTTTTCTCTATTCTCTCTAAATTATGAAACTCTCTCCCACTTCTCAAAGTAACTGCTTGAACCTTCTCTTGAGCTCTCCTACTTTTCTTGAGTTCATTTGTAATTCTAAATTCTTGAAAGAGTTTGCATGACCTTTAAGCATTACTTCAATTTTTTTATAATAAATCTCAAAATTCTTTATAAAGGAGAAAAATAACTCCCCCATGTAAGATTTTTGCTAATGAGACCCAAAACATAAATATCCTAGCTACTAGTACGGATGTGGATGGTAAAAGTTTGAGTTTTGCTGATGACTTCAAGCCATGTCTGACTAAGTTCACGAGTAACTTTGATTAGAAACTCCATAAAGGGTTTCATATGGCCGAGAATAGTGCAGATAAGAGCTCCTTGCTGCCTCTTCACAACTCCTCAGCAAGAGTTCCTCAATTTCTTAAATAATGCTTGTAATTTCACTTCCCATATGTGTCAAAACCAGAAAAAAAAAAATAAAAGCAAAACAACAAATTAAAAAGAAAAGGCAAAAATCAAATGAATTAAAGCAATATGCAAAAGTGACTAGATTAATAGATTTGAAGTTTTCAAATAGTGCTTCATTGAGCTTCATTAATAAATTCAATGGCGATTCCTCAATGTCGCCAAAATATTGGATCTATTCTTTGCAACACGAAGTTTTTCAAAAATGATTTTTATATAAAATGAAGTACTAATATGTTCTATTCAACTTCAGTCACAACTACAATTTAGTCAAGCATACATACCAAAGTAGTGTAGAAAATATGAGATCGTATTCCTTGAGGATTGTTAACATCTATCGCACTCGCTTCTAATCTATTATCTAGCCAAAGGAAATTTAGCAAGACATGGCAAACAAAAATTTAAAGACTAAGCCAAGATTAATTCTATTTATATGATGTGCCTAAAAGTTAGGCAATCCACCAAGCAATCAAAATCTCACAACAATATGCTCTGATACCAAGCAGATCATATGCTAAGAGCGCTCTGATACCAAATTATGATGTGCTAAGAATAATGATTTGTTCCAATACCAAAAAGATGATATTTTCATGGTTTATATATCAGATATAATGGAAAGAAAAGGATATGAACAATGTTGACAACGAATATTGCGCACCGAAATCAACATGAACTACACTCTCTCTCTTTTGATATAACGCACAAATAAGATAAAATGGTTTGTTCACCACAATCACAAAAATTGATAAGAACTATGATATCTCGCCAAGATCAAATTGATTGATAAGAGAATTATTTGTCAAAGAAAAGAATTTATTCATTCACTAATTTCAAAACTGGTTTGTTCTCAATACAAAAGGGGTATTTATAGTAGTTCCCCAAAGATCGAAATTAATGACAATTAAGATGAAATAACCAATAATAAATACAAAAATAAAGACGACAATAACTACTAATAAAGAAGTCTAATAATAATTATAAACAATAAAGACTAAAAACTGAAAGATATCATGACATGATGAGAAAGGCTGCTGGCCTTGCTTGGAATGTCGCCGGCCTTGCTTTAGAACGCAGTCGACTTTGATATGAAGGGCACCGACCTTAGATGGAAAAGCTGCTAGCTTTGAGGCGGCTTACAATGTAATTTGCTAGTCTTTCATTTACTTCAACAGCTACATCTCAATTAATGGTAAATTAATGCACATTATTCTCACGGGTTTATTGAAGATTTTCCCTCAAATCTTGATGGAAAATATGTCCACCTGGATCAAAGACAAACCTTCCAAACTCAAACACAGTTAAAAAAAAATTTCCCAATGATGATCGACTCATAAACTTTCTCCAAGGCTTGATATGCTATCCCTTTCTTGACTAAAAATTCCCATAGCATTACAGCATCAAGTCCAAGTACACTCAACCATATTATTCCATAATCATCGCCCATACTCAAAGACCTTCTAAGAAAGTCAAACCATTCATCATGAACTCGATCAATCGAAGTCTTATGAGCACTATGACAAGTATCCAACAAATGTAACTCCTGTAGCATCAATAACATTAGCTTCCCAGACTTGCCATCTTAGAAGTAACCAACATCGAACAACTTATCATCATCTATAGAACTTCCATCAAAAAGTCATGAGTCACATAACCCAACAACATTGGTCTAGAACCAATAAAACAATAAAGAACACAACTATCCAACGAATCAATAACATTTCTTTCTTCGATATGCAACTCATAAATAGGCCATGCATAAAAAATTATCTGCACTGCTATGCTACCACACCAAAATTGAATACTTCTCTAATAACCATCTGATAGGCTCCAATGAATGTCCACAAACAGTTCATAAGGTCTTATAGGAACAATGATATCACAATAATTCCTAATTCTTGATAATCCAATCAATGCATCTGAATATAAAGGATGAACTGTAGGAAGATAAGTATAGAAATACTTGTGACTCTCCATAGCTCCAAGTGTAAGTGAAAGTGGTCCTAAATCACGTACATAAATATCCAGATGTGACTGAAAATCATTATTACATTGCACATCTTTTGTAACATCGATATTCTCCACATTAACATCCCTTGTACCTTCATGTTTAATGTCTCAATCGATACTGCTAATGATGTCCACTTGCGTCTCATGATCAGTTTATGGACTTTCTTCTATAACAACACTACTATCTACCTCAATTAAACAATCTTGCTTTGAACAATTTTCCTGTGAGTCAATTATCATTGAGGTCTGTAGCAATTTTGTCTTCTCTACTATTTCAGAAACTAAAATGGAGACTTCCTTTGATGAAGCGGCCCAGATGTTTTCCTATAATGTCTAAAAACTCTTATAACCAATATCCTTAACGATATCATAGTTCAAACCATTCACAAATCTAGTGATGGTTGGGCAAGAGATTCATATATGTCACTATTCCTTAAGAAAATCTCGTATTTGCAAGCATATTCTCCAACACACACCCGACCTTCCTTTAGTGCTAACATCTTTCTATATTGTTCATCATAATAATAGGATAACACAAATCTTCTCCTTTTCGTACTTCTCATACGTTTCAATGTCATATCTTCATAATATCTGTTCATGCTCCTCCATAATATATTAATTTACCACCATTCTTTTGCAAGCCCTATAAATTTCCTAGCAATCGCATACCTTAAATTGTAATTAGGGTGCAAGAATTCTTCAATAACCTGCATTACTTGAAACTACCAATCTAAATATTCTCCTCAGGATCCATGACCTTCAAATTCGGATATATTCGTTCTTATCATGTTCAGTACCTTAATGCTAAGGTAAATCTTACAACGATATCTATCATTCATGGCTTCTATTCATAATTCAACCATACTTGCACAAGAATGATAAAAATCCTAACTTTTCATCACCACACAAACCCTAGGATTTAACTCATACTCCAACAAAACTCAAGATCTCAACCATCAATGTCGTATAAATATTAATAACATAAAAGATTAGATCTGACACTTAACAAACATCTGTTGTTGCATCTGTGCTTTATCAATAAAAACCTTTAATCCCATAGACACAAGAAACATGGAACATTCGCTCTGATACCAAATTATTATGTGCCTAAAAATTAGGCAATCCAATAGGCAACCAAAATCTCACAATAATATTCTCTCTGTTGGAATTATTCTAATATGATTTTGATGATGACAAAAGATGAAATTTAATTAATATATCTATCTTATTAATTTCGAATATGTTTAATATTGTTTGAAATATTATTTGATTTTCCATAGTTCAGAATCTTCATTTTGATGATAATTATATAGACAGAAGCAAGTTCAGAATCTTCATCTTACACAAAAATAAAGCATGATCAAGTTTTATTAAAGTCAGAAGGAAAATCAGAAGTTATGCTTAAGCTTTGATGATGTTATTCAGAAGTTTCTTCATAACCTTAGGAAATGAAAAATAAGTTTTCGGAAGTAAGAAATACGTTAGTCAGAAGATGTTTCAGAACCTTCAGATATGAAAAATAAGTCTGTCAGAAGTTGTTTCAGAATTGTTAGGTTTAATACGAAATTTTCTAGATTTACCTATATTTTTTAAATATGATATTTTTAATACCTAGCTCCGCTTGTCAAGTATATTTGGGTAATATACTTGATGTGTTTCATTTAAGTTGGATTTGATATCATGGGATTTTTTTTTAACAAAGTTTTATTGAAAGTTATTTACATATCAAAGTTATTTGTAGAGCCTTCGGAAATTAAAGATCGAGTATCAAGGATTGAATGAGACAAGTTTTGTTTGAGATATACAAATATCTTGAAAGATAAGGTTGATATGATTAGATAAGATATGATACATATTAGTTTGTTATTATCCTTATTGGATTATTCAAAGGAAGTTGACAAGAGAAGATCACGCATAAACAAGAAGAATATCAAGAAGAAGATTATGCTATATCTTGTTCAAATCAAAAGAGGAGATCACGGACTTCCAACAAGATATTTTCAACAAATTGCAACAAACAAAATCTCAACAACACTTATCCTATGATATGTTTACCGAGGAAGAAGCGGCTGATTTTTTTTAGATAAGATGAAACAGATTCTTGCCGAGATACATGGGATATGATATCATCTTCTCAAACAAGTTTTATGGACGTGAAAGATAAGGAACATTAGATAAGAACTATTAATATACGCAGCGTGAAAAATTTTTTTCTTAAGGAAAAACAACCGATTTTACTCTCTTACAATCTTAAAAAATTTGAATTAGTGCATATATATTTTATTGTATCTTTCTACTTAGCTTTTATAGAAGGAACGTGTTGTTACCTTCTTGAGTGATAGTTCTTTTACAAGTTTAGACTCTGTAGATCGATTGTAGCTAGAAGACAGCTGTGAGAATCGAGCAGAGAGATTTGTACAAGCTTGTAATTGGAATTGATTTGATATAGTGAAACACAACCCGTAGGATAATGGGGATCCCAGCGTGGAGCTGGAAGAGTGGACTACGCACAAGGCGGAACCACTATAAATATCTGCCTGATCTTCTTATCCCTTCTCTATTTATATTTCAGCAATTTATTTTATAGCAGTTTAATTGTTCATATTGTTCTCTTAACTTAAAATCAAAGGGGATTATTTTTAAAAGGCAAAAATTTTAATTTTCTGAAATAATCAATTCAACCCCCCTTCTTGATTATTTTCGCGACCAACAATTGGTATCAGAGCAGGGCTCTTTTATTGATTTGAGTGATCCTATCAAAATGGCTGAGAATAATGTAGCAATTAATCGTGCTCCTTTCTTTGATGGCACAAACTTTTCTTATTGGAAAATGCGTATGGAAACTTACATTAAGGCTAACGATTATGACTCTTGGCAGGTAATTTCTATTGGAGACAATGTGATTACCTTGAATGGGAACTCAGTGCTGACAGATAATGAAAAGAAGACAACTGAGAAAAACAATAGAGCCAAGAATTTGCTGCTAACTACCATTGCTGCTTCAGAATTTTATCTGATTTCTTCATGTAGTACAGCAAAGGACATTTGGGAGAGGCTAAGTGTAACTTATGAAGGAACAAATACAATTAGAGAAACTAAAATAAATGTTTTGCTTGAAAAGTATGAACTGTTTAAATTTAAATCTAACGAGTCTGTTAAAGATGCTTTCAACAGGTTCACAGCTACAACGAATGAGCTTGCCCCACTTGGCAAAGTGATTGGTGATCCAGATCTAGTAAGGAAAATGTTGAGAATCTTGCCACCATCGTGAGATGCAAAGAAAACTGCTATTGAAGAAGCACAAGATCTCAATCAGCTATCTCTTAGTCAATTAAGAGAAAAATTGTTAGCTTATGAATCACACAAGAAGTCCACTCAAGGAGAAGAAAGTAGCTCTAGAGGGATTGCTTTCAAAGCCAAGGAAGTAAAACGAGTTGAATCAGATGATAGTGAAGATGAAGAAGATGACATCAATCTTCTAGCTAAAAAGCTCAATCGGTTCTTCAAGAAGCAAAGAAGTAAGAAATTTAGTGTCTTTAAAAGAACCACTGAATGTGATAAAAATGATGCAGGAAAGGCATATAAAGAAAAAGGAAAGAAGAAGGAAAAGAAGGAAATCTGTTAGTATTTCTCTTTTGATGTTTTGATGATAACAAAAAGATTAAGTATTACTAATGAATTTTTGAGTATGCAGAAATCTCTCATTTAATGTGATAAGTGAAGTAAGAGTTTTCAAGAGCTAAGCAAGAAGTTATGAAAATTTAATGATAAATCAGAAAGTAGTTCAGAGACAAAATAGAAAGACAAAATAGAATTCAGAAGGAAACTCAGAGAGTGAAACGGCTGAGCGACTAAACAAAACTGCTCAGAAGGTAACTCAGAAGGTAAACTGGGAACAAGAACAGGATTCGCACAAAAAGATCACAGTTCGAATCTTTCAAAATTATTTTATTATTTTGAAGACCCAGCTCCAAAGTTGAGTGTATTTGGGTAATACATTCAAATGTTCCACAAAAATGGTTATTATATCCAAGGGGATTCGTTTTTTTTTTTATCAACGTATAAAAACTCAAAAGCTTATGACAGAAAAATTAAATTAATCAAGGATCAGATTATGTCTGTTATTTATGGCTTGGGTTTATATTCAATGATGTTAAAGAATTCGTTTTGTTATCAAGTTTGACAGTCAGATCAAGAAGGAAAGATTCGATCCTATTCTTTTGGGATATAGAAGATATTTCACGAGAAAGTATATCTTCAAGATGGTCAAACAATGATATGGATAAACATCAACGTTATCAACAGCAAGATAAGATTTGGATAATCACAGAAGTATATCAAGCACAAAATCAGGAACTACTGGAGATTATCATCTATCCAATTGTTTTGAATTCGAATTCTCTAACCGTTTTCAACCGAAGAAGAAGGAGAATTTTTTAAATTTAAATATCTCGAAGACATGAAGACAGTGGCATGAGAAAGACGAGAATAATCAAAAGCCTTTGAGAATCTCTTGCAAAATTACTGTCAATTGAAATTTTCCTTGAGCTGAAATTTTAGAAACGTTTATTCTTTTGTTTCAAAGCATTGTATATCTTGAATGAGAGTTGTGTAGAAGTGAGAGTTACATTTAGTCTCTGTAGATCAGTAAATAGCTTGAGTGAAGCTAGATAGGCTGAGCAGAGTGTTTGAAGTTCTTTGTTGAAGAACAAGCTTGTATTCTCATTTCTTTTGGAAATAGTGGAACATACCGGTGTGGAATACCGGGTCCCCGGCTTGGAGCTGGAAGAGAGGATTGACGCTCGAGGCGGAACCTCTATAAATCGATCTTGCAATCTCTTTTCTACCTTATCTTTTTAATTTCGTGCATATTTTATTGTTTATTCTTGCTGCATTATAAACTCAGAAGACCAGTCAGAGAGTAACTAGAAATTTAAATTCTACTGAACATTGAACTCAGAAGATCAGTCAGAGAGTAACTGGGAGCAAAATAAATTTTTTTTTAACATATTTTTAATTATTTGCAAACTTGATCTTGTCTGATATTATTCGAAATTTATCAATATATTTAAAATAGAGTTTTAGAAGCCATTTAATTTGAGTAACTAAGTAGAGTGAATTTGGTTGATTTTTAAAAAAGGTTAAATTTTATTAAATAACCAATTCACCCCCCTCTTGGTTATTCTTTTCGGGACCAACAAAATCCATTATTATGAATGCAAGAAACCGGGACACATAAAGTATGAATGTCCTACCTTGATCAAGAAAATGGAGAAATACAAAAAGAAGAGTCAAGCGATGTTGGCAACATGGAGCGATTTAGAAGATACAGAGAGTAATCTAGAAGATACAAATGAGGATGAAGAAGTAAATCTTTGTTTAATGGCTACTTCTGAGGTACAATCTGAATCTGAATCTAATAGTGAAATAACTGAAGATGACATGCTTCTTGAAATGAAAAAGTTGTTAAAAGCTCTTAAAAAGGCTGATTTAAAATTAACTAAGTACGAAAATGAAATTAATTGTCTAAGAAAATGAAAAGGATGCTTTGAAACAAACAAATTCATTGCTTGCTGATGAAAATAATTTTCTAAAGCATGACGTTGAGAAATTGCATGTTTATAATGAAAGATTAAGAAAAGATAATGATTTATTAAAAGAAGAAACTAGCATGCTAAATATAAAAATTAATGAGTTATCAGATTCAATAAAGAGTACATTTAATAAGTTTAATGAAAGTGATAAAAAATTAACAATGTTGATTTCTTCACAAAGGTTATCTTGTGAAAAGCATGGCTTAGGTTATGAGCAAGGATCTACATCAAATGCATCTAAGAATACGACATTTGTGAAAGCTAAAAATGTTATAGATGATAAACAAATTGCGAAAAGAAATAATTTCAAAGTAAATAACGTAGAAAGAAAAGTTGAAAGACAAGTAATAGGGAGTACCAGAAAGTATTACAGAAGGTATCCTACATATGAAAACAATACCAGAAGGTATTCCAGAAGTTATCCTTCAGATATGCGAAAATAATCACGTACAGAAAAGTCGAAAGACAAGTAATTACCAGAAGTATTACAGAAGGTATCCTACATATGAAAACACCAGAAGTATTCCAGAAGTTATCTATGCAAAACAATAAGAAACAGGTAAACAAAGGAATAATGATAACTTGTCATATGCATGTTTCTTTTGTAATAAACATAGACATATTGAGAAATATTGTTATTATAAAAGAAACAAGCTCGGTAATGATCAAGTCAACAAAGATACCAAACGAGCTTGTCTTATAAAGGACCCAAACTAGTTTGGGTTCCTAAAAAGGTATAATCCTATTGAATTTTGCAGGAACATGAAGCTAAAATAAGAGGAACGTGGTACTAGATAGTGGATGTTCCAGACATATGACAGGAAATGCTTCATTGTTCAACAGTATAACTTGGGAAGAAAAAGGATATGTGAAATTTGGAGATGACAGTAGAGGTAAAATTATTGCAACAGGAAGCATTGGTATGTCTCCTTACATAATAGAAAATGTTTATCTTGTAAAAGGTTTGAAACATAATCTCCTAAGCATTAGTCAATTATGTGACAAAGGTTATAAAATGATTTTTGAAAAGGATAAATGTTTTGCCTTTGATGAAAAAGGTATGAAATTGTTTGAAGGTTTTAGAAAGAAAAATATATATCTGATAAAACCTAATGAAGTTGAAGATGCTTGTTGTTTATTATCAATGAATGATAATATTTTCGCTTGGCATAAACGATTAGGACATGTGAATTTCAATCAATTAGAAAAATTATCTAAAAACAATATAATAAGAGGTTTACCTAAAATTAATATCAAACATGATGTGAAGTGTGATACTTGTTTAAAGAATAAGATGATGTCTGTTTCTCACAAAGGTAAAAATGAGATTTCAACAAAACGTCCTCTTGAATTATTGCATCTTGATTTATTTGGACCTACAAGAGTATTAAGCATGGGTGGAAGTAAATATGGTCTTGTGATTGTTGACGATTATTCAAGATATACTTGGGTTATGTTTTTGCAACATAAGAGATACTTTTGATTCTTTTCAAAAATTTGCAAAACAAATTCAAAATGAAAAGGATTTTCCATAATTAGTCTTAGAACTGATCATGGATCTGAATTTCAAAATTCAAAGTTTTTGAATTTTTGTGAAGAACAAGGTATATCTCATAACTCAGCTCCATATACACCTCAACAAAATGGAGTAGTAGAACGCAAAAATAGAACTATACAAGAAATGACAAGATCTATGTTAAATGAAAGTGGTATTGCTGAGTATTTTTGGGCAGAAGCAGTATCTACAGCATGCTACATCATCAATCGTGTTTATATTCGACCTATGACATCAAAAACAGCATATGAACTGTTTAAAGGTAAGAAACCCAATGTATCTTATTTCCATATTTTTGGTTCTAAATGTTTTGTGAAAAAGAATGCTTACAATCTAGGTAAGTTCGATGAAAGATCTGTTGAAGCTATATTTTTAGGATATTCTTTAAATAGTCGTGCTTATCGTGTTTTTAATAAATTATCAAAAATCGTTGAAGAATCTATAAATGTTAAGTTTGTTGAAGATATAAAGGATGATGAATCCGATGATGAAAAGGAATCCAATCCTAAAGAAGGAGCTAGTTCAGAACAAAAGTCTGAAGAACCATCTGATGAATCTCATGAATCTGAAAGAACAGAACCCTCTCCAGAAGATAACACAGAAGGTAATACAGAAGGTACTTCAGAACCTACAGCATCTGAACCAAAATATTCTACGGGTTGGAAATATAAATCTGCTCATCCTTCTAGTCAAATAATTGGTGATGTTCAATCTGGTGTTAAAACAAGAGCTAATTTACAAGATTTTGAAAATCATTTTGCTTTATTATCTGAAATTGAACCTAGTAATGTTGATGAAGCTTTAAATGATCATAGCTGGATAGAAGCCATGCAAGAGGAACTAAGTCAATTTCAAAGAAACAATGTATGGAATTTAGTACCAAGACCTAAAGGAAAATCTATAATTGGTACTAAATGGGTTTTCAAAAATAAACTAGATGAAAATGGCAAAGTTATTAGAAACAAAGCAAGGTTGGTAGCCAAAGGATATTCACAAGAAGAAGGAATAGATTATGATGAAACATATGCACCTGTAGCTAGATTAGAAGCAATTCGTTTAATGCTTGCATATGCATGTTTTAAAGATTTTAAAGTTTATCAAATGGATGTAAAAAGTGCTTTTCTAAATGGTTTTATAAAAGAAGAAGTGTTTGTAGAACAACCCCTGGTTTTGAAGATCCTTTTAAACCCGATTATGTTTTTAAATTAAATAAAGCTTTATATGGTTTAAAACAAGCCCAAGGCATGGTATGAAAGATTGACTTTATTTTTAATCTCTAAAGGTTTTCAAAGAGGATCTGTTGATACAACTTTATTTCTAAAAACATATGATCAAGATACTTTAATAGTACAGATATATGTGGATGATATTATATTTGGTTCCACTAATGAAGTATATTGTCAAGAGTTTGCTAAGTCCATGCAGGCAGAATTTGAAATGTCTATGATGGGAGAGTTAACATTCTTCCTTGGACTACAAGTTAAACAAACTAAAGAAGGAATCTTTATACATCAAGAAAAATACACTAAACAAATTCTTAAGAAATTTGGATATGAAGGATGTAAAGGAGCTGCAACTCCTATGAGTACTTCAACAAGGTTAGATTCTGATTCAAATGGGAAAAAGGTAAATGAAAAATTATATAGAAGTCTCATTGGCTCCTTATTATACTTAACTGCATCTAGACCTGATATTCTTTTTAGTGTATGTTTATGTGCTAGATTTCAAAGTGCACCAACAGAAACACATTTGACAGCTGTTAAAAGAATTTTCAAGTACTTGATAAATACTTCAAAATTAGGCATTTGGTATCCTAAAAATCAAAATTTCGATTTATTAGGATATTCTGATGCAGATTATGCTGGATGCAAAATTGATAGAAAAACACATCTGGTACTTGTCAATTTTTAGGTGACAAATTAGTTTCTTGGTCATCTAAGAAACAAAATTCTGTTGCTTTATCAACAGCTGAAGCAGAATATGTTTCTATTGGTAATTGTTGTGCTCAATTACTTTGGATTAAACAGCAATTGCATGATTATGGTTTGGTTTATAAAAATATTCCTATTAAATGTGATAACACAAGTGCAATAAATCTAACAAAAAATCCAGTACATCATTCAAAATCAAAACACATTGAAATACGACATCACTTTATTAGAGATCATGTAATTAATGGTAATATAAATATTGATTTTGTATCATCTGATATGCAATTGGCAGATATTTTTACAAAACCTCTTGATAAAGTGAGACTTGAATTTTTGAGGAATGAAATTGGCATGTGCTTTCCTTTTTAATTTAATTGCTAAATATCAAAATATAATTAATTATCTTGCTGCTTTTACTTAAAGAAAATTCTTTTATTTCTTTAAACAGAGCATTAATTACTGGTTGAAAATACAAAAAGTAATTCTTGGAAATTACATTTTACGATCTTTTCAAAAACTGATTTCGTTTCTTTTTACAATCTCTTTTTGAAAATCAAACTCCTCCATCTTCCTCTTTTCGTTTCATCTTCCAAATTAGTAATATGGCTTCCAAAAGATCCGAAAGACTTAAACAAAAATCCTTTAAGTCAAATACTCCAAATCTCCAGTCATTATCGAAGAAGACAGTATGGACAAGACCCACACACCATCTCCCTCAAAGGTTCTCAAGAACATTCTGTAGAACCCTCAACACCCAAATCCCCAAAACCTCTTCTTCGACACCAACTTCTGGTACTTCTTCGAAAAGGAAAAGAGTTGAGAAGTCAGAGGATAAAGAAAAGTCGAAAAAATTACCATCTTGAAAAAGAAAAGCAAGGATGTTGTTTCTGAATCAACCCCTGGTCAGAGCTCTGCCGCAAGAGTTACGGGAAAAAGAAAGAATGAGGTTTGCTCTTGCAGTTTTATAGATTTGAATTTCTTTTCAAATAATGGTTTTTACTGGGATGAAATTCTCAATCCTATTGGTTGCATGGGTTTATGTTCTATTCAAGTAACAATTTTTGGAGAATGTATCAAAGAATTTTATGCGAATCTTAAGATTACAGAAGACAATAGGTTAAAATCAAGAGTTGTAATCAAAAAGTGATATTTGGAAGAAAAGACGTGATTAATGTTTTGACATGGTTGATGTAAATGATGATCCTGAGGTAGTAAATATGAACAAGAATGAACTCTTTGCAGCTATAAATGGAGGATTAGAAATGGATTATGGTAAAGAGGCAATGATTATTGATTTTGAGCTGTATCCAAGAATTCTACACAAAATCATCATAGAATGTTTATGTCCTAGAAAAGGAAGTAGCACATCCATGTCTATAGAACATGCACAGATCATTTTTGCTATGATGAATGACAAGAAATTGGATATGGCTACAAGGGTTATAGATCAAATATGGAGGAATAAGGACAGTTTGATTTTTGGAAGTGTTCTGATGAAATGTTTGAATTCAAGAAGATTAAGTTGCTAGTTCTAGTGAACCTTTGAAGTTAAAACGGCTTGGCAAGGAAGTTTTTCATCACATGTCCATATATGTAAAAAATTTTCTTTGGTATGCCAATGATGGATCACATTTTGTGCATCCTCGGCACAAAACCAAAGCAGTTCCAAAGATGACTTCTCTTGATCAAGAAACAGAACCTCCATCAGAACCTTCTGGATCCAACCATCTTCTGAGAAAACCTCTGAACACGCTGCTGCAAGTAGGAGCAAAGTAGTTAAGTGATTTAGATCTCGAATTTGTCAAAAGGTTGATCAAAGATACCATAAAGGAAGAAATGGTATCGGTTCAAAATTTGCAGAAAGAAAAATTAGATCAACACAGATACGAATTTAGAAAAACTATTCAAAATGTTGAAAGAGAACTAAATCTTCTCGAACTCTATTTGATGAGTTCAGTGGTAATGTGAAGGACGATCTAAATCGTAATGTCACAGCATTTGACAAACTGGTGGAGCAAATGAGGAAAGTTGGAGATTCAGTCACCAAATGGTTTGATCAATTAGATGTTAAATCTGCAAAATCAACTCAAGCGGTCAAGAATCTCCAAGGGAAATTCAGATGTTCTTGAAAGATCAATTTCCACATTACATCCGACCAGGACCAGCTATCATTGACTTAGACTCTTCTTACAAAAGCTGCCACCTCTTCAAAATAATCATCACAAATCCTTTTAATTTTTTTTAAGACATCTTTTCTGGTTGTTTTAAGACTATTATGTGTTTTTACGTTCTCTCTTTATATTTCTCTTATGCATTTTCTTAGGGAGAGAATTCTTTTTTGATGATAACAAAAAGGGGGAGAAATGTGCTATGTGTTGAATGAATGCTATGATGAATGCTATGTTGAATGAATGTTGGATGTTTCTTTTTTTATGCTGTTTGTGTTATGAACAGGATGAATGCTGTATGTGTGACAGGGCAATTCAAATTGTGCTAATGATGATGCTTAATATTGATTAGTTTTGTTTTGTCATCATCAAAAAGGGGGAGAATGTTGGAATTATTCTAATATGATTTTGATGATGACAAAAGATGAAATTTAATTAATATATCTATCTTATTAATTTCGAATATGTTTAATATTGTTTGAAATATTATTTGATTTTCCATAGTTCAGAATCTTCATTTTGATGATAATTATATAGACAGAAGCAAGTTCAGAATCTTCATCTTACACGAAAATAAAGCATGATCAAGTTTTATTAAAGTCAGAAGGAAAATCAGAAGTTATGCTTAAGCTTTGATGATGTTATTCAGAAGTTTCTTCAGAACCTTAGGAAATGAAAAATAAGTTTTCGGAAGTAAGAAATACGTTAGTCAGAAGATGTTTCAGAACCTTCAGATATGAAAAATAAGTCTGTCAGAAGTTGTTTCAGAATTGTTAGGTTTAATACGAAATTTTCTAGATTTACCTATATTTTTTAAATATGATATTTTTAATACCTAGCTCCGCTTGTCAAGTATATTTGGGTAATATACTTGATGTGTTTCATTTAAGTTGGATTTGATATCATGGGATTTTTTTTTAACAAAGTTTTATTGAAAGTTATTTACATATCAAAGTTATTTGTAGAGCCTTCGGAAATTAAAGATCGAGTATTAAGGATTGAATGAGACAAGTTTTGTTTGAGATATATACAAATATCTTGAAAGATAAGGTTGATATGATTAGATAAGATATGATACATATTAGTTTGTTATTATCCTTATTGGATTATTCAAAGGAAGTTGACAAGAGAAGATCACGCATAAACAAGAAGAAAATCAAGAAGAAGATTATGCTATATCTTGTTCAAATCAAAAGAGGAGATCACGGACTTCCAACAAGATATTTTCAACAAATTGCAACAAACAAAATCCACAACACTTATCCATGATATGTTTACCGAGGAAGAAGCGGCTGATTTTTTTTAGATAAGATGAAACAGATTCTTGCCGAGATACATGGGATATGATATCATCTTCTCAAACAAGTTTTATGGACGTGAAAGATAAGGAACATTAGATAAGAACTATTAATATACGCAGCGTGAAAAATTTTTTTCTTAAGGAAAAACAACCGACTTTACTCTCTTACAATCTTAAAAAATTTGAATTAGTGCATATATATTTTATTGTATCTTTCTACTTAGCTTTTATAGAAGGAACGTGTTGTTACCTTCTTGAGTGATAGTTCTTTTACAAGTTTAGACTCTGTAGATCGATTGTAGCTAGAAGACAGCTGTGAGAATCGAGCAGAGAGATTTGTACAAGCTTGTAATTGGAATTGATTTGATATAGTGAAACACAACCCGTAGGATAATGGGGATCCCAACGTGGAGCTGGAAGAGTGGACTACGCACAAGGCGGAACCACTATAAATATCTGCCTGATCTTCTTATCCCTTCTCTATTTATATTTCAGCAATTTATTTTATAGCAGTTTAATTGTTCATATTGTTCTCTTAACTTAAAATCAAAGAGGATTATTTTTAAAAGGCAAAAATTTTAATTTTCTGAAATAATCAATTCAACCCCCCTTCTTGATTATTTTTGGGATACCAAAACAAATGATATGCTAAGACTGCTCTGATACCAAATTATGATGTGCCAAGAATGATGATTTGTTCCAATACCAAAAAGATGATTTTCTATGGTTTATATATTTGGATGCAATGAAAAGAAAAGGATATGAACGACATTGACAACAATTACGTACCGAAATCAACCCGAATTTCATTCTCTCTTGTTTGATATTACGCACAAACAAGGTAAAGTGGTTTGTTCACCACAATCACGAAGGTTGATAAGAACGGTAATGTCTCACCACAATCAAATTGATTGATAAGAGAAGTTTTTCTCAAAGAGAAGCATCTATTCATTCACTAATTTCAACACTGATTTGTTCTCAATACAAAAAGGGTATTTATAGTAGCTCCCTAAAGACCGAAATTAATGACAATTAAGATGAAATAATTGATAATAAATATGAAAATAAAGACAAAAATAACTACTAATAAATACGTCTAATAATAATTATAAACAATAAAGACTAAAAACTAGAAGACATCATAACATGAGAAGAAAGGCTGCCAGCTTGGGATAGCAACGCCACTAGCCTTGCTTGGAACACCATCGGCCTAGCTTTAGAATGCCATCGGCCTTGCTTTGGAATGTCGTTGGCTTTGATATGAAGGCCACCAGCGTTAGATGGCAAAGCTGCCAGCTTTGAGGCGACTTGTAATGTAATTCGTCAGCCTTTTATTTGCTTCAACTACTGCATCTTGATTAATGGTGAACTGATGCACATCATTATTTACATGTTATTAGGGCAAATTTCACAAGGTGAGTTTGAAATGCATGAATGGACCTAGGATTTGTTTCACCAAGCCCTTATCATGTCATTTTTTAAACAAACTCAATGAGTTCTTTGTTGAGTATACTTATACTATCAGATTCACTAATGTATGTTAATGCATCTCTTGAGTGTCAAGAAGTTCTAAACCTAGGTTTGACCAACGGAATCTCTTTATAAGCTATCAACAACCTAGATTCGTGCTAGATCAAGAATCATTTGATTAAAAACCTATTTCAATGAATTTAGAATCAAGTGACAAGAAGTTTCACTACTCCTATCTCTAAGTAGTTATGAACCACTCCATTAGCAAACTAAATCTACTCCTAAGAATGATTCTTAATATATTCAGTTGAAATCAAACATGGATCTACATGGTGCACACACATAAACCCATGAAAATAAGCTCAGGCTACTAAGTATAAGTACCAAATGATATTCAATTAAACCATGGTTGAAATCACATGAATCAAGTCTTTGATTCACAATCCTAAGTTAAAACAATTGTTTCTCAATAGGTTTCAACATTCAGCACAAAATTTAAGAGAAATAATATAAAATGAAGATAGATATCATATATATAGCAAAAATTCTTGCAGAAACAAACATTGGATTAATTCAAGAATATTAATTTATAACCCTACATGATTAATGGAAATGTCTTTCATCATCAATTACACACAAAATTCCGATTAAGCTTAAGGTTCCTGACAAAGGTATAATTTTTATGTAGAAAGTTCATGCAATCTATGTCTAGAGTCACATTCAAATCTCTCTATCCATGCTAGATCTATCTTATTAGTCAATCCGTCGATGTAATTAACAAGAATCATGCATTGAGCTAATACTGTGCATATATCATATTAAAGAACAATAAATACACAAGAATAGATTCAAAGAAGTATAAACTTCCATTAATGAAACAACTGACTTCCTACATTAGGGTTAGGGTTTCTTGTAATAACCCAAATTCATAAAATTTAGAAATAATAATCATTAAGAAAATAATGTAAAATTATTGAAAAAGTTTTAAGAAAAGTTATGAAAGATATTCCAAATTTCTCGCGATTTAAGTATTGAAATTTAAATAATTTGATGATCGTTTAAAAATTTGAATTATTACGTTTTGACATAAAATTCTATAAAAATGACAAGGATGAAATTAATATAAATATATATATAGATCCAAATAAATGGAAATGAGATTCAAGCTTCTAGTAATAATGACCAAAGTTATAAAACAAAACATTAAGGATAATTAAAGAAATGAATGATGAATAAAAAATAATTATAAAGGAATAGTACTAATTCTACATAACTTGAATATTAAGACGTTTTGTGGAAATAAAAGTGTTAGAACAAACCCTAAATTAATATAGCAAGAAAGTATAACTTAAGTAAAAATATTAGATGGATTAGATAATGGATATAGAAATATGAGATATTAACTCAATAAATAATGGATTTTTCGATAATTTAGAATTGCAATGAAAGTGGAAACAATATCAATTTTCAATCTAAATTAATTGGAATAAAACAATGAAAAGTGAGTGCGAGAATAAAATGTTAAAATGATCAAAAGCCTTTGAATCATAAAAACTAAAGTTAATTTGTTGTCAACTATCATGGATGATTAATCTTGAAGTTGATTAAGGTGTAATTAATAATTGAGTTTAAATAGTTTAATTAAAATAAGTAATGTGAATTATAGGTTATAAATGGATAGATTGACATGATAAATTAGTAAATAGACTTATTTGAAATTGAGATTTCGAATACTCCTTTTCAATCTTCTATTTACTTCAATTATCCATTTCATGAACTAAATTTCTTAAATCTCTTTTAGTTGACAAATTTGAACTCTATTTTGTTTGATTACTGTGAGTATTTTTCTATCAAACCAAATTTCACTATTTTGTCAACTAATTTTAATTTGGATATCCATTTTTCTTGATCTATAAATGATCTAAGATTTTATTAAACTTGATATTTAGATTTCTAAAATACTTAAAGGTAGTCTGTATAATCTAAATTCTATACTTTCAATTTTCATGAATTTTGAGATTACTTACTTATCTAAAAATATCAGTTTCTAAGCTCAAATTTAACTAAATATGAATTCTACAAAATTGAATTTCTAAACTTGATTTGCAATTTAAGTTAATGATATTACTTATTTATATTCTAAAATCTTCTTTTAATTATTTTTAATGCTCAAGATAATGATCTGACAAGTTTAAATCAAGGTCCTTAATCCTTAATTAACCTTATTTTATCCTATTTAACCCTCCTCTCTCTCCTCTTGGCTACCACCCATCTTCTTTCTTTCTTTCTTTCTTCTTTTGTTCCCTTACATTTTTCTTCTTTCTTCATCTTCTCTTCTTATCTCTCAATTCCATTAACAAATCTCAATTCTAAGAAGTCTTTAAGAGAGATTAAAGCTAGGAAGGAAGTTAAGAAATGAGGAATATGATAGAGGAAGCTTCAATAACCTTGTAGTAGTGGTTGTGATGAAGAAAAGGAAACTGAAAATTCATCAACCATGTGAGTATGATGTTATCTCTTGTTTTTTTATTGTTGTGATTGTTGTTATATGATGATTTAATGTTAGTTATGAGTAAAGCTTGAGTAAAAACTTGTAAACTTGTGATATATGAGTATATGCTAGGACTTAAGCTTGATTGAGTATGTGTGGATCAAAGGAATTGATTATATGAATTGAGTAAATGAGAAGAAGAAATATGAGTAGAAAAGCCATAGGTTATATTGTTGAGTTAATATGGTGTTGGGGATGGTGTTTGATGATTAAATCATGTAGAAAAGTGGCTTGAAGAAGTAAAAGAAGAACAGGGGATGCATTTCTAGGCTGGCACACCCCTCACCACGAGGCGTGGCAAAGGGTATGGCGGCCACTGTGTCCCACTGCTGGGCCACCATTGGGTGGTGGCAAGGGGCATGGTGGACTCTAACCCCTTTTCAAACTTCCACATTGTTTTGATATGAGGCATGGCGGAGGGCGTGGTGATCACCACCACCCTTGGCACGGCCCGTATGGATCCAAAACTCCTTTGTCCTTCTTTCCTTTGTCAAGATAACTTGATTTCATCATCCAAACTCGAATTAAAGTGATTTCAAATGCTATGAAAAGCTTAGGAAAAATCCTATAATTGCTATGTTGTAAGTTCTAGGAAACTCTTGGAATAACAAAGCTTAAGATAGATTTGTTTCATTAGTTTTGTGGAAGTAGTTAAGCTTATTAATATCATAATTTCTTCAAGACCATTAGACTAAGGAGTTAATATAACAAGTTTAGACTTCTTAGACATAATATGAACTTAGTTAACAAATCTAAGTATCACTTGGCTTAATCTAATTTAGTAACAAAATGAGACTCAAAATAATCTATGCATATGAAATAAATCCAAGTTCATGAATAAATGTTTGGTTTTGTGTTGTATTCTCTTTATTAGCCTTTAGCTAACTTTCTATTCTTGTTTGGATTTCATATGAGGGATGATGATGATTCGGTGATGATGCTAATGTTGTTAGTGATTGGATGGTTGTTGGGGGTGATGCTTTGGTCTTCCTAGAGAATAATTAAGGCTTAGCTTGGATGCCAGGTAGGTAACAACAATCTCATCACCTTGCTTGTGTTTGTATTGTAGTTGCACTTAAGTTAATGTTAATATAACCGATTATGCATGGGTTTGGGGATTTGTTTGATGCTTAATGATTGAATTAAGTGATAACTTTGTGTTGTGTGAATTGTGCATTATGAATTGTTGAGTCTTTGAAATTTATTGGTCATTAACTAATATGATATAAATCTTAGTTGACCCTAAATGAATTGGTCATGCATTGCATCACATCACACTTGCATTGGTCGGGGTTCACATCACGTATTAATATTTCGATTCTATAGTAGTGCAAGTTGGGACCAGTGGGTCTGCTTGTTGGCTACTAGTAGGGTTGTCGGCTTTGCAGGAACTAAGCAAGCACCAAAGGACGTCGGCCGTGTCGAAGTTGACTTAAGGGATTAATACTCAGGGAAGGCTCTATGGTTCTAAGGAAGTGGGTCATTTTCCGAAAGACTGCTCGTGTCATGTGGGGCTCTGGTGTGGGCTATTCCCTCAGGTGGGTTAGGTGAGGAGACGAGGCTTAAAAAGAAAATTGATTGATGAAGCAAATGTATTGGTTCTATGCACAAAATTATTTCAAAAAGAAGTCCTCACTCCTTAGTCTTGTCTAGAGGTAGATAGAGGCTATGTTTCAATAAAATGAGTTTCAAAGAAAATCCTCCATCCTTAGTTAAGTCTAAGGAGAAGTTAGAGGTTAATTTTCAATGAAAAGCATTTATAATGAAATCCTCCCTCCTTAACGATATCTAAGGGGCAATTGATTGTTGTATCTATGTTATAAAGAAATGATTTTTGTGCTAAGAAAAATATGAGCTGAAGGCTCAAGTTAAATATGCACCCCCTTCCTTAGTTCACAGTTCTCCTGAGCGTGAATGGCTTGTACTCAGTCTTTCAACCCCCAAGAGAGGGTGTAAATCTCCATTGGTTTGGATTTTGGTCATCCAAACTATGCATATCATATGGTTCAGTGAGCATTACATGTGTTTGTTAAATGAAACTTGTTTGACATTTGATTGTGTTGTGATTTGATTTTGTTATCCACTGAGCTATGTTTGAGCTCGCACTCCTACAGTGTTGTTGTAGGAATAGCTGAGGCTTTTGTTTGGGGATAGATCGGTGTGGAGAAGAACCTTTGAAGATAAAAGACAAGTTTGAAATGAGAAATAGATAGATGATATAGTTTTTTAAGATTCTATCTCTTGTATAATATAAGCTTTGTTTATGGATTAGAAATGTAATGTTGTAGTTTTAAGTTGGAAAAATATAGATGTTTTATTCTCTTTTACTACTTAGTAGGGGATATCGACTCTCTACGGTTCTGGTGGACTGTAGGAAATCACAAGTATAATTTCATATTAGATGTTTACACAGTAATTATTCAGGTAGAGCCTTGCAAACTCTGACTTGCAAGATGGTTCTCATATCACGGGTGCACACTTGATATGATAACTTCAGGTTATCTGTATAGGCCTGTTTTTCGGGTGTGACATTTCTCAAGACCTAGGGTATAGAAATATATTTTTCCATCAAATGAGAATTATAATGATAAGAATAAGGAAAATAGAAAAGAATCATGATTACAACCTCTCAAAATTAAAGTCTTGTGATCTTCAACAAGCTTTGGTGGTTCTCCACTTGAAAGCACTTGTTTTCTCTCTAGGGTTCGTAAGGAAAAATGATATATAGATCAAATGAAGAGTCAAGGCCACTATTTATAGGAAAATGATAAAACAACTCCTACACGACCATCCTATACGACTATGTTCAAGGCCGTATAGGATAAAAACTAATGATTCACTTAGCTAAAGGGCTACACAACCATAAGCACGGCCTGTAGATAGGTTGTGTACCTTCAAATTTATTTCTGGTCATTTTTCATCCTCTACATGAGCATCCTACACAGCCTATGTAACTTCTTTATGTACTTTAAAATTGCTCGCTGGTCACTTTTTGTCTCCTATACTAGTGTTCTACACAGCTTATACAACAAGATCATGTCTATTGTAAATCTTCGCTAAGCCTATTTCTTTATTAAAATCTCCCTTAACTCATCCAAATATCTTCATAAAGCTCAACATCTTCCTTTGTTCCTAAAATTGACATTTTTCTCCAAATAAGTATCCTTTTCTTTGATAATTCACATAAGATCAATATAATATCATATGAAAACAATGTGAATAATAAGAGTTTTTAGATACTTTTCAAGTTCAAACCACTTAGCCACAGAATGATCCAAAGGAAGAAAGTACGCCCACAAGTTCAGACCACATTGCTGCTAGATGTTCTAAAGATGCAAAGCACTTCAAAGAGTCTGGATCACTTGTAAAGAGTCTGATCTGTTTGTGTTCTTACTAGTCATTAGAGAATATTAAATGCATGACATTATTGGCGAGATTTCTGCCAATGTCCATAATGTTGAAGACCCATTTATTTGAGCTTGTAGGAAAATTTTTTGATGTCTTAAGCTAACAAAACTATTATGTGTTTATACTACTTAACTTCTTATACATTAATGTAGCTCAAATTAATGAATGAAAGAGTGCGGTGCTTAGTTTCTTGTTTTGCAATATATTGTAGAAATCACTACACTTGTTAAGTGAAACACTTGTTGTAACTCATTTGAGCATTGATTGTGTGAGTGATTAATGAAGTGTGTGTAAGGTCCTCATTGGAGACATTGGGTGACCATGAAGACTAGGTTGCAAACTGAACTCTATGTTAAAATATGGGCTTGAACTTATTATTACAACTCTCTTTTAATTTTAGCACTTTATATTTGTTGTCATAATCATTTATTCACTTGGTGCATTTCAATTTGTCAACAAAGTTGCATATTAGGGTAAAATTTATTAATACTCAATCCATAACCCTTCACTCACCCCCCTTCCCCTAACAACCCCGCAGCCCATGAAGTCTTTCCTTAGTGTATTGTTAATTTACACCAAGTGCATCGTAAACGCATTTCAAAGCCAAGATATCCATTCATGTGATTCCACAAAAGTTACGCATGATAAGTAAGAGTTTGAAGATGAAAAAACGGTATATAAAGACTAGAATAAATTGTATAATGAAGTTCCTAAAATATTATCTACTATCAAAGCAACCAATCTCAGTAAATAGGTTAAATGAAGTAGGACAAGATTGGCAAACAATACTATTATCTCCATCTACACCGCATGCATTGGCAAAGGGCTAAGTTGAAAATGAAACAAGACAGAAATGGACCTTCGGAAGCACCCAAATAAGCTCAATTATAGATTTTATGGACAACAGGGCCATAGTAGGAGACAATGTCTGAATAAAAATAGACAAGACAAATAATTCAATGTTAAATGGATACATGTACCATTGATCATTTTAGGTCTCATTAAAATTTTCGAAGTGTAATAAATTTTGCTTTACCACTCATGTTTCATTTGCACTTTCAATCAAACTAGTCATTTTTATTTGTTTTTTGCAGCATAGATGGATCTTGGACCTCTAATAAGTCGATGCTAAAGCAACAAGATTCACATTGGTTAAAGGACATATGGAGAGCACAGGTACTGCAATTGATAGTCAATTATAAATAATATTTTTTGCTTTGATGATAATCATCCATACGTTCTCTTACCACTTTGCATGAGCATGGTGACTCGAGTGCCTATGATTTTGTGTTTTCATAGTGATGTGTGCAAATTACAACTATGCCACAAGACCCCACTCACCCACTTGGATGAGCAAATGGTCCCCTATCTTCACCAGGCTAACTACCTTAGTCTTAATCAATTTTCTTACATTCATCTTGATTGACATTTGATTATTGCCCTCATGGGGAGGTAGAGGCCTAAGAAGCATACTTTTTACATGCCATATTATAAAGACACGATTACCTTATCAAATGTGGAGGCCCAATTGGATTTAGCAGTGGATAAACAAGCAATGATAGGAACTGCATCATGCAACCAATCGCATGTGTAAGATTTACTTGGTGTGAACCCTGATGCCAACCAAATCAAAGGAGGCTAAGTAAATTTGACATGATTGGTGAGTTAGTTCAACTCTTTATGCAAATGAAGATCGAATCATTGAAAAAAAAAACACGCAACTCTATATAATGCCAATGCGAGGGTTTCTCTTTACTAGTAAATCCAATAACCTTATCTACTTGATGTTCTTACCATAGTTGGAGGGCTTTGAGGGGGGAATACAATACAATTGGGGATCAAAGTACTTGGCTTGGTTATACAGACAATTTATGCCATGCATCAAGATCTAGTGTGCTAGAGATGGGTAGGGCTATAATTGACCTATAGTCTGGGCTTCCAAATGGTTCCCACAGGTTGCTCCTTGTAGCCATTTGTTATGCAACGTTTGGTCCATACACCCTTAGCTTCGAGGTAGAGGTTGAGTCAAGGTACAACACACCATCTTACCCTATGACTTGCAGGCATATCGAGATGCCTTTGACCTGTAGACACTAAAGCAGTTATGCACATATTCTTTAGTTTCTTATCCCTTAATACTAACTGATTTTCAATTAAAAACAAATAGAGTGGGAGTCATATCCTAACAATCTTATTGATAGTCTCCTACCCTCTAAAGCGTCAGGAGACATATATGGATGGCTCAAGTGCTACTTATAAACTTTCAACTAGTGGGGTATTGCTTCCTAAACCATGTAGTGTATCAGTTCGAAGGGAATTAACATACACTAGTTGCAACCAACACAAATTTGAACCTACATGTCATCAACTTATAAGATAGGATCATCACAAACTAAAAGCAACTTCACATTACTTATGGAGGGTTTTAGAACAAGCAAAACCATACAAATTGTGGTATCTAATTTTCACTACCTAAGTTGGTATAGACACATTACTCACTAGGTAATAGGCTATACAAGCACTACTTTGATAGCTGATAAGTACTATTATTGCCTTTCTCAAGCATGTGACAACAACAAATCCAACTCTTTATGTTCATTTTGTACCATAGATCCACACTTTTTAGTGGGTTCATATTGCCTAAGTCTTCCTTGTGCATTTAGCTTGTAGATTCATGAATTCGACTTGTAGAGGACTATAAGGGAGTAGTATTGTTTTGAGAGCCTCAACAAAAAAAGGCACATGAGGAGTCTATCCAACCATAGCCTCTACTAAGCAACCCAGGCATGGTAGATAGATCTACCCAGCCACTAGGGCACACGAGTAACTAGAGTCAAAGGTCAATGTCGAAGCACCTCCTTAGAGCCTAATCAACCAACTTTTCACCTGCCTACACATTTGAGCAATTTTAATGTCATCTAAGCTATTTTCCTAATAATAATACGTAACTCAGGAGCCAAATCTTGCTGATTCGTTAATCCATGCCCCTACAATCATGTTGGTCTTAACCCTATTTCATCAACACTTTAGAAGGAATGACCTCAATATGTGATACGAACCTACGTAAAGGAGAGGGAGTTACACAACTCCATCACACATCATAGAGTAGTTCAATTGCACCCCATAATTTTGGCAAACCGTCATCATAAGACCAAAGGGCAGAGGAGCAATAAAGGCACAGATCCTCTTTGCTTTCATGATTTGGAAATGTCTTTTAATAAGCAGACTAATAAGAAAGGTCATAAATTAGAAGATAGTTCCAATTGGATTGTTAGATTATAAGACTTTGTTTGCATATGTTTTCATACGTCTCATTACAATTAATACATATATCTATTTTTATGGTACTTTGATTATATTGATATTTTATGTCACTATTGTATCCATTCCAATTACCTTAGTAGGTGTCATGTGGTTGCAAGTTTCAAAGTTGTATTTCAATCTTATCTTGATAGACGAGTGGTTTGTGAATACATATATGGGCTACAATAACATTATATTGTTTGACTACAGATTATATATGATTCTTTCAATCCAATAACAATTATGTTGTGATTGTACTGTATGTGAAGTATATGAATGTACATTTGGTTTTTCGGATACTCTTATTAAAGTTTTATAGATGTTCCCTAAAGGGCGCATCTGATACTAGCACCTTCAACACAATAGTAATGGCGTATTTGCTAAAAGCACCTTCAACGTTCACACATGCACACCTTTAATACCTACATTTAGACTTTTTTCAAAAATACATTATTTCAAGAATTATTTTTTTTCCAGGGTAGAGTATTTTTTGTGCGAAAACCTATCACCAGAAATCCTATTTTTGAGAACGAGAAAATGGTGTGTAATCATTGCGGTGAGAAGTACTAAATTGGGCTTTTGTACTTAATTCAACTCATCAAAATAGCAATCTAAAATTTGAATTGGGCTCATATTAGAAGGCAAGTCCAAGACGTATTCGGATAGGGACCAAATCCGATTCTGGATTCCAGAATTTATAAGCTGAAACTCACCAGTTGGGTTGTTGATTCAGGGTAGACACCTATATCAGGCAACGTAGTGTGAACCCTTACATGAAATTAAAATATATCTCCACTAAAATCCCTCATTTTCTTTAAGACGTTGCAAATTCATCGTTATTTTACATTCTCTTTATAATGGGGATAATAACTGTAGTTTGCCAATAGGATCTCTCCCAATGCAATTAGCCATGCTCTACATCCCCGCATTTACTTTTCAATCTCTGTTATATGTGACCCACGTTAACAACAAAAGTACCATTTTGCTCCCCCACCCAACACCCCCACACACCCACCCACGCACCCCCGGCGCAAAAAACCAACAACAAAAATAAATAATAAATAAATAAGTAGCATGTAATTTTGCACAGTGACTTGATTTTAACCATTTTCGTGTTATATTAGCATAATTGATCATGTAAAGTTCAAAATAGTTGTGAAATGGTAAAAAAAATGTCTCCAGTTGTGCTCAAACTAAGCTACCGATCCATTTGGTTCCAGACTGTCTTCCCGGTTGCAGAATTTAGAACTGACTTTTACAAGGTAGGTTCCAGGTTCCATATTTGGAATCGTTTTCCTTGAATTGCTCACTTGCAGCTCTGATCTATCAATAACAAGAGAAACCGTAGGACAACAAATGCAGGAAATAACGATCAAAACTTTAATTTCGTGTAGAAAGCATAGGCTTGTCCAAATGACAGCATACACAAGACATGCAACGACTCCAGAAACCAGAAATAAATGTTTGATGATTCTCTTGGAGTAGAGCACATTTGAAGTAATGCTCAGACATAGCTGAACTGTGGGTAACAACCGACAGGTTAAACAAATGAATAGATATAATTACAATATCAAACAGTGCTGTATTAACGCTGCATAACCTGAGACCCAACACAACCAGACAAACAAAAACTAGAAAATTTAACGAGGAAATGCTAATTTCAAATTTACCCCTTTCATCCATTAGAAGATACCAGAGACATTGGTGGTTAAGACGACCAGATTACAGGCCACAATTGGGAGAACAGCATTTCCTCGACAACTCCCACTCCTAGTACCAATAAGTGAAGCCTTCGCAGGTGAATTTTTTCTCCGACTCCAATCCTATGAATTGGCATATGGATATAAACTCAATAAATAACGGAACATATCCACCCTATCAACAAGCTTTTTATCAGATCCTTTCAGATTAAGATTAAACCATTTCTTCTTGGATGATTTATCCTTCCCTTCAGCACTTACATCTTCCACAGGACTTCCTCCTTTTGAATCTTCACCTGGAATTTTGCTATTGCTTGTACTACCATTACTAGGATTGTTACTGCCTGATGTACCATTGGCTACCCTAGACACGGTAAATGAAGAATGGATGCTATCTCGCTGTTTCAATAGATCATCTACCTGTAACAGTAGCAGTGGAACAATGAGTCAGCCTTTTATATACGTTGAGTCAACTAGATGAATAACATACATCATTTTCTCTTTTTGGAGCAACATTCAATAGAATGCGTTACTTCATTTTACTTTGGCAACTATAAAATATAATCCATTCCAAGCCAAAGGTAGCTTTTGGCAACTATCACATGTCAAATGTAGCAGTGAAGCAATGATGTTTAGATTATGGATGCAATCCTTAAAAGACAAGCTATCACATGTCATTTTGTGATTAATTACAGGGCAACTGACTTGGAAATCCTACAAAAGCAAAAACCCAACGTCAAATGGCAAAAGCATGGACACATCAAGAGGCCAGGGACTTTTGGAATGATATACCCATACTATGATCAGTTGTTAAATCCCTCACAACCACCTAGGTCAAGGCCCCGGATGAAAGAACTGCCATCTAAGTTTGGAAAAGTAATAAAACATTATAAAGAATAACTCAGAAGATGAGACATACCGCCTCTTTTTCCTGAGTGTATCTGTTAGTCACTTCCTGAAATCGTGCCAATGCCTGCAATGATTTATTAGTGGTTAAGGGAATGAATGTTTCACCTAAGGCTATTTACTAACACAAAATATCATGTCAAGCAACCTTTCTGTATTCTGTTTCAAACTGACGTAGCTCAGTTCTTTTTCTCAAAATTTGAGCCTCTATTTCCTTGAGTTTTTCTGTTGTGTCTTCATACGATTTTGCACAGAGAGCCTCAATTGTGTAAGTCGCAGGCTTAAAGAAATTGTCCCCTGTAAAATTTGCAGGATTGATCAGTGAGATAATTCATAAAAATCTTCCTAATGGTTTGGACGAGAGAATGTAGAGAATAAAACAAAGTCAGACCATAAACGGCAAATATGTGGGTGCCAGCTTTTAGTTCTAATACTTCACATGGTTGAAGACCCTCCAACCTTTTAAAGAATGCAGCTTCAGGATCCTTTGCCATTGCTAGCTGGATATCAAAATATAAGGAAAAAAACAAAAATTTTGCACATCAATGCAAGACAAAACATCATAGAAGCAGGAGAAAGAAAACAGAACTCACAGCATTGACAGTTGAATCCATCCTGTACACTTGAAAGTGAAGAAAATACATTCCTGCAGATGTTACTTTGCCTGTCTTCTCACTTTCTTCCTGTAAAAAATAAATATGTATAAATATAAATTAAGAAAAAAGAAAAAAGAAAAAAGAAAAGAAAGAAAGATGCTTGAAGATAACTATAATGTAGCATTATCTCATAACTGTAACCATAGATCTGAAAAAATAAAATAAAAAGAACAATAAATATGTTATTTCCTAGTCCAGTTATTCTGGAATCAAGTCCTTGAAACAGCAATTTCTTGACATTAAGCTTGTTCTCAAACTTGAAGGGTGGAATACAGTATCCAATTCTTGAATCACTTAGTGCTTGATCGCATATATATTCAATGTCAACTTCCAACACAAACAGCTTCTTGTAGAAACAACTTATTGCATTGATGTTCGTGAGTTAATAACTTATCATAGTTGAAGCATAAACCCTTGGCATGCCCCATTGCTATTTTTGCCCCATTTAATTGACAGATATAAGGCACTAGTTTAATATTTATATCCTCACCAGTAGTACTTAATACTCCCTTCTGAGTTTCGACAACTTCAACTGCACTACCAATATATTTGAATATCTTTCTTTTCAATATCAACTCATAAGCATGCGCCAAACTCATTGCCATGATTAAGTTAGGTGAATTTGGAACCTCCACTTCCATATGAATCACCTCTAAGAACCCCGCCATGAATATGGAGACCCACTACTTAGTCGAGACAAAGGAACTCTGGCAATGCTTAGATAATCCTCCACATGGCTAGAGGCTACTGTTTACATGAATCATACATAAACCATGATGTCAGAGGGATATAGATTTTTCAAAAGCACTCACTCAACCATCATAAGAAATTATAACTAGATCACACCTAACTAGATTGAAAATATCTACTAATAGATACAGAAATGACATTTATACATTTCAACGAAACTAAATGTGACATACATAGAGACTGCACCAACTCAAGAGCATATTGAACTACACAATTACTCATAATTCCATGCACTTCAGTAGGATGGTTGTTCTTCATTCCCAGGCACCCTTGACTATTACTTATGCTTTCATTCATCCTACTCTAAGTCTCTTTCTTCCATGCTAGATAAGCTAGTTGATGCAGTTGCTAGCATAGAAAATATAACTCATGACATCATGGATTCTTTACAAGTGAACTCTCTTTGGGACCTCTCTCTTACAAGTGAGCTAAAGGCTGGCTTCATCATTCCTTTGCCCAAAAGCCTTAGTCTGTAGCACAAAAACAAGCATTATTGTCCTTGAAAGAAGAAGTTGGCCAATAAAACCTCTCATTACTTAGATATGCATGTTGCAATTTTTTCCTACATCCCCTATCCTTCCCTTAAAATGAACTTTCCATAAGACTTAATTAGAATCATTACAGCAAGGGCAATGGGAAGCTATCCAACCCTTCCAACACAGTGAACAGTGGCAATTCACTATCAATCTTATCAATCCAAGTAGTGTAACCAACCTTCAGGTTGCTAAACATGAAAAGACAATCTCCAAATTACCTTATCTCACTACTGTCAAACGTGAAAAAAAACCAAACCCAAAATGCCTACCTTGTTCACTGTGCAGGTAGGATAAGACAAGCACTATTTTTGGGAATCACTATTTGGAATGTTGGATTGCTAATCTCCAGGACGATTGAATAATCTCTCAGCAAATAACCTTCAAGGAGCTTTCCATGGAACTTACACAACTCAATGTGAGAGGACCACTCAATGATACATGAATTCAAATACACCACACACATCTTTTCTTTCAGACTTAAAACAACAAAGCTCAAGTCTTACTACAGCCAGGTGGTGGTGGTCATATGGATCCTATTTCATCATTACATTCTATAACACAATATATTCTCTTCAAGACTTAAATATGTCATTTTCCTTTTTTTTTAAATACCCATCTATTTCCTTTTTGATCTCCTTTGCCCCCACTTTTGCAAACTTCCAAATTTCTGCAACAGCTAACAAATGCCCAGAGAAGTCATCTTTCTACATGGGCAAACGATTCCAATCTTATTTCCCTCTAGATCAGAGTTTCTTAAAACATACATGAACTGACTTACCACACTCATAGAGTATGCTATGCCAGCTCAAGTATCTGCAAGATATAAGAGTTTTCCAACCAAGCTTCGAAGCATCGGCCTATAAACCTTCTTTAGCTTCTCCAAGTTTTTTGTTAGGATCCACTAGAGTAAAAAGTGGTTTACACCCCATCAATCCAGTCTCCTTCAACATCAAGCACATATTTTTGTTGTGATATGAAGTTTCCTTTACTTGAGTAAGTCACCTCAATACCAAGAAAATACTTCAATTCCCCAAGCTCTTTAATTCAAATTCTTTGGTCAGTTGTCACTTTAACTCCTGCTTCTCTATCTCATTGTTCCCAGTCACAATGATATTATGAACGCGCACCAAGAGGGCAGTTACTCCCCTGAAGCCCAAGTACCTAACAAACAAAGTATGGTCATCTTACTTCTGCTTATGGCTTAAAGTCTTCTTGACTTTAGTGAACCTACCAAACTAATCTCTACGAGACTGTTTTAATCCAATAAGCTTCTTTTTTCTTCTTCAAAACCTGGTAGAACATTTAAATGAATTTCTTCATCTAAATCTTCATAGAGAGGCATTTTTCACATCATACTACAAAATTGGCCAATCAAATGAGATGCTAACAATAACATTATTCTTAGTGTGTTCATCTTTGCTATTAGAGCAAAGGTTTCTTAATGGTCAACTCCATAAGTTTTGAGTGTACCATTTTATTAACTTTATTTTGTATCTCTCAAATGTTCCATCAGCCTTGTATTTTAGAGTGTATAGCCACTAATAGTCTTCTATGTTCTTTCCTCTAGGCTTATCAACAATTTCCGATGTCTTGCTCTTCTCCAAAACATTCATTTCCTCTCTCATGGCATTTCTCCAATCTCTTCTTGACAACGCCTTCTACACAATATTGGGTGGTGTTTAGGCATAATATGAATTTTATGAAGGTTGGTGACAAGTGTTTGAATAATACATGGTTAAATATAGGGTACATTTGTCTCCAGATGCATTCTCAAGTACCCTTTCAGATTGAAATAGGCAGATTAGTATTGCCTGTGGATGATTCAATCGTCTCTAAAGGATTAGTTCTTACCGCAACCTTGTTTTCAAGGCTCAAGTTGGGTTCTTAAACTTGTTTTCAGTCCAAAACAATTGCTCTTATTAAATATACTTGTGAAAATCTTAAAAAACTATGAGTTGTAGTTACTGACTCAAGAGAAGACACATACTAGAGGACAGGTTCTCCTAGACTAACTCTTGTAGAGGACTTTCAACAAAAGACACTGGGCTTATATAGCGGATGAGTTGGGAGCCCATTTAGGCGGGTCAAGAAAAATAAATGGCTCAAAAGTATCATTTTCAACATTCATTTTCTTCCCTAAGGATGGGACTTTATGAAGTAGGGCTTACTTTCAATGAATGTGACATCAACGGAAGTGTAGAATTTTCTCAAGGAAGGCTATAACATCTATATACCCCTTATGAGCAGGTGAATGACTGCACAAGAATCCAATTTTTCCCTGTGTTGACTGTGAACATGTATAAGAGCGGTGCCACCAAAAACTCTAGTTATGTGACCACTTGATGTTCTAAAATAAGGATAAGAATTGGTAAGTATTTCTATAGGACTTTTAATGTCAAACACTCATGAGGACAACCTATTTATCAAGTGTGTACCAATGTGAACAGCCTCTCCCAAGTAGAATTAAGGAATATTGCCCTGAAGCAACAAGAATGTAGATATTAAGTAAATAACCATCTTTCCTCTCAGCTATCCTATTTTGCTAGGGTATATCAGCATAAGACAATTCATGGATAACGTCGTCTTTTCAAAAATAAAGTGATAAAACTTGACCAATAGAAATCTCTAGCATTGTCAAACCTGAAAGTTTTATCTTAACCCTAAATTGGTGTTGAATTAGAGAATATAAATTTGCAAATGACAGCGCTAACATGTGACTTTCATTTAAGTAAAAAGATTCATAACTTGTGTGTAATCATCAATGGAAACACATCATCGAGCACTCGAAATATTTGATATAGATGGTCCCCGAAAATTAATGAATCAAATGAAAAGGAAAGGGGCTCCTTTTATTACTAATGGGAACAGATGCATGAGTGTGTTTAGCTTAGCTCACAAGCTTCACAATGAAACTCAAAAAAATCAAATCCATGAAATAGCTTTGGAAACATGCCTTTCAAAACTCTAAATGATAGGTGGCCTAAACATAAAATGTGAAACAAAATAGCATCTTTATAGGAAGGACTAAGAAACAATATAAACACATTACTCGTGGCATTCCAAGGCAATTCTAGGTAACAAAGTTGTTCTATCCCTTTTGAACAGTGACGTCAATAGTGTGCATGTGTTGTAACTATGTGTGCAGTGATGTAGTGGTTGTGCAATGTGTATTTGTGTATGTAGGGTGACATGTTATATTCCTTTTGAACAGTGACGTCAATAGTGTGTTGTAACATGTGTGCAGTGATGTAGTGGTTGTGCAGTGTGTATTTGTGTATGTAGGGTGACATGTCTATGTGCAGCATGTATTCCTTGTATCAGTGATAATCTGTCCTCGTATCTAGGAAAGTTAGAAGCAGTTATTCCAAGTGTCAAATTAAGGGTTAAAATAGGAAAAAAGGCAGTTATGCATAACTGGTCCTTGCATATGTATATTATGGCAGAAACCGAAGGAAAAGACAAGTCCTATTTTGCATAAACTAAATCAAATTTTGCATCTTAAGGGATTGTAGGGTTCTCTCTTTAATCAAGCCCTAAAAAGAGATTGTAGGGTTTTCTCTCTAATTGAGCCCCAACAAGAGATCATTGGGTTCTCTTTATAATGAGCCCAAAAATTAATGTAACAAAACCGATCCTGTAACATTTGGTATCAGAGCCAATTTGTGTAGAAAAATTGAAACTCATCCTGCTTTTTAATGTGTCATCTCTCTTAAAAGCCGTATTTCATGGTGGAATTGAAACAACTTCAACATCAATTTGAGGCATGGGCAAGGATAGAGACATGACAGTAGTAGTTAATGGAACAAGCGGCCAGTTTGCTGCAAGAATTTTCTAGTCAACATTGGGAGGGAAAGGAGCAGGAGAAAGCCAGCAGTAAAAAGAAAGGAACGAATAGAGGATAGACTCATAATAGGCGTTTTAATCAAGGAATTATTACCCCAAAAATTTTCAAAATTAGACTCCCCAATGTCTAATAAAAGCACTGATCCCTTTGGTTCACTAAATTAGTGTAAACACTCCTTAAGATATCAACACCATCCTCAACTTGCGCATGAGGTCATGCGCATCTTTGAAGGGGGGAGTAATGTTATATCCCTTTTGAACAGTGGCATCAATAGTGTGCATGTGTTGTAACAAGCGTGCAGCGATGTAATGGTTGTGCAGTGTGTATTTGTGTATGTAGGGTGACATGTTATATCCCTTTTGAACAGTGGCATCAATAGTGTGCATGTGTTGTAACAAGCGTGCAGTGATGTAATGGTTGTGCAGTGTGTATTTGTGTATGTAGGGTGACATGTTATATCCCTTTTGAACAGTGGCATCAATAGTGTGCATGTGTTGTAACATGCGTGCAGTGATGCAGTGGTTGTGCAGTGTCTATTTTTGTATGTAGGGTGACATGTCTATGTGCAGCATGTATCCCTTGTATCAGTGATGATCTGTCCTTGTATCTAGGGAAGTTAGAAGCAGTTATTCCATGTGTCAAATTAAGGGTTAAAATAGGAAAAAAGGCAGTTATGCATAACTGCTCCTTGCATATGTATATCATGGCAGAAATCAAAGAAAAAGACAAGTCCTATTTTGCAGAAACTAAATCAGATTTTGTATCTGAAGGGATTAGCCTTAAAAAGAGATCGTAGGTTTCTCTCTTTAATCAAGCCCTAAAAAGAGATCGTAGGATTCTCTCTCTAATTGAGCTCTAACAAGAGATCGTTGGGTTCTCTCTATAACGAGCCCGAAAATTTATGTAATAAAATTGATCTTGTAACAAAAGCCCATCCCTTTCTTTAGCAAGTCCAATCTTATTTCTTGAGACTTGATCCTAATTAACACAATTAGACATATTAAAAACAGCACGAAATTAAGATCATTAGTAAGTTTTTTAATAGAGATAAGGTTGGCCGACAATTTTGACACATGAACATCTTCAAGGACAATAAAACGTATCCTTTCCCTTTGGCATCCACAAATTCACCATTAGCTACCCAAATCTTGTTTTTGTTGCCACATGCTTGAAAACAATCAAACTAATCATTACACATGCAATCTCATGGTCCATTATCAATAACCCAACACTCATTACCAAGACACTCAGGGAAAGATAAGTACAGGTAGAAACTATAGAGGAATAAAAGAAAGCAAAGCCATATAATTAGCATTCTAACCTTCACCATCATCGAAACAATTTTCAGTCTTGACTTCAGCAATTTGAGTCATCTTTGGACCAAAATATTCCCTCCATCATTTTGTTTTTAAATGTTCTGGTTTCCCATCTAATTTCCAACAAGTCTCCATTGTATGGTTAGGCTTACAAGAATGGTCACACCACAATTTGTCTATTGCTGAGAAATTTTGAGACATTTTTCTCTATTACAAGGATTCTGTTCAAAAGATCGTGTGGCTTAAACAACATGCCTTCCACTTTCCTCTCTCTCGATCTTTGCAAAAGCTTCTCTAAGGCTTGGGAATTGCTTTTATCCAATTAATCATCCACTCTTAATCCCAGTGAGAAGTCAGAAACTCCCTTTTCTTTTTTCTTTTTTTCATTTTACCATACTTAATGTCATCTTCTACGCATCCCCATTCTACATTAAAAAAACGTATCAATCTCCAGCCAAAGCTTAATTGAAGCATTACAGCAGCCACTGGCCAGATATATTCATATTGCCTTGTGTTGAGAAACAGATTCAAGCATTGGGATGTGTTTTCTAAAAAAACATTTCTCGACATTTTCCCATATTGCCTTAACTATCTTGCAAAAGAAATAGGCAATACCAATCCTTAGCTACATGGGAATTTTTTTTTCACTGTAGCTCCATGGGATTTACTAACCACTCCATTACAATCGAGTTTTCAACCTCCTAAGCACTCAAGTAATCCAAGTCATTTATCTTCCCACGACCACAAATCACTAACTTAACACACTAAAGCCACTCTTGAAATTTCATTTCACTCGACTTATGTCAAATGGTCTGAAACTGTTGACTGATATATGTGTAATATTATTATTCTAGCTGTAGGAATTTAATATTATTTTGACTAGGAATTAAATATTATGTTGACTGACATATGTGTAATATTATTATAGCTATAGGAATTAAATATTAGATTAAGAGATTTTATTAGGATTTATTGTCTTTCCTAATATAGCATTCTTGTAATTGTATATAAACACTAAGCTATTATGCAACAAATTATTACAAGAAAAAGAAGAGGAATAATAAGAATTATCCTCTACTCCTAAATTCTTCATGGTATCAAAACATAAAACCACTTTTTAGGTCATAATTTTTTTTAAACCCTAGAAAGCCGTAAATTAGGTTTCCTTAGGTTAGGATTGAAGGTAGTCGACACCACCCATCCCAAAAGTTGTGCCATCAATTTCTGACCGACCATCGGAATCGGCATGAGAGGTTATTTTGTTGTCTTGATTGCTTGGGTTAACTCTTTTCTTTTTTTTTTTTTTTTGCATTATGGAAAGTGATAAGAGAATTACAGCCATTAATACTGATAATCCTTCTCTACAAATTAGCCCTGTCAAGCTTGATGGGAATAATTACCTTGCCTGGTCAAGGTCTTGTTTATTGTTTATCAAAGCTAAGAGAATGGAGAGTTATATTACCAGTGCTAAAGTCAAACCAGTAGCAATTGATCCATCATTCAATCAGTGGGATTCTGAAAATTCACTAGTAATGGGATGGCTTATCAATTCCAAGCAGCCCCAAATTTCAAGGACATACTAATTGCTTGGCAAAGTAGCAAAAATATGGAATGTTGTTACTCTCACCTATTCACGAGTGGGAAATGATGTCCAGATTTATGAGATTCAAAACAAGATTCATGGTTTGAAGCGAGAGATAACAATCTCATAGTATTTTTCTGAGTTGAATGGTTTGTGGCAAGAACTTGACTACTATCAAGATTTTCAAGCTGATTGTACTGGAGATGCAATTAAATTTCAGAAATTACTGGCAAAAGAAAGGGGCTATGATTTCTTGGCCGGGCTAAACAATGAATTTGATCAGAAATTGCAAAAGGTGCAGTGCCATGCTCTATATCCCACAAGTTGAAAAGTCTGGTATGGTAGCGGCTAGTGATTCACCTCAGCAGCTGAAGGCACATAATTCTAATAAGGATCATTTTACGATGTGATTATTGTGGAAGACCATGTCATACTAAAGAGACTTGCTGGAAGCTACATGAACGCCCAACAAGAAGTCGTGGAGGCAAACAAGTTAACTCTACTCGGGCAAATTTGTCTAAAACAATAGAGTCAATTCCTGATATGACTTCCTCTGACTTCTTCTCTCCTAATGAGATTCAGCATCTCCAGCATCTGATATCTCATAAAGAATCTTTCTCCAGTGCCAAATCCAACTTTGTGCAGTCAAGTAATGTTTGTTTTGCTACCCTTGATACTAATTGTTGGATTATTGATACTGGTGCGAATAGACACATTACGGGCTCATCAAAAAATCTTCTTGAATACTCACCATGTTTAAAAAGGGATAATGTCCGAATAGCCGATGGTTCTTTTACCCCAGTATCTGGAACAGGTTCTGTTTTCTGTACTCCCATATCAAACTATCCTCTGTGCTTCATGTCCCTCAATTTCTTGTCAATCTGTTATCTGTCAGTACACTTACAAAAAAATCTCAACTGTAAAATTGAGTTCTTCCCTGATCATTGTGTCTTTCAGGATCTTCAAACAGGGAAGAGGATTGGCAGTGGTAGATTGCACGATGGCTTATATATGTTGGATGGGAGTCAAGGTTCTAGTCTTCAGCAGGCTTTTTATGGGGGAAATAAGGATGTTAATCAAGAAATATTGTAGTGGCACAAGCGTTTGGGACATCCCTCTTTTTTTGTTTTAAGCAAATTATTTCCTAGTTTGTTTTCAAAGACTCAATTTGATTCATTATTCTGTGATGCTTGCGAATATGCAAAACATTCTCGAAACTCTTATCCTTTGAGTAATAATAAAAGCAAGTTCCCTTTCATGACTATTCACTCTGATGTTTGGAGCCCTACTCAGACTACTTCCTTGTCTGGTAGTAAATGGTTTGTCACTTTTATTGATTGTTGCACTAGGATGACTTGGGTATATCCACTTAAGGCTAAGAGTGATGTGTTTTCTTGCTTTCAGTCTTTTCATAAGATTGTTTTGTACTCAATTTGATGCTAAAATAAAGATTCTCAATACTGATAATGGCATTGAATACATGAATGAAAGATTTGGTTCTTATTTTGAGTCATATGGGATAATTCATCAAACCAGTTGTCCTCATACAACTGCACAAAATGAGGTTATTAAAAGGAAGAATAGGTATCTTTTGGAAGTTGCTAGGTCACTTATGTTTACCATGAATCTTCCTAAGCCTTACTGGGGGGGTGTAATTCTAGTTGCTGCATACCTTATCAACCAAATGCTTCCTAGAGCTCTTAATTGCAAGAGTCCTTTAGAAACCTTAAAAGGACATAATACATACATTGTTCCTCTAAAGGTATTTGGATGTTGTAGAGTTGTATATTGTATTTATTAGTATTATTTTCACTAATTAATGTAATTAATATAAAGGTAGGTGAAGATAAACCAACAGTCACAAAGAAGATAAACCAACAGTCACAAGAACTTATATATATATCTTTATGTATGTACAAACAAATCAATAATAACAAGAAATATTTTTTTTTTTCTCTTTATTCTCATGGTATCAGAGCCATAGAACACAAATCCTAATTTTCACACCTTAAACACAAACCCTAATTTTCTGTGGCTGTTTGCGTTTGAATTTGCTCTTCCTGGAGTTGGATTTCAAAATTGATTACATCGTCGTGTTCCTCTCCTTCGACGACAAAACCCACGAAGCTCACCGCCAAAAACATTGCCACATGCCGCCACCGTCGTCCGCTGCTTTTGATCCTCTTTTTGGCCGACGTATCCTTTCCAACCTACTTTTGGTGTCACACGCCGGTTTTCTGAGATTCCCTAGGTTCGATCATCCCAACATTTAGCTCCAATCTATTTTCAACCACCGCCGATCGTCACTAACCACCGTCCACCACTGTCTACAGCTGACTGTTGCTATTTTTCACCTTTTTTTTTTTTTTTTATCCTTCCTCCAGGTTATTCTCAATCCAACATGGCTAATCATTCTTCTTCCTTGAAAACTAATCCTTTTTCAAGTGTATTATCTCCATCTCCTACCATTGCAACTGAAAAATTGATGGGGAGTTCTAATTACATGTCTTCGTCTAAGGCTGTGGAATTATGGTGCATGGATCAAGGTCTATAAGACCATTTAACCACCAAACTGGATGATATAACAAAAGATCCAAAGAAGGATAACAATCAATTGATGAGAGTTGATGCTCTTTTATTGAGTCTTTTGTGGCAGTCCATCGATCCATCTCTTCATCCAATTTACAGTCATTACTCAACTTGCTATGATGTTTGGACTCGGGTAAAGAGACTGTATACAAATGATATTCAACGTTTGTGCTCGGTGATATCTAATCTGCTTAATTTGAGACATACAGGTATGTCAATTACTAATTTTCTTGGCAGATGGGCATCCATTAAAGCTGAGTACAACTTTTACTCTCTCTCAGTCAGTCTCTCCAAGATTATTTGACTCAAAGAGAGAAATTATTCATGGTCTACATCCTTGCTACACTTGGTCCTGATCTTACTTCAATTTGTGATCAGATATTGGCTAGTCCTACTATACTATCTATGGATGAAGTTTTCTCTCGCCTTCTTCATGTGTCGTCAATTCCTAATGCACCTATACATGTTTTTTCTTCTATAGATAACTCAGCTCTAGTTCCTCAAATGGCTTTCCAAGGTCACATGGCTAACAAAGAAGAACAAGGTGGTAAACGTGGGATTGTTAAGGGGACCTGGCCTAGTTGTACCTACTGCCATCGTTAGGGTCATACTAGGGACAAATGTCACAAGTTGCATGGACGTCCTCCACGAGCTAATATCATTCAAAATGCCAATCCTATCTCTTCTGTTGTACAACATCCTAAATCTCTACTTCTCACTGGAGCTTATCTTGAGAATTATTTGCAGTATCAGGCTTCACAGCAGTCCTCATCTTCTATAGCTTCCTTTGCCCACACTAGTACTTCTGTTGCATGTCTCACTCGGTCTTCTACTTTAAGTCCATGGGTGACTGATTTAGGTGCTTCTAAACATATTTCTGGTAATCCTCACTTATTTTCTCACTTCTTGAAATCTCAGATGTGTTTGTTTTGTTCATACTAAGGATGCTAGGAAACTAGATCCACGAGCCCTTAAGAGTGTGTTTATTGGATACTCGCCGACACAAAAAGGTTACAAATGCTATCATCCTCCATCTGGGAAGTATTTTGTGAGTATGGATGCTACTTTAAGAGAAAACTGAACCTTACTTCAGTCCAATCCCGTCATCTCTTCAGGGAAAGAATAATGCAAAGGAAGAGATGACACCTAGTTCTGTAACCCTTACTGATCTTACCCCAAAAAAAGTGATGGTCAGAAGGAGACTATTATCCAATGGGAGAAAATTGGGCGTTTAGACAATCCTGATTTGAAGAGGTACTCAAGGAAAGACAAAGACATGACAGAAGAAGCCATCGTGCAACCTACTCTGTGCTGCCAAGAATCATTCTCTTCTGGTGAGTTACCTTTTGATGATTTAGATAAACCTATTTCTCAAAAAAGATGTTAGGGCCTGTACTAAACATCCCATTTCTAATTTCGTTTCTTATGATTCTTTGTATCCCGCCTATAGAGCTTTTGCCTTGTCCATTTCGTCCGTGTCTATTCCACAGGATTGGAAGGAAGCACTCAATGATCCGAAATGGAAGAGAGCAATTATTGAAGAAATGAAAGCCTTTACTAAGAATGAGACTTAGGAGCTTGTCACCCCTCCACCCAGAAAGAAACTAGTAGGCTGCAAATGGGTATTCATTGTGAAATACAAAGCTGATGGATCAGGGGAAAAGTTCAAAGCTAGATTGGTGGCTAAAGGATTCACTCAAACCTATGTGATGGACTACCAAGAAACTTTTGTTTCAGTAGCTAAAATGAAGACCATCAGAATCTTGTTATCATGTGCAGCCAACCTTGACTGGGATTTACAGCAATTTGATGTGAAAAATGCCTTTCTACATAGAGATTTAGAAGAAGTGTATATGCAGATCCCTCCTGGATTTGATAATGAAACAACACATGGGAAAGTATGCAGACTGAAAAAGGCCTTGTATGGATTAAAGCAATCTCCCAAAGCATGGTTCGACAGGTTCAGCAAAGCCATGATCTCTTTCGGCTATTAACAGGCAATGCAAATCATACTCTATTTATTAAACATAACGAGGGTAAAGTTACTATTCTCATAGTTTATGTTGATGATATAGTAATGATGATAAACAGGAGATGGCCCGATTGAAGAAACTTTTCGCCCAGGAATTTGAAATCAAGGATATAGGAAAACTGCAATATTTCCTAGGAATTGAAGTTGCTAGATCAAAAAAAGGTATTTTCATTTCTCAGAGAAAATATATTCTGATCTCTTGGAAGAAACTAGCATGTTAGGTTGTAAGCCAGCAAAATCTCCTATTAAAAACAACCACAAGCTGCAGGCTGGAGTTGGTGATTCAGTTGAATTAAAAAGATACCAGAGATTGGTGGGATGACTGATATATCTCTCACACACTAGACCAGACATTGCACATGCAGTTGAGTCAATTTATGCATGATCCATGAGAATCACATATGCAAGCGGTATTTCGCATCTTGAGATACCTAAAGTCTGCTCTAGGAAAAGGACTATTGTTCGCCAAGCATGGTCACCTTCAAATAGAAGGCTTTACAGATGCAGATTGGGCTGGATCTCCAAGTGATAGAAGGTCCACCACTGGTTATTGCACACTTGTAGGAAGAAACCTAATAACATGGAGGAGCAAGAAACAAAGTGTAGTTGCTTGATCAAGTGCTGAAGCAGAATACAGAGCTATGGCTCAAGGGGTTTGTGAGCTTTTGTGGTTGCAGAAGATATTAGAAGAATTAAGTCTGTCAAGCAAAGAAACACTATCCTTGTATTATGACAACAAAACTGCTATTAGTATAATACAAAATCCAGTTCAACATGATCGAAGCAAGTATATAGAGATTAATCGACACTTCATCAAAGAGAAATTGACTAATGGTGTTTTGAGCTTACATCATGTGACATCTGATAAGCAACTGGCTGATGTGTTCACTAAAGGGTAGTGTCACAGGACCTATCATACTTTAGTTTACAAGTTGGGCATGTGTGATATCTATGCTCCAACTTGAGGGAGGGTGTTGACTGACATATGTGTAATATTATTATGCTAGCTGTAGGAATTTAATATCATGTTGACTAGGAATTAAATATTATATTGACTAGGAATTAAATATTTTGTTGACTGACATATGTGTAACATTATTATAGCTATAGGAATTAAATATTGGATTAAGAGGTTTTATTAGGATTTATTGTCTTTCCTAATATAACATTCTTGTAATTGTATATAAACACTATGCTATTATGTAAAAAATTATTACAAGAAGAAAAAGAGGAATAATAAGAATTATTCTCTACTCCTAATTCTTTAGAAACTAGGAGTGCAAACAAGTAGGACTATTTGTGAGCTACTTGAGTTCAACACACTTTAAGCTCAGCTCTCCTCAAGATCGTCTAGTAGATGAAATGAGCTGAAATCTAAAATGAAGTTTATTTATCTAAACAAAGCAATAGCTTAAACTCAAGGCTCACGAGCCTACTCACCTACGAGTGAGCTGATAAGATGGCCTGTTTAGACTCACAAGTAGGCTCATACATTATATATTATCTTTATAAAATATAATTAAAATAAAAAACTAATTTCTAAGTTAATCTATATTCATTATCTAATCGTCTATTTATTAATATATTTACTAATTTTGTAAATTCAATTTCTTAAATTTTACTTTATCCTTAGAGCTTGCAAGATACCCAAGCTCATGAGCTTTAAGATCGAATTTGCTCAAGCTTAATTTATTTTGTAACCAAGTTGAGCCTAAGCTCAAAATAGAGCTCCCATTTATTTAGATGAGCCTGAATTTCAGAATCATTAAAAAATTTGGCTCAAGCTCAAACTCAAAAAACTTTTAACAAGCTAAGCCCAAGCCTGACCCCGAGCCTTCAAAAGCCCAACTTGGCACAGCACGTTTGTAGCCCTAACTACAATGAGCCAAACATAAGCCCGAACTTCAAGCTCAACAAAATATTCTACTCCAACTCAAAATAGAGCTCCCATTTAATTAGATGAGCCTAAATTTCAAGCTCATTAAAAAGTTAAGCTCAAATTCAATAAACTTCTAACAAGCAAAGCCCAAGCCCGAGCCTTCAAAAGCTCAGCTTGGATTAGCTAATTTGTAGCCCTATCTAGAATGAGCCAAAAATGAACCTGAATTTCAGGCTCGATAAAAAATTCGGCCCAAGCTCGAACTTAATAATTTTTGAACAAATCAAGCCCCAACCTTCAAAAGCTCAATTCGGCTCAGTTTGTTTGTAGCCCTATCTAGAATGATTGTTAATTTTCTAATGTTGTAAGAGAAGTGTTTGAACTTTAAGTGGCATTTTATAACTTATCCACAATCCAAATAGTCCCCAATGATTTTTATTAAATAGAAGCATCACTCATATTTGATACTAAATCAAGCCGACAATGATCAGCCGACACTCAAATATCATGATGAAAATATAATATAGAATTAATTTGGAAAAATGTCGAATTTGGTACCCGAACTTTACCAAAAAAATACAATTAGAATTTTGCTTTTTTGTAAAGAAAGAAAAAAGAAAAGAGAGAAGAAAATCCAACCAAGCATCTTGCTAAGCCAAATCTACACTTTTTTTGTTTTGGGGGGTGAAAATTGCACAAACATAATAATTACAATGGTGAAACTCACAAATATATTAGTGAATTGCTCAAAAAACTAAAAAACATAAAGATTAAAATTTGAAGAAAATTTAAATTTCCTATTGGTAATGATTCAAATCTATCTAAGTGGGAAACTTCAATACGAGATAAGATTCATGTGAAATTCTTCACAAGGAACATAAATACCATCTTTTTCCATTAAAAATCAGCTAAGAACAGAAGATTCGAGACTCTATCTCTAAAACCCTAGGCGAATTTAGCAACTTCTCTCTACAAGTATGTTTAAATGACATGAAATTGAAGAATAAGACTAGCATCACTAGGTTCCCTATGTTTCATAGTTTTGTAAAAACTAAATTTTGTCCCAATTCCTTGAGAATCATATCCCTCCCCTCTCTATCCGTGTATGTGTGTGTGTTCACCACTTGTCTACATATATGTCCACAATAGTAAGGGAGCTTAATAGTTAAGTGGGATAGCAAATATAGCCACGAAAAATTCAATTAGGTATTAAATTAAGATTTTCAAAATTCAAGTACCTAATTACATTTTTCAACAAAGTACAGCTACTACCAAATCCAATATTTCCTCAATTATTTTCAATGAATAACAATTTGTACATAAGAAAAACTATATATAAATGAAAGAAGAAAATTTGACTTAGTCGACAAGAAGATTTGAATGCAGTTAGTAATCAAGGTACCTGTAAAGCTAAGCCATAACCGCCACTGGGATCGTGTTCAAAGTAAAGTAACTACAAAGAAAAACAGGAAATGCATCAAAAAGTGGAACAAAGTTTAGCTCTTGATAGAAGGGAAGCCAATAAATGACTACTATTCACATGAGCCAGCTAAAAGTCCAGGTTAAAAACAAAAGAATGGAAGAAAATTAAAATCTTAGAATAAATTTTGTCATCTCACATACTTTAAATTTGCTTTGAGCAGTGGATGTTGCTCTTATGACAACACCGGCCTCAGCTTGCTGCTCATTTATTGTTACACCAAAAAAGTGTGCAGATTGCTTGTCTACCTACATGAGAATGTAGGATAGATTGTAATAACTGATAATAACATGAAACAGCCTATAATCCAGAACAAAAATAAACAAGAAGCACCTTTCCACTAAATGATGCACCAATAGGAAGGGGGCGTACTGTCACAGTTCCATTCAAAGCTTCTTCCAGCACATTAGCAGAGATTGTGGTTTTGATGGGCACACCCAATTTGCTATACAAAAGGAAGATGAGATGACAAAATCCTTTATAAAACTTAAACCTCGCGATGTGTTAAAAAATGCACCTGAATAATGCTGCAAACATAGTGTTCACTGTTCCAAGATTAGACAAGTCTATCTCCATGTCCATGCCTTCAGCATCAAGAGCCTATGCCATTCAATTGAAGAAAAAACTCAATCAATTGAAAAGAGCCATAAAAGCCCATGTTATAAGTAAACCGATAGGAAACCCAAAATTACCATCAAGGAAAGATACATTTTTCAGATAATGCCTATCAAATAAAAGGAAGTTAAGTTCCTTTATTGATAAAAATGGACCTTTGGATACATCATACAATAATAAAGATTCCAAGTTTATCCCTGTTATGGAAGAGAAACAGTATATTTTTGTATATCCATTTTGTACATACGTAGAGGTATATATATAAGGAGTTCTCTATTGGCGTACCAACCCTCACCTACCACTACATTAATTGCATTGCTTAGTAAATATAATATTATCTACAATTCTTTATCCTATAATACTCCCCTTCAAGTTGAAGCATAGATATTTATCATGCCCAACTTGGTAAACAGATAATTAACTCAACTCTCATTCAATATTTTTGTAAAAAAGTCTCCAAGTTGTTCTCTAGTCTTCACATAACCTGTGGAGATTAAGTTTTGTTGTATCTTTTCACGAACAAAGTGGCAATCAATCTCAATATGTTTGGTTCTTTCGTGAAATACCGGATTGGATACAATATGAAGAGCAACTTGATTATCACATCATAGTTTTTTTTTTGGGTAAATCATTAATTTATTTAACCAAAGGAAGGTATACAAACCGCAATATACGGGATGGAGGGACCAAAAGCCCAAAATATACAAGATCAAAACTAGAACAAATCACTATTTGAAGAGAGCAACAAACAATCAGCTATTAAGTACAAAAACATAATTCAAAATAAGCCTTGCTAAATGGGATACATTAGGAGAGTTAAGGCCCAAGCATAAGAAATTCCTATCCCTCCAAATGTAGTAAACGGAAGCTACCAAAGCCGACTTCCATTTATCCAATAAGGGACCTTTTGGAGAGAGAATAAGACTATTTATAGCTCCTTGCCACGAAATAAAAGAAGGTGGGCATTGAAGTGAAATCCTAACTTTTTCCCAAACGGTTTTGGAAAAGGAGCAGTCAAAGAAGACATGACGATGAGTTTCATCCTCCAAGTTGCAAAACAAGCATGATTTTGAGGAAGTAATGCCCCACAAAAAGAGCTTGTCTAGTGTGTATAGTTTGTTGTTGATGGCAAGCCAAAGAATGAAACAATGCCTAGGAATGGATTTCTTTCCCCACACAATCTTGGACCGAGAAGCAGTCGTGCCATTCTGAGAGAGGGAGCTATATGCACTCTTGATGGAGAAAAAACCGCTAGAGGATGGCCGCCATACCAATTTATCATCCATTAAAGTGTTTGGCCTGATGTTAGGAGGGATGTGGACACTATCCCAAAAGGGTAAAGGTGTAAAAGCCCATGAATCAGCTTCTATTATGGAGCAAAGCCTAGATTGCATAGGTAAGCCTGAAGAAGATATTTCCTTAGCATTAAAGATCCTATCAAGAGGACTTTGAGAGAGCCAAAAATCTTCCCAAAGAGAGATAGAGGGACCATTTCCAACTAGCCAACTAAAGAGCTGGCGGATAGAATTTCGCATATTTAGGAGCTTCCACCAGGTCCAAGAGCAAGAGGATGATGGTTTAACCGACCAAAAGCTTCTACCCTTTAAGAAGACCATATGGATCCAGTCAACCCATAAGCTTCTTGGTCCACCCCCACATAAATTCCATATATGCTTTAGCTGGGCAGCTTTGCTCCAAACCTCTAATTTGGGTATAACCAAGCCTGCTTCAACAATAGGCATACAAACAACTTCCCATTTGACTTTTGCCTTTGATGCTATGTTGGGTCTGCCACTCCATAAGAAGTTCCTCATCATCACTTCAAGTTTCTTTACCACTTGCTTTAGAAGAAGAAAAATAGATGCCCAAAAACTTGCATGGAGAAAATAATAGATTTAATTAACTGGAGCCTTCCTGCATAAGATAAGAATTTACTAGTCCAAGCATCTAAACGGGCAAAGATTTTGGAAATTAAAAGCTCACAATCTATCTTCCTTATCTTAGATGTGACCAAGGGAACACCAAGGTATCCAAAGTGTTAAGCATTTCCAATTTAGTAGAGAGATTGGCATTTGAAAAGAAAACCAAACTCTTAGCTTCATTTGCTCTAAGCCTTAAAAGCTTGTGAAAATCTTCAAGAACCTGTTTAACAACCTGAACAGTGGAAATATCTCCTTTACAAAAAATCATAAGATGATGAAATTAGAAAGTATTTGAGAAGTATTTTTCATATATTATTTGTACAAGAATACATCTATTTATACAAAAAACTTATAACTATTGGTCTACCCTACCTACCATACTATTAATTACATTGTTATAGGATATATAACCCTAATAATATTACACGTATATCAACACTCCCCCTAAGTTGGAGCATAGATATCACACATGCCCAACTTGCAAACTAAAGTATAATAGGTCCTGTGACACAACCCTTTAGTGAACACATCAGCCAGTTGCTTATCAGATGTCACATGATGTAAATTCAAGGCACCATTTATCAATTTCTCTTTGACGAAGTGTCGATCAATCTCTATGTGCTTGGTTCTATCATATTGGACTGGATTTTGTGCTATATTAATAGCAGCTTTATTGTCACAATACAATAACAGTGTTTCTTTGCTCAATAGACTTAATTCTTCTAATATCTTCTGTACCCACAAAAGTTCACAAACCTCTTGAGCCCTAGCTCTGTATTCTACTTCAGCACTTGATCGAGCAACTACACTTTGTTTCTTGCTCCTCCATGTTACTAGGTTTCCTCCTACAAAAGTATGGTAGCCAATAGTGGATCTTCTATCACTTGGAGATCCAGCCCAATCTGCATCTGTAAAGCATTTTATCTGAAGGTGACCATGTTTGGCGAATAGCAGTCCTTTTCCGGGAGCAGACTTCAGATATCTCAAGATGCGAAATACTACTTGCATGTGTGATTCTCGTGGATCATGCGTAAATTGACTCACTAGACTGACTACATATGCAATGTTGGATCTAGTGTGTGAGAGAGATATCAGTCTTCCCACCAATCTCTGGTATCTCCCTAAATCAACTGCATCACCAATTCCAACTTGTAGCTTGTGGTTGTTTTCAATAGGAGATTCAGCTGGCTTACAACCCAACATGCCAGTTTCTTCCAAGAGATCCAGAATATATTTTCCCTGAGAAATGAAGATACCTTTCTTTGATCTGGCAACTTCAATTCCTAGGAAATATTGCAGTTTTCCTAGATCCTTGATTTCAAATTCCTGGGCCAAAAGTTTCTTCAATCGAGCTATCTCCTCTTTATCATCTCCTGTCATTACTATATCATCAACATAAACTATGAGAATAGTAACTTTACCCTCGTTATGTTTAATAAATAGAGTATGATCTACATTGCTCTGTTGATAGCCGAAAGAAGTCATGGGTTTGCTGAATCTGTCGAACCATGCTCTAGGAGATTGCTTTAATCCATATAATGCCTTTTTCAGTCTGCATACTTTCCCATGTGTTGTTTCAATATCAAATCCAGAGGGATCTCTATATACACCTCTTCTTCTAATCTCCATGTAAAAGGCATTTTTCACATCAAACTGCTGTAAATCCCAATCAAGATTGGCTGCACATGATAACAAGATTCTGATTGTGTTCATTTTTGCTACTGGAGCAAAAGTTTCCTGGTAGTCTACCCCATAGGTTTAAGTGAATCCTTTAGCCACCAATCAAGCTTTAAACCTATCAATTGATCCATCAGCTTTGTGTTTTACAGTATACACTCATTTGCAGCCTACCAGTTTCTTTTCAGGCGGAGAGGTAAGAAGCTCTCAAGTCTCATTCTTAGTCAAGGCTTTCATTTCTTCAATTATTGCTCCCTTCCATTTTGGATCATTGAGTGCTTCCTTCCAATCCTGTGGAATAGACACAGACGAAATGCACAAGGCAAAACCTCTATAGGTGGGAGATAAAGAATCGTAGAAAACAAAATTAGAAATGGGATGTTTAGTACAGGCTCTAACACCTTTTCTTTGAGAAATAGGTTTATCCAAATCATCAAAAAATAACTCACTAGAAGAGGATGATTCTTGGCAGAAGAGTAGGTTGCACGATGACTTTTTCTGTTATGTCTTTGTTTCTTCTTGAGTACCTCTTCAAATCAGGTTTATCTAAACGTTCAATTTTCTCCTCCTGGATTAGAGTCTCCTTCTGATCATCACTTTTTCTTGGGGTAAGATCAATGAGGGTCACAATACTAGGTATCATCTCTTCCTTTGCATTATTCTCCCCCTAAGAAGATGAAGATGGAGTTGATTGTAGTAAGGTTCAGTTTCTGAAAGTAACATCCATACTCACAAAATACTTCCTAGATGGAAGGTGATAGCATCTGTAACCTTTTTGTGTCGGTGAGTACCCAATAAACACACCTAAGGGCTCTTGGATCTAGTTTCCCAACATCCTTAGTATGAACAAAACAAACACATCCAAATATCTTTGGAGGGACAATGTATGTGTTATGTCCTGTTAAGGTTTCTAAATGACTCTTGTAGTTAAGGACCCTAAGAGGCATTCGGTTGATCAGATATGCAACAACTAGAATTGCATTTCCCCAGTAAGGCTTAGGAAGATTCATGGTAAACATAAGAGACCTAGCAACTTCCAAAAGATGCCAATTCTTCCTCTCAGCTACTCCATTTTGTGCACTTGTATAAGGACAACTAGTTTGATGAATTATCCCATGTGACCCTAAATAAGAATCAAATCTTTCATTCATGTATTCAGTGCCATTATCAGTCCTAAGAATTTTTATTTTAGCATCAAATTGGGTGCAAACCATCTTATGAAAAGACTGAAAGCAAGAAAACACATCACTCTTAGCCTTAAGTAAATAGACCCAAGTCACCCTGGTGCAACAATCAATAAAAGTGACAAACCATCGATACCAGACAAGAAAGTAGTCTGAGTAGGACCCCAAACATCAGATGAATAGTCATGAAAGGAAACTGGCTTTTATTATTAATCAAAGGATAAGAGTTTCAAGAATGTTTTGCATCATTCAAGGATCACAAACTAATGAATCAAACTGAGTCTTTGAAAACAAACTAGGAAATAATTTCTTAACACAAAAAAGGAGGGATGTCCCAAACGCCTGTGCCATTGCAAGATTTCTTGATTAACATCTTTATTTTCCCCATAAAAAACCTGTTGGAGACTAGATCCTTGACTTTCATCCAACATATATAAGCCATCGTGCAATCTACCACTGCCAATCCTCTTCCCTGTTTGAAGATCCTGAAAGACACAATGATCAGGAAAAAACTCAATTTTACAGTTGAGATTTTTTGTAAGTGTACTGACAGATAACAGATTGACAGGAAATTGAGGGACATGAAGCACAGAGGATAGTTTGATATGGGAGTACAGAAAACAGAACCTGTTCCAGAAACTGGGTAAAAGAGCCATCGGCTATTCGGACATTGTCCTTAGTTAAACATGGTGAGTATTCAAGAAGATTTTTTGAGGAGCCCGTCATGTGTCTATTCGCACCAGAATCAATAATCCAATGATTAGTATCAAGGGTAGCAGAAAAAGCATTACCTGACTGCACAAAGTTGGATTTGGCACCGGAGGAAGATTCTTTATGAGACATCAGACGCTTGAGATACTGAATCTCATCAGGAGAAAAAGAAGTCAGAGGGAGTCATCTCAGGAGTTGTTATAGTTTCAGACAAATTTGCCCGAGTAGAATTAACTCGTTTGCCTCCACGACCTCTCGTTGGGCGTCCATGTAACTTCCAGCAAGTCTCTTTAGTATGACGTGGTCCCACAATAATCACATCGTACATGATCCTTATTAGAACTTTGGGTCTTCAGCTGCTCAGATGAATCACTAGCTGCTACCAAACCAGATTTTTCAACCTGTGGATATAGAGCATGGTATTGCGTCTGCTCTCTTCCTGCTGAACATAGGAGTATGCTTCCTCAAGAGAAGGAAAGGGGTCTTACCCAGAACATGAACTCTAATCTGATCAAATTCATTGTTCAATCCGCCAAGAAATCATAGACCCTTTCTTTTGCAAGCAGTTTCTGAAATTTGACTGCATCTCCAGTACAATCAGCCTGAAAATCTTGATAATAGTCAAGCTCTTGCCACAAGCCATTCAACTCAGAAAAATACTGCGAGATTGTCATCTCTCCTTGCTTCAAACCATGAACTTTGTTTCGAATCTCATAAATCTGGGCATCATTTCCCACTTGTGAATAGGTGAGAGTAACAGCATTCCATATTTTTGCTGCTGTGTCAAGCAATAAGTATGTCCTTGAAATTTGGGGCTGCATGGAATTGATAAGCCATGACATTACCAGCGAATTTTCAGAATCCCACTGGTTGAATGTTGGATCAGTTGTTGCTGGTTTGACTTTAGTACCGGTAATATAATCCTGCATTCCTCTAGCTTTGATAAACAATAAACAAGACCGTGACCAGGCAAGGTAATTATTTCCATCAAGCTTGACAGGACTAATTTGCAGTGAAGGATTATCAGTACTAATAGCTGCAATTTTCTTATCACTTTCCATATTGAAACAAAAAGAAAAGGAGATACCAGAACAATCCAAAAATAGATCGCGTTGGAATAGTGGACGTCGGAACAGTAAGTCGTCGAAATAGTGTGTTGGTGTCGGTGGAAAAATGGCGAGCAACGACCGAAATGGGACTGTCGAGCCAAACGTCACTCGTCAGAGATGGTTCTAACCTCCCACACGGCCTCACTTGCCGGCACGTGAAGAATTCCGAGGAAGAAAGATCGGCGCGTGAGTCCACGCACGGCTTCCGACGGCGGTCGAACTTCTGGGATAGGCCGATCGGGGGATGCTCCTCCTCGTTGTAGCAGCGGTGACAAAAAATAGAGGGAGGAAACTCGACCTCTTTTAAAAAACGAACAAACAAAAAAATGAAAAAGAAAAAACGGAAAAGAAAAAAAAAGAACCTAATGCTGCGAAGGGAGAAAAACTCACCTCAAATGGCAGCGATGCTCTGATACCATGATGAAATTAGAAAGTATTTGAAAAGTATTTTTCATATATTATTTGTATAAGAATATATCTATTTATACAAAAAACTTGTGACTATTGGTCTACCTTACCTACCATACTATTAATTACATTGTTATAGGAAATATAACACTAATAATATTACATGTATGTCAACATAAGATCATCCACAAAACAAAGATGGGAGATCCTCTCCTCCTTACATCTCCAATGAAAAGAAAAATCAAGATTTTGAGCCTTCCTCCTAAACATAGATGATAGGATCCCATTGCTAGAACAAAGAGATAAGGTGAGATCGGGTCACCTTGGCGAAGGCCACGGTTACTAGGGATGAAGCCAACCATCTCACCATTAATGTTAATAGAAAATCTAGGAGTTGAAAAGCACTGAACCAGCAAATTGCGAAAGTGGGTTGGGAAACCCATACAAAGGAGAACTTTCTCCAAAAAAAGTCCAATTTATTGAGTCATATGCCCTCATAATATCCACTTTAATGGCACATCTTGGAGGGCCCCGATTCAAATGATATCTGTTGACAAGTTCTTGGGCAATAAGGATATTATCGGTGATCCTTCGACCCGTAAGGAAAGCTTATTGCTCTTTTTTCCAACAAGGGATGATAAAACTTCCTTTAATCTTGAAGCCAAGACTTTAGAGATAGCTTTGTAGATTACATTGCAATAGGAAAGGGGTCTATAGTCCAGAAGGGAAGAGGCATTGGAGACTTTAGGAATAAGAGAGATAATGGTACTATTTACCTCTTTGAGAAGGAAACGTGAGTGTAAAAATTCCTAGATAACGGCAGTGATGTCCCCCCCAATGATCGGCCAAGAAGTTTTAAAAAAATTCATAAAATACCCATCTGGACCTGATGCCTTTCCATTAGCCTGCGAGAAAAACCCAGCTTTTATCTCTTCATTAGAAACACTTGACTTTAGAAATCAATTTGTTGTCTATTCAACTTCCATGTAACAAGACTTTCCATAGTAGATAGAAGGGTTCAGGCTCTTGATTAGAGAACATTTAAGAAAAGTACTCCACCACCTCCTAATGGATAGCTTAATCCCCAAGGGTTATTGAACCATCTGCTCTTTCCAAAGAATTAATAGCATTGCGGTTGTGTCTTTGGATCATGGCTTTTGAAAAAAAGATGTATTCTTGTCACCAAGGTTAAGCCACTTAATCCTGGACTTTTGCTTATAAAAACTTTCCTCAACATTTCTCAACAAGTAATACTTCTTGAATGCTTCTTTCTCATCCTGTAAAAGAGAAGAATTTCCTTGACCAATGTTCGCTTGCAAGCTACAAAGAGAAGACTTAGCTTGAGCTACTTTAGATGAGATATTAGAAAACTCTCTAGAGTTAAGTTTCTTGAGCTCATGTTTTAGGAGCTTAAGCTTACAAACCACTTGAAAGAACATAGAGCCCTGAACCATGGTTCTCCAAAACCCAAAGCTTTGTGAATATCCGCATAACTCCAAAAATGTTGTGGATGCACATAATAGAAATTCCATGACAAGATAGCAACCATCCCTTCCTCCCTTACACCTACACAAAAGGCAACCCATGAACAAGTTCATGAAGCCAGATGCCTGCAAACTCTAAGATCGCGGGGTAGTAAGGGTAGTTGGAGGGGGGGGGGGGGGGGGGGGGGGGGGGGGGGGGGGGGGGGTTGGGTGGGTGGGTCGTTAGAAAAAGAAGCTTCTCTAACAAAGACAAACTTACACCTAGTACCTTTTCCTTCTTGTGTTATTATGAATTTTGCCTCATGGAATTTCAAAGGTTCTAATGACCCACTAAAAATGATGAAATAAAGAGAATTTGTGCTGAAAACCATATCACTTTTTGAGGGTTACTTAAGACTAGTAAACAACCCTAATGAAGATGCTGCCGAACAGAAACTACACCCTTCTTGGGATTATATGATAAATTTTACAACTAGGAGCAGGACGTGGATTGACTAAGACCCTCAAATGTGGAAGATAATTGTGGAAGAGATGCTTTCACAATTTTTTGAATCCCTTCTGCCATTTTGTGTGCAGATTGACAGTTTTATGCTACTTCTATCTATTAAGTCAATGCTGATTCGTCAAAAGACGTCTTTTGGGAGCACTTTTCTTTTCTAACTCCCTTAATCCCAATCCTTGTCTTGTAGTTGGCTATTCGCTTTAAATTTTACTTACTAGATCAAGTCATTGCCACTAATCATAAATCTTTGCTCCTATTGAAGGGATCACTTTATCTTGCAATCATACCAACAATAAGTAGCAACCTCAAGGCCATAATGTGAGAAAGATCTCTCTTTCATCTATTGATAAAGTAGTCCACTTCTCATACCACTTCTCATACCATTCACATAATATACCCCTTTGTTGTTATAAAATGAAAAACAAAAATAAAAGCATCAACATTTTATATGAATCAGAAAATGAAGCAGAAGTGTTATAGCCAATCCATCGACCAAAGAATATAAAAATCCTCTTCAAGTTATGTTTTGTAACTGCATTCACTGTGTTAAATGTTTTTCTTACATGATGTTACTCGCGTATGTACGATATATGTCAGTATCTACTGTAATTGTTGGAGGTTACACTGTGCATATAGCTGTTTTCTAGGGCAGAGTGAATGGGCAGTTAAATTCAATCATTAGAAACTCAGGGAGTTAGTTATTTGTGTCATACTAGGAGGAAAGATAGAAAACTGCAGTATTCTACAACCATTGATGCATGTGCATATATTGATCAGAAAAAAGAAGAGGAAACGGAAGTGCTATTTCTAATAATAATTTTAGAATTCTAAACTTCAAGGTCATATAAGGGTTCTCTCCAAATCAAGCCCTAACTAAGAGATCATTGGATTTCTCTTAATGAGAACAAAAATTGTTATTTCGATTCGACTTTCTAACAAATGATACCAAAGCCAGGATTTATGGAGGAACTGAAGCATCTAAAATAACAATTATGAAGCTTTTTTTCCCCTTATATGCGAAGGATAGAGTGAAAATTGAAGCAAGGCTGCCGAAGATGTTACAACTGTGGAGCTTGACAAGCAACTTGTCAGACCAACACTCATTAGAGAAGGGGCCTAAAGATGCCAGCAACATCATCAACATGTAACACTAGGATCAAGTGAGGGACCAGATAAAGCAAGAGAATGAAAGAGCCGTTTTCAAGGCTAAACACACGAGCTTTCTCCTACAATGAGGACTTGTCCAAGAAATGCAGAAGACCTACTTGAAAATCAAAATTTAGGGAGGCTACCATTAATGTGCATTATAGAGAGGTACAAACAGCACCTGATGATCAGCCAGATGGAAGCAAACTTGTCCCCTAATCTCTAAAATTTGATTTTCTGCACTATGACCAAATTGATCTTTTGGGTTGGGTTACTAGCTGTCAACAGTTCTTTCAACATCAAAGAACACCTGAGAAAGAAAAAGCATCAGTGTCTTTCCACTAGGAAGGCAATGCATAGCTGTGTTTTTTAAGGCTAGAACATGGTCAACATCAATTGGAGCGGGAAAAATTTACTTAGTATAATTGGTGATTTGGGCCTCCTATTTGAAGCAATAAGTTTGGTACAGTAATTTACACAAATGGGTTCAATAAAGGACCATCGATGCTAATTTGAATAGCTGATGACAACAGAGATTAGGAACCAGAAATGCCTAACCACCACATCAAGGCAAATGGTTCCCATTCCCAAAGGCAAACCTAAATTCAAGAATATATGCTCAAGCAACAGAAGTATTAGTCATTTGGAAGGCTACTCACCAGCCAAAGCTTCAAGAGAGGACGTCAACATGCTATGCAAAATTATCCAACCATCACACAGAGCTCATGCACGTTCTTGAAGAAGGGAGTAATGTTATAGCTGATTTATCAACTAAAAATATAAAATCATCCCCTTCAAGCTGTGTAGTATAGCTGTGTTTGCTGCACTGTCTGTTTTTCCTAAGGTCATGTATGTCAGTATATACATCATGCATGTCAGTGTTGCTTGTAATTCTTGGAGGATATGTTGCGCAGATAGTAGATGTTTCTTGGGGCAGTGTGAATGGGCAGAAACCAGCAGTTATTAGAAACTTAGGGAATTTTTCATTTGTCCCACTCTAGGAGGAAAAATAGGAAATTGCATTTATCTACAATTGCTAATGTACGTGCTTATATTGATCAGAAAAAAGAAGAGGAAATGTAATTGCTATTTTTCAAAAATATTTTGGAGCTTTAGAGTTCAAGAAGATCATAATTTCCCCCTAAACTTGAACCCTATCCAACAAATCGTTGGGTTCTTGCTTTACAAGCCCAAGAATGGCTATTTCAATTTGATCCAGTAACTAAAAGCCTTTTCTAGGTATTGCAAAAATTAACCACACAATTGAAAACTTTCATTTCTTCAGAAAATGACAATCTAAAATATGCACTTATTTCAAACTTTCACATCCATGGCTAACTTCACAAATTGGAAAATTCAAATGACTGCATGACTACCTCTACGTGTAGATACATCAGTTTCAGAATATTACCTCAAATCCAGCACTGTCATACTGCCTTCTTTTCTCTGGGTCAGATAATATACTGTATGAATATGCAACCTCTTTGAAAAGCTCAGATGCTTCTGGATTGCTGGCATTCTTGTCCGGATGGTACCTTCCATGAAGAACAAAAGCAAACGCACAGAAAATTGAAATCAAAGGCTGCCAACGCCACAAATCAATTTCATTACAATATTAATTTTAGCAATTCAAATGAATGCATTCCAAAACTGCAAGGATGCCACCTGAGTAACACTGCAGATTTTGGTTAAATAAGCATAGCATGTTAGGAAGTTGAAATAAGAGATATTGTAGAATACAGTCATTTGAATACGAAACAGTAGGTGTATTGCTTCAGATGATATTTTTAACTTTTGGTCCTTCTATTGTACACAGCCTAATGAAACCCAATAGACAAAGGCAAGCAAATTAAATCAAATAACGTTACTTAGGTTGTGTCCACAAGACTAGATTACTTAAGAATGAGTACAAATTGTCCCCATTTGACGGTAAAGGTAGAAATCAAAGGTATCTGCAACTCTCTGTGCTATCCACTTGAAGACCACTTAGAAGAAAGCATTAGTAATCCCGAGAGCATGAATAACAATATGTATGAACTTCAGGATGAAAACAATGATAACCCACAGCAACCTACAGCTTGAATGATAATAGTTGTTGACAAGCAACTTTGTTTTCGCATCTTAGTTTTCCCTTCTGGATGGGGATAACTTGGAAGTGGGGTTTGAATCTTAGATCTATAACTGATTGCCCATGCATCATCAGACCACATTACATGACAAGCTGGTCAAAGGTTAATTTTGCATAATATTCTTGAAAATGTAGAATACCCTGATATACATACTGTAAGGAAACCCAAAAATTTACTTCACATTGTCAAGTGTAAACTTTTTTATTTCTATTTTTTTTCTTTTTAATTCAGACTTCTATTCCTCCCAATGGACTTTGACACTCAAACTTGATTTGCAATGCTTTATAGTGACATTTAAATACTTTAGCGATAGAAGTATAGATGTTAAATTGTTAATTGTTATATGAATTTGAATACCACATGTTCAATATTTGACACATGTAAAAAATAAAGGATTAAATTTTCCATTAGTATTATTTTTTTCCAATTAGATTATTTGTTTCTATCTGTTTCTCGCGCAAAGTTTACTTGTAAACATAGCATGATTGTTATCTCTGTATCAAAAATTCTTAGAATATTATGAGTCAATTTTAAAAACTAACTTCTATTCAAAATAAGAAAAAGAATTATCTCTAATTCATCACCCGTCAAATAACCCAATGAAGAAAACTGACTTTAAAGGTGTGGCTTGGTATTTCAATTTCTTTCTTACATACCATATGACTTAAAGGCAGAATAAGAATTATCCAACTTCATAAAGGATGCCGCTCACATTGTTTGTACATATTGCTAAAACCATAACAAGGCAGTGCCAAGCAAAGAAATAACAGGACAACCAAAGTAAACCATTTTGCATATCTAAAAAATTAATGAACAACATACCCCAATAGTTAAACTAACAAGAATTAATGTCGCCATTGTGGGGTTAATGGATCAGTTAGTTTACATACCTTGCCAACAAAATATGGCAGCAGATCCTCCAACCAATTCCAATCCAATCAAGTGCCAGAGGTTGCACACTTTGGCTAGCCTAGTTTGCATTTTGCAATTTGAGCTTTTTTTTATTTATTTATTTTGTGGGGTTTTGGGTGGGGGGAGGGAATCATAACATAAGTGAAACCCATTGGGTATCATATTAGATACGAAATTACACAAATCCAAACCTTCAGACATTCTAAAAGAATGAAACTGCAATTCGACTGAGCTTGATGTCAAATAAATTCCAAAGATACGAATACGCTCATTAGCAGCAATTGCACTACGCAACTGCATATAGCCCTAGGCCACTGAAAAAACGTAAAAAAAAAAAAAAAAAAAAAGCCAACTTACTTGAGAGCAAGCTTCCGGTAAGCAGTTTTGATTTCATGATCGTTTGAATCCCTGGAAACCCCAAGAACCTCGTACGGGTCTCGGCGAATAACCGGTTCAGATGGCCCTTCCGATTTAGGACCCATTCAATTTCCCCTTACCTACTCCCTTCCTTTTCTTTAATACCTTTTTCACAAATACCGATCTTCAACAACAAAAAATAAAAACAACGCAAACAATTGTATAGGATGTGGAAGAGAGAATATGAGGGCTCTCGATCGAACGCAATTTCTCGGAAATTGAAATGCTTTCAAATCTCCAGGAAGATTAGGTTTCGCCTTTAGTATTCTGATTCGTATTTCAAGAAACAAATGGAGCAGCATTAAGATTAAAGCATTGGATCTGCGTTTGTGTGTTGGGTGAGTGTGTTACTTTGACGATGGAGCATGGGAAGTACGAAATAAAGCTGGCTAGGGATTTGAAATTTTCGTTGCACGGACATTAATATTACTAAACAGATAGAGAGAGAGAGCGACAGAAGGAGAAGGGTAGAGAGAAGCTGACGTGAGAATTGATGGAATTTGAGTTTGTTTCTAAAAATTTTCATAAAATTTAAGACCGATTACTTATTAAAAGTTGTGTAGAATATGATCTTATCAACTCTTCTATACTTAAACTTTGCTTATTTTTAAGCAAAATAATTAAGAATAAAACTTTGAAATCTGTCATAGATAGTACAATTTTTCTTTTTTCTTAATTCAAACATCAATTCTTTTCTTTTAACTTGTTTTCCTTGTACCTACTGCTCTAATTACACTAGTTTCTTGAAATTGGAATACTTTAATTAAAATTTAGGAGTTAATTCAGATAAAACAAGTTTTAATCTCGGTTTTTAACAAAAGAATCTTCTATTCAAAAATAGATACACGATCCACTAAGTAAAAATACTCATTTTGACTTCACTGGACATTTAGCATACATATACTCTTAGCAACACAAAATGAAAGCATGTGGTATCTACTTTTCCCTTAGATTTTTTCCTTCGTTATTATAAGTCTTCTTTCATTTGAATCTTTATATTCTTTTTCTTTTTCTTTTGATACAAGCACTTATTCTATTTTACGAGGTTTTTGCCTCTATCTTTTTGTATTTTCCTTTTCAAAGTTCAATAATTGAACTTCTGCCTTTCCTCCGTTCTCGTTATAGTGAGTTCATTGAGTCGGTACATCCCGAGCTCATCACCCAAGTGATTAGGTTTTAAAAGACCCCTAAGAACTCTTATTTACTTTAACATTCAAGTTCATATACCCATGACTCAAATATTTGAGTCAGTGAAGTAGAGGTTATGCTTATTTCTTTCTTTTCTTTTTGAATGTAATAACAAATTTAAGACTTATTTTTATAAAGGATCACTAAGTGAAAAGTTTCTTCTACCTCTTTCACTAAGTGTTATAAAGTTATCAAAACTTCTACCTCTTTCACTAAGTGTTATAAAGTTATCAAAATAACTCAAAGAGTATGTACAGACTAAAATTTCCTAGAAGTAAACATGTTTATTTTTCATAAAGGACTCAACAGACTCTTAAATTTCCAATTCTAAAGCTAAAAACAAAGTAAACTTATTCCTTAAGGATTTCACAATTTAATTTCAACTAAGTAAACCAATCACAACAGCAGGTGAGTAAGGCATTTTAGCAAGTTATTTTCATTTTTCTTTGTCTCTTCAGATGCTAGCAATCAATGTGTTGTACTATCTCTAAATTTCAAGAAATTTTTTAAAAGAAATTTTGGCACAATTTAGCCATAAATTGCTCTAAGACCAAAAATTCAAGTTAGTTATGATTATTCAATTCAGATCAATCCTATAGATGTCATATATTTTCAAATAAACAGCAACGATTTAGACATCCAAATCATATTCACAACTTCATTCATTCATTCTACTTCTCAATCAATTATCCTTTCCCCCACACTTCAATCAAATAGTGACATCACTGTTTCTAAACAAAATTCATTCAGAGGAAAGAAATAAAATGTGCAATAAACAGAAATTGGTACTTTCTTGATTTGCTTGTGTTTCAAAGCCAGCAAAATGAAGTACAGCTTTTGAGAGAGTTTTGGCTTGAATCAGCCAACCTGTGATCACTACAAAAAGAAATAAAAGCAAAAGGAAAAATATAAAGATATCTACTAAAATAAGTACAGATCAATAGATATAAAAAGTCTACCCATAGGAACTTAGGTGCTCATAATAAGTACAGGCCAAATGAAAAATAAAAAGCTAATAATCATCAAATGAGAGCTAGCAGGGTCTCTAGCTCTCTGGCCCTGAACTAGATCTGCTGTTGTGCTCTGAGCTAGGTCTGGTAGTGTCTTCTGGGCTAAGTCTAGTAATGCACTTTGAGCTGGGTCTGGACTCAGTAGAAGTCTCACAAATCAACTCATCCCCAGCTACTTGATTGATGCAACAGATAGTAGCTTTCACTGCTTTGAAGATCATGCACCTAAATTTCTTATTCTTCTTTGATCTCCTTGTCTTGTGCTTCCCTGAGTTGTTTTGGTTCCTCCTTCAATCCTTGAATATCTGGTCTAAGATGGTCCATATCATAGCCATAAGAGGTGCTTGGAGGAGGAGAAGCAGATGATGATGGAATGTCAGTAAGAGCTGCTGTGGAATGAACTGGACGCTCAATATCTTGATCATGAATCTCATTTGCTGCCTGCTGAACTCCCTTATGGACTTTGAAAAGTCCCAAGCCTCTAAATGGTGCAGATGAAATCCTCTTGCTATCAATCCTCCCATCACCAACTGGTTGTTCAAAATATCTATTCCCTTCAACAGTTTGGCGATATGGCATCCACAAAATAGGAACTTGGTCCTGGTGTCATCAGCTTGCCTGAATATGAAATTTGCTACTTCTACTCCCGGGTCAATTCTATAGCCTGAAATCAAGCTATACAAATAAAACATATAAAAAGTACCTTGCTGTGACTAGTTTTTTTGCAACTAATAGTGTGTGCAAGAATGTGGTGTAGCAATTTATGTTCCACGCTCTAAAAGGTGGAGGCAAGTGAATTGGATGGAATGAATGAATCTGACAGAGGACGAATCATCTAAGCCCAATAAGTCTCTTGATCCATCTCATTTTCTCCTTTTGGCCATGAATTGGTAATTCATAATTTTCTTGAACATCATCATACAGGCCAAGTACTATACCCATCCTTTTCAGTGCATCTCCCTGACATCCCCATACACTTGAAAGGTAAAGGTGGAGTCCTCTTTATCTGGGTCTATCTTTAGAGTTGAGAGAAACTCAAGCTTTAGATTTTTGTAAGACGGTTCTCTCAACTCAAAAAGTTTACTCAATGCTCTATCTTAGATCAAGTTCTGGATAGTTTCATGAATTCCATATTCCTCCAATAGACTCTAATCCAAATATTGATTATTCAAGAAGTCTATCTTCATCAATCGTTTCTTCCTGTCCTTGGCATACTATTGACTGGAAAATAATGTTTCTAGTCTGTGAGCTAGATGAAGAAGTTTCAATCATTCCTACAAAAATATCAATCTTAATTATAATCGTAAAAGGAATTCACCACTTACACCATATCAATATCATAATTATGTTTATGCTAAAGCATAAATCTAATGAATCATGTCATAACATTTAAAAATAAGACTTACCACAATTCTAATTCTAATAATCCTTGAAAAATTGGATTGAATGCACTCATAATATATGTATAATACATGTCATAGCATGAGTTTAAACAAATCTGGAATCCTAGGCATATCAAACAATGAAACACATGGCATGGAATTGGTATTGATAGATCTACACTTGTAAAGTGGAATCAAAGCTTGCAGCCTAGGCTAGCCAGCTTAGAATTGAACGTTAGGAATTCAACAATTCAAACTTCACAAGCAATGCAAGTTTCAGTCTTGTATCACAAAGATCAATCAGCAAGCCAAAACTTAGTTAAACAATAGATCGTTCCTTTCAACTCAACAAATTTTTGCATGGATGATTGCTAAAGATTCTAACTTACAAAATTCACAGTTTGGGGAACCATTATTTGCAATCAAAACAGTATAATCACAATCAATTTCATCAAATCCCTAAATTTTTTAATTTGTATTTACAAATTCCATTTGAAATCTTAACTTCATGGATTATCGAATCAAGATAAAACCAAACACATTGACAGCTTAATTCAACAAACAAATCAAATCCAACTCCAACAATCATTCAAACAACTAACCCAATTGAACCCAATCCAATTTCGAATCTAAACCCTATTTTCCAGAATTTGCAGGAAAATCAATCCATCTCTACAATTTTCAGTAATTAACGAATAATTAAGAACAATAGCATTCAATCAAACGAGCACAAGGAAAGAGATTAGAGTAGAAATTAACTTACTTGATGAGAGACAAAAGTATCTTAATGTGTGGGAGTATCGAGAGAGATAGTAAGGAAGTGTTGAGAGAGTGAGAGTGAATTAGAGAGAAGAATGAAAGAGAGAGAAAGTGAGAGCAAACCTATTAAAAACACGAATTGTAGGACATACGTCAGCAAATCTGTCGAGTACGCCGGCAGTGTAAGTGCCGGCGTATCAAAATTTTAATTATTGCAAAGAGAAAATGGTCGACGGCTTTCCCATATTCACTGTTGGTGTACAGGTCTACGTCGGCTTCAATGCTGATGTCATTGAGAACCTAGACGAAAGCATTCATCTTCATTTAAAAGTCCTAATGTTGACTTTTACGCCGCCCAAAACATTGGCGGTGTAAATGTGTATCAAGCCGGCGTTCTCATGATTTTGGCCTCAATATAAAACATTGGCTTTAAGTCGACGACCTTGAATATCCAAGTGCCAATGTTCAGCATTTTCTCTTTTTTTTTATTTATTTATTTATTTTTTTGCATAATTCTCTCTAAATAATTATAATATAGCTCTATTAGCGAAATTTAGTATTCTAAAAATCAGAAAAACTTACCTTGCAATTCCTTAGAGCTTTTCCAATTTAACCCAATTGTTCTTCATTCTCTCTTTGAAGTTGAGTCTCCCTTGTCAATTAAAAGCTCAACTCTCCCATTTGCTTGATCAGTACACATTAAATACTAGTTAGCAAAAAAAAAAAAAAAACTACTATTAAGTTAGACATTGGTTGAGTCCTAAGAAGCGCTTAGTTTTCGAGTTGCTTAGCCGACTTTTCCAATTCTTTTCATGGTTCCTTAAGATTCACAACAGTGGTAGCATTGTCATGGTTTTCCCCCTCATAGTAGTGTTTGAGCAAATACCCATTCACCTTGAAAGTCCGATCCTTATCAGTTTTCAATTCCATTTCACCACAGGCAAAAACATTGGCAATCTCAAATGGTCCTAACCATCTTAACCTTAACTTTTTCGGAAACAACTTCAAGCAAAAGTTATAAAGTAAAACTTTTTGTCCAGGCAAAAACTCTCGCTTGATAATGTTCCTATCATGCCATTTCTTTGCTCAATCATTTTAGATACGAGCGTTCTCATAAGCTTCATCCCTCCAATCAGCCAAATGATTCAATTGAAGTAATCTTTTCTCACCTGCAATTTTTTCATCAAAATTAAGGAATTTTATGGCCTAATATGCCTTATGCTCAAGCTCTACAGGAAGATGACATGATTTTTTAAAAACAATCATATATGAGGACATTCTAATAAGGGTTTTAAAAGCGGTTCTATAAGCTCACAGTGCATCATCTAATTTTGAAGACCAATCTTTTATAGATGCATTGACAGTTTTCTCCAAAATTCTTTTGATCTCCCTATTGGATACCTCAACTTGTCCAATGGTTTGTAAATGACAGGGGGTAGCAATTTTGTGTGTAACACCATATTTTGGCAAAAGTTTTTCAAATGCTTCTTACAAAAGTGTGACCCCTCATCACCAATGATAGCTCTATATACCCTAAATCTAGTAAAAATGTTCTTTTTTGAAAAATTTAAAACTACTTGGACATCATTTGTTTGTAAAGCAATAACTTCAACCCGTTTTGAAACATAATCTATTGTCACAAGTATATATTTGTGTGAAAAAAGATGAGAGAAAAGGACCCATGAAGTCAATTCCCCATAAAGTTCAATTACTAGGATTTTGTTTTGTGGTAATTCGTGTTTTTTTTAAATATTTCCAGTCAATGCACATGACACTATGTATTTCTTGCAATCTCTAAACAAGTTAGGCCAATAAAAACCAGATGACAAAATTTTAGCTGTAGTCCTTTGAAAACCAAAATGACCTCTTAGTTTTCTCGAATGACAATGTTCAATTTATGTTAAGCTGTTTAGATTCAGGCATACATCGCCTAATTACTAGGTCAGCACACTTTTTAAACAAATATGGTTCATCCCGAAAGTAATTTTTCACATTATGCAAAAACTTCTTATTTTATGGATAAGATAAACCATATGGAATGATCTTGCTAACCAAATAATTGACAAAATCAGCATACCAAGGCAATCCTTGGATCTCTACTGCATGCAATTATTCATCAAGAAACTTTTCACTAATAGGAATATCTAAACCATCAGATTCTAATATAGACAAATGATCAGCAATCACATTCTTAGTTCCCTTCTTGTCTTTAATCTCAAGATCAAACTCTTGCAGTAGCAATATCCATCTAATTAACCTAGGTTTTGCATAAGCTTTAGCAAATAAGTATTTCAGAGCAGCATGATCAGTATATACTATGACTTTAGAACTTCAAGTAAGGCTTAAACTTATCAAATGCAAATATAACAGCAAGAAGCTTTTCTCAGTTGTGGCATAGTTTCTTTGAGCCTCATTCAAAGTCCTACTTGCATAGTATATGACATGAAACAACTTACCTCTTCTCTGACCCAATATTACTCCCACAACAAAGTCGTTGGCATCACACATGAGTTCAAAAGGAAGCTCCCAGTCAGGTGCAATGATTACTGGTGTAGATGTGAGCTTTTCCTTCAATAAGTTAAATGCCTGCAAATATTTTTCATCAAAAATTGAACACAGAATCTTTCTCAAGAAGATTACACAGGGGTCCAAAAATTTTTAGAGAAGTCTTTTATAAATCTTCTATAGAAGCCAGCATGTCCTAAAAAACTTCTGACTCCTTTAACATTTGTGGGTGATGGCAACTTCTCTATTATCTCAACTTTGGCCTTATCAACTTCAATTCTCTCTCTGAAACTTTGTGACCTAGCACAATCCTCTCTCTTACCATGAAATGGCATTTTTCTCAATTTAAAATCAGATTTGTTTCTTTACATCTTTTAAGAACATAGGCTAAGTTTACTAAGCATGCATAAAAAGATTTTCCAAAAATAGAAAAATCATCCATGAATATTTCAATAAAATTTTCTGGCATGTCAGAAAAAATAGCCATCATAGACCTCTGAAAAGCAGTAGGTGCATTGCAAAGACCAATGGGCATCCTCCCATGGAAATTTGATTATAACCAGAGTAACCATCTAGAAAACAATAGTATTCATGCCCAGCAAGTTTCTCTAACATTTGATCAATGAAGGGTAAAGGGAAATGATCTTTCTTAGTGGCATCATTTAACTTCTTATAGTGGATGCAAACTCTCCACCTGGTCACAATACGAGCAGGAATCAATTCATTTTCCTCATTTCTCACTACAGTTATACTACCTTTCTTTAGAACTACCTGAACCGGAGTAACCCACTTACTATCAAAGATAGGATAGATAATACCTGCATCAAGTAGTTTCAGAACCTCCTTCTTCACTATCTCTTTAAGTGTTTGGTTGAGTCTCCTCTGTGGTTGAACTGTAGGTTTGCACTCAGCTTCCAACAAAATCTTGTGAGTGCAAATCATAGGGCTAATTCCCTTGATATCTGGAATAATCCATCCAATTGCTTCTTTATGCTCCCTCAGAACTCCAAGCAACTACTGCTCTTGTTCACTTGTCAAATAAGATGAAATGATTATAGGCAAAGTATCTCCAGTTCCAAGAAAAGCATATTTCAAATGTGTAGGAAAGGGTTTAAGCTCAAGAGTTGGTGGTTGTGTCAATGATGGTATTGGTTTGCTCTCACTAGTACCCAACTCCTCAAAGTATCTTGTTTTAATTTGAGGCACCTGCTCAACTTTTTCCTCTTGCTCATCATCACTCCAGTTATCCAAATCTCTCATAACAGATTCCATGGTGTTTGCACCTGCCTTTTCTTCAATAGACTCAAAGATAAGCTCGTTAACAATATCGATGGTACAGCAAGAACCACAATCAAATTTTTTCATTGGATCATAAACATTAAAGATTACCTGATCATTCTCTACCTTAAAGTGAGCTTACCTTATTCCACATCAATAAGTGCTTTACTGGTTGCAAGGAACGGTCTACCATTACATTGGTACTTCTTGATCCTCATCCATTTCCAAGACTATAAAGTCTACTAGAAATATAAACTTGTCAACTTTTACTAGGACGTTTTCAACAATACCATGTGGGTATTTAATACTTCTATCTACAAGCTGCAATGTAACATGAGTCTCCTTACATTCTTCAAGTCTTAATTTCTTGAAAATGGACATGGGCATAAGATTAATACTTGCTCCAGAATCTATAAAAATTTTATCAAAGTAAAAGTCTCTTATAGTGCAAGGGATAGTAAAACTCCCTTGATTTCTTTGTTTTGTTGGTAGGCTGGGTATATTCTTTTGCAGAATCATGGAACATTCTCCTATGAGTACCACTGGTTCGCTTTCATCAATCTTCATCTTCTTAGTAAGCAACTCCTTAATAAACTTTGCATATGAAGGCATTTGTTGAATCACTTCTAAGAATGGGATATTGATTTGCAGCTTCTTGGAAACATCCAGGAACTTTGAAAACTACTCATCTAATCTATGCTGCTTCAATTTTCTTGGAAAAGGAATAGGAGGAACATAAGGTTTATCTCAGATGGTTTTTGCACTAGTTCCTCCATCTTTTATTTTCCTTTGTCTTTCTTTAGAATCTCTACAGATTCTTCAACTTTCTCCTAAATGGGTTCAACCTCCTTGCCACTTCTCATAATTATGGCATTCACAGTTTTAAGATTTTCCTTTTTGTTGCTTGGTAAAGATCCAGATGGTCTATTACTCATTTGCTAAGCAAGCTGATGGAATTTCTCTCAAAGATCTTGAATAATAGCTTGCTAATTATTGAGTGTGTTCTATGTGGTACTTATAAAAGTCCTCAATAACTCATTAGTTGAAAGTTGATTCTGTTGAGGTGGAGGTAGGGCATTCCTTACAGGACCTTGCTTTTGAAATCCAGGTGGTCTATAAGCATTGGCATTGGCTTCATTTCTATAAATAGAATCGAATGATTACGCTACTCTAGATTGTAAGTGTTTGGATAGGGTCCATAATTAACCCTTTGAAAGTTTCCAACATAGTTGAGTTGCTCTCCACTTGATGATGGTGTGGTACCATTAGGAAAATCATAAACTGGATGTGGTCCTGAGCACAACTCACAAGTAACAACTTTGTTAGTATTCAAAGAACTAGATGATGCAAGTTTACTTACTTGTGTAGTTAAAGCTGACATTTGAGCAGTGAGCTGTTGCATGGCTTCACCATCTTGAATAGACCCACTTTCGATCTTGTTCTTTCACAGCTCTAGTTATGAGCACTAGAAGCTAATTCCTTGATCAATGCACTTGCTTCATCATATGTCTTTCCCATGAGTGATCCTCCTGATGTAGCATCCACTAATGACCTCAAAGTCTCATATAGACTGAGGTAGAAATTTTCAATCAGAAGATTATCAGGAAGTCCATGGTGTGGGCATTTTCTAACTGCCTTCTTAAATCTCTCCCAAGCTTCATACAATGATTCTCCTAGAAACTTGGTGAAATTGGTAATCTCATTACTCAATTTGGCAATTCTAACAAAAGGGAAAATCTCTTCAAGAACTTCGTTGTCAAATCTACCCATGAAGTAATGGATTTAGATAGTTGAGAGTTGAACTAAGCCAAAGTTTTATCCTTAAGAGAGAAAGGGAAAAATTGCATTCTTATGTCCTTATCAGTAACTCCATTGAGTTTGACAGTATTGCAATATTGGAGGAACTTGGCAATGTGCTCATCCAGTGTCTCATTAGGGTATCCTCCAAATTGATGTGACTCAACCATTTGAATTAATGTTGGTTTAAGCACAAAATTGTTGGCTTGAACAACTAACCTTCTCACAGTAGGACCCTGAACAGTAGGTACCGTATAATCCCGAAGTGCTCTGGCAGGTGCAACTTGAATCTGATTATTGTTTTTATTATTGTTGCCCGTATTGTTCCGTGCTTCATTTTCTGCCAGTTCTTCTGCTTGTAGCACTTCCTTTCGCCTTCTATTTTCTTTTCTTTGTTGATGCAGAGTTCTTTCAATTTCAGGGTCAATTGATAGAAGCTCCTGACTTCTACTCCTGTGCATGTGACCTGTAAATAGAAAGAAAACAATCAAACCCTAGAAAAGCACCTAAACTACTAGCAAAACCAAAGGTAGTCTAGTATTAATTAATCTTCGGCATCGGCGCCAAAAACTTGATCCGCTTAAATGTGTCTATAAATAAAGTGCGGATTCTTTCAGCAAGTATGCTGGATCTGATCAAGTAATACAAAGTGAGTATAGTATCGTTCCCATGAGGATCACTTTAACTACTAGACTGATATTAGCTTCAACTAATATTTTGGCAATCAGTTTTTATAATTTAACTAATTATCTATTTCTATTCTAAATTAACAACTATCTCCGAATGCAACGAGAGTGTTAGAGAGATTTATATCAAAAAGATGTGGGAAGGAAAGGAATCCACCTTAACATTGTTAATCAAATTGAAATAAGGTTATATTAATAATAAGACTTATGGATATTCATATGAAATTATCAAAATCTAAAACTCACAATCAAGTTTTAATATCTTTTAAACCAAAAAATAACTTAATAGCTTCCGCTAAATAAATTACCAGTGGGATCTAATTTTCAATTACAAATCTCCCGATTCTATAATGACTTAAATCAACTTCCCCTAATCCCTCAGTGAGAAATCTATATAAAACATCGCATAAGTAACAATGGATAATTTCTAAATCAGATTAAATTCTACCGCTTCCGTAATTGTTATTTAACCTTAATTCATGAATTCTTATGAACCCTAATTTCCCTTTCAAGTTATCAAGATTCTTATAAATCAAATTCCCTACAGAAATAAGATGTATAACAGGAATTCAATATAAATATTCCATAACCCTAACAACCATATAACATAATTTCAAAGATCATCTTAGCATGCTTAAGACTTCATCAACTTTCTACAATAAAGATTTAGCTACTCATGGCTAATGATTCAACAATCAAATAGAAAATGCAAATGATCCCATGATAAACAATGGAATCAATTAAATGAATTGCATAAAGATCAGATTATATATCACTAATTCAAATATTGAAGTCTTCACTTGCAAAATCTTGTCAAAACAAAGCTCTAAATGATCACTCTATAAAATCTCTAACAACTCTATTTCAAAGGAAGAGAAGCTGCTAATTTTCATGTCTATTTCATGTGTAGGAAACCCTAGCTTATATAGAAAGAATCCATGACTCTTCATTTGAATTTTGCAGTTATAAAGTGTACACCGGCAGTTACACTTTCAACACCGAAGACGTATAGGCAGTGTGTAGGCGGCGCACATAACTAAGATGCTTGAACACTGGCAGCCTTGGCTTCAGCCTTAACAAATTGGATTCTGTGGATGACCTATGCTACTTGAACCCCGTCGGTGTAGGGTTTCATATGCCATTGTATAATGGAAACATCGAAGGCTGGCTAGATCTACTTCAAAGCAGGCCGTGCAGGTGATAGCCTTTAAAAATTCAATTCTGTTGACACTCAAGGCCGTCCTAATGCCGGCAGCTTTGATTCCTAGATAGCCAGCATTAGATGAAATTGTAGAAGCCATCTACTTCTCTCTTTTATACTGGCAGTGTTGAGCCAGTGCTTAAATCTTGCTTACTGATCTTCAGCTTACACCGCCTCAAAGCAAGCAGCGCAGAAGATAATTTTTGCCGGCATTTAAGTTCTTGATTTTGATCCACTTCAAAGTTGGGTCAAGGCTAACAGTATAGAGGCAGCATTAAAGTTTTGCATTCTGATCATCCTCTAGGCCAACTGTACACCGACGGCTTAGGCTCTAGAAAAGCCATGTATCCCCTGAGATTTATCATTTTCAGCTCAAACTTGCTTGTTTTGCTTTCCTCTTTTCATTTAGACCTGAAACATGAACTTAAACAATCCAAGTACCAATTCTAGAAATTTTCATAGAATTTAAGACAAAAATCACCAATTGCTTATTAAAAGTTGTGTAGAATATGATCTTATCAAGGTGCAGCTTACCCCATGTGCTTATTCAGTAATACAATGCATTTCACCACTAGACATATGATCAGATAAATAAATGATCGATCAATGTTTAATTTACACTATAATGTTTTGATAGTTTTATTTAATGTAGTTTGGTTAGTTCCTGTACATCTATGCTTACTTAGATAGGTTGCCCGATTATTGCTAAGTGGGAAGCAATGTTTAGCTTTCATGTATCCTGCTTATATGTTTTAATATTGTGAAGCACTATTACCTTAATTGTGTAACCTGAAAGTTTAGAGGGTTGCAATGCATTCCTGATTTTGTGGACATAGGATGCAAATTAAATGAGATAGTCTTGCACAATCAAATGGAGACTAACTAGGTGACTTACCATACCACTTAATTGAAGGTATGCTAAGTGTCTTGATTCAGTGATTCAGTTGGTGCTCATGGAAGTAGTAACCGATGGAGCAACATCAGATTATGTGTCATAGTTTATTAAAATCACTTAATGGTGTGTAAGTCATATTGGGACTATGTTAAGGTACATGGTAAGTTATGAGCTAGTTATTGCAATTGTTATCCATAAGCATGCATGCCCTTTTCCTAGTTGAATATATATCGTGTAATGTAGTTTGGCTTCAACCGTTAATTGCCTCACATAGATTATAAAGACGTCTTATCCAAAGGCTATAAGTCGATAGTGTGGTAGGTCAGTTCATGTGGGTTACTCTATATATCCCACCAGAGCTTGCAACCCCAGTAAGCAACAAGGATGACTACCCACTACCTGAGCAAGCTCAAAGAGGTCGCTACCCAATCACATGAAGAGGTTAGGGTAGGAAGCAAGCCTATAAGTATGGTTAGAATGGTAACAGGAAGTAGTCGGAGACATATGCTCACTCAATCTTCAATTTGAAGATGCGGGACCTTTGCAGCCATTCTCCACTTCATATTCAACATTGCCTCTAGGAGAAAGTTCTTAGGCACATTGTAGACTCCATCAGCTCCACATAGAAGAAGACGCGCCCTAGCTCTCATCGATGATACAGGTGATGGACTTACACAGGTTAGACTGGTTCCAATCCCAATGCATTAGAGTCCATAGTGTAGCCTATCTGGTGAGGATAAGATGGCATGCTAAAACAAAACAAATATTCATTCGACACCATAGTAAGATCTATAGCCATAGCCAAAACATCAAGATAAAAGGACAAGTTGACAACATCAATAGTTATTAGTTTATATGATTAATTCTAGGTATTTTATTGTAAAGAACTTGAATATCTAAACCAAATTAACTTGTTAGTTAACTCATGCATTTTGTTTTGAAATTTAGTTATTATTGGAGAACTATTGTTAAGCTCTCTAATTATAGTTTTGATAATAACAAAAGGATTAAAGATTATTTAATTAGTGTGTTAATGAGTACAGGTTAATTTTACAAAAGTTTATCTAGAACTTACAATATTTGAGATTATAACCAGAACGGTTAAATAGACATATTAACAGAAGTTTCAAATGAGAATTTTATAAGCAGGACATTCTTCAAAAGCTTGTGTTTGAAAAACTAAAGATGAAAGATAAACAAAAGTTGGCACAAAACCTTTATCCAAACATAACACGAATTTTTCCATTTTTCCAAGAAATTTTATACAAGTTAGATATCCATGATTATGAATACCTAGCTCAACTTGTAAAGTATATTTGGGTAATATACTTGACGTGTTCCACTAAAGTTGGATTAAACATCATGATAATTATTTTATTAAATTATCTATGCTTGAAGATTTAGAATTCCAACAAACTCACTTCGTCAATTTTTACAAAGGACAACAATATAGTCTCTTAGAGTTTTATCTTAATGAGAGAGATGAGATAACTATATGGAAGGTTACAATAGTTATGCAAGGGAAGATATTATTCCACAATCTTTAGATGCATTAACTTATCTTATCTTTACAAGATCTTATCCATTTAAGGCGGTTACTTGACATCTTCACGCCATCTTCTCAAATTGCAGCAAACTTATCTCAAAATGATATTTCCAACAACAAAATTTTCATAGATTTCTAGTAATCAAATTCAAGATTATATTCATAGCAGATTTGATGCAGATTACAAGTATGAATATTACGGGATTATTGAAGATCTTATCAAGATTTAAAATTCAAATTCATCATGTCAACAAGAAGATAATGTTGAGAGATTTTCAAGAAGATTTTTCTCTTTAGACCATTGGAAGTAATATATATATATATATATATTATATATATAAGAGAGGAGCACGTACAAATCGAAAAAGAGATACAGCACTCATTAGATTGTGAAAAAAGCATTCAGATTACTTTCGTACCTTACTAATGTAGAAGCCTTTATAGAACCTTCAGTGTTACGAAATTTCATTTTGTTTTCTCATTCCTTTGAGTTTATGAGAGATAGTTGATAGTGTTCCTGTCACTATAGTGAGTAAATAGCTAGTGTAGGTAGATAGGCTCAACAGTGAGACTATGCCAAAGTTGTCTCGTTTGATTGTTTATACTCTCAATTATTCTTTTGATAGAGTAGGATGCAATAGGTAAAGATAATCAAATCCCCAACGTTGAGCTAGAAGAGAAGACTGATTTACAAAGAAGAACCTTTATACATTACTACCTGATCTTCTTTACCCTTCTCTTTTAAATTTAGCATATTGATTTTCTTATTATTTATTTGTTTTTGGCCATTTTTTTGCAAAATTAACAAGGACATTTTAATATTAATTTTAATTAATTCTAAACACAATCAACTGAACCCATCGATTGCATACCCTCCCCCCTCTTGATTGTGCAATCGAGACAAACAATTGATACAGAGCAACTGCTCATTTAATTTGTTTGTGTGAAAAGATTAAAAATGGCCAAAGCAAATGCTTGTATTGCTATTAACCGTGCTCCTTTCTTCAATGTATTAACTATCCTTATTGGAAACTTTAGATGGGAACATATGTCAAAGGCCAATAACTATGATTCTTGGCAAATTGTTCAATTCGTTGACAAGGAAATGACCTTCAACGAAGATCCTACTAGAGAATGGCTTAATTGAATAATAAGGCTAAGAATCTTCTTCTTACTACTATAGCTGCATCTGAATTTATCTAATTTCATTTTGAATTTATGCTAAGGAAATTTGGAATTCCTTGAGTATGACATACGAAGGAACTGAAACAATTAAAGACACTAAGATTAATACTTTAATGCAACAATATGAATTGTTTGAGATTTAATCTACTGAAAATATCAAAGATACATTTAATAGATTTACTATTATTGCAAACCGGCTTCCTTCACCTGGTGAAAAGATTGCTGACCTTGATCTTGTCTAAAAGATGTTGAGAATCTTACCTAGGTCATGAGATCCAAATAAGACCACAATAGAAGATGCCAATACCTAAATAAGCTGACTTTGAGTCAACTTAGAGAGAAGCTCATGGCATATGAATCTCATATCATACAAACAAGTGATGTTGAAAGAAGCAAGAAAATTATTACGCTTAAAGCCAAACAAGCTGCTTGTGACTTTAATGATGTAGACACAAAAGATGAAGACATCAATATGCTTGCCAATAAGGTCAGCAAATTTCTAAAATAGCTAGGTGAGAAATATAATAATTTTAAGAAATACAAATCTAAGAGAAATAATTTGATGCAAAAAAGGAATATAGAGAGAAAAAGAGATAGTGTGCTATGAATGCAAAAAGCCAAGTCACATAGAGTATGAATGTCCTATTCTGATCAAGAAGCTGGAGAAATAAAAAAAAGAAAAGAAAGTCATTGATGGCCACTTAAAGCAACATGGATGATACAGAAAGTGATCCAAAAGTTTCAGATGATGAAGAGATAGAAGAGGCTAATATATGTCTTATGGCACTATCAAGCAACCAAATCGAGGTATCTTTTGATTCTGAATGTAAAGATGTGCTTGGCGATGTTTTAAACGAAATAAATAAGCTTTTGAAACTTCTAGCTAAAGCTAATAATAAAACAATAAACTTAGATCAAGAAAACTAAAATCTTACGCAAGAAAAGGAAACTTTAAATATAACTAATATACTGCTTGTCAATGAAAATAATATCTTAAAATATGAGACCAAGGGTTTGTATAAGCATTTAGAGAATCCGAGAAATAATAATGATAATTTTGAAAAAGAAAATTCTATGCCGGAGAAAGAAATTAAGGTATTAACAGTAAGAATCAATGATCTAGATAATACTTTTATGAAATTCAAACAAAGTAATCAAAAGCATGAATCTCTTATTACTACATAACGCACTGATAATTCAAAAGTCGAACTTGGATATAATGCTAGTGAAACATCAAAACAAATTAAAAGGACTGTTTTTTTTAAAGGAAAAAGTTGTCAATGAAAAAGTAAAAAAAGAAGTTAAAACAGATAAGAGCAAAAATTTTGAAAATGATGTTAGAAAGTTTAGTAAAAGTAATAGGTCAAAGTACCGATATCATAACTATAACAGGAGAAACTACATAAGTTATCATCTTTAGAAAAATTAGTAGCCTGAGAGAAGGTACTATAGAATTTATGAAAAAAGTTACTATAGAAGGTATAACGGAAGCTATGACAGAAGGTATTATAATTAAGAAAGAAAGGGAAATCAAAGGTATAATGGCTATACATCATATTCTTGTTTCTTTTGTAACAAACCTAGACACATTGAGAAATATTACTTCTTCAAGAATAACAAGCTCAATAAGGATCAAGTAAAGAAATCTAATAATGTGAGCTTGGACTCTAAAGGACCTAATCAAGTCTGGGTTCCTAAATCAACTTAATTCATTCTTATGTGTGTAGATATTGGGAGCTAAGCTTGAGGAAATTTGGTATCTAGACAATGGATATTCCAAGCATATGATTAAAGATGTCTCTTTGTTGACATCATTGTAATGGGAAGATAAAGGATATGTAAGATTTGGAGATGATAGTATAAGAAAAATTATCGCAACTGGTACTATCGATAATTAGGGGTGCAAACGAGCCGGGCTTTTACAAGCTCGGGCTCAACTCGTTTATTTTTTAATGGGCTCGAGCCGAGCCGAGCTTTTACGAGCCTAGAATATATAGGCTCGGGCCCGGGCCCGAGCCCGTTAAGCTTTTCCAAGCTCGAGCTTGGGCTTATTTCGTTAAACGAGCTTGAGCTCGACTCGTTTAGCTTATATAATTATTTTTTAATTATATTTATAATATTAAAATATAAATAATTATACATAATATTACATTAATATATATTAAACGAGCCCGTTCATGAGCTTAGCTCACGAGCTCTTAATGAGCCTGTTCACGAGCTTTGTTCATAAGCCCATAACGAGCCTGTTCGCGAGCCGGCTCGCGAGCTTGAGGACAAGCTCAAGCTCGTCTCATTTAACTAAATGAGCCTGAGATGGAGCTCGAGCTCGGCTCGTTTGCAGCCCCATCAATAACCCTTCTCATACTACAAAAAAAAATTATCTAGCAAAGGGTTTAAAACATAATTTTTATCAAGTATTAGCCAATTATGTGATAAATGATATAAAATGGTTTTTCAAAATGATAAATGTATTGCTTTTAATAAATTTGGAGAAAAATTACTTGAAGGCAATCGTAAAAAGAATGATTATGTAATTAAACCTTTTGACGTTAAAATTGAAAAGTGCTTCTTGTCCATGAAAGATAATTTTTTTTAGCACAAAAAACTAGGATATGTAAATTTTTCTCAACTAGAAAAATTATCAAAGAGAAATATTGTAAAAGATTTACTTCTGTTATACATAAAGGAATATATAAAAATGTGATTCTTGTTTGAAAAATTAAATCATTTATGTATCTCACAAAAGTATTAATATGATTTATACAAAATGACCCCTTGAATTGTTGCATGTTGATTTATTTGGACTAACTAGATTTTAAGTTTAGGTAAAAACAAATATGGAATGGTAATTGTTGATGATTTTTTTTCGTTTTACATGAGTGATTATATTAAAGTGATGCTTTTAAATCTTTTGAGATCTTTGCAAAACAAGTTCAAAACGGAAATGTACTCTCTATAATTAGTTTAAGAACTAATCATGGAACTAATTTTGATAATAATGATTTCACTAAGTTTTGTGAAACTTATGGAATTACACATAATTTTTTTGCTCTATATACTTCCTAACAAAATGGTGTTATGGAACGTAAAAAACGTATTATTCAATAAATGACTCACATTTTGTTGAATGAAAGTAAAGTTGTAGAATATTTTTAGGCTGAAGTTGTTGGTACATCATGTTTTATCATCAATCATATCAATGGGTCTGTCTGTTTAGCTTTTTTGAGCAGATACAGACACTTTTTTAAAACTTTTTTCTAACAAATTGCTTACTAAAAAATAGATATAGATGAAAAAAAGTTGGCAGTTCTCATGAAAAGATCAAATAGATTAAATATAAATACAAATCGGATATATTTACACATATCATTTCGATACAGATACAGATGAAAAATAGACCGTCCAAACAGACCCTATATTAGACTATATACAGACAAAATGGCTTAGAAAATATTCAAAGATAAGGAGCAAATGTCTCTTATTTTCATCCTTTTGGTTGTAAGTGTTTTGTTAAAAAGATGAATCAAGATCTTGGAAAGTTTGATGAACATGCTGATGAGGCTATATTTCTTAGATATTCATTGCACAGTAAAGCATATAGAGTTTTAACAAGGTAAGCATAACTGTTGAGGAATCTATAAATGTTAAGTTTGTTGAAAAAGTTTTGGATAAATTTGATGATGAAAACTCTCTTATTAATGTTGATAGAAAGCAAACTCCTAAGACTTCAGAAGGTCCTAAAGAAAATTTTGTCAAATCGGAAACTGACCTACCAACTACAGAAAAAATTATAGAAGGTTAAACTTAAATTCCTAAACTAGAAGGCACTTTAAAAGGTTTGTCAAATCTCTTCTAGAAAATTCTAAGTCTTGGAAATATAAGCCTTCTCATCCACCATAATCAATTATGGGAAATGTTCAATTTGGTATTAGAACTCGATCTAAAAAATACAGAAAATCAATTTGCTATGCTATTTGAAATTGAACCTACTTATGTTGATGAAGCTTTAAGGTATGTAAATTGGATAAATGCTATGCAAGATGAACTAAATCAGTTCCAAAGAATTCATGTTTAGACTCTAGTACCTATACCTAAGGATAAATCTATAATTGGTACAAAATGGGTTTGAAACAACTCTTTGTCTAAAACACTTTGATGAAGATTTATCAATTGCGCAAATTTATGTTAATGACATTATCTTTGGTGCTGCTAATAAAAAGTATTGCAGAAATTTTGCTAACCTAATGTAGGTAGAATTTAAGATGTCTCTTATGGGAAAACTTAATGACGTCTTGGGTTTGCAAATAAAGCAAAGTCTTGAAGGAATTTTTGTACACTAAGAAAAGTGTCGCCGCACTAATGGGTGCTTCAATCAAGTTAGATCTTGATGTCTCTAATAATAAGGAAAGTGAAAAAATTTATAGCAGCTTAATTGGGTCCTTGCTCTATTTAATTGCATCTTGACTTGATATTCTGTTTAGTGTATGTTTGTGTCCAGGATTTCAAAGTTCACCAATAAAGACTCATCTATCTGCCGTAAAAAGAATTTTCAAGTATCTAACAAATACCGTTAAATTAGGAATCTGGTATCTTAAAAAAATCATTTAATTAGATACTCATATGTTGATTATGTCGGTTATAAAATTGATAAAAAAAAAGTACATTAGGTACTTGTCAATTCTTAGGCGGTAAGTTGGTTTCATGGTCATCCAAGAAACAAAACCCAGTTATCTTATCCGTAGCAAAGGTTGAATATGTCTCTGTTGGTAACCGTTTTGCTCAAATATTGTGGATAAAACAACAATTAAATGATTATGTTTTAAAATATAAAACATACCTATAATGTGATAATATTAGTGTCATAAATCTAACAAAAAATCCTATTCATCACTCTAAATCAACACACATAGAATTAGACATCATTTTATAAGAGATCATATAGATAACTCATATTTATGTGTTCAATATGTTTCTACAGAAAATCAATTAGCAGATATTTTTATCAAAATTTAGATAAAATAAAATTTGAATTTATGAAAAATAAATTAGGAATATACAATCTTTTCTTCTTTTTTTTTTTTTTATCTCTTTTTCTCTTTGATGAAGTTCATATTCTTTGATTCTCTTTATAATCTAACACTTTTGAAGGGGAGATTACCATATTGATGATAACAAAAAGGGGGAGAAAATGTAAAATATTAATCTGTTTTTATCTTCTAATTAATGTTGATGATTTGCTTTTTACCATAAAAAGAGGAAAAAAAATATGAATACAGTGAGTGTTCAATGCTATGATATCTTTATGAAAGTTGTTTTGTTATCATAAGAAAAGGAGAGAATGTTAGGTTCTTTAATTATAGATTCGATGATAACAAAAGGATTAACGATTATTTAATAAGTGTGTTAATGAGTACATGCTAATTTAACAGAAGTTTATCCATAGCTTATAACATTTGAGATTATAAGCATAATGGTTAAACAAACGTTTTAATATAAGTTTTAAAAATAATTTTATAAGATAAAAGTTATTCCAAAAGCTTTGTGTTTGAAATCTAAAGATCAAAGATAGACAGAAGTTGACACATAACTTTCATCCGGACCTGACACGAATTTTTCCACTTTTCTAAGAAATTTTATACAAGTTGGATATTCATGATTATGAAGACCCATCTCCACTTGTCAAGTATATTAATCTCGTCATCTCCTCCTCCTTTGCTCTCCCTGACTTTGTCTTATCTCCGGCTGCTACTCTCCATATCTCATCAATCATTAGTTTATCACTGCATGTTTTTTTTATGTAAGTTCGTTTTTTTTCATTATTTTGTTAGTTTTTTAATGTTATTTTGGGTGTTGATGATATTATAATAATGTGGTAGAATAATTTCATGTTGAAAAATTTTGTATCTCATTTATTAGGACTTAATAACATAATTTTTATTTCATTACCCCTTACCCCTATTCCAAAATATTTGTTCATGAAAAAGAGATAAATCGGATTTATTTAACTTTGGATGCTCTGTAAGCATGTTTTGCCGCCACTGTCTGTGTCCTGGCTATTTTTGTTTTGGGTATTTAAATTTGCTCCATTATAACATTACAGAAAATCTGCAAAGCTTTTCCTAGTTTTACAAAAGATGACCAACGAACTCTTCACCAATTACTGATTAAGGTACTTCCTTTCTTTGTGATGTTGATGATTCGATTTTGAGACATCATTATTATGCTGTTTGTGATTATTCTAAAATCATTTATATGTGGAGAATTCTCTTTTATTGTAAGGAATGAAGGATAGAGAGCTTGGAGTATGTAATATACTAAATAATTTTAAGTCGTAAGTGTTCACAAGCTACTAGATTCTAATATGCCTTTTATGTTGATGTTAAAAGTAGGTTAAGTTTGATCAATTTCGTGTTAGAACAAGATTGGCATCAATTGGATTATTTTCTTAACTTCTGTAATAAAGGCCGGCATCTCTGATGAAGAACGCCGCCGGCCTATGTCTTAAGTTTGCCAGCATACTCTGTAATAGAGTGTAAGCTGCCGGTGTTCATGTAGATCTGGCCAACGTATGGTGTAAGCCGGCAAAATCTGCAGGTACGCGCGGCGTAGAGCCGGCGTATGACCAAATTTCTATAAATACGAGACGCGAAAATTTTTCGACAGACATTTCCTTATATCATTTCCCCTTTGTATAAGAGAGTTCTGAAGCGTTCTTGGTGATTTAGGCCTGGAGAATCATTCGGAGGGTGTTACTAATTAAAAGGAAGTGATCTTAACCTTCTCATTTGGATTATATACAAATTTGTATAAGTATCTTAGGGTTTGGATGAATATTTCATGAAGGATTTTGAAGAATAAACCCTAGCTCGTGTTTTGATCAGAATAGGAAGAGAAGAAACAAGTATTATACGTTCCATATCAGTGAGTATAAGTTTTGAATCCTCTTTATACGAAATTGGACAGCTTTGATATTTCGATATTGATCATATGAAATGTTTTATAGGGTTTTGGTGGAAATTCTAATTTAAGGATTTGAAATATCCGTTTTTGATATTATTGGAGGTGCTTGGGGTTATTGATCAGTATAATTAGAGTTTGGGAAGTTCCGTATTAGGTTAGTTTAGATAGGTTGTTTTATGTTAAGATATTGCAATCATGTCTGTTGATATATATATATATCTATATATTGTAACAAGACATTTGGAGTTGTGAAACTGTGGTTGATTTGGATATAAGAATTGCTGGAGTTTGGGTTGACTTTGTATTGTTGGTATCAAATTCTGAGGATTTGTTTTGGATTCCTGAAATTTAGAAAGGTACGACCAATCCATTGTTTGTTGTATGTGCTTGTAGATTAGAATTCTTGTGAATGGATATAGGAACAGAATTGCATAATAAACTTAATAAATATTCGACTTAATAATTGTCTATCTGGTTGTGGTTGGCTTTAACCAGTAGAGACCTGGCAGACAGTGATACTAGTGAGGCACCCTGATGATCTTAGTGTGAGGTTGTCCCGAGTGGACTCGTGCTAAGAAATGATTCTGGTAGAATTTAGGTGTTTAGGAATTGGGATGTTTGGGGAGTACCCACTCATCCATATATGTATATATGATTATTTATTTTCAAATTAGTTGGTTGTTTTTATAGCAGAGTTTAAGTTAATCTGGGTTCAGGATTTATGTATACTGGATTCTGAACAGTGTTGTTTTGCTGAACTAAAATAGATAATAAACTGTTGTATGCATTTAGTTTAGTTGCATTTATTTATACATGTTGTTTGTGCATAATCTTGCTTGAACTGGATTGGATATTATCATACTGGGCTTCGCCGCTCATTCTATTACATTTTAGGTGCAGGTGATGATAATGTGATTTGTGATCTTTTGGGTTTTGACATCATCTATGAGGATGGGGATGGCGTTAGCGGTCCTAACTACTCTGCTGATGACTAGTTGTTTAGTCATAGATGATATAGGATGGATCTGAGAAGACTTTAATGATTGATTTATATTTTGTTTATTGAAATTTTAAATTGTATTTGGAGATTTCATGTGGTGACAGTTTTAGGGCATGGTTTGACTTGTTGACCTGCAGTTATGTCAACAATGTCTAGTTTGTTGATTATGGGAATTATATTCTTATCATAAGATTTATTTTATTGAGGACTACAATATTTTTATATATACCTTATGAGTTATACAGGTGATATTTATGTTGTTTGTGGAAATTATAGCCTTAGCGTGTTTTATTAAGAGAATACGTGTCGAGTTGTAATGCCAACAGGTTATGGCGTTACAGAGTACATAGTAGGACATCGTAAAATCTTAGGATGTTAATTCATGCTTGTAATATGATTCAGAAGGAATTTTTTGTTTGTGTCTGGGAAATTGAAATAGTATATAGTATTGTAATCAAATCACATAAGAATGGAAAGTGTGTATAGATTTGTATAATACAAATTTGTATTGGATCTCGGTTGATAAGTCATTTATACTATATACAATTCATAGGAATTCAAGCTCAATTTAAGTCTTTATTGAATAAATTCCTATAAATTTGTGCTATTATTGTTTAATTATTGTTTTTTAGCTCCTAAGATCATAAAAGGAAGAAACAAAGTAATATGAGCAAGAATTACAGCAAAACAATAAGAATATTTGAAGACAGTATTCAACTACGCCTCTAAGGAATCAATCGAAGGCAAGAATGCAAGGCAAAACTCCAGACCATGCCTTAGGTCACGCTTGAAGTTCTGACCACGATTAAAGCTGAGATAAATTGTGCTTCAAATCTTTTAAACATAGCTTCTACTGCAGACCAACATTCGTGATTGCGATTTTACTTGCGGAAAGTTACCCTATCCTATGAATGAGCACGTAAAGATTTGTACAAAGTTTGTTATAAAGAATTTTCTATGTCAGTGAATAAAATCATCACAATTTCTATACCTTACAAATATAAATAAACGTGCACAAATGTTGTAACAGTATTGTACCATATATCACAAATTTCTAATGTAAAAGAGAGTAAACTGAAAATTTCTAGTGAGAGAAAAACTTTTCTTTTGCGAGAAATTCAAGTTTTCTACTTAAATCCAATTTAACCCGACGTTTGCTTTTGTTAGATTTTGTGCTTAATTAATGATATTTATCTTTATTTCATATTATTTATGTTGAATTTGTGTTTAATATTCATATATATGGAGAAATAATCATTTTAACTTAAGTTTTGTGAATCCAAGACTTGATTAATGTGATTTCAAGGTGTTTTAATTAAAGACTTCTAGGGTACTTGTAATTAGTAGCTCAAACTTTAATTCATGGGTTTATGTGTGTGTACTATGTGGATTCGTATCTAATTTCAATTGAATAGAATGAGAAATCATTCTTTTATATAGATCTAGACTATTAATGAAGTTGTTCATAATTAGCTAGAGAAAGAGATGGTGAAACTTTTTGTCACTCGATTTTAAATTCATTAAAATGGGTTTTAATCAAAGGATTATTAATTTTTATGTGGGTCTAGGTTATTAACAACTTGTGAAGATATTTTAGTGGTTTAATTTAGATCTAGAGTCGTTGACACTTGAAAGAAGCATTAAATTACCTTAGTGAATCTAACATTATAAGTATACCTAGCAAACAACTCGTTGAGTTTGTTAAGAAACCACATGATAAGAACTTGGTGAAGCAAATCCTAAACTCATTATTACATTAACAAACTTATCTCATAAAGTTTACCATGAAAATGTGTATATAAGTAGAATTAACCTTAGTTTAGTCTATGTTTTTCTATTCCTCATGTTTTGCTGAGTTTTTCTTTAGAGAGATAATAAATTAAAAATAAGTAAGCTAGATGCTAATGATCCCTAAGGAATATGACTTAATATTTTTTATACTCTTTTGGTAGATGCGCTTGCCTAAATGGTAGTCGTGCGACCGAAGTAGAACAAAACATATTAGCACATTTTATAAATTTTTGAAAGCTTTACTTTGTGTTTCAACACACACTAGACTCTAAATCATCTATCTTTTCTAATTATGCATCAATAAAGGCATGCAAATGTTGGATAATAATTGCTTTTACATGTGTATTGTTAATAATGCTTAAAACCAGACATCTTGTTATCTATTGTACAATGTGTTGTACACTTGAAATTGGTGGTATTTCATGAGTTCGTGGTGAATTGACTAAGCATGCCACATCTGAAGGAACTAAGGTTTTGATTAAGTTCACTTATTCTACTGTTGTAATGAAATTGAAATAGTCTATGCTTTTATGGCTAAGTGCAGTTATGTTTTGCTATCATTTTGCATCATAAGTACTAAGTGGTATGGTTTGATATATATATATTTTTAAGTATGACAACCTTTTGAATTATGGTTTTTCTAGATTGTGCTACAAGCAGGATGGATCATGTGAAGTCAAAAGGAAAATTTTGAGCTCTTTAAAGCAACAAATTTTATTGTAAGCAATGGATTGGTTGTGGTAATACTGAATCAGAACTGTATTTTTTGGATGGATAGATATGTTGTATTTATAGTTTGTATTGTAATCCCCTATATTTTATAATACGGTTATGTCCAAACCCTAAATCGAAAGTCAACCGAGAACCTTAACATCAACAAATACGTATCAAACCTTAATAAATTAGATCTGACAATCCCGTGTTCCTAATCCTGAAGCAACGAAGTTGAGACAGTAGTGGATAATGGTTTGTAATAATATAAGGATGCATAAAAATATCATATTCGATAATTTTTTATATCCTTTTGATATGAGCGAGATCAATTTTTGAAAATCGTGCCCGGGTACCCTCAAGGGCAAAATATTCCGATAATACCAATAAACTCGTAAAAATACAAGGATTTCAAAAATATCAGTTTTATAATTTTTCAGTATCCAAAAATATCATATATAACTTAATTACGCATATTTTCTTTACTACCAGTATTAATTTGTCTTGTCTATTATTCATAGTACTATCTACACTATTCATTACTATTCACCTATCTCTACTTTTTCTATACCTATTTCTACATTCTACCATACATATTGTGTACTTTTTACTTTTCCCATACATCTTCATTTACATCAAACTTTACATCTTATTATTTTTAATTAACAAAAATACAAAACAAATAAAAAATATCTCTCCCTCTCTCCTCCTTGATCACGCTGGCCCTCTCTCTTTTCTACAACACACTTTTATTTTTCTTTTTCAATTTATTGAATTCACACAATTTTCACTCCAAAATTCTATAAATACCCCATCTCCCTCCAATTCTTTTACACACTCTTTCACCTTACAAAAACTCTTCCAAAATCTCTACTCAAACACTCTCTACCAACATCGCTCTTTTCTTTCTTCACTACCCAATTTTTCTACACAATTCCTACACACGTAAACAATATCCAGGCTTTCTTCTTCTACCACTTTCATACTTTCTTTTAGGTAAAAGTTCTTATTCCTTTCTTTCTACCATGTCATTTAACTTAACATGGCCATGGTGTATGTTTCTTAAACATTCTAATGTTATAGAAGCAACACTATGTTCATGTTTTGTTCTTGTTCATGAATAAATTTCATATTATGTTGTTTTACTATTATATTGTAATTATGATATTATTATTGTTATTATCATGCTTCTAACCTAACTTCGTATATATGTTATTATTTATATGTATATCTATATATATTTTTAGAGCCTAAATACTCACTAACTCACTAATAAGCTTATTATTGCTTTTTCTTTTCGTTCTTTTTCTCTTTTTTTGGAACATAGTCCCGGGATGCCTTGATGAAGCTAATGCTCCCAATACTTAATCGGGCTACCTTAATGAGACTAAGGCTCCCAATACATGACCAGGTTACCTTGATGAAGCTGAGGTTCCCAATGCTTGACTATAATATCTTATTTATTATTCCTATATAGCTTACTAATATTATCTTATTTTTTATCTCATATTTTCATCATCTACATACTACATACTCATAATGCGTGCATCTACATAATGATAGTGTCTCAACTAAATTTAAAATAGAATTTTTCTTTAATAAAGGAACTTGAAACTAAATTTTCTATTATGTAACTTGTTATTAAATAATGGAGTTATCATCAACAATATAGAAATGGTTTAATACAAGTTTTCTCAAAGTTTTTTCAAATAACAAAGATAGCTTTACCAAAAAAATATAAGAAATAAATACACTCTTTTGATAATATGGTAATCTAAGTCTTAGTGAAACAATTTGTTGGTATTCAAGTTTTCATAAAAAGCTTAAGATTAAACTCTTTTCAAACTCCATAACAAAAACAAGGAGCAAACTAATATTCAAAGTTAAAATAAAATCAACTCTTAAATTTATAAACCCACTTAGAAAAATAATGATTTTCAAGTTTTTAAAGAAGGAACTTATTTTCAAAGAATATAAAAATGATAAGACAAAAAACAAACGATTTTATCAATAAAGAGGATTCTTTTCAAATAAAATTTGTTGAGGAAATAAAAGACCAAGTTTTAGAAAACAAGAACTTATATTTTAAACAAGAAATATAAAAAGAAAAGATTCATTTTCTAAAACCACTCTAAAAACAAATTTATAAATAGGGTATCAACAACTTAATAAACTTTTAAAAACTTTATTCTTTTATCACCATAAGTAAAAATTGTGAAAGACTAAAGTTAAAGGAAAAATTTATTTGTTTTGGAAAAATAAATGAGAAAAAAAAGGAATATACTCATTTAAAATAACCTAGGAAATTATAAAGTTTTTTCAAATTATTTTGAAAAGAAATTTGTCAAGTTTAAGTTTTAACACTTCAAAATGAATTGTTTTTATAAGATAAATTGTTGAGACACTACCATTAGAATTTTTGCTTATAGAGTGAGCTTATCTATATACTCAAAGGATTTTTCATTCATATATATGTATTTATACTTATGCTAAAAGATTTTTGAATAAAGTTTGCAAAATCTGAAAATTTTCGTTTTGAATCTGTACCGAGGTGTTTAGCAAACTAAATGACCTTATATGTAGGAAATAACCTTAAAAATGGATAGATCTTTTTGAGTAGTTAGAAATTTGTATATAATATGCAGAATTCCGAGTTAAAATAGGCAAGTTATGGCCATTTTAAGTTGGAATTTCACTTTATGTGAATTTTGACGAACTTAGTTGAATAGAGTTGTAAGTTTAAGTAGAACTTCCAAGAAATACTCTTTTTTTGTATTTCTTTTGTATAGGCGACGTGGAATTCGAGTTACCCTACCTAAAGGACTATTTCGATTAAGGAGCTTCTGATATGGCCGAGTGAGTTTAAATTCTTGCAATTGTACTTATGTATTTGCTTGTAGCTTAGTGACACTAGATTTAGGAAAAGATAAAATATGAAAGCGCATGTGTTTTATTTACATGGTTGAAATTATGATAAGTATATCGATGCAGGAATTGTTAACTAATCATTGTATGATTTAGTTTAGTATTGATTGTCTGTAAACTCTATGGTCACTTATTAAACGATTAATGCTATGCCATGATTACTTAAATTAAATGATACATGCATGACATGTGGTGAGTCACATTGCAATCATTACTATACCTTTGGCAGGGACAAGGTCATAGTAATGAGGTCGATGATGCGAAATAATCATCTATGACTCAAATTGTTTGTAATTAAATGGTGTGTGGGCACCCAAAGCAACTACATTTTAGCAATTAGTAAGAATCCGTACAAAACTACAAAATATATTATTTTCAAACTATGGCTTCGTTGCCTGGAACATCTAACCACCGAATGGAGGGGTAAATCCATTAAAACATATAATTCCCGAAAAATCGTATGTATTGTTTGCTCACGTGATTGCTTGCATCTCATATGCTTGATTAAACAACTTGGTTGATCATTGATTGATTGAGTACTTTACTTGTGGATTTAATTCTCACTAAACGAAGAAGCTTACCCCCTTATAGATATCTCTTGCAATTTCCCCATTTATGGTTGATGCCCCGGGGGTATTTCTCATAGGTATTATCTTTTGGCTTAAGGAGTTTTTAGAAGAAGTTAAAGACTAGAAGTAGACTTAGACTTCTAAGTAAATCTCCTTATAATTATTTTGTTTAGGCTTCGCTAGACTATATGATGAACTATATCTTTTAGCGGGGGAATGCCCCTTTGATGATTGTAAGACCTTTATATAATTTCCTATTGCAATTTATTATGTTATGATTTCTATTCTTAAACTGCTATATGAATGTCTCATTAAACAACTTGTTTCAAAGTTGGTTGCTATGATCGTGAATGTACGCCTTACACCCGGTATCGAAGCTTATGGGATGACGGAGGTAGTCATACTTAAGCTTTAATATTGAGTGTGGTTGACTATCCCGTTTACGGTACCCTTTGGAGCGTGACATGTATTGCCATGCAAAGGCTTGTTAATGTTTAAATTTTGTTATAAGCTATTAATTTTCGGTACTATGGTCATGTAATATTTGAGCTATTATCTAATTGATTTTGAGAAATGCCATTCAATTGGCATAAGCTCTTTCAAAATCACTAATAGAACTTTCAGAGTACGAAACTCCTGTAATATAATGTTAAATATTCTTTCAGCTGATTTGAAAAATTTTTTACTAGTAAACATCAATATGAAGAGAAAAAAAAAATTAGTATATGGATTAAATCGTGTATCGAACCATTTTTTTTTTCAAAAAAATAGTAAATTTAATAATGTAGATAGGTTCGTTTTTTTAAAAAACAATCGACTCATAATTGTAAGTTAGGTTTGGTTAGAGGGATAAACCGAACTAAGCCGAACCATACTGCGCCCACGCCTTCCTAAAGTCACGTTTCAGCCATTTTGCTGAAATTGTAAGATGGAGTCATGATTCTAAATTCAACATTTCTAGAATTTTTGTTTTCCATAAGTTTAGAATTTTCATTTTTTTTATTTTGTATTTTTTTTCCTTTTCAAATGGATGTTATTAAGTTTATTATACGAATTAACCTAATGTAACTTCGCCAAGAATTAACGTTGGCAATTAACTTGATATCACAACTGTTTAAAATGGATCCAACAAACAATGGCAAAAGAAAAAAAAAAACAAGTCGATAACGTAAAGCATACACAAGATTTATGTGGAAACTTTTGCGGAAAACTATGGGTAGAGGAGAGAGGAATTCACTAGTGTTGAAGAAAGGAGTGCAAAAGATGTGTACAAAAATGATCAGATCTAATATGATTTCACAAATATGCTTATCTCTTCCAAAGCCCTAACAAAACAACACATATATATATATATATGTACGTATATACGCTAGTGGAAAGGCTAACGGCTTAAATCCGATAGCCATCATTCTAAGCTTCAACGCTGACCAAAAGCCAATGGCTTTCGAAGAAAAGGCTACCGGTGTGCAGCAAAGAAGGCCAACGACTTTGAGCCATCCTTCAACACACTTCCCTTTGGAAAATAATTTTCCAAATGAAAAAGAATTCAAGGCTGACGGTGTAGGTCTTTTTAGAGCTAGTAGCCTTGATCCCAAAAACGTCAACTTTGACAAAAAATTCAGGTCACACATCCAGTAATTTCTACCTTGACTTGAATTTAGGAGCAAAATCAATACAAACTCCAATCTTCAACACAAAAACAAAACATTCTCCTCCTCTTCCACAAACCCTAAATGGAAATCAATCGGCAACATAGGTTAACTAAATCTAGAAAGTACTTAAACTTGGCTATAAGTAGTGTCTTTGTCATCATATCAGCAAAGTTATCATGATTATTGACTTTGTTTATAGCAATATCACTATTAAAAATCACATCACGAACAAAGTGATACCTAACATCAATGTGCTTAATCCTCTCATGACACATATGATCCTTAGTGAGGTAGATTACACTCTAACTGTCATAATGAACTGTAGCGGTCTTCAAATCATCACTGAGTTCACCAAATAACCTTTTCACCCAAATAGCTTCTTTAGAAGCTTCTGTAATAGCCATATATTCAGCTTTAGTAGTGGATAGAGCAACTATAGCTTGCAATGTAGCTTTCCAACTGATAGTACACCTATTAAGAGTAAAAATATACCCTATGCGAGATCTTCTCTTATCTAAATCTCTTGCAAAATCAAAATCAACAAATCCAACAATTCCATCTCTAGTTCGACTAAATTGTAGAGAAACATTAGTAGTACCTCTTAAGTATATGAAAATCCACTAAACTACTCTCCAGTGATCTTTTAGAGGATTTGCCATATACCTGTCGACAACACTCACAACACATGACAAATCAGGGTAAGTACACACCATAGCATACATAAGAGATTCTACAGCACTAGAATATATAATTCTTGACATATAGTCAATCTTATCATCTAACTATAGAGACAAAGCAGACGAAAGTCTAAAATGACTCGCTAAAAGAGTACTGACATGCTTAGCATTCTTCATATTAAACCTATAAAGGATTTTCTTAATATACCCCTTTTGACTTAGTTGCAACAAACCTGCTTTTCTATCTCTTATAATTTCCATCCCAAGTATTTTCTTTGTTGTTCTCAAGTCTTTCATCTCAAACTCTCTACTCAACTGAAGTTTAATCTTTTCAGTCACTCCTTAATCCTTAGCTGCTATCAACATGTCATCAACGTACAAAAGTAGAACATAAAAGACCCATTATCACTTTTCTTGAAATAGACACAGCTATCAAAATTACTTCTCTTGAAATCATGAGAAGTCATAAATGAGTCAAACCTTTTGTACCATTGCTTTGGCGACTGCTTCAGACCATAAAGAGACTTCTTTAACATGCAAATATGGTCTTTCTTTCCTGAGACCACAAAGCCCTCTGCCTGTTACATGTAGATATCTTCATCAAGCTTTCCATATAAGAAAGCTATCTTCACACCTAACTGTTCCAACTCAAGATCTTACAAAGCTACAATACCCAATAATGCTCTAACCGAGTTATGTTTTAAATAGAAAAAAACACATCAGTAAAATCAATATCTAGTATCTGACTATAGCCCTTTGCAACAAGTCTCTCTTTGTATATGGATTCTTCAACTCTTTGTGTTTCTTCTTTCTTCTTGAATACCCATTTTCACCTAACAGTCTTCTTCCCTTTAGGAAACTTCACTAAATCCCATGTAAAGTTCTTTTGAAGGATTTCATCTCCTCCTGCATAGCAATCATCCACTTACCAAAATCATCATAAGTAACAGCCTTAGAGTAAGTAGATGGCTCCAAATTAGAATTAATATCCTTTACAACATTTAGAGCATAAGCTACCAAATCAGCCTCTGCATATCTCTAAAAAAGCCTAACTTCTCTCCTAGGCCTGTCTTTAGCAGTAGAGTAATGTGGCTATGGTGGTCTAGAAACAGGCTAAAAAGTAGGCTTTAGTGTAGAACCTAAACCAATCTTGAACTCCACATGTATGCTTGATTTCTGCTGTGCTTTATTAGATGAAGTACTAGAAGACAAGTCATGCAACATACTATTTCATCAAAAATCATATCTCTACTAACAATGACTTTCTTCAATTTAGGACTCCACAACTTATATCCCTTGACACCAGGCTTAAAACCAAGGAATATGCATTTCAAAGATCTAGGCTTAAGTTTCCCATTGCCAACATGAGCATATGCAGGACATCCAAAAATTTTCAACTTAGAATAATTTGGAAGAATACTAGACCATATCTCGTGTGAAGTCTTCTTCTCAATTGCAGTTGATGGAGACCTATTAATCAACTTGTGGAGTCTTCTTCTCAATTGCAGTTGATGGAGAATTGTTAATCAAATAACATGTTATAGAAGCCGCTTCAGCCCAAAATGACTTAGGTAATTAAGCATTAGAAAGCATACATATGACTTTCTCTATAATAATCCTATTCATCCATTCTGCTATCATATTTTGTTGAGGTATACTAGGAACTATTAGATGCCTCACAATTCCCTTTAACTTACACCGTTATCAGTGCGAAGACACTTTACCTGTTTCCCAGCCTGTTTCGTAATCATCGTCTTCCACTTCTTAAATGAGGGTAGAACATAATTCTTCTTTTTTCAAGAAATATACCCAAACTCTTTTGGAGAAGTCATCAATGATGGTCAGCATGTAAACAATACCTCCACTTGGAGGTATTCTAGACAACCTCCAAAGATCAAAATGGATATTATCAAGAGTACTCTTTGTATTGTGAGTACTTGTGGTGAATCTAACTCTCTTCTATTTCCCTAAGATGCAGTGTTCACAAAACTTTAATTTGCAGATGTCTTACCCATCAAGAAGTCCTCTTTTACTTAATTTAGTCATACCGGCTTTACTCATATGCCCTAAATGCATATACCAAAGTTTAGTAATATCTTCTTTTGACAGAGAAGAAGAAGTGATGGCTGCATCACCTGCAATCACAAAACTCTATAAAACACATAAGATATCATTCTTTTTTTGCCCCTTCATCACCACAAGTGTTCTGTTACTGATCTTCAAAACTCCAATTTCATCATTGTATTTGTACCCTTTTGTATTAAGAGTACTCAATGAAATCATATTTCTCTTCAAGTCAGACACATGTCGCACATCACTAAGAGTCTTGACTATACCATCAAACATTTTAATTTTGATGGTACCAATACCTGCAATCCAGCAAGAAGCATTATTACCTAACAGGACAACACCTTTGGATACCTTTTCATATGTTGAAACCAATCTCGATTGGCACACATATGAAAAGAACAACCGGAATCCAGAATTCAGAATCCACTTCTTACTGGTATGACGAACATCATTAGAAGCGATGGGAAGTTCTCCATCACTGTGGCCTTTAACTGCATCAGCTTCAACTGATTTTTCTAGTTGTTTCCCCTTTTGATTTTCAGCAACTCTCTTATTTTCTACAGACCTTATGCTTATTTGATGAGTTTGATCTTCCTCTTGAATTTCCACCAGAATTGCATTATTGACTCCTACCATGAGTAACAAGCTCGTTTGCTTGAGGCTCTGGTCTAATCACAAGATGTTGCATCTTCTAAAAAGAAGCAAAAGCTTCATAAACTTCCTCCATGGTAAGAGAATCACGACTATACAAATTTGTGTCTCTGAAATTCGAATAAGAAGGAGGTAGTGAACATAATAAAATTAAAGCTGAATCGTCTTCGTCATACTTAACCTCTAAAGTTTCTAAATTAGAAACAATTTCCTTAAAAATGGTCAAGTGATCTCCTAGAGACCTACCTTTAGTCAAACGGTGTGAGTATAGTTGCTGGTTCAAATGGAATTTGCTGGTCAAAATCTTTGTTATACACAACTACTCCAATTTTAGCCATAACCTAGCAGCTGTCTTCTCCTTTAACATATCTGTAATATCTGATTTGGTAGATGAAGATAAATTTGAGAATGGGCTTTTCGATCCTTACATTACTTTTCTTCCGTTAACCAAGATGAAGGCATTTTATCAAACCCTAATAATGCATCATCCAAATCCATCCGAGCAATAACCACTAGCATCTTGACCTGCCATAGATAAAATCTTTTGTTGCTACTCAACAACAAGATATCATACTTCACTATTGCCATTGTAGAGAAAACAAAACCAAACCCTTGGCTTTGATACCATTTTGTTAAAAACGGATCTAACAAACAATGGCGAAAAACAAAAAACAGAATAAAGTAAAGTACGCATAAGATTTACATGGAAAACCTTGCGGAAAAAACCACAGGCAAAGAGAGAGGAATTCACTAGTGTTGAAGAAAAGAGTACGTAGGATGTGTACACAAATGATAATCTGATTTCACAAATCTACTCATCTCTTCTAAAACCCTAACAAAACAACAGACACATAAACACACACACACACACACATTGTGTGTGTGTGTGTGTGGGCTAGTGGAAAGGTTGGCAGCTTAAATCCACTAGCCATCATTCAAAGCTTTAATGCCCGTCAAAGGCCGGTAGCTTTAGAAGAAAAGGTCAATGACTTTGAGTTGGACTTCAACACACCTTACTCTTAGAAATAATTTCCTAAATGAAAAAAAATTCAAGGTTGGCCCTAAGGCTGGTGGTGTAGATCCCAGATACAGTACCGTTGATCCCAAAAATGATAGCTTTGACAAAAAATTCGGGTTACACATCCAACAACAACATACAACACATGATATGATTATATAGAGAAAATACAAGAAACAACACAATCTATGTGGTACATATGGTTCCTTTGTGACTTAATTATTTATAATGTAGTCAATTTCATGTACTAATAGCATTGACATGAATTTAACACAAAATAAAGATACGAACACGACACTTCAACGCAAGGATTAAGTGGGCCAAAATTTTTTGCCAGCTCACCCTAGTGAGGTAGTGGGTTAAGTAAGTCAATCAACCAATTCATTAAGATTTTCTTTTTTAATCAAAGTTTCATATTATAATAAAATTATGCCGAAAGTAAATATTATTTTTTCAATTAAATATACCACATCATATCCATCACCAAAGTGTATCATATATCCATAAAAATACTCTAATTCTAATTTTCCTCACATGTGCACTCTTGTGCCAGCCTGAGTGAGACTACTCCCTCGCTTAATTCTAATTTTCCTTAAGCACCAACTCCTCTAATTGTACTGGTGGCATCAGTTGCACCGACTACATTGACTCCACTATTGCACCAGTTATGCCAATTGCCCCAACTGCTCCAGCTATACCATCAGTATCTGTGCCAAGGGAATCCTTTATAACAAAGGAAGACTTGGACATTTATTTGAAGGAGATTCAAGTTAAGTCTTCTGCAGGAGTGTTGAACTTAAGTCTTCTACATTGACTTAAGTTCATGTTGTTCGATGACAAGAAGGGTAGTGCTAAAGAACATTTGTTGAAATTTATTGAAACATTAGAAGTCTACGGGTTTGAGGACGATTTAAAGCTAAAAGAGTTTTCTAAGTCTCTAACCGAAAACGCATACACCTGGTATGTCAATCTCCCCCTAGGTTCCATTGACTCATAGGGAACAATGTGCAAGTTATTCCTGGAAAAGTTCTTCTTTACTCAAGAGTAGGTTACCATCACTGATATGGGAAGAATAAGGCAAAAGCCGAAGGAAGACCTTATGGACTACATTGAGTGTTTCAGAGAACGCTCTTTGGATATTCAAGATGCTTGCGATGAGAAAGAACTAGTGAAGATCTACATCCAAGAGATGTTCACTAAATACGCTGTCCACTTTGAGAATCTCAATCTGTGTTCCTTTACTGCACTCGTTGAGAATGCGCGAAGGACCAACAACTCCATATCCAAACAACGCAGAGAAGTGGAAGGTTTGGAAAGAGAGCTGCAAATGTTAGCTCACTCCAAGGAGAAAACTTTAGAAACAACAAGAAGCCAAGGAACGATAAACCAATGAGCGCTCTACCAGTGCTCTCGTTCCCTTGCCTTATGGGGAAGGTTTATGCTATGCTTGACCAATGGTTGAGAGATGAAAGCATCAAGCTCCCAAGGGTCGAACGCCTCCCTAATGCATTCGATAAGAATGATCCTAAGATTTGTAGATTTTACAGGACTGTAGGTCATCCCACCAAAAAATGTTAGACACTCAAGAAGATATTCAATGAACAAGTCAATAATGGAGAACTCGTCATTGAAGGTAATGATGTACGCAATAATCCACTCCCTGCACACAATCCTTAGCGGGGCACTGCAAGTGTTGCTCATCATGATCTAAGAACCGAAGAAGAAGAAACAAGTTAACAAAGTTGAAAGTCATATTATACCTGATGGAAAATGATATGTTATTTAGGATAAGTCTATGGGATCTGAAGAAGCCTTCATGTCATTTTCAATATATTAAGGGTTTTGTATGCAATTGCAATTGATGTATTTTTGTCATTATTTGAATAAAATTACGGCTTGCATTCTCAAAGCCTTTTCAGTACGATTTCTCTTGTTCTTGTTGCTTTATAATTTTCTTTCGTTGCTGCAAAGTTAGAGATCTGTCTCCTTAACACACAAAGATAGTTAACATGATACGAATAGAGCATTAATTGCATACGTTGCTGCTACTCAGTAAGAGTATAATCTCTTAAGTGCGCGATGACATGACAACATGTTGAGCTTGTGTATTGCAGACTGTTAAGAGTATTGACTCTTAGGCGCGGTACAAGCCATTGCAAAGACAACCTCCTTGGTAGCTTATACTGGGCAATCAAGTAGTGGGAAATACCCCCTTGAATAATAAAGCTAGAAATTTGGATCCTAAGCGATAAATGCCACGATTGCTGCTTAAAGCGCAATTGCGTACTTTCTTAAACGGGATCATTTAAATACTATCACTGGTAAGCCAAGAACCTTACTCCAATGCATAAAAAAACACTGTAAGAGGTCCCTTAGGTCATTGAGTCAAAGCAAGCCTCATATTCATGATAGTCAATTGCAATCATAATATCTTAAACATTACTGCTGCTTAGTAAGAGCATTGTCTCCTGAGCGCGTGATAACATGCTTTACTTATAAGTGCTGACTGGTGGAAGCATTGTCTCCCAGGCGCATGGCAGCATGGTGTCGTACCCACACATGGTATAAAGCAATGCATTGGTATCACACCTTCCATGCCTTCAAGCCTAGGCAACTCCCTGGCATCATGACTTCTATGTGTTTAAGCCCAGATAATGCCCTGGCATCACGGCTTCCATGCCTTTAAGCCTAGGCAACGTCCTAACATCACAACTTCTGCACCTTTAAGCCTAGGCAATATCTTGGCATCATGGCTTCCATACCTTTAAACTCGGGCAATGCTTTGGCATCATGGCTTCTATGCCTTTAAGCCCAGGCGATGCCCTAGTACCACAGTATCGATCCTTTAAGCCTAGGCAATGCCCTGGCATCATGGCTTCTATGCCTTAAGCTAAACTTACACTATGTCCATTACATTTTTATAGCATGGTGGTTGATTCACAAAGTGTTTCTAGCCGTAGTGCATCCGATGTTAAGTGATCATTGAAATGATATAATAAAGTTTGAAAAAAAAAAAAAAAAAGTCTCAACATCTACTGGAGTTGCTATCTTGCCTCAATGAGACATGTAGCAACTGAGGGAGGAAAGTCATTAATAGATGCAACATATAGCTTTCCACCACAGTCATTGAAGCAAAACATTACCTCAACATGGACATTTTTAGAAAGGCTAAGGATTCCTAATCAACCACCAAGTCTAGATGGAAGCATGAAGCATGTTACCTATGTACAGGCAAGACGTAGATTTGCTTCAACATTAGTAAGTTATAGAAATGGCTGCTCCAACAAACATTGAATCCCCCTGATGATGTCTCCGGAATCAACACGCAACTCGGGCTCGATTATTGGAGTTCACCATCAATTGGGGTTATCGCACATGATAAAGGGTGAGAGGATTTATCTTTGACTGTATCTTTAGAAGTAGTGTCATCTAGGCATAGAAGCACGATTTCTTCTTATCATCACGGGCGAGCTTTAGGGCCACTAATAAAAATGCTTCGAGGTCGCGCACTTCATGAAGTCACAAATGCAGCAACATTAGTCAGCCTAGAACAGTGTAGGTTCAAAAGCATGACCACGTCTTCAAGAGTTGGTGATATCTTCCCCATACAGTGATGAACGTAAAAGTTAGATGATCCACCATGAGATGACAGTGTGCCATACTTCCATCGTACTTATGATTACATGCCATAAATGGGTGGAGGTGATGATGGTGTTGTAAACTCCAACTTGCTTTAAAAGGCTCACGTACTCTAGCTTGTCATTGATATAGTCTACCCAGATGCTTCATCTAGGTGGTGGCTCTTTAAGGAATGTAAAGTGTGTGCCGAAAAGAAGTAGCTCCCTCTATTCGTTCTTGAAGTGCAACACAAAATTTGCTTTGATGGTATCTCCGTAATCAGCATGCAACTTGGGCTCAATTATTGGAGCTTATCGTCAGTTCGAGGTGTCATGCACAACTCACAACACTTGGTCTTCAACAAGGATAATCGCACTGAGAATGCAACAGTTGGCCTTCAGCATGCAGTGAGCACATGATGCTTGGCTTTCAATAAGGGTGTTGCATTGAGCTTGCGATGCTTGGCCTTCGATAGAGGGTACCACACTGAGCCTGACTATGATATGTATCTCTTCGCCTGACAACTTGAGCACTCGTAGCTTGACTACTTTTTTTCTCCTTTGGACTAGTAACTTCATTGTGTTGAATTTGGTTACTTTAGTTCCTTTTGCCATCAATGTACCTAGAAAAGAAAAAGAAAGTGCTAGTGAGACAAAACAAATAAACTAAATGGGAAAAGTAGGCATACAAGGAAGTAAGGAACGAGAATGATGAAAACGATATAAAGCATCCATGAAAGAGTTAGAAATATGGCAGATTATACGTCAACAAAATTGTTAGAATAAGAATTGGTTAAAAGAAAAAGAAAAAAGAAGGGTCTGTGCAGGGATAAAAGGCTCATTGAGGCTAATGAACTATTGAATGAGATGAGTGAAAGGGGCATCATTCCTGATTTCTATATGTTCACCACACTTATTCCTGGGCACTGTATGGATGGAAACATGATTAAAGCTTTAAGCTGGCTTGATACAATGATCCAGGGAACCCCGAACCTGATATCGTCACTTACAATACATTGATTGATGGCTTTTGTAAAGTTGGTGAAATGGAAAAGGCTAAAAAATTCCGGGATAGTATGGTAAGTAGAGGTATCGTCCCTAGCCATATATCATATGGTATTCTTATTAATGGCTTTCGTAACATGGGATGCGTTGCTCATTCTTTTAGGCTATGGGACGAGATGGTAGAAAAAGGTATCAAGCCTAGTCTAGTAGCTTGTAACACTATGATAAAAGGCTTTTGCCAGTCTGGCCATGCAATTAAGGTAGAGGAGTTCTAGTGCAAGATGAGTTTATTGGCAAGGGATTGTTTATAGTAACGATGCCTTACCAATTTTATTTAAACACTGAAATTTTCGCTTGCTCTTGAGGCATATCAGGATTTATTGTTTGCTAAAGCTTGGCATCCAAATAGACAATTTTGGCTCTCTTCTTACAAAGACACTACTTGCAGATGTCATGAGACGTAGGAATCTCGCTCAGAACAATCGTTATAATCCTCGAAGGGTGGAGATTGCATGTCACTAAGATCACCATGAAGGGGATGTCCCCTAAAAGATTTTTTATGTATATCTAATGCCCTATTTGAAATGCCAAGGGCACACTGAAGTCTTAGAATGATTACGAAAGTATTTTATTAGCATTGACAAAGATCTCTTGACTAGTCCCACTGGACGTGTATTTGAGATAACTTAGTATATAACTAGATGATTACTTAAAAAAAAAATCGGAAGCCTGAATATTGGGTTTCGGTGCAAGGATTCAATACGAGTAGATGCTAGATTGCCTTGCACTCGATCTTGGTCTATTGAACTCTTTCAGATCTTATTGAAGGTTACATGCATATTTGTTTGAAAAAAGAAAAAAGGGGGGGGGGAGGGGGAAATCCTGTGTAACTTATATGAAGTTTACCTGTGGTCGGGAAGGATTGTTTATCATTCACATAAGCATTGCCTGCCTATTGCTATCTGCATGCAAGGACGATCATTTTCTCCAAATACTCCTTTCGTAGCAGCCAAAGGAACCAGCGCGTCACTAGTGTACTGAATTAACGAGTGTTGATTCGCCAAGACAGCAATTTGTGTTTTGAGACCAAGATGAGGATGGCATTTGGTCTAGCCGTTTTTCCACTGTTAACTCGGTCTTTATGGAGCTGCCAAGAAGAGGATGGTATGAATTAGTTAAAAGAAAAAAAAAACATATATATAGATTAATAAGATGAAAAACGAGAGAGGACCTTGAGTTACCGTCGTTCTTGAAAAGCATTTGGCTAGGTGGTCCAGTCTTATTATTTTCCATGGGGAGTATACTATATATATATGCAGACGATGCTTATCGTTAGGATTATAGTGAATATATGCATATATCAATATTTATGGGTGATGTTTATCATAAGGAGTATACTATAATATATTGATAAATATGAGAGATTTTGTTGGACTGAATCGACATGAACAGATATGGACATACATATGTACTACGTGATCCTGAGATATTACAAAAAAAAAAAAAATAAATAAATAAAATAAGAGATAATTCACGAGGAAGAAAAAGACAACTTCATGGGCAAGACAACTTCATTTAATCAGGGCGAGTTCGAAGCAGCATTTGCATAAGAAAAAGAGAGGACAGTTGGATTAAGGATGTAATTATGTAGGTTTAACGAATAAAGTAAATAAATCGGTTTTAGAAAATGGAATGCTTTGCCCAGTGAAAAGAACATATTAAGGGAGAATTGAAGTAGGATGAGTTGGGTTTCACTTTACGTGAATGTCTACGAAGGACGGAGGAGAAGATGGGATACGATAATAATACGTGAAAAGAAGTGGTTCAATACACACACACACACACGTATATTAGGAAATCTTTTTTTTGAAGAAGATATGGATGGTGCTTGGCGTTTTTAATTTTATTTGGATAATACTCGTTATTAGATGACATACGAGTATTTGTGTGGATAGAGTTAAAACAAAATAAGGAATGATCATGGTTAATAAAAAAAAATTGAGAAAGGTTTGATTTGGACACAAGGATTTGATATGATTTGAAAAAAAAAAAAGAAAGAGAAGAAAAAGAGTACTGTGCCTAAATCAACAAAGATGAATTCCATTATATGTTCACATCCCCTAGTTGCCGTGGTGTGTCAATAATCGTTAATGTTTTCAATTGGAACATATTTTGTGGGGTAATAGTTGGTCAATGAGTTTTGCGGATGATGCAAGAAAGGCGAGACAGATGGCTATATTGATTAAGATGACAATGGACAATTGGCTTAATCGTAAGTGATGCTTAGATTAGGTGTCATGACATGAGTTGATATGAACAGTACGTTTGTATACCATCTGCTAATGCATTAATTTAAATACTATTCCATGATGTTTCAATCTGGGACATAAAATGCTCACAAATTTTATATAGTACATGCCAATGCCAACACGTGAGAAGTCGATTATACCCAAGTCAATTTTTAAGATTTAGTGGAGGAATATAATGGAATTTTGATTTGTTTCTAGAAAAAGAGGAAAAATGGTGAATGTTGATTCCGTGATTTCCTATTATGGATTTGGACGATAGGAGAATCACTCCAAGAAGATTTTTAAAAGCATCACTTCAACGGCAGCATTTGTCCTATTTACCGTTATACTTTCAAGCTTAATTTAATGCTTTTATTTAATTATTAAGCATTATAAAAGAAGAAAGAAAGAATCATTGGCAATTTCTTTGTCTACTATTGGCTATCTTACTATCATGATGAGATTCAATAAGCATGTAAAGAGTCATATGTGGGTTATCGAGGGGTTTCATAACATAATATAAATATCGGATGATTTCATGGGGGCAATGTCATTCATGTAAACACAAGGCGATGTGCACAACTAAAATGCTGCAACAAGTTCAAGCATTACAATATAACTATATATACAATGGAGTTAGTAGCAATACTGGTGTTTGACTTTTACTCAACGATTCATCAACGACAAATGAAGTCTTCAATGCTATAAGAGCACTTGGCAGCATTATGCATTGAGTATTGATCAAGCTATGCGTAGATACAAGCAATGCCCAAAATACTTGAATTATGTCCAAGAATTTTGGTCAGGGCGCAAAATGTAAGGGGCTTTAAACATATATATAAATATAAATATTATTTATTTGGGCTTGACTCATGGGCTGAGTGACATGGCCTAATGAGTCCAGTTCAATTATTGGGATGGCTTGGGGAGATTTGGCTTGGTGGGCTTGGAATAGGGATCGTTGGGCCGGTCCACCGTATCCAACCTTTCTCAATTAGGCTCATGCATACACAAGAGATGACTACAGGCCTTGGCCCATGAGGAGCTCATTCATGATAAGCATGGGTTGATCTTGCTCTATCTCATCCGTCAATCACTGAGGTAATCTAATGGTCGTCATCCACGCCAAGTACCTATAAATATTCAATAACTCCTCCTTCTCATTAAGAACTTTTGAAGAGAAAAGACAAACAATAGTCTATAAAGGAGATTCCATTCAGAAAGATCAAACAAGGCAACTCAAGTGATTTTTACTTCAATTGCTCAAGAATTATAAGGTTGACGCGCGAGGTCTGCTCAAGCTCTCTTACCTATCACTTGTGCATTTGAGACATTGAGATTGCCTGTTCCTCTTCCACTGTCATTCTCTCCAAGTCATCCCGTTATCAAGTGTCATTTCCTCAGCAGCACTCTGAAGTCACGTGCCAGATGGAAGATTCATGCGATGCATGCATGACCTTTTCATCAAAAACCCTGCATCTACATATAGCATCAAGACCATCAACCATGGCAAACCCACCTCCCCATTAAACATCGGATCTTCTCCATGATAGATACAAGCAATATAATTTTAACATGACAACTCAGGTCGATAATTTAAGAAATTTTCTTCAAAAGTCACCTCGTAATCTTATTCTAAGTAAACATGTCAACTCCATTGGGTATCACACATCAGCATCTAAAAAAACTTTTTTTTTGAAATAATCTTGCTTTTTTATCGACAAAATCCTTTACATAAGTTTCTTAATTTATTTTATTTTATTTTTACAGATCTCTTTTACTTTTATATAATACCTTATTTATATAATATAATAATAAATATTTTGAATGATCCCTTCACAGCCATAAAAATCTCAAAAAATAACATTCTTTACCTAAAATTCCGTGTCAAAAATCCCGCTCGGATATTCTATGATAATCAACTCAACTGGCAGCAAGTTTATTGAAAAAGCAGCTAACATTTAAATATTCCCCTAATGTGGCGGTGCAATGAGAGTAAGTCCTACATCGGCCTTCAACATAGCTGCTGGCTCCATTGCCGTTAAAAGGCAGCTTCTATCGAAACATAGTGGCTCCTTTCATTAGCGTGACCGCCCTTATTCTTATTCATTATTTTTCTTTTAAATCACCAGTTTGTCGATTTCGGCTTTTGTCGGTGTGTTACTTAAGACTAGGGATACGGTTGAATCAAGTTTTAGGCGCATCATATAAACCTGAAATCCAAACTACAATCTTATAAGATTTATTAAACTCAATCCTATAATTTTATAGGATTTTAATATTGTATTCAAACTCATATTATAAGATTTGATTTAGAACCCAAAACACGATCCTATAATATAATTTTTTAAATATATTTTTAAATTTTAATAATAGATTTAAGAAAAACCTTGGCTTTTGACATAACTTTTCTATATATTAAAAATTAAAATGATGCATGTGGAATTGATAGAAAATATTATAAATCACATTTATTATACAACAATTAAATACATAAATATATTACTTTTGTCATCGTATAATATCTTTAAAATATTATTAAATTAAACCTCCTATTGAGACTAGAATATAATAGAGTGCAAATAATATTAATCTCCATATCAAACATGACTTAAACAAAATTTAATAAAAAGCTCTAAAGCCCGTAACTAGTCTAGTAAATATAAAAGAAAAAATATCCTTGAAAGATAAAAAAGATGGTAACTTCTTCATGTCTTTTTTTCTTTCCTTGCATATTTAGTAATGCTTTTATTTATTATATTTTAAATTATAATACTGAATTATCGGGTATCCATCGAATTTATTAATGATCTAAATCCGATCCTATAATCCTATAGGGTTTTTATTATATATCTAAACCTGACTCTAAAATCCTATAAGGTTGAACCCTATAAAGTTGTTAACATATCGGAGAGTTCGAAAACCCTATAATAGCTAACTGAATACATCCATATTTAAGATAAGGAGATGATCAGCTCTTCAAGTGTAGGAACAATTAATTTTCAAAGGACAAGCATATATATTCATGGAATCCATAGACACCAACAAAAAAGTGTTTAAGAGCTGTCCAAATTGATTATAAAGAGTGGATGAGTCATTAAATATAATACTATTGTATGCAATAAATATAATAATAAACTATTAGCATTTGAATATCTCATTTAATACCTGTAAAATCTAATAAATTGTATGTTGCATGTATTAAATATGACATTCGTAAAAGTGGATGTCATATTCAAAACATGCCACATTCAAAGAAAAAGCAATATTGAATTTAATACATATGATATTGCAATGATGTTTGAGTAAACAATTTTGTCTAATAGAAATTTTTGTAATTTTTTTAGCACATTGGTAAATAAAAATTTTTCTCATTATTATCGAGTTGTTTTGAAGATGTTTTAGATAAAATTCCTTAGCTTTCGGATCAGATTAAATTAGGTTTTCAAATTCAAATAAGGATAAGGATATTAAAACAGGAAATTTTCTAGGGATTTTTAAATGCCAATGAAGCAGAATTTATACATATATCATACACATACCCATGAGATAATATCAAAACTAAATTTGCTACATATTGTTGAATGTTTCTAGATTTTCAAGGAATTTTTCCTTCAAATAAAGGGGAATCGTATATACTTATGGAATAGTGTTTGAGGAAATATTTGAAGGAAAATATCAAGAGGAAAAGTAGCTAATAATTTTTCTTAATGAACTTTTAAATTTACAAGCTCCAATGGTTGAGTAATAAACATCAACCTTCAACCAATTATCCTTCTTCTTTTTCTCCAAGTGGCCATCTGATTGAAGAAGATATATATTCAACAATTCAATATCAACCGATACTTTGGGAAAAGATTTGGATCTTCAACAAGACTTTTAACTTACCTGTTAACAATAAGAGCCGGCACCACCTATCTTAGCTAAGGTGCTAAACTTTTGCAGGGATCTGTAAAAGAGCGAGTGGTGAGAATTCATTATATTCGTTGATTGTATCTTTACTCAATCCCCAAATTGGAAATCTTATTGCGAACTCTACACCCCTCTGCCAAAATTAGAGATTTATGATAACTAATAGAAAAACCAATTGCATCAGAGCAGCGGTATAAACCCTAACCACGGCACGATCGGCAACGATAACGTCGTTTGCAAGTGGCACCTACTTCTTGAAAAGCTCATTGAGGTAAACCGGTTCTACTGCCCACTACGCCAAAATGTGGTTTGATGGTGCGAACAATGGTCATAACATGTGATAGACAAGTGGTTTTCCAGTTACAAAAGATATACTCTTTCCTTTTCTTGATCATTGATCAACGCATGGGATCCTTAAAAGCTCACGAAGACTACTTAGTGACTTCGCTTCCCTTGTGAATCTTGCTAATTAGTGGCCAGACCTAACTAATTAGGAGAAGAAGGCCTAGGGGTGCGATTGATTTGTTCTGCCTTGACCTTCGTGGCTTCATACTAGAGCTAGCCTTTAAGCCATGCCTCACAATAGACCTATTTGTTTTGATCCTTAGTTCACTGAACTTGCTCCCATCCTTTGACTTCGAACCCTTAAAAGTGCAATTAACTCAACTTAAGTAATAAGATGAGCTTTCTCTCATTCTGTTAGGGAACTTTCACTAAAAGAAGAACAATGCTTTTTAAAGTCAAGTAAGGCAATAAAGCATAGACAGGGCATGCAGAGGATAGGTTGTAATACCTTCTTCTCTAAGACCTTCTTCCGTATTAGCCCATTCTCAAACACTTGCCATTATCTGGTAGCTTTGCCTCATTTTTCAATTATTGGCGCACCCATTCCTTGCCTTGCCTTTGCTCTCAGTGCTGCTTGAAGTCAAGTCTGTTAAGTGAAATCCCCAAAATGGAAAGGAAGTAGTCATTGTCGGGACGGAAGAGACAACTACTATCATAAATAAAAGTTGTCGCATATCCGCTGAAGTAAGTGAGCTATCCGGGAAGGCTAGCAAGACTACCTGGGATTGCAGTCATAAGCTAAGCTCCTAGGGTTGAATTCCTTCTGGCTTCCTATTCTAAGCCCTTCCCAGCGATCCCTTTTCGTTCTTTTCCAAAGGAAAATGCAATCCTTGAGTCTTTGAAAGAAAGCACTGCTGAAGAGAAGAGGGATCTACTTTCAATGCTAGTTTTGAGTCATATAGTGTCAGTCCTACTTTGATCTCTACGACTTATGTTACATCGAGTACGATAAAGTGCATCTTTTTAAACGTTTGGTGGCAAGTTAGATCAAAGGGTGTGACAGATGAACAACTATTAAAAGTCTAATCTTAATTTAGATAGGATTATGAGATAAGATGCAAGCAATTTAGTTCAATTAAGAAATTTTGGGTCCGTTTGTTTCGTCAGCGTGCAAACAACATGCGGATGTTTTCAAATAGACTGTTTGTCAAGAAATAGATATTGATGAAAAAAAATATTTTTTTACTCAAATAGACTAAGTAAAGATTAGATACAGGTATAGATAAAAACTAGACCATCAAAACTGTCATGTTCCAGAGGGTATCCTAAACGTGGCAGTTTGCCGCATATAACATTAAAGCTAATGAATGACAATTCGTAGTCACGCAGGAGCTTCGATATCATATGCAAGGCGTGCTTCCAAGATAGTAGGAGACTCATAGGGGTATTACGTTTAAATAGATATCAAAAGCAAGCATAAACTTAAATATATAAACATAAGATCTTCATTCCATACTAAGTTCGTACATCATCTTAAGGGCATTCCCCCGCCTTAAAGTCTTTAATCAACATAACCATCACATACGTCAACTATAGAGATTTTTCCTAGAAGTCTATGTTCAAAACTAAAAATACATAAACTTCCTCCAAAAACTCCTAATAGCGTAAGCTCATACCTGGCACACTAGGCTCCTCTAGGCCAACCATAGATAATCATACTGTAATAGAAAACTATAAGGGTATAAGATAATCTTGCTTAGTGAGATAATTCCTAACTATATAACATTTCCATATGACAACCAAGTTATTTAATTCAAGCATATGTAATGCATCAATCACATGATCAACCAAATACACAATGTTAGCTGGAAATCAAGTGTAGCATGGATTTAACGCCCTCCATGACAAGGGTTGGGTGGTTACAAGCCCATACGACCATCAATAATTGCAGATTTGCCGGCTCCTGCTTGCCCTGTAGACTTCCTGGCTCCTACTGGCCCATATAGACTTATCGGCTCCTACTAGCCACCACTACTACTTTCTCGTTTCCCCACACGAAGAATAGTAGTAAAAATAATGTGACTCACAAGTATAATATGCATGAATAAATTTCAATTAATCATTTAACCATATAAGTTGAATTCATGTTAAGTGATCAATCATAATGTCACCATATCAATACAAGAGTCGCATTTTATTTAACATATCGTCTTTCGATATACTTAATTTTCATTCAACAATTATTTCATAAAATTGGTTCATTCATCTTTTCCTAAATTTCTAGTGCCACTAATTACAAGCATAAGCAAGGAAATGTAACTTAGAAAAAGAATTAACTCACTCCATAATCGGTAGGTCTAATCGAAATAATCCTCTGGATAGATGATCTCGGGTCCCTCTTCACCTAGACAAGATGAAATACCCAAAATGAGTCTTTCATAAAACTTCTATTCTTGAAGTTTTAAGATTTCTCTTAAAATCGCAGTAAAAATCGTATAAATGGAAATTCCAACTTAAAATGGCCATAACTTGCTCATTTTAACTCGGAATTTCGGGTATAATATACCGTTTTCTACCTACTCGAAAAGATCTACGCATTTCTAAGCTTATTTTCATAAAACTAAGTCGTTTGGTTCCGAAAAAGCAGCGATCAGATTTGCTACGAATTTTCAAAAACTTGTTTTCCTTCTTGTAAACAAAGCTCATTTGGAAAGATAAATATTTCAAGTATTTTGTAAACTTTTTGAAAGGTGTATACATATATGTAATAACTCATAACAAATGTATGAAGTAAATGAAGTTGTCTCAACTTATGAAAAGTAAGGTTTTGAACTTGAGATTTTATTAATATTCATTTTACTTTAGAAATGATTCTTGGGTTATTTGAGATGAATATTTCTTTTCCTAAAATTAATTTCTTGCAACTACTTTAACTTCCTAAGGAGTGGTTTTATTTCCTAAATTTAAATTCCAACAATTTTAAAAGTAATAAAATGATATTTTTGTTTCTTGTAATGATTCTTAAAAGATTTCTAATACTTGATGAAAATAAGTTTTTTTTTTTTTTTTTTTTATAAAACTTTTTTGTTTTAAGAACAACCATTTCAAATATATTTATGAGTTTTTAAGAAATCTATTTCCTACTTTTATTTAACAAGAACCTTTAGTTTATGAAAACACTTCCTCATTTATTTTTCTATTGAGACAAAAACATTATGTTCATGCATGAATAAAAAATCATAAACTATAGAAATATAAAGGAACATAACAACTTGAAAGATTAAGCAAATAAGAAAGTAAATCAAGTATTGGGACCTTAGCTTCATCAAGGTACCTCAGGACTAAGAAAAGACTAGTCTCGAAAAGAAAAGAAAATGTTTTGACTTGATAGGACAAGTCTAAGACTAGAATGACTAGTCTTAAAAACAACTTGAAATAAATAAATTGCATGAAAGGTAAATAAATTGTAAGATAATGAGCTTATATGCTCTAAATAATAATATAGCTATATAATATATTAGATAGTAATAAACATAAAGAAACATAAAGAATTTGATTATGAACAAAAACAAAGTATGAACCTATTGTTGCTTTCTTAACCTTCATGGTTTTAGAAAACACACATTAAGTTCATACTAAGTAGATGAACATAAAGAAAGCTTGGAGGATTTTCTTGAAGAAAGTTTACCTAAAGAAGAACTAAAGAAGCTTCTTGGAAGACTTCTTGGAGAGGATTTTTGAGAGAATTTGAGAGAGATTTTGGTATAGTAACTTTAGAGAAGAAGTGGTGTGAAAGAAGTGAAGGTATGAGGGGGTATTTATAGGAAAATGTGGGAGATAATTTGTGTTAATTAAATAAGTAAAAATAAAACAAATTGATGATGGAGGGGGGTGTGGCCGGCACATTTGGGGATGGGAAGGAGAAATTTATTTTTTTGTTATTTTGTTAATTAAAAGTAAGAAATGAAAGATGTGAAGTTGTATTGAAATGAAAATGTGTAAGAAATAGGTGTATGGTTTGTAAGAGTAGGTTGTAAGAAAAAGTAGAGATAGGTGAATAGTGTAGAATAGTAGAAAATAGTGTAATGTAAAAAGACATGACAATTTATGCGGTAGTAAGAAAATACGCGTATAAAAGCGATATATGATATTTTTAGCTACCGAAAAATTACGAAATTGATATTTTTGGAAATCTCATATTTTTACGAGTCTAACGGTATATTCGGAATATTTTTCCTATTCCGGGCTTCGGACACGTTTTTCAAGAACTATGTCCGATCGGGTCAAAGGACACTCGAATTCCTTCAATCTGATATTTTTATATAACCTATAGCATTACGAACTATAATAGCTAACTTTTCCAACTTCGTTTTCTAGGGCTTGAGAAAACGGCAATGCCGGACTTAAGCGGTTACGGTAAACTAGGGTTTTGGTTGACTTAAGAATCCGGTTGACTTCTGATTAGGGTTTAGGTCTTTAATTTGGATCCAAAAATTCGGGACTTACAACTACCCCCCCCTTAAAGAAAGTTTTGTCCTCAAAACTTGAAATTCATACCTGATTCCTTGAACAGACTCGGGTACTTCTGGCGTATGTCGCTTTCTGCCTCCCAGGTTGCTTCTTGTGTGAGTGGTTTCTCCATAAAACCTTCACATACTTGATCTCCTTATTCCGGAGCTTCTGCACCTTGTGATCCAAGATTTGAACTGGGTCTCTCATATGTGAGATTTTCTTTTAGCCGAAGGCTCTAGCTCTGTAATCCTGGTAGGGTCCGGCACATGTTTCCGTAAACTGATACGTGAAACACGTTATGGATTCCAGATAGGTTGGGAGGGAGTGTCAGGTGATAAGCAAGATTTCCTACTTTTTCCAATACTTCGAAGGGTCCAATGTAGCGTGGGCTTAGCTTTCCTTGGGCTCGAATTCGGTGGATGCTCTTGATGGGATTTACCTTTAAGTACACATGATCTCCAACTTCGAATTCAAGCACACGTCTCTTCATATCTACCCAGCTCTTTTTCCTATCTTGAGCTTCTTTCATTTTTCTTTAGATAACCCGCACTTTGTCAGCCGCATCTTGCACCAAGTCTGGACCAATGCTTAACTTTTCTGTATCGTCCCAAAACAAAGGGGATCGACATCTTTAACCATATAATGCTTCATAGGGTGGCATCTGGATCTTGGAATGGTAGCTGTTATTGTAGGCAAACTCTACCAGAGGTAGGTGTGCGTCCCAGCTACCTTTAAACTCTATTACGCAGGCTCGCAGCATATCTTCCAACGTTTGTATTGTCCTCTCGATTGACCATCGTTGTGGGTGATAAGCAGTACTGAAATGTAGCTTAGTTCCCATACACTTTGCAAACTCATCCAAAATTTGGATACAAACCTTGGGTCCCGTCGGAGACTATTCCAGCGGGTACTCCATGCAAGCGTACTATTTCTCTTATGTACATTCTTGCCAACTTGTCCATAGAGTACGTCATGTTCATTGGAAGAAAATGGGCCGTCTTCGTCAATCGATCCACGATGACCCAAATCGCATCATATCCAGCCGACGTCCTTGGCAATCCACACACAAAATCCATCGTGATTTGGTCCCATTTCCACTCGGTATTGGCAGGGGTTTCAGAAGTCCACCAGGTCTTTGGTGCTCCACTTTTACTTGTTGGCATGTGGGACATTTCAACACATAGTCTGCTACGTCTCTCTTCATGCCGTTCCACCAATAGTGGCTCTTCAGATCTTGGTACATCTTCGTTCCTCCTGGATGCATGGTGTATCCGGAGTGATGTGCTTCTTCCATGATTTCCTTTCTTATGTCCTCATCATCCGGAACACATAACCTGCCTTTCATCCTCACCACTTCATCCTCATCTATGGAAAAATCAGTGTACCTTCCTTCCTGCACTTCTTTCTTAATTTTCAAAATTGCCTCGTCATATCGCTGGGCCTCCTTGATTCTTTCTACTAAGGTGGGTTCCATGACAAGGTTGGCAACCTCCACTTCCACGCTTTGCCCTATGAATTCAATGCTCATTCTTTCAAATTCTTTTATCAACTCGTTCTTATCAGTGAGCAAAGAAGCTACTTCCCCATAATTCTTCCTACTTAGGGCATCTGCAACTGCATTTACTCTCCCTGGACAGTAGTTGATTCCAAGGTCGTAATCCTTGATGAGCTCTAACCATCTTCGTTGCCGCATGTTCAGCTCCTTTTGTGTAAAAAGATATTTGAGGCTCTTATGATCGGTGTAGATCTCACACCTTTGTCCATACAAGTAATGCCTCCACAACTTTAGTGTAAACACAATTGCGGCTAACTCCAGATCATGAGTAGGATAGTTTTGTTCATGGGGTTAGAGCTGTCGAGATGCATATGCGATTACCTTTCCGTCTTGCATTAACACACATCCGAGTCCATTCCTTGACGCATCACTATGCACTGTATAAGACTTCTCGGGGTCTGGTAGAATTAGAATTGGGGCAGAGACAAGTCTTTTCTTTAGCTCCTGGAAACTTTGCTCCCTCTTGTCTGTCCAGATGAACTTCTGCTCCTTTTGGGTTAACTGAGTGAGGGGTTTGGCGATGGTTGAAAAATTCTTAACAAACTTCCTATAATATCCAGCCAAACCGAGAAAACTCCTCACTTCAGTAACTGTCTTAAGCTGTTTCCATTCCATTACTGCCTTGATCTTCTCAGGATCTACCGATGTTCCTTCTCCCGATACGACATGTCCTAAGAAGGATATCTTATCCAACCAAAAGTCACACTTAGACAGCTTAGCGTACAACTTGTGCTTACGCAAAGTCTGTAACGCCATTCTTAAGTGTTCTGCATGCTGTTCTCGTGTCTTTGAGTAGATCAGAACATTGTCGATGAAGACTATTACGCACTTATCCAGCAGGGGTTTATATATTCGATTCGTGAGATCCATGAAAGCTGCTGGTGCGTTAGTTAATCCAAAAGACATCACTAGAAACTCGTAATGTCCATAGCGAGTACTAAAAGCTGTCTTTGGTACGTCTTTAGGTTTAATCCTCAACTGGTGGTATCCTGACCGTAGATCGATCCTTGAAAAGACACTTGCTCATTGAAGCTGATCGAAGAGGTAATATATCCTTGGGAGTGGATACTTGTTCTTAATGGTAACCTTATTAAGCTCCCGGTAGTCGATGCATAAACGCATGGAACCATCCTTCTTCTTTACGAACAATACTGGTGCTCCCCAAGGTGACAGACTTGGTCGGATAAAACCTTGATCCATTAAGTCCTGTAGTTGAGTCTTTAACTCCTTCAGCTCTACTGGTGCCATTCGATAGGGTGCTTTTGAGATCGGTTCCGTATTGACTAATAGGTCAATTTCGAAATCTATCTCTCTCTTGGGTGGCAATCTAGGCAATACGTCCGAAAATACGTCTGGGAACTCTTTTACTACGGGTATGGATCCAAGCTCAGGCTTTTCCTCTTCTTCTTCATCCAGGTTACTAATGTTGATTTCATCCTTATCCACCAACTCGAATGAGTTTAACTTCACCGTGGACTCTCCTCTAAACACTACTTCACATCCACTTTGATCTTTAAACCTCACTTCCTTTTGTTTGCAATCCACTAAGGCTTTGACAGATGTTAACCAACTCATACCCAAGATGACTTCGTATTTGCTCATCTCCAAGATTATTAGGTCACACTTAGAGTGACTCCTTGTATCTCCATTGGACATCCTTTAAGCATTTCCTTTGTCGTTACTATGCTTCCGGTGGGGGTTTTAACTCGAAAGGTAACCCAATTTGCTTGGCCAGGCTAACGGTGATAAAGGAATGGGTAGCTCCCGTATCGAACAAAGCATAAGCGGGTTGACTAGCTATGAGTATGTGTCCTGCACTCGAATTTTTACTAATTACGAGACTGGTATACTTAAGCTAATCGCGGGTATTAAAACTTTATACTTGTACGTAGGAAACTTAACAAATTACATCAAAGAAAAGGGTTTCGATTCTGACCTGTCACCAATCCAAAATCTGAGCCATAATCTCCATCTACAGCGGCGAGCTCTGCTCCTTCGTCATCAGACTCCTCGCATACCCATGTCCTTCCAGTTGTATATCCTCATTCCGTGGACAGCTGCTCCAGATCGGCTTGGGTTGCTTCCTCGCTTCTTTTTGCCGATGCCACTCCTCCCACTGACCCAAATGGTCTAGCTGGGGCATTCTTTCTTTGTGGGCATTCGTTGGCGAAGTGCCCGGTTTGCTTGCAAACGAAGCAAACAGTAGAAGCCTTCTTTGGGCAATCACCTATCTTGTGGCTGGGGTCTCCACAAAAGTAGCACTTGTGTTGCAACAGCGGGCACCTCTTTGGATAGTGCTCTTCCTTGCATTTCCAGCAGGTCACCTTGATCTTGGATGTGTCCTTATTGCTAACAGCACTTCCTCGGAAGCTGTTGAAGGGCTTGAACCTTTTACTCTGAAAACTGGGGTTATAGCTATCCTGAGCTCTCTTGCCGAACACGAAGGTCTTTCTTCAGGGGCTTTGCTCTTCCTTTTCTTTGCTCCCTCAATGATACGAGCCCTTTCTACCAACTCTCGGAGGGTCCTCAGATCTAACTCCTCCAGACGCATCCTTATATCTTCATCCAGGCCACTCAGAAATACTTGCCTCTTCAGCTCCTCACTATGCTTGAAGGACTCAGGCCGTATTGAAGCAGTCGGCTAAACTCCGTCTCGTACTGCTCTATTGTCCTTCCCTTCTGGGATATATGGAGAAAGTCTCCACTATACTGTACTCTTAAGCTCCCAGGGAAATAGTTGTCCAAAAACTCTCTACGAAAAGCTGCCCAGGTCACGGGTGGCAACAATTCCCTGCTTTTCGACTCCCACCATATTCTAGCATTGAACGCAACATATGTGCCATAATCCAGGCGTAGATGATGGGGAACTTCGTAGGCGGCGAACGATCTTTCGATCTGGGCTAGCCAGTCTTCAGCTTCGTCTGGCTTTCCAAAATTTCCGTCGAAATATCTGTTGCTTTTTATGAAGTCCGGCAAGGAACTTCTGTAAGGTCGTGGCGGTGGTGGTGCTGGTAAAGGGCAGTATGCGACTCAGCTTCTGGGGCAGGTGCTTCAACGGTTGCTTCTGGTGCATTTGCAGGCGGTGGCACATTTTGTGCATTTTGCATGAAATTATTGACCAACCCTGCTAGTTGGTTGATGGGCCCACACATCTCCTTGTTGATTCGGTGGGGGATTTGGTGCTTGTTGTCCTGGAGGATTCTCCGGTTCTGCTGGTATATTATTAGAAGCGCGACGTTCGCGTCTTCTACCTCTCCTACCATCTGTTAAATTTTATACTTCTTAAATTTTCGCAACAAGGAAAAGATCGGAAATATCGGAAATTCCATAGAAATAATTAAAGCAATCAAATCCAGAAATCATCAAATCAACATAAAATTCTTGCATTCAAAATAAAAAGAGGAAATTAATAATCCTTACATAACTTGGAGAAGGTGGAAACCATTCTCATCAAAAAGATAATTGTTCAAATAAAACATAAAAGCAAATCATTAATGCATTAAGACAAAGATAAGCCTAGGAAAAGGCTATGTTGGACTCGTCGGGTTATGCTCCATTTCTTCCTTCTTCAACTTCTTCTTTTCACGGGGATGGTGCTGGGTTCATACTCCTGCTGGTGGATCCTTTGTGCCGTTTGAAAATTGTCGCAGATATTGACTAACCGTCATCCTCTTCCCGATATCGTGAGGTGATCTCTGCTTGAGACGGCCAAACTTCGTCATGTACGGAAATCCTTTCCACGGGTCGTGCCATTCGTTTCCTCTTGTCCTTCTTCTTCCTCCGGTGCCATTGCCATTGTGGGGGTCTGGGATCTGCTTCTCAGGAATCTATTTGGATCAAAAGCATTGTTTCTTCTCCCTCCTCCTCAGAATCGAAATCATTATGGGTTATTCCTTGCAATGGTCTCCATGGGTACATCTTGGCTCAGCCTTCGGGAGGTGCCTGACTGGGGATCAAAGGGCTGTCTTCCCAGAGGGATGCAGACTGGGTCTCCTCAGGCTCCGAGTCTTCATTCTGATCTCCTTCCGTGCTACCATTTGTCTCTCCATTCCCTTCGTTTGCTTGGGCCTCCTCCATGATGAAGTCCTCATCTGGGATAACATCTAGCTGCATTCCGACGGAGTTGGGCTGAGTATTGTACTCTGATGGCGTAGGGACAATCCGTCGGTAAGCGGCATACCAATAGAATCGCTCTTCGGCATCTGCCTTCAGCCAGTCCATGATCCGCTAACTCATCATGTGCGTAGATGTATAGAGGTCCTAGCTTATTCCAAGTCCGGAAGTCTGGTTCCTCCGTCCTCTCCGCTTTCAAGATGAAGGTCATTTGTTGCAGCATGGTCTCCCGGTACATGAAAACCATCATTCTTTCGACCACATAAATAACTTCTACTCACATCTCCGATTGCTTACAGCGTCGAATCTCAGCTCGTTGGGTAAGTTCCTCCACAGGGAATGTCTCAATCCTTTCTTCCATAACTTGAACATTTCGCGGGCGGTCCTGGGCCTTCCGACTAAAGCGAACTCCTCACACAGGACCCTCAGTCTAAGACGGTAGTTCACGAAGGTCTCGTCATGGTCTTTAAGGAATTGTCGGGATTTTTCTTTGACCTCAGGGAAAGTCAACTATCAAGCAAAACAAAAAGGGGATCAGATCTTAAGCTAGAGTTTCTATCATGTTACTATCTATCTTAAGGTCTATTTCTACTATCTTGTGTCTAAAACTTGCGCTCTGATACCAACTTAAACTGTTACGCCCCAGAGGGTATCCTAAACGTGGCAGTCCGCCGCATATAACATTGAAGCTAATGAATGACAATCCGTAGTCACGCAGGAGCTTCGATATCATATGCAAGGCGTGCTTCCAAGATAGTAAGAGACTCACAGGGGTATTACGTTTAAATAGATAGCAAAAGCAAGCATAAACTTAAATATATAACCATAAGATCTTCATTCCATACTAAGTTCGTACATTATCTTAGGGGCATTCCCCCGCCTTAAAGTCTTTAATCAACATAACCATCACATACGTCTACTATAGAGATTTTTCCTAGAAGTCTATGTTCAAAACTAAAAATACATAAACTTCCTCCAAAAACTCCTAGTAGCGTAAGCTCATACCTGGCACACTGGGCTCCTCGAGGCCAACTATAGATAATCATACTGTAATGGAAAACTATAAGGGTATAAGCAAATCTTGCTTAGTGAGATAATTCCTAACTATATAACATTTCCATATGACAACCAAGTTATTTAATTCAAGCATATGTAATGCATCAATCACATGACACTCAACAACCAAATACACAAGATTAACCGAAATCAAGTGTAGCATGGATTTAACGCCCTCCATGACAAGGGTTGGGTGGTTACAGGCTCATACGACCATCAATAATTGCAGATTTGCTGGCTCCTGCTTGCCCTGTACACTTCCTGGCTTCTGCTTGCTCTGCAGACTTCCTGGCTCCTATTAGCCCATGTAGACTTACCTGCTCCTACTAGCCACCACTACTACTTCCTTGTTTCCCACACGAAGAATAGTAGTGAAAATAATATGACTCACAAGTATGATATGCATGAATAAATTTCAATTAATCATTTAACCATATAAGTTGAATTCATGTTAAGAGTGATCAACCATAATGTCACCATATCAATACAAGAGTCGCACTTTTATTTAACATATCGTCTTTCGATATACTTAATTTCATTCAACAATTATTTCATAACATTGGTTCATTCATCTTTTCCTAAATTTTAGTGCCACTAATTACAAGCACAAGCAAGGAAATGTAACTTAGGAAAAGAATTAACTCACTCCATAATCGGTAGGTCTAATCGAAATAATCCTTTGGATAGATGATCTCGGGTCTCTCGTCACCTAGACAAGATGAAATACCCAAAATGAGTCTTTCATAAAACTTCTATTCTTGAAGTTTCAAGATTTCTCTTAAAATCACGGTAAAAATCGTATAAAGAGAAATTCCAACTTAAAATGGCCATAACTTGCTCATTTTAACTCGGAATTTCGGATATAATATACCGTTTTCTACCTACTCGAAAAGATCTACGCATTTCTAAGCTTATTTTCATAAAACTAAGTCGTTTGGGTCCCGAAAAAGCAGCGACCAGATTTGCCACGAATTTTCAAAAACTTGTTTTCCTTCTTGTAAACAAAGCTCATTTGGAAAGATAAATATTTCAAGTATTTTGTAAACTTTTTGAAAGGTGTATACATATATGTAATGACTCATAACAAATGTATGAAGTAAATGAAGTTGTCTCAACTTATGAAAAGTAAGGTTTTGAACTTGAGATTTTATTAATATTCATTTTACTTTAGAAATGATTCTTGGGTTATTTGAGATGAATATTTCTTTTCCTAAAATTAATTTCTTGCAACTACTTTAACTTCCTAAGGAGTGGTTTTATTTCCTAAATTTAAATTCCAACAATTTTAAAAGTAATAAAATGATATTTTTGTTTCTTGTAATGATTCTTAAAAGAGTTTCTAATACTTGATGAAAATAAGTTTTTTTTTTATAAAACTTTTTTGTTTTAAGAACAACCATTTTCAAATATGTTCATGAGTTTTTAAGAAATCTATTTCCTACTTTTATTTAACAAGAACCTTTAGTTTATGAAAACACTTCCTCATTTATTTTTTTCTATTGAGACAAAAACATTATGTTCATGCATGAATGTGAATCATAAACTATAGAAATATAAAAGAACATAGCAACTTGAAAGATTAAGAAAATAAGAAAGTAAATCAAGTATTGGGACCTTAGCTTCATCAAGGTACCTCGGGACTAAGAAAAGACTAGTCCCGAAAAGAAAAAAAAATGTTTTGACTTAATGAGGACAAGTCTAAGACTAGAATGACTAGTCTTAAAAACAACTTGAAATAAATAAATTGCATTGAAGTAAATAAATTGCATGAAAGGTAAATAAATTGTAAGATAATGAGCTTATATGCTCTAAATAATAGATATAGCTATATAAATATATTAGATAGTAATAAACATAAAGAAAACATAAAGGAATTTGTGATTATGAACAAAAATAAAGTATGAACTTATTGTTGCTTTCTTAACCTTCATGGTTTTAGAAAACACACACTAAGTTCATACTAAGTAAATGAACATAAAGAAAGCTTGGAGGTTTTTCTTGAAGAAAGTTTACCTAAAGAAGAGACTAAAGGAAGCTTTCTTGGAAGACTTCCTAGAGAGGATTTTTAAGAGAATTTGAGAGAGATTTTGGTATAGTAACTTTAGAGAAGAAGTGGTGTGAAAGAAGTGAAGGTATAAGGGGGTATTTATATGAAAATGGGAGGTAATTTGTGTTAATTAAATAAGTAAAAATAAACAAATTGATGCATGGAGGGGGGGGGGGGGGGGGGGGGGGGGGGGTGTGGCCGGTGCCATTTGGGGGTATTGGGAGAGAGAAATTTATTTTTTTGTTATTTTGTTAATTAAAAGTAAGAAATGAAAGATGTGAAGTTGTATTGGAAATGAAAATGTGTAAGAAATAGGTGTATGGTTTGTAAGAGTAGGTTGTAAGAAAAAGTAGAGATAGGTGAATAGTGTAGAATAGTAGAAAATAGTGTAATGTAAAAGTAGACATGACAATTTAATGCCCGTAGTAAGAAAATACGCGTATAAAAGCGATATCTGATATTTTTAGCTACCGAAAAATTACGAAATTGATATTTTTGGAAATCTCATATTTTTACGAGTCTAACGGTATATTCGGAATATTTTTCCTATTCTGGGCTTCCGGACACTTTTTGCAAGAACTATGTCCGATCGGGCTCAAAGGACACTCGAATTCCTTTAATCTGATATTTTTATATAACCCATAGCAATTACGAACTATAATAGCTAACTTTTCCAACTTCGTTTTCTAGGGCTTGAGAAAACCGCAATGCCGGACTTAAGCGGATACAGTAATACTAGGGTTTTGGTTGGCTTAAGAATCCGGTTGACTTCTGATTAGGGTTTAGGTCTTTAATTTGATCCAAAAATTCGGGGAATTACAAAAACAGACCCCTAATAAGTTATTGAAATAAGTCTATGCAGAATTCCCTTGATTTCGAACTTATTGTAGGGGAGATCTAGGAGTATCTCATATGCCAAAGACAGAGGGTTCTATGTCAAAAAGAGGTTCCACAATTGGGCTTTTCTAGGGTTAAGCTAAGGATAAGATAACAAATTGATTTCTTACTTTGGTTTGCCATCTGATGACTATTGAATCAACATAAGAAGATGTCGATGAAGTAAAATAGGTAAAAGAATTAGCTTTGGTTCAAAGCTTCAATTATAGCATCATTCAATCACTCCAATTAATAATATCAGCTAAGCTAGAAAGATAGATCAAGTTTAGCCTCTTGATTGACTTTAGGACCAAAGGTCACTAGCAAAGGAAATGATAGTAGTGCTATATACAGTGTAACTGCTTTTAGGTTTTCATTGGTCAATTTTGCTTAATTAAAGGACTTCTCTTTCTCCTTTTATAGGTTTTGAATTATCATAGTCAGTCTTTGTGAACGTGTCTGAAGCTATTTTTATTTATGAAGAAGACATTGGAGGAGTAAGTGATGCTACTAAGATCCATTTGGCTCTTGAGAGAAGAGACAAAACCTTTTTACTTTTCATTGCCCATACCATCAAAGGATAGAGAAATAATTATTGAAGAGGGCCCAATTCCTTTACAGTTGAATCTGATATTGATGTTAGAAATATATTATTGGAAAAAGTGTGAAAGCATGGCCTCTGTTTTGGTATTTTTACAAACAAGTGACCTAAATTTTTATTTTTGACTAATACATGATCCGTGCTTTTAATACTTTTGTAGACAAGTGACTTGAGTTTAATTTTTTATAATACGTTGCAAGTATTTTGGTACTTTTACAAACAAGTAACCTAAGTTTTGATTTTTGACAAATAAAACATTGCAAGTATTTCGGTACTTTTACAAACAATTAACCTAATTTTTTATTTTTGACAAACACATGACATGTATTCTTGTATTCTTATATTTGTGTTAATAATAGATTTGGGGATTGTAACTTTTCTTTTATTATTATTGGTTGATAATATTATTAAATGAATTTAATTGTAAATAAAGATTACTATTGATTTATTTTTGTGTATTACAATATTTTTTAAATTATATTATTTGACTAAATCCATTTAATAATATTAAGTACTACTATAAAGAAAAAAAAGCCACATGTCCCTTATCTATTATTAGCATAAAGTGAAAAAGTATAGGTCATATATATGTCAAAAAATTAACACTCAAGTCATATGTTTGCAGAAATACTAAAACATACATAATGTATTGGTAAAAAATCAAAACACAAATCATTTGTTTGATAGTATCAAAATATAGATTACATATTTGTCAAAATTCAAAACTCTGGCCACTTGTTTGTAAGAATACCAAAGCACATGCTATGTTTTTGTATTTTTCTCTATATTCTTTTAACCTTTCCTTTGCACTTAAGCTAAGGGACAAGTGACACTGATGTCACTAGGCATCATATAATTAGTGTCAAATGCTTTCTAGAGTTTTAAAGGATATCACATAGCAATCCCACACATAAGAAGAAGATCTTATTTTTTGTTTTAAAGGAATGAATTTAGCATAAAAATTTAAGTGATACAAAAGAGGGCTACTGCCTAATCTAGCGTGCATCTTAGTAAGAGAAGTGGGCAAACAATGAACAATGCAGTAGTTTTTTGCCTTGCCTTTTTGACTGGATATCTTACTATAATTAAATTAGAAGTGGGACTATTTCTCAAAGGAAATGGGGGATGTCGAGCTAGTGACATAGATTAAAGTATTAATCTTCAAGGATGAAGTTAAATAGCATGAGCAAACTTCTTAAAACATGAATCCTAAAGGAAGATTAAGAAAGTTGAATCTTAAGAAGGGGAAGGCAGGACAAATATGGTCTTTGTCTTTGCAAGGAAATAAAATAACTAATATTATATGGATGCTCAAAATTATAAAGATGCCCTAAGCTTAAGATAAGATAATACTGAAATAAGGACTTAAGGATTAACATCCAATCATGGACATCTTTTGATGAGTAGGTTAGGAAGATAAAATATGCGATAATCTTTGTTCGTTGAAGTAGAACAAGAATAGTGTACGTTCATGAGCCCATTATCTTAACTCTAAGCTTAGTTGAAGTTTCAATAAATTTTTTCCAATCAAATGAGACCATCAACCACATGCGTTTAACAAATAGAATCTGAACACCTCGATTAAGCTTTTTAAATTAAGGAACCTTTTATATTGAGTTTTTTATTTTTTTCAATCAAAACAAATCTCAATCGATTAGGCTTAACCTTTTATTGACTTAAAGCAAAGGAAGGTATTTAAGACCCTACTACTATTTTAATTTCTTGAGGTAATTTTATTCTTATATATATCATATAAAGTGTTGAAAGAGACACTAAAAACGATACTTAATGTATTCCTAGATTTCTTTTGTTGCATTGTAAGATAATTGTGTTTGAGAGTTAAATTAACTCACCATGGATTTATGTTAGCTTGAAAAATAGCTAATGAAGTAAAGAAACTAGTGATTATGCTAAGTATTTTCTTGATTGTATTTGGCTTATGATATAATTAAGTGATCTTCGTTTGGATAACCTAATTTCTAGCAATAGAATTAAAGGAGTAGGGCAACTCGAACTAAATATGGGTTTTGCTCAACTAATGTAGCTAAGGCTTATTGTTAGAGCCCATTTGGATTATATATGATGATAGAGGCACATAAACTATTCGTACATAAATTATACTAGAGCTCTACTTAGATACTTGGCAAGTACTGCAGTTTAATAACTTGATGACATAAATCAAATGAGTTCATTTTACTTTGCTTCTTCATGCAGGTTAACACTTTTTGCATGATGCACTCAATGCCTAGTGTACCTATAGTAGTTTGTCTTGCTAGAGTTTGTATAGGACCACGGCAAGATAACAATATTCCCAACAATTCACCAAGAGTAACCACATTATGAGTTAGCATATCCACAACTACATTACGAGCTGGCACACATCAAGTAAACAGAACCATATTGCCTTAACGTTGAAAGTAGAGCTAGAGTTATAGATGGTCAATAGAATACATCATCTATGTTGGATAAATCCCCATCTCCTCTACCAAGCTCCATAGTAGGCATTTATTTGGTAATGTTATAGGAAACTTAAAGTCGATTTTAAGGTCAATTCATCCTTCCCTAACTCTGCCTCTATCTCCAAAGAGACGAATGAAGTCATTACATTTGGCTGTGTGTGTGTGTGTGGAGTAGGGGGTGGGTGGGTGTTGTGCTACACAACTCCATTATTCTAATAAGTTAAGTCTAGTGAGAAACATTTGAATGGTTATTTACATACCAAGTGTATATCAATAAAATTTTGACATCATGAAATATGTAGATTATGAGTAGTAATTATTTTCATAACTACTATTTCCTTTATTACACATTTCAATTTTTCCTTTTTTTTTAAGTGTTTACACACACATGCCCATCAACGTGGTGTGTAATATCTATTGAATCCCTATTCTATCTCTAGTGCCTCCTAATGACTTCAATAAGCAACCTATTTATGAGCCACAAGAAAGACCTGAGCATTGGTCTTCATTATTCCATCAGTTTCTACATTTTCCTTAGAAAAGTAATAAGTAGATGTAGATGTGTGCATATTACATACCCGTGTAAACTTTTATTATTGTTTTATGAATCAACATTTTCATACTTATTTGTTTAGCTAGCTCTTGATATATATATAAAGATTTTTTTTAAAGAGATATGGAGTCATTGCATTTTGTTTATAGCATTATATTTGCTACTAAAGTTAAAATTTGAAATCATGAAATTTGAAGTTTATGAAGTTTGGTATCTAAAGGTTTGAATAGAAATTTCTAAGGGATAATATCATTAATAGTACAAAGCTTTTACAAAATATGGAAATAGGTATCCAAAATTTAAAATTAATCAATTTGGTAGTACCTTACGAAGGTACTGTTAGTGTGCATGGTTGGTTTAGTCACTGGTTCGTTGAGTTTAAAACCATTTAAAGCACGCAAAGTTAAAGTTTTCAAAAAATTATAAAACTAATAAGTTACATTCAACTTCAGAAGCAACTACCAACATTAGGCAAGTGCTCCTACCAAAGTAACATAAAAAATATTAGGTCGTATTACAAGGGATCGTTGGCATTTATCGTACTCACATTTTATCTATTATCTAGCCAAAGAAAATTTAAAAGAGCATAATAAAAAAAGAAGTTATACTAAGGTTAATGAATATACACAGGTTTTCAACGCAAATCATAAGATAAGTTTGTTAATATAAGAAAAAAGTCTTAGGAATTGCTTCACTAAGTGCTTATTACATCATTTCTTAACAAACTCATTGAGTTGTTCACTAGTAATTTATATTGTAGGATTCACGAATGTAAGTTAAAGCCTCTCTCAATTTTAGAAACTCTAGATCTAGACTAGACCATCAAAGTCTCTTCGCAAGTTATCACTTGTCTAGATTTGCATGAAGTTTAAGGATTCTTTGTTTTAAAATCAACCTAATGAAATTTAAAAACAAGCAATAGAAAGTTTTACCATCTCTCTCTCAAGGTGATTATGAGAAACTCCATTAATAGCCCACATCTATTCAAAAAAATGATCTTTTCATTTATTCAGTTGAAATCAGACATGAATCTAAAAGGTGCACCACTCATTTAGACTCATGAAATTAAGTTTTAGCTATTAATTACAAATACCTAGTAATAATCATTAAAACACTTTGAAATCACATGAGTTAGGCCTTGGATTCACAAAACCCTAAGTTAAATGATTATTTCTCCATAGTAGACATTACCCATAAATTCTTAAAGAAATAATATGGAATTAAGGATGAAATTACAAATTAAGCATAAAGTCTTGTAGAAAGCAAATGTGGGGTTTATAATGAATTTACCCAGAAAACTTCAAGCCTTCAAAAGCAAGAAGAAATAATTCTTTTGCTCAAGAATTCTCTCTCTACACTTCGTTAGAAATTTGTTACAAATGATACATATCATATTAATTATTTTATGATACATATCGCATGCATTTGCACGTTTACTTATAGGATCAAGCACAAAAATCATGATGACTTTATTCATTGGTATGACAGATTCTTTATAATAGAATTTGTCCTCATCTTCACACACACATGTCTAGATTGCCAACTCATAGTGTCACTTTTCACGAGGTCAGGTTGAGTGCTCGAGCATTGCTTGGATGTCAAGGCTCAACTTAAGCTGTGGCATTTTGCTAAAAAGGCTCAAGTTTTTGTCCAAATTCAACCGAGAGGTAAATTAAGTTTGTCAAGAACTCGAGACTCAAGCTCGACCAAGCTATGCCTTTCTACTTAAAATATGATTTTAGTCTAGCTTCAGTCGTAAGGTGAATCCTATGCTCAATATTGTGGCACAATAGAAGTTGCATCATGAAGTCCAAGTCTCGATCATCTCAATACAGAAGAGGGGCCATTTTGCCTTATTTTTCCTTTCTGTTTTGCACTCGATGGTTCTTTTGCATGTCTCGGCCAAGTTCTGCTTTGCACAGTTGTTGTTGTTTTGCTCCAAATTTGATCAAAACACTTTGTTTCCTCTTTTTTGATTCTAGGAGTTGGAACACAAAATTTAGACAATAAAATCATAAGATTCATAGGAATTTATCAAAAATGCATCAGATGAAGCCTAAATTCCTATTAATAGAATAGAGTAAAATGGACTTATCAAATTCTCCCACACTTAAGCCTTTACTTGTTCTCAAGTAAAAATCATTTCATAACCAGGCAAGGTTTTTCAAATAGGGAGATAAATCATAAATGGAAATTTGACCATGCTAATTCAAGCTCAAATCAGCTCAGAATTTTAAATATTCAATCTATCTCATTAACTGTGCTAAAGTTACTTATGCTAAAATCATAAAACTTATCCAAGTAGATTAGCCTTTACCCTTATTCTTTAATTAAGAATTCTAAAGCAAAAATTACTCAAAAGATCAAATAAAGTAAAGGGAACTCAATCGGCTTTATCCCCTTATACATATAGGTATGCAATTCCTTAATCATCTCTCTAAACATCATAATAAAAAATGAAGGCATATACATCAGTTTATCCCATGAATTTTCTTCCTTATTTATGGTTTTTATTTTATTCTTCTTAATTATTTATGTACTTTAAGGCTGCAAGGGGAATAGTTTTGACCTTCTTCTTTTCATTTTCCTATAGAGGGGTTTTTGCCCCTATCTTTTTTTTTTTTTTTTTTTTGCATTCATGGCTTATTTAAAATTAAAAGAGAGGTCAAGAAATTACTCTTTTGAGGGACCAACCCCTACCTATTTCAATCTTAAGTGCATGGGTTTTTCTTTTTAATTTTTGTTTTGTTTTGATTGGGTAAAGCACAAGGGAAAATCATGAAGTTATGATCATCATTAGAACCTTCATTAGAGTTATAAATCTCTCAAAATGGCTAAATTGAAAAACATACAAATCATTTAAAATTTTACAAATTAATTGAGTAACCTTATTTGGGACCTTAAGTTAATTCCAACTCTAAATTTCTAGATTAAATAACAAGTAAAACTACTTCACATGGATATCTTTAAAGTGATTTACACAAAGTAAAATTAACTCAATCATATGACAATGTTCATTAATTGCTCTATTAAGTTAATTGGTGATTTTGTTTCAAATTTTTGAAAAATTTTGGTCAAAATTTAGCCATTTCATTAGTTTCCTATAATTTGTGGGAAAAATTGATCAATCGAAGTGCAATTACTCTATTCTTTTATTAGAACCTTAACTCAACACAAAGCTTGCTAATTTCCCTTCCCCTACACTTAATGTGAGCATTGTCCTCAATGTTTTAAAAACATTATAAAACAAACATAGGATAATCATAGATAGATTCATAGCAAAATTAAAAATTAAAAGTTTTAATAAAACTTCTCTATTAATGCTCGAGGGTTAAGTTTTGGGCAAAATTATCAGGTGGGTTTCTTGGTCTTTCTTGAATTTGTGTGCACAACTTCTATCGCTTTTCTAATCGTTATCTCTAACGTTGATGTCATTCTCTTCAGATTATCATTTTAAGATCAAAGAATCTGCACTTGTCCTAAAAACTTATTTATTCACAAAAAAGAATAGGTTAGAGAAAAATTAGAAATGGCTTACCTCCTATCAAGCATTTGTTTAGTCTTTAGCTCGACAAAACTTTCTTTGAGAGCTCAATGAGTCTAAATCAGGTGTAACTCCTCAATCTTTCCTAGATCTTGCGATGGTCCTTAATATAATTTGAGTCTTTGCTCATTAACCGTAAATATTTCATTATTCGAGTTCTTAACTTCAACTGCACCATGGGGAAAAACCTTTTTAACCATAAAAGGCCCTAACCATCTTGATTTTAATTTTCTTGGGAAGAGCTTCAGCCGAGAGTTGAACAACAAAACCAAGTCTCCTTCCTTGAATTCACGTGGGAGCTTGATTTTTGCATCATGCCACTTCTTAACCTTTTCTTTGTATAATCTATTGTTCTTGTAGGCCTCCAAACATAATTCATCTAGCTCATTCATCTTAAAGAACCTATGTTTACTAGCAGTTGCAAGGTCATGATTCAAAAATATGATAGCCCATTATGCCTTATGTTTTATTTCCATCGATAAGTGGTGTGCTTTCCCATATACCAGTCTGTAAGGAGTTGTTTTCAAAGGTGTTTTGAAAGCGGTTCTATAGGCTTACAATTCATCATCTAGTTTCTTCGCCCAATCCTTTCTATTAGTTGCAACTGTCTTTTCCAAGATTCATTTGAGTTATCTGTTAGAGACGTCAGCTTCCCGTATGTTTGTGGATGATAGGGTAAATACCCTATGATGTACTCCATATCGTTTAAAAAAATTTTCAATTTGTGCATTACAAAAGTAGGTACCCCTATCAATGATTAAAGCTTGTGGGCATCCAAATATTGAAAATATTTTTTTTTTTTTCAAAACCCTATGATAACTTTGACATCATTGGTAGGGAAACTTGAGCTTCCACCCATATTGAAATGTAGTCAACTGCCACTCAAATGTATTTATTGCCAAAAGAAGTAGGAAATGATCCCATAAAGTTAATGCCCCAAACATCAAAGATTGAGCATTCTAAAATAAAATTTTAACGCATTTTATCCCTTTTCAAGATATTTTCTATCCTTTGGCAACTATCATAGTTTGCAACCATTCCTTTAGTATCTCTGAAAATAGAGGGCCAATAGAACCCTGCTTCCAAAACCTTATGAGCTGTCCTGTTTGCACTATAATGACTACCTATTGGTTTATTATGATAGTGATACAAAATTTTTCGACCTTCCTCATGTGAAACACATCTTCTAATTATTTGGTTAGAGCAGATTTGGAAGAGAAATGGATCCTCCCAAAAATAGTATTTTAAATCTGAAAAGAACTTCATTTGATTGTAGTTAAGTTCTACGGGGAGCTCTTTATCGGCCAAATAATTAGCTATATCTATAAACCAATTTCTATCCAAAAATGGGTTATCAAGTCTAGATAAAGGGTTAGCGGATAAATTCTCACAACCTTTCTTATCCTTAATTTCCAAGTCAAATTCTTAAAGTAATAAAATCTAGCAGATCAAACGCAGTTTAGCATTAGTTTTTGCAATCAAATACTTTAAAGCAGAATAATCAATATAAACAATGACTTTGGACAAGACAAGATATGACTTGAATTTTTCAAAAGCAAAGATGACAACTAACAGCTCTTTTTTAGTTGTGATGTAACTTGCTTGTGTGGCTATCAAAGTCTTGCTGGCATAATGAATGGGTTGGAAGTGGCAATTTCTTTTTGGCTTAGAACTGCTCCCACAACTAAATCACTAGCATCACACATGAGCTTTAAGGTAAACTCTAGTCATGTGTAACCATGATCAAAGCTTGCGTGAGTTTGTCCTTTAGCAGATTGAAAGCATCTAGGCACCCTTCATCAAAATCAAACGATGCATCTTTCTCCAGAACTTTAGTTAATGGCCAAGCTATCTTCAAGAAATCCTTAATGAATCTTCTATATAAACCTACATGGCCTAGAAAGATTCTTATCGCCTTTACGGTCGTTAGTGGTGGAAGTTTTACAATGACATCAATCTTTGCCATATCCACCTTTATTCCTTTCTTAGAAATCTTATGACCAAGAACTATTCCTTCCTAGACCATAAAGTGACACTTTCCCCAACTCAAACCAAATTTATCTCCTTACATTTCTAAAGAACCCTACCTAAATTTTGGAGAAATTTATCATATGAGTCCCCAAAGATAGAAAATTCATCCATGAATACCTGCATGATATCCTAATTATACTAATAAAAAATGGATATCATGCATCTCTGAAAAGTTGTTGGGGCGTTACAAAGGCTCAAAGGCATTCTACTATAGACAAATGTTCCATTAGCACATGTGAAAGTTGTCTTTTCTTAGTCTTTAGGAGCTATGGGGATCTATGGATAGTTAGACATTCCATCAAGGAAGCAATAATAATTATGGCAAAAAAACCTCTCAAGCATTTGATCAATAAAGGGCAATCGAAAATGGTATTTCCTAGTGGCGTCGTTAATTTTTCGATAGTACATATAAACTCGGCAACTAGTAACAGTGCACATCGGTATCAGCACATTCCTTTCATTGAGAACAACAGTAATCTTACCCTTCCTTGGTATTACTTGCATTGGGCTCACACAAGTTGTCGAGCCTGGATTTTTTCCACTTATCTTATCTGGTTCATTTCTCCTAACCCGATTCACATTAAACCCGAACCCATTTAACATGAATCCTCGACTAGGGGTTAAAAGAAATTTTTAAAAAAAATTTTAGAGTCGCCACCGGATATAAATCGGGAAAAAATAAAAAGCTAGGATCAATGGGTCGGTTGATCCTAACTTAGCTACTAGTCTGCGAAAATTTGATTTAAAAAATCAACTTTTAAAACCAGATATCATGGATTCGGGGGCTAACCTATTAAAACCAAATCGGTTACCACTTTTGGAATTTTAAACTTATGATTTATCCTTTTCATGCTAAAAAAAAATCAAATAATATATTACATAACAATATTTGCAAGTCAATCATTTATTTTTATTTTTTATGTGCTTTTCTTCATTTTATTTTTATTATTTTTTTAGAACATAAACATCAACAAAATATCTTATATTTACAAAATATTTATTTACTAAAAAGAACAAACATTTTTTTATATTTTTTAATGTCGCCCGCAGGTGCCTACGTACTCGCTAATCGAGATCAGACAAACGTAGTTCTTTAAAAAGAACTTAATTTGTTGATCAATTTTATATTTTTGAACTCTTTTCACTTTAAATTCATTAAATTTTGAATTTTTATGAAACCATTTTTGATGATCCTATAATCTAATCAATTGATTTTCATTTTATGAAAATATAATTTTTCTAAGTTTGAAAATCATTTTTGATTTTTTTTTTGTTTTGAAAATTCAATTTTGTTATTTTTATTAATTTTTGTTTATTTATTATCATTATTTTTATTTTTATTTATTATTATTATTTTTTAAAGAAAATCATCACATAAATTCACAACATATTCAGAACATATTAAAAAATATTAAAATCATTTTTCATGCATTAAATATGCATTTTCTAAAGCAATTTATGTATAAATACATATTAAAAATATTCAAAAATATTAAAAAAATAAAAAAATAAATTTATATGAAAAATAATTATTTATATTTTTCTGGATTTTTCTGAATTTTTCTGAATTTTTTATGAATTTTTATAAATTTTTTACTATTTTTTATTATTTTTCGAAATTAATTATATAATAAAAATATAATAAAATAATACGGATTAACCTGGACCGTCGGATGAAGCGGACGAGATCTGGAGCATCGATCGTGCTGACCGATCTGGATCGTCTGATCTTGTTGACTCGATCTGAGCCGTCTGATCGCTTGATTGAATCTGAGCCGTCTGATCTGCTTGATCAAATCTGGATCGTCTGATTGCTTGATGAAATCTGGGTCGTCTGATCGCTTGATTGAATCTGAGCAGTCTGATCTGCTTGATTGAATCTGGACCGTCTGATCTGCTTGATCAAATCTGAGTCGCTGATCTGCTCGATTGAATCTGGGCCGTCTGATCTGCTTGATTGAATCTGGACCGTCCGATCTGAGTTGACCGTTGACCGATGACCGACGACCGTTGACCGATGACCGACCGAGTTGGATTCGGATCTTCGGGTCGGATCTCGGAGCTCCGGCGGGTGAAGAAGACGATGACGCGACTTTTCGGGGCGGCTCCGGTGGTCCTTGGTGGCTGGAAGCTTGTCGGCCCGACTCCTGCTGCGACGGTGCGTCCTCTGAAGGTGGTGGTTCGCGCCCAGAACGGCTGCAAGCGGCGGTTCCGGCAGTGGTCGTACGGCGGCGCAAATCCGAAAATTAAAAAAAAATTTGCAGAGGTTAATTTGATCAAATCCAAGCACACTAAAACATCAAAATTAGGTTTATAACATTCCTAACACACTCAATTTTGATCAAATTCGATTCAATCACTTCGAATTTGAAAAATTCGAATTTTTCTTCCTAAATTCGAGAATCTCGAATTGATATGGTTATGTATGTGTTTTCTTGAAATTGACTTGTGCCTTTTGATCCTAAGACCTCCTATTTATAGGTTGCAAGCTCAATTTTACGTTTCAAACAGTTTCGAAAATGAATCGATTTTTGCCCCTTGATTTTTCACGAATTTAATCAATAATTTGGGCTTGATTCATTCTTGTAACTGATGAATTGATGATTGCTTTCATATTCCATGTCAGATTCATCCAATGTATTTTTGTAACTCCTCATTCATGTGCAATTGAATGCTTTATAAATTGAATTTTGTGACTTTTGGGTTGTTTTTTGCACTAATCTTTCATATTCTATAACCACTTTGCAATTCCATCATCAATTTTGACAATCAATGTTGTTTTGTCAGTTAAAAACTGATGCAAAGTAAGGCAAAAGTCACATTTGAGGAAAATGAAAAGACAAAAATGATAAAAAGGCAAAAATTTGCCTTTGCTAGGGTTTGAACCTGTGTCCTTGAGCTTGAATGTGTGTTTGGGTCAATGTGTTTAACCAACAGACCATTTGGCCTATGCCTTGATCACTTAGCCAATTTCATCAATACTTAAGGCTTTAAAAAAAATGAGTTTAATTAAATTTTAAGCCTTAATTAATTGGGCAAAAATTGGGTGTCTACACAAGTGCTGTTAGAAAATTGGATAGATGATTCTAGCATCTAACAACTTCACCACCTCCTTCTTCACAACTTCGTTTATATTTAGGTTAAATCATTTCTGTGGCCATACTATTGGTTTGAAATCATCTTCCATCAAAATTTTATGGGTGCAATATGAATGGATTATACACTTAATATCAGCAATTTCCAAGCTATTGCCCTCTTATGCTCCTTTAGTACTTTCAACAGCTTTTCCTTTTGTCCATCATTAAGTTTTGAAGATATAATGATAGGTAACTTAAAATTTTTCTCAAGGAAAGCATATTCTAGATGGTATGGTAATTCTTTCAGTTTTAATTCAAGTAGGTCTTCAATAGAAGGCCTCAATCTCTTAACATCATCTCTATTCATCTCCTCTCCTTCTTCTCATCTTTAACAACCTCTTCATTTGCTTCTATATGCAGAATCATTTCTATCTGCTGAGTTAAATCTCTCATTATTCTAATTACTTCTGCATTTAGGCATTCTACAACATAACGATCAACGTCATCATTATTCTTTCACTATTTCACATTATAGCTTAATGATCATTTCATCATCCCTCACTCTTAACGCTAATTTCCCATCTTTCACATCTATAGTTGCTCCTGCAGCTATGAAGAAAGGTCTCCCCAAAATAAGAGGACCTCTACATTCTCATCCATGTCTAAAATGACAAAATCAACAAGGAATATGAAATCCTTTACTTTTACCAGCACATATTCAATAATTCCTTTAGGGTGTCTAGTGAATCCGTCAGCCAATTATAAACTCATTTTAGTAGCCTTTGGTTTACCCAATCCTAGCCTTTTAAACATGCTATAAGGCATCCAATTTATACTTGCTCCCAAATTTGCTAGAGCTCTTTCAACAGGTAAGTTCCCTATTAGATAGGGTATAGTGAAACTACCTAGATCCTTCCTCTTCTTAGGGAGTTGACCGAGGAGAACAATTGAACATTCTTTTCCCCAAGTAACCATAGGTATCTCTTCAAGCTTTCTCTTGTTTGAGAGCAGCTCCTTTAAGAATTTTGCATATTTTGGCATCTAAGAAAGAGTATCCACTAAGGGTAAGTTGATGTGTAACTACTTAAATAGTTCAATGAATTTATTGAATTGCTTCTCGTCTCTTCTTCTTCTAGCCCAAGCTGGATAGGGTAATGGTGGCTTACAGGGCTAAACAAGCGATGTCTCGCTCCTTTCTTCTCCCTTTTTCTCCTCAGTTATTTCGTTCTCTGTTTTTTTTCTCAACTTCCTTTTGCTTTTCAACTTGATATTCTTCCTCAGAAATTTCTTTTTCACTTTCATTTTTTTTTTCAGTTTCCTTTTGCTTTTCAAACTGATTTTCTTTCTCATAATTTTCTTTTTCATTTAATTTCTCTCTCTCAACTTCCTGCTCTTGTTCTTGCTTTCTCTTTTTTGTTTCTCTTCTTTCTCATTCTTTTGCAACTCTCTACCACTCCTCAATGTAATAGCACGTACCCCCTCTCAAACTCTTTTTCTATGTATTTCAACAACACTATTCATTTGTATCTCCAAGTTCTTGCGTGAGTTAGCATGACTCAACATCACTAGTTTAGTCTATTGGTAGTGGTGTTCTGAGCTTTTTATGAAGGATAGGAATAGTTCTTCCAAGTAGGAATTCTATTGATAAACACTAGAGTAGAGGTGTCCTTGTTGCATATTCTGGCATGGATGATATGAACTCAATTGCTGTTGATGGCTCCAATGTACCTCCGGGTGATTTGGCATAAAATTATGGCCGGTCATTTCAAAGGGATTGTAACAGGGGGGTTGATTACATTAAAAGGATCTACCTTTTGAATTTCATTCTCCTTATAGCTCTTCAATTTGTAGAGCTATTCTAAGAGTTCTTGCTCCATTTCTAGCTAAAATAAACAAAAAAAAAAATATTGTAGATCACACAGAAACAAGGAAAACTAAACTAAACTGAAAGACTATATGCAAAGGTGGCTAGAATAATAGAGTCAAAGCTTTCAAGTAGTACCCTGTTGAGCTTCATTTTTACGAATTCAATACTAATCTCCTGGTAACGACACTAGAAAACTTGGTCGGTCAGGTCGTTGGTTCATTGAGTTTAAAACATTTAAAGAACACGAAGTTAAAGTTTTCAAAAATTTATAAAAATAACAAATTCTATTCAACTTCGAAAGCAACTACCAACATCAGGCAAGTGTACCTATCGAAGTAGCATAGAAAATATTAAGTCATATTCTAAGAGATCGTTAGTATCTACTGTACTCGCATTTCATCTATTATCTAGCTAAAGAAAATTTAGAAGAGTATAATGAAAACGAAAATTATACTTAGGCTTTTCAGGGCAAATCATAAGTTAAGCTCGCTAATGCAAGAAAGAAGAATTAGGGATTGCTTCACTAAGTTCTTATCATATGATTTCTTAAGAAACTCATAGAGTTGTTCACTAGTACATTTGAACTGTCAAATTCACCAATGTCAATTGAATCCTCTCTCAATGTTAGAAACTCTAGATCTAGACTAGACCACCTGAATCTCTTCGTAAGTTATTATCGGTCTAGATTCACATAAAGTTTAAGAATTCTTTGTCTTAAAACCAACCTAATGAATTTAAAAACAAGTGACAGAAAGTTTTACCATCTCTCTCTTAAGGTGATTATGAGCAACTACATTAGTAGCCCATATCTATTCAAAAGAATGAACTCTCAATCTATTCAGTTGAAACCAGACATGAATCTAAAAGGTGCACCACTCATTTAGACTTACAAAATTAAGTTTCAGCTATTAATTACAAATACCTAGTGATAATCATTAAAACACCTTGAAATCACATGAGTCGGGTCTTGGATTCACAAAACCTTAAGTTAAATGATTATTTCACCATGGATGCAGACATTAAGCAAAAATTCTTAAATAAATAATATGGAATTAAGGATGAAATTACAAATTAAGCATAAAGTCTTGTAGAAAACAAACGTTAGGTTTATAATGAATTTACCCAAAAAAACTTCGAGATTTCAAAAACAAGAAGAAACTTTTCTTTTGCTCAAGAATTCTTTCTCTGCACTATGTTAGAAATTTGTTATAAATGATACATGTGATATAAATTATTTTTTGATACATATCGCATACCTCTACACATTTATTTATAAGATCAGACACAAAATCATTATGATTTCATTCACTAACATGGCAAATTCTTTATAACAAAACTTGTCTTCATCTTCACGCGTGTGCATCTAGGTTGCCAGCTCATAGGGTCACTTTTCTCGAGTTAAGGTCGAGTGCTCGAGTGTTTCTTGGATGTTAGGGCTCGACTTAAGCTATGGCATTTATGCTAAACAAGCTCGAGTTTTTTTCCAGATTCAACCAATGGGCGAATCGAGTTCATAGGGGGCTCGAAACTTGAGCTCAACCTAAGCCATGTCTTTCTCCTCAAAGATGTGATTTTTTTCTAGTTTCAGTCGCGGGGTGAATCCAAGGCTTGACATTGTAGCACTACAAAAGCTGTTTTATGAAGTTTATGGCTCGATCATCTCAATACAGAAGTCAAAAGTCATGTTGATGGCTCGATGTAGGGTGCGTCGGACCATTTTACCTTATTTTTCCTTTCTATTTTGCCCTCAATGGGCTTGTTGCAAGGCTCGACCAAGTTCTACTTGTACAATTGTTGTTGTTTTGCTCTAAATCTAATCAAAATACATTGATTCCTCTTCTTTTGATTCTAGGAGTTGAAAAACAACATTTAGATAATAAAAGCACAAGATTCATAGGAATTTATCAAAAATGCATAAATTGAACTTAAATTCCTATGAATAGAATAGAGTGAAATAAACTTATCAGTGTACTAAAAAATCTTTTGGATATTAAATTGATCAGTTTCAAAGTTCAAGTACCAAATCACATATTTTACTAAAGTTTAGATACTATTCACATTATTTACTTAATTTCTTTTTAATTAGAGTTTAGTATTTCAATATTTAGGTTGAATATACTATACCAATGTGTTTCATCTAATGAACTAATATGATATGTAATGATGCTTACTAATATGTGAAAGTTTCTTATGGATTCTATAGTTTTTTTTTTTTTTTTTTTTTTTGTGAGGTGTGTGGTATGGGTGGGTGTGGTTGGGTTGTTTTGGAGGTGCCACTACAATAGGATAGAGGAAATTCGAATATGGTCCATCCTATATTATACCTATATGTTTTCTAATGATGTTTACTAATATGTGAAAGTTTCTTTTGGAATGTTGGTTCATCTTGTTGGATACGATGAATAGATAATGTGACTGTTGGCTTGTAAATGTTGCTCGTCTATGAATCTTATCAATTCTTGCATAGTTTGGTTGTTAATGTTCTAGGTGTTGTTGATTCTAATAGCAGAATTAAGTTGCATAGTACATGGAAGTTGTTAAATGCATTTTCATTGCACGATTGTTTGCTTATTTTGGTTTAGAGCATTTTGTTAGAGAAGTTATGTAACTATAAAAGGAAAAATGTTTTTGTTTCTTACTCTTTTCTTAAAATAATATTCTAATACAACATGATGGTTACATTTATTTATTTTCTTTTTGTTTTATATTAAATTCATCAGTATGGTTATAATTGTTTGAATTTCAAATACTTGATGGTTTTTACTCTTTTATGTTCTCCTGCATAGCCAATAATTTTATTTCCATGGATATTCTTATTTGTTTCCTATGTTTGTTTAGAGACTTTTATTCACATGAGTATTTATTGATTTCTCTTTTCAAGTTTTGCATTTGCTTAACTGTTATATGTTTATACTTCATTTTGTACTCTAATTTATGTTTAGATCTTCTCCTTTTAATAATGTAAATTTCAAGTCTATAAAAAACATTAGTATGGTAAATTAACCATTAGAAAGTAAGCCCATAATGTGAAGCCTACACTGGTAATGTGCAACCAATAAGTTAGTGTGTTCTAACAGTCTTTTAAACAATAATGTGAAGCTAATAAATAGGGATACTCTAGGAGTCTTATAAACAATATGTAGCACTTATGTTTTTGAGAATTTCCTTTTTATTTATTTTTTATTTTCAAGTTGTTGTCTTTATTTGTTGTATGATAAATTGAGGTATTTGATATTTTTTTTTTTCCAGATGCTACGAAAGTCTTATATGAAGACAAATACAATTTTAGAATGATGGATTTTGCAATTAATCCATAGACATATGATTTCAAAAACTCATGTAAATTATAGGTAGTTTTGTTTCTTTTGGTACTCTTTATATATATATATATATATATATATATATACTGCTTCGAAAATAGGAGATCCAAAACTCAATACTTTAGAAAAACCCTTCGAACCTGATAGGGATTTTCTAAACAAAGAATTTGGATAAACCAAAATGAGAAAATTAAAAATTGGTATTTCAAAACCTTTTCTAATTATAAAAATGAAATCAATGATGAATATTATAAATTCATGTTTGATAATGAAGACCAGATATTATTCTTTGACTGGTTCCAAGAATCCTATTTGGCACCAAAACAAATTAATGTTATAAACTACTGTTTTAAATGGCAATTAAGAGATGGTCAGGTAATACAATCTAATCATCCTCCTTTAACCAAATTAAAACAAGTTTATAAGAACAATGAAATAACTCTAGCACCCTTCAAAAATTCAAAAAATGAAGAAACTGGAGTTAGAAAAATAATTGAAAAAAAAAACTTCACTAACCAACATTTACACACTATTGGTAAACAGTTAGATAGAATCGAAGTTATTCTGGACAATGATAAGAATACAATGCCTAAAAACCCTTCTAAAGAATTCATAAAAGCTTTAGAAGACAAGAAAATTAAGGCACCACTAATCAAATCTTTTGAAGCACCTAAAAATCCCTCTAAGGAATTTTTAAAGGCTTTAAAAGATAGGGAGACATCTTCATCTAATTCCAATAAACTCAAAGGAATTATTATTGAAGACACTCCCATAGAAAATTTAAACCTTCTTTATGAAACTAACAGTGTTTTAGAAAATTCTTCAATAATAGAAGATTTAACTGATCTAAAGATTAATAAATCTTCAAAGAATGTCATTAATAGAATTTCTCGGATAGAACCCCAGAAACTCTATTATCAGAGGGAAACCCCTCCTGATCTTTTAACTAAAGAAAATGATGAAAACAATTATCAAAACAAATACTCTGCAGGATCTACTTATGAATGGAACATAGATGGAGCCTCAGAACAAAGAATATTAAATATTCTCAACCAAATGATAATGTTTTCAAACAACAATAAAACCAAGATTCATTAGATGATTATCAAATCTCCTTAATGATAATTTCCGGTTTTACTGGACAATTAAAAGGATGGTGGGATACTTATCTCAATGAAGAATAGAGAGATTTCATTCTTACTTTATACAAAGTAGATGAAGCAGGATCTGAAATTTTAGATGAAGAGAATAAAACTATTTAACATATGGTTCATTCTCTAATCTTCTCCATCAGTCAACATTTCATTGGTGACCCATCTCATTTCAGAGACAATTCACTAGAATTGTTGTCTAATATGAAATGTAAATCATTAGGGGAATTTCGCTAATATAAGGGTGTATTCTTCCAAAGAGTCCTCCTTAGAAATGATTGTAACCAATCTTTTTGGAAAGAAAAATGTATAGATGGTTTATCTAACCTAAAAGGTGAACAAGTTAGGAACAAAATCAGAGATGATTACAATGGCGAAATACCATATGATTCACTCTCTTATGGAGAATTAGCCTCCTATGTTAGCAAGATCGGAACCAATCTTTGCACAAACATAAGGTTACAAAAAAAAATGAAAAATGAATAGAGACAAAAACACCAAAATCTTGGTGATTTCTATGCTCAATATGATCCTTCTTTTGAACAACAAAAGAAGAAAACCAAATGCTCAGAATACGTTTCTCATTAAAAACCTAAAAGGAATTTCAAAAGGAATTCCAAAAATTTCAGGAAAAAATATGAAAAGGCTGAAAAGACCAAACCTTACAAAAAATATAAGGGAAAGTCTTATAAAAAATTAAAGTGTTTTAAATGTGGAAAAATTGGTCATACAGCTAACCACTGTAAGATCAATACTAAAATCAATGAATTAAATCTTGACGGAGAAACTATGGAAAAGATCATGCAAATATTTGCAGAAAATGATTTTCTATCATCTTCATATTCATCTTCAGAATCATCCTCTGAAAATGAAACTGAAGAAATTCAAGTCAATGATATTGATTCAAATTCTTCTTATGAGATTTATGTTCTAACTGGGGAAGAGAAAGAATCCTTCTTAAATTAGAACTAATGTCTGAAGAAGAAAACATAAATGCATTAAGGATATGGAGAAAAGAAGTACTTTTGTACCAAAACTTCCTTATAACCTTAATGAAATCCTTGAAAAAGGACCAATGAAACAGAAAACAATTTTTGTCAATGATCTTCATTCTGAAATCAAAATTCAGAAAAAATAAAAATAAAAAATGTAAAAAGAATGCAATCAGACTTACAAAAAGATTCTATTGAATTAAAACAATTTCTTCTAAAACAAGAAAAATCTGAGTCTTATAATGAAGAAGATCCAGAAGATCCTAAAACAAGATCTTCTAAAAATAATGAAAGTTATCTACTACACCTTGTAGAAGTAACTACAAGAAAATGGATAATCAACATAAAGATAAGAATCAACAATGAATTTATTTTGAAAACAACTGCTTTATTTGATACTGGAGCAGATTTGAACTATTTAAGAGAAGGGTTAGTTCCTACAAAATATTTTGAAAAAACAACTCAGTCTCTTAAATCTTCGTCAGGTAACAAACTGCAGATTGAATTCAAAATATCAGATGTAGAGATGATAAAAGATAAAGTCTCTTATAAATCAGCTTTTATTCTTGTCAAGAATTTTAAGAAAAATGTGATTCTAGGGACTCCTTTCATTACTCTCATACAACCATTCATTGTCAATAATGAAGGTATTGAAACAAAATTTTTGAAGAAGAAAGTTGTCTTCAATTTTGTTTCAGAACCTAAAACAAAGTGGTTAAATGAGTTGAAAAGAAATTCAATCTCAGAATTGCATTATCTTATCAAAAATAAAGAAAAACATTTAGAGTTTTTACAAGATGACTTAATGTTTTGTAAAATAGAAAACTAACTTTCAAATGGATCCTTGAAAGAAGGAATTTCTAAATTACAAAATGAAATTGTAAAAGCCATATGCTCTTCTTTACCCAATGCTTTCTGGAATAGAAAATGTCATATAGTTGATTTGCCTTATGAAAATGATTTTCGTGAAAGGGATATTCCGACTAAGGCAAGACCAAATGAAATAAACAATGAAGTCGTAAAGCATTGTAAAAATGAAGTTAATGATTTATTACAAAAATCATTAATAAGGAAAAGTAAATCTCCATGGAGTTGTTCAGCTTTTTATGTTAATAAAAATGCTGAAATTGAGAGAGGAACACCCATATTAGTGATCAATTATAAACCTCTCAATACTGCACTTAAATGGATTAAGTATCCAATACCTAACAAAAAAGATTTACTAAACCGTCTTCACAATGCAAGAATCTTCTCAGAATTCGACATCAAGTATGGATTTTGGCATATTCAAATCAAAGAATCTAATAGGTACAAAACCGCACTTACTGTCCCTTTTGGCCAATATGAGTGGAATGTAATGCCTTTCGGATTATGCTCCTTCTGAATTCCAGAGGATTATGAATGAAATATTTAATGATTTTTCCAACTTCATAATAGTTTACATTGATGATGTTTCGGTCTTCTCTCCTAATATAGATCAATACTTCAAACATGTTAAAATATTTATGAATGTTGCTAAGAAAAATGGTCTCATTGTTTCTCCAACAAATATATCTCTTTTTCAAATGAAAATTAGATTATTGGGATTCAACATCCACAATGGAACTATATTGCCTATACAAAGGTCAATAGAGTTCACCTCAAAATTTCCCAATGAAATTAAGGATAATAATCAACTTCAAAGGTTCTTAAGAAGCCTTAATTATGTTGCGGATTTTTTCCCAAACCTTAGTGTAATATGTAAACCATTACATAATAGGTTAAAGAAAAATCCACCTCAATGGTCTAAACAACATACCAATGTTGTGAAGACAATAAAAAACAAAATTAAGGAAATCCCTTGCCTTCATATTGCTGATCCTTCCCTACCAAATATAGTAGAAGTGGATGCTTCTGATATAGGATATGGTAGAATCCTTAAACAAAAAATGAAAGAAAAAGAATGCATAGTTCAATTCGTATCTAAACACCGGAACAAATGTCAAATGAACTATTCCACAATCAAAAAAGAAATTTTGGCTATAGTTTTAACAGTTTCTAAGTTTCAAGGAGATTTGTTAAATAAAAAATTTGAGCATATCGATGGCTCATCAAATGCTCTTCCTAATTTTCTTACTCGTGAATTCCTACAAGGAAATGCCTCCCAGAAAGGAGAAAGGAAAACAGAAAGAAGTCCCAAAAAAGGGACTAACCAATGTCAACTCATGGCTTTAAGCCACAACCCCCGATGTTCCAAATCCTCCTCTAAGGATTAATGAAAAACCATCCCAGATGACCAGCCAGTCATCAAATGAATCTGGTCTTCAACCAGATATTTGAAATGTGGTATACAGGAAGAAATTCCAATGATAGAGGATGTAAAACCTCTAACTAAGAAAAAATCACATCAAAATGTTTCAATATATATATATATTGATGAAATTACCATTCATTAAAAAAGTTACTATGACTTTCTCTCTATTTTCATTTATTTATTTATTTTGCTAAAGAACTACTTGAAGTTTGATGTTTTAGGTTTCCAAATGGCCAAAATAGCTACTATAATGAAAGAATAGAAAAACAATAATGATCAGCATCGTCATCGTGATATAATATGTTGGATTTGATGATCATTATCCTCTATTCTAAATTTGCTTTTATGTTTGTAGAGATTGGACAAAGAAATGGATTAGATGGGGAGGAAAAGATCCAAGCATTTAGACAAATTCGAATTCAAAGGGAAGAAATAGATAGAACCATTTAAGGTCCATTGACATAAATTTAAGAAGTCATGAGTGATGCCTTTGTTTTTACTCTTAGGAAAAATGGATGTTAATTACAAAAGGAGTCGTAAAGCATCATAATAGCATCATTAGTATCACTGTAAAGTAGTAAATTATGATGCATTTGAAGATTTTGTAATTGGATCATACTTTTTTACCTATCAAGATTGAAGGAGTACGTTTTGAAAGCAACTCTCATTTATCTTGAGATTAAGATCATTAAAATGATCCAACTAGGAAATGCAATAAAAAGTAAAAATTTCTTATCATATTTATTCCTTCTAGATTACTTTGTTTGAAGAAGGAATAAAAATAAATATAAAAATAGTGGAAGATATGGAAATTTCCTCTTGTTGTTTTTTTTTTTTTTTGATTAAGATGAGAAAACAATTTGATTAAGTAGTTGTACTATCCTCTAACCATAACCAATACAAATATATCAACATCCCTTTCTTTCTTTCTTTTCTTTTCTTTTTTATGCCATAACATTTATTTATACTAAGTCATCTTCTATTTATATGTATTAATTATAAAGTCAATACTCTTATTCATCTTTAATTCACGTCTTACAAGATTTGCATCTATTAATTTTAATGGATACATGCTTATTAGTGGCATTATTTTCAAAGCCATCATTACGATATATAACTAAAAAGATGAAATACTTTTGTCAACCATTCTTTAAGGAATGCACGATTGTCAACCATTCTTTAAGGAATGTACGCATGTAATAAGCATTATATATGTCACGATCTACCATCCTAGGCTCCACCGCAACGGAAGGGGTGCCCCTAGGCCCTTAGGTCGCCCTGGGTAGGGATCGTGATGCTAGATACACTGACCCTCTCAACGTACCCTCAGGCACAACTAGGATACCAAAGATATTGTGTAACGACTTAGAACTCTACCCACTAAGGTATTATCCGCTTTGGTCATACGCTACACGATTTTATCCTTTTGGTGCCAGCGCTTCCTAAAAGGGTCACCAATCCTAGGATTGCTCTACCTAGAGTACGCTTAACTTTGGAGTTCTGACAAACTCTAAGCCATTACACCGAAAAAGTGCCTCTGTGATTAGAGTTTCACCATCTATGTTTGAGAGGTATTATATACTCTCCCACTTATAAGGCTGATGCCCCCGTCAGTTTCGTTATACAGGTCCATAATCATTGCTCTCATACCATTTTTCATGACCTCCCATCCCAGGCTCCATTGTAGCGAAGGAGGCACCTCTAGGCCCTCAGGCCATCCTGGGTACGGGTCGTGATGCTAGGTACACTGGCCCTCCCAGCGCACTCTCAGGCACAACTAGGACACCAGAGAAATTATGTAACGATTGGGAACTCTACCACCAAGGTATTATCCGCTTTGGCCACATGCTACATGATTTTGTCTTTTTAGTGCCAGTGCTTCCCAAGGAGGTCACCCATACTGGTATTGCTCTGTCCAGAGCATACTTAATTGACAAACTCCAAGTCATAACACCGAAAAGACGCTCTTGTGATTAGAGTTCCATCATCTATATTTGAGGGGTATTATGATATATTTCTTTACTAAATAAACCTTTGTTTGGAAATTTTTTATTAAGTAAAAAAGGAATTTTGATTACAAAAAGCTTAACTATAAAATTTCAAATTTTATTAACTTATGAGCTTCTTGAAGCAACAATAGTAGTAGTACTATTATTATTATTGACATCACTAAACATCTTTCCATTACTGTTTTTCAAGTTTACCAAATATTGCACACCTATTATGCTTTTGCAAACATTTGTTACAACTTATCATGGAATCAAATTCTATCAATTCAATGAGAAGCTATTAGAGAAGTTGCCAATGTGCTTGAAGGAATTTTATATTTGTACAACAACAAGAAGAGCATCTAGCAACATATTGCAGATATTATCGAGCAAACATAAATTCTACATTAATTAATTAAATGTGCTTCACAAAGGATAACTCTATCAAGAGGCCTCCGGTCTAACTAACATCTGTCACCTGGTCTGTTCACATGCATCTAGTATTTCAACATTGCTTACATCCTGATATTACTATTGAGATAACTAACAAACAATTGTCTATCGAATCTTAACTTCATATGTTGCCATATTTTACGTAACAACATGCAAACCATATTGATAACTCTATTCTCAGTACAAGTTAAATTGATAATTCTATTCAATAACACAAAGAATTGATAATTTTTTTGTTTATTTTTTCTCACTTCCATTTGCTCATTTGTTCATATTTTCATCGAAAAAGAAAATGCAAGTCTTGACAATCATATAGAATTGAACGCATCATCTAACCCTATACCAACTTTAGGTATGAAGCATTATCCTACGCACCAATTGCAAATATATTTTATGCTACCCATATTAACATATACTTATCCACGAATGCATCTTTTTTTTTTCTTTCATATGTTTACTTTCATCCCAAACTCATTCATTCCATTGAAATTTGCAAATTATCATCCACCTATTTAAATAAATTAATCAACCATCTATAACTGCTATAGGTATGCACATTTGTTTCATACTTAATTTAAGATATTTACTTATCACATTTCTCTACATTTTACTTGTAATTTGTGAATATCAATAGCTAACCCACTACATCGACACAACACTATCAAAATAGCTAGGAAATTCCATGAGAGTAGTGGATATCAACTATTAACTCTTCCTCCTACCCCAACATGCCAAGTTTGTGATGCATTTTTGTTTCAACATGAGATTTTTGAAATATGCTACTTGAGGGGATAAATTATCTTACTCATGCCCCCATCATCCCTTGAACTTCTCGAACTGTTCATTGCTTAAACCAATCTCGAAAGACATTTTAGACAAAACATTCAATCTTATAATCACATTGATGATAACTTGTTAATTGGGAACTATGGAATATACACATTTTAAGCACAAGGTTTTATATACCATAAGATTGGTAGTTTGTTACCAAGTTCTTATGAAAGGATAAGGGTTTTGCAAACATATATATACGACACAGATGATGAAATGGAAAATCATCTTATCAAAAATTCCAATGTTGAGTATAGACATTGTCGAGACAATTTCTTCCATTTTTGAATTCTCACAATCCTTTTGTCTATCAACTGCATCGATTTGCAATGTTGGACAATGTGTAAGAATGTCAGATTTTTATTCATGAATAAACTACTGGCCAACATCAATATTCTCTTCCAATCACATCCCAAGTTGCTATTATAATAGTTGGAGGCAAAGAAATAGGTGAATTGAATAATCAGGACACCATAATACAATCCCATTCTAGACATTTCATGACCATAAGTGATGCTACTAGTTATTACGATCCCTTGAAATATCCCCTACTTTTGCCGTATGGAATTTATGGATGACATATCAACACAAGATCAACAAATGACAATAACATCACATGTTGTGCATATAAAATACAAGTAACAGTATTACATTACCATTCAACCAAGTTATATTTAATAGGTTGCATAATCTAAGATTACCATAACGCATTAACCTGAAGGCATTACAACCCACAACATGTCTTTACTAAGGATAGACATGCTAAGGCTATCAATCTGCTAATCCACAATTATATATATATATATATATATATTCATCAAACTCTCATATAAAAGAGGTACTTTTTTCAAATAAAAACATCTCATAATAATAAAACTTCTTGATAACATAGTTGATATAAACCAAAGCTAACATAAATTAAACTTAAAACATCAAAGGAAAACCTCATAAAATCTTTTAAAAACATAAACCACGAAAATAGTCTGAAATTTTAACTTCCTTCTCTAAAATATCTATAAATCAGCTAAAAATTCCGGTCCACTATCATCTTCCCCATAATCTCCAAACACGTCATAGCCAGTTAAATCAAATATCACTGGATCCTCACCTAGTCCTGAAAAAGATAAAAGAATGAGCACGAAGCCCCAATATACCATACCACAAACACATGCACATGAACCAACATTATACAGTTTCACATACAATCTAATAACTAATGCAGCAAATACAAATTGTTATCTTTGATTAGCCATCAAACAACACAATCTAGGCTCATTCACGCCTAACCCCAAACCCAGAAAAACCCAGTACTCCGTAAAAACAACTAGTATTAAAAATAAGTAATATATATATATACATGGTGTTGGGATCTCCCACATACCTGGAATACAGTAATCGTACCACTTCCTAACCTACTAGAATCATCTCTGTGCACGACTCCACTCAAGACAACGACACACACGGATCATCAGGTACCATCCTAATAGCAAGGTCCTCACTAATATAATTGACCTAGCCATAGACAAGTAGCAAACACAATTTCTTATTACATTCAAATAATATTATGTCAATTTATCATGTTAACGCCCACAAGCACAAACAACAAGTAAGGTAAGGTCGTACCTGAAATCACTTGTTGGGAACAGAACCTTAATCTCACAAAACACCTGATCACATAAACAAATTCTCATTCTTAATATGATTTCATAAAATATTCACATTCTTTTAATCATATAAACCCTAATCTTAAAAAAACTATAAACCTTAACTCATACACACCTTAATCCTTTGATAATAAAATCTTTAACATAACAGAAATTCTCCACAATCCTCCAAACTATGACTCCCTTCAAAAATAATTTAAACAAGATTTACAAAAGATCACTTCTATTTTATGATAAAGATAAACAAGATGCATACATACTTATAACTTTGAATCCTTAGCAAAACACAATTCTCCAACACACTTAGGGTTTTTCTCCAAATCACTCTTCAAAATCAAAAGAACACTTTAGAGAAATATTATTTCCTTTAGATCTCTAAGGAATTAAGAATGATCAAATCACCTTGATTTAGATCATTGATCTCCTATGATGTTCAGATCATAAACAGAAAGAGTTTTGAGGTTTCTAGGTTTAGGAATGAGTTTTGAAGAAGAAACACAATCTAGATTATAAAGGAAACTTGTAACTCTTCAATTCACATACACATATGTTGACATGAAGACTAGCAGCTTAAGTCCAAAAGATGGTGGCCATCTTCTCTTAGATTTAATTCTATGTTGTCGAAGGCTAGCTCAACACTAGCGGGGCACAACTTCAATGTTAGAGGAGTTGATGTTTAAGGCTGGAAGCCTTCATGCCAGCTTTTTACTATAACTTTCCATTTTCTATCACATGTCTGTCATGTGGTAGAACATAAACACAATTTAGGTTTTGACCATAAAACCCTCTTATTTTTAGTCAAATGATACCCTTGACTTTTTTTTTACAAATTATTTATTTGTATATTACCATTATGATGGTTACATTTCTAGATTCTTGAGTGCGGACAATCACTTCTTCTTAGGGGAGGTAGATTATTCTAATAATATTTAGTTAACAATTTCGTCAAGATTGAAACTCAAAGGCTCGAATGGTTATGAAAAAACCTACAAACCATTTAGCTTAAGATTTACCAAGGATTGCAAGATTCACTTGCTACTGAAGAAAACAAAACACGTCCTTATGTTTAATCATTTTGTTATTGCTTCATACTTATGTATTTTAAATCTTCATTTAATAAATGAGTATGTTGTGTAAGCCATGTTAGACGTAAGATTGTTTTTCCATCCTCTTTTTATAGAAGTCCACAAGATATGTATCAAAGATATCAAGATGCAATGACTTTGGCTCAAATACATGGACGGTCGATTTGTTTGTTACCATAACGTATAACCTATCATGATCTGAAATTTAGAAACGGTTATTTCTAGGGCAAACACCATGTGATCTCCAAAATTTGTTTTCACATGTCTTCCACTCACATTCTAAGCAGTCCAAAAAGGATATTACCAAAAGACAAGTCTTAGGAAAGCTAATTGGTTATTGATATGTTATAGAGTTCAAAACATGTGGCATCCTCCATGCCTATGTGCTCATCCTTCTATACTCCAATGATAAATTGAATTCATTTGATGATTACGATGCTGTGATGAGGGATAAAATCCCTAATCAAAGAGAACTTTCATTATATGAAGCTATTCTTAAACATATAATGCATATGCCATGTGGAGGATATAGTACTTCAGCACGATACATGAAATAGGGCCATTGTAAGCATCTTTAACCTAAACAATTTTTAAACTCTACTTCTCAAGAGAATGGCTCTTATCTAATCTAAAAACACAAAAATATTGGTTCGTCCCACTGCCCAACTGTTCTAATGTTGTTGTTAATAATATCCAAGTCATTCCTTATAATCCTTGGTTGCTTCTTAAGTATGATTGCCATATTAATGTGGAGGTCTATGGAAGTGTGAAGAGTGTTAAACATTTATATAAGTACATCCACAAATGACCAAATAGAGTTTCCATGGAAGTTCATATCGAATCTGAAAATGATGAAATCCAACAATTTATTGATGCGTGTTAGGTATGTGCCCTTGAGGCTATATGGAGATTGATGCAATTCTCGTTGAATTGTATATATCTTTCAGTTATTATATTGCTAATACATCTTCTTAACATGCTTACAATGTATACAGTGCATTTTCAAGAAGATGAATCAGTTGTTTTATTTTGGCTAATATCCATTCTCCTTGAACAATGCTTATGGAATTCTTTCACATAAATAGTGTAGACATAAAAGCTAGAAAAGATATACAAAGAATATCCACAATGTTTGTCAACGGGTCAGTTCAACATGGTAGTGGAGAAGAATAGAAAGAAAGGAAATCGTAAGAATTTATATTGTTTCATCGATGGATTCAGAAAGATATTATTTACGAGTCTTACTCAACCATGCACATAGTCATGCGACATTCAACTCCCTACTGATGTATCAGCAAGTTAAGTATATGTAAGGACCCGCTATCACCCCTATATTTGCAATAGGAGATAACCGTTCCCCAACCACATATAACCCCTAAGATTATATGTAAGGTTGCCTGAAGGAATTATTTGAGTAATTGTTTAACTAATTCTATAAAGATAATATACAATAGGAGACATAGATTTTTTTTTTTTTTTTACCTTAAACAAGACTATACTACTACACTACCAACATATCTTACAAAGGAAGTACAACTTAACTTCTAAATAGCTAAACACATACTATATATATATATATATATATTATATCCAAAGGCTTCTTACAAGCCTTAACAAAAATCCTCAAAACACAACCCTAAATTAACACATTAATTACATCATCAACCAAAAAGAATCACATCTAATCTATTACATTCATAGAGGTCCATTGAGTCCATGGTCATCTTTAATCCTCCAACCCATCAAGAAAATCTTCAAAGTCTGTTCCGTACCCCATACTCGTATAGAACTCATCGGAATCATCACCTGAAATGGATAAAATACGAGCCAAAAGCCCAGTACACAAGTAACAAATACAAAATGCGAAATGGATCACACATTCTTGGGCTAAATGCATTATGCAACAATCACTTGTTTATTATTAAGTCTTTAGTTAATAAAACAAAACGGGAGTATTCAAACTCTGGACAACAATGATCTAATATTACGCACGCCTCCCTGAGTGGTCCCTACTGTTCATACAGACTAGGCAGCCCCACCTTCCGGCGTAGCCCGTAATACTAGGGGTTCTTAAGTAACGTATCACGACGCTCAGGGGGTTGATATGAGCAGCTTGGATACTCATATCTCCTAAACAATTCTATCCAATAACGAGAAAGTACTCTACCCCCAATCTGAGCAGGGTGCCGCTCTCCGAACCAGATTCAATGGCAAACAACAGTAATCAACACTCATATATCAATAGGATTTTCTTATTTTAAAGTAGTTTGATTTTGATGTCTATCCTAGCAAAGAGACAAGCAAGTTACTGCGTACCTGAGATAACTCAGGAATTAACGAGGTTGACTGGGCAAGGATCTATCGCTATTTAAATCAATATTGAATTTCATACTTAGCTTAAGCACTAATTAACTAGCTGAAAATATAAATAAATCAAACAAATCCAAATAAATTAATACAAAGTCATAATAAAGCATTTAAACATCCTATTATATCCTAGATCGCTTAACAAATACTTAATTGATTATATATCAAACTTCGAAAAATTTTAAAGATAGTTTTTAAAATTCAAAAGCGCAGGGGAGTGCCGGTGGCTTTGAACCGGTGTTCAATACTTTGAAAATCAACACTGCCAACGCTGGCAGCGTTCAAGGGTACGCCGACTACCTTGATTCTACACCGGTGGCTTTGAGCCGGTGTAGAATGCAAAATTCAAATTTTCCAAAAGTTTACCGAGAGGTACAAACCGGCAACGTATCTATGTACACTGGCAGCTTCTCACGCTACGCCGGCGGCTTTGGAATCCCAGTAGCCGACGTACAATGTGAAAGAATGAACGCCGGTTGACTTTTCTAGTGAAAGCCGGCGGCGTTCAATCGGCCTTAAGAAATTTGGTTCTGTTGGCTTCCAACACCGCCTATAAGCCAGCGGCGTAGAAACCCCAAATGCCGGCGTACGTTCAAATTTTAGCCTATACAAAAATGTTTTTTGATTTCTCCTGTTTTATTACAACTTAGTTCATTTTTTTTCAAAAATTCCCCAAACTAAATCCAAACTTTCCAAAGCTTGTTATATGATCTAAACACTATCCTAACAACATGAATTCTACTTCTAATCATCAAAACACTAATCACACTTCAAATTCATATCTCAACTACTCAATCTTCAATCTTCCAAAATACTCATCCCCACACATCAACACTCATATAAGATATAAACTACCACTCCATTAGCCACATAATCTCATTCAAACTATCATCAATGCACCATATCAATCCCACACCAATTATCACATCAAAATCATTTTATCTAACATTTACAAACAAACACAATATAGAACATAAAATAAAAGATAAAGTTTGCATTAAACTCACATGACTAAATCTTGGCTTGGAATGATGTCCAAATCCTAAAGCTTGTAATAAATCTTGGCTTAGGGTTAAAAATTTTGGGATGAGAAAAGAAGAAAGAAAGAAAGAAAGAAGTGAAAATTCGTATGGGGAAATAAGGCTGCCAAAAAGAGGTAAAAAACATGTCTAAACAAAGTCAATTGCTATACAAACTTAGCCATTAGGGGTATATTTGTCCTAGGATTAATTTAGGCAAATTTCAAATGCATTTGAGTTGTATTTAGGCTTAAAAAGTAGGTTTAAAGTTTGCCAAATTTCTGTCACAAATCCTAGCTATTCAAAAGTAATTTGATTAAATTCTAAACATAACACATGCATATTAATTTGAAAAAGGCACACATATTCATTATACTATACACACATTTATACATATCAAACAATAATATTAATTTCCTAATACTATACACATATAAAATAACACATTCACTAATTATATTAACTAAGCACACACACACACACACACACACACACACACACACACACATATATATATTTCAATAACACATTAATATGTAATTTAAGAAATTCATGGCTATTTTAGTATAATACATTCCAAAAGGTTGTAGAGGGTCGTGGTCTTCTAAAGAATGACGATGACATGTGGCAATGCTTACTTGAAGTAGTATCTTTCTAAATGTCATATGCACTAAGGAGGCTATTTGTAGCTATTCTAGTATATTGTTAACCAAATAATATAAGATCTTTATGGGATGAATTCCATGGAAGCATGATGTAGGATTATCCTTCATCTTCAATTGGCTCTAGTGTGGTTTTAACCAATATTGTTAGACCCAGATCAGGGATTGACTCGGACATAGTAGGAGGTCGGGGTTTGGGGGTCGAACTAGATTTAACCAAGGGTTGAACTAGGGTTACTGAAAAATAAAATTATAAGTTATATCCTAATTATGAAAAATAAATAAATAAAATATATATCAATATCGACATACCATCATATTTATAAGTAATATTTGGTTTACTCTTGAAATATTAATTTATTAAATTAGAATACAAAAATTTTCATTTAAAATAATCAATTCATAACATATAATTGGTCCAATTAATGTGTCTGTGTTGGAGTGATCAGGAAGGGGCTTGCATTTGTATTATTAATTAATAAAGCCAATCCTACTTACACATTCCATATAGTTTGTACTATAACACCTTTTTCCTTTTAATAATAATAACAACAACAACAACAATCAAATTTGACACATGTATGAAGTTAACACCTATTCCCAATTTCTCACTATCCCCATATCTTATTCACGTGTCCTAAGACCCATTAGCACCTATAGCAAAAACAAGCATAGCAAATTTAAAACACAGAAATCTAAATGGAAAATTCTAAAACCAACTAAAATAAGTAAATAAAATACAAGTCCCACAAAAAGTAACAACAGAAACTTTTGTGAGTTGATTTCTATTGTTATTAAGCCATTTTCTCTCATGGTTCAGCTTTAACTCTGTAAATTTGAATCTACAGAGAAGGATAAATTGGGAAAATCACAAAAATAGAGTAGTTCAAGTAAAAGAATGGAAAATTCTATGAGTTGAAATGAAACCGAAGTAAAGCACATATATGTTGCTTGACCAGTTTTGGTAGGTTGATTTGGCTTCTAGGTAGCTGGCGATTGAGTCGACTCAACGGTTCAATGAGTTATATGGATGAGTGATTCAATGGCTCAGTAACTTGGTGTTTGAGTTCATTGGAGATGTGTTGTTCGGATTAAGGTTAAAGAAGGAGATGGAGTGTTAAGTGTTTGGTTTATCATAGCCAAAGGTGGTAAGGCATGGTGGAGGTTGCGTCGTCTGCTTAGGGGTTTAGTTTCTTTTAGTGTGTTAGGCTTAAGAATATTTTTGGGTATCATTTTAATGTTTAACTTTATCGTGTTAGGCTTGTGGCTTTTAGCATTTATTTATTTTTTAATATGTTGCATTCTGACCCGATTCACTCAGCTAGGTTAGCTGGATCACGGTTGAACCACTGGGTCATCCAGGTCCGGCCGATTCAAAGGAAAACAGTTCACTTGCATAAATTGGACCTCTTTTGATGTCGGTTCCAATTGAACTGGGTCGAAATGATTGGTCCTATCCAGTTTTAATAACATTGGTTTTAATTGATCAATTATTGAGATACCTAAAATTATTATTAGCACAACATGAGAAGACATTGTCAAATTATGAGTTACTTGATTTTAGTAACCACTTAGAAGACTGAAACAATATATCGAGGATTATTTAAGATGGCTTATCAATACCTATTGACGATGATGATACAAGTGCATCCTCCAACTTGAAAGCAGAGTAAAGGTATGCTTTTGATTCGATGAAGTCCATATTTAACCGAGATGAACATGCAATTTTCTTCATAGATGGTCCAAAGGGCACTGAGAAAACATATTTGTACTTTGCTATTTTGGCTTCTTTTTGAAGTGTTAGTCACATCGCTTTAGCTACAGCTACTTCTAGGATTGCAGCGACCATATTACTTAAAGGTAGAATAGCACACTCACATTTCAACATCCCTTAGAGCTAGATTCAAATTATATTTGTTCGATGAGTAGGCAATTTGAGCTGGCTAATCTGTTAAGGCTTTTAAAGTGATTTTATGGGATGAAGCACCTGTAACTAACAAATATACTTTTGAAGCTCTTCATAGAACACTTTTAGATATTGTACTAATCGATTTACCATTTGAGGAAAAGTTATCACATTAAAAGGAGATTTTGGATGAGTCACCCCTTTAGAGAAGTGTTCAAATTCTTCGGGTAACACGGAATATGATATCTATTAATGACAAATATTTTTATAACTTTTTAATAAGAGTTGAGGATGGAGTAGAGTGCACAGTAAATGAAAATTTCATATGTACAACCATCATTAATGATTCCATGGGAAGGTTAGAACTCAATCGACAATTTAATAGATGCAACTTTCCTTAATCTTTCATCATCCGTAGAATACAAAGATTACTCTGTTATTCATGCAATTCTAGTCCCCACTAATGTGGAAGTTGAAAAATTAAATGATAGAATAATGAAATATTTTCTAAGTAAGACCCATACGTACTACTCATTTGACTTCAGTATAGATGATGTGGTATATTTGTATCAACAAGAATATTTAAATTCTATCTTGCCTAGTAGGATGCCATCCCATATATGGACACTTAAAAAGGAGCGTCTATCATGCTTCTAAGGAACTTAGATCCAAAGGTTGTCTTTGTAATGGCATTAAATTGATTTCTATCGAATTCTTAAGACATCTCGTTTACGTAGAGATCTTGACAGGTCAATTCTCGAAGCTTAAGAGTTTTCATGCCAAGGATCTCTTTGAAAACCTTTGATAACCTTTGATATCAAGAGATCTTGATATACCCTTTGAGCTGACAAGGAAATAATTTCTGGAGCACTTCAATTTTCCTTTGACAATCAATAAAGCATAGGGTCAAAAAATTTAGAATGTTGGAATCTTCTTGTCAACCATGTATTTACTTATGGATAGCTTTATGTAGCTCTGTCTCTAAGAGTGTTGATGTCTTCAACAAAGATCTTAGATAGGAAAGGTAAAATATTGAGTCATAATGGTGTATATACATGATATGTTGTCTACAAAGACGTATTAGTGTAATAAAGGTACAAAGACTCTAGACTTTATACATGAATTTTAATTTATTCATTTTTTTTCTATATTAAATTAACTTTCTACTATCTTAAATTGACATCTTTACGAAAACATTAATAACAACAAATGGTGAGGACCTCCTCAAATTGTTGTCAATAGAATTTAGGATGGTGCAACTCGGTCTCTATTAGGCACGATTTAATCATAAAATTCCAGTATTTGTACTCGATTTGTATATCCAATTACAAAATTTACAAATACATCTACTATTTATCATACGTATCTTTGATTTAGGATTCTTAAGATGATATGAGCTGGATTTTTCACTATTCATCCACGACGACCTCCCTTATTGTAATTATTTATCTTTCAAAGTTCTAAATAAACCTTTTGCATGAATAAAACACCTAACATGAACTTTGTTTTTTTTTTTTTTCATCTATAGAGAATTTACCTGAGGATCTATAACTTTGGCTGAGGATGTTTTGTGAAACTTGTCAAGCCCCAAGAGGTAATCTAAACGTGATAGTCCATCATACATAATATTAAAGCCTAACAATGACTACCTTAGTCATGTAAAAGCTTTCATATTATGCACTAAAAATATACACTATGAGTACTTAAGAGGAGGGGAGGTGTGAATTGAGTATTTTGCCCAAAACTCGAATTTTAAAAAATTTGAAAAAATGAAAGCAGTAGAATAAAAAACTTAAATAAATTTGCAACGAATAAAAATATAATAAATATGAAAGATATAAAGAGAAGAAGTAAGACAAATATTTAACGTGAAGTTTGGCCATTTACCTACTCTTCATGGTCCACCAAATTGCCTCTTTTGAGGTTTTCGCCACTATATTAATTTCAAGGATTTAGATCAAGATGAACAATATTACACGCAGAGGAAATAAGAAATATTTCCTTTCTCTCTCTAAGTGTTTTTGTATGAATAGCAATAAAAAAAACTAAGCACTAGAGTATTTTTCTCTCTTAATATTTGCAAATATTATGTATAAGAGGACAAGAAAAAGAATTTGTTTGATCGTAGTTAATGAGCTCGTAAAATAATTTGGCACTTCGTTTTTTTTTTTTTTTTTTTTTTTTTTTTTTTTTTTTTTTATCTTTTGGACTTTGTATATAAATAGTCTTTGAAAATTCAAAAGTCTGTTAGACATAGTGTCTATAATCTCTCATGAATTAAATGTACTATAACGGCTGTTTTTTGTCCATATCATCTTCGCCACGCCTTAAATGCTTCGTCGTGCCTCACTTGTAGCACCCAAACTTGACTTATGACAACCTTTCACAAGTATGCCCCTTGGAGCCTCAGTTTTTCACTTGCCACGCCCTAAGCTTCATCACGTCAAGGACTCAACATGACCCGTGATAGCGATTCCTCCCTTAAGCTTTTGTCAAGCCTTATACTAAGTTACTCAAGCCTTAATCATTTTTGCACGTCGAGCCCAAAGCTTGACCCTCAACAAGTCTGTTTGCTCTCAAGCTTATCATGCATTAGATTTAACTTATCGAGTTTTGATTAAGCCTTGACCTCTTAACTTGTTTAGGCCTTGATGAAACTCTCGATCACTTATTTGTGCGTTCCTGATCCTATCAACCCTTTGGCTTGCCCTCAACCAACACTATTCCTACTAAAAACCTACAGGAAACATGCACAATTCACACTTATATATATTTGACAAATCAAGTATAGTTTACAACAAATAAATAGTTAATTGTGCATTAAATTATCTCATCAAAATTTACATTGAACTTTCAAGTTCAACATGCATAAGGCGTACAACACAACAAAGAGAACGCATCAGAGTAGTGCAATTTATTTTGATAACAATTAAGTAGCAAAGCAAGAAAATAATTAGCATTAAACATAAATAAGATCGATTACAATTCTTAGGGGCATACCCTTGCCAATGTCCTTGAATGGATTAAAAACACACACACACACACACACACACATATTTCCTAAAATCTCTAAAATAGTAATGCATCATGCATTACTCATAAAGAAATTCTCAAAATGAAACTTTATTCTATGCTCCCTATTTATTCCATGAGGGCTCAAGAATCTACCGATGATTTCCTTAATAACCTGTTCCTTGCATGGAGTCTTAAGTATACCTGTTCTGAGCAAAGATCTATAAGAGTATAACCCAACATGTTTAGTGAGTTACTTTCCAACATTCGCACCCGTAACCATAAACAAACAAGTTTGTTATTCAAGTAAATGCTATGCAACAACCATATGGAACATACAATAAACCATACATAGAACTAATTTATCTCACCCTGACAAGGGTTAGAGAATTTAAAATGAGACTCTACATCCTCTACTACTAGTCCCCAAGCACTCGTTAATAGTGATCGGTCTGCACGGTCCTCCCCAAAGATGCCTTCCCCGAGCATCTGTAATTTCCTCAAGAAGGAACAGATCTATGTCTGTTGTAGGATTCATAGTTCTTCAAACTCCTCGAGTGAGAGTAGCAACATTTAATGACACTAGATGATATGCAATGCGTGATTGTTTCTTTTTCTTAGGTCAAACCTTATTAAGATTCTTTAGGGGGTGATCAAACAATCTAGCACTCACAAATAGCCATGCATATAAGTAATCAAAGCAATTAAACAAACAATTCAAGGTTTCGATATGCTAAGTATTTCCTTGATCGCATAAACATAGAAGCACATACATAACCTATGAGTTCCCCATACATATCCATTTTTATCTTTTCTTAGTATACTAATGCTACTATTTCTACAAGCACAAACAATGTAACAAAATTAGGAGAAGAACTCACTCATCCATTAGAGCACTTTCTAGTTGTAATAATCCTCCGATAATAGCATGTCGAACTCCTCGTCACCTAAACAAAAGAAATACCCAGAATGAGTATTTCATAGATATTCTACTTAAACTTTCTAATTTTATCTTGTTATTCTCTTCAAAATTCGGATGAAGGGAAATTCGAACTTAAAATGGTCATAACTTGCTCATTTTAACTAGGAATTTCGCACATTAGTGGTCGTTTCCACCTACTCGAAAAAGTATATCTATTTCTAAGGTTGTTTTTTTACATTTAAAGCCATTTGGGGTTTCAAAATGAGTCGATACAAATCTGACCTGAAAGTTTCAACCCTTAAATTGCAATTTTTCCCAAGCATTACTTTACTTATACACTTTATAGCAAACATATAAATATTTCTACTTCAAAAATCATTTAATAATGAAAATAACTCATATTATATGCATAAACCTAGTGATGTTGTCTTAAAAGTAAATTTTATAAGCAATCTTTGTGAAAGGTTGAGTTTTGTGAAAGGTTATTCTTTGACTTATGATTAAATTTACTATTTTGTAAACATGTGACTTATAAAAAAAAAAAATCATAGTTCAATATATGTATTTTGGAATCTCAAAGGTCTTATATTTGTTTAAAAATTTTATTTTAACAATTTATTTTATAATAAATGTTTTACTTGCGTGTTCCCTTTTTGAAATTTCCTTAAGTTTGGTTCTTGAATAAACCTTTAATTCTTAGATTTTGCAAATGTGACACATAATTAAAGAAAATCATGATTTTATATTTTTTTTCTGAGTTCATGAATATCTTATTTTCATATTAAACTTATTTTAACTGATTATTTTCCAAAACATGATTCTTTATGTGTTTATGAAGAAAGTCATTAAGCGGTACCATCTTTAAAATGTTTTAAGTTTTGGCATATGAGAAAACTTAGGTAATGATTTGTTCTAAATTCCTATTTCAATAAAAATGTTTGTTCATGTATGGTAAACAAGATTTTTAGAAAATTTTATAGAACAAAGAATTATCAAACTTTATATTTGAGAAATTCATTTTAGAAGTTTGAAAAGTATACTTAGGTGTTTCCTTTTTATAAATTCTTATAGAAGGGATTTCCTAAGTTTGGAAATAAGATTATCGTAAAACATTTTGTATAACTAACAATAATCAATATTTAAATTTTTGAAAACCTTTGCATAATAAGGAATTCTCAATACTTGTATTCTTAGATGACTTATTCTAAGATTTCCAAAAATTTAGCTAAGTAACAACTTTTATGATAATCTTTCCTAAGTGTTGAAAATAAATTCTTGAAAGATAAGTCTCATTTTATGAGATAAGAAATAATTTATATTTCCATTTTAAAATTTTTATTAAGACTACAATATCACTTTATGACCATGCATGCATATGAATCTGGTATTTATACTAAGAAATAATTTGTTGGCATAAGCTTATGCAGAAATAAATGATAAAAAGTAAAATAAGCAAATATAGAGAAAATAAAGATATGGAAGTCTTAGCTTAATATCAAAACTTCCCAGGACTTGAATAAATTCTACTCACCATGGAAAATAAGAAAAACGAAAAGAAAGGAAACATGGAAGTCTTAGATTTATTTCAAAACTTCCCGAAACTTAGAAATGGACAAGTCTCATATATAAAATAAGAAAAGCAAGAAAAATAATTATGGGAGTCTTAGACTTTAGTAAGGCTGCCCGAGACTCGAATATAGTTAGTCTCATGAATAAAGCAAGGCAAATATATAAGAAAATCATAGGAGTCTTAGATAAATTTTCAAGACTCCCCAAGACTTAGATTATAGACAAGTCTCCATTATATTTTTAACTTGATTAAGGATAAGTATAAGACTTAGATTATGGACAAATTTCAATGAGCAAGTAAATAAATAATTTGCAAGAGATAAAATAAGTGAAAAGAAATAAATGTTAGATTAGTGAGCATTTATGCTCTAAATAATATAGGTATTATACCTATTAATATATAGAAAGTTAAGTTAGTAACAAGAACAATACATATACATAAACATAAACATGATCATAAAGTTAAACATGACATGAACAATATGTTGTCTTTACATTTCAATTCCCTAGCATATGCATCATGAGGATTTTATATGGAAAATACAACATACATATTTTACATATCATATAATATAATATATGGAGGAGGTTTAATGTTTACCTAAGGTGGTTGATGAAACAAGAATTTAAGAGAACTTAGGATTTGTATATGGATGAAAGAGAGAAGGAAAGTGTTTAAGAAAAATTGAAGTGAATGAGGGAAGGGGTATTTATAGAGGAAAAAATGAGAGAAAAAAAGATGTAAAAATAAATGAAAAAGAAAAGAAATTGAAGGGAAAATAATTGGGGGGAGGGAGAAGGAGTGGGGTGGGCGGGGCAACAGCTGCCACTACTAAAAAAAGAGGGGAAAAAGTTAATTTAAGTAGAAAATGTGTGATGAAGTATAAGAGAAGTTAAATAAAAAGCGAGTAAAGTTTTATGGCAAAATAAAATTGTAAGAGATGTAACGGATAGGTGTAACAATAGGTGAAAGAAAAAGTAAAGATAGAGGAACAGTAATGAATAGTAGTAAATAATAATTAAATAGTAAACAAGATAAATAAATTACCGATGGTAAGAAAAATACGCGTAATAAGCTACATCTCACGTTTTTAGAAGCCAAAAAATTTACAACTGATATTTTTATGGAACAATAAATTATTAGATGATATATAAAAGAGATTTGATATTATTTTATCATTAATTTTTATCCAATTTTATTATCTCAGTTTCTGTGCTAAAGTTTGGGTATTGAAAAGGTTTTTTAGCCTTAACTGTCGAATTTTTGACCTAAAAAATTTATATCTGATATTTTATAAGTATCTTAATATATTTCTAATATAAATTGTTTGTCGAAATATTTTCATTGTTTTGGTGTAAGAACCCTAATTTTAGAAACTGATCTCGTTTAGGTTTGAAACGAGCGAATTTTGGCAAATTTGATCTTTTTAGGTTTAAGACATTATTTCGACCTATAATTTAAGGTTATCTCATTTTGTATTGTTTTAGAGTTTCTAGCGCGGTCTTGTTAGATCTCAATGCTCGAGATCTTAATGTGAACCCGGGTAGAATTTAGGGTTCTGGTTTCAATTCCGACTTTAAGATTTACTCGTAAGATAATATATTCTTGGGGTTTATGGTTATGTTATATTTTTGGTTCAAAAATTGAGTTTATTCTATTTTATGATTTATTTAATATTTTACAGTTCTTGAAATTATCTAATCGAATCTGGGGCTTTAGTGTTATATGTTGACTCGATTTGATTTTTGGTATTAATTTTGAATTTTTTATTCTAAAATTCACCAAAAGGTCTAAGGCTTTATAATTTTTCATTAGACATACTGCCTTGATTTACGTGTTAGAGATCAGATAGATGAATTGTTCCACGTAAAGATTCTGGGTCGAATGATTACTAAATTTTCATTTTGTTTTTGAAGGTGCTCTTTTTCTTAAGGTTTCGCATTTGATCTTGTTTAAGGTTTCTGAAGTTCGGTTTTAACTTAGGCCAGTTTTATGGTTTAAGTTTCGGTATCAGCTCTAAGATTATTTTCTAAGAGTACTGAAAAATTCAGAGGCTTACAACACTTGACACCAGGACTTTGATGAAGACAATTGAGCGAGAGATACAAAACATTCAAAATGATAAGTAATTTTCGCTAAAATACAAACATATTTAACTAATTTAATCATATTGTTCTTTCTTAATCTTTATTCATTTCTTTCTTTTTCAGTTACAATGAGCCAAGAACCAAACAACCAACGGGCAATCAAAATGAATGCTATTAGCAAAGGAAATTCACCCACTCCATTGTTGAAATTAAAAAAAAAAATCAATCGACTAAGCTTGATTATATGTGCTTGCATATTACGGAAATGGAAGCAACGAGGCAAGTTTTTTAACTAATTTTAGGTTCACTTAACCAAACATTATCTCTTTAATCTTTTTACACACAATTGCCACAATAATAATAAAGAGATAAAGGAAGGAGAAGATTACACTAGATTTAACGTGAAGTTCGGCCCACCCCTTAATCTCCATGGTCCACAATTTCCCTCATTTAATAAGAACTTCATACATTTCATTGAAACAAACAATTGCCTCACAAAGAGGACTTCACATTGACTCAACAGAGGATTTCACTCAATGCCTCGACACAAGGACTTCACAAATGCCTACATATCCGTAGGACTTCACACAGGTGCCTCAATACATGAGGACTTTACTAAAACACTCATATAAAATATGTAAATAGTATCTTACAATATTAGCTCACTAATCTTACAAACAACACTATTCACTTAACAAATGCAAATACAAAATGAGAGAGTTTTTTTACATAATATCTACAAGTTAAGCTCTACTCTTTGCTCTTTCCTTTAATATCTATTAAAAATCACCCCAAAACATTCTATATATATCAACCTTAAAAATATAATCGTTTGCCCTCAAAAGAACCTCCAATGGTCAAATTTAAAAGCCTGTAATGGCTATTTTTTCAATTGTCGCACCATGGACTTGTCGCGTCCTAAACTCGTCACACCTCAATTTACCCCACGACCAAGTCTGTGCTTGTCAAGCCTCAGATTTAAACTTATCGCACCTAGAGTTAAACTTGTTTCACCTTAGAGTTAAACCTTGTCGAGCCCTCGACTTGACTCACAACCAAGTTTGTGCATCTTCTTTTGTTCCACTTGTCGTACCTTGGATTTACACCTCAGTTGGACCAATTGAGCCTTCGACAAAGTCTACGATCAAGGTCGTAATCAAGATTGGGGCATGATAATTTGTTCATGCACAATCTACAAAGAATAAAACACATACAAACACCAACATATATATGCACAATAAAGCTTAAACATATCAAAAACAAGTTAATCAAATGTAGCTTAACTAAGTTGTGGAGCATTTGTGCAATAAATTTTCTCATCAAAATAAGATTGTAACCACCTATTGCTCCCCCTCAATTAAGCATTTGGGTAAAGCTCACTTATAAAAGATGTAATGCTCAATTAAAGGTTCTCAAACTACATGTAATAAATAACTTATTAAATGCAGCTTAACTCCCTCAGTTAAGCATTTGAAGTAAAACCTCATTTGTAAAGAGATGATACCCAACTAAAATACTTAAATTACATTTAATAAATAATTCATTTTTAAGCACACAAAAACATGCAAACCTAGTGTTTTCAAAAGCCACATAAACTTTTCTTTAAAATGTGGTTGAGCATGTTTTTTAGAGACCCGCTCTAATACTAACTGTTGAAATTTAAAAAAAAATCAATCAACTAGGCTTAATTACATGCGTATGCATATTGCAGAAGCAGAAGCAATGAGGTTAGTTTTTAAACCAATTTTAAACTCATTTAACCATCCATTATCTCTTTAATCCTTTTATGCACAATTATAACAATAATAATAAAGAGATAAGGGAATGAGAAGATTACACTTGATTTAACATAGAGTTCGACCCACCCCCTAGTTTCCACGGTCCACAATTGTCTCATTTAACGAGGACTTCACACATTTTATTCAAAACAATAATTGCCCCTCAAAGAGGATATAAACCCCTGAAAATTTTCATAATTCTTAGAAAATAATCCTATAAGTCTAATACCAAAATTGAAATCTCGAAAATTAACCCAAGTTAAAACCAAATTCTAAATCAGGTCAAACACGAAAATTCTTAGAAAATGAGAACCCTCGAAACAAAATATAAAATCCAACTATCGGTTGAATCAACATCCGTACGCCAATCAAATCATCTACCCGATTCCTAAAACGCAAATCAAAACGATATATTCAAATAACGCTCGACAACGAAATGTTGAGATCTTAAAACCATCGGTGAATTTTGGAATCAGAAATTTTAATTTTCACCAAAAGTCAAACTGAGTCAACTCATAACCCTAAACTCGGTTAAACGATCCCGAGAACTGAAAACTATTAAATAATCACAAATAAAATGAGATAAACCATAGATATCAAACTAAAAATATAATACAGTAAAAACTCCAAAATTATATGATCTTACGCATAACTCAACAAAACCGAAAGTCAAACCGGAACCTTAAAAGTCAACAAAGCTTACAATAAACCTTAGTGTTTAAGATCCGGAAATCCCACGCTCTTAAACCCTAAACAACGAAATAGAAATAATTTTTTATAATAGTTCGTAATAATATAGGAAAGCTTAAAAATATTAGATTCGCAAAATTCTAGTGTCATTCGGATCCGAACGAGATTAGTTTTCAAAAACCGTGCCCCAGTACATCGGATGGAAAAAATATTCCGTAAATACCAATAGACTCATAAAAATATAAGGTTTTCAAAAATATCAGTTTTAGAATTTTTCAGTAGCTAAATATTACAGATATCGCATTTATACAAGTATTTTATTACTACCAGTATTTTAATTGTTTAGTTTACTATTCATAGTACTTTTCTACTATTTATTATTATTTATTCATCTCTACTTTTTTTTACTACCTATTCTTACACCTACATACCTATTTCTTACAATTTTCTTTTCCCATAAAAATTCTACACCACATATTACTAAACTTCTCTCACACTTTTCTTCTAAAATTAATTTTTAATCAAATTTCTCTCTCCCTTTATGCGATTGCCGTCTACCCCTCTCTCTCCCCTCCCTCTCCAATTATTTTCTTTTTCAATTAATTTAATTACATCTAATTTTCACTCTAAAATTCTATAAATACTCCCTTCCTCCTTCATTCTTTCACATAATTCATTTCATTACCAAAACTCTCTCAAAATCTCTCCACAAATCCTCCCTTCAAGATTTCTCTCTACCAAAACTCTCTTAAACCAATTCTTCACAAAAATCATTTTTTATACACAAACTATCTACCACATATCACTACTCACATAATACCTTCTTTCATCTACCATCTTCATACCACATAAACACTTTAGGTAAACTTCTTTCAACAATTTATTTTCTCATGTTATGTAACTTAACATGACTATAGTGTTGTTTTGAAACTCATATGAGTAGTAAAAGCAACAACATGTTCATGTTTTGTTCTTGCACATGAACTTTCTATTTTACTATGTTGTTATGTTGATTTTATTATTCATATCTAACTAAATATATTAATCCATTTATATATAATATTTAGAGCATATAAGCTCACTTGTTATTTATTTAATTTTATGCTTTGCAATTTATTTATTTCATGTTATTTCCTTAAGACTAATCCTTCTAGTCTTAGACTTGTTCATATTAAGTCAAAACAATCTTTTCTTTATTTTCTTTATTCTTTTGGGACTAGCCTATTCTTAGTCCCGGGATGCCTTGATGAAACTAAGGTTCCCAATACTTGATATTTTTATTATTTTGCTCTAGTATTTTCTCATATTCTTATTATTTTGCGTGCTCATAATACTTGCATCTACATAATGATATTGTCTCAACTAATTCAAAAGTAGAATTTTACTTTATTAAAGGAACTCAAAACTAGATTTTCTATTATGTGACTTATCACAAAATAATGGAGTTATTATCAACAATATAGGAATAGAGTAATATAAGTTTTCTCAAAGTTTTCTTAAATAAAAAAGATAGCTTTACCAAGAAAACATAAGAAATAAATACTTTCTTTGTATATTATGGTAACCTAAGTTTTAGTAAAATAATTTGTTAATATTCAAAGTTTTTACAAAAAGCTTAAGATTAAACTCTTTTTCACTCCATAACAAAAATAAGAAACAAACTAGTTTTCAAAGTTAAGATGAATTCAACCCATAAAGTTATAAACCCACTTAGGAAAATAATTTTCAAGTTTCTAAAGAAGAAACTTATCTTCAAAGAATATAAATAAGATAAGATTAAAAATAAAGCATTTTATCAATAAAGAGGATTCTTTTCAAAGGAAATGAAAGAACAAGTTTTAGAAAACAAAAACTTATATTTTATATAATAAATATAAGAAGACAAGACTCATTTTATAAAACCATTCTAAATACAATTTTATAAAAAGGTTTTCAACAACTTAATACACTTTTGATAAATTTGATTTTTTATCACTAGAAGTAAAATTTATGAAAGACTAAGGTTAAAGAAAAATTTACTTGTTTTTGGAAAACGAATGAAGAAAATGAAATAAGAATATACTCATTTATAATAACCTATAAAAATATAAAGTTTCTTCAAAATACTTGAAAAGAAATTGTTAAAGTTAAAGTTTTAACAACTCAAAATGAATCGTTTTATGAAATAAATTGTTGAGACAATACCATTAGAATTTTTGCATATAAAGTGAGCTTATCTATATACTCAAAAGATTTATCAATTATATATATATATATATATATATATATTACTAAAGGATTTTTAAATTAAGTTGAGTTAGAAAATAGTTTTGCAAAAATCTAGAAATATTCAGTTTAAATCTGTACCCAACATTTTCGAAACCCAAATGACCTTATATTACAAAGATAACTTTAGAAATAGATAGATCTTTTCGAATAGGTAGAAAACAGTATATTATATGTGAAATTCCGAGTTAAAATGAGCAAGTTATAGCCATTTTAAATTGGAATTTCATTTTATACGAATTTGACGAATATAGTGAAATAGAATTAGAATGATTAAGAGGAATTCCTATGAAATACTCATCCCGGGTATTTCTTTTGTCTAGATGACGAAAGATACAAGATTACCCTTCCTGAGGATTATTACGACTAAGAAGATCACGAAATAGACAAGTGAGTTATTCCTCTTAATTTTGTTACCTTGCTTGTGCTTGTAAAGTAGTGGTATTAGCATACTAAGAAAAGATAAAAATGGATATGTATGGGAATTCGGAGATATGTATATTTATGTGATTTTTTGTTTATGCATGAAATGAGAATTAAGAATATCGCAACTTCAAATTGGCTGTTTAAGTGTTTTTGTTTACTTGTATGATTGTTTATTATTTGCTAAATTGATTGATCGCCCCCTAATAAACCTTAATAAGGCTTGGTTTAATAAAAATAAAACGCTCACACATAACATCCATCGAGTCACATCTCTTTCGAAAGGCTGCTATTGCTATGCGTAGAGTTGGATTGGTTATTATCGTGTTGTGACACGGGTCATGTTCCTTCCTAAAGAATCCAAAATTGCTCGGGGAATGCGACTCTAGGTTCGGAGCCGAGCCAACCGAATGCTTTGGGTAGGGACCTGGGGCTAGCAGTAGAAGATCGAGAATCTTCATCACCGATTCCCTAACCTTCGCTACGGAGGGGTAAATCCGTTCTATATATGGTTTCCGGATAACTATATATATTTGTGTAATCGCATGATTGTTGCATTGTATGCATAGCATATGTGTGAAAATCTAAATAAACTTGTTTGAAAATATGGTGCGAATGAAAAGGAATATCTCACTAAGCTAGTTATAGCTCATACCCCTATAGATTTTGATGAAACAGGTACACCTGCGGCTTAAATTGAGGATCATGACGTTAAGAAAGTCATTGAAGGATGTTAAGCTTTTATGAATGCAATGAAAACATAAGATGAAGTGATTTTGTAAGGTTCTTTATATGTAATGTACTTTATGTTAGTGTTTAGGAAATTCTAAAATGTATATTTATTTGAAGACAATAGAAGGATATGCCCCTAAGAATTGTAATTTAATATGTTTATGTTTTATGATAAGTATTCTCTTTGCCTTGTTACTTAATTATTATCAATATAAATTGCGCTACTTCGATGCGTTCCCTTGGTTGTGATGTACGCCTTGTACATGATATGGAAGCCTTTGTGTGACTAAGGTAGTCATTCCTAGGCTTTAGTATTATATACGGTAGACTGTCATGTTTAGGGTACCCCTCGGAGCGTGACAAAGGACTTCACAACAAATGGCTCACAACAGAGAACTTCACAACAAATGCCTCACAACAAAGGACTTCACAAATGCCTACACACACATAGGACCTCACACATGTGTCTCAAACATGAGGACTTCACTAAAACACTCAAATAAAACATATGAATAGTATATTATAATATTAGCTCACTAATCTCACGAATGATACTATTTACTTAACGCTCACTAATCTCATGAATAGCACTATTCACTTAATAAACACAAACACAAAATGAGAAAGTATTTTTATATGATATCTGCAAGTTAAGCTCTACTCTCTTATCTCTCCTTTAATCTTTGCTAAAAATCATCCAAAAATATTCTATATATATCAACTTTAAAAACATAGTCATATACTCTCAAAAGAACCTCCAACTATCGAATTTAAAAGTTTGCAACAGTTATTTTTTATACTATCGTGCCCTAGACTTGTTGTGTCTTAGCTCATCATGTCTCAATTTACCCCCTGACTAAGTCGATGCTTGTTGAGCCTCAGATTTAAACTTGTCACGCTCTGGAGTTAAACTTATTAAGCCCTCGACATGACTCACGATCAAATATGGGCATCTTGTTTTGCTCCATTTATCATGCCTTGGATTTACACCTTTATTAGACCAATGGAGCCTTCGACAAAATCCGCGATCAAGACTGGGGCATAACAATTTGTTCTTGCATAATTTGCAGAGAACAACACACATACAAACACAAACATATATATGCACAATAAAGTTTAAACATATCAAAAAAAAGTTTTGCTTATTAAATGTAGCTGAACTAAATTATGGAGCATTTGTGCAATATATTTTCTTATCTAATAAGATTATAACCACCCGTAGTTGATCAACCATTACATCTTATAAGAAAAAGAAAGTCAAACATGTTTATAGAAAACACTTAATCTTGAAATAAGAAATATATCTCAATTAGAATTTCTTTCTATTTAGCAATAGATAGTTTCATTAAAACTTTTGCTCTTCTTGCTTAGAGTTAAAAATTATATCTCCTTCTACTTTTTTCTTATCAATGTTTGTCAAATTATTAATTTATCTTATTTCATATATTATCATGCACTATTAATTTGGTTTATAAAACTTTCCATTTTATTTCAATTTTATCAGTAGTAGAGGATGAAACACGTGTCTACTATTATTTAAAAATATATATATACAAATAGAAATTGTATAAAAATAATTACCAAATCAGTATCGTTATGTTACATGTTGGAGTAGAGATACCATAATTTATGCTTGTTTCGCATGTATAAGCCGAGATATAGCAACTCACCTGATCAAACTTGTAGGCACCAGTGTATCACACATTGGATGTGGGATACAAGTTGCAGCCTTGTATCGCATGTTCAACAAGCAGTACATGTATAATTATATGTATATCTCTCGTTTGACATACAATATAGATCCGAAGTATATTGCAGGCCCAATGTGAGATACATGTGAAATTTTTTTTGAAAAATTGTATTGCACCAGTGTGATACAATAATACTATTCCTATTTTTTTTCGCACAATTTGGTTTTGTTGAATTTTTTTTAAAGTATATTACACATGTAATATTCATGGTGGAAGAAGTTCTCCCATAAATTGTTGTACAATGAGCTTAACAATGTGATCACTAGGTAATATAAGTTATCATAACTATTTTATCCTTACTTTTTAAACCAACCTTATAATTTAAAGGTAAAATCACAAATGGTACCTCAACTTTGAAAATGATCAATATAGTACCTAAACTTTGAAATTAATCAATTTGATAGCTAGAATACTTTGAAATTGATCAATTTAGTATCTGAAAGAACTTGATGGATATACTAAATTTATCGATTTCAAAATTTAAATACTAAATTGATCAATTTTAAATCTCATATATCTAACTATATATTTTATTAAAGTTCAGGTACCATTTATGATATTAACACTATAATTTTCCATTTGATTTGCAGACATTCCTCCATGAAATAGATCATGTCCAATTACCTTTGTCTTAGAGAAGTGTTTTAACTCTTTTTTTTTTTCAATTTTAAATTATAATTATACTTTCTCGATTAGTTATATAAATTTTTCGTTTCTTTTATGTAAATGGCAAAGATGCCAGTTCCTTTTAGTAACTTTTTATATCATAAATTTTACTATAATTTCATTTTAAATTTCACACACGCAATTCCGGTGCGTGATTTGTTAGTTATTATTATTATTATTTGAAACTCATCATATATATAAATCCTTTTTTCATCTGGTAAGCCGCCTGCACAATAAGCCAAATTTTCCGTGGGAAACACCCAAACCAGAATAATTAAATAATCCTACAGTGGGAACAATCGTCCCGCTATTAATATTTGATATATATTTGATGACTGGAATGACGGACTTTTCCGGTCCCAGAACTGACCAAGGAACGCAACATGTCTCAATAAAACACAATTTCTATCCGTATGTCGCCAGACGGCATCACTAGTCTACAGCGACAGATTTCACATTTGAATAAGGGAAGCGTTTTCCAGAAGTGAAATCATTTTCTGTTTCGAGTATTTCATTGCTCGCCTGCGTCATACTAGATATTCAGACACCGAAGATATGGGTCTCAAATCTCATGCATCCCTGATTTTTGCTAGGATTTATATTCTCTTCTAGTTAATTTATCTAGCTTTGGTAATTAACATCCGACCCATAAACCCGGATACAACAAAATCAGAAAGAGGTTTGAAATAATGGATCAAACTAAAAAAATGATGCAAAGTAATCATGGCCGGGTTTGGATTTGGATTAAATAGATACAAGTTATTAAGTTAAGATTCAATCAATGAACCCATTAAATATAATATTGCATTATTCTGTATTCTTATCTCTCTATTTTTAAATATTTTCCCGCTACACAACACTCAGTTCTCTAAGTGCAGCCAACCCCCACGCACCCCACCCACCGTCCCCAACCCAAACACCCACATATACACATCAGTCTTCTTCTTCACTTATTCATAAAGTCACCACTCACCAAATTCAATTTCTTCTATAATCTATCTTTTCTTTAATTAATATGTTATTTGTATCTACTCATTGGATTTTACAATTGAGATAAGGTTTTATATTTTAAATTATGAGGTTTTATGTATATTTATAAAATTTTGATTTTTATGATTTAGATTTGTACTTAGAGAGAGGAGGGCAAAGATTTTGGGTCGGTGGCTGCTTAATTTGTGGGGATTGGGGAAATTAGTTTGTTAGCTCAACTTAATACGGGGAAATTACTTGAAAATTCATACTTGTACAGGGGATCAAAATGCGAAGATAATAATTAGTAATATAAGATCTCTTAAATAATATTTTTGCAAAGGTCTTTTAGTTTTATTTTCTGCTTGTTTCTCAGAGTGCATTTTTTCCCTAGGCTGTATTTGTTTATTACTAGTATGAGTAATATCTCTTTTTAGTGTTTTTACTAAAAAAAAAAAAAATATGGTGAAATCAACATTTCAAATCGCGACGTTGTTGAATTCATTTTTTTTCCCCCATTGCAAAGATTTAATAAGAAAAAGCGCAGTGGAAATTGATGGAAACGTTGTATCTTTTTACGTTACTTTGCATTTGGGTATTCGCAAAGATGACTTGGTATTTAGATGGCAACTTGGTGTTTGTATTCACTTTCGACGCTTTTAGTAGTTGTTAAGCTGAGTTTGATGCATTTGAATTCATGGATATTATTAGAAAGGCTTAAGGTTTTAATATTGTTTTATATTAAATGTTTGAATTCAATTAACATATAGTTTGTAAACATTATATTTGTAGTATGGGCTTTGAATATGTCGTATTCGTTGGTCATAATACGACAAGATAGAATAGTTAAAAATAAACAGCAGTGTTTAGTTATCATTAATCATGATCTACATACATCACGCCTATTTAACAACGAATTAAATTACATATTGTAATCTTCTCTTTTACAATTGTATATCACACATAATATATTAATTATGGCTACTTAGGATAATATCTATTTTAACATATTAACTTTCCAAGACAATGCACAATGTTTAGATTTAAGCGGAATTTATATGTTTTATATATTTTATCAATAAATAAATAAATGGGTTGAGAAAAAACACTATAAAAACAGGTAGATTCACATGTTTAGATTTTTATACACGATCTAAATCAAATCACATATCGTATATTTTATATACAAACCCATTTAAACATGGATAGAAAATATAGCATGAGAACACCAATTGCTAGCACTAAATTTCTATCTCCAAAATACTATCATGTGCAACAAATGATTGAAATTGCAAGAGAAAAAATGCTGTAGTAATATCACAAGATATTTAAAAAATTTAGACTAACCCCAATTACTTATTTACAAATTGGATTAAAATAAAATAAAAATAGAGAAAATTTAGAAGATCCAAAACTTTTTTGCCTATATTCTCCATTAAACGAGAATATTCACATTAACCAAAACACAAAAATATCCACGCTTTTTGCTCGGATGAACCAACATATTTCATAAACGGTAACTTTCCAATTTAAAATCTATTTGTTTGACTTTTTTCGATAGATACAGACACGTTTTTTAAAATTTTTTTCTAACAAACTATTTATCAAAAAATAGATATAGATAAAAAAAAAAATAGCAGTTCTCATCAATAGATCAAATAGATAAAATATAGATGTAAATTGAACATATTTATACATATCATTTTGAAAAAGATACAAATACAGATGAAAAACAGACCATTAAACTCGCCTTTAGGCATTGAAAGCTCCTGTATTTACTAGAAGAGTAGTTATACATATCGTATAAGTTCAATACATATCTAGGGTTCTTGTGAAAAAATATTACCATTATACAATTATGATGAAATTAATTACCAATATGTCGTAGTAGAATCGCATTTAATAAACAAGATATGTTAATTTACACACATAGCAGAAATAAAACAGAATATGATGTTGAGAAGTAGCAATCACAATACAGACGTTTTTATTTGTATGTAATCACGTTTTATAGATGCGACATATGACGATATACGACATATCGTATAATGTTTATATATCCCGATTTATACATACAATTTAACAACTGCATATTGATAATTATTTTCATTTTGACCTTAAATGAGTAATTAATTTCAATTGGAGTCCCAAACATGAAATTATTTCCGTATCACATAGTTGACAATGTGCATTGTTTATTATTATTATTATTATTTTATTATTATTATTATGGCAATTTATACTGATTGGAAAAGAGGAACAGGTAACACCTCCGTAAAAGCAACTTCTAGTCTTACCTAAACAAGAAAAGATTTACAATGCCAAAATTTGGAGATAACCTATAACGGGAGTCCAAAATGATTCCCATAGACACAACAAAGCAAAATTGGAAAATGAGCTATCATCCCAGCGGATGTCGATGCACAATTTGGCTAATCATAATATTTACAAATCTAATCAATAGGAGATGCCAATTAACTTACTATCTCGATGTTGAGCAGTTGGAACTTGACGTATCTACTTTAATTACCCGCGTATTATAGGAGCCACAGAAGCCACATTTATGGTACAGCCAATGAAATCGTGATGTACCCTTCTTATCACAGTCATTACATAGTATGTCCTGTATCCAGCAGATTAACAATTGCAGTCAGAAAAATATCCCACGCAGATCAAAACTCAGCCTAGAACTATAAGTAGTAGTCACCTGACAACGGTCCCTGTATTCTTCTGGCAGCACTTCCGAAGCCAATAAAGCATCAAGCATGCCAAAGTAGACCTGAGTCATAGAACAAAACGTGTGGATAACCAATCACTACATAGAATATCATAAAGCGGAGACTACTCGCCAAACAACAATTTTGACTTTCTTGTCTTGGATTGAATAACGGTACTAAGCTTAAGCGGTTCCTCCTTTACCCTATTTAAATGGGACAAATTACTGAGGGGGAAATATTAACTCCCGTACCTCTCTGTGTATTATCGATGGAAAATTACCACAGTTAGTCACAACATCAACGACGACGACGAACAACAGGAACAAAAAAAATTAAAAAGGCAATATAAGTAAATGTTAAACAAACGTGAAATCCTTCAGGTCAACTACTTAATGTTTCAAAGAAACAAGATTACCAAAAGTACTGGGAATTAATAGAATGAACAATGGTGAACTATTGAGTAACAGATGAAAACGCACCTCCATTATTTGTTCATTGTGCAAGGTTCTTTACAACGATATAGGTATTGAGCAAGTTCACACTTGTTAAAGGAATATATGCTGTCTGTTATTATTGGTAACAAGTGAAAAAAGGATTTAGAATAGCTAAAGAAACCCTATCGTCATCTTTAGGACATATTTAGGAATAATTCCTTTGGTTTGGTAGTTAAATTTATTTTAATAAATTTGATTGGAACCTGCTTTAAAATAATTGAGTTAGAATTTAAGAGTATATAATTAATATAAAATATTATCTTTTTCTTCCCCCTTAAACTCACACATAGCCATTAATTAAAGAGTAAGGGTTCAATGGTACCAACACATTATATATTCCAGTGTATTAATTGTCAATTATATTATAGCTGTCAATCATGTAAATTAGGAATTAGCAATTGTTTCTCTATAATTTAGCTATTCTTTCCTAGTTAAGAGCCTTTGTAACATGTACAAAACTCTCAACAATGTAACAATTGAATTGTTCACGCATTTTACCTCTTTCAATTTGGTATTAGAGCAATCCTACCCTTGCGTTTTTTCTCTTGTTCGACCCCTCCAAACACCACGTCATAAACATTGAATGAGATTTCCCAACCAATGCTGCCCAAAACCCAATCTCTTCTTCTGTAGTTGCTCTATCAAAAATCGAAAGTAGTAGTACTGAATCACACCCTATTCAAATTACCACCATACGCTTGAATGGTGATAATTTTTTGTGATGGTCTCAAGCTGTCCGTATGTATATTCAGGGCCCAAGAAAAATGGCCTGTCTTACTGGTGAGAACAAGCCTCTAGCCGTAGATGATGCTGCGTATGTAACTTAGGATGCAGAGAATTCGATGGTTATGACCTGACTGATAATTCTATGGAGGAGGATATCAGTTCTCATTACATGTGTTATTGGACAGCACAAGAACTGTGGGATAACGTCAATCAGATATACTCTGGTATGGGAATCAATCCCAAATATTTGAACTAACTTTAAACCTTGGTGAAATGTAGCAAGAAGAAGATAGTGTCACCGAATACTTCAACCCCTTGAAGCACGCATGGCAAGAAGATAGTAGATGCTCGACACCACATGAAGGTGGTAGAGGATAATCGAATTTTCAAATTCCTAGCAGGACTGAACATGGAATTTGATCAGGTGAGGAGGAGAATAATCAAAAGAAAACCTCTTCCCTCAATTGGAGAAGTTTTTTTTTTTTTTTTTTTTTTTGAGGTTGAAGGGAGGAAAGGGATAGGAACATGATGCTCGGCAAGAAAGGGCAAAGCACGGTTGTTGAAAGCTCGACGCTAGCTGCAGGATCAGGAGCTAGAAAAAAATTCGCAAACCAGCAACGGAATAATGAGAACCAGTGTTAGAATGATGGGAATTTTCAGGTTTAGTGTGACTACTGCAACAAACTACGCCACACCAAGGAGACAGGTTGAAAATCCACGTGAAACTAGCAAACTTAAAGAATAATAGATCTGACCAGACTATTCCTACTGCCAACGAAGCTGAAGGAAGGAGTCCCTTCACTAAAGAACAGGTTGATCATATTCTTGCTCTACTAAAGTCCAATTCGGCATCTTCTGTCACCCCTACTATGTCCATGGCACAAGCTGGCAAGGAAATAAGTGATCTATCTTGTTGCCTAAATCCCTTTGCTCCATGGATAATAGATTCAAGAGCATATGATCATATGACTAATTCCTCAAAATTATTTGAATCCTATTTTCCTTGCTTTGGTGATAAAAAGGTTAGAATCGCAAATGGAACTTTTTCTCAAAGTGCAAGCAAAGGTTCAATTAAAATCTCAGGAAGAATAGATCTTAAATTTGTTTTTTATGTTCTAAACTTGCCTATAATCTCCCATCTATAAGTAAACTTTCCAAGGATTCTAACTATTGTATAACCTTCTTTGAATCACATTGTTTTTTTCAGGATCAGAGTTTAGGGAAGACAATTGATAGTGCTAGAATGAAAGATGGACTTTACTATTTTGTGGATAATCTACCTACAAATAAAACAGTTCAAGGCTTTAGTGTTAGTTCCATTTCTGTTTATGAACAAATAATGGTTTGGCATTACAAATGAATCATCTAAGCTTTACTTATTTGAAACATTTGTTTCCATCATTATTTAAGAATATTAATCATAAATTTTCGCAATGTGAAAGCTATTTTTTGATAAAAAGTCATCGAAGCACTTATATTCCTAAATATTACCAACCTTCAAGATCATTTTATCTATTGCATAGTAATGTTTGAGGACTTTCAAAGATTACCGCTATAACAGGTATGAAATGGTTTGTAACTATTATAGATGATCAGACACGGATTTGTTGGATTTATCTGTTGTGTGAAAATTTTGAAATGAAAAAGATTTTAGAACCTTTTACAAAATGATTGAAAACTAGTTCTAAACAAAAATTAGCATATTGAGATCCAATAATGGGAGTGAATATATCAATAAGGTTTTAAATAATTTTATCCAAGAAAAAGGGATTATTCATCAGTCCACATATTGTGATACTCCTGAACAAAATGGCATAGTTGAGTGGAAAAATAAACATCTTGAAATTGCTTGAGCTATAATGTTTCCAGTGAATGTGCCAAAATATTTATGGGGTGATGCTCTTTTAATTGCAACCTACTTGGTCATCCAATGCTAACAAGGGTTTTAAAATATAATATATCTTTGAAATATTTAAAATCCGAGTTTTCATAATCAAGGTTGAATTCTGACTTGCCTCTAAAAATCTTTGGTTGCACAACCTATGTTCACTTTCCCCAACGATCTCACTCTAAATTAGATATAAGGGCCAAAAAATGTGTTTTTGTAGGATATGTCCCAATCAAAAGGGTTGTAAGTGTTTTAATCGAAAAAAGAAAACAGTATTACACTACTATGGAGGTCACATTTTCAAAAACATTCCATTTTTTTTATAAAAATTCCCTTCAAGGGAGAAGTCCCGTGAGGAAGGAAATTTTTGGAAACAAAATCCTTGCCCAATATCATCAATCCTAAGCCTCTCATTACTCAAAATTCTGATTTTTTTTTCCATCAAAACAGGACAAGTTAAATCTCCTAAAAGAAATAGACCAAAGGAAAAAAATGTCCAAGAAAGTAATATTGGATCTCAGTATGTTAATTTTGAACCTGATTTTGTTCGAACAGGAAAGAAAACACTACAAAAGGAAAATTCTAAACCTGATTTGCTTGTTTGTTCTAGAAAGAGGATGCATAGAAAAACAAATCCATGTCTTGTTCCAACAAATGATCGATTAAATTCCCTAAATGACAGTCATGAAGATAACACAAATAACCTATATCATCCTATTCTATCTAAATCCATTTTTTCTGAACTCAACAAAATCTTAGCTTTGATTCCTATTTCTCAAACTGAAAACCTTGATGTTTCTATTGCCCTTATAAAGGGAAGAAGGAAAGTGCCAAATACCCCATTGCCGATTACATGTCCTTTGCTAACTTTCCAAATCCTATGGAGCCTTTACATCTAATATTTCTAAAATTGTTTTGCCAAGAAACATACGAGGCATTAGAAGACCCTATTGGAAGTTAGCAGTACTCGCAGAGATGAAAGCCCTTAAGAAAAAAGGGACTTGGGAGTTTGTGGATTTGTCGAGGGGTAAAAAAGCTATGGGTTGTAAATGGTTTTTACAATGAAGTATAGAGCTGGTGGGAGTATAGAGAGATATAAGGCAAGATTGGTGGCAAAGGGCTTTACACAATCACATGGAATTGACTACCAAGAAACATTTGCTCCTATAGCAAAGATAAACTCTATTCGAGTATTATTGTCTCTTGCAGTCAATTCAAACTAGCCCTTGCATCAATAAAATGCGTTCTTCAATGGAGTTAGAGAAAAAAGTTTTCATGAGTCTCTCACCAAGGCTTCAAGGAAAACATAGGGCCGAGAAGGTGTGTTAACTAAAGAGATCTTTGTACGGTCTTAAACAATCCCCTAGGGTTTGGTTTGAACGATTTGGAAAAACAATAAAAAGTCTTGGCTTCTATCATAGTCAAGCAGACCATACTATGTTCTACAAACTTTCAAAGGTTGGTAAAATCATCCCCTTGATTTCTGTGATATTTCCAACAGTGTAAATGACCCATTATTCTTCAGCAAAAATAAATAAATAACTAATCCATTACTCATATGGCGACAAGAGGACCCTCCCTAACAAGCCTTTAACCCCATCCTTTGTACATAATCTGCCCATGGATCTAAGGCCATTAACCTAGCACATCCAAATATTTTAAGATTCAATATGCATATAATCAAGTCTGTCAGAGAGTAAGATATTATGAAACAAAAGTCCTTTATCATGGAAAAGGATAAGATGTGTGTTGGCAGTATTGACCTAATATCATTTGAGTACAGGTGGCGCACATAAATCATATATAATATAAATGAGGTACAGGCCTTTCATTGCACTAGAGGTGGAGTAGGATTATAATTTTGTACCCTCAAAGTGTTACCTACACTTCAGAAGAAGCTTAAAAAGGAAAGACACAAGCAATGGAATGACCCATGTAGAGGATTCATGTACAACATAGTCTTAAACACTATAACACACACACGGAGGACAATTTTGTGTTTAAGATGAACGTTCTATGCTTTTATCCTATAAGTTGAAATTTTCTTCAAAATTTTTCTAGTGTAGGTAAAAGGAACCATTGATTCATTTGTAAACCACATCTCTATCTTTCTCGTTGTCCTAATCAATTCATATATATTGTGAAGTATTCTAGAACACAAGTGGATAGCTTTTTATTTATTTATTTTTTTTTGGTGTGTGTTTTGGGTTTGTTTTGGGGGGGGGGTGGGGTGTGTGTGTGTGGGGTGGGAGGGTATTAAATGATAACTATATATTCACATACACAAAAAGAAGAATAGGATTTGTGTATACTAGAATGCTCAGGCTTTGTTCCAAAAGGAAAAACTCTATTATTTAAAGAAAACAGATTCACTTACTGCCATATTGCCTAGGGATTTACTGCATATCGGACAGGTGTAGTGGCTGCAAGTGTAAGCCTAAAACAAAGATTACACATGTTCAATTAGTTAATAAACACTAAGACAATGTTTGACCACAAAAGAGAGAGAGATGGAGAGATACCTGGAAACAAGCCGAGTGCATGCAATGGCCACAGGGAAGATCTTTCACTGTTGCACTTGATGTGAACAAAAAATCACAGCAGATTGGGCAATTCATTTCCAAAACTTTTTCCAGACATTTATGGTCCACCAGTTTCATGGAGAGACAACAATTGCACTTCATGCAGTGAAAAAGATCAACCCCAAGTCCATTCCCCACGCGACATAAGTTACAAAAAGGACAATGGTAAACTGCCCTGCAGTGAAGGACAAAAGACCGCTAAGGAAAGAGGAAAAAACACACTGCAAATGTATGATCTAACTTGATTGGTCCAAGTGAGCACATATATCCATGCGACCACTAGGTAGTATCAGATAATAAATGTATTGAACAATCCTATAGTAAGCGGCTAGTTCAAATAACAAATTCTCTGGCTTTGCAACAGAACTTCTTGTTGGGAACCATGGAGCACATCAGGAAAGAGCTCTAACTATATATCAAACAAAAGCAAGGCCCCATGTTCTTTCCAAAATATACTGAGATATCAACCGAGCTGGAATTCTTGACTAGAAGATCTCTGTTGTCCTAAACTGGACAAATTTTGCAGTGATCCCTGATTGGAAAAGGAGTTGCAATCGTTCCTTTCTAGAATTCCTTACCATATCATCAATGCAAAAACCTTTCTGTGGGATTTGATAGAACAAATTCTGAAATGGTTGGTCAATTATGTGCCTTCGTAGGAGTGGTGCACCCTTTACTGTCAGGAACTCATATAGATTAAACTACAGAGAGCTTTTTGTTCAACTTCCAAGATCACCATCAGACATAAACTGATGGGCAGAGATTTAATTTTTCAAAAAATTCCCTAGGATCTTACATCTTCTTCCATCCCATGCAATCAGATAACAAAGATATTGATATGGTGGAGGAAAAACAAAGTAATCCTCCCCCAAAAAAAGGAGTAATACAGCAAAGGAAATAAGAATTCCATGTAGGAGAGAGGGTGGCATTAGCCTTAGATGCAGTGGAGAAAAAACAATATAGTGAAAATGCCAAACTAGCATGAGCCAGAATTGTGCACGCACTCCTCATCCCAGAACAGTCAACAGAAGTAATAATTGCTTTCAATTGGCCCCAGGCAAGTAAGAGATATGGCAGTGAATAGCACCACAAAGAGTAAAACATACCTTTCGTCATCAAAAAATTTGCATATGCTACAATAATATTTGGCCATTGAGAAATTTTCACATGAAGGTGTTGTGCAAGTAGGCCCTACAGGCTGAATCTTGAGGCAACGCATGCACATCATTTCTGTTGTAGCTTTCCTGTATATAAGTTACCACAACCATGTAACACACTCACAGAGATGCCCAAGAAACATGACCACCATGGAGCACATAATGAAACACCAAGTTTACCTGTCCATAGAATGATCACTGACATTATCATGGCAAAACCTGCATGGGAACAACTTGCCACAACAAGCAGCACGAATTTTGCAATTTCTCTTATAATGCTCACAACCAAACACATTCTTCTCTGGATCTCTATAAGATGGGGAGCTTCCAAAACTATCATCATTTGAATTTTCTTCTACTTGAGTTGTCTTCTGCTGAGAAGCGATCCAGCGACTGTTGCATCACTCATAAATTAGGAACACAAGAAGAATAAATACAATTAATACAAATAGAACAGGAATGGATACAGTAAAAACAGACCTGGTAATAAGATTTTGGATAAGATATGCCTTTCTTCTTGGATCAAGAGTTGAATCCCTAGAAACTTTTCTGATCTCTGATTCAAGTTCATTCTGATTCATCCGGAAAATATCTTTCCAACCAGGCTTAAAAGTAGTCTCACTTGGATCTAAGCTTCTCTGGAAATCATTACCTATAGAAAGCATAGACAAAGTGAATTTTCCAATTCAGATATCTACATTCAAAGATCAATTCCCATGGCATTTTTTCTTGAACCAAACATAGTGCAAAAATATTGGACGCAGCATATTAATTCTTTTAATTGTAGTTCTGGGCCTCACAGAGGTAGTTGGGCAAGATTCAATAACAAATAGCAGAGAGAGAGAGAGGGGAGAGAGAGATGGTTGGTGGGGGAGAGCAAAAGCAAAGTACCTAGAGATATGCAATTCTCTGACGAAGTAGTATCAGGCGTTGTAGCATTTCCATCCCACCATTCCTTCAGCCATTCACTAAACATTGTGTTTTTAGTAGCTTGCTTCCATGTTTCCATCATATTATTTTGCTCCTCCTGAGTGAGGGCAGAAGTAACCCAAGGCAACATGGATTGCAGCACTTCTGCACCCGTAGTACCAATTATTCTTCCTACTATTTTGTCCTGTTCCTCAATTGAAAAATGTATGTCAAACAATGGCCACAATTCAAGTTCTTCTCTGTATACATGTTGGTCCAATGAGACTCTAATTGATTTACACATGGCCTGAAGCCCCGTGGCAAGCTCGTTGTATTTCTTGAGGGTTTCATTGTGCTTAAAGGATTCAGAGATACCACCCCCATCAGGTAGATGAACAGCACGCAAGTTTTCATGAAGCTGTGTTAATTTTGACAGTGCAGCTGAAATATCTTCAAAAAGCTTCTCTTCCTGCTTGTGGTCTAATGTATAGGAGTGGCTAACATTATGGAGAGTCTCTTTAGATTCTAAAGCTGGAAATACAATATCATCCTCTGCATTACTATGAGCTCTATACAAACCCCATAACAATCGAAATCTTCCAGTGAACTGCCTAAGAAATGTTTCATCACAATCACACAGCTTTCCTGATTCAAGATCCAGATACTCTAAGTCCTTTCGAATAGCTTTATGAAATTTGAATATGTTGTCTATCGGACGAGCAGCAGAATCATTTTCAGCAGAGCTTAGATCTGCCTCCCAGCTAAAAAGACTAGAGTTTAGAGAAGGTGCAAATGGACCAGATGGGAGGGATCGCAGAGACTTTGCTGACTTAGCTGCAGCAAGAGAAGTCACTCCGAGTGTACTACCATTCACTCCCAGCTCAGGCACACAGCAGGACTCACCAAAACAAGAAAGGCTCTTGGAGATAACCATTTGATTAAGATGACATATGTTATTGTCTTTTTGGGACAGTAGGTTGGTGTGATTGATGGGACAGTCGTCCTGTTTATCTTTCTGAGTAAGCAAAGCAAATTCTCCACCAGAAGATGGGCTGCACCTGCAGCATTGATGGTCAAGATCTATGCTCTTCCCCATCAATCTTCTGGCTGGACAACAATCAAAGGCCTTTGGGGACAAACAGTTGCCCTTACGGTTGCCTTTACATGCCCAGCCAGAAAAAAGTGTGACAAGTGCATAATGTGAGGCTGGAGCTGCATAGAGTTATTTCAACAAAGTTAAGATAGACTAGATGGCACAAGAAAACAAATGGACATGTAAAACCAAAGCTTTCATTCATTTTAGAAGCTAAAAGGGCAGAGTAGACACCAACCTGCCATTTGAATATTTTGGAGAAAAGACCGTGCTTGTTCTTCACTAAGTGATGCAATAAACCATGGTAATACAGACTCGATTAATTTCAGTGGCATCACACATAAGCTCTGATATAACAACTCTCGCTGCCTTTTGGGGCTAAAATGCTTTCGTGCTAAAGGTAGAACCTATGAAGAGTTTCTATTAGAAATGGATGCAAATTGCAATCACAAAAGCAAAAGGTAAAAATTTGGTAAAATCACCAGAGAGTTATCTGGTCATTTGAAGAACAACACACCTGAAGTTCCTCATTGTCAAAGTGCTTTGCAATTGAGTCCATTATTTGGTCAGCATGTGAGCAAAGTTCCATGTAAAATTCAGCTAAAGATGAGCTGGCTCCAGGACCTTGAATGCTTTCGATTAAGCACCGAAGCTTATCAAACTGAATTTCTTCTTCAGCATGCTCTTGAGCAAAAGAGAGCTCCATATCTACAGCAGGGAAGATGACTTTATCCTCAGCAATACTGCAGTAAAAAAGAGAGCCTATTCCATCACATGAATTGGCTTAGCTTGGATGATAAAGAACCACAGAATTCACCATAGCAATTACTGGGACTGTCCAGAACAAGCAAAGTGGTGCTCAATGAGTGTTGGCTACCCAAAAAGGGAAATAAAAAAATCCATTCAAAAAACCAAGTCAAGCATCGCTAAAAATTGGTAGAAAAATATTGTAAAAGCATTTTGAATCAATACATTTTTTGTACATAAAGGACTTACTTATAGATAGTTCTAACATGGTTGCTAGCAATAAATATTATAGCACCAATCCCAACTACATAAAACACTAATTCTTCCAACTTTCATCATTAATTACTCACTAAAACCATGCTAAGTTTTACTACTCACCCAGCACTCCCTCCCAAGCTGGAAATTAGGTTTCTTCCATTCCCAGCTTAGATAACAGATCTTGGAAACTCAAAACCATTCAGCCCCATGTCAGTGCATTATCTAATTGATACTTTGAAGGAACATAGAACACACACTAAACCTTTCTCCAATTTTTTCTTGATAAATGTCTGTCAAATTCATTTGTCCTATCATGCTACACAAGGTTATGAGTAATATTGATAGCTGACTCATCATCACATAGACCCTTATAGAACCTTCCCAGTCTCAAATCTTTTAGAATTTTCTTCAACCAGAATAGTTCACATAATTCCTAAGCAATGGCTATAAAGTTTTATTATAAAATTAGAGTTCACATATGATCATATTACACATTTTGCTTTTCACTCCTCAATGTTATTAAGTTAACACCAAGAAAAGTTCAATATCCTATTGTTAATATTCTCTCTACTAGCAGAAGTTTAATAAATAAGGTAAGATCACCCTTAATTTCTTTTGTACCCAGACTGCATGACTTCAGCAAATCTCCCAAATCATACTCAAGGATAATATTTCAACTGACAAAACTGGTGGGATATTCATATAAATTGTCTTTATCCATGTCAGCAATAAAAGTATGTTGAGGCTGTTTTTTGGGTGTTTGGTTTTTGTTGTTGGGGTGTTTTGGTTGGGGGGGGGGGGGGAAGGAAACCAAATCAGCTGGACTGATTGCTATACATTCTCATGTCAATCATGAAGCAAGAACTAGTGGCAAGCATGGCGCACAACTCTTCTACTCTAGCTAGAAGAATCCCCTAGTTGATTTAAATGGTCATGTTCCTTTTGTCATAAGATAGTTTCTGAATATAATAAGAAATCTTTATTTTGTTATTTTTACATGACACACTCCTAAGACATTATTAGATTGTGTATATTTTGAAAAACAGAATGTTAGAGATGATAATTTTGAAGAAATAAGTACTCAAAAATGATAATAAACAAGCAAGAATTATCGCACCAAAATTGGATCTAAAAGAGGTCAAAAGGATCTATTCTAATGAGCTTTCCAAAGAGATTAGAGCGTTCTAATGGACAATTAAAAATCAATCACCATAGATCCAACAATAAAGGATGGAACTTAAACAAATCAAAACATGTTCTAGACACCAATTTTATGGTGGATTACTTATTGACTAAGTCTATAACCTATACAGATAACAACTTGGTTTCAGAGTTATCTATCAAGGGCAATTTTAGAGTTTTCAAGGAAAAGGTCTTTGCATCACATAACAGTACTCGATCAAGCAAAGAAAGTTGAAGATCCAAAAGGCCCTACTGGTCAGGGTTGAGGAGCTGAGAGGTCAAATGTTGAGATGAAAATGGGGATGAGTGGAGCACATTAAGGCATCAATACTGCAGTTTTCACAAGGATTCCTAGACTCAAAGACATGGCACATGGCTTCTCTAGGTTGTGTCGAGGCAAGGAGGTCAAGGATTCTGTTTCTCTGTAATGGAACAAGGCACACCAACAACAGCCTCTCCACGTTTTGAGGGGGTCATCAAGATGAAGTAATATGCAAGATCTGCAACCAAACTAGGGGACGGGCGACTGGACCTTTGCATCATGTTACTCGAAGCTGGATTTCTGTCGTATGACAGCACCAAAGACCAACTTTCATGCCTGAACAAATGCTAGCACTTTCTTATTTTTTATTTATTTATTTATTTTGGTAAGGTAAGATATTTTGTTTTTCATTATATATGAACTTCAATAAAGTAGATAAATAGGGAGCACACCATATACCTATTAAATAAACATAAGCATATAAAAACAAAAGGATGCTTAAATCATTAAAATGACCTTAGAGCTTTAAAGTTCTTCTTACAAGTGAAAAAAGAAAGCTTAAAAGGTCACTAAAACTACAAGTAGACAGAGCTCCAAAAGGGCTTCGGCATAATGGAAGCTATTCCCAAATATGACATTCATTCCTTTCCTTCCAAGAAAATTGCATACAGCTGCAATTGCCTTTTTAAGCCTTTCACCAAGTCATCTACCATAAGTAGTAAGCAGTTAAGATAAAGAAGGTATAATAGTGGGCCTATGCATTGTCCATTCCAGAAAAACCTCAAATCCTTCCCACCACTTCCACAGAAAAATCACACCTGATAAACAGATGTCATGTGAGTTTCTTCCTCCTTGTTACAAAGAAAGTAGTAGTTTGAGTTGATTATATCCTAAGACATCAGCTTGTCCATAGTATGGAGCCTTTGGCATGCTCAAGCCACATAATAAAAGCATTCTAGGTGTATTAGTCTTATTCCAATCTGTTGTATACCAATCAACCTTGGCAGAACTTTCTCTTGCAAGATCATACGCCATCTCTATAGATAATTCCTTTGACGAATGATCCTTCCAAATCAACCTATCAAAAATTGTACAATTCAGTCACAAGTTACCAAGGAAAGAGATAATACTCCAAATTCTTTCATCAGGCCAGTCTTAAGTCATGTCATTAACGAAAGAACATAAATGAGTTTCTTTGGGCCAGCCAATCTCCAAAGAATACCAAGGTGCCCCTCCTTTTTAGGTTTGCAGATGCTTTTCAACACACTCTAGCTTCACCTATTCTTCATCATGCCCATTTCATAAGAAGCGTTTTGAGTTTAGACTCAAGCGAAGGGAGAATACTCTTTGGAATAATGAGAATAGAGGACCAGTAGACTCGCAAGGAGAATAGGATCCTTTAGATCAATTGTAGGAACTCCAAATAGGAAAGAGACTTACTAATCCAATCATTGATCCTCACCGCCACTCCATTACAATCATCATTCATATGGATTTGTATAACATGGTTGAATTATGTGGAACACCAAGTAGCGAATGAAAAGAGAGACATTGAAACCCAAGGCACTACAAATACTCGCTTGTGTGTGCTCATCATGTTATCGGATCGATTAGAAGATCTTCCTTTTCTACCTATCTTGAAAGTATGATTTTGGGCTCGTTAGAGAGAACCCAACGATCTCATAAAATACAAATAATTTTAGGGAAAACCAAATCTGTCTTCTCTTTCATTCCTTCTTGAATAAATACACATAAGGTAGTTACATGGCAGTTATTCCCTATTTTCTTTTTTTAAACACAACAGAACATGCACATAGACAACACATCCTACATTGCCACTTGGCTTATTTTCCTTAACTATTGACATGCACACACAATACACAAATAACATTACAAATACAATTGTAACAAATTATCAAACGCACACAGCCACATCCTAACAGACCCGACTAAACTGATACACAATAAATAACATACAAACAACACCACAACACTTTCAGATTTATCCTTTCTTCTTCCTACGTTCATAGATAGGCTTGAAAGGGATGATTTCTTTGCTGAAGTGTGTAACATATCAACTCCACTAAAGAAGAGGTGAAATTTTGAGGAGTTTGCTTTTAGCCCTGAAAAGGTATAGAATTCATCCAATGATTTTTTAATCAAGCCAATAGTTGAAGCTTTACCCTTCACAAAAATCAGTACATCATTCGCAAAGCACAACTATGTAAATCTTTCCCTTCTACAGCTCCCAATGAAAATGGATGTCTTCATTAATACTTTTCTCCCACAATATAGCTGAAAGTATCTCCACTATAAAGACAAAAATGTATGGGGAGATTGCATCTCCTTGTTTAAGACCCCATGATGAAGCAAAATGGCCCGCTCATTCTCCATTTATGCTAATAGAGAACACAAGGATCTTAATGCAAGCCGTAATCCAATTTATAATTTGCAAAGGAAAACCTAAATATTTAAGAAGTACGTGAATAAAGCTCCAGCGGACATTGTCATAGGCTTTGATCAACCTTTAACTACAGATCTAGCCTTTAAGAAGATTGAGTTACAGAATGTTATGAACAATCTGTCTTTCTTTTATGAAGGTTGTTTGCTCTTTACCCACTAAGGATGGCACCACAAGTTTCAATCAACCCACAAGAGTTTTGGAAAGGAGATAAATTCACCAATAATATCCCACATCGCCTGGAAAAAATTAGCACCATAGCCATCAGGTCCTAAGGATTTATCTTTAGCAAGAGACCAGATCACACTCTTTTACAATTTTATCCATTTCTGTGGCAATAAGACCCTGAATTGCCGCTGGATTTAGCCATCTTCTATTGATAGACTAGAGTCTTAAGATATCGAATGCACTAGTAACCTGTCTCCTGGAGCAGTGATTTTTAAAATAGCCAATTGAGATTGCTTTAATATCATTAGGACACAGAAACTCCTTTATCATTCACCAAGGAATATATCACAATTTTATAATACCTTCGTTGGATAGATTTGAAGAAATATGGAATTTCGGTCTCCAAGAGAGAGCTAAAAAGACTAGATTTTTTTTGGGTTAATTAAAACTCTAGATTTTTGCCTTAAAAACAACTTTTCAAACAACAATTTTTTCTTGGTTCCAATCAGCATTAGTAGGGTCAAACTTGCTGGCTACTTATCCTCAGTTCAAGGCTTCCCTTGCAGATGCTAACACTTTCTATGGCACCAAAACAAACCAGAACCGCATAAGTGGGTTTAAAGTCATTTTACATTATCATGATCCAAATATGGTACTAAAACATGGAACAAGATACAACACAATTGAAGCGTGCCACATTAAGGAGTATTGCCATGTAAGATTTGGTCTGCCAATTAATAGCAATCCTTTGGGTGAGTTAGCGAAATTGACTGATCAATACCATTCATTGGACAATTATAGGTACTGCTTCCCAGCACAACAAACATGATCCTGATACATCACGTATCTCTTTTCACTTCAAGGTCATCTGAAACAAAACAGGTTGATTATTGCTAAGAGCCTGGTCTAAACACGTGAGGTCCATGCAGCTCAACCATCAACAAACAACTGAGGGCTGGGATGTTACAACATTGGCAGGAGTAAGTATGGTGGAAGTCAATGGATCACAAATTGTGAGTCTTCTATTGATGGCACACCAAAATGCTATCCCATCTGACAAGAGATTGATCATCGAGCCAAAGGATTGTGTTTTAATGGTGATAGCCCTTAATTACAGAACACCATTGCAAGAAGCTATTCTAGTTGGAGTTAGCTGATGATAAGTTGGAAGATGAAGACCCAATAGAAATGGTTGAGCTTCTCCAATGTGAGCTGAGGGACAAACTCATGGTCTAGGGAGGAAGTAATGTTGGGAATATAGTTATACTGAATGATAAAATATCATTTTTTTTGCTATTTGTATATTTATGAATCCTTAGTACTATCATTAGATTGATGTATATCTTTAAGATAGGGAGAATTATCTTGTTTAAAAGTGTTCACACAGTAATGATAAACAAGAAAGAGTTATTATTCCAAATATGGAAATATGGAGATTGAACGGTTCTCTCTTAAGAAGACATCAAGAGACCAGTTCACCCTATCCAACATACACAAGTCATCATAGGTTCCAACCTGATGGAAAGAACTTTAACAAAGCAAAATGTTACAAGCAATTCTGGTTCAAACATCATCCCTTACAAGCGAGTATATTCAAGGAAGAAGAAGAAGGCAATGCAGTGGTTTCTGCATTTGGGTGTTCGGTTTGGTTTCTGTATTGGGTATATTTTTATGTATAGTGGTTATGTGTCAAATGGATAGTGTCCGAGTGTATGGTATGTTGTGTTGTTGCTTTCCAGATGTCTAGTGTCTAGGAAATTTAAGTGTGTTAAGGGCAGTTATATCCTGCCATGTGTAGAGCTTGGAATAAAGTGGCAGTTATGCCAATACACCAGCAATTATGCCATGGGATTTGAACAGATTCAGACCATATCGTAAATATCAGTTCTTACTCCAACCTTTTCCATGATAATATTGATTAGCCAAGAGATTATCGGGTTCTCTCCAACAAGCCTGAAATTACAGTCAACATAGGGAAGCAAGGAAGAAATACTCGATCCTATAACACAAAACATGTTTCAGATACTGATTTTGTGGTAACTGCCAAATAACTAGATTCATAACCTCGCACATAACTGTTTCTAAGCTTAATGCAATCTTCTTTATCAAAAGAAAGAAAAAGAAAAACTCTAGGACTTGCTTCTTTTATGGTCACACTTAATACAATTTTATTTACCATTAAAAATAATTAGCAAAAATCAAGACCCAGATGAAATTCCTCTTCAAATATCTCACTTTTCAAGCAGGATGGATAATGAGATGTAAATGCCAAATCTAATGGATAGTGACAATGCCTCCTCATAGGAAAAACAAAATAACAGCAAAAAATGTCATGGTACCTGTGGAATATACAAACTTCTGCAATAAATTGAAGCCTTTCATTAAATGCAGATAAATCAGAAAAGTTTCCAGAGAGTTGTATCTTCTTTGCTGCAGCAGCTATGTCATGCAACTCTCTCTTTATAGCATTATGCCAGAGCATTATTTCATCGATTGGATGAATGGAAGAATCAGTTGATTCGCTGTGCATTTCATTGTATTTCCTCTTACTGGACTTGAAAGATTGACATGCACAATGACCATTGCGCACATAGCTAGTAGATGTATCAGTTGAAGGATCTCGTGGAAATTGGGTAATGCAATCATTATGTCCACATATTTTACTTGCAGCATGCACCTTTCCACCTTCCACCCAGGCAAAAATAACCTTCATTTGATTGAAAGGAGGTGAGAGATCTTTTGCATGGATCATATACAAGTAACTAAGTAAGTGGCAACCTAAGATAGCACTCACCTGCTGAAGAAGCTTTTCCTTTGGAACTATTTTACTCAAGCATTCATACATATCCTGATATTCCTCAGAGGATACAGAAGTAAAAAGCCAAGGAAGGAATTTAGCCATCATATTAACAGGAATGCTGCAGAGGAACTGCCAAACTAACGATGCCTGTTCGTCAAATGTAAATTTCTCCACAAGCAACGGAAAGACCTGACACGTTGAGAACTAGTCAAGGGATATCATACTTCAAACCAACTTTGTACATTTTACAACATATATCGAATGGAGGTAGACACTTCTTTTTTTTTTTTTTTCAATAAATGACATAGGAGAACGACTATATATGGATTGACTAATACCAAGGACATGAAGCAGCATACCACACATTCTCCAATAAAGTCCTGCTTGCACTATATAGGTGACCTATGTTGTGTCCTTAAGTGAACTGAACACAAGACTTCATGCAACATGCCATGTCAACCCTTTGGCTATAACCACTACCAACTTCTAGGAGTAATGGGAGTAGACATGGCGACAAAATTTGCATAGTAAATAATTTGGTAAAATGAAGGAGAATGATTTAAAATAATAGAAAATTCTATTCCTCTTACATTGAGCAAACTATTTGTCACATTAATTAGGGAATACCAATATTTGTCCTAACATATTGGTTTTCTGTGATGATCCTAAACTTTTGATATTGTTCTATCCCTCTACAGCTTTTAGAAGCTTGCAATTCGGTCCATTCTGCACATGTTGCCAGCCACATGACTTGTGTGACATGCCCAAAGAGAGCTATACATACAAATACAGCCAAAGAAATGCTATATTCTATCACAAGCTCATTTAGCCACATCCAAATTGGCTCAAGATAGTAAATTTTATTACATATACATGCCCCAGATACCAAGACCATCAACATGTAGTCCCCCTGAACCGATCATCTATTTGAGGCCACTACTGAGACCCCAGCCATAGATATGCTTTCTAATTTGCAGAGTAAATAATTCGGTAAAATGAAGGAGAATGATCTAAAATAATGGAAAATGTTATCCATCTTACATTGAGCCAACTATTTGTCACATTAATTAGGGAATATACCAATATTTGTCTTAACATATTGGTTTTCTGTGATGATCCGAAACTTTTGAAATTGTTTTATTCCTCTACAACTTTTAGAAGCTTGCAATTTGGTCCATTCTGCACATGTTGCCACATGACTCGTGTGACATGCCCAAAGAAAGCAATACATACAAATACAGCCAAAGAAATGCTATACTCTATCCATGAGCTCATTTAGCCACATCCAAATTGGTCAAGATAGTAAATTTTATTACATATATATGCCCCAGACGCCAAGACCATCAACATGTAACCCCCCTGAACCGATCATTTATTTGAGACCACTACTTAGACCCCAACCATAGATGTGCTTTCTAATTTGTACATAAAAATGGTTCACAATCAGCAGTTTAAATAACAGCATGTGTGCACTCTATATTAGGGAAGATTGCCTATAAAATATGTATAAATAATATGCATGCACCAAGACCCCGATCATAAATGTGTGTAAAAATAGTGGGCAATCAGCAGTCCTGCTAAAAATATTCTGGCAGGTTTGCACTCTATTAGGGAAGATTTTCTATAAGAATTGTTTTAATAATATGTGCTGTAGCAGAAGAGTTGGATGCCCCAGCAGCTTCTTACTTAACAACAGGGGATTTTTAAGGTATATAGACTCCTGATCAGACATTATATAATTAATCCATCAACAAGCACCTAGTGAACACTCACAAATTATTGCCAAAGAAGAACCTCAAAATTTAATAAGTAATCATAACTTTCATTGAGCCTTCAAATCCAAAAGATTATAATTTGTAGTAAAAGGACAGCAGATGAGTAAGAAGCTTAAAGCGGTGCAAATAGACCAGACATCACTACAATATGTAAAGCTTCCACTTAATGATATGCATTAAGAAACAGAAGTACCTGCTCTTCCTCCTTTGACATGTGCTGGCTGATTGATGTTTGAAGGGCCCTTGTTCGAGAGGCCAATTCTCTCCAAAAGTTCTCATTGCTTTCTTTGTTTGGTGGTAATATCTCAAACAGCTGATCAAATAGATAGCTTTCTCCCTCATGTTCCAGGGAGTAAGTCCGGGCAACATTCTTCACACGATTATCAAGGGCTGGAAAAATAACCTTTAACAGAAGTAAATGAAGAAATTCAACAGAGTATAATTTTAGTGAGAGTTCATTATCAAAGTTGATGCAACACTGTCAATTACCCAGGAAAGAGGAAAATCCCACAATTATTATATCTTTTTCATTAAAAGTTAATGTTAGCATTTCAACGAAGAGTTGCTTAAAAAAATTACCAAAATACAAATTATAGGCATTTAATTATAAGATGTGATTTGCAATAGTACAAACAAGCCACATTTTACAATTACAATTTCGCAAAGTTGTAAAGTAGTAAAATCGCAAGTGAAACCTTTGACTTAAGTTGTTCAACATAAATTGCATGTCTCAAATGCGATTCTTCTCCACACATTATTAATTCCTTAAAAGATGCAAATGAATGTAGCACAGTGGGTCATTAGGTCAAGGCAATGGATTACGAATCTGAAAGGTACAGGGAGTTGTTGTCGAGTGGAATCAGTCAGAATGGGTGAGTCGAAGGGGGTGAAATCATCTAATGGTGTTGGTTTAGAGTCAGAATGTGGGGATAACGCGACTGGGAAATGGCCAGAGGTGATGTTGTTAAGGTGGTTGTAAACTTGTTGATCGGTAGTTCTCTAAAGTGACTTAGGTCGAAAAGGAAGTGGCTTTAGGTTGCAGTGATGGTGATGGAGCATATGCATGGTGTTTAAAACTGTGGTTGTAGCAAAGCAAAGAGGGGAAGCAAGTGGAAGATTTGTTAGTTTAGAATAGTAATCCATAATTAACTTTAAACGAACTTCATTTAAATAATTAATCTGTGCAACTGCTCTAAACAGCGGAAAAAAACTCTTTCAAAGAGCATTTACATTGGAAGCTATTAAAGAAAATGGCTTTGAAATGACTACATTAGTGAGGAGGTACCATCCAAGACAAATTGACAAGTTGTATGCATAGTGTGAGGATGTAAAAAGTAGCCCAAAAATGCTACTTCCTTGGAAGGGGTGAAGGGAGCCCAATAGAAGTTAGATGAATAGTCCAGGGAAGGATATCCTGTTGTCCTTGGGTAGCACACCATCAAGCGTAACATAACATTTATCACCTCCACAATTAGAAGAGTAAGATATTGGTTATTATACAGCAAATCATACAAGGATTGATATTATCAGGTGGTCAAATGCTGAATACAGTCCAAAACCAAACTATAAGGACTTGCCAAAGAATAAAAACACAGACTAAAGATATGAAAACTTCAACTGCTAAACTGAATTTCTTGAGGTCTCCTTTGGTTTATCTGAGTCAAGGGATTCCATGGAATTTGATTTGCATTACTTTTGTTATGATCTCAACAAGAGAATGGGGCTGGGAAAAAAAAAATGCAAAAGACCTCACAACTCCTCAGTCCCTTGATGGGTGATTCATTTCTCTCAGTAGTTATTCCTATCCTTGGAATTGGCATAACGCTACTCCCATATCCTAGACAAGCTGTCACAAAAGGATGTAGGAAGTTAATTATGAGTCTGTTTGAATACATTGGTTTGATATCATTTTCAAATCGAACCAATACTGAGCCGATGCAGATATGATAGCAATGAAAAACTGACAGTTTTATATATAAATTAATCAAATTGAACCGATACTAATATGATACAGAAAAAATCCAACAATCCAACCAGGCCCAAGAAATTAGAGTAAGTTGTTCCCAGAGGAATAGGATTCCATGCAATAAACCAAAGTGATTGGGATGACTTCGCATGAAAACTACAGGCCAGACTGTAAAGGCATCGGAAGGAAGTAAGATATAAGTAGACATCTACTGAATAGCAATATCACGAATTTGCAATTCATCCAATTTATATATACAAAATCATGAATCGGAAGAAAGGAAAACACGAGAGATATTGCAATTTTGCTACAATACAACTAATGAAACTACGAACACTAAAACAAATTTCATCACGAAATTGCAAACTAAAAAATTCTAGACAAAATACATTATGTAAAATACAGAAATTGAAATAATAAACCTGATGAACCCTACAATTCACCGTATTATGCAATAAGAGCAGAAATCCGGACGGAATGGTTAATAAAGGAAATTCAAGCCGTGGGAGGAAAAATAAAAAAGTACCGCATCCTCAGCAATGCAATGGTGTTTATAAATGGCTCTAAGAAAATGATATCTCTCCAAAAGAGGATTAATCTGGGCGGCGTCTTGAGATGTGGCGATATCCATGGCGGCTCGATGAAGAGATTCTAGCTCCGACCTAATTGCTTTATGAAAGAAGAGGAATATCAATATTGGAGATTTAAGAGCAGCTGATTTGTCCAAGCAAGACGATGACGGAGACGAAGGCAAAGAAGAAGACGATTTCGATTTCGCGGATGATGATGATGACATTAAGTGCTGCTGAATTCCTGTTAATGGAGTCGCCATTTTCTTTTTATTCCTGTCTCTTTATTATATCTGGATTAATCAACAAATGAATGAACGAAGGTTTACCAATTTATTAGTGAGTAGGGAAGGAGATGGGGCCTGGAGCTCTAATAGTTTTGGTAGTTCTGTTTTTTTCACTCTCTTTTCTCCCTTCTTTTTAGTTTTTAGTGTTAAAAGACTCTCTTTCTTATCTGTCGGTAGATTTTGTGGTACGAGAGAAATGGAGGTTCCTGCAAACAAACATGAGGAAGTGCTACTTTATTTTTAGAAAATTTTTAATTTATTCAACTTTATCATTGATATGACAAAGAAATAACTAATTTTTTATTTAATACATATTATGGGTCTATTTATTCATTAGCAGATTACAGATATAATATTTTTTAATTTTTTAATAAATTATTTATCAAAAAATAGATATAAATAAAAAATAGTTGACAGTTCTCATTAAAAAATCAAATAGATTAAATACATATAAAATATAAATATAAATCGAATATATTTACACATACCGTTTAGATACAAATATATATGAAAGACAGACCATCCAAACAACTCCTATATATTTGTTCACAATGACATAAAGAAATAGCAAACTTCTTTTCAATATGTAACGCATTTTTTATATTAACCAAAACTAATTAAAAAAAGTTTTAGGTTAAAATTTTTAATATTTTATGAAAATTTTATTATTTTATAATTAATTATTAATAATTTTTTAATTAATGTTCTGTAATATGTTATTTTAAATTTATACATGTAATACAGGTACCACATCAGGTAGCTACGGATAATAAGGTAAGGCAATGTTTGAATAAGTGATAAATTAATGTTATCATGAAAAATATTGAAAATAATATACAAATTTAAAATGTTGTTTTTATCTTAAAATTTCATCAATATTGACATATTATTAGTTAATTGTGTATATATTTTTTGTTTTAAATAAAAAATAATAACAGTTGATACACGTAGCGGGTATTTTAGAAATCCGTGTGCCGTTTTTCTCTCTCTCATTTGGTCAGCCGACTCATCGCTAACTCGAATGCATCCATCTGCTTTTTTTTTTTTCTTTTTTGTCTTTTAACCCTCTTATTTTACTTTTGGCATAAAGGAACAAATTTTGTTCCACCGGATAATTTTGTTTTTTGATGTACATATCCTTTCCCGGATTACTGGGTGCGCTGTGTTTAAAGGCAAGGCGAAACTTGGAATCTGAGAGTCTGTTTGAAGATACATATACTTTTTTTAATAAATTATTTATTAAAAGATAAATATATATAAATAAAAAAATTGATAATTCTCATCAAAAGATTCAATAGATCAAATATAGATAATATATAAATATAAATTAAATATATTTATACATATCATTTAAATATAAATATAGATATAAATGAAAAATAGACCGGCCAAACATATCCTATATCTATCCCATCTTTGCCTATAAATTTTTATTGTTTTATTTTTGGACAGAAAGCAGTGAGAGGACAATTTTGACAAAATCTTACCGCATATATGTTTGGTGGTGAAATTTCCATTTTAGAATGGAGAAAACTCCATTCCGTCGGACCCCATTGGCCATTCAACAAACAAAAATTAGAGTGTGACAATGTTTTTTTTTTTTTTTTTCCTCAGAAAAACAAATATTTTATGTATAAATTTGCATTATAAGATCAACACGACCAAACCAATCCCGACAGATCTTTATTTTTTTAATTTCCGTGGTATTATGTTCATGTAACCATCTACAGCTCACTTATGATGATGGATTACTTAATTGGGTGTTGGTGGATAAGTTGCTAGTTGCATTTTTTTCTTATTTTTAATTTTTTTTTCATTTTCTACATTTGTTTTATTTGTTTTGTTAAATTACATAAATAAATATTTTTTATAATATTAGTTCATGTAAATATTCATTTATAAACTAATAAAACGACCACATGTGTTATTATTTATCATTAACATAAAATTAAGAAATGTGGTCACCTTTTGTAAAGATTAAAAAAAAAAAAGAAAAAATCATAAATAACAACCAAAGCGTAAACCACATTTTTATAATTTATTTCTCCTTTTCTCCTGCCCAGCAAAAGAAGTATTCGAATTCGATACACAGATTTCCCTTAATAGGATAGGCGAGAGAAATATTTATAAGAAACACACTTATACTATGATAGTTATCCTCTTCGATTAATTTATACAAAGAGGTAGGAAGTCCAACCATCAATGCCAAAAATGCATCCCTTCCTTATCATAATTTAACTTATGAAAGAAGAGGTACAGCATTGTTTCTCTTGGGCCATATATTAAAATTTATGTCATTTGATTGATGTAATGCTCTACAATTTGTTAAAGAAAATAGCATTGCAAAGCTATCAAGGTTGGAAGCAAATGGTGGAGATAGGCATATCGCTAGAGTGGTTCGATTTGACCCACGACTCGAATTGTCAGGTCCAAGTCCCAAATTAGAAGATTTGGATCCGTCTCGCCACAATGGCAAGGCGAGTAGGACTTAGAAACTTGTCGGGTCATGGGGTGAGTCCACCTTAGGTTGGATCCTTCTCAAAAAAAATTAAAAAAAAATGCATATTCCCCACACATTGTATTAATTGTAATACTTATTTTTGATAAAAAAAAAATATTTCAATAATCAAGATACAAAATAAAATAAAATAAAATAAACTTCTGAAAAAATCAAGTGCAACCTTCATAGTCATATTACATAGTAATATTGTATTACTAATATAGTTACGGCATTGTAGGTGTGAGGGGGACATTATACATTATCTCACGTACGTACGTACATGTAATTAGAGAGAAATGAAACATTAGAAAATACAATTTATTTGATTTTTTTGGTCACCACGGAGGTACCTACGCATCTGAATTTTGAAATCAAATCTTCATAGTTCATGTAATTTTTTTAATTTTTTATAAAATATTTAGTGTGTTCATTAATTTTAATTGTCAAAATGCAATGTCGACTTTAAGTGACTAGAAATTTTCTAGCAATTTTAGAAAAATATTTTTTATCCACATAATTTTGAAAAATTCTATAGTTACCTTTGTATTTCGAAAAACACCATTTTCGATTTTCTAATTTTTGAAAATAGTTTGTTTTAGGATCATACTATATTTGCATTTGAACAAAATTATAAGAACTACTCACCTTGTGTTATGTCAGAAGCACCTATTGCAGTGCTTCGTCCCGATGAGTTATTGTTGCTAAAGTATTCATCTTCCTCACTAGTCACCATAGTAATCTCCTGCAGTCGTCTTTCTGCCTTACACCAATCATCAACGTAAGCTACTGCATCAACCGTTACCGGACTCATATGTGCCTTGTGGTCAGCTAATATATTACCTGCACAACTAAATACCTGCTCCACTGTAACCATGGAGGTTGAAGCCGCAAGCATCTGTCTTACCATGTAGGATAGAACTAAGAATGTTCCTTTGTGATGTTCCCACCATGCCAAAATGTCAAAGTCTCTCACATTGGTGTTGTCATCAAACTCAGATTCTATATGAAGATATCTATCAATTTTACTACATGTTGTATTGTTGCTTCCACCTTTTATACTGTTTTTGTGCATGTGGCTGTGTAAGTACAAACAAATCTCCCAGTGTAACATCATCCGTGATTGATGGTTCGAATGAAGGTATTGATTCACTAACCAATCCCTATCCTCCATACGTATCACTAAACTCTTTTTACAATTTAATTAAAACAAATTTTGTCTCACGTACAACAGATGTATAATTAATAGAGTACATATGCGCATCTTCCAACAATGTATCAATTTGCTTGTAATACTCCTTAAGGAGTCCATCATGCCCTTCGAATTTGCAACGTAGGTCTAATACCCATGCAATATTATATATCATTAGGATATGATGATAGTACGAAAGCCACTTGTGTGACATGTCCTACACACTTAACTGTAGCAGTCCATTATATTGGAACCTAGCTAAAGTGCTTGCAATATTAAGTGCTTCTAACAAAAACAGGTGAGCAATCAGGGAATACACTTGAGAAAATGTCTTTGTGCAATCATAAAAAACTTTCAACACATAAAGGAAATCGGAACATGTAACCTAGTCATTAGGACACAAGGGCATGTTTGGCATGTGTGCAATAGCAAATTGGCATAACAATTCTTTATGTCCAATCGTACTCATAAGAAGTTGGTAGGTTGAGTTCCATCTATGCACCACATCTTTCAAAATTCCCTAGGCCTTATTCTTGTTGAAGACAGAAGTTTCTCCATGCTCTATTTACCAATGGATGATCAATTATACAATCAACACTCAATTTAATAGGTGAATATCTTAACTATTCCACTTTTTACACACAAGTTGTGAATGTGACATGCATACCGGATATGGAAAAAAGTACCACCCAATGTGGGCTGGCACAAGTTTTGAAGGTCACGTACACTAGCAGTGTTTGCAGATGCATTATCAAAGCCAATAGAAAATATTTTCTTTGTTAAAAAATAGTCTAAAAGAATATAGCTTATTGTAGAATGTATGTTTTGTGTAGTGTGTGTGCCATCCATTTTTGTTAATGCAATGAGACGTTTGTTAAGTATCTAGTTATCATCTATCCAGTGACAAGTGATACCCATATATGAATTTTCGCTCCACTTGTCGATCCAAATGTCCGAACAAATTGAAACACATGTATCAAGGTTGCTGAAAGTACCTCTCAGTTCCATCTTACCGTCCTTATAAAGCTATATGATGTGTCGATGCATCACTGTTCGACCATATGGGCGTGCTTGTGGATTAAGTGTGTCTTCTACTAAATGTCTCAAGTCTAGATGTTTATGGGACCCCACACTTAGGCGCATGCCTCCGATCATTTTTGCAAGAGCATCCTTGTACTTTTTGGTGCTAAATTGAAATAACCTTGCATCCTTTTTGGAGCCACTGCTACTTCTTGACAATTGTTGCTGGCCCGATTCAATGTCGAACTCGCTGGGATGTTTGTTTCGTAGGTGTTTGGTGAAGCTACCATATCCCTTACCAGTCTTCCATGTGTAACTTGCGATACAGTAGTTGCAGTAGCCTTCGATTTTACCATTAGGACCTTCAACTTTCCTGAAATGCATTATAAAGATAGATGATTTAAGTAGATACGGTGACTTACCTGAATAAGGAATTGGTGCATCTAGCTCCTCCTCTACTGGCCCTCCCATTAAATTCTTTATATCATCTGATTCCTGTGTCTTCTCATTAATGGGATGATATATTGTAGTTCTCTACTCAAACTCAAGTAGAACAGCACGAGATCCCTCTTGCTGCACTTCGTTCATACTAGGATTATCATCGAAGTTGAAGAAGTCGAGATCTTCATCAGTGACATGGTGTTACCATTCAGAATCCGATGTTGAGGTTGAGGCTGGGGCATTGCCTTTGTCCTTACTTTTTCTTGAGAAGTTACGTTGGAAGAATGATGTCATATCGTGCAATGGGGGGGAAAAGTCCACGTATGGAGTTGTAATAAAAAATATGAAACACAAACAATAATGAACTTTTCACAAATATTTGAAACGAACGGCACAAGAAATACAATAAGAAGAGACACCAAAAAATGTCAAACATAGCCATCATTGTTTTGAGAATGTTTGTGCGAAATTTTTTTATTGTTTAGATATCTGCTAAAAAATTTGTGAGTTTGCATTTGTTTTTATACAAGCTTCTTGCATTCATTTCAGCTTGTCCACGCACCGAAGATTGAATTTCAAATTTTTAAAATTTTAGTATCCACGAATATTGTTGCATTGTCTTCTAACTCTTGTCCATTTCACTGAATTTAAACCTAGTTTTTCAAATTAAAGTCTGCCATTCACATGCGAATGCAGACCAATTTTTTGCTCCATTCTATATGCTATAAGAATATAGGATTATAGGTATGTTCCACTTATGTTTCCTTTTACTATTGTGTATTTGAAACCTTGTTGGTGCACCAATATTTGATGCATTCAAATTTGACCAAGGCATAAAGTAAGATTCTTTTCAGAACCTTTGGTGGATGTAGCAGTTTTTCATTTTTTTTTCCATTAAGAACCGTGTGGACTCGCTGGTTCTGCGGGTCCCTAAACCAGGGAGGCAAGTTCAATGAAGGACCCGCCATAGCTGGTTCCGATCGAGTCCCGATTCGAACCCGACTCGGGGGCATGTCTAGGTGGAGATAAATCTTAATTATATATATTATATGAGTATTATTAATGTATTCTCTTTCATGTTATTACTCTCTAACCGAGTGGTGCAATGAGATAAAAGGTAGGGTTGTTAAATGTGCATCACTCTAACCTCATTTATTAATTAGATTGATGCAGAGGTTAGAAATGGAGCCATATGCTATATAATTCAATCGTGTTAAAAAGAATTTACCTTTTATATTAGGACTTCATATTAAGAGGTAGGCACATAGGCTTAGAGTAGTCTATCAATACAAAAAGATTGTATATTCAATAAGGTTCTTCAAAAAGTACAAACTAATTTAAAGATTGTTGTACGGTCCAATAAATAGATACCTCTTTATCCATACAAAGACTTCGATTTAGAAACAATTACTAGGGTATGGATATGAAAGTTCATAACTCTAAATTTTCTTCTTTCTTAACCAATATACAAAGTTGATTTTATTGATTATTGTGACTTGTAAGTGATGGTAATGGATTTTGTGATGTTTGTGTTTGCAAGGGTTGCAAACAATCATCTATTAGAGTCAAGCCAAGATCCACCAAACTGTATTTATTAGGGGTTCTAGACTCCCCTTTCTATTCTTTTTTTGTATTTATATTGCCCCAATGACGAATCTTTTTTTAGGGGATTAATTTCTTTTCATGCTCATTTGATGTTACAAAGTAACTATTTGTAATCTATCGTATGGAAGTTACAATTATCTATTTTTGGAATGTATTATGATCAACTTGTCAAGCTAGGATTCTTTTGTCTCTCTTTGCCTTGGTTGTAACAACTTTCTCCTATTCTTCAAATGAGGTCGTATTTAGTGTAAACAACATTAAATGGACCTCAATCCTCTCACGTAGTGTTGATAAACTCAATTTAACCTTGAATATAAATACTAAAATATGCTTTAATTGAGTACTTCAATTAAAAACATCATGAAAATGGCACTTGAAAATATTTCTCGTTTGATTTCAAGCTTTCAAATGGTAATTGAAGATAAAGTGGAGAATTTGAAAAAGCTTCATGCAATTTGGATGTGATGTATATAAGACAGACACAATTATGTCTAGGTAATATCACTAGAATCATGGAGATTCTTTAAAAAAAAAAAATCAGTTAAAATGGGCACAATATGGTCATGACCATGTTATGGTCATGTTCCACGTAGCACCTTATTTTGTTAATTTTCCAATAGAGAGGAGCATAAAACAAGCATGACCATGTCCTAATCGTGTCCAGCCTAAGTCTTGTTTTGCCAGATTTCTAGCTGATAGGGACATGATGATCATGTCTTGGTCATGTCTTGACCAAATTTTAAGCACAAGAATATATCGATGTTTTAAAACGAAAGTGACCAAATATGAGGAAAGATAGTGTTTTAGGGTTATTTTAAGAAAGTTTCAAGATCCAATCCTCTTCATTAACAAGGAAGACTATTTTCCAAATCAAATATCTTTTTCTTTCTTATTTTAGAGATCTTTACTTTCCTAATCAAGAAGAGCACTTTCAACCCTTCAAGAAAGCAACTTTCCTGTTTTAAAAGAGGGAAACTTCCAATTTCAAGTAAGAAGAAGCTTTCTAAATAGGAAAGATCAAGACTTTTCAAGACTTCATCCATAAATTATGAATTTTTCTTCAAGATCCAACCAAATTATGAGGCAAGTTTTGACCACTTTGCAAAAATTCTTTGTAACAAGGGTTTTATTGATTTATTTAATGCTTATATTTACTCCTTGCGTTGTTATTGCTAAATCTATGAAGGAGTGCACTCTTGGTCTATATTTTAATAAAGTCATCCCTAGGTTTTTATGTGATTTGTTTTTATTGTGTCTAGTTATTGATTGATTTTCTTAAATCTAATTGTGTTGCTTTCATTACTTATCCTGAATTGATAAACTGCAATATTGATTCTTCATATTGATTTCAGTTTAGTTAATCGATGGATTGCTTTAATGTTGGGATTTTTGAAGAGCGAAAACAATTTTAGAGTACATAGTGGAAGAAAAATAAATCCGAAAATTCCCATTAGGATCCATGCAATTGAATAAAATCAATAAGAGAGTTAAAATTATCTAATTTTTTCACTAATAAAAAACACAAAAGAGGAAATCAAGACGGATTTGCACGCTATCTACTTTGGTTCTATCAAATTTATGTACTACCTTTCCACGAACACGCTCTATCAGTACCTATATGAACCACCCCCCCTTGGAACATGAATAAAGGTGAGCTAACACCTTAGATTTTGCAATTGCCATTTATCTCTCGCTCTGCAAAAAAATCTTATTTTCTACTTACGAATATGTGCTTTTGGGGTTTTAGCCCTTTTATTTCTCTCTCTCTCTCTCTCTCTCTCTCTCTATATATATATATATATATATATATCTTCATGCATCACACGAAAAGGAGAGTACAACATATATAATAGAAAAAACGTAATCTTTTTTATTATTAAATCGCATCTTTTCTATTCTTAATAGGTAACTAGGATTCAACATTATCTATAACCTTTTATTTTAAAATTGGATTTTTTAAATAAATTCATTGAATTCATAATAAAACACTATTGTCCTATTTTGAATAGGATAATATACTTAAGGTAGTATTTAATGCATTTAGACATTTTCCAAAATCATGTGTTTGTGTTAGTTCATTCTTTAATTGCGACCCTATAGTTTCATTTAATATTAGCAGTAGGCCTAAATCTAGTTTCTGGCTTACAAATAAAAAGTAGACTCTATGAATGCCTAAGTCAAATGAAGGTCATCAATCCAACACGACCTAATCTATAACTTATGTCGTAATCCTTTTGTTACATAATATCTACACTGAACATTAGACATAGATAATATCACCCTTATATTATTCAATCTTCTCTTTTTTCAATCTTCAAGTAGACTAATAAAACAAATGACAATGATCATATTATCAATTCATTTGAATACGATCATGCAATTCTCAGTCTCACTTATCAAGAGGCTCAGAGACATCTCTCTCGTAATAAGATGAACAAATCTCATCTTAATCACTTATCTTCCTCTACATGATTTGCATTATACTCACTCATGACATTTATATTATCCAGTTAACGATAACGTTTGATTGTGTCAAATTACAATGTTTTTCATGTTAGACTCCATGGTGATTTAAGGTTTAAGAATTTAAAAACATAGTTATTATGAGAAACACTTATGAAATTAATCCATCCAGTGATCTCATAACAGGTCGATCCAGTACTTAGTTCTTTAGCATGTACCTATGAGTTTAATTTGCGTCTCTATATATATAATCATCTCATGATTATCAATTGAACCCCACACTAGACTTAATTCACTATTGTTCCCACAATAATCAGCATTTATGAACATTTAGGATAATTGTATGAATATTCTTGGATATTATTATAAAGTCAATCTGCAAGCAATATAATGATAATGTCTCTTTATTGATAAAACATAAAGACGACATCATCCAATGATTGGCTTGGGACACAAACACTAGTCCCATACATTAAACAACATAAATCTCCGGAATTTGGGTTAAACCAAATATGAGAACTCTAGATTGATAATGTTGTTCTAGGGGTTTTAACTAGAAAGACATTTAAGTTTATTAGCTTAAGATTAGAATTTGATAATCCCGAAGGAGATGTCAAATTACGTTAGGAATTTCTACCATTAAAGAATATCACAATAAAATAAAATTGAAATTATTTTGTGTGTAATCACATGGATGCCTAATGGGGATATGAAATCTAGATGGTTTTTGCAATTTGATAAATATTTCTTAAAATCTTGTGTGTGAGTGATAATTTAAAAAAAATTATTACTTTATAAAACTTGGATTTTATCAACTAAACCTTAGGAGAAGAGTGAGTATCAATACTCTCTGATCCTATGGGACAATAGTCGTACTTAATCCCTATACTATAATATCAATAGATGCACTTACCATTTACAATTGTACTTTGGAGTTGAGTTTGAGATTTTTAACTTGTTATCGATCTTTCATCTTACATACGATAATTAGAGCTTGTTTAGTAAGAACACCCTTTTTGAGAATAAATCGAGCGTTGAGAATGTTAGTAGGTTTTAGTAAGCAACTTCCATTAATTACGTCTTGAGGATGCTTGATAAAAGGCATAGTAGCACAATAAGCTTTCTTAAGATTTGAAACATATAACACATTATGAATTTTAGCATAAAGAGGTAGTGCAATTCATAAGCAAAGGCACCAATTTGCTTAAGTACTTTAAAAGGGCCATAATAGTACTTGGATAACTTGTGTCCTATTCACTAAGTCAATGAGATTTTCTTATAGGTTTATAGGTAAACAAAAATAAGATACCCCAAGGGAAAAAGAAACATATACCTTATGTTAGTCAACCATAGTCTTAACCTGAGCCCATACCTGTATCTAATGCTTTTGTAAAGTGTTTAAGGTCTCATCCCAAGAGAGTAACCCTAACTCGTTGCTTCAAGATTATACTCTCCTCTAGTATAGGTAGGAAGAGATAGAGGAGACCGAACATAAACCAATTTAAATGGAGTAGTTTGTGTGCACTCATGGTAAGAGGTCTTATAGGCATAGTTAGCCTATGGTAAAAAGTGCACCCATCTGTCGGGATAGTTCATAACATAACAATGAAGATATTGATGGAGATCCCGCTCCATCTTCTCAGTTTAGCCATCATTTTAAAGGTAATAGGCACTACTGATATGTAATGTACCAATAAGTCAAAACAATTCCTACTAAAACTTGTTAAAAAAGCAATGAAGTCCCAAATAGACACCATCATGCAAGGAAAACCATGTAACTTCATTATTATATTAGTTAATAAAGTGGCCACTTTAGTAGTAGTTTTATGAGTGTCTAAAGAACCTAAGTGATAGTATTTTGGTTAGATAATCTACAACCACTAATATAACAATATAACCATAAGATTTAGAAAGACATGTCACAAAATGCATTAATAAATCCTCCCAAATTTGTTTAGGAAGAGGTAAAGGGGTCAATAGGGCCAATGGAAAACTTGTGGCTATCTTTACTAACTGATATTTACAGGAATTGCCCATGTATTCTTCCTTTTTTTGCATTCCTTTTCAAAAGAAATTCTGAGAAAGCCTTTGACAGATTTTTAGAAACCCAAAATGCTTTGATAGTGGAGAAGCATGAAACTCTTGTAGTAATAAAGGAACTAATGAAGATTTAGGCACCAAAATAAGTTTGGATTAGCAATAAAACAATCCATTCTTCTAAGGTATATAAGGGAGATACCCTTTTCCATATTATGTAACAGCTTCTAAAAAGAAAGTAAAGAAACAAATTCTTTCCTCAAATCTTCAAGAAACAGGAAGCAAGGCCCTAAAAATACCATAATATCTCTTTCTTTAAATGTTATCGTGATAATGCATAAGCCACTTGGTTATCTAAGCCACATTTATACTCAATGCCATAATCACAACCCATCAACTTGCTAAGTGTTTGAGTTAGGTTTTGAGATTAAGTTGGAACTAGATAGGAACTTGTGAATCCATTAAGAATAAATAATATAAAAATATAGATAACAATTTACTTTAAACATCAGATACTTTCTTCTTTTCTACTTTACTCTTCAATTTTTTGACTTTGTGTAGACCACACATGGCACGTATTATTTATTCTTTCTCTTTTAAAGAAACAAAATTAAAAACCTAGGTAACACAATAACCCTCCACTCTCACATCTTACCGCTCTCTCTTCGTTTACCACCTACTAATTGCTACTCCTAGACACCATGCCACTACGCATCTAAATGAAGCACTTGTATAAAGAAATCGTACAATTTAGGTCATGGTGTTTTAGTTTGATAAATACACTTTAAGAATACTAATGTGTTGAATTGTTTCAAAGTTCGTATTTTTATTATGTAAATAGGCACTATGCTAGATTTTGTCAAATGGGTTTTTTTTTTTCTTCTCATTTGTTACATTGCTTTTAACGATGAAGCATGCTTAATTTATGTGAAAGTTTGTATTTTTAATGTATAAATAGAGACCATGTTGGCTTTGTTGAATGGGTCTATCTCTAAGGAATTTTAATGGTTTTGGTCATGGCCATAGTGTTTGGTTCTAGTATTATTCTTGATTTTTTAACTAATGATCTTAAATAGTTGGCTTCATCCTGAGGTATGATAAATGATGTTCATCTTTTGGCTGTTTTGTGCATTTTTTCAAATAAAATATGGAATGTGTAATTAGCTGGCATGTTGATGCTTTTACTATGGATGATCAATTAAAAATCATTTTTTTATGGTTTGTGTTATAGCTTATCTACCAGGTTCGGGCTTCATGTACCCTATAGGGTTTATCGAGTTGGTTTTTTTGCTTAAGATGAAAAACTATATGTGGTTTGGGATAGGTTTTGGGATACCCTTTAGGGTGTCAGGATGGGTTTAAGTTTTATAAAACCCATCTCATACTTGCCCCATTTGTATCCCTAACTTTACAATTCCTATGATTTGTACAAATAAGAAAGCGATTCTCCAATATGTATTGTCTCTTCATTCTTGCAACCAAACCTACTACAAAGAATACTCTAACATATGTAGATGATTTCCTCAAATGCAAAGGCATTTTCTTGCTAAAATAAGCAAAAGAGTGTCTTGTAATAAGACAACCTTCAAAATTTTGGGAAGAGCCAAAACAATTGTAGAAACTAGAATCTGCTTCAAGTTATTAAAGGCAATGGTTAAGAAGATTAACCAATGGGTAGTTATAGTGACATAACCTTTACTGGAATGACAATAATAGCTAGAATGTCCTAGAAAAGTCCTTGGTTACTTCCAACATTAGGATTATCCCATCTACTAATAGTTGTGACTTTAGATGGTCTAGGTCTAATTCCATCTTAAGGCACTACTTAGCTAAGTACTAAATACTAGACTGCCCAAAGAAACACTTTATGTGCTTTAAAAGAGAAAAAGAAAACATTAGTTGTCCAAAAGAGTGTACAACAACACTTGCAAATGCTAAATGTGATCTTCCAATTAAATAAGTATGTCATCAAAGAAACAGTGACAAAACACCTCATAAATGGCTAAAATAGCTTGTTAATGATGGATCGAAATATTGTAGGAGGCACTGCTAAAGTCGAATTGTATCACTAAAAATTCATAATGTCCTTCATAAGTATGAAAAATAGTTTCCTTTTCATCTCCACTATACATTCAAATATGATGATAGCTAGATGTGAAGTCCAATTTAAAAAAAATAGAGGCAACATATAACTAATCTAAAAGCTCTTCAACAGTGGGCATAGGGAACTCATCCTTAATAGTTACTTGGTTAAGTGTCTTATAGTCTACACATTTCTCCAAGTGTCATTTTTCTTTTTGATAAGAAGAACTGGAGATGAATAAGGACCAGTATTCTATTGAATAGTAACTTGAAACAACATCTGATGAACTTGCTTCTCAATCTCATTCTTTTAGAAAATGAAGGTAAGGGTATAACTTGGCATTAATAAGAGCAGTCTCTTTCACTAATTGAATTTGATTTTTTTGGTCCCTTAAAGAAGGCAACGATGATGGTGCTTCGAAAACTTTGGAAAATTTACCTAATAGTTGATCAATTAAAACATTATTGATAGAGTCCTTTGGTTTCTTAAAATTGACTGTTGTCAAGCCATTAAATGAAAATAAGAAGCCACAACATTCATGTGAAGCAAATGTCTTAACTAATGATGAGAAATCTTAAGTGGGGTACTATTAATGTCACCTGCAAGTTACACAAATTTCCCTTTAGCCCAAAAAGACATTATTAAAGCATTATAGTTGATAAATTGAACTTATTCTGATAAATTATACCATATTTGGTCATTTTATGATTATTATTATGAATTTAACACTTAAAATCATTAAAATATACATTTTGGCCCTAAAAGAAGAGATTTTATGAAAATGAAGAGTTTTGGCCAAAAAATGAAGTTTGAAAGCAATTTATGGTCAACACGAGGAAGACGTAGCAATGTTCCCACGTCATGTTGAGAAAAATGCACTTGGAGATCAAAATTTGAATTTTGATGTGATATGGCAAGACACGACTTGTCTAAGTCATGTCATTGTTAGGACATGGGCATAGAAAGTTACATGGTGAGAGACACGACTTGTTTAACTCATATCCGAGGACACAACCGAATGACAAAACTTGTCATAAGTCATGCCGCGCCCAAAATTTTGGACTTCTTGTGTACAGAATTTGACATGACCTAACACATGACTCAGTCATTTTTTTTAAACGAAAAGATATTTTAGGAAATGACTTAAAATTGGAAAGATTCCTTATTGAGCTAAAGAAAAAAAACATCTTGTTCTAATTTTAGAAAGTATCAAAGGCTTCACTCTTTATATTCAAGAACATCAACAACTGTTCATTCTTGAAGATCCCCTTTCCTATTTTGAAGCTGATGTGGACTTTTCAATCGCAATCAATCAAATTAAATTAAAACCCTATTCTTATTATGTGACTAGTTTTAGGCAAGTGTACCTATGGATTGTAGTACTAATGTAAGCATAGGGCTCGTTCCACCAGGACCTATAACTATTAGTACTCACCCTAATTCTATTATTTATCTTATATAATTTAAGTGATCTTAATATATCTAAGCAACTAATTAATTAATTAACCCTAGCAAAAGTGACTGTCGACGATTCTAAGAATATCATATCACAAAACTATACCTAATCTTGCTTCAACACTAACCATAGTTCCGATTCTTTACAAAACATTCATTAATGGGTTGTTTAATTTCTTGAACTGTAGAAATCCCTAGTTTCATCAATCTCTTTTTCAAGATAATTGAATTCTAATTGTTACGCCCCGAAGGGTACCCTAAACATGGCAGTTTGCTATACACAATATTAAAGCCTAGGAAAGACCACCTCAGTCACATGAAGGCTTCCATATTATGTACAAGGCGTCTAACACATGGAGGAGACACATCAGAGTGATACATTTTATATTGATACAACTTGAGTAACAATGTAAAGGAAATACAATTCAATATACTTCAATTACAATTCATCAAAAGATTTCACTACATAAAACTATTATAAAACGATTCATAAAACCTAGCTAATATTTTCAAGTATTCTTATTTCCTGCCGGAATCCCAAAGTCATATTCAGCTCCAACTATCTCGGTCCCCAGGTAGCATTCTCCCATCAACCTGTTTATTCAAACATCTATTGGGGTATAAGCTACACTAGCTTAATGAGAGTTCCCTTAATTTTGTACCATAACAAGCAAGCTATAAATCATCATAGACGTCGTCACAGTTCGGTTCGGGTCTGGAACTGGACCCGAACCACTGATTCCAGGTTCCAAAAGTGGTGGAACCAGAATCGGACCAGTGGGAGCCGGTCTGGTTCCCACGATTCGGTTTAGGTTCTAGAGAAATCGGGAACCATGAAAAAAATATAAAAAATCAATTAAATAATTTACTTAATTTAACTAAGAAAAATGAAAAATAAATTTTTAACTTGAAATAACATTGAGCCTAACAATAATTTTTCATAGCATTAGTTAAAAAAAATTCTATAATTATGTATTTATTTATATACAATCACTTATACTTTTTTAGTTGTTATATTAGTAATGTGACACTACAAAATATTCAAGATATAAATAATTCTCAATAACAAAAAACGAATCACACATTATTAAGAAAGAAAGTCTACTTTGATTAGAAGTTTGCATAAATTTAACAATATATGATTTCAAATGTATTTATTACTTGTGTTGTTAATAATAACATATTAAATATTAGGAATAGGAAATAAATTTTTTATTATTTATGCGAAAATAGTTTTAGATATTTATTTTACAATTACATTTTTTTCTTTTTTTCTTACTTTTTTTTTATAATTTTTATGGTGTAGAACCGCTGGTTCTGCCGGTTGCTGAATCGACGGTTCCAAAACCGCCGAGTCATGCGGTTTTTTGGAATGGAACCGTAAGGACCCATCGGAACCAACGGGTCCTTCGTTCATTCAGACCCGCCATTCTAAGGTCGGTTCTCGGTTCAAGAACCGCCGATGACGGGTCAGGTCGGTTCTTGGTTCGAAATCGACCCGTGATGATGCCTAAATCATCCATATGCTATTCATGAACAAAAACATGAGCAGACAATTATGTATAGGTATCCGGAACCCACACACAGAACGGATTTACGCCCTCTATATCTAGGGTTAGGGATGGTATTGAAAGTCTACACGACCGCTGCTAGTTCCCAAGCCCTCCAGGCTCATAGCACTTGATTCGGCTAGGCTCATACATAGGATGCATCCTTGGTATGCTTCAGTTCCCTATGAATGAACTCTGATACCGGGTCTCATTCTCCAAACGAGTCCTCGGATCATACCAATCGACTTGCGTAGGAGTAGCATGCTACCAAATGCAACTTGTTCGATGCGATGCATGACCAATTTATTTTTGCTTAGGCTAAATTATTCATATATTCTTTAGAGTGACCAACCAATATCATACACATAAACAGAAATAATATGAACAATGTAGTTATCCAATCGAATCATGGTTTCGATATGCTTTAGTATTCTTTGTCATACATACATCAAAGTCTCATCAATTATCCTATCCCCATTCATATCAGCTTTTATCTTGTTCCTATAATTCTAATGTAACTAGCTACAAGCACAAACAAGGTAACAAAATAAGAGGAAAATTCATTCGGCCGTTGGATCACCGATCTCTTAATAAAATTAATCCGGTGATAGGGAATCGTCGATTTTGGAGTCACCTAAAAAGGAAGAAATACCCTAATAAGTATTTCATCACTTAACTAATCCAAACAATTTAACAAAACTAGAAAATTCGTAATTCATGTCCTACGCGGGAATTCCAACTTAAAATGGCCATAACTTGGTCAGTTTAACTCGGAATTTAGCAAATTATATACCGATTTCTATCTACTTCGAAAGATCTATCTAATTCTAATATCATATTTAAGTTTTGAAAACTTTGAAGCTTTGAAAAGATCTGATTAGTTCAGATCAGTAGCGAAAACAATTTTAGAAAATTGATTTTGTGAAAGTTCATGAAGTTTCTATTATCCAAAGCAAGTATACATGCAATATGAACAAGTAACTATCATAAATGATATGTCATGAGATATATATTTACATGTTCGTGATGATATTTAATAAAAGAAATTTTTAGAAATCTTTTTCCTTGTAAGACTTTATGAAAAATCAACTTGGAAAGGCTAATCTTGTATTCTTGACAATTCTCACTTGTTTTTAGAAAAATTCTGTGATACAATTTATTTATTCTTGTGAAAATTAAGTCCTCATTATGTATATCCCTTAAGGCCTTTTTTTTTCAATAAAAATTCTCAATTTACACTTTGTAAACATGTTTTTAAATATGGATCATCTCAAAATCCGAATTTTGTAAAAATTGTTTTTTTGGTGATTTGTTTAAGTAAACTCATTTGATACTTAGAAAATTAAGGCTCAACCATATCTAGCCACTAAGGACTTCATTTCTTTAATAAAACTTCTATTTTGAGTTTGAAAAATAGGAGTTTTCATACCATTACTCAATTATTACGAATTTCTTAAAAGGACAAGCAACTCAAATTTCCCTACTTCATTTCTACTCCTTGTTCTACATGTTTTTCTTAACAAATCCCATCTTAACTTATAAAAATCTTTACTTGATGATATCTATGACCTATACTCTTCATTTTTCATATAAAACACAAGTTTTGGAGTTGATAAAAGGGTTTTTAAGGCATGATCCTGAAACCATCCGAATTTCACAAGGTTAGGATAAAACTCAAATTTTATACTTTGTAATCTCTTCCTATTTTGAGAATCTCTATTAGTAGATCTATCATTTACTTATAAAAAACATCTCCTATTGATACCTATTCCATAAGCCTTTCATTTTTTTAAACAAATCATTCATTTTGGTGTTGAAAAATGAGTTTTCAAAATTGGTCTTAGTTGAGATCCGAATTTACAAAATTTATTTTTAAACATATCTTTTGATAAAATCCATCTAAACTTATGAAAATTCATCCTTTACATATCCCATCTTCTTCCATATCTTGAATAAAAACTTCATTTTTGAGTTGGAAAACATGTTTTTAAGTTAGGCCTTTGTCTAGATCCAAAAATAGAGTTTTGTTTTGAAAAATAATATTTGAAAATCACCTCTGAACCATAAAAAATGAAGTCTTGATGATATATACCCATTAAGCCTGCACTATTTCAAGTAAAACTTCCATTGTAACACTTGGAAAGTGATTTTTAAATGTGGGTCTTGCCTAGATACGAATTTCATCATTTTTATTTGAGTTCAAAACCAAGATCTACACTTTCTATGAACATAAATATAAAAGAAATCCATGGTAGTAAACTATAAACTCATAGATCTAAACATAAACATAAGCAAAGTTACATAAAAGTTAGATCTACAAAATATAACTACTTCTAGCAAGAAAATAATAATATTACAAGAGAATAATCATGGATAAGAGGAGTGTTTCATTTAGGCATCATCATCCTTAGCTTTTAAGCTTACGAAAGGTCATTTGATGCATCAAACTCTCACTATACTTTACCTACATCCACTATGGAAGCTTTGGACAAGAGTTTTATCAAAGGATATTGAAGAAATATGTATGGGAGCTCTAATAAAGAATAGGGGTAGCAAGCTTCTCTTGTAAAGACAAGAGAAAATGAAGAGAGAAAGAGAGGAAAATAGAGAGGAAAGATGCAAGGAATGGTAAAGGGTTAATGTGTGAATGAGAGAGAAAGATAAAAGGAGTTTTAAGACACTTAAATGAAGTAAAAAAAAAAAAAAAAAAAGAAATCGGCAGCCAAGACATCACTAGGGCTGGCGTGAAAGATAGAGGAGAGAGGGAGAGGACTTTGATTGGTTTTTGACTTGAAATTGTAATGTGTAATTAATGGTATGTGTAGCTTCTTGAAGAAGGATTGAAAGAGGGTTATCTTAATTAATTTTGAAGGGTTTCAAAGGACAAAAGGCAGCCAAAAGAAGGTAAAAAATAAAATAAAATAAAATAAAAATAAAAAAATAGGAAAAAGAATTCCAAACTTTTGTAGCAGAATTTTCATAATTAAAATAAGATAATTAATTTATTTATTTTAGTGAATTATCAAATAAGTTACCGGTACGATCAAAATACACGAATATGAGTAATAATTGATATTTTTATAACCCGAAAAATTCAAAAAATTATTTTATGAAAATAAATTTTTTTTCAAATATTTTTAAATTATTAAATTAATTTATTTTATTTTTAGTATCAGGTTCTAAACAAAATCTGATCCCGTAAAAACCCGAAACAAACGAAATTTTTGAAAAACAGAATTTCGTAAGATATATAAAATATTTATCTAAAAATATAAGGGTTTACAAGAATAGTAAAATTGTGTAATGAATAGTAGTGAATAGTGCAAAAGACTAGTTAATTACCGGTAGTAAAGAAATACGATTATAATCGCAAAATCAAATATTTGTAGCTATCGAAAAATTATAAAACTGATATTTTTTGAAATTCTTATGAAAATACGAGTCTAACGGTATTAATGGTATATTTTTTATATATCAAGCCCCGGGACACGCTTTTCAAAATCTGTATCTGAACGGGTTCGAAATAGATCAAAAATTTACCAGTCTAATATTTTTAAACGACCTTATATTACTACAAGCTACTCTACACACTTAAACTACACCTCGGCCTCTAAGGTTAAGAGCGAGAGATTACCGGACTTAAACAACTATATTCCACTTAGGGTTTCCAAGTGATTTTTCGGTTTAAATATTTGTCAATTTGGAAACTGAGGGTTTTATGTTTATACAACATATTTAATTTGAGAAATTTATTTTAAATTTTATTTTTGTAAGTATTTAATATCTCTTAACGTTTTTGGAATTCTTGAATTGATTATTTCCCAAGGTATTTCGTTATTTACTTTTTAATAATTTGTTTTTGAGTTTTATATTACCCGATTTTACAAGTCAAAGTTAAATATAGAATTTGTCATACGTAGTGGTTTTGGATTTGAAGACTGTTGAGTTCTTATTTTATTTTTAAGGATTTTCATTTTCTCAAGATTAAGAAATTCCTGAATTCGTTCGTGATTTAGGACTAGTCGAAGTTTGGTTTTAATTTGGAGTCATTTTTAGAGTTTATTTTCGACGTTTATTTTGGAATTATTTACTGAAATTTTCCAGGGCTTACACTAACCCTATATGTCTAATGGAAATGTCTTTTATCATTAGATGCATACAAAATTGCATTAAAGTTCATGATTCCCTAAAAAAATTCAATCCTTATGCAAAAAGTTCACGCAATCTATGTCTAGAGTCACATTCAAATCTCTCTATTCATGCTAAATCTATCTTATCAGTCAATCCGTTGATTAAATCAACAAGAATCTAATACTGCGTATATATTAAATCAAGAAAAAATATAAACACATGGATAGATTCAATTGAACATAAGCTTCCATTAACAAAAGCATTTAATCTCTACATTAGGGTTAAGGTTTCTCAAGATCTAAGGTAAAAAGATCTATTTTTCCATAGAATAAGAAATACAATGATATAGTAAGGAAAAATAGTAAATAGTCAAGATTAGAACCCTCAAATATGAAGTCTTGTGATCTCCAATAAGCTCTTACATTTCTCTACTCTAAAACATTTATTTTTCTCTCTAAGGTTTTTAGAAATCAAGAAGGTTATCCTAACCAACGAATAAAGGTGGCTATTTATAGATAAGGGTGAAAACAGTTTTGCACAACCATCTTGCGCAACCTGTACACAAAGCTTGTGTAAGATGTAAACTGGTGAAATCCGTAAAATTCAATGCTGCACTACCCTCGATCATAGCCTGTGTAGCTTGGTCATGCACTTTCAAATCTGCTTTTGATCGCTTTCCAGCTCCTACATGGACATTCTGCATAGCTTGTGTAGCCACCTTATGCACTTAGAAATTGTTTGCTGGATGTTTTTCACATTCTAAACTAGCATTATGCATATCTTGTGTAGAAATCTCATACATGTTGTAAATCTTCACTTTTTCTATTTCTTCATTAAAATCTCTCTTAACTCATATAAAAATCTTCATAATGCTCAATATCTTCCTTTATTCCTAAAATTAATATTTTAACCCAATAAGTATCATTTTCTTTAATAATTCATATAAAATCTATATAATATTATAAAAAACAATGTGAATAATAAGGGTTTTTCGACACTTATCCCTAGCTTACCAAACAAGAACAAGACACTTTCCTATTATTCAAAACATCAACTTTCCTATCTTGGGTGAAGAAAGCTTCCTATTTTGAAGCTTAAAGAGCATCTATATAATGACAAGACTTCAAGGCAGCAAGAGAAGAAAAGTATCATGAGTTCACCATTATACCATCTAGGTGCAAGTCAAATTTATGCTTGAATTTTAAACTGTAGTAGGGGGGTTATGCTTCATTACATATCTTGTGGGGTTGATTTTACACCTCCTATGGAGAAGTAGATTTCTAGTTTAGATTTTGATAAACCCTAGGTTAATCATGTGATTTGTTCTTCATTGATTTTGATATATTGCTTGATTTCATGAATTCAATTGTGTTGTTCTTTATTGTTTATCTTGAATTGTTAGCACAATATTAATTCTTGATTAAATGTTCATGCAAATTAATTGAAAAATTGTTTGTATAACTAGATCTACACAATTAGAAGGAGTTTCATACAATCCTAGAAATAGGATGACTTAAATCTTTGGGGTAAACCTAATATGGGTGTTACAGATCAATAATGCTATGTTAAGGGTTTTAGCTAGAAAGAAATTTTAGTTAATCAACCGATGATCATAATTCAATAAACTTAAAGAGATATTGAATTATAGTAAGAATATCTACGATTCTAGAGTATCAACAATAATTTTAGAATTATTCTTAGCATAATCACATATCATTTAGTGGGGATTCGAAATCTAAACATTCTTATAATTTGGTAATCTTTTACTTGACTTGTGCTAAATCTATAATTAATAGTAATATCATATAATATTCAACTCACTTGATTTTTTAGGTTAAATAATGGGAGAAAGATAAGTATTAGTACTCACCGATCCTTGCAGAGATAATACTTTGACTTAATCCCTATGTTGTAATATTGACAAGTCCACTTACCTTTAGCAGTTGTAGTTTGGAATTGTGTTTGAGATTTTAACTTGTTATTAATTACCTATAATTCGTACCAATAGTCAATAGTGATTGGCATTGCTCCATGAAGCTAATGGACACCTAAAACTACCTCAATACCTTAAACAAGTAAAAGATATAGCTTGAGAATGAATTCATTGCCATAAATGAGTAAATAAACAACTTTATAAACATGTTCACAATATAATGTACAACCATTGCCAATCATGATAAAAAAAGTAAAGGATGGTGAAACAATCAATCCCAGATGTTTTGTTACCCTACTTTGAATGAAATTACGTGTAATACCGATATCAATAAAAAAACGTAAGAGAATGACCCCCAATTTGTCCTTTAAAGCATAATGTACGAAGCACCAAATCTAACTAATGCATGAAAGCTCATAGAGGATAAAAATAAGAATTTACATATGCACTAGTGATTCTTATTGTAATTTTCATCACAATTGAAACACAATCTTTTTTCCCTTCCGGCTAGCATTTTAGTAGGTATTAGTTGTTTTTATGGGCAATGATGGTTTTTAAGTTTGTGCGGAAGCAACATTAGTGGAAGAGGAAGGTGAGAAAATAGGTATATTTTGCGGTTTATGAAATTGTAAATAAGAAGTTTTGGAAGAATAAAAAAATATAGAAGAAACATATGATTTTGGAAAGTGAAGTATTAAAAGATTTGTTTTTATACATTTTAGAATCTAAATTGCATGATAAAGTGATTGTGATATACAGCTTTGAACTTCTTTACAAATGCAAGTTTTCAAGATGGAATTGAAACAACTTAGTAGAAACTGTCAAATACACCAATAATTCGTTTAAGAAGTGCTTCAAATCTAGATTGATATTCTTTTTATTGACCTTGTCTGCAGCAATTTAGCTAATGCCCCATATACATCATCACACTTAGAGGGTCCATAATGTTGTGGTAATGTAGTCTCAAAATTGGACCAAGAATTAAGTTTTTTGTTGTGATACATCCATTGATGCCATTTGTGTGCCTTTGCTTTCATAGAGAAAAAGGTTATGCTAATACGATTCTCATTCAAAACTTAATGAAGATCAAAGGACCAATATGCTTTCAAAAGCTAACTTAGAACATTATTACCATCAAATTTTAGAACTTCCAAATTGATTCCTTTCAATAATGTATCAGCATTTTCATGATTTAAAGTTATGGATGGTGAATTATGGGGTAGCTTCAAAGTCGATAAAGTAGAGCCATGAGTATGGTTAGCAGAAATATTTAGCACTTGCATTTGCTACATCATTCGCTGATCTTTTGTTTAACTCGAAAAAGAGCTTGTTATAGTTGTAAAGCATATTTCTCAAATTTGTCCCCCATTGTGATAACTCAAGTTTCAGGTGTGATGATGAGAGCATCAACTATTAGTTGGCTTACACAATTGGCCTAACCCCACTAAGTAAGTTCAACCTCTTCTATTGTCATGCCCCTAATATAAAAGGCAATCATAATCACTTCTGTGACCTTTTGTCCCAATTCATTCAAGTAAAAACCTAAACCTAACATTCCTTCTTTCTTAATTAACTAACTGTGTTTATTTTATAGATTATTATGATTAATAAGTGATGGTAATGGAGTTTGTGATGTTTGTGTTTCTAAGGATGGAAATAGTTGATTATTTCAACTGGACACAACTCTAAGAGGCACTAAACTATATTTCTAGGGTTGTAAGCTCCCATTTCTCTTCTTCCTTATATTTATATTGCTTCAATGATGAATCTTTTCTAGGGAGGTTAAGTACATTTTTCATCCATTTGTTATTACAAACTAATTGTCTTTGATCTATAATATGAAATTTGCAAATTTTTGTTGTGGATTGTGATGTAATTAAATTTCCTAGCTAACACTCTTTTGTGTCTCTTTTCCATAGTTATACCAAAGACCTAACCCTTCTTTCTGTAAGCATTATAGAATCCAATCCCTTCTACGGAGTATCTACATTAGCATCGAGTCACAGCATTACTAAGATGCTTTATTTGTATGAAACTAGAAATGGTAGAACTCGTAAATAGACAAGGTGGTATAGTTTGGTAGGATTAAGCTATAGGTTAATAATCTATGGTAGGTTGTTTTATCAAGTGGTTTATAGAATCTACTCAAGTAAGGATTGGATAACCCATTTTCATAAGAAAAGTGGAGAGAGAGGTAGTGTACTGGCATTGAAGTTATGCAAGTAAAGTGTAGCATGAAGTTTGGTAAGGTTAGGAATTTTCCTTAGGTTATGATTAAAAAGTTTAGTGTTGCATGAGTCAATTCCGCCGGTAGAGATTAGCTTCCTACAAACATAAAAAAGCAATTATAGATACATTGGGGGATGCCCAGCATGACCACTCTAATACCTAAGTTAGTCCATGGGTCTTTCTTATAAGCTTTGCCGAAGGATATTCACTTAAAATAAAGAATTGGTCCCCCCTTCCCCCATGAGGGATGGATTATTTATAGTTCATGACTATACCAGAATAGGGTCCACCAGATCTTTTTTGTTAAGGTGAATCTCTACTTGGTAGTTGACCTAGCACTCGAGGTGATGGAGGCACCCAAGTTAGAAGAGCTGTGGCTACATGGAATCTAGCCAAGCTGATGCTAGCCCCTCTCCTCCCCTCTTAAAAGGTAGGATGCCGGTATTTTGTGGCTACTAGGCTTGAGCGAGTTCATGGAGATAGTTCGTTAGCGAACTCAATCTTATGGAGGTAATTAGTAGTCATGCTCGAGGAATTGTCATCAGGAATGAAGTCATGGAGAGGTTGCTCTTGATTTCGTTCATTGGTGATGTAGGTAACACCTCGGGTTCCCTCCCTCTCTAAGTTGGAACTCAAGGTACCATCGAGCATGATCCCTCTTCGGCTAATGAGGCAAGTGATTTCCTCGGCTTTAAGGCCCATATAAGATGGTGGTTAACCGAGTAGGCTACGACCTATATTTCATTGTCAACGCTTGTCTCCTCTATTTTCGTTGCACGAGGACAACGGGAGTAAGTGATCTAGCTTCAGCTCGTAAGGAGGACTTAAGTGGTGATGCTCTTTCATTTGATCTACATCCTTAGAGAGCTGGCATTGTCATAACCTTCGACCTTGCAAAGCTTGTGGGAGGAAGCCTTGTAGGCTTTTTTGAAACATGTAATACGAGTTATAATAGTTGTGATGATTGCTCCTAACATTTGGCAGTGTTTGTAGGCCCGTGACGTGCAGGCTACACATTCCCATGTTCTAGGTAGCAAGTGTTCTTTGCATCTCCCCTCCCCTCAACTCCTTATATATTGATGCACCCTAGTGATAGTTCTTCATAGAAATTCTCTCTTTAGTCTCTAAAGCAAAATCTTTTCTAGCTTTCTTTCATTGCATCATTCATCAATTTAGGATGATGTTGAGCTCAGGTAAATCCGACACTCAATTTTTTCTTATGACTCAAAAGGTAGAGTGTAGCGAGTCACAGACGAGGTGAGGAGAGGTGAGGGAGGAACGGGCACTAGTTCGAGGAGCTTAAGCTCTGATAGGGAGGGCAAATCATCGAGTGGAGGCTCGGCCTTCATGAATGGCCACGAAGAAAGGGATGGTGAGTTTACCGTGATACTAGCGGAGAGGCAAGCCATTCTGAACTCGATGTCGTATATCGAGTTGGCTGATAAGGTCTATCAGGTCCTAATGGACAAGTATCCTTCAAATAGCCTGGGAAGAAAGTTATTGGGCCCTTGTATAATTAGGTAATAAATGGCTCTGGTCCTAATGGTGTCAATAGCAAAATTGCGAAAGAGGCCCTCTAGGTGATTTAACAAGAGGTGATGCAAGGGGCCCTCGAAGAGTAGGAGATTATGGCCCTTTCTCCTTTTGATCGGGTTTACCTCCTTAGTAGATGGAGGTTTTCCCTCTACAAGAAGGCATTCAAGTTCAGTTTGATGGTACCCTTCTCTACATTCCAGAAGGAGTTCTTTAGTTACCACAAGGTATGTCTTGCTTAGCCGTTGCCCAATGCCTAGCGCATCCTAGTAGCCTTCAAGGTTATCTATTTAGGCATCTATGTATGACCTACTCCTACTCTGTTTCAGAGGTACTACTCACACAAGAGATCTAAATTTGGGTGGTGGTATCTCATCAAGTAGGTGAAGAGCTCGTATGAGCTTTTCAATGGGCTCACCACCTTGAATGGGCGAGTGCTTAGTGTTGGTTTGAGCTATATATGGTTATAAAAACCCATTTTAAAAGAACAACACAAAGTAAAAGCTTTGAAAATTTATAAAGCTAATTGGTTTTATCCAACTTTGGTTAGTAACTACTAATAATAAGGCAAGCGCACTCACCAAAATAGTATAGAAAGAATTAGGTTGAATCCCAAGGGATTGGTGGCATCTATCATACTCACATTTCATCCATTATTTAGCTAAAAAAAAAAACAAAAGAAAAAGAAGTTTAGCAAATCATAATGAAAACAGAAGTTATGCTAATGTTAATAATATTCACAAATGTTCTTTAAGCAAAATTAGGGGTCGGTTTGCAACATTGTAAGACAATAGCTCAGGATTTACTTCACCAACTTCTTATCATGTGATTTCTTAAAACAAAACTCAGATGGAGAATTGTTTGCTGAAGTAGTTACACCGCCGGATTCACTGAGGTAAACTAAAGCCTCTCTTAAGATTAGTAGTTCTAGATCTAAACCAGATTGTTGGAATCTTTTCTCATGCTATCATTAACCTATATCCACATAAAGTTTAAGAATCCTTTGTTTTTAAAACCAACTCGATGAATTTGAAAACAAGCGATAGAAAGTCTTCGCTCGCTCTTTCTCTCGATATTTAGGATCAACTCTATTAGTAGCCATAAATCTATTCAGAAGAATGACCTCTCAGCTTATTCAGTTGAAATCAAACATAAATCCAACTCATGCACCACGTAACTAGACCCATGAAATTAAATCAAGTTACTAATTATAAATACCTAGTCAATATTGAATTGAAAACGCATTTAAAATCACATGAATTAGGATTTGGATTCACAAACCCTAAGCTGTAAGAGATTATTTCTCCATGGATTTAGAAATTACGAACATGATCTGAAGAAATAGTATGAAATTTATTGAAGAATATTACGATTCAGCATAGAGTCTTGCAAAAATTACAAACAATGGGTTAAAATGATTTTACCAAGAAAACTTTGAGATTTTCTAAAGCAAGAAGAAACAGAAATTCTTTCGCTCTAGAAATTCTCTCACTATACCACGTTAGTACTATTCTATTGTATGCACACTGTACATCATATTATCACGTGCCTCTGCACATTTATTTATAGGCTCAAGGAATGAAAATCATGAAGATTTTATTAATGACGTGGCAAATTCTTTATAACAGAATGCAAATTCTTTATCCACACATGCATCTTAATGCCAACCTATAAAAATATTTGATGCGTGTTAAGTCGAACATGTGAATATTATATGAAAAGCTTAGGCTCGACTTCTTTAATAAATTATGCTAAAATGCATCGTTTCTATCCATTGTTCCATCGAGGGCTAACTTTGAAACTGTTAAGGGCTTGATGCTTGATGATTCGAGGTGAGACACAAGTCAGGTAAAGGTCTCATCTTCATTGATCAACTATCATGGGTCAGATTTGGGGCTTAACATTGAGGTGTGACAGAACCTTTCTTCAAGTTTAGGCTCGATCTTCTCAAAACAAGTATCGAAGGTTACGTCGAGGGCAAAATTTAGGGAGCGACAGACCAATTTTTGCTTGTTTTGCTTTACATTTTGGCTTCGATCAGTATTATTCAAGGTGCGACAGTTCTATTCTTCACTTTTGTTGCTATTTTTGCTCTAAATCTAATTAAAAACACTTTGATTCTTCTTCTTTTGATTTAAAGAGCTAAAAAACAACAATTGAATGTTAAAAGCACCAGAATCATAGGAATTTAATTAAAAACTCATCAAAGTAAGCCTGAATTCCTATAAATAGAATAAAGGAAAATTAACTTATCAGCGAGACTAGAAGGAAAAGTTATGGGTGGTTAGCATGAAGGAGGGTGCTTAATACGAGATTAACTTTAGGGTGGATTGGTGGGAACCTATCCGAGCTGGTAAGCAGAGAAAGTTGAGGTCGTATGATGCCAAGGGACCGAGGCCTATATATGAGTTCATAGAGGAGCGAGGTGGGAGGTCTTTCAATGTTAAACTTGTGGTGAAGAACTTTTTGGAGGGGTTAGCATTCAATAAAGGTGAAGGGGTCGTGGTTCCTTAAGGTATGGATCGATTTTTCTAGCTATAGCCTCTCCTCCTCCTCCCCTCCTCTCAATTGTCTATCAAGTCGAGCTTTGATAGGAGAAGCGCTTTTATTGGCTAATAGCTGTTTCATTTTCTATAGAACGGGTGAGCTTGGCTTGGTGGGTTTATCTGTCTTATGTTGATGCTGTTGTTACTTGTTATTCTTTTGCAGATGGATGTGTAGATGAAGATGATGAACATCAACAAGCTTCTTTCTAGACCGTTGACTAAGAAGAGGAAGAAGACTTTGGTAAAGAGAAAGGCACCTTCGAGAAGACGAGCTATTGGTGGTGAGGATTAGGATTATCTTGTTCCCATTACAGAGGAGGTTTGGATCATGTCTTCACTGAGTCCTCACGGGTGTGATCGGTACAATAAGGAGGCTTCTATTGCTGATCCTATTGTGCAGATCATGCATACTCTACCGTGCCTACATTTTCCTGATGTGTGAAGTGTGCCTCAACTTTCTCTGCTTGTTGTTTCTATAACTAATCAAGCATCTCCAAGGGTTAAAGCTGCTGGGAGTAGTAGCAATTTCTGCCCAATTAGGTCAGATGCTGCTGAAGATCGATCGGTAGCCACCATTGCTAGAGGCCCTGTTGAGGTCGTGGGAGAGCTGGCACTTGAGTGAATTAGCTCAGCTATTGCCTAGGGAATGCTTGAGGACATTGCTTTTGTTGAGGACAAGAGTAGGGTGAGGACTTTATTGAGTGAGCTAAAATCTAAGGATCAAGCTCTAGACATCTTAGCCCACAAATTATATAAGGTAATTCTCTTCCTCATTTCTTCCTTTGTCTTTTTGTTTTCATTCATCATAGGCTATGGTGGCTTTTTCTAAGGTCACGAGGTAGTGAAGTTGAAGTGGGTATGGTAAGTTGATTAATTTTGCCCTCCTAATGGCTTCGTTATTCAGTCTTTTAAGTGCATTGGCATTCTTGACTTGAGTTGTTCTTAGGAGGGTAATGAGAAGCTGGAGAGGTCAAAGGCTCATATTGTCGAGCTAGAGAATGAGGTTTATAAGGAAAGGAAACAGAGTGTTAGGTTATAGAGTGATGCCACTGAGTTGATGATAGAGAAGGAGAGATTAGCTCATGAGGTAGAGTCGGTAGCCTTACGTGCTCAACAATAAGTCACTGAAACTATGACGAGACAAGCTTTCTTAAGGTAGACTATTGATGACTACGAGAAGAAGTGGAGAGATATGAGACAAGAAAAAGATGCATTATCTTCATTGTTCAAAGAGATCATTGTGAGCTTCAATAGGCTAAAGAGGGAAAATGAGGTGCTGGTTTCGGAGTGGAGTGCTCTTAAGGTAGGTTGTTTCTTCTCTATCCTTTGTCTGCTTGTCTCTTTTTTCTTCTATTTTCTGTCTTATTTTTCTTTTTATTTTTATTGTTATTTTTTTTTTTTTAGATGCAGGTCATCGAGTTGGAGTAGGAGTTGGAGAGAGGGCAGGTCGTTCCTGAGGCGACTAAGAAGAGTATGCCAGCAGAACTTTATAAGAACCAAGAGAGGAAGGAGCTTTGTTAGGCTATTGCTAGGGACGATGCTAAGGTCGTTCATAATGAGGTGCTTGAGTAATATCTTAAACTTGATCTTAGCTTCTTAGCTATCCATTTAAGGGAGGCTGCCACTGAGGTTAATGAAGAAAATGAGGATGAGAAGGAAGAAGTTGGGGAGGAGACGAACATGGCTGAGGTTGGAGAAGGTGACGAGGTGGTAGATGCTACTATTGAACGAGGTGTTATCCCAAAGGCAGCCCAAGGGGTTGATCAACAATCTTTCAAAGTCTTAGATCTCAAGGCCATGCTGGCATCGCAGCCTCCTATGGAAGGTCGAGCCAAGGTCGCTTGTGGTACTTCTACTAAAGGCTAGATGGAGATCGCTAGTGGTGCTCTTGTTGTTCTTCGACCTATGACGAGTGAAGAGATCTTTGCTGATTGCTAGGCCGACTAAGCTTCTTGCCTTTGTCTATTTATGTAATTGAGATGAGTTGTTAGCTCGTCCATATTAGTTATTTGCGCTTTAATGGCTCTAAATGTAAAAATTTTCCTTAATGAATTTTCTTGTTGTTATTCCTTGAGTATTTTGATTTCTCTTTATTCATTTATTTTAACACATGAGCTAAGTCTTCTCCTGGTGGTCCTTCTTTCTGGGCATAGTTTATTGCTTTGTAGTCAAAAATTCCAGTAAGTGTTTGTAGCTTTGCTATGTTTTTTAGAGATCGATTCGAAGCTAGATAGACTCAATTTGTTGTGCATAGGTCGATTTTTCTTTAAACTAGCTTTGAATTTAGTGCATTGTGCTTGTGTAAGGAGATTCATACTAGTTGATCTGGTACTTAGGCTGTGGCAAATTAGTTGTAGGTGATGACGTTGCTCAATAGGTAGGCCTACGCGTGGCCTAGCTATTTTCTTTTCCGCAGCTTTGTGTATTTTTTAGGTCTAATAGGATGGTCAGGGTGGGTTGTACTCAAGAATCTTAAGATTTGGTGGCATTAAATGCCACCAGGGTACACCATTCTTTTACCCATAAATAGTGCCTTAAGCTCAAATGGTGTTCATCAAACCTTCAAATCAAATTGATTCTTAAACCTAAGCTAAACTCTTTTTTTTAACCATATTTTCGAGCTTTAGAGAGTTTCTTGATTAAAATGTTGTTGCTTTGGAGTGATGCCTTTCTTGACCTATTATAGTTGGATAAGTCGAGCCATTGGAGGTTGTGGGCTATGGTTTGTTACTATACTGTCTCTGTTTAGCAAAGTCGGTCACTCTACAGTCCTTATTTACATGGTTTCGAGAAGTGGTTGAGGTGATTGCCTAGAGGTCATGCTACTTCCTTATGCTAGCTTCCAACTTGATCTGACCACTTCTCTACTTCTACACCGGGCTTGGATTGTGTTTCTCTTCTGTTGCCCTGAGGTCAAGATTACTAGGTCGTGGTGATTACAATGCAGACTTAGGGTTGTTCTTTGAACCGAACTGATTCTTTTTTATTTTAGTTTAATTTGCAGTTTGATTCAAGAAGGGTCTAAATAGTTATAGTTTGATTCGAGGGGTTGAATCAAACCAAACTGTTTGAACCTGAATCAAACCGCTTCACATTAAAAAAATTAAAAAAGATTCATCTTATTTATTTATAACTCTCAAATATTAGATATTAGGGTCACATGTGACATTTCACTTTAATATCATATAACTATGTAGTATGTTAGAATAGACTTGAAATAGAATCACAATTCTAGATTCTAATAACTTCTTGTGTTTAGATACATCTTTGAAAGGGAATTAAGCAAGATTTTAATTTGAAGATTTAATAGGAGAAATTATGATTCTATTTCAATTTATGAAATGTAAATTATATTTTTAACAACATTAATTTTTTTATAAATATAAGTGTTGTGTTTACATATATTTTGTATTATATATTTTACATAATACACCATTAAATGTATTATATATTAATAATATTAAATAAGCAATCTTTTACTCATCTCAAAAGTTTCTTAGTATGTTTTCCTATTTTATTAATTTTAAATTCTTCATAAAACTAGTGGACATGCATCAAATTAAAATAAAGTAGTATAATTGAGTTTAAAACATGGATAATTATTTAATTGGTATAACGAAAATTTAAATATATTATAAGGGAAGAATATTATAAATAAACATAGAATTAATGCAAAAGAAAGATTTTCTTTAGTTAGTGTTATAGATTTATTAAAAATATATGTTTAAATTTACATTGAAAAATTATTAAAAAATGGGATAATATGTATATATAAAATTATTAAATACATGATCTTATATAATGATAAGTAACTTTAATTCTTGAACAAGATTCCTCAATCTAAACATCTTTTTCTTTTCTTGGGAACCCAAATGACTATTTATAGTATTTATTAGAACTAAATACTTTTAAAAGTGTTTCTAACCGAATCGATCCATACCGAATAGCATTTGAAGAGATTCGATTCAAAGCTCTGAACTGTTAAAAATGGTTTAGTTCATTAATGGTTTAAATCAAACTGTTTCAAAATATGGTTTGGTTTGACCCCTGAACCGATGAACACCTAATGTGCAGTGAATAGGGGTTGTTACGACTTGTCCTCCTTCTATTGCTTGGTCTTTTGATGGATTATTCAGGGTTCGGTTATCGTGGAGGGAGGAATTGACCTTCTCTCATACTCTAAGTTCCTTTCCTTAAGTCATTTTCATGGCAAGTGAGATGGAAAAAAGGCTAGGTGCTTGGAGTGGTTGTAGCTGATGGCAGCTAAGCTTGGATAATTCTTATTGGGGGTCATTCATTAGCTGCTTCTTGAGCTGGGATTCCTAGGTGAACAGTGCATTGACATCTCGCCTCTTTTTGGTTGTGGTGTAATCTAGATACCTTGTTACCCTTAGTCAACTTTTAATGTCTTTTTGGCTTTATTGTTGACCTTGGTTATTAGTGTGAAGTTGGCACTCTCTCATACTCCGAGTTCTTTTCCTTTAGTCATTTTCATGACAAGTGTGAGAAGCTGGAGGTTTGGTAGATTTATACTTGAGAGGTCAGGATTGTGGCAGCCTTGTAAGGCTTAATTGTAAGCTTATGGACTTTGTCAAGGTCATATGTGGGCCAAATCTACATTTTTAAGTTGAAGCAGACCAAATGGTGTACCGAAGCATCAACCTTCTGAGGTCGTGGAAGGAACTGAATACCTCTATCTTGGAGATCAACTCTCTTTTTAGAGTTTCCCATTCAAAGCTTGTATACCTTTGTAGATTTTAACTCTTGCAAAGAGTTCAACTTATAAGCTTTTGGCCGAGATGCCAATTAAAACTAAACTGGTTGAGACATCAGTCAAAACTACTATGATTGTCCACTTTGAATTAATGGAATTCGTATTTTCTATTCACCTCGAGTTCATTTTTTTTTTCTTTTGAGTATTTCAAGCTCATTCTTATTCATACAGGTCGTATGTAATGTGTCATGTACGAGCTCTTGGGGGAATTATCTGAGCTTTCAAGGAGAGATATCTCTATAAGAGAGTTACCCGAGCTCTGGAAGGGAGATACCTTTAAAGGGAGTTACTTGAGCTCTAGAGGGCAGTTACCCTTAAGAGGGAGTTACGCGAGCTCTAGAGGGCAGTTACCCTTAAGAGGGAGTTACGCGAGCTCTCGAGGGGAGTTACTCATAAGAGGGTATTGTACGAGCTCTTGAGGAGACTTACCTATGAGAGGGAGTTACATGAGCAATCGAGGGGAGCTACTTTTATGAGAGAGTTAACTGAGCTCACGAGGGAGTTTCCTTTAAGAGGGAGTTACCTGAGCTTTAGAATGGAGTTACCCAAGCTCTTGAGCGGAGTTATTCGAGCTCTTGAGGGGAGTTACCCTTAAGAGGAAGCTACCCAAGCTCATTCAGCATAAGATGGTGGAGTTCTTTTAGTTCGAAGTAGGAGTAGGAGTAGAAGAAATTGCATTTTCATTTAACTGTTATTTCATTTATGACTTCTTTCAAGCATTTACAAGATCATGTTTTGATCTATACATTTATGCAGTGAGGGTGGATAATTTATACTTAAAGAACTTTCTCAGGTTGTTCACATTCTAGGAATAGGGAATGAGTTCGTCTTCTAGTGTTTCGAGCTTATATGCTCCATTCCCCAAGGCTTCTTTCACACTGACGGGGTCTTCTCAGTTTAGGGCAAGCTTGACATGAGCTTCTTCAACTCTCGTTGCTTTAAATTTTCTATAGATGAGGCCACAAGGGAGGAAAACCTTGTGCTTTACTTTTTTGTCTTAGTACCAGATAACCCTTTGTTGATAAGCTGCTACCTTTTTACTCACTATATCTTTGGTCTCTTCTATTGTGTCTAGCTCGGCCTTAAGGCCAACTTCGTTGACTAGTTTGCCATACAATTGGACCCATATGTTTAGGAGTTTGTTTACTCACTTGTCGTTCAAGTGATCTACTTTGGCTTTTAGGCTTTGCATTATTGTTTTGTTGATTGCTTTAACCTGACCATTTGCACTGGGGTGGGCCATCAAGGCGTAATGCGCAGTGATCTTATACTTAGCACAAAAATCTTAGATTTTCTTTAAATTGAATTGTTTTCCATTATCCATCACGATGGAGTGTGGGACTCCAAACCTAACTTAGATATTGTTGTAGAGAAAGTACTGGACATTCTTATTAATAGCCCTTGCTATAGCATCAACTTCTACCCATTTTGTAAAATAATCACACCCAACTATTATGAACGTTCTTTGTCTAGTTGAAGGAGGGAAAGGACCAAGGATATCTAGTCCTTACATGGCGAAAAGCCATGAGCTAGTGAAGTAGTGCAGATTCGTGCTCGGGGCGTAGTCGATGGGGGTAACCTTTTGACAATGCTTGTATGAACTCATCGGCGTCGGCTCTCATGGTAAGCTACAAGTAGCAAGCTCACACGACTTAGGTGTGCAGCTATTTTTGCTCCACCAGCTCGTCGATCCAGTGTTGGTATTAGAAGATCAAAACATGCCCTTGGATGAGAAAATGTGCGACCTTGAAAAGGACCGTGATATAAACTGTGGAATCTTGAGTCGGTGCAAACCTTGCAAGCACAAACTTAAAGCACACATGCACAAATTTCTTTAACCTTTAAAGAAAAAAGATTTTCTTGTTTAGATTGGAAATGATCTATTAGTCTCAAACAAATAATGTAAGTTTAGTATATGATTTACATAACTTTTGTTCTCGTCAAAATCATATGTAAAGATAATTAGTTTAATAGGCCTGATTGTAATCCTACTTAGGCTGAGGTCAAGGGTCCTCTTATGATGGTATTGATCTTGCCGTAGCATTCTCAAGTAGGCCATGGCCGATCAAGGTTGTCCTCAAGTGGCGTGTTAATGGTTTTTCTCTTTCTTGTTGGTTCTTCTCTTTTTATAGGGTGGCTCAGGTTTCGAACAGTCATGGTTGATGTACTGCTTCAGCCAGCCACGTTGTATAGCATCTTTAATGGCACTTTTGAATTGCTAATAGTTTTTTTATATCATGCTCGTGATCGCGGTGATACTTGCAATACTTTGTTTTACTCTTTTTGCTTCGATTGGGTCTCATGAAAAGAGGCGCAGCCAGGAGGCATTGGTTTCTTACTTCAAGGAATACGTCATGCACAAGTAGTTTTAGGGGGGTGAACTCGTCATACATCGGGAAGAGTTTTCTCTTGTCACTGTCCTTTTTTCTATATGGACATCATTTTTAATTATTGAAGTTGTGGCAATCTCTCGGGCGCCCTTTGTCTCCAGGTTAATTTGGCTCAGCTCGAACGGGCTTGACTTTGGCCTTAGACTCCTTCCTAGCTTTTTTGGTGTCTTCTTGTCGAATGTATTTCGATGCCTTTTCTCTTATCTACTTCAGTGTGGTAAGTTGGGAGTTTGAAATGGAGTTGAAGAAGGGACTGTTCGTAATGACTCCTTGTTTGATGGCTTTAAGGGCTATGCCCTGATTCAAATTTAGGATCTCTAAGTATGCTTGGTTGAACCTTGCTAGGTAATCCCTTAGTGGTTCACCCTATCTTTGTTGGACGGTGTAAAGGTATGAGACATTCTTTTCTAGCGGTTTACTAGCCATGAAATGGGCTAGGAAAATGTTGTTGAGCTAGTCAAATGAGCTGATCATGCTTGGTTTGAGCTTGTTAAACCATATTCGAGCTACATGCTTGGTTAAACCTTACTAGGTAATCCCTTAGTGGTTTGCCTTGTCTTTGTTGAATGATATAGAGTTCTCTTCTGGTGGTTTACTAGCCATGAAATGGGCTACGAAAAGGTTGCTGAGCTAGTCAAATGAGCTGATCGTGTGTTGGTTTGAGCTTGTTAAACCATATTCCAGCTGCACCTAAGAAGGTAGTAAGGAAGGTCTTGCACCAAATGGCGTCTGAAAAGTTGTGTATTGCCATGGTAGATAGGAATTGGGCAATATGATCTTTTAGGTTGCCCGTTCCATCATAGACTCTAAGTCTAGGAGTCAAGCTCCATTAGAAACCACTTCTGATTGAATATAGGATACAAAGGGTGTTTTCTCGATATTGTCTTAGTGGAATATCCATTCCCAAAGCTTTCCTTGACAGTTGATAGCCTTTTTCATCATGTTTTTTATCTCCTCCAAGGCACATTCCTTTTCTAAACTTAGATGGGCCTCCATGGTGAGGTACATAGGTTCTTGGTCCTCACGAGCTTAGGTTAAGCTAAGACTTACACAATCTAATATCGAACACTCTCCATCCTTCATATAGTGATCTGAGGGTATCCAAGTTAAGAGTTTAGATGTCTTCTACTTCTACGAAGTGCGAGAGGCAGCTTTTACTAAGCTCCTCAAATTGGTGGGTCGCCGATACACATTCGGAATTGGCCTTGAGTTATTAGTTCAAGCTCTTGTGGAGGTGCTAGCCCATAGTGGGGTTGCGATATGCCTCATCTCGTTTTGAGGGCGATTAAGCTATGGAGTCTCTTCGTTGTGCATTAGAAGCTTGCTCCTCCAGATTCGGGTTCTTTAGCCTCTTGAGCTCTGTGATCTTAGCTTGTGGGATGGCATTATAATGCTTATTCTCAACATTCTTATACATAAATTGTCTGCATAGTTTCTCAAGCTCTAGGACACATCCCAGATCCAGAAAGCTGGCATTGCCTGTAACAGGCAGTTTTGGTTCTCACAGCTCAAGAGCTTTGTCGATTGCCCGAGCAGCCGTTAGTTGTGTGGAAATTGGGTTAAGTTGATTTTACTTCGTTGAGGTCTTGGCATGGTCAATACTAGAAGTTGCTTTTTTACTTGTTATAGGTTTCTATTTTACTAAGAAAGTTAGGGTTTATGAGAGTGTTAAGTAAAGAAGATGATTTGAAGGAGACATAAGAGGAAATATGTTCCCATAAATGGTGCCACATGTTGCATAAGCTAATTCTACCGATAAAGATTAACTCCCTACAAACATAGAAAAGTAATTAGAGTTATATCAAAGGGTTGCTCAATGCAGCTACTCCGATGCCTAAGTTAGTCCTTAGGTTTTTCTTCCAAGCTCTATTGAAGGATATCCACATGAGATAAAGAATTCTTCCCCCTTTTCCCTAGAAGGAAGGGTCGTTTATAATTCATGGTGATACCAGAATGGGGTCTACTAGAGCTTTTTTGTTAAGGTAAATCTCCACTTGGTAACTAACTTAGCATGTGAGGTGATGGGGCACTTGAGTTGGAAGAGCTGTGGCTACATGGAGCGTGGCCAAGCTAATGTTGTTTTCGTCTGGTCCCGCGGTAGGACATTGGTATTTTGTGGCTACTGAGCCTGGGTGAGTTCATGGAGATAGCTTGTTAGAGATCTTGGTCTTGTGGAGGTAGCTAGTTGTTGTGCTCGAGGAATTGTCATCAGTAGGGGCAGACTTAGGCGGGGGCTGGAAGGGGCCCTGACCCCCCTGCTTGGGAAAAAAACTTGATTATCATAATATATTTAAATAAGAAAAAATATGTGTTATGTTTATGTTTACAATAAAATAAATTTGGCCTCCTTAGTCATGTGGTTCTGCCATCGTCCTTGGTCATCAGGAATGATCTCATGGAGAGGTCACTCTTGATTTAATCTGTTCGCGATGCAGGAAACATCGTAGGTTCTCTCTCTAGGTTAGATCCCAAGGTGCCATTGAGCATGATCCCTCTTGAGTTAACAAGACAAGTGATTTCCGAGGCTTCGAGGCTGATAGATGATGATAATAGGACGAGTAGGTTGTGGCCTGTATTTAACTATCGACATTAAGGTTTAACAACATGAAGGATAGAGGTAAAGGATGCAATTTTACTATATGGAATTTTTTTTAGTAAATAATACATCAGGCTCTCGATTATAATCTTCTTCTTAATTCCTATTAACAAAACACCAACAATCAATAGAGATAAATACAAAGGCAATAAGTTTTCTTGACATAATATTTCTTAGGTTTCACTTGAATTACTTTTTACCCTATTAATTACTAAGTTAAATATTTTGTTGTCAACATTTATAATATGACTGGCTCCAGTTTAATTAAAAGCCATATTTGAATAATACCTACATAAGGAAGCTCTGCTAAATCCTATGCATCCTTTACTCATTTTCAATTTTTGATGCAAGAATGTTTTGTACCTTTATTCTTATTTTTCAAAAATAAGAAACTTTACATTTAACCAATATATTGCCATGAACTATACCTCTTGAATAAAAGTATTGATTTTAGAAATGAGCTCCCTTAAAAAGGCTTTAATTGCCACAAAAGGTTAAAGTTTAAGTAGTTGATTGCAAAATTCAAATAGTTTATTGTAAAAATAAGAAAATTTCATTTCAAATTAATATTTTTAAATATTTTGTACTTAATTGAAAAAACAAGTAAAGTTTAGGTACAAAATGTGACATTTACTTTTTATGAAATACAAATCACCTATTTGTGAAATAAATAAATGACACAGTTTACTTATATGTAAAATGGCAAAATCATAGATAAGAACTTTGTTATTTACCCTCAAAATAGTTACTTAAGACATGTGGTAGTCTATAATTAGTTAAATAAATTAGATCGATAACTCAACATGAAGTTAACAGAACTAGCATAAACGATTTTGAAAAATCTAATTAGAACTTAAAACTATGTAGATAGTTTTTTTTTTTTTTTTGGGCCAAACTAAACTATGTAGATAATTAATTAATTAAAGTTTAAGTATTAATCGTGACATTATCTCCCCATTTATGTGCTAAGAACTAATACACAATTGGCATATTTGTATTATATATTTGCCTGGATATTAATAGACAAATAAGCACACCTCATGTGTGTATCTAAAATTGAATTATATAAGAGATCAAAATATAATATATGCAATACATAAAACTATTACAATGGAACATTTGGTTGATTTTATAAGGATAAAATAACGAATACTTCTAGAATCATACATCTATTTTTCATGGGCCCTCACATCCATTTTTATTTATATTATGAAAAATTATCTTTTTTTTTATCCAGTATGAAAATTTGGGTTTAGAGACTTAAACTATATGCAGTATAATTTATTTCACCATTATATATATATATATATAATCTAATCTAACCCATCCTATTAGGCTGCATCTCTGGTCATATATATATACACGACAGTTTGAACCTTATTATCCATGCCGTTTCGACGAGTCCTTTCAGAAAGCTAATAAAGAAGTTCATAATTCATTGGTTTTGTTTCCTTCCTTGCCTATGCAATGGCGATGATGTGTCCAAGTTTACCTCATCCCACATTAGCTAAGCCACCTCGGCGGCTCGATCTGAGGATACCGATGAATAAGAGGTCTCATGATTGGAGTTTGACCATTATAACGTGCGATTTATACCTATTGCTTGCGACATTAGAGATAATTTTAACTACATCCGCTATTTTTTATTTTTAAATCATCGGGCAGAACACCAACCGGTGGAGGAATTATCACTGGAAGGCACAATACAGCATTGGTGAGTACATGCTCAGCCATTTTCAGTCGTCATCCTATGCATGTCTATCCAAAGGTGGGGTCAAGGCTTATTCTAATCTTGAATAGTGTTTCTTTCATATCCTTGGGCCAGCATATTAGCAAAAGGAAGAGGGATGGGGATGGAGAAGTTGGATCTCCAGTCGGATGCCTCTCTCTAAATTATATATATTGAGAAATTTATTTCTTCAATTATACCCCTTTTTCCATCTGCTCCTTTGTTAACATATGTCAACTGTGTGTGCCACTATAAGTTTTTTTTTTTTTTTTTTTTTATAATTAAGTGCAAATATTACATTTAATATCTAAATTTTATAATTTATATAATTATTTATCTAAAATTTAAAAATGATAATTTACTATATGCGAACATTTCGAATTCTTTTATTGTATCTAGATAAAAAAATTAATTGTAAGAAAAAAAAAGCCACCTGAATTTTATTTATTTATTTTTTACCACTAAAATTCATAGTAAATTAATATTTTTAAACTTTTGGTAATTAATTGCATAAATTGAAAAAATCCAGGTATCATATGTGATATCCATCTTATAATTAAATCTTTGTCTTAGAATAAGAAGAACATAGATTTGCTACAATTATTATTTTTTTTTTTGGTTAAAGGAAAATTTAGTATTATTTTTCAATGTTTGTGAAATGTTATTATAAATATTTATACCAAGAGACTTGCTCGACTAGAGAAGGACATTTCATAGCTCACATCTCCACATTTTATTATCAACAAGAGCGATCTTGATAAAAATTATATATAAAAAAAAAAGAATAAATAACAAACAACAACAGAGATGCCAAATCTATTTGACATAATTATGTCGTTATCCCAATACTACTTACGATTGGCAGGTCAAAAACCAAATCATAAATTTGGTTCCTCTATCATTATAATTTATTTATTTATTTTTCAAATGAAACGAGGTGTGACGGTGGATCATGCGATCGTGGGGTTTGTAAATGGAGGAGCGTGCCATACCAAATTAAATAATGTGTCCGAGTGTGTCATGCCTACGCTCGGCACGCTTTCAATTCGTATTAATATCATATCTAGTGGCCAGTGGCCAGTCCATTAGTTTTGCAAGTGGCAATTAATAGTTTAAAGTAGGACATGCCACTTTCTTTTGATCAATAAATCTAGGAGAATCTCCGAAAGATCCTGAACATTTACGTAATATTTATTATTTTTCTTTCCATGTCAGTTACTAGGGTTTTAAATCCACCATCGGCCTCTTAAACAAAATGTAAAATTTATCGTTTATATCATATGCCTTAAATAAGTCATTGATATCATAACGTGGGTCAAATAGATTAATGATAATTAATGTATGCTTTAAACAAAAAATGTAAATCTATATAGAAATAATTGTTGTTTGATAGTCCTATTCCTATCATATGGATGGTTTGACTGATTATATAACTGCAAAATTCCCATTACATTAAATTTTATAATGTTTGTATTGGAAGATAATGGGTTAGATGACTCAACAAATAGATTAAGAGACTCAAGTAATGGGTTCTTGAATGGCTCCACTGGAGGTACCATCATGATTTTGAAATAATTATAAGAGTTAATATAATAGAAACTTCAACACTTAGATATTTTTTTTGAACAATTTTTGAAATATCTTAACTATCTATACCTAATTAATTTGCATATGTATGTTGAATTGATTAGTGTATTTGTGTGTATATTGATTGGTATGTAAATTTAGTTGTAAAATTGCATGTGTTAGCATAATTTAGCTTTGGATTTGGCTTGTATTTGTTTGTGTAAATTAAAACCCATCTCTTTTGTTAACCTTTATCAATTAACCAAGCCTAACCTTTAGCAAATTAACCCAAGCCCATGGAAAAACTTCTCAAATCTTCTTAATGATTCAAAAGTAAAAGGCAGATTTTTTTTTTTAGATAATTATCAACTAAACTTTTATAAAAATATCACAAAAACACTCCCTAAAACCACTAAATCATGCTCCATTTTCAAGCATCAATTTTCCATCATTTTGATCCAAATTTATCTTTAAAAAAAATCATCAAGATCTCCTCCTAGTTTCATCTACAGTTAAAATCAATTAAGGTATAAGTATTATTTCTCCTTCCAAGCTTTTGCTTACTTGTTTCTTCCATGAATATAAAATTTGTTCAAATGGTTCCTTAGGAATTTGAAGGTTGATTAGATGAACTAGGTTGATCATTAGAGCACATAGGAGACGAGTTAAGAAGTTTGTTATGGTTGTTTCGTTGAATGGGTGAATCGTATTATATATGTGTTATATTAGTATTGAAAATGGAGTGATTGACGTTGTTATTAAAACATTAGTGGTTAGTTGGTATATGCATAGAGTAGTGAGTTTAAATAGACCTTTTGATACTTAATATCAAGTTATAAGTTGAGTTTAAACCATTATGTTTGATAATAGGTTATGACAACAAATGATGGAGAGAAAATTTCGAACTAGAAAAGGTAAGAAGATCCCTCTATTCATCACAGGCGTATTAAAGGGAATGATATCCTTTTGTTTTGAAAATTTTCCTATTGTTCACGAGCATGATCTGGCAGTGGTCTCCTTTGTTTGCTTTTCGCGCTTTGTACAGCTAATTTCACGACTGTGATGAAGGGAGTGTTCTCCTCTAATCACTTTTCTTCCTTTGGTCATAGGCATGATGAGGCCTGTGATGTCCATCATGGCCTATGGTATAGCTGTGATCTATTCCATGTACGCACATATACAAAAAGAATTAATTAATTAAAAATGTGATATATATTCATATGTGTGTATGTATGTATGAATACTAAGTTATGAAATGATTTGAGTTTTGTTTAAGTTTGATGAAGGCTTGAGGACTTAATGTTCAATTGTGAGCTAATAATGTCTTATATGAAATGATTAATTTTCAACAGATTCATCTGCTCAGTCGTGTTTATCTTCTAAGTTTCTGCAAGCTAAATTAGATAATTCAGGTACGCAATAACTTGATTTTTGGTCGATAGGTTAGGTATATATAAATCAACCATAAACAAAGATGACTTAAAAATGTTTGGAATTGTTTGTGCGTGTGTCATTTAATTCAGTTTTGAGGAGCGGTAACCCTGTTTGGTGATGCTAGCATGGTAGTTAGGCGCCTAGGCAATCTGTTGTAATGATGCAATCACAATTTGTAAGTGACTTAGCAGATAATCGATAGAGGAAATAGTATCGGTGTAACGTTTACTCATTCTTAAAGAAAAGTAATATGATTTAGTTCATATTTATGAGACCGGTTGACCTAAGTAATATTATGAATTAAGTTAAATAAAGATGAGAAACGATTGTAAACCCTAAATGAAACTATTTTCCTTTTTAGTTAGATATAGGAGATATAGGTATTATGAGTGTATGCCACTTTATATTTGTTTGTGTTACTTGTGTACTGAGCCTTTGGCTCACGTTTTCCTTGTTACAGGTGTGGATGAGGACGATAATTATGACCGTTTAAGATATGGGACAGACTTTGAGGAATTTCTGGATGAATGGGATGACTAGGGATTTGACCATGGTGACATATGTTTTGGTAATATAATAGAAGATAAGTTTTTTTTTTTTTTATGGATGATGTAATTACTTAAGACTTTTCAAGTTTGATTATAAACTTTTGTTAAAGCTTAATCATGAGTCTTTAGTTTGTAAAATATAAATGTATTAAGAGGATTGTTATGTTTTAAAATTGATGCAAACTCCAAGTATACTAAACTTGAAAGCCAACCCAAGTATGTAGAAGCATAGCCTCAAGGAAAAAACAAAATCAGATTGTAAGGAGAAAAAAAAAAAAAACTTGACCCAGAGTTATAGTTCAAACTCGAGCCAAACGTATAAAGTTGTTTGAACACCACAATATGTTAACCTTGATAAGTTCATAAGTTCTCAAGAGAATAAGAAGAAGAAACTCTCACAAAAGAAAATTTGATATGTATTCAATAATCCGCCATATACAATGTTCAAGCCTATTTATAAGCTGTCTAAATATAAGAAAAAAACCCGTAAAAGACGATATAGCTATTGGGCTAAAAAATTATAAGAAATTCAGCCCATACAAAAAGGAAACTAATTAGTCTCCTATGTTTTTAGTGCAAGCCCAACCCAAAACACTTGTAAAAACACTCAAAACACTATTTAATTAAGTCTTGCTTTCAACCAAAGTAAAGCCCAAACTAAAATAGGCCCAAAACACTATAATTAGCCTATTTAGAAGCTTGTATAACATTAACAATGAACTGATCATTGTTTAGATCCAATTCATTCATAAAATCTCCATGCAGAGCTTATTTCTTCCAAGTATCCTCAATAAATGCTCATAAATCTTCCCTCATCCTTTTAGCTTTAGCTCGAGTGATTGGACCTCCCTTGAAGTGCAAAGGATCCTCAGATGTTGGATGTTGCATTTTTCTATCTTAATGATCTCCATTTGACTGGTTTCCATAAAAAATATCAAACCTATATAGTAGTTTTCGTAAATGTTCTATGACATATTTAAGCAAACAATCATTATAAATATCTTCTTTATGGATAACCTTATATGTAATTCTTAAGAATTACTTGTGGTGGGGACTAGATATGCCTGAATTTAGATTCGAGGCGTGACAATTTTACCGTAGAAATGTATTAGAAACCCATTTCTTGAGAATGGTAGAACAATGCAGGTTATCATTTGACTCTTAATATTATTATAATGTTAAAGATTCACAGCATACTTTATCCCTTTTGATTGTTACTCTTTATAGTCATAATAACATAGGCATCGTGTCTAGTGATGAAAATTCCTTTCGGGAAAATATCTTCTTATTTTTCAATGTTTGTTTAAAGAAAAATTGGATAGTTATTGAAAAATATTTTCCTTATTGTGAAAAATATAGACTCGTTATAGTTTATTTTTAGAAAAATAATTTATAAATTATAAAGAGTAAGTCATTTTTTCAACAATTTATGAGTTTCATCTACCAATCATTTACTATCTAAAAACATTTATGATTAATTTTTTAATATTTTCCTTTAGGTAGATTTATTTCTCATTATAAAATATATATATATATTCTTTTTTTTATACTTAAAATATATGAGTGGCCTTGAATTTACACAAATAGAAAAAAAAAACTATTTTTCATAAAATTAGCCAAATATTTTAAAATATTACTACTTTTCATAAAAACATTTTTTTTAAATATCTTCTATTTTTAAATAGTTTTCCTTAAAACAACGGCTCATAAAAAAAATATTTTTTATTTTTAAATAGTTTTTTCTTAAAACAACGGCTCATAAATTTGTTTTGCCTTTATTTTCCTTGATGGTCATATGGTTAACTTTCATTCATTCGAAAAATGGATAGTAGTAAGGTCCTTGTGGATTTTTTTGGCCTTGTATATTGAATTGGACTGATAGGACAACGGAAAAAGGATTTGGCTATTGAACCCAGGAAAGGTTTGATCCATATCCCATCACGCATTTACTTTATTCGAGTAACCAAAGCATTGCTTATATACACACATATATATACATATATATATAGTTGGTCTTTTGTTATTATTTAAGCAGGGATACACTTGCTTCATATATTTAAGGCTTTGTTTTTCCTTTTTTGTAGGAAAAAAGGGAAAATTTTGATGCATGTTATATATGTGCCTGCCTACTTCTACTTGTTTTATTTTTATATACGGTAAACATACAACACACAATTTATATGTCAATGTATTGTGTTTGTGCTTATATCTAAAAACCCATAAGCAGTGACTTTATCTATTTATTAATTTTATTTAAAAATCTAAAGTCATAATTTGACCAATTTAATTAACATGTATTCTGTCTAGGTTGAACTTGTTTATTGGCCAAAATATTTAAAATAAATCTTATGGTAATTATATAGTCTAATAAAACCATTGAAACAAGAACGAAACTCTACAAGAAGAAATTACTTAAAAATTAAATAAAACAAAATATAATTTAACAAAAAAAAATCTTAAGTAAAATAAATCAATTACATATGACAAAATAAATCATGCAAATACCACACATCATTGAATGAAAATTGAGTCATGCCTAATTGGGTATTAGCATCCATATTTAAAATTATTGGTATCCAAAACTAAATCATCAAAACTGGATGAATTTGTTACTTTAAAAACTTTTTAAAAAATTCTATTTCTAGACTTGTTTCCCAAGTACCTTTTGAAATAGTCTCTAAATTTAGTTTTAGAAATTCCCTCTTAACTTTTTTTACTTGTGATATGATCGAGTTGGTGCTTTTAGGGTTAATATCCAAGGGGATTCGAATATTTTTTAGGAATAATTACAAAAACATGATCCATGTGTTTGACTAACTTGCAAACACATTACCTCTGTTTCTTTTCTTTTTTTTTTTTTTTTTGATAAATAGGTGACTTGAGCTTCATACAAAAGTGTCAATATTATTTAATAATTTTAGAATGAAAAATATCAATATTTTATTCGTAGTAAAAATTAATTTTAAATTTTTTTAATTTTCTCATTTAAAAAGATTTAATATTTTATTTATTTAATTTTATTATTAATAATATTTTTAGACTAATAAAACTCTAATACATATCCCTCTAATAGTAGTTAATTATAATGACACTTTTATATAAAACTTAGATCACCTATTAGTAAAAAAAATTAATAATAACACAAGTCATGTGTTTGCAAATTGGTCAAAACACAAGTTATGTTTTTATAATTAATCCTATTTTTTATTTTCCATCTAATAAACCGTATGATAAACTCGTAAAAATTAATTTATATCCTAAGGTTTATATTTTACTTATTAGTGGAATAATTGAATATAATACCCAATTTGTGGAGCTAAGTTTTTAAAAACATATGTTGTACTATAAAAAGAAAGTCCTACTTCTGCTTCATCTTGTAAAATACACCTATGCTTTTGTAAATTCTACAACAATAATACTTTTTGTTCTTCCTTTTCCATATGTTAGTTCAAGATAAATATAATAAAAGTTTATGTAATTAGGATATTATATTAAAACATTTAAATCTTTTTTTTTGTTATCATCAAACATTATAAACATTCTAATAAAATAATCGCATCTCTTATTGATTCTTTAATAGAGATGTCAAAAAGCTTCTATAAAAAAAGGGTTAATAACGAAAATAGTACCCAAACTTTTATAAAAAGAATAATTAGGTATTTGAAGTTTGGTTTTGACCAATTTATTACTTGAACAAAGTTTTCATACCTGAAGTTTGGTTTTGAATAATTTGATAATTGAATAAATTTTTTGTGGACTTTTTCTATACCTTATTTCACTTGCTTTAGGTATGAAAAAAATCAGCGAAAAATCTGCTTTGGTATCAAATTGTTCAAAATCAAACTTCAAGTATGAAAAATGTCAATGAAAACTTTATTGATGTACTTAATTGTTCTTTTTGAAAAAGTTTAGGTACTGATTTCGTCATTGTCCAAAAGAAAAAATTGTTGGAGAAATTCTATCGTTCCGTAGTGGTTATGACTGGATTGATCTCGCTAAATCACTGAACAATTCGTATCTATCCTGTACTAATTTTTTAATCAATGTAATGATAATACAATCCCAGTGAAACCGTAGAAGTTCTCAAAATTGTTTATATGGTATAAAGATATTGGTGGGAATAATTCCTTCTCCTTTTTCCTTTTTTCTTTTGTTGCATTTCTACATCATCAAAGTTTGATGGGACATTAAAGGATCATCAATATTTAAAAAGCACATTATTACCGTCAAACATTTGTATATCTAAGAAAAGGCAAGTGTGTTTGTATAGTATATGTTTAAATGATTTTACCATCAAACGTTGCATTTAGTTGACAAAAATGGAATTGATATTCTAACTTTATTATCGCAGAATAGCTATTCTTTTATTTGATTTGTAAAAAATTTTATATAAGGAATTTTTGTTTTATGTAATATCGAAGAAATAAGGAATCTTTATTAAAAGCTGTGTCTCCTTTCTTCTATCCTAAAATTCGTATTCTTAGTGAAATTATGGATTATGATGCTTATTTGTTTGGGTATTCTTTAAATCAAAAGATATATAAAGGATCGACAATAATGAGTGATTCAATGGATTTGGATTTTTTTTCCTAAATTACATATAGTGCCACTCCATCAATTTAGCCGTATATTTCTTATAACATTAACTGGAGTTATTTTAAAAATATATGGGTGTAAATAGAATGAATTAGGGGGCAAAAAGATGAGAGATGCATATATATATATATATATTTATATATTATTTATTTATCAAAGCTCAGGTATATATGCACATATATTGAAATGACAAAGCTCATTGACAAGTGAAATTTCTTCTTCTTCTTCTTCTTTTTCCTTTTATTTTTTGGTGTACAATCATAAATCTTTAATTTAATATTAATAAAATAATAAAGAGTACAACCCAGCTGTTTTAATGGTATTTTTATATTGGTAGTTTATAAACCTTTACCGATAAAAGAGAGAAACACAATGATCTGCATTTATAAAAGTTTTTTACTAAAAAAATTTAGCTTGTAAGTGTGATAGCTTTAACACACATTACTCTCTAAATCTTTGACAAGCATTTTCGTAAAATCAAAGAAAGAATTTGATTTTTGGATTCTTCTCATGACTCGGTTATCAAATGGCTTCTAAAAAAATTTATCTTGTCATTGGTCATATAAAGTTCGACTAACCTATCGTCCTATGATCCGATAGCCCTTTAATGCTTGATCTCTTCTTTTGAATAGGCTGACGTTGATGGGCATCAAATAAAGCTAGCAATTAGAGGAAGTACCTACAATTTACTTGTGGGACAGGATTGCTTTGCAATTGAAAATCCATATGGATGATGACACACTAACAACAGGGCGATTGTATTATATATTTATATTGATACTATCCTATTTTTTCTTTTTTATTAATAAATCCTCTCTTTCAATGAATTACCATTAAGTCAATATTGGACTAAATAACATGAACACTATGCTTGTATTGCTATAATAAACAAGTAATTCTATTCTACTTGAGAAAAATAATAGTTATAGATATGTCCGCATTAGCTTGTTTAGCGCTTATATATGAGAGATAGATGAGTGGTCCTTGGATCATCTAAATTTAGCTGCATCCTCTATTGAGGATGTGCTAAATAAACTTGTGGAACTCCATACAGTACCGTATATGGGACTGTTGTACACCCTCAATTGAGGGTGTAATCAAATTTGGATGATCGATCTATTTTTCTTTAAAAAAGTAAATGGATTTAATTTTTAACGATTTTAATCGCACTAGTGGAATCAAATTGGTAATTTATCATTTAAGAAGGTAGGCTTTAGTATCTGCTCTTTTTATTATTATTGCTCCCTATTCATGTGTATAGTCATCAATTTATGCTTTAGATTGGCTTTATATCTCTTTAATTCAATACTGTACCCATCATGGAGAAAGGTGCTGGATCCTTGTTTAAGGACTCGGCATTAAACTAATTCTTCCACCTTGAATGCCAAAAACTGACACCTGCCAGTTGCTATGCTTAGGCGACTAATATACAGGTGACCTCGTATGTCCGGTCATTATAGACATCTGAGGCGGGCCGGGTGAAGAACCGAAATGGAACCATCGGATCCGGATCAGCAAAACAAGGACTTGAAACCGTCTCCTGCAGGTGGTAGGATGGGTTCAACCCGTGACCCTTGGGTCTAGACCAAGTCGGAATAGTTTGTATTCGTCCACTTAAAAAAACATAAAACAAAGACATAGTATTTTAATTTAAAATAAAACTTCGAACTTAAAATATAAATTAGCACTAATAATATACTACTTTTTAACCCATTTTCAAAACTATCAAAGATATGCAATTAATTATACACAAACACATTCTCTTTGAATTGAAATATTATCAATATAGAATTAGAGTAGTAGAATTTATAAAATAAAAAGAAATCTTACATTGTTTAAAATTGAGATTGCTCTCTTTGAGGAACTCTATATAAAATATGATATATGTTTTTAAATTACATTTATTACATGTTATATCAATAACGCATTGCATACTTGCAAGTAGATAATGATTTCTATTCAGAAAATAATTTAAATATTAAATATTATTTATTTCTCAACTTCGTGTACTTTATATTTTGATTTTATTTTTATTTATTATATTTATACTAAGAAATAATTTTTATTTTTTAATTTTTTTAGAATAAGACCCAACTTGGCTAGGAGTTGTAGACCATAGCAGGTCTAGTAGCAGGGTTGCACCCAACTTGTTAGGTTGGGTCCAATGGCAAACTTGACATGGATAGGACGGGTCTGATTTGGATCAACCCTTCAAGATGTCTATTGGACAACTTAGAACATAAGTTTTAATATTATTGTTATTATTATTATTTTAAATACGTGAGCTTGTCTAGGTACATGTGATGGTTAAATTTTATTCGAATTGCTCTTATATTTTACCGGCGAAGGTTCATATTAACTACAACTAGACTTTTTGTTCACTCTTAGAGATGGTGCAGAAGATAGACCATTGCCGAGCTTTGCAAGCTGTTAAGGTAAATCTAGCAATTGTTGAATGGGACAGCTGGGTGAAGTAAGAAAGATATTTACAGGTCTCTTGGTTTACCACTTCTTTTTTTGAAGGTACAGTGGTTAATTACTTGCTGTCTGTACAGTGCCAGTTTTTGCTCTATGATCATACACTACCATATATTTTACTGCTGATGAAGTATTATATTTTTTTCTTGAGATGTTTGGGTTACATGTAATGTTAAAATATCTTTGTATATTGTGTCTTGTGCCCCTACGGGGTTGAAGATTGATTCTGGCCTTGGAAGTTTTATTATATTATTATTATTATTATTAAATGTCACTATATATAAATATTTGAAGGTAACTCGTTTTCATGTACTAAGCATATGGAAAGCATTATATAACAAGGGATTCCAATTATTTTATGATGCAATTTGTAACTATTGAAATTTATATCATCTGTGATTGTCCACGTACTAGGTTTTGAACGTCTGTTTTGTTTGCAACATATATCGTACGTAGTTCGTGATTTTTTTTTTTTTTTATTTCTTATAGAAACCTCCCTCTTGGGTGTATGTATAACCAGACTATAATGACCAATCTTGTGCTGCATTTGGGATTTGTTTTTATCTTTTAATGGAGATACCCCTTTTTTTTCCTTTTCATTTTCCAGCTTCTTTATATAATTTGTTTTGGTGTTTAACGATGGATTCCCTTGCAATATTAACCTCAATATGTAATTATGCATCCGACCAACTATAATGCCTTATCTAAAATGTTAGTTGTATGTAAATCATATAACATTAACAAACGTTGAAACGTTGATATGCCAGTCGATTGTGTGAAGAGAATTAATGCTAACAAATGGTTTGGTATCAATTAATTTAATTGTAAATTTAGAAAAATTAACCATAGTTTAACTTATGACGATAATTGTTGTGTCACAAATAATTATAGTAAGACAAACGGGATGAAAATTGTGTTAAACTTTGATTTTTTAAGAAGCAGTCACTCTTTATATATACATACGTACATACATATACATGCATATATATATATATATTTGGTATTAGATTGAGAAAGATTTTATAGATAGAATGCTGGAATCTACTGTGCTCAATACATCGAGTCTTGGGATGAATTAAAGCGCAGTGTGTTCGATTTTATAACATGTTGCTTGGAACAAGATGACAATGCTCCAACAGTTAATATGATGTCTTATCTTATCATAATTATCATGGTGGTCGTGCTGTGTTCTAGCATGCCGTTAAAATGCTAAATTTTGCGTGCTTTGTATAATGTATGTCCATTCGTCTTCGTACATCTCATGTGTTGTGGTCTATTTATTTGCATGTTGTGTTGCGGTTTCATACAATCATTTATGTAAATTATGCTTAAAAAATTTTACAATTTAAATATAACAAATAAATTTTACATTTAATATGAATTGAAACTAAATAAATACATAAAGCATAATTTATTATTCCACTGAAAAATTGAAAAATAAAATACATAATTAATTCATTTTAAAAAAATATTGTTTGTGAGACAACTGACCACTTTGCTGGCCTTGACCATTAGAATTGTCGAGATATGATCTCGTAGGGGTGGTGGTGGTTTGCCTAGTGGAAAAAGTCTTGATAAAATTTGGCGATTTGGTCAAGTGAGAATTTGGAGCATTTGGCTCTAATAACTGACCATTTGAAAATTTTCATTAATCTATTGAAAGTTTGAAACCCATCTTTTATTTGGAAATAGGATAACCCTCCCTTAAGTGAATAGGTTTCGATGAGGATAACAACCGAAAAAACAAAAAAAAAAAAAGGAAAAGGAAAAATTAATATGCATTTATAAATTAATACGGCATCTGCAAAATGTAATATGTATGTGTTTGTATATAATATTAGTAAACGTTGGTTAATTAGGTTCTTTTTAAGTTCAATAGTGTTTTTATAATGCATTGGGTCAGGTTTTTATATTAGTTTTGGCCCGGACCCATTCCCTGTTCCGGCCCAATTTGTATGACCAGAAAGCAATCTGTTTCACTTAATTATTATTAGTGTTATTATTATCGGAAAAAGAATCTCCTGTGCGCATGTGCAATGCAGGCGCACGGGTCATCCTCAACCTGTTGCCGAGCTCATGCTTGGTGGCCATGGAAGTTCTTTTACAAGCCCATATGGCTTTTGAACGGAAATAGCCTTGTCTTTAAAAATAAATATGAAAATACGGTAAAGAAAAAAATTATTCAAAATATAAGGAGTCCAATACATGTCTAAGATCCTTATACAAAATAATTACTATTATACCGTTTGGATGAAATTAATTACCAATTTTCAGTTGCAAAATCGTGTTAAAGAAACAGGATATGTAATTTTATACAAAAATCGCATGAAAGAATCGTTACTTAATGTTTGACTACGGTCGTAATATCGCGATTAATAATCTCAATATAAGTATTTTGTAGGATATCACGATTATTGCTCCATACATAAAATATATATCGCGTTTTATGGTCGCGATATGCATATGTATATTGCGTTTTAAAGATGCGATATACGTGGATTTACTATTTATTCGTATATCACATGATAAAAACGTGATTTTGCTGTGGTAAATTGATAATTATTTTCATTTTGATCTTATTTAAGAAATTAATTTCAATTAGTATCCTAAACAAAAAATTAATTCAAATATAAGCGTTAAAGACATACGTGGCACACGTGCCTTTAACCAAAATGAAGAGGGCACGTACGTGCCACATTCGCCCTCTTCATAATTCTTCGTCTTGACTGTAGGGGTGTGCAAAAAAAACCAAATGTTTAGGATAACCGAACCGAAACCGAAAAACCAATCCGAAAAAAACGGTTAACCGGTCCATCGGTTTCGGTTTAGGATTAGCATTTTTAATTTTTTCGGTTTCGGTTTTAGATTCTAGAAACCGATGGATTCGGTTAACTGATCCGTAATTATAAATATATATAATTTATAATATACCCATATGATTATTTTTTTAGTATTATCAATATGAATTATGTTAAAATGAATTATTCATATAAGAAAAAACAAATGCATATATGTTTGAAAATCGGAATGATGATGTTTGATTGAGATTTTGTGTTGAACTCAATTAATCAAGGTTGATAATAACGTATGAGTAAAAAGCTATTATGATGATTATATTGATGAAACCTATATATATTAACAACTATTTTACATGTCTTATATTCTTAATTTATAGTTTTTAATATACTTATAAAAAAAAATACTCTAATTTTTTTACGGACATATTGAAAAATATAATTAACTATAAAATTTATATAACCATTATGCTAAACGGTTAAAAACCGAAAATCAAAAAAATTAACGGAAAGAAACGGTTAACCGTTAAGGCGGTAAACCATTCATAATGGATCGGTTTAGGATCAAGATATTGAAAATCCGATTATTACGGTTAGGATAAAAAAATAGGACCACGGACCAGTTAACCGAACCGTGAACACCCCTACTTGACTGTTTCGTCCTCATCGTCTTAACAAGGATGCACATTTCTCATAAACAAACACGAAAGGAAACCAAGAACTCAATCCATTATTTTTTCACCGAAAAACCAAGGAAAGTGTTGCTGCCTATGGACTTATTATTAGAGTTTTTGATAAAAAGGAAAGGGGAGATCATGCACCAGTGTGCTTGGATGCTTGTCCCAGGAAAAGTGCAGTAAATGATGTTGCTGGAATGGGAAACACTCTGATGATGAAGGAGATTGAGATTTCTTGCAGCCGAGGAGCCAATCCATGACTCTTTGGTCTGACAGAATTTCTGGAAAGGTGCTGTGATAACGCCGACGGATGTATGCAGGTAATGGAGAAATATTTGCATGTATAATGGCATTGCTGACGTATCCATGTTTGTCAAACCATCTTGATGCGTCTGCATCTTTTTACGGCTTTGACTCTTCATCTTTTTACGACTTATGATTCCCCTTGGAGAAAAAAATATTGGTCGAAACTTCAAGACGAAGAAGCCACCTGCGCCTCTTCGGTTTGGTCAGAGGCGCGTGTAGAGACTTATATTTCGAATAGTTTTTTTTTCTTTGCCGTATCGCTGTGTTTATTCAAAAAAAAAAAAACAAGTGTATTTTCGTATAAAAGCCTAGCTCAAGTTAAGTCAATTTTGGCGGTTACTCCTTCCAACAACGCGTTCGGATACTCAAATGATCGATTCTTGAAATATTTGCTTCTGGAATTGAGTAAAGATGGCCAATTCACGGATTAAAAGAGGAATAATAAAAATCAAAACCAGATTAAGGTCTCTGCTGTTTCGTTTTGTCAATGCGTTTCATCCATATGTCCTTATCAATTGACGCCTCTGAACCTGAAATTTCTTCTTTGGAAACTTAGATCTCCACCAGAACAAAAAAAAAAAAAAAAAAGAAAAATCTCTCTCCCTCTTTACCGTTCGTCTTCTCGGAGGAAAGTTTCTCTCCCTAACTCTATCGCTGACCATATTCAAACCCATTCACGATCTGACACCAAAACCACGCCAACAGACTACCCTTCGCCATACCCAGAGTCTTTCCGATAGCTTTCCGACCAACGATAGCCCTCTACATGCTCCGAGGAAGCTCCGTTTCGTGACCCTGATTCCCTAGCGTTTGACCCGCGGTCATAGGTCTGAACTGACTTTTAGCAAACTGGATAATTCTCTTGTTTGACATTATTTCATCTTCATTTTTTAATTTTTTCATTTTGTTTTATTTATTTATTTGTTTGTTTTCTAATATACCTTTGTAAATTATTGTAAATTGTACTACTACCATACCAAACTAGCAGTGATGATGATGATGATACACTCTTTTATCTATTACTATATTATATATTCAAATTATTTAATTTTATCACATAAATGCATATCTTATAGTAAAAGGTGCATCCATGATATATATTTATTTATATCATGATAGCATGTTGTAACGTGTGAATATAAGAATTATCGTTCGTTGTAGATGCATATTACCAAGTATGGGACACATGTCAACTCTATATTAGTATGACAAATAGGTTTACGTTTTTTGTTAAGAACTTTAAAATATTTTGCAGTGGTTTTAACTTTGATTACCATTAAAAGAGACTATGGCTACATTCTATCATTTTATTTTTATGAAAATCACCAAAATAACACCATACCGAAATTTGGATAGGACAGGTGATCTACTAATAGCATTCTAATATTAATAATGACCAATCGCATGATCCCAAATACAAGAAAAACATCTTTACTGCAGTAAAAATCGATCCCATGACCACTAAGGATTATGAACCGAAGTTTTACCAGCTTATCCACCATCCGTTGGCAAATAGATTTAGGTTACATATACAATACATGTACATATGATATCATCTCTATGTGAGCTTCGAGTTAGTTTTGTTACTATATAATATTTGCCATTTGTTGCGTTACATATTAAAGCGTTAAATAAGTTATTTATTTACTATTATTTGTTATAATATGTATATTATATGGACATCATAGCAATTATAATTGGAAAATAAAGATTTTAATAAATTGATGACATATTCATAGTTCACACGTAAGGGAAAAAAGGAAGTTTATTTATAATTGCTTATTTTAATCCTACTAACGGTGTGATTACATGGAATAGATTAAAATTATAAATCTTATTATTCCCTTTTATTTGTTATGTCTTTAATTGTATGTTTGTATATATCTCTCAATAAATCTATACATATGAAAAATAAAATTGATGTTATTCCGTCGTTGATTACATGTCGACAATGTGCTAATATAGAAAGAACAACAATAGAGGAATTTTGTTCTGTGACTGATTCTTATTTTGATACGTTTATGTATCACACGTAAAATAATAAAAAATGTTTAATGTTCTCATTGACTGTCATTTTATATGTGTCAACAGCTTGTTTAGAAAATATCGAAAAAATTCTGCTGTCTTTTTTTTTTTTTTTTTTTTTTTTTTTTTTTTTTATGTCATCGATGCCATGTTTTCATATGTTAATAGCATATTTAAAAACACAAAAAAAAAAAAAAAGAGAAAATGAAAGAGATTCTCTTGATTCATTCCGCGTATATCCAACAATATTATTCATACGAAAAAAGAATAAAAGGAGATTTTGTTTTGCCATTGATTCTTGTTTATATATAAGATATAGAAGGAGTTTATTCTGCCATCGATTGCTTGTTTATTCATATGAATAATAATAAAAAGAACTTATTAATTTGGTCAGTGATTGCTTATGTAGAAAATGCAAAAAGAGTTTTATTTTTTCATTGACTGTTTGTGTCAATAAATTGACAAATTCCTTTTATGGAAAATAAAATAAAATGAGAGTTTCTTTCTGTCATTAATTCTTATTTAAGTTCATGTGTAAAATATGAAAAGAGTTTATTTTCTCTCACCGTAGGTTTTTATGTTTATATCATATTCATGGAATTAGGATTGTTCATTGAACCGAACCGAATCGCTAAATACGATTTTTTTATATTTTGGTTTAGTTTGAGATTTGGTTCAGAAAGAGCCTAAATGGTTATGGTTCGGTTCAAGGGGTTGAATCGAACCAAATGATTTGAACATGAACCGAACCGCTTCATATTAAATAAATAAATAAATAAGAGCCATTTTATTCATTTATTTATAACTCTTAAGCATTGTATATTAAGACTTGAATTGTAAGATTAATTCAACAAAATATAAATTCTTATAATTGAATACATTTGCAGGAGCAGATATTATACTAGGTTGTAACATTTACAATCAACAGCACGAGATAATTTAGAACTTCAAACTAATTAGTACAACAAAAATGTAAACACGTTATAAAGGAAGAATATTATAAGTAAATATGGAATTAATATAAAATAATAATTTTTTTAGTTAGCATTATAGATTTATTAAAAATATAAGTTATTTTAAATTCGTGTTGAAAAACATTTTTAAAATGATATAATATATGTATTTGAAAAATTTAAATATATGACCTAATATAATAATAAACAGCTTTAATTTTTATGCAACGTTTCTCAATCTAAATATCTTTTTTTTTTTTTATGAACTCAAATAACTATTAATATTATTTGTTAGAACTAAATCTTTTAAAAGTGGTTCGACCCGAACCAAATCAAATTGCATGTGAAGTGATTTGGTTAAAATCCTGAACCATTAAAGGCGATTGGGTTCATTAAGGGTTTGAACTGAACTGTTTTGAATACAGTGCGATTCGTTTTAGCCTTTGAATTGAGTCGAACTGAATCATGAACACCCCTAGATGGAATATATCAAAAAGGTAAAAAGGTTTTATACCTTCATTCTTTTAACTGTTGATCGCGGGCTTTTTTTTTTCATGTGTTAACAACATGTTTTAGTAAGTTTATATGTAAAACATAAAATAATTTTATTTTATCATTGATTGTATGTATAAAAAAGATTTTGTTATGTTAATAATTATATGTTTTAAATTGTGTTAAATATAGAAAATACAAAAATGATTCTTAACCTATTACTGGTTACTTGTTATGATTATATTAATAGCATATTTCTATGGAAACCACATAAGATTCTTCTATAATTGATTGCCTACATTAAATAAGACAGCAACATGTTTATATAGAAAGTTTATAGAGATTTAGATTTTTCTTTGACATGCCTTAAATAAGTCAATGACATTGCGTGCATAGAAAACATAAGAAAAATAGCTTTATTTCTTTTTCTTCTGTCATAGTCTTTTGTGTATACTATTTGACTTTTCTTTTGTACTTATATAAATGTTATTCATTGATAAATAATAGTAAAAAATGCCCAATAAAAAAGAAAAAAGAAGAAAAAGCTATCTTTTCTTTATATACACTTAATGGAATAAGGTTTTATAGAAATATACATATACATCGCTTAGCTATTTTCTAAATTACCTATAAAAATAAATGGATGTTTTCCAAAACTTAGGATATTTTTAGGTTTTTTTTTTTTTTAAATCATGATATAAAAATTAGATCTTCCCAGAATTTTTAGAATAAAAATCAAATTGGATAAATAACTTAAACTTGACAGCTTTTTGAAACTAAAACCAACCAACAAACTAAAGGCTTTATAAAATTAAATTGAACTATGAGGATCTAATTCTGGCTATCGGATATGTTGGCACCTAATAGACGATCATAATAATAAAAGACTTTTAAGTAATTTCAAAAAAAAAGAAAAAAAAAAATTCTTTATATGCAACTTTCGTAAAAAGCACAAAAAAAGTCTTTTTAGGAACTCTTCTTACAAATAAAAAAAAATCTATAAATGTTTCCGTTAAAAACAAAACAAAAAGGGAAAAACCAAAAGTAAAATTTCTTCCACTTTTCAATTTTTGACCCATAATACCTTTCGACTCACAATTTCTGGTTATTCACACATATTAGTAACTGAACCAGAAATCAAGCCACCTATACTACCTATTTGGTTTCTGGTTTACCCTTTATTTTTTCAATTCGGCTGGTGATAACTCTAAACTATATAGTTTTAAAAAACTGTGCGTCTTACTAAAACTCTATTGTCGAGTATTTTGTATCAAATAGGTAAGGTTTGATATGCTTCGGAACCTTTAGGAGAACAAGAGATAAATTTAGGTTCGACATAATCATTTTCCCTTGCTTTTGCTGGGTCTTGCTAATTTGCTTCGGACGTTATATTATTTAATGTATACCAAACCTACCGGGCTGTTATTTATGTCGTGACTGTGCTAGCTCGTGCTCCTCTTCCCACATTGGATGCCAAAGTAGGCCATAATCTTCCAAGTTGAGGTTCATGCTTGGCTCATCCTCATCTCTCTTTCCTTAGTCCCATTGTGGTTGTTCTTGATCACTATGTATACATTATTGGTTACGCTTAGGACCAAACCTGAATCGCAATTTCTTTGCTATGTCATCTTGTTTAAATTTGCCATTTGCTTCTATTTTTGCATAACTAAAAAGGTTAAATCCATATGATTCGAGAATAATGGTGATCAACCTTCCATATGTCGAGTAAGAATCCTTTCTCTAGAGCACCCATCAAAAGCATTGGATAACTAAGTTGTCGACATGAAATGGTTGCTGCAACATTGCATCCATTAGGAAAATATATTCAGTAGACATGTTACTTGAACTCTTTCTTGGACAAATATCATGGCTAATCATGTGGTAGATCACCCTAACAATTGAAGTGAGGTCATGCTGATGCATATGCTTTAGGTAGACAGCTATGCTCTTACCCATACAAATTACGATGCCATAAACTCAGGAGAACACGTTTTCCCATATCCCAATTCTTTCACATCCTCTCACCTCCACCATTTATTCGTAATAATTGATTAATGCGATACAACATAATGTAGATCGTGATGTTGAACATAAAAATGGTAAATGTTGTTGAGTTTGCCATTTGGTATCTAGCTAAGGAATGGCATTGTCATCCTCTACGACTTTGTTTGTCGTCGTATTGGAGTAGAATATCTAAATGAGATCGTAATATATCTCATTAAGTAATTGCAAGTGAAGCAACCTAATGGTGGTGAAGGCATCATTGAAATTGTACACCTAATTTAACAATACCATATTGTAGTATTTCCTTAATAAAACACTAGAGTATAAAACTCCCTCTCGTATCATTCTCTCATGAAGGTATGGGAAAGTGGATCTCATGTTGGCAAAGGAGATGTTGGCGGACTAGATGGTGGTGGTATAGGTAAATGGTAATGTTGTGGCGCTTAGAGTGTTTCTTGCTACGATGATAAGATGATTCTCTTTCCATGGTTTTATAAGTGATCGAAGTGTTTGTAGATGATAATACATGTTTTTTTGAGCTAGAAATTGTAGAAAACATGTGTAGAAGTGATATGAAAGTGCTCACATTGCAAGCTCCTTTGTATAGATGTTGGCACCTTTGTGACTGTGGGGACCAACGTGCCTATGTTGGTCCCTAATAGTGAAAAAAATTATGAACATTGGGCATCAACATGCCTTCGTTGGAAAGCAAGTAATTGTATCTAGTATCAACAGTGGTGTGATAGATGAGTATGTAGGATTAAAAAACAACACATACCATTAAAGAGACCCTTTAGGCTTTCTTAGACCAATGGAGCATTTTTATGGTTGCTACTACCTCACAAGCAACTATGTATTTCTCTACCTGGTTAATATTCCAAGCATGCTGAGTAAGTATTGTTGCAAACTTGGGTTGGCTTCTACTGTGTTTGTAATGGTAGGTAAACTTGAGACTAGTTTGTCTCCCTTTCCTTACTCATCCATGTTTTCATAATGCTAGATTCACTATATAGGTTTTGTGTGATTAAAGTACTCCTTAAGCAATTTTATAAGAATGTTTGGGTGGATGATGTCCAAGGCCTTAATGAGAGAGTAATAAGTTTGCTCAAAACTTTGTATCAGTGTTGTGATCGGGCGACTACACAACCATTCCAAGCATAGCGCACCGATAGTCACTCATTATGGGGGTTCTCTAAGAGAAGCAAATAAATGCCCAAGATGTCGAGCGTAGCCATGGGAATTCCCAAGAAATCTATAGTGACATGTTGATGTATGAGGTGCAACTGCTCGAAGAGGAAGGAGGAGAGGAGATGGAGGATGATTTCAATGTCCTTTGCTAGTGGAAAGAAGAAAACACACATGATGCTTATACTTTCCATAGTGGCACAAGATGTTCTAACTCCTCTAGCTTCAATGGTTTTATCAAAGTTAACTTTCAATTTGAATGGCTACCATAGGGTAAAATCAGAAATCATGGAAGTGTGTATATGCTTGAAGGATTAGGCGGATGCTAAGTATACAAATCATGGGACCCACAATTTTGTGGCCAAAGAATAGTGGTTCAGGGATAAGGAAAAGGGAGTCTTTGCTACTACTAAAAGAACAAGGACATGTAGAGATGAAACAATGGGATGAGACTGAGGGATTTTACATTGTGATGGTTGAGGGCTGGGGTGAAGGAATGCGTTTGATGATGATAATATATGTATTATTTATGATTGTGGAAAGGTTTGACAATGACTAATGGAAATTAAACTTTTGGCCAATCCCAACGCATTTTGTCATTTGAGAAAGTACAATTTACTAAATAGTTATTTTCAGTTAACTTGCATAATATTTGACAAATAAAATTAAAAATATGTAATAATTTCATTTATTTAATTGTTATTTAAATTTTACCAAGATTAGTGTCGGTTTAAAAAATTTTTATAATTTACATGATAAATCATAAATTGTAGGTTTGGTCTTCAAATTTATATTTTAAATTCATTTCATGTTAAAAATTAATCTATTTATCTTATTTATTTATTTATAGGTGAACTTGTTAAAGCAACTGGAATTATTTCCAAAAAATAAATTATATTAATAATATAAAATTAATTAAAAACGAATTATATTAATTAAAATATTTTAAATAAAATAAATTATATTAATTAAATATCTCATACAATAATATAAAACTACTTAAATACTAATTTTAATATTACTTTAAAAAAAAGTCCATGTGTTGGTTTGTGTGCTGTGTCATGCTGGACCACCAATTTTGTGTGTTTCATGTGCCTCGTGCTTGCCCATGTGTTCTCGTGCTTTTCTTTTTTGGCCTTTGTACTTTACATGTTGTGCCAAACTTGCATGCTTACAAACTCTCCCTTGTGTATCGTAGCTCATTTACCATGCCTCATACTTATAATTTGGTTATTCGACGACTTTATGGTCAAACTTAATCTAATGGTTGGGGACAACATTTTATCTTAAGCAGAGCGATGGTTTTACCTAACGGATTATGAAAGCCTTAACCATGGGATGATCGAATATAAGTATGCTATATTGTTTAATTTTCTTTTATATCTCATCGATCAATCATTTATTAAAATAATATCATATGTCATTCCTAATTTGACAAAACTATTCAAGGGAGAAGAAAATCTTCACGAGTTTCCTTTTGATAGAAGGGGTCAAGTTTTGAGATGTATGTATAATACATGTGTGGATATCATCAAATCAAGATGAAAAGAGGGAAATGAATGGAAACTGCTTTTAAGACAAAAATTGGACCTTATGTGTAATTAGTTATTCCTTTTGAGTTAACTAATGCACTTAATACATTAATTAAATTAATGAATCATGTCATGAGTTCTTTATTGGATTTTTTTTCTTTTATGAAAGAGAGACAAATATGCCAAAAGTCAATTAATAAAAAAAATGAAGAATAGAGGCTCCTATCTTATCTTGCATACACATATTTGTAAGAAAAGAAGGCATGCTGGGGAAATTCTGTAAACCCAAAGAATGGTCTAAAGCCTTACTACCCAAAACATCAACACTTCAATCACCTTCTTTATAGGAATGCTGCACTTAAAGAATTCAATCTTTGCTGCATAAATCTACCCATAGACCAAGAATATTCTAGTGTCTTACATTATCAAACTTTTGATCGTTAATCCAATCTACCACTACTTTATTATCTACCTCATGAATCACCTTCCTAAATCCAAGCTTCTACGCTAGATTTAGACCAAAAAGAGCTCCCACAACTCTATAGAATTAGCAGAGCAATTACCTAGATTAGCCATGAAACCTCCAAGCTACTTCCTAAAATCATATCTTATAAGCTTACTTATTGCAGCATGATCCAAATTAGATTTAGCATAACCATCTGCATCAATGTTGCAAAACTCCTTAGGGGGTGGTTTTCACCCAACTAGAATCTTAAACCTATTGACAACAGCCTCTTTCATAGCCATTAATTCATTATAAGTAAAGTAAAACTTTGTAGCCTTAGCTTTTATTTGTTGAACTAGAGAGCATTCCATAACTTTCTTCCTTGCAAAATACTCCTTGTTTCGCCAACACCAGAGGATCAACAAGCAACACCAAAAAAGAAAGATCATGTAGTATTGCTATACATCTCCTCACTCAATGGATTTGAGTGAACTAGCCTTCAAAAGGGCATTCAAAGAGGGAAAGCAATTTACCACTTGGAGTTACTTTATACTGGACTAAAGATACCCTACCACAAAATCTAAAAACACGGTTCAAATTCTCACCCCTATCGTGATATATTTGACACACATCTCACTTTAACATGTGATACCTTTTCTTCTCATAATTAATGAGCAAAGCATTATGGAGAATCAACCATAAGAAACAACGAACACGATCTAAGCGTTTCCATTCTACGCTATTCCCGACCATATATCCTTTATAGACTAATTATTACTACAATAAAGAGCACAAGTTAAAGATAGAAAAAAGTACTTAAGTTAGAAGAGCGCCAACTAATTCTATCACTGCCAGCATATGGAGATAGAGGTTTCACATTCATAATCAAATCTAGTGTGGTTTGAGAAAGGAAGTTCTATAGAATAAACCAATCCCAATTGCTAGAGTGGGAAAAAAATCATCAGCAGGCTTGTTCACGATCTCCTTTAGAACTGTGTTAATGGCAAGATTAATAAGAGGACAATTAGCAACAACTTAAATGTCTTTCTAAAAACAAACCCTAGGACCTTCTCCAATCATCTACCTAATTCGTCTAAAGAAAGCTTCCAAACTTTATTAACACACCCCCGAAGATGAGACACACTACTGTACTTTAACTCCAAAAGAAAAGGTTGCACTTGAAGTTTATATTTCTCCCTAAGAAAACTGCAATTTGAACTAGAGATGAGGCCCCAAGAAGTCTTCATCAACAACACATCATTACGGTCTGCCATTTTACAAATATCTAAACCTCTACAGTCCTTAAGTTGACAAATTCTATTGCAATTTACTAAATTGAGCATGAATCAATGGTTGATTCCCAAATAAAACTACTTCTAATCTTATCAACTTGACTATAAAATACTCATTAGGATCTGTCATGCCCCGAAAGGTACCCTAAACGTGGCAGTCCGCCGCATATAATATTAAAGCTAATGAATGACAACCTTAGTCATGCAAGAGCTTCGATATCATATGCAAGGCGTGCTTCCAAGATAGTAGGAGACTCGCAGGGGTATTACATTTAAGCAAATAATAAAAGCAAGTAAGAACTTATATAAATAATCATGAGATTTCCATAATAATATCTTTACATCATCTTAGGGGCATTCCCCCGCTTTAATAGTCTTCCAAAATAATAACAACTATAACATAAGCCTATTATAGAGATTTTCCTAAAAGCCTATGTTCAAAACTTAAATACATAAAGCTTCTACCAAAAACTCCTAGTAGTTTAAACTCGTACCTGGCATACGGGGCTCCTTGGGGCCAACCAAAGGTAATCGTACTGTAACAAAAAGCTATAAGGGTATAAGCAAAACTAGCTTAGTGAGATAATTCCATCTACAAGATATTTCCATAATTCAAACAAGTGTTTAATCAAGCGTATGAGAATGCACCAATCACATGAACAAACAAAATACACATGATTAACCGAAAATCAAGTGTAGCATGGATTTTACACCCTCTATGACAAGGGTTGGGAGGTTACAGCCCATACGACCATCAATATTTGCAGATTTACCGGCTCCTACTTGCCCTGTAGGCTTTCTGGCTCCTACTAGCCCATGTAGACTTTTCGGCTCCTACCAGCTACCACTACCATTTCCTCGTTTCCCCATACGAAGAATAATAGTGAAAAGAATGTGACTCATAATTATGATATGCATGAATCAATTTCAACATATATTTATCCAGATAACGTTTAGTTCAAGTTAAATGCGATCAACACAATTTTCATCATATCAATATAAGAATCACAATTTATTTATCAAACCTGCTTTCGATATTCTTAATTTATATTCAAACAATCATAATTTCAAGTCACATAACAATTGTTCATTTTATCTTTCTCTTAATTGCTAGTGATTCTACTTATAAGCACAAAACAAGGAAATGTAACTTAAGTCAAGAATTAACTCACTCGATGTCGGTAGATCCTAATCGAAGTAATCCTCCAGAAAAGTGATCTCGGGTCCTTCTCCACCTAAACAAGATGAAATACCCAAAATGAGTCTTTCATGAAGTTTCTATTCTTGAAGATTATAAACTTTTCTTAAAATCGTGGTAAAATCGTATAAGAGAAAATTCCAACTTAAAATGGCCATAACTTGCTCATTTTAATTCGGAATTTCGCGTATAATTTTCCGTTTTCTACCTATTTGAAAAGATCTATCTATTTCTAAACTTATTTTCATTAAACTAAGTCGTTTGTGTTCTGAAAAAGTGGCGAACAAATTCACCACGAATTTTTGTAAACTTGTTTTCCTTTTTTTATCCAAAGCTTATTTGAAGAGATAGGTAATATAATAGCTTGTAAAACCTTTGGAAATTATATTAATATATTTATTGACTCATAACAAATGTACGAAGTTAATGAAGTTGTCTCAAATTATGAAAAGTAAAGTCTTTAAAGATTTTGAAACTTGAGGACTCTTGAAATATTCATTTGCTTTGAAATTATCTTAAGTTATTTATAATGAGTATTTCTTTTCTTTTCCTAAATCTTATTTTCATAATCTTCTTAAATTCTTAAAGAATGATTTTATTTTCTAAACTTAGCTTCCAACACTCTTTGAAAGTATTAACACTTCTATATTTAGAAAAATAACTTCTTGATTTCTTGAGATCATCTTATTTTAATGAAAAGGAATTTCTATCATTTGGAGAAAAGTGAAATTGTAAGATCTTTTTTTTTTTATTTTTAAAAAGTCCTTTTAGTGTTATGTATGTTTATAAAATTCCTCATGAACTCCTCTAAGTTTGTTTAAGATGACTTCTTAGTTTTTAGAAAAGTTTACTTCCTATTTTTATTTCTAGAAGAAGCTTTATTTTTAAGAAAACATTCCTCATTTATTTTATTGAGACAAAACCATTATGTTCATGCATGAATATGAATCATAAAGCTATGAAAACATAAAGAAACATAATAACTTGAAAGAATAAGCTATTAAGAAAATAAATCAAGTATTAGAACCTTAGCTTTTTCAAGGTATCCAAGGACTAAGAAAAGACTAGTCCCTAAAAGAAAAAGAAAAAGTTTTGACTTGATGAGGACAAGTCTAAGATTAGAAAGACTAGTCTTAAAAACAACTTGAAATTAAATAAATTGCAAAGAAAGTAAATAAATTGCAAGACAATGAGCTTATATGCTCTAAATAATATATATAGCTATATAGATATATTAGATAGTTATAAACATAATGCAACATAAAGGAATTTAGATTATGAACAAAAACAAAGTATGAACTTATTGTTGCTTTCTTAACCTTCATGGTTTTAGAAAACACAAACTAAGCTCATACTAAGTAGATGAACATATGAAAATCTTGAAGAAGTATTACCTAAAAGAAACAACTAGAGAGAACTCCTTGGAAGAGACTTCTTGGAGAAATTTGAGAGAGATTTGAGTATAGTAACTTTAATGTAGAAGAGGTGTGAAAGAAGTGGAAGTATGAGGGGGTATTTATAGGAAAATGTGGGAGATAATTTGTGTTAATTAAATAAATGAAAATTAAAACAATTTGGAAGAGATGAGGGAGGAGCCAGCGTAATTCTTGTGTATGGGGGGAGAAAAATTTATTTTTTTGTCTTTTGATTAATTAAAAGTAAGATATGAAAGACGTGAAGTTGTATTGGAAAAGATAATGTGTAAGAAATAGGTGTATAGGTTATAAGAGTAGCTTGTAAGAAAAAGTAGAGATAGGTGAATAGTGTAGAATAGTAGTAAATAGTGTAATGTAAAGTAGACATGACAATTAAATATCGGTAGTAAGAAAATACGCGTATAAATGCGATATCTGATATTTTTAGCTATCGAAAAATTACAAAATTGATATTTTGAAAATTTTATATTTTACGAGTCTAACGGTGTAGTCAGAAAATTTTTACTATTCCAAGCTTCTGGACACGTTTTTCAAGAACTGTGTCCGATCGAGTTCAATAGGGGTCGTGGTTTTATTAAACTGATCTTTTTATGCTACCTTGGATAATTATGAACTATCCTACTCACTAAATTTTTTTTTTACTTTCTTAGCGTTTCTTAAACGTGATGCCGGACTTAAGCGGTTACAGTAGACTAGGGTTTTGTTGACTCTGGAAATCCGGTTGACTTCTAATTAGGGTTTAAACTTTAATTTTGAATCCAAAATTTCGGGGTTTACAGGATCCCAGTAGGTTACATCTTCTACGTTAGAATAGCTAACAAGGTAGATTGACATAGCTTGATACGACTAACTAAGGAAAAACGAAAAGGATACCACCCCTAAGCCCTATTTTAAACTTTGGCAACAATTTACTATTCGTATTTAAAGAAACCCTCCCATGAAGCAGAAGAATACCGAAATAGACTCTAACATCTTGAGTCTTATTAAACATCAATGTGGAATAGATATTAGTCACAAGACAATCATCAACATTTGGAGAGGAGTAAGCTTCGGTCTCTTCCTTATTCATAGAGTGACTCGAATAGGAGCAGAACTCCTTAAGAGTGAAAGAGTGGAAGAGATGATACTGGCTTGACACCTAGTAGCCTCTGCAAATAGAACAAGATCATTTGCAAAGAAAAGGTGTAAGATTTAAAGTATATGCAATGTTAAGAAAAGAACCTTTATATGCTAAAATAATAAGATGTTCTTTCTATTTAGAGAAAGTTGTAATTTTAGGTTATGTTGTTAGTGCCAAAGAGATTGGGTTGATTAAGAAAAAATCAAGTTGATTATGGATAAGCCTATGCTTAAGAAAGTCACAAAGGTAAGAATTTTTCATGGTATTACTAGTTTTTATAGGCATTTTGACGAAGATTTCAGTACATTGGTAGTGCTATTAAGAAAGGTTGTTAAGAGGATCGTTGGATTGAAGTGGTACGAGACTCATGGAAAGATATTTAATTTAATTAAAGAAAAACTATATTCTAAACCTTTGTTATCCTTGCTTAGTTATTCTAAGACATTCAAGATAAAGTGTGATGCTTTTGACATAGGTATTAGAGCTGTTTTAATATAGGAAGGATGATTAATAGCATATTTCAGTGAGAAATTAATTGGAGCAACTTTATACTATCTCACTTATAATAATGAGCTTTATGCATTGGTAAAGGGTTGGAAACTTGGCATCACTACTTGTGGTCAATGGAGTTTGTGATTCACATTAACCATAAGTTATTAAAGTATCTGAGGTACAAGGCAAGCTAAATCGGAGACACATGCATTGGATGGAATTTGTTAGAACATTACATCCAGTATAAGTAAAGCAAGGAGAATGTTTCCATGGATGCATTTTCTACATGTACACACTTATTTCTATTCTCAATATCAAATTGTTGGGTTTTGAATATATGAAGGACTACTATGCTAACGAGTTTGATTCTTCTATATTTTGTAAAGCATGTCATAAAATTCCTATTGACAAGTTTTATTGGCATGATGACTTTTTGTTTCAAGAATGAAAATTGTGTGTGCCTAATTTTTTTTGAGAGAATTGCTTATTCATATGTCTTATAGTAGTGGACTAATGGGGGCACTGTGGACTAACTAAAACTCCAGACATTTTAACTAGACATTTTTATTGGCCTTATATGAGGAGATGCGGAAAGAATTTGTGAATGATGTGTGCCATGTAGAAAGGCCAACTCTATAGTGATGCCCCATGAATTGTATTTAAAATTTATCAATACTAAGTGAATCATGGGTAGACATATAAATGTATTTTGTTTTGGGTTTTCCTTAGTCAAAGAGAGGGTGTGCTTCAATTTTTGTTGTTGATTGTTTTCCAATGATGACATTTTTATTTCTGCATGTAACAAAATCGATAATGTTACTCATATTGTTGATTATTTTTTAAAGAAATTGCCAAGTTACATGATGTTTCCAAGAGTATTTGATGATGATCATAAATCACTTAATAAAATCTCTACTTATAAACCATCCTACGAGTATTTTTTGGCAAGTATACTTATTGAATAATAGTATAAGAAATAAGCGAAGGTATTGTTCCCTCGAGGATATTGAGTTACTAGTAATTACTTCTTTCTCTACTATCTAACATAATAAATATAGTTAATTACTTATTCTACTACTAATTCTACTTTTATTATAACCTCATTATTAATTTTATTGTAATCACAAGTCAAGACAATTAAATATCGATCACAAGATCATTAAAAGTATCTAGGTATTAAATCACCACTAATAATTACTATGCTTAACTTCTAAAGATAATTTAATTCCAATTATCAAGTCCTTAATCCTTATAATTCCTATGTTAAACTAATATCTCTTTTAAGATGATCAATTTCTAATTCTTGAATCTATCTATCAAAATTTCTTCCTAACTAAAATCAATTCAAGGTTTGCATTAACAATTTATGAATTTTTTATTTGTCTAAACTTAACTTAATATAATACGAAAGATTTATGTCATCGTATACTTAGGGTTGCAATCAAATCTCTTTAATTGCACTAGATTTATTCATAAAAGCAATCTTTCAATTAACTAATATAAAAAAAAACAATAATTAATACTCTAGAATTATTGATTCAAGAAACAATTAAGCATTCGTAATTGTAAATTAAGAAAACTAATAATTTCATCGAATAACAATAAATCTAAGTTACATAGTAATTTTTAGGGTTCTTAATATCTAGACTATTCTCTCTACTCTTCCATCACAATACTAAGCACAATAGAAAGATAAATAATAAAAACATCAAGATAGAGAATGAAAACCCCTTAACAAGGTGCGATCTTGCAATCTTCTCTCTATCCTCTTTCTTGACTTACTCTATCTCTTTAAAAATCCTAAAAGGTAGAAATTATGAAAAACTATCTAAGTGTGTTTTTGTCACTCTCTAAAAATATATTTATATACCTAAGAGTCTTGATCAATCTTAAAATCTTGAATATGAGTCAATGTAAAAAGAAATCCAAAAAATTGTATAAGCTTTGTATAATATTTAAATTTCACCGCTTGAACATGACTAAATGGATCCCCCTGCGTTTCTCTTTGTATAAAGGTAATGAACCATGGACCTCTCTGACTTCCATCTCTGATGATCCCTAGAAAACACAAAAATAAATATGAGCACTTGCATTCTGTCGTGTAACTCTCTGTTCTTCACAAAATAAACTCGATTTATTCCTTTCACTGTGGATCTTCTTTACTCAAATACATGACACACACATGGAATATATGATTGCTCATGGTCTTCTTTTCTTTTTCCAAATCTTTATTATTTTCTTCTCAATCTTGATTAAACTTGATTAAATCCTTACCTTTAGCTTAAATATCCTTTCAAAATCTTCAAATTAAAATTTGACCAATTTAAGTACCAAGTTCTTATAATTAATCCTCAAAACATATCAAATATGTCCTATATTCCTTTCTTAAATAAAGACTAAATTACAACTATTAGTATTATTCATGACAAAGATGTTAAGTTTCTTAGTCATTTTTGGAAAGTCATATGGAGTAAACTTGGAGATAAGTTGTTGCTTTCTATCACTTGTCATCCATAAACTAACATACATAATGAAGTTCTGAATATGATTATGATAGCTTTGTTGTGCTCAATGATGTGAAAAAAATGTCAAGTTTCAGGAAGAGCGTTTGCCATTGATTGAGTTTTCTTTTAGTCACACTATTCATTCCTTTATTGGTTTTTCACTAATTGAGATAGTTTAGGGTTTTAATTTTCTAACACCTTTGGATTTGCTAACATTACTCGTTAATGAGCATTCTAGTTTAGACGCTAAAAAAAAAGTAGAAGTAGTGAAACAATTGTCCAAACAAGTTTGACGATATCAAGAAGAAGAATGAACAATATGTGAATTAGGCAAATAAGGGGTGTAAGTGAGTTACTTTTAAACTAGAAGGTTGGGTGTGTTTGTGCCTGGGGAAGGAATGATTACCAACTTAAAGGAATTCAAAATTGGATCCATAAGGGAATGGTCTTTTCAAGTGATCGAAAAGATCAATGATAAAATCCACAAATTAGACTTACCAAATAAGTGTAATGTGAGTTTTATTTTTTATGTCATTGACTTAACTCCTTTTGATGTAGATGAGAATAATTTAAGAACAAATTATTTGAAGAGGGTGGGAGTGATGGGTTCTAAAATGGTTCAAGCCCCATATTATTCTTTGGAAGGTACTAATTGGTAGAATCCTATAAAATCTTAAACTAATATAATCATATACTTAAGTTTGTTGTTCTATCTAAAGTCTACATATAAATGAATTTGCTTTCGTCTTAATTAAGAGAAATATATAAAATCATAAACTCATATAATTGTATTGTAAAAACCCACGATTTTGATAACCATGCTCTACTTATTCATTGCAAGTGACTGAAGGATGGTTACACGTATCAAGTTAAAGAAGGTCTAAGAAATGTTTAATAGATTATGTGCTGACTTCTTTAAAGGAGTTGAAAGTGGATTAATGAGCTTGATGAAAATTGAATTAAGGATTATGAACTTCATTTTAGCTCAAGACAAAAGTTAATTCACAGACCTAGGTGGGAGTTTCATAAGATATGCTTTAGAGAAGGTTGATTAGAAGGTAAGAAGCATACCGAGTGAGCCTGGAGAGGCTAAACCATTTGGATTGGCCAAAGGCTAAAGAGCAGCAACCAAGAGTGGTCAATTGAAGGTGGTTTAACCAGCCAATGTTGGCTACCCCCACTCGCATGTTCTAATGTTGTCTATAATGTGATCTATCCATATTTGGTTATATTTTTGTAACATCTAGGCAAAGTTATCTTTTATCATATTAGAAATATATCTTAAGAACATTTGTTTTCCTTTTTTTCCCATATAGGTTTGAAGCCTATAAATGGGCTTGAGCATTCTCTTTGTAACTCAAATTATTAGTAACTTATTTTTGAGAGAAAATCTTCTCTTTGATTCTTTTGAGAACTTTGAGCCTTTTAAAAACTATGTTCTTGTGGCATTCTTCACTAAATTGAGATTCTCGATTGGTGTAATTTTAGGATCACGATCTTCATGTTAAGACTCTTAAAATTTACTTAATTAACAACTTGAGGTTTTTCCATATCCATATACCAAAATTCGTCGGATTTTTTATCTTAAGTTCAAGTTTAATACGTACGTTTGATTTTAGGCTAGGTGCTTGTAGTCACAAATGAACATCTCTCTATTTATGATCATTATATTAACATAGTTTTGCTTATTAGCGCCTGTCGAGCCACTCTAGGTGGTCTAAAAGCTAACTACTATGTTATTTTATTTTGTTATTCTCCTAGACGTAGGTTTATTAATACAGTGTTCCAATCATTTTTTTTCAATTTATAGGCAAGTATACCTATCATTTATGACATATATGAAAAAAATAAGATCGCCCCACAAGGATCGAATAACTACTAGTAATGACTTCTTCTTCTATTAACTACCCTAAAATATATTCAAAAAAATTAACTATTACTAATATTTCTATGATTAATCCTTATTTTCATACTCTCAAGACATATCAACAACAAGATATGAGAATTCAATATTGTTCAAGCTCATCTAAACAACAATTTCCCTACAGGATTATCATTATAGTCTACTTCAAAAGATAATGTTAATGATCATTCATATCCAGTTAATCTATAAGATTCCTAGGATAGATTAGTGCCCCTTTCGATGTTACTAATCCCTAATTCAAGGATTGCTTTAACGAAAGATGAATTTTTTACAAAAAATTGATTTAAACACAGAAGATTCTTGTATGACTATGTCTAACAATTCAAAAAAGTATTTTTGATTATGATAAATCTATTCAAATATGCAATTTCTCAACCAACATACATGAAATCAATAATAGAATTAATATTCTAGACATATCAATCTATTAAACAATATAAAACCCATAATTAGACTTAAAAAGAACATGAGATTTTCATTAAACTACGATTATGTACAAAATATATAGTAATATCTTCGGTTCTTATTGTTAGATGATAGATTCCTACTCCTCCATTACATAACTATCAAGCACACTATACATCTTTGAAAAACTATACAACAACGAAAATAATATATTTGAATGAGCAATCTTGAACTATCTTCTTGAATCCTTGATATGTTCCTCTTGAGAACTCTATTTTTCTCCAAGAATCTAATCTATGTTTTTGATGTAGAGAAATTAATGATCTAGTTATGTTCTATTTCTCACTTCTCAAAACATATATATACCTGGTAAAAGTTAAAAATATCCCTAAGTTTTAGATAGACTTCATTTCCTCAAATATTTTTATAATTAACCAAGTCTTCGAAAACTACACGAGGTGAACATGGGAAGATCTATTCCGTTGTGCATGTCTTGGGTAGTTATAACTATTGAATTTATCACACTCGAGAAGGAACATTGCATATGCACGACATAATATATTTAACCATGCTTCTCACTGATCCACTTATCATCCATAACTTTTGCATAGCACCGCTGGAACATGATGGCACCTATCTCCTCATGGTTCTCTCTGACTATTCATACGCATGCAAACCTAAAATTACACGACATGAACACAACTATCCTATCTCGCATGTAACTCAAGGTCATTCATTCTCCAAATCTCCACGGAAACACGATAGAAACGTGACTTTCTTCACCTTCAAATTTCATTATTCTAGGAAGCACGATGGGAACATGACACAACCTATTTAAATTTAGTTCCATTTCCAATAGAAACACAAGTGAAACATGGGTAAATGTAGTTGCTTGTGTTTCTCTTTGGTCTTTGGTTCTTCGAAAATAATTTAAATTTGATAGGAGCACGAAGGAAACATGGTTGATTATATCCCTTTGTGTTTGTCATAAGTCTTTGACATTTCTTCATTTTTAACTCCAAAATTGATAAAACTTGATCAACTTCATTCCAAAGCTCTTTTTTTTTTTCAAAACAAAATATTGACCAAGTTAAGTATCAAATCTTAACAATAATATATATAATTTACTACAATTTAGCCTATTAAATATATATAGAATAAAACACATGTATCATCAATTTAAGGTTGTTGCTCACTAGATTGAGACAACCACACATAAGCAACACTTATTATTTAGGTTGGATTTATGTGTTAGTGACATTATTAGCTCTCTAACCTAGCATGCATTTTGCAATTACCAAGTACTTAAGATCATAGTGCTCTCGACATCATCAATCAATGTATGATATTATTGAATATCTATTTAAACAATAGTTAAGTGTTGTTATATTATTTAGTTTCATAAAATTATCCCTATTTAATCCTATTTATTTTTGTTTTGGTATTAAATATCTAAGTTGAATTAAGGCCTTATAGCTCCAAATGCCTAAGTAAGTTATTAAAGTTCATTTGAGGTATAAATCTTAGGTAATGAGTTCAATTAAGAAATTGGATTAAGTCGCATCTATTGGGTCTATCATTCAATATACTGGTTCACATGCTAAATCTATTATTTTTAGTCTAATCCTAGTTTGACTTTTTTAGTTTTAAGTACAGTTTACATTAGCCATTAGTGAAAGACTTAATCAAGGTCTTGGTGACTAAAATTTAATGGGTTCATTATGACTTTAAGACATTTAATTATTTTGGGTTTCATTCCATTATATTTTGATGAGAGGTCTCGTTGACTTTTAGGCCTAATAAGAAAATGAGTCTAAGGCAATTTTGTTTCATTATAATTTATATATACATATATCATGTGTATGTGTGTGTGACTAGTTTGGGATAAAATGTAAGGCTCTGATTCATTTTTAGACTAGGCTGACTAGTTGGAGGTTAGGTTGGTTGGTCGATAAACCAATCAATGGTGAACTAGCTTGCGTTTGGCCTGGTTTGATTCATTTATTATTTAAAATTAAAATATTTTTATTTTTTGATTTAATTAAGTATTACTTGAATAGTAGCAATCTGCTTTTATAGAAGAGGACCAGTTTGGTAGGTTTAGGGGTTTGCACCTATTGCTGCAAATCATACTCACAATTATATGCAGTAAAAGGCAGATAGATTTTTTATCAACCCATTTTTAGTAATACTTTTCATTGAGGGTGTGCACCATATTACCTATCTTTTTTTTTTTTTTAATGATATATTGTTCTCACTAAAAGGAAGAAAGATTATTAAATTTCCTAATATTATTTTGATGATACCAGAACATGTTAATGTTTTTCAAAAGTTGGTTAAGAGCTCTGATGAATTACAAAAGTATTATTGGATGTTTATAAAAAGGTATACTATCAATAATAGTGTTTATTCGGAATAAAATAGAAAAAGGCACAGAAAGTCTTCTCAATAAGCTGAAATGACAACAAGGAGGTTCCGAAATGAACAAAATCAATATTGGTTCAAGTAATATCTAATGTCAACGTAGAAAGTTATTTCGAAAATCAAGCAAGAGGATAAATCGACATCTAGCAGATCAATAGGTGCTTTGATTTATCAAAGTTTCGGTATTCTTGGCAACAATCACTCAGTTATGGACAAAAGGGAACAGCTGCTAAACGCGAACCGCACGCTACTCCAACCGCGTTTGACTGACATCTCCACTTTTGTTTTTTGGCCGAAGACATCTCTGGTTTAATAGAAGGGCATTACAATTCAGTCCTATAAAATTACTTATTTTTTATTAGAATTTTTTAATTTTTTTTTTTTAGAAACGTATTAAAAAAAAATTTATATAAGTACTTGTATTACCCCTTTTCTTACCTATAATTATTTCTTGCATTTTTTTAATTATTCTTGTTATATTACGTTATTATATATAACCAATATTACTTTCTATTATACTAGCTAAATAAATATATGGTATTGTCATTATGTTAAATTAATTATCATAACCTAATTTGAAATTAGCACGTGTGGTTTCCAAAACTTAATAGATTTGAGACAAGCCTTATTTTTATTAAAGTTTGAAAACATTTAGAACTCAAATAGAAGAATAAAAATATTATAATTCAATTAGAATAATAGGTATATATATATATGTTTAAAACTAAAAAATGTACTTTTTTCTTGTAAGAAGAAATTTCAATTTACAAACATTAGTATGAATTTTGTTCATTAAACATCTATCATCTGTTTGAATTGTTTGATTTTGATCTGTATTGTATCTGAATTAGATCAATATTTGTAATTTATTTATATCATATTTGTATTGCATCTATTTGATCTATTTATGAATAAAATTATTAGTTTTTCATTGGTATTTATTTTTTGATAAATAACTATTTGAAAAAAAAAAAATAAAAATATGATGTCAAAATGACCAAAATATGATGAAACAAACATACAATATAAACTTCAAGTCCAAGTGTCTAAATCTCCATGGTCACTTGCTCAGCTTCATTCCATTGTTGTTGTTGCTATAAATGGGCTTAAAAATATATATCCTTAATTTTGACTTAACTAATGGGTTAGGTGATCATGGTCTGATGAGCTGGTTACTTTGTTAGGATGACTTAAAGAGATTTGATTGATGGTTTTGAAATAAGAAATATTGGACTAGTCTGCCACATTTAACCTTTTTGAGCCAAACTGATGTACATAGAAGGAGCTCATTCAAGATAGCTATGAATTGAGCTTGCTCCATCTCATCTCTTAATCATTGAGATGATATGATAGTTGTCATCCATTCCAGTTGTTTAAAAATATCCAACCATTCCTCTTCATTCCCAAGTTTCAACATTCTATAAAGGAGGCTCTAACCTCAAGGATCATATCAAACATCTTGCACTCTAATTACTATAGAATTGCAATCTTAGCACATGAGGTGTACTTAAACTACCTTATCTGACTCTTATGCATTTGAAGTACTAAAACTACTTGTTCCTCATTTCTATTATTCTCTCTAAGCTATTTCATTATTAGTATTAAAAACACTTTGAAATTATGTATAAGTTATGAGATTCACGTTACATATATATGACCAATCCGGAAAAACCTTGCACATACAATTATTGTTCTTATTATGGCAGTTTTTTTTCCCCCTCCTTTTCACGGCAGCTTTTCTTCTGGCTTTTATTTTATTTTATATTTTTAAGAAGCAGTTCAATGATACCAAACCCCATCGTGTTGGTTTCATTCATGCTCTTCACGTGATTAGTTGTTCCACGTTTAGCTTCCTTTTGGCAAGCTCGTGACTCTAATGGCCTTACGCAACACGTTGATGTCAATTTTAATTATTAATTAGGTATATAAAAATTAACAAAAAATCCACAAGAGTGCTCAAACTTGTAGCAGCTAAACGATTCTAAAACAAGTAGATATGGTTAAATTGTTTTCACTAAAATGTGTTGTAAATCTAATCTTATTTTAAAGTTTCATGCAATTACTGTATACAAACATATAAAATACATTATTAATTTTATGGATCCGATTTGCGATCTAAGTTTTTAAAAAACCTAATGAATCTATTGGCATAATACACTTTAAATAGGAATCATTGGAGGCAACCTCATATATATAAAATATAAGTATTGGTAAGAATGAAATATGTTTATTCAATCTCATTGTCAATTACTAAAAATATCTAACCGGTATGACTTAATTGAAAAGTTTATAAATATTTAGCCACTCCAATAACATATTATAGATGAAGCTAAGCTTTTGAAGATCAAACAGCTAGTTACTTATTCTTCCTTCTATCAAGTATCATCTCCTCGTTAATATTTTGAAGTCGTGTGATATCATCATAACATTATTGTCTTCTTTATTTTTATTTTTTTCAAATTTAACCATTGATGGCACACAATAACATTTTAAACCACTACTTTAAAAAAAATTCAAATAAAAAATAACTTTAAAATTTGGCAAAAAAAAAAAAAAACCAATAACTTTAAAAGATGATCCCTAGTAATCACTTTAAAATGGCAACTAATAATTTTTTTTTTATTACTATTAAGAAGATTTTATGATGATTTTAACTTTGGTCACTACCACAATAAACTATAACTATTTTTCATTATATTTTATGATAGAAATCATCATGGCGATACTATATTCAAATTAAACGAGATAAGTGACCTATCAGTAGCATCTTAATTCTGATAAAAAACGATCTTTTGACCCTAAAAACACATGAAACACCTTTACCTGTAGCAGGATTAACCTATCATTACTGAGAGTTATAAATTGAATTTTTACTAACTGGGTCAACATCTGCGGCTGGTAACTAGTAATTTAATTAATCAAGTTTCAAGCATCCAGCGGCATCTATAAACGCGCCGTCAAGTCTTCCATTGTGTCATTCAATGTGCAGTGGCAAGTTTAATGGTAGCAGCCAGGAGGCCAACGTGAAAAGGACATATAAGCTTTATGCTGCTTTGACCGTGTAGCAACTTCATTTCCATAATACGTGTTTAGCAAATCAAGCATTTACGTGACAATCGCATCTCCAAGTTCAAAAAGGACGTCAGACAGCGACAATTGTTAACAGCATGTAGAACTCCCAGCAGCAAGTTAACGATCAGAAAATAGAGCTAAGAACAAGGCAGTTTATTAACAACAAAAGAAAGAAACCTTTCTTTTTCTTTTTCTTTTTTCCTTTTTTTAATTTTAAGCTTTTACAAACCAAGACCTAGTTAGTTATATTCAAGTAATAGAATTAGCAACTTTATTACATTTTTCATATAGATATTCATGGATTTTTTAACTTAAATCAGGGGGGAATCATTTATTAATCTTGAGATATGGTCTTACCAGATTTCGTGGAGAATTTGAGAAGAAAATCAAGAGAAACATTATCCTATAATTTTTGGAACGATTTTCAAAATTTAGAATAACCTCTAGCCTCCAGCCATGGTATTTTACTTATTATGCGGACACGATAAAGCATTATGTGATTTTGAATTTAAAGCATCGAATATACCTAAAGTCAGAAGGAAAACTCGAGACTTTTTAAAGTAAATTTCGGAGGAAAATTAAGGGGGGTGTATTAAAACTTAATGCGATTCCGACGGCTAAAGATTCAAACATTGACTTATTTGGTGGAATTCAACGCTGCGAAACATTACATATAAAAAGATTTAATACATCCCCATCCCAATACAAGAAAATGCAAGGGGAAAAAAATGAAAAGGAAAAACCCAAGAGTTCTCTCTCTCTCTCTCTATATATATATGAGTTTAAATTTGGATAATTTACTTTAGAGATCAATATTAATGTTATTAGGCTATGAAACTAGATATATAAACAAATAAAGGTGTGAAAAAAACAGAATATTTAGGATAATCAAATCGAAATTAGAAAACCAATTAAAAAAAAAAAAATTGACCAATCCATCGGTTTCGGTTTATGATCGGAGTGTTTAATTTTTTAGGTTTTCGATTTCGATTTTAGTTTATAAAATAAAAAACTGACTGTTTTGGTTAACTGCTCTGTATTTATATATATAATTTATAACATAATTATACAGTCATTTTGTTAAAGATATAAATAGTCAGATATTATAACTTGTTGGACATACTTGTATTGAGTTTAATCCTTTCTTGGTTTGAAATGGAACCAAATAGATAAAAAAAATTATACAAACCAGTTGTATAATAAGCCAGAAAGGTGTCGGCAAACTTATATTTTATTTTAATAAAGATTTGTTAATTTTATTTTGTAGTGGAAGGAGAGAGTATATAGTATGGATAAATAAGTGATTATGCCAAGAAAATTTAAGATTAAAATAATTTATAATATACTTATATAATTTATAATCTTACATTCTTAATTTATAGTTTTTAATATAATTATAAAAAAAAGGCTCTATGTTTTTACGGACATATTGAAAATTATAGTTAATTGCAAATTTTGCATAGCCATTATATTAAATTGTTAAAAACAAAAACGAAAAAATTAATCAAAAAACGGTTAACTATTTGTAATGGTTCAATTTAGGATCAGGATATTAAAAAACTAATCATTATGATTAGATTAAAAAAATAAAGCTATGAATTAGTTAACCGAACCGTGAATACCCCTAAAAACAAATACTAATCCGTTATATTGCCGGATAAATTTGTGTTAGAATCTCTGAATGGTTAAGGTTATATTCTTATTATTTAAAAATGGAAGCAAAATAATTTTTACATGAAGATATGAAAATGTAATTCCATTTGCCCCTTCTTCTTTTATCACGGTGAACGAAATAAAAAAGACAACTCCTCATCTCTGAAAAAAAAAGATAAATTAAAAAATAATTTGATCTCATATATCAAAGGATACCTAATTATCAATCCAAATTAACAATGAACCAGCACATTTTTTTTTTTTTTTAGATCGAGCCTTGAATTGTCAGTTCCTTCATATAATTCATTAGATGGATGGAAAATCATAGCCTACCTTTCCATTATATGCGTTCTACCTTATAACTACTTTATTATTTTGCTTTTCAATCTTAAAATAATAATACCTTTATTTCAAAATAAATAATTAATTCTAATTTCAAACAAATTGACATAATTTTAGTGTTTACTAAAATTTTCTAGATTGACAATCTTTGAGGTTTCTATATACACAATGTTTATTTAAACACAAACCAAGATAATCATCTATCAAGAATTATTTACCAAATCAGTATAAACAAAAGAAATAATAAAAAAAAGAACAGCCGCAAATCAGTATGAACTAGTGGCTATATCATTAAATTCTTTCATAAATCATCACATGTAATGCTATATATATTTAATCATTTTACTTGTTTTCTAAAATAAATCTGACTCAATAAAACTTATCATGGGCAATAACTTTGAGTCACTATCATCTTAGCCAAGTGGTTGTTGGATATCGTCTTCCTAAACGAGTGATGAATTCTATTTTAACCTATTATTACTTTCTTTATATTTCATATTCCAATAACTGTATTATTTATTATATACATTAAGATTATTTTTAATGACATCAAAGTGCAATATTTCATACACAAGATATATCAAAGCTCATATCAATTAGGAACCAAAAACATTAAATATGCAGTATCCTTTATTAATAGATCGTGTTTATATACCCACTCGAAAGTTCAAGTGCCAAAAACTGCATCTAAACACACTTTTTTCCAATTACTTGCCTGGAGTGGAGGGCTAGACCAGTTTTCAAGCTTAGTCTTTAGTACATGAGATTAGATAACTAATCCATGAATTCATATACGAATTAGGGGTGTGTAAACTGAAAATTGAAAAAAAAAAATGACAATACAAATATATATGCAAGGATGTAATCAATAGATAATCCCCAGGATGAATACCGATATCGTCACATACATGACATGCTTATGAATGTAATAATGCAATCTTTGTGTTATGAAACAAGTTATTTAAACTAGAAAATCTTTTGTCATAAAAGAACACCTTTTCAAAGTGCAACTTTTGGGTACTTTCATGTCATATATACTACAAAATAACAAGCCAATTCCCAAGGATAATTCAGAGCATCATAAATAAGCTCAACATTAAACTAAGCAATCATTTAAAAAATGAAAGATGTCAAATATGAATGATTGAATTCCATTCAAAAGCCCACTTAAGTGAGAACCTAACAAGAGTAAAAAAAAAAAAAAAAAAAAATTCCATATATAATACGTAAATATATGAACTCCATGTTAGCTCTTGACAGAAGGCTAGACAATTTAAGACAACTGCCAATAGCATGGGTATGAATGCTTATGAATCACAATACTAATAAGTAGAGCTCATCCTACCATTTGTTAAACATACCATCACCTATTGCAGACGTCTGTATACTTCAGCACTATCAATTTCATGGTTAAATTTTGTTACATAAAACTACTATACATAGGTATTAATTTAATTTATACAAATAAGTTATGAATTATGGTAGTCGTAACTTTGTCATTTTCTTATCCAATTTTAATGACTTCACTTTTTTGTGATGGTCTCTTTGAGAATAATTCAACTCTGTTTGGATAGGTATTTAATTTGTTGTCCTCCTCATAGTACCATTTTAATTAGGACCGGGTCGGTTGGGTAGGGTCGGCGGCGGGTCTATGGGTAGCAGTTGGAGAAGTTGGCCATTCAGTGATGGCGCGGCGTCGAGGGTGTATCGGACGACTTGAGGTGTGACTAACAAGCAATCTGGTGGGGTCAATTTGTGACGAGGAGCACTGGTTGTTGGCGTTTCGAGCTCCTTGGATGGCGGTCGGCATGGTTTGGCGTTGAAGAAGATCCTAACGTCTCTGAGCTGATTAGAACCATCAAATTGAAGCTCTCGATCTCTTGAAGCTTCCTACGAGATCCAAATCCCTCAATTTTCCCTATACAACAAGAAATCAAACATTAAAATCCGAAATCCTAACCTAGATGTCAAGACCATAGATTTAAAAATTAAAGCAAATTGAGGCGCCAAACCCCCCTTAGGATTAAGATATATATGTCCTATTTATACTAGTAGGGCCTTAATTTGGTATTACAACAAGAAATCAAATATTAAACATGGGAATGGTAATTCTGAATATAGGGTTTCTAGGGTTATTTTGGTACGAAATTGATACTTTTAGTAATTTGGAGGATTAGATTTTAGTTAAACTTGATATCAGTGCCTTAAGTACGGATTAGAAGCTTCCTACATCTTTCCACTTGCAAGTTTAGACTAATGTAAAGTTTTTAATCTCTAGCTTGCAATTTTACCGTACTTTATTTTTATTATATACTAAAACATATAAATATTTCTATATTATAATTTAAAGCTTTATTAAGCAAAAATGGGGTGTCTACAATAATCTCTTCTAACCTTAACAAAGATCATGAGTGATTGAATTTTAATAAGGATATATTATTATGTTTGATTTATTGAAATTAGTGGTTTTAATGGGTTTTAATGACAATTGGTATTGTAGTCTAGCATCTTTCATATACTCTCAAGTAAGAGGTTCCATGTTCTATTCTTCTTTTTTGTAGTAATGGTAAAAAAAAAAAAAACAGGTTTTAACAATGAAATAGTTGACTTTATCAAATTACTATCAAATAAATGAGTTTAAAGAATGTTCATATGGTATTCTTGGTGTTCTTAGGATATCTCAAGGATTGTTAAGTTAGTGCTGGGATTTGTCTAACAGTAGTAATGAATTAATAATTTTTTCAAGGAAAATGTTGGACTGTTCTTCATTTTTGTCATGTTCATGATGAACATTCAAACCATTCTTGAATACTTAATTTCTATCCATTTAAAAGGCTCGAAATTACCAAAAACGTGTTTGTCATTAGTGATTTATGTAACATTTACCTGTTAAATTATATATTGATTAAGTCCCAAAATTAAAATATATCAACATCAAATGAATAAAGCTTTTCAAGATCAAACTTCACCATTCACATGTTTAATAATTCAACTTGCAAGAGCACCCACCCTTGACAAAAGTTAATTTCAACAAATAACAATAATTTTTTTTTTAAATTTGAGTATTTGACCTTAATTGAACTAGCCCCGAACTCGATTGAGTTCGGCACCAATTCCATCTAACTAGGTTAGATCTTTTCACAGTCCATTAACACTAGATTAGTGGTGGGTTCATTGAAAGACTAATCAATGAAATTGAAAAAAAAAGGGGGGGAAATAGGTTTAAAGGAAGTTGAAACCAATTTGCTCAAACGAAAATGGTTCCCTTAAACTAATGCATGCTTGATCTTAATTCAGTTAGACTTAATTAATTTTTTTAAATTGAAATTGGACTTATACAATAGTGAACTAACTTGAATAATTTAAAGATTAGTTCTTGTGGATTTTAAATTAACCAATTGCATGGTTTTACAATCCCCACTAATTCTATCATGTCCATAATTTGATAGACTTAATTGATTAATATAATATGGCTTAATAAGATACATATATAAATTAGTTGACTCTCATAATTAGAGTGGAACACTTATCTACTATACTTAGAAAAAAGTTAAAAAATACTAATTAAGCAACCGAAAAAAAATCAAGATTATCAGTTTTCTTATATGGGAAAGTAGACTCCGAAAATGCTTCTTAGGTTAATTTAGATTTTGTTTGGCTAAATTAAGGCTTATGAGTAGGGATGTAAACGAGTCGGGTCATTTTGTCCCAAACCCGACCCGATTATAAATTGGGTATCCCAGACCCGACCCGACCCGAACCAGACCCGTTTAATCTATTACATAATTAAATGCATCATTTTATATTTCATTAAATTATTATCGCAGTGAGGCATGTTTAGGAGGGCAAAAATTTCAATGAAGTTGATAAAGATCCTAATTTTTATTTTTAAAAAATTAGAAAACGTTAAAGACAAGAAAAAAATTATTAAACATGAAAACTGAATATATAAGGCAAAGTCAGTAACTCAAGACTTGTCATTGCTTAAAATTATTAGAAGACTTACATATATCTATATATATATACATAATACATTCAACTCATAATAATAATAATAAAATAATAATAATAATAAAATAATAATAATAAAATGATGACACTACACGACGATCTATATATTCTTGATTTATTTGTCATTACTATATATATAATATCTATTTTTTTTTTAGAAAATTAATTTTATACTTTGTTGTGTTGCATGGGAAAGAAATGAATTTTGAAAAAGTGGGGAAGGTTGCACATGGAAATCGATTTTCTCTGAATAATTGGTCAATGATTATTAATTGTAAATATAATTTATTCCTATCATGTGACTCAATACATGAATAACAAAATGATTATATAAAAAGCATCATTCAACTAATGAATAAGTAAATTCCTTAAACTAAATTTTTTAATTTTTTTTAATTAAATCGGGTCGGATTTTCCCAATGGGTTATGAGTACAACCCAAAACCCAACCCTAAACCCTATAGGGTCTGACCCTATAGGGTTTTTAGCAGGGCGGGCGGCGGGTACCCTATAACAACCCCCTGGTTGCATCCCTACTTATGAAGAGTAAAATAAGCCTTAAGCCCTTTTATTTTTAAAATAGACTATTTTAATAATAAAGAACTTCTCTTTATAATATAAATAAAGCCCTCTAGCCCATTCACAAAGCCCAGCCTAACCCACCATTAAAGAAAGAGACTTCAATAATGGTCGTAGGATCGTTTGGATATGATCTAATCATGATAAAACATTGCTTTATCTCTGCGTCCAATCAAACGTTATCCAATGGCCAACATTAGCCTCCACCATCTATAAATAAGAGGCTTATCTTCTCTTTTGGGGTCATTCTGCATATTACTAAGATTAAGAGTAATGAAAAACTTTGCTGAAATAACTCCAAAAAGAATCAAAGCAATTGCTTCATGAAGAATGAGTTAAGAATAATCGAATCTATTTGATTTGATCTTTTATCACATTTATACACTTGACAAACCGGAATTGCCCGTTCCTCCTTCCACGCTTCTTTTGTGACATCTATACACGTGTCATCAGTTCAAAACTACATTTATTGCACGTGATCAACCAGCTGCAGCAATCCCACCACACACAAATATTTATACATGTATTGCATTTTTAAAATGTGATATAACAATAATTTTCACAAGTATTTCATGCACAACATGTGATCTGGCAATGTATTTCAACATAAAACTAATGATAAAAAGCTTTGTTCCATACCCAATGTGTGATATAGTGGTGACTTTGTATCTTGAATGCATAGAGACAACAGAGTGACGAGAATAAAGTAGAAAAAACAAAAGTCTTAGGCACAAAAGTAAATTTTGTTGGCTTGCATAAAAGTCATGGGGTTTTAAACATGAATAAAGTAAAAAAAGGTTTGAGTGCAAAAGTCAATTTTGTTGGCATGCCTAAAATTCAAGGGTTTGGATATGAACTTATATCACTATAGTTAGAGATGTAATCGAATCATTTTTAAAAGGGCTTCCGACCCACTGATTCAATAAAAATCCTATAGGGTCAGGTTTGGATATGGGATAAAAACCCTATAGGGTTATAGGATTGGTTCGGATACTGTAAAATATCTTATGGATACCCGACCCATTGACGAAATTTGAAAAATAAAATAAAACAAAAACATTTATAAAAGACTAAAAAAAAAAAAACTTGTAATAACCATAGTTCCTAATTTCCTATTTCTACTTCTAAGTTCTATTTTCGTATCTCATCTCTCTCCTCTCTCTCACTCTCTTAGTCTCGTGTCTGACCTTTGCCTCTAGCCCAACCTTCTTCCTCCTCCTCCACCTATCTCGGAGTTTCTTTTGAGTACTATGATTATAAATCAACTACGTGATATAAAGATGATTATACTGAACTAGCGTAGGAATTATGTTGTACATTAAGTTTTGGTATATTTTTAAAGGGTAAATGTGAAAATTTGAGGGCTTATTATATGTTAGTATTTTTGGGGAAATGTCACTAACATTTTACTTAAACTTGATCCTACTACTTTTCAAACTGTTTTTCATAAAGTCATATTAAGACTGGGAAATTAAAATTTACATCTAAGGAACTTATATTTTCCAATTTTTTTTCTTTATGAGATATGATCCATGTCATTTTATTTTATATTTTCAAAATAAAGTCCACATTTGGCATGGAGTTTCCATCCATCTTTGCAATTTTATAGATTAATATATTATATATATATATATATATATTTCTCATATGAGGTTGGTGGAAAAAAAAAAGGAAAAATAAAACTTGAATTCACATCTCTTAAAAAGATGAATATTTAGAAACACTACTATTATAGGAATTATATATTATGATCGTGCTTTTTTTCTCCAAAAATTTTAATTTAATTTGTCTTTTACTTTTTTATTGGGTTGATTATATATTCATAACCTTCTTCTTTTACCATCTTTATAGGAACAATGGGCGAATAGTCTTTGCTAAGGAGCTCACTTACCACTTCTTGTGCCTCTAAAGGTAAATATGCATTACTTTTGAGGACATTAACAATCTTTTGCTGCATAACATGATATGCAACACTGGATTATATGTACATGTAAATTTTGACTACTATAGGTGGACCAAAAACCCAGTAAAGCAAGACTAAGATTTATTACAATCGGAGATGGGGAAACTTAGTCTTGGTTTACATCAACTGTATGGTTTTCTCAAGCTAATGACAATAATTCTGTGTTGATTTTTCAAGCCATGAGGAATGGACCTTTGAAAAAATAATCGGGTGGGTAATCAGGTTAAATAGAAAACCCTGTAAGGCGATAATCAAGGCAGGTCTCGGATTACATAGCAAACCCTGTAAGGTGGGGTTGGGTTAGGTTTGGTATACCCTTGAAATGATCCAAACACCACCTATAAAATTCAAAATTGTAATTGAAATTTAGAATTGGTTGATTAATGGACCCAGGTTAGAAAAATTTGCTAAATAAAAGCTTAATGGAGATGGATGGTTGAGATCGTTCTATGTGACACTCTAAAAAGAACCTTACAAAACTTAGACCCTAGCCTTCATAAAAATACCTTTTATTTTCTACCATTGCTCTTTTAGGGAACCTACTACAACCCTAAGGTAAGAAACCTTAGACCCTGACTTCCATTTAAATGCTAACTAAGTAAGGTTAAAGGAGAATTAACACTAATAAGCTAAGATTATCCATTTCATGATAGGAAATGTGGACAATGAAGGCAAATTAGGAGAAAGAGAAGGACAAGAAACTCTAAAGAAATTCGTAACAAGGTAAGTGTGAAGATTTCAAGTGTCAAAATGAAAAGTTTCTGGTGTTTATGTAGATTATGATATTAAGATGTTGGTAGGAAGTGCATAAAGCAAGGAAATTGAGTTTGGAGATGTTTTAAGCTTTGAAGTGCCTCCTTACAACAACAACAAGGCAAGACCTAAGTATCGACTCTTAGTATTATGGATAAGTGATAATGAGGAGATAAGACAAGTTGAAAATGTTAAAGAGAAAAATGAACATATTTCAAGTTGAAATCTTGCTAAAGATTAACTTTGAGAAGAAATGAATGTTGTTATGTATAAAATTATGGACAAGATCATGAAATAAGCAGAAAGTGATGTTATTGATGTTAGAGCAAGTTATATGAAGCATTTAAGTGAAATGTTTTAGAAATTTCTGAGAAAGCATGATAAATTGATAGTTGCTGTAAAAAATGGATATTTTAGGCATTAAACTTGGATTAATCATATTTTAGTATATGAAAGATGAATATAGTTGAGTCTAAGCATAAACACGATCATGTATACCTTTAAGATCACCAAAATTTATCATAAGAGAATGTTTTGATAGAAATGAAAATTTTAATTAGGAAATACACCAAACCCAGAAGAGCATGACGGAAACACGAGACCGTGTTTCTCCCCATGTTTCTCTTTGACACACAAATGTAGAGAAAATGTGAAACCTAGAAAAGCAAGATAGGAAACGAAGCTGTGTTTCCCACCGTGCTTCTCTTTATCCCTAAAAGTGCATTGAAGCATTGAAGAACACTGGGAATACATGACGCCATGTTTCCCACCGTGCTTCTCTCCATTTTCACAAGCACGATGGATCGTAATAAAACAAGGGGACATACATCTATTCATGTTTCACTCGTGTTCCTTCTTGAGTGTAATTTCCTAGAAAAACATGGTTAAAACACGTGGCAAGCTATCCAATAGTGCTTCTTACCAGATCAAACAACTCCTTGAACCCATATCAGCATAAGAAGAACATGGCACCATGCTTCCCTGTGAGACCTCGAACAAAGGAGAAACACAACTCTCTTTTTCGGCTATTTATTGAAGTATGGGGTGATGCTTTGGCTCAAGTACTACTACCATCTTTCATCCTTTTTTACTCTGTATTATTGATAGGTAAGCAAAACTCAGTAGATTGCAAATTGGTTGCCCTTTCCTAAATCATGAAAGGGAGGTGGCAAGTTGGTTGAAAGACATATCCTTCCCCATGTTAGCCATTTTTTTTCTTGCTAGCCTTAATAGTTGAATCCTTCTCAACATTAGCTTATCTACTCTTGTCTTCTAACCTTTGTTTCTTGCTTTTGGGACAAGCAACTCCACTAGGTCATCTACAAAGTTCAGCTTCATGAAACCAATTGACTATATGGATTTCCTACCTACAAGAGAAATAAAAGTTAGCATGCAAACAAAGTACAATGCCAATAAGTCTGTGCTGAGTTCACACTAGGAGGGCACCCCTACCATACAACACCTCAAATGTGGATTTTCCCCTACAGCCCATCAAAGTAAATCAAGCAGTATCTCAGACTTCAATTACCATTTCCATAAAATATTTTGGCACCACGAGATAAGAACCTTTCTCCTTACACATCTGCATCACTTCACTCATATGAAGGAGACTGAGATTTGTTGAATCATGTGGAGGTTATAATCTTGTCTTGATGAGAAAATGCATTGTAAAAATACTCCACAACTTAGTTAAGTTACATTTAATAAGAAAAACTTGTTTTTAATATGTTTGAGCTTTATTATGCATATATATGTTTGTGTTTTTGTTTGTGCTTATTGTCGCAGATGGCTTCAAGCACATTTTAGACCTTGATTCCTTTAGAATATTTTAAAGCTCAAAACATAAAAGCTGTAGAGCTCTCTCTAAGCTTTCCAGAGCATCTTGAATCACCTCAATCAAAATCCAAACGAGAGAGATGTGGCTAAAATATGAAACAATATTGAATTATTAGCGGCAATTGTGAGCAAGACTGCACCCTCAATTTGCACCGAATCACAGGTAAGCTCTCTCTAGGCCAAAAAATAACCATTACATACTTTGAAATCTAACCATTGGTGGTAGTTTTGAGGAGTAATGATTAGCTTATTTTGAGAGCCTATAAATAAAAATGTTTAGGATGTTTTTGCATAAAAGAGTGGAGCTTAATATGTTGATATGATGTCAAAATACTCTCTTAAAATGTATTGATGTTAGTTTGAGTGAAAATATGAATTATGCCTTAGTGAGTTTAGTAGGAAAATATTGTAATGCATAATTCACATGTCTGGTTATATTTTATTAAGTGTTTTAGTGAAGTACTCATATGTTCAAGGCAATAGGTGAAGTCCTTATATGTTGAGGCATTGATTGAAGTCTTCGTTTGTGAGGTATTGTGAAGTCCTACTTGTGGTAGACATAGTGAAGTCCTCATTATGAGGCATTATTTGAATTGAATGTGATATGTGAAGTCTTCCTTGAGGAGACATTTGTGGACCTTGGAGACTAAAGGGTGGGTCGAACTCTATATTATTTCGGTGTGATCTTCGCCTTCCTTTATCTCTTTATTATTGTTGTTATAATTGCATGAATTGAGCATTAATGATGAAAGAGATAATGGTTGGTTAAATGAAACTAAAATCGGTTTAGAAACCCATCTTATGGCTTCCGCATGCATATAAGCAAGCCTAGTGGTGCTTGGTTTTTTTTTTTTTTTTTCAACAAGACCCCGTTCCCTCCTGCACTCCATATATTGGTTGTTTTCTTTGTCAGTCTCTTGATTGTTATAACCAATCTCTTTGACTGAATTCATCTTGAAAAGTGTCAACCACCTTGTCCAACATCTAAAGTCCTTATCAAACTCAATGGGAACAATCCTTATCAAACTCAATGGGAACAAATTTTTGCTTTCAATATTTTAAAGATGAGCTAAGACCAATGAACATCCTATGATTGTGGGTCTAAGACAAGCTTATCCACCCTTTGTCCTCCTTTAGATTAAAGAGCTAATAAACCGATTGTGTCATTAGCCTTTGAAGCAAACCCTCGCATAATGCTTCAAAGAAAATTAATTGGAGTCAGGAGTTCGGATAAAAATGGCAATGGGATGCCTAGAAATGGTCCATACGTTCCTACTCAAATTCTAAGAGTGGCACCCTTAGAGCAAACACTAACCACTTGAGATAAACACAAATTCGACTTCTATAAACCAAAGGGACCCTATCTATGTGTCTGGGCTAATGGTATTCAAGAGGAGTTGTATTAAAAAAGCACTCCACTATGGCCTTTGTCTGGCCTTCCTCAATTTGATTGACCCAGTTAATTAGATCAGGCCTATATGATTCACTAAAGGCACTTCATGAATATTGATTGATCCTTGTCATTGTTTTTGCAATGATCTCAATCAAGGGATTTAGTAATGGAGTATATGTTTGTCTCTCCATCGATTTCCTAACCCATCACATTAGATGTCTCCATTATCATCTCCTCTTCATCAGTATTTGATGATTATACCTTTATTGTTAGGCTGGGAAGGGATGGATACCCTTCTTCACATTACTAATTTATTTAATCGAGTCGTAGATGAACTATGCCCCTCATCTACCATGATTACTTGTTTGATTGTTTGAAAAATGGTGGAAATGTTTAAGAAAAGTTTAACAGCATGAGACATAAGAAAATCTAGAGTAAAGGATATGAAAAGGTGATATATGGATAAGGTGGAAAGATTAATAAAGATATGGATTACGATGTGACAATTTGGAGAATTAAAATTGATGTCACTCCTTAAGCATTAGATTTCCAGCACTTCAAATGCAATGACTAGGGATTCCTGATACGATGTAGTGCAAAGCTAATGTGTATGACACATAAGTAGTTCACTCTGACACGTGCTATGCCACTACATCTCAAGTTAGAATTTGAAAACAAACTTCTCCCACATAGTAACCCTTTCAATAGACATTCCTCTATTCAAATTTATGATGCAATTAAAAGCCATGTAACTTCACTTTAATCGTTCAGTCAACTCCCCTCTATGACAAATTTAGCACACTATGCTTGGATCTATCTATAAAATGCTAGGTCTAACAATGAAGCCAAGTGTAGACTAAAGTTCTCTCTACATATATAAGTGGTCATTCATGCCTATCGAGTCTAAGTAGCCCTCTTTAAGGCTTACTTCCACGATTAATGGTCCGCTTCACTAATTTCTCCATACCCGACGACTCTGTGCACAACTTAAGAAGTCCTTTTCTAAGCTTTCACTACTTACAAGCTCTTCACCATTAAATTAGAGGGGAACAACTGTTAATAGGTAGATCTAGGCTTAGTGCTTCTCAAGCTTGGCTTAACCTTATTAGAGCATGGGACAACTCAGTAATCTATCAGTTGACCTACAAATGAGACTCAATTGATTATGATAAAACCAATTAAGCTAATGCAATTACCATCTTGCTCAACACATGATCACCCAGCTTAAATTGTTCTAGCCCACTCTTAACAATCTGAGAAAGTGGCCTAGTAGCTCGATATCTACAACTTTGACAATTGCCCTGCACCCTCACTAACTTTACGAATGTGCAATCATCCATAGTAACCGTCAACTATGAATTCTCTTATAAATACCATCTTTTTTTTTTTGTTGCAATATCCTTCGACGTTCTCGATGGACAAGCTAGTAACATTTAGTTGAAACTTTATTCCATTTCTCACTCATTATTTTGTATATTTAATTAACTTGATCATCAAAGTAGCCATATCGAACAATCTCTATTGCCAATTGGTTCGTTACTGTTTTAGAAGTCCAATTACTAAAAGGACTAGATCTGATTTACTATACCAGTAGACCAAAAACACCAATAATATGTTTATGTTGATATAACATTTTATCTTGATACCTTTATTGATTTAATGCTATTATTTAAATTAAATTTACCGAAAAATTGAAGAAAACATTTGAAATTTTTGTACTATTATGCCACTTCAACATCCAACCATAATGGTGGATAATATAGTTTAATATTCTCATTCCCATCTAAAAACGTCACGACCAAAACATCATTTAACTAGTCCTAAGAATTCCCGTAGTGTGCGTGGCTGCCAGCCGCGATTGAGAGATACGGTGCCACCGTGTTTGTTACTTCGATCGTCAAAGCTTGAATGGGTCTTCTGGAATGTGGACACTATTCTCCAGTCAGCGTTTCGTTCAGGACGCTTTATTTGAATAGCTTCCTTACCATACCACCTCTCTCTTTCCCCCACGCCCCACCCCGCACCCAAGGGTTCATATATAAACACGCGCATAGGAGCAACACCCCACGGTTTATACATAAACAGTAGTATTCTTTTCTCTCCCTCCCTACCCCTCTCTCTCTCCCCTTCGCTTTTCTCACTCTTCAAGAAAAGGGAAAAAAAATTCTTTCCTTTATTTCATCTCCTTTAGCATTTAATCAAAACAATATCTCGGTCTCGTTGATGATTCGAGTTTGTGATTTGTTCGACTTAGTTTTATGTTTCATTGAATTAACTGAAGCTTTAATTTTTATATATATTTTACAATAAATATAGAATTATTTTATTTTCCATATACGTTATAGTATAGTAACACTTATTCGGAGAATTATTCCTTTATTATTAATGACCGCAGAGGTACACACAACCCCATATTTATTATCTCAAATTCAACGGTTTTCTTTTTCTCAGTACATAATATATACATACATACATACATACATATATATATATACATGCCTTTGATTGCTATCAATTAGAACTCTTGCTTTAAAGAAACATCTTCAGTATTCCCACATTCACACAGACACACACCTCAAACAACATTTTCAAAACACATTGTCTCTCCCACAAGAACACCTTTAAAATCAAACCTTAAAATTTTCAACAAATTAAACCCTCCCTGTCTCACACGGCAGGCTCTAATGAAGAGTCAAACCACCAATAAAAACCAAAACTTCTTGACCTCAATCTTCAAGCTTCATCTCCAAAACATACTTTCTTACACCCTGTTTTTCGGGTTAGGACTCTCGATAGGCATAATCCTGTGTCTTCACCTCAAGGACTTGCTGTTCAATCTAAACATTACCCAACTATCCGTCTCCGCAGCAACTGCACCCACAGGATGGAAGGAAGGAGGGTCGTCGTCGTCGTCGTCGTCACTGAACAGGAGCCATGTGGGGCTGAAACATTACTTGGTACCCAGCGATGATGCTGCCCATGACATGAAGGATGAGGAGCTGTTGTGGAAAGCATCCATGGTTCCTATGATCCGTGAATATCCGTTCAAAAGGGTTCCAAAAGTGGCCTTCATGTTCTTGACGAAAGGGCCTGTCGTTATGGCTCCTCTGTGGGAAAAATTCTTCAAAGGACATCGAGGACTTTATTCAATTTATGTTCATTCTTCTCCGTCGTGGAATCAAACGGTGCCCCCGGAATCTGTGTTTCATAACAGAAGAATCCCCAGTAAGGTAATTAATCTAATCTAATCCAATCCAATCCTTTTTGCTTATGAATTCTCGATTAATAAAATATTTCCATTAGTTTATATATTATGCGTGGAATACACGGTAGGAATTTGATTCATTTGCTTGCAGAATGCTGAATAGAATGAAATTCTCTCGTATGTGAGAGTTTTAATTCCTGGGTTGCGTAGACCGACATAATAAATAACGGTTTCGTAAATATCTATGATCCTGTTCGGTAACGTTTGTTAGTATGAGTTACAACTTACAACCAAACAAAGGTTCAGATAACCACATGCACCCTCAATATATTGGACTAATATACCGTCGATTTAATATAAATAGACCTTTTTCCCTTCATAAATTTATGAATCAACAATTAAAAATAATCTAATTTTTTAACCACCCCATATCATTAAGGTATTTTCTTAATATAATTTCAACACGCGGGTAAATTAAATTAAAAGAAACGCATGTATATGAAGGACAAAGATAGAATTTATTTGGGTAGCTGATCAAGGGAACTATTTTTGGTCTCTTGACTCCGGTGGCCGTTTCTCGGCAGGCGGTGTTTGACTTACTTGTTGGACTAAATTATTTGTCTTTATTCTCTTTCTGGTTGTGGAAGTATGACAGGCTAAAATCCCTTGAAATATTATTTTATTAATTCAGTCATGCGATATGGTTGCGTTGTGCTCCTCACGTATTCAATATGTAATTATTAAGAAAAGGTTCTACTTCTACCTAGAAAATAAAATATTTACCAGTATCTAGTGTAAGTAATAATATATTATTATTTAAAAAAAAATGCCGATTCCTACTGAAGAGTCGTCGTAACTCGTAACTATTAGGATGAAGAACGAGAATAATCTAATCTAATCAATCCAGTCCAATATCGTCCTTTTTTTTTCTTTTTCTTTTTTAATTTTTATCTTCGTAGAAAAAGTTTCAACTTCTAGTTCCATCTTGGCTGTCAACCAACTTACAAGTGCGGACAGACTTTTTGGAAAGACAACCGGGCTTAGTCTGAATTGATTTGAAGTCCCCCAAGGAAAAAACACATACATACATACTACATACATACATACATACATACATACATGTCTCATTTTCATACATAATTGCATTCCCGGCTATAAAGTGAGAAAGGTTTACAAGGCTAATCATGAAGTCCAGATATCGTGTGTGTATGTGTGTGTGCTTTTTCTGCCGGAGATATCGCGCGCGCGTGTTTTTTTTCTTTTACTTTTCCTGCGGGAGATATCGTATATTCTTATAAGTTTACTTTGGTATATGATTTGCTATTGCTTTCAATCTCAGTTCTTACTTTATTTTTTTTTTTTTGACGTGTTAATGTATGAATCATATCTAAACTTTAGTAAAATATGTAATAAGATATTTAAATATTAAAATTGATTAATTTAGTATCTAAAAGAACTATTTATGCATATCAATAGTATTTCCATCAAATTAGCTAACAAAGACATATTAAGCAGTGTTTTTAATCAATATAATAAAGGTTCTATTAGCACATATAAAATTTTTTTTATATACTAAATTGATCAATTTTAAAGTTCATATATTAAATACTTAATTGTATATTTGACTAAAATTCATGTACCATTCTCAATATTTTTTTCAAAGTACCTTTCTTATTGATTGCGAATTATAAGTGCACAGGTTTGAAGTTACTGTGCTCGCATTTCATTTGATGTTACTATTATTGTTTGGGATAATATTATGGATATTATATGAAATTTTAAAAAATATTCTATTTACTACCTCAATTTCTAAACTGCTAAATTTGGCATGTAATTGAAATTTCTTAAGTCATTGTTCATACCTGAGTTAATTCATTTAACATTGTTTGTACAGTCACATCATCTAACCAATGAGTGCATAACACGTGGAAAAATGAAAAAAAAAAAATTTCTCTATCATCTCTCTCTTTTAAACTTTTCTTACACTAATATTAGTTAAAAAAAAAAAAAAGAACTAGATCTTCTTTCTAGAGGAATGACATTCTCAAGGAAATTCTTTTTTCTCTCTAAACCCAAATCTCTCTCCCTCTCTCTGTCTCTCCCTCCTCCCTCCCACCACCACCCCCAGTAACAATAAACCAAATCACCAAGTTGACTCAAAGCCTTGACACATCGAATCTAACCCACATAATGCCGATCTCCCATCTCCCAATCTCCACTACTTTCGACACCATGACCGAGTTTGATTTGGTGTTCGACCTAGAGAGAGAGAGAGAGAGAGAGAGTCAAATGTGTATGGGGAGATAGTTGCCAGCTATTTAGGTATATAAGGGCACAATTTAGAGAGAGAACAAAGCTAGAGAGAGAAAGGGGATTAAGGAAGAAGATGGGTTTAGAGGAAAAAAACTAGATAGAGAGTGAAAGTCAAATTTGTTTCTCATTAATGGTTTTTTCCTTTTTTTTTTAAATCAAATGACACATATTGCACCATGAATGGTTATATACAAATGGTCATTATATGGTTTCACTAAGGTATGAATAACAACTCAAAAAGTTTCAATTAGATACCGAATATAACAGTTTAGAAGTTGAGGTAGTAAATTAAATATTTTCAAAAAGTCTAGGTTGTATTGATGATATTATCCCTTATTGTTTCCATAATATTCCCTAAAACTTGCATAAAAGATTAAAGCCGAGAACAACATAATCTTGAAAATTTTATGTGTTAATATCACAAACAGTACTCTAATTTTGACAACTATACAAAATGATACTTAAACTTTAAAATTGATTAATTTAATATCTAAATTTTGAAATTGATTAATTTATTACTTAAAAAACTATGGAATTAATTAATTTAGTACCTAACGGAACATGATTGAGATATCGTTGATATACACAAAAAATTCTTTTAAATATTAAATTAATCAATTTAAAGTTCAAATATTAAATTAATTGATTTCAAAGTTTAGACATCTAATTAAATTTGATTAGTTAGACAAAACCATAGATGTGGAGCTTAAAGCACATGTATTGATTATAAGGAGAAAAAAGTACATTTAATAAATATAATGGATAAAAATACCAGGAACATGTCAGACAGAAACTCATCAGACATCTAAAGGCACCAAATATATTATGCCTTGAAAAAGCTGGCATGCAATAAAAAGGAGTACTGTGAACATGTAAAACCTTGAAATTCAATGCTTGTTTCAATATGTTTAGGCAGGTAAAGAAGATGTCATGTTCTGGGGTTGTGAATCGCATGGGATCATCCATGATTAAATGTGATCGCATTTCTTCTAACAAACTTGCATTCATTAGTAGATCCTTTTTTTTCCCAACTCATTGTAAATCCGTATCATATGGACGTAAAATGTCATTATAACCAAACTTTCTGTGTGCACCAGAACACAAAGTACTGCCTGCGTCTAGATAGATGATGATGAATAGTTTTTAGTTTTAGCAATGCATGGTGGGAGTACTAGCTGAGAATGGCTTTAATGGTATTTATATGTGAAATATTAATTAGTGGTGTATTACTAGAGTTATATCACCGTAACTACTATTTGTTAAAATAATATTTTAACATAGAGACTTATATGGTTTTGTTAGTAGGACTATCTAGTCAGTAATCTAATATATGGTAATTGATATATTAAAAATTCTAATAATGTGATTGTGTTTGAATATTAATTCAAGCCATTGAATAGCCATGAGATCAATCATGTTAAAAAATATGATGAGACGATGGAACTTTTTTTAAAATATATATATTAGGAAGAGTTAATCTTTGTTTTATAGTTGGTTTGTTAGATGGAACTACATTCTGTTTGGCAATACAAAAACTATTTTCATTAGAACCCGATTTTTAATTCAGGAGAGTAAATTATTTTGTATGTACGTCGACGGAAAAAAAAAAAAAAAAACTAAAAACTGGAACTAAGATGAAATTACAGTAGACATATGCCTTTTGACTTAATTAATATGGAGTAAATTATGCTACCTGTTCGTCAATAAAATGAAAAAGAGATTGGCAGCTCAGGAGATTTCATCACGTGGTGTGTTATAAGGCATTAACCCACGGTGTCATGGTACAGAATTCACTATGAAGTTGTCATATATTCATATCTGGCTGCTTTTGTGGACCATACGTGTAATTTCTTGTATTTTTCTATAGCATGAAATGAAAAATGCAAAATAAAATGGTTGCATTATTCATAACATAAAAAAAAAAAAGAAAAAGAAAAATCGTGAATATGTTAAAAATACCGGTGCTAGTGATCACCGACACAGGCACTTGTCACTTGGTAAGCATATTAATGTTGTAAATTATGATTATTGTATCGGTGGATCTCCAATAATTCAGACTTTTGAAGTTTCCCTTTATAGTAAAGTGAGGCTAGATGTTTATATCAATTAGACACCCTATAGAAGCATAGACCCTTCGATGACGTGTCATACTAAAAATATGGACATTTTAACAACTGTGCAAATATATGCTACCTTGTATATTTACGTTCGATTTTCATCTGTATCTTATTTAGATCGATTTATTGATCTGTTAACAAGTAAAAATATATATATATTTTATTTATATTTGTTTTTTAATAAATCTCTATTTGAAAACGATAAAAATAAAATGCTAAAATATCAAAAATAAGATGAAATTAGTAGATGCATTTTACTATAATCTTCTGTCCCTGTTCTATCTAGGAGTTTTCAAAGGCTTACTGGAATTAGGATAATTTAGTTGATTTTATGAGAATAGAATAACTAACTGCTCTTATTTTTAGACTTGGTTCGTAAACTAGTTATTGCATGGAACTCTTTCACAGCCAAGACATAGTTATTCCACTTTTCTGGATACCTTTCTTGTATCCTTATCTAATAATAGAGCTTGCTGTATCTTTATTGTCCCGATCGTGCAAGTTAGGTCTCAACCTCCCAAAAGCTGATACATGCTTTTGCTTAGTTCTGATGCCCGAAACATGTGAAACTGCAGGCTGTTGAATGGGGGAAAGTGAACATGATTGAAGCAGAGCGACGTCTCTTAGCCAACGCCCTTCTGGACATCTCCAACCAACGCTTTGTTCTCCTTTCAGAGACCTGCATCCCATTATTCAACTTCTCTACCGTATATTCATACCTCATGAATTCTTCAAAAACCTTCGTGAACCTGTATGACTTGCCCGGTCCCGTCGGTCGTGGTCGATACATCCACCATATGCACCCTGACATCTCATTAAAACACTGGAGAAAGGGGTCTCAGTGGTTTGAAATAGATAGGGATCTCGCTATCGCCGTTGTTTCTGATCGGACATATTTCCCATTGTTTCAAAAGTATTGCAGGCACAACGCATGTTATGCGGACGAACATTACTTGCCTACATTTGTTAACATTAAATTTTCTAGGAGGAATTCCAACAGGAGCTTGACTTATGTGGACTGGACTAAAGGTGGACCTCATCCAAACAGGTTTTTGAGGAATGATGTCACTGTTGAGCTGCTGAACAAGTTAAGGAATGGAAATGGAAGAAGGTGTGAGTACAATGGGAACCATAACACTACCATTTGCTACCTATTTGCAAGAAAATTCTTCCCAAATACTTTGGGCAGGCTGTTGAGATTTGCTCCCAAGGTCATGCACTTCAATAGGTGATATCATTATTCTAGAGGGAGAATCCAGAGTGGTTTTCAGTCCCGACTTTTTATCCAACGTGTTTATTTTTTTTTGTAATGATTTTACACGGACAAAATCAAGGGTCGGTATTTAACCATTTATGTAATTTTTGTATACAGAAGTTTAATGTATAGGATCAAAATTTTACCTGTACAATCCAACACTTGATACTTCCTGTTTACAAAATGATTCTTAGAAGGGACATAATATATTATATATTGACTTCATTGCTTGATTTGCTTTCTCTCTCTTTTTTCCAATTATATTGAAATAGAGTTAATATCACGTTTGATACTTGAACTTTTACCAGTACTTACTGATTATAGCATAATTCTTGGAGAAAATATAATATATTACATATTGACCACATTTCTCTAGTTTTTTATCCCAAAATTCATTTTAGGGTCTGTTTGGTTAGCTTTTTCTGATAGATACAGATATTTTTTTATAAAATTTTTTTAATAAATTGTTTATCAAGAAATAGATACAGAGAAAAAAGTTGATAGTTCTCATGAAAAGATAAAATAGATTAAATATAAATAAAATATAGATGCAAATTTAAACATACTTACACATATCATTTAGATACAGATATAGATATAAATACGGATGAAAAACAAACTATCTAAATAGAACCTTAAATTAAGAGACAAGTTAGTCTTTCTACCCTTATTCTCCAATGAAAGGACGTAAGGCCTTTCTGCTTTTAAGCGTGCTAAAATCCTAACTCAAAAAAATCAAACGCAAAGGACATCTTGCTCACTATACCTCTCCGCCTTAATTAGCCACCAACATCTATATCTTCCTCTCTACGCTCAGTTTTGTATAAGTGGTTTTGGAATATTCATAATAAGGAGTTGATCAATCTCCTTTTACTCTTCAATTTCCGACTTCTAGTCCGCACATCTTGTAGAATCTTGTTTTAAGAAGAGGAAAGTTCTGGTTGGCAAGAGTTATGGCTCTGGTGTGGCACATGATGTAAGGGGGGTAAGGTTTTGTTTCAAATATTGCTGGTTATATCTAGTGGTTGTACTTGCACATATATAAGGAGAATAGTTTTACCAATTAAATAGTCATTAGTAGTGATGATACAAGAGATGTTCTACAATGTAATAACCTTAGAAGGACATGCGACAAAATATTACATGTTTAAAGAATCTACACTTACCTTCTATACTATGATAAAAATTCTAAAATGGATTTTCACTAAGTTAAATTAATGTTGAAGTGATTTGAGAGTGATTAGCAAAAGAAAAGAATTAAAAGTTAAAAATATGAATCGGTTATATGAAATTGCGAAGATTACCTTATAAAAAACGTTGAGGTTATAATTTAAACAAGGTTTGTATTTAGAAAAAGTAATGTAGGGGAATTTGTTAACCATGACTGAAAATTTAGATAAACGGAAAAAACATATGAATAAGTTGGAATACCTTTTAGAAAATGTGAAGATAAATTCGGCATGGTCGTGGAGTAGAAAAATTTAGGCAGATCGGTTATATTCCCTGGCATTAGGTTACAAATATTTTGTTGTTTATGTTGGTTGTCGTAAATGGACTTAAATATATATATATATATATATATATATGATTATTTATTTAGACTTGACTCATAAATAGAGTGATAGGGCCCAGCAAGTTGGGTCCAGTTATTAAGATGGTTTAAGGAGATTTGGCTTGGTGAATTCGAAATAAAGATCGTTAGACTAATGCACCGTGTCCAATCTTTTTCAGACAGGCTCATGTACATAGGAGATGATAATTGGTCTTGGTCCACGAGGAACTCTATCTCATCTTTCATCACTAAAATGATCTAACGGTTGTCATCCGTGTCAAGTACCTATAAATACTCAATCACTTCTCTTTATTTGGGGCCTTTTTTTGGAGAGAGAAGACAAAACAACATTCCATAGGGGAAATTCTACTTTCAAAGATCAAACAAACAACTTACACTCCAATTACTCAAGAACTGTAAGGTTGACGAGCGAGGTCTACTTACGCTCCCTTACCTATCACTTGTTTCATTTGAGATACTGAGACTATCTGTTCCTCCTCTCTGTCATTCTCTTTAAGTCATCCCATCATTACGTGTCATCTCTTCAGCAACACTCTTAAGTCACATGCAAGGCACGAGTCTACGTGTCATGTGCATGACCATGCAAGGCACAAATCTACGTGTCATGTGCATGACCACTTTAAGAAGAACCCTACATCTATATTTTAGCAACTCTGCTAGGGACTGAGGAATTTGATACATTTGATGGCACCTCAAAGAAGAAATGCAAAAACTCATATCACTTGTGCATTTGAGATACTAAGACTATCTATTCCTCCTCTTTATCATTCTCTTCATGCCATCCCATCATTAAGTGTCATTTCTTCATCAGCACTTTTAAGTCACATGCAATGCATGAAATCTATGTGACGTGTGCGTGACCACTTTAGGAAGAGCGCTACATCTATATTTTGGCAACTCTATAATGATTGGGGAATTTGACACATTTGTGATGGCACCTAAAAGAAGAAATGCCAACACTCATATCATTGCCAACCTTGCTCTCAATGCACAAATAATGTGTATCATGCAAGAGAAACTAGCACGTCCCAAAGGATACCCTAGACGTACATATGATATCAAAGTTTAAGAATGATGTTTCTTTGTCATGCAAAAGCTTCGACACCATATGCAAGGCATACTTTCACAAAAATAGAAGACACTAGTGGGATATGTTGTTTAAGATAAAAAAATATCGCAATAACAAAAATACTTAAGCATTCATATTCATAATTTAAAGGTCAATATTCTTACAATTCCATAGAGCATTCCCCCAATAAATCTCCAAAATAACGTAGTCTCACTTAAACAAATAACTATAACTGAAAGATTTTAAAGGAAATCTAATCTAAAACCTTAGAATAGAATTCCCTCAAAAGCTTTCCAAAAACATGGATCTTACCCAAACGTAAAGGGTGGTCTTGGGTGCAAAACAATGAACCTACAACATAAAAAATCTATTGTTTGTGGTGGTGGTGTGGGGGGTTAAGAATAACTAGCTTAGTCAGATATTTATTATGCAAAAGTGCCCATGTCAAAATAATCAAACAAGTCCATTAGCAAACATATGCAATGTAACATCCATATAATCAAACAAATACATACGACCATCCGATGACGTATGTAGAATGGATTTGTATCCTCCATTCGGGGGTTAGGGAATGATTTGAATGGGTCCAACAACCCTTTTGAAATTGCATGCGCGTCTTAGGGTTCCAATCAATCGTACTACTAGACACTGGGTTTTTCTTACCTAAAACAATTGATTTGGCTCGGCTACACCATGAGGCCATATTTCCTAAACGTCTTGGTTCCTCAAGATGTAGCTAAGTAGCTTACCTTTCTGGTCCTACGTAGAGGAGTAATATCAAAATGTGAATATGATTCTTTAAATGATATGTATGATCAATTTATTTATAAGGGTTTTCCAATCCAAAATTAATCTCATTTAAGGCGATCAACTAATATTTGCACATATAGCATCAAATATAGAGACAACTTACATTAATCAACTAATTGAATTCTGATATACTTATCGTCATTTATCATACATAACAATTTACATACATAATTTCCATGATAATCCTGCATGCATACCAACTTTTATCTTTCCCTAAAATCTAGTGCTCTACTCTACAAGCATACGCACGAATACATAAGATGTAAAGGAAAACTCACTCGACTATGACAATTGCTATCAATCAAAGTAATCTTCGGGAAAGAGAAGGTCTTAGTCCTCATCACTTAAATAAAAGAAATATCCAAAATGAGTATTTTGTCCCAATTCAACTTAAAATTCTAACTCTACCAAATTAAATTTGTGTTATTTTCGCAGTTACAATATTCCAACTTAAAACAGCTATAACGTGCTCATTTTAACTCGAAATTTCGCATATTAGTAGTTGTTTTCTACCTACTCGAAAAGATATATCTATTTCTAAGGTTGTATTTAAAATTTGAAGTTATTTGTGTTTTGAAATAGATGAGTATAAATCTGACTCTAAAACTATGGCCCTTAAATTTGTATTTTTCTAAGTTTTACGTCATCCAAATATTTTATAACAAGCACATAGAGACTTATATGGTTGAAAATCATTTAGTATAAATATAAAATCGTATTATGTGCATGATTTTAGTTATTTTTCCCCTATAGTGATTTTTCATAAAACAATTTATCATCGAAGTTTAAAAAGTTAAATGTACCAAAAATCTCGTTTTGAGTTGTTAGAAGAAAACTAGAATTGTTTTTAGCTTGTTACAAGTGAGTGGCTAATTATTATAACTATTATTTTTATATTTTCTTAACTTCATAAAAATGAATTTAATTTTCAAAACTTGATTCCTTAAGTTGTAAACCAATTTTTATTTCTAAGTGGATCTTAACTAGTGATGGATTCTTAGAAAAATTGTTTTGTGCATAAGATTTGTCAAAATATTAGCATATGTCTTATAAATAAGTTTTTAATAAAACTTTTATAACAAAGAATTACCAACATTAGAAATTTATGATAAATTTACTTTAATATTTTGGAAAGAGTGTAGTTGAACCATTATTCTTAAGTTTTAATGAAAAATCTTTTTAAGAGTTAAAAATCATTTCTCTTGAGAGTTTAGTCCTATTTTTATATAAAAGAAAATAGTCCCTATCATTTTGAAAATTTTATTAAGACAACATCATCATTGTATGACTATGCATGAATATGAACTTTAATAGTTATATTATAAGATAAATTTAACTTATGTAGAAAATAAAGCAATAGAAACTCAAATAGGTAAACATAAGAACAAAATTATGAAAGTTTTAGCTTGTTATCAAAACTTCCCAAACCTTAGAAATGGATAAGTTCTACAAAGAAATAAGAAAAGCAAAATAGAGAAAATTATAGAAGTCTTAGATTAATTTCAAAATCCTTGAGACTCGAAATAATACCAGTCTCATGAAACAAGTAAGGAAAAGAAATAAGAAAATATAAGATTCTTAGATTTTTATTTAAGGCTTCCCGAGATTTGGATTATGAATCTTTTGTTTTTACTTGATTAAGGACAAGTCTAAGATTAGAGATTGACTAGTTTTATTTATTTGCATGGTGTAGATAATAAAGCATGTAGTAAAGCATTAAATAAGGAGTTAGATTAGTGAGAATTTAAGTTCTAAGAAATATAGAACATACATACACATAATAACATATGAAGAGTTAAGTCAGAAGCATGAACATAGTATAACAAGAACACATTATGAAGATGAACAAGACATGAACAACATGTTATTTTTCATAATTGCACTCGCTAGCATTAGCATCATGGGGATTTATATAGAATCAAAACACACACATTGTTCATGTTATGTTATATGAACAAAAGAAAGTTTATGATTTTACCTAAGGTTGATGAAGGATTGAAAGAAACAAATAGATAGTGTGTTTAGTATTTTTCTTGAAGAGAAATGGATGTTTTATGGAGATGAAGAGGAAGAGTGTTTGAGAGGAAATTGTTAGAGAGAAAAGTTATGAAGAGATTTTTATAGAGTTTTGGTATGTGAAATGAGATGTGTTAAAGAAGTAGAGGGAGAAGTGTTATTTATAGAGAAATGTGGAGGGAAATAAATGTAATTAAATAAATTGAAAAAGAAAAGAAAATTGAGGGGAGAGAGGGGTATTAGTGTCACCATTGTAGGAATAGAGAGAGAGACGATAAGAAATTAATTTTGGTAAAGAAAAGTAAATAAAGTGTAAAGAAATTATGTGAAAAGTAATATTAATAAAGAAAATATAAGAAATAGGTATATAGATTGTAAGAAAAAGTAGAGATAGGTAAATAGTAATGCATAGTAGTGAATAGTAATTGAATAGTAAACAAGACAAATAAATTACTGGTAGAAAAAAATACGCATAAATAGGCTACATATGTATTTTTAATAGTCGAAAAATTATGTAATTGATATTTTACGATTCCTCATCTCATTATAGGTCTAGATATATTGTCAGAATATTTTCATTGTTTTGCATAAGGGACCCTAATTTCAGAAATTGATCCTGTTCGGATCCAAAATGAGCAAATTTTTTGCGAATATGATCTTTTTAGGCTATAACACATTATTTCGCACTATAATCTAAGGTTATCTCATTTTTACTGTTTTAGGATTTCAAGCATAGGATTGCTAGATCTAGATATTTTAGAACTTATTGCAAAACTAGGTTAACTTTAACCTTTCGGTTTGTCTTCCGGTCTTAGGATTTACTTATAATTACTATAAAATCTAGGGATTTACTGAAACCATGTACAAATGATGCAAATAAGTTTTTTTCATCTCAACTAGCTGTCTCTCCATTGTAACTAGCTAACTCTTCATCCATTGAGGTGAAAAAACCCAACAAGTAAGCAAATTCTGTAACCACAAGTTGCAGTCGAGTAATAACCAACATTTGAAGTTAGGAATGTGAGAATCTTACTAGGTAGGTCATCATCATCACATGTTCTATCTTGTACCACTCCAAATGAGATTTCCTTAAGCCTAAGAAATGCCTCACCCGCGTCTTTGTTTTCATGCCTTAAGTTGGCTTTTACACCTTAAGCCAAATCAATGCCCTATTGTGATGGCTTTTATGTCTTAAGCTTAGGCAATACCCTGATACCTCGGTTTTTACACCTTAAATCTAGACACTGACATAATAAATTAGCCTATATGCCTTATCATCATACTCTAAGCCTAAGTGATGACATGATAATTCAATGAAGCCTGCATTGAAATTATTTCCTAGCTAGTATTATGAGCAATATAATACACTAAAGTCGAAACAATGAGTTTTATTAGAAGTACTCCCATTTCCTTCAAGATAAAAGGAACGTAATTTTGTCATACTATGATATGGTTCCCCCACTATCATCGGATGATTCGGGTTTACTCTCTCCTTTTATACTATATAACCTCCCATTCTCTTGGCAATATGAGTAAATTAGGGCATGGCTGTATGAAGCAAATTCATTTTTCCTGATTGCACTAAGTTGTTATCTTCTCATACTATAACATATCAACAATCAAAGGAAGAATGATATCAGAAGGGAAATTCCCTATTGAGTAATGCTAAACTTGCACCATACCTACTTCACAATGTTCCCATGTGGTGCTCTCCATGCAATACAACTTGGCATGTTACCATGATAGATACTTCACAAGTGCTCTTATGCAATTCCTAATATGTAACAGCCTTGCATGAACTACCATTGTGATCTTTGCTCTTCAACATATAGTTAATGCACATCCGAACCCCAAGATTCCATCGTTCATGATGATCATCGTAGATTCTATACGAGATTCAAGACTTTTTTAAACAAAGTCTGTAAGGAGTAATTCAAAAGTTGCAGCTAAGCAGTAAGAGTGTTGACTCCCTAACGCACGACGACATGCTATGCTTGAGTGCTACAAACTGGTATAACTACTGACTCTTAGGTCTGTTAAGAGCTATTGCAGTTAACAAAGGCCATCATCCTAGTAACTCAATAAGGGAGTCAAGAAGTGGGAAATAGCCTCCTTGACTAATAAAACTAGAGATTTTGATCTCATGCAACAAATGCCACTATTGCTGCTTAAGCACAATTGAATACTTTTCAAAAAGATCGTTTAAATACTATCATTCACAAGCAAAAGTCTTACTCCAATGCGTTAAAACACTATAAGAGGTCCCTTAGATCATTACGTCTAAGCAAACATCATGTTCATGATAGTCTTGCAGTCATAATATCTTAAACATCATTTCTACTTGGTAAGAAGTATTCTCTCCCAGGTGCATGACAGCATGATGTCACACCTACGCATGATATAAAGTAATGTTCTAAAAACATGTGATGAATGATTAAGTATTGGGAAATACCCTCTTAACCAACTCAATTCAATTACTAAGGTGTCAAGCCTAGAAGCACATGATATTTTGCTACTTAAAGTGCAATCGATTTATTACTCTAAGTACTAATAATAGTGCTGCTAGCAAGTGAGAGCACTACTTTGATGCGCTACACAATAGTCATATAATTTTATTCCTCTATGAATCATTGTTGCTAAGGGAAATCATTGCTTCCTAAGTGTAAGCACACATTACTAATGACTTAAGTGATATCTTGACATTCACAAATATGAACAAGCAATCAAGCAAAACCAATACAAAGCAACACAAAGAAAAGCCAAGAAAACCAATCTATTCATTCAAAAAAAGGAGTGTTGACACATTGTTCAAGAATAGAAACAAAATAATAAGCAAATCTAAACTAAGGCTGGCAATTTAAGCCTACTACAAACTCTAGGTCATCATCTCCTAAAGAGGTCTCCACTTAGTCTTTGCTGCTGCAATCTCCACATGAATCTCTAGCAGCTTCATCATCAACCTGTCATGATGTCCCTTAGCGTCTTAGTAATTCAAAAACCTCTTAGCCTTGGCAACAGTAGGTCATAAGCTATTAACTTTAAACCACAATAGACGAGCCTTCTCAACACACTTGACAAGTTACTCTAGCTTAGATTTTGATAAAGAACTCTTGCACCCGTCTATTAGTAGCATGGCTTCACCAATCATCTTCACTATTGTGTTAGCTACCTCTAACCCCAACATCGAAGAGTTAACCCAAAGTTCCCTGTTCATGGAATTAAGACTCTACAATGGTGCTATTAAATGAGGTGACACAGTAAAGCTATGAAACGAAGTCAGCTTCTCTAATGCAGCATGGTCCTTTGAAGTTGCTACCATATCTTCATAAGACATGCTAGAAACTAGGAGAGGATAGAGTTCGGTAGGTGTATTGATATCAGATGTGCTCTTGGTTCCTTCATTAAGAGTATGATCAGCATCTTCATAATAAACATCTTCAATGGCACTAGCATTACTTTCATCATCACCACAAGGGTTCTGAGATAGTTCATAATCAATCTTGTCAAAGCCATAACCTTTATCAACTGATACTATTATGGGCGTAGTAGCACCACTTGAGTGATATGAACTTTGAAGTGAATCCATCTCAACCTAAAAAAAAGGGGTAAATGCTAAGAAAGGAAGGCATTTCACAACGAGTTGAAATAGATTTGATATTTCAAGATCGCAAGTATGCTTCAAAGAGGCATAATTTTTTGCATGTGTGGAGGATTCATAATATGTCTAAAAATACTTATTTGAGTCTACTTTGGCCTAAAATAAACCACTTTGCTATGTGCTTAATTCTATGGGGTCAAAATGATCATTTTTCTATGGAGTGCTTGTTCATGACAAGAAAAATTATTAACCCCCCTTGCCTACTTTTGGCTATTTCACTATCACAATGTGGTCCTATAAGCATGCAAAGGGTAATATATTCCTAATGTAGCTATCAAATGCTTTCTTGGGGGTAAAATCACTAAGAGGAGGGGATCATTCAGAGAAACATAATGCAACACGCATTATTGGAGTGGTGCTATAGGTTTACGCACTACAATACAACTATATGCATTGCAGTGCTGGCGCTTAACTTTTACTTAATGACTCATTCACAACAAATGGAGTCTTCAACTTTGTAGAGGAACTTTGCATAATCACACGTCAACTATTTTTATGATAGAATTTTTTATAAATCAAAGAAGAAAATAACTATCATGCATTAATAAAGACAAATGACAATTTCATCTCAATTAACCCAATGCAATTTAGGAAGTAGAATCTCAATAGTAGAAGAAATAAGCATATGAGATGTGTTAATGCATAGATCTTAATAAGGTATTTGGCCTTGGGTTAAGAGGTCCCTGTACATTGAAGGCTTGCAAAATAGTACACATAAACTAAGAGAGTGTCACGGTGTATCCCTAGCATAAGCACTTCAATACTCGAATTAGTAAAGAGCTCTTAGGAGAGTGAGAATGTAACAACAATGCTTTAGAGAAAATAAGAGAGTGTAGAGAAGGGGTACAATCTATTGAAGTCAAACCAATACAATACTAACTTGGACATTGACCGTGATTAGAAAACTTAAAGATCGCACTCGAGTCAAGTTCAATTGAGGTTTAAATTTTGAGGTTAAGCTTAACTTAATAATTATTTTGAAAGTTCAACTCCGACTCAATTAGCTGAAAGTTCAATCCCAAGCTTGATTAAATTGCAAACTTAAAATACAATACCTGAATTTTAATTTTATTATATTTGGAATCATTAATCCTTATAATTTGTTTTTCTTTTTTGCCTAAGAATGAAAATGATGTAAACATATTCTAAATAATTAATAGGAAAATTAATAAAACATTTTAAAAAAAATCAACATACCATTCCAAACACAATATGCTTTAATAAGGTAGAGAAGATGAAATTAATTCTATTATTTATCATTAAAAAAAGAAATAAAGAAAGAAAGAAAGACAACACTAGGTTATCCAATAAAGATCGTGATCCAATTTTATTCAACTTGATTGGCAATAATTTTGGATAAGTTATATTAATAATAGAGTTTGTAGATCATATATGTTCTTGTTAGGATATAAGTTTGAGATTAGAGAATTCACACATGGAAAAAATATGGATTATGTAAAACATTTAAAAGAGTAAAGACTCATCAACTTAATATCTTAATTTTTTTATTATATATAGTGCCAAGCTTATTGATGTGTTCTTTCATCTTCACAATGTCCATTTGTAGAATTTCTCCAATTGAAGGCTCCTCTTCTCCTTAACAAACGGGTACTCAATCTCGATGCACATGTCAAGGCTTTTTTGGCTGAGAAATGGAGAGGAATGCTTGAGAGGAGGGCGAATGTATGTTCTGCTATCGTTACAATAATGAGCGGTTTTGACAATTCCTAGGAAAACCTTCCAGAAGCCCAAGTCCATGGCGTTGTTGTCGGTATTTGTGGTGGCTAGGGCGGCATCTTCATAGGGTGGAAACTGTTGGGGTTATTTTTCATGGCTAGGGCTGGCGTCGAACCTGTCAGGCAAAGGCAAACCAAAGGAGGGAGAAGAGTTGGGCTTGAGTGGAGCCAATTTGAGCATTGGAACACGTGGTCCAACAAGTCGTGGCTCAAGACAAGATTGCAACCCTTGACACACACTTGAGGACATTGTTGTTATCCACAATTTTATTGTTATATAAAAAAATTGAAAAAAAAAAGAAAAGAAAAAGGATTGGATCTGAACACAAGAGAGCAACAGGAAGACAACGGACAGAAAATATCTAGTGGATTAAAAATGCGACCAATGCTATTTTGGAAATTAGTGGGGAATGAAGAGAAAACCGACTAGGAAGAGAAAGATTTAAACAGAACAACCTTAAGCTTTCTTGGCAAACGTTAGTCGACATTAGAGAGGAGCATGGAGGGACAAGAAGGAAGTAGCAAAGAGAAGAAGTAAACGTGATGAAGAAGAAAGGAAAGGGAAGGGATTGATTTATAGGGGAAGCCATGAATGGTTTTTCTTGCAAGCCTTTAGAACGTAGACTAGGTAGTACTATAAGAAAGGAGATGATTTTATACCCACACAAGATTTTAGACTCTACGCTACATATGTCTTGAATGTCTAGTGAACGCTTCCTGAAGCACTTAATATAATCCATCAAGTCTTCTTTGGGCTTCTAATGGATCCGTCCCATATCCGTCAAGATCACTCATTCCTATGTGGAGAAGAACTTCTATAGGAACATCTTGCACATAGTTTCTCATGAATCTACTGATCCAGGGGGAAGGTTGACGTTCCAGGTATACGTTTTCTTTGTGAGGGACTTAGAAAATTCTTCTTAACTTCAAATCATCATCAAATCCATAAACCTCTAGCGTTTCAATGAACTTCAACAAATGTTCCTTGGCACTTCCCTTCTTACCATTGAATAGCATGAATTTGGGACTCACGTAGTCCGGAGGATATGGCTTAGCAGTAATACGTTGATTGTATTGGAGCTTGAGATCCAATACTCCTACATCAGGCTTAGCTTGCATTTCCCTCAAGTACATGTCTAGATCTTCCTTCGTGACGAAAGTACCTTTAGGAGTTGAAGTAGTAACTTCAATTGGTGTAGCTGGAGTGGCCGTTTGAAGTAAAGTTGCATTGGGTTGAACGATAGGTCCACCAATGACAATTGGTGGTGTAGCCTGTGATGATGAAGATCCTCCAGGTTGACCATGTAATGTAGGTTGGGAGATTGATGGTGTTCCAAGTTGAATTCTAGTATTTATTACCTGAGGTGCAAGCGGTTGTGTAATTACAGGCTCTAATGGAGGGATTTGCTCTCCAACTCTGGTACGATCTTGTTTAGGAATAGGAGTAGGATTAGCAAGTTGAGCAACTTGAGGTGCCTGAAAAGCGCCTTGTTGCCCAGCAATAACAGGGGTGGACGAAGTCGTACCTTGTTGCGCGACAACAATAGCAGCTATACCAGGCAAATACTGAGCAAACGTTGTCATGAATTGTTGGAATTGTTTTGTAGACTCTTGCATTGTTGATTAACTTGCTTGGTATTTCTTGCACAGCACGTAAGATCGCAGCATTATCGATTAGAATACCAGTAGGTTGGTTCACATCCTCAAGTGCCAGTATATCATGTTCAGCAACCTCGGGATTAACATTAGTTTTTGAGTTGTACTCTTAGTAGGATCGGTAGGTCTCTTTCTTGGAGGTAGCATCATGCGAGTGTCAATTTCCCTGTCCTTAGTGGAGTCGCCAAAAATGTGAGGGTATGATTCCGGATGCAACGATCACGTCCATGTCACGTGGTTATCTCACTTCACGTGACTTAGGGTGTCACGTCCCGAGGGTACCCTAGTAGTAATATACAAGTTACACTTGAATACCATCACTAGATTACCTTCAGAGAATGACAGGTTTTCAAAACAACAGGATCTTTTAAGTTGCTTGATAAGAAATAACAAATATATGAAAGAAATAACTTAGTGAATAAACATTACAAAACTATTACAAACCATATAGTTATTTTGTAGTACACAACTAAATAATCTAATATAATAGTACATAACCATCAAACTAAAATAGATCTGTAGACTTCTAGCTTCAAAGCTCTTACCGGAGCCATATTCCTGGATGTAACTAACCAGGGTCGCAAAGTGAACCTGAAAAAACTGTAGGAGTATGAGCGAAACCACAGCTCAGTGAATAACCAGACATACCATACATCACACAAGTCATTAACAAATCATATGCAATGTAAGCACTCAACCATATGCCCAGATACAAGTTTGGATGATCTAGAATCTAAACAGGAAAAAGATTTACACCCTCTTTTTAATGGGTTGAAGAACCAAATCTTAATGACCCACCTGCCCAGGAGAGACTAAGTACACAGGAGCATAAGCAATTTCTCATTTTAAGTTATCACTCTTAATAGTTGATTAAACTGACCATCTCCTGCAACTTCCTTAGAAACTCCTAAGTATTAATCATTTCAAAGCGATTCTACGGGCGACGTTCTTCGTGCCTTTTAGTTCCTCATAGGACCGCCAGACCAAAGAGAACCTTGGAAGACTCACACATTAGATCAACCAAGCGAAAACAGAGATCCAAAATTAATACGTAAGCAGGCTGTCACAACCATATATGCAATAATGCAATTTGTGCAATGCATGTTCATATTATTTTGTTAAGTCAAAAAGTCTTAATCAATTTCGAGGTGACCATACATTACGCACAATCATCATTATACTACTGCACAACACCAATCATTGCATTATCGCTTATATAAAGATATTTTAACAATCACACAATCAGATCATATCATACTTTCAACAAACATTCATTTGATTATCTTGCATTACATATTTGACTATTTACAATCACAACCAGTACAATATGACTGAATTACTCACCTGCTCATACTGACTCAATCATAGTAATCCACTGGTAGATCCTCTAGTGAGTCAAAATCACCTATTTAAGCAAGGTATTTCATTAATACAAATTAACTAAATTCCTATATGTGATTAATGTCCTAGACTCGATATTTTGGTACTTATTATTACTTAGTGTTGTCGTGTTTCTCTTATTTTATCTCACATAATTGTTTTGTTATTTATAGAAGTCACATTACTCAAGAAATTAACTTATTTCAATTTCCATTCCTATCTATTTTATTTGTTTAAAACAAATATTTGACTAATACCAACTTTAATTAATACTAAATATTTTCTTAATTCTAGGGTTTCAAAAGTTATTAGATGTTAATTCTAAATAGACTTAAATACTTGTATTATAGTCACTATCTAATACATATTTGTATAACATACATATATATATATACTTAGTAGATATTATATATATATAATTTCGGTTTTGGTCAGAAAAAGCTTTCGTTGGAGAAATTTTGGCTGTACGCCGGCTCAAGGCCGCCGGCCTTCATTCCCAGGTGCCGGTGTAAAATTGTTTTTGAAGAAAATTTCATATAGAGTGCACCGGTGTTGAAAGCTGCCGACTTTCAACGTACGCCGGCCCTACGCCGTCGGCGTAGATCTCCAGGAAGCCGGCTTACGTTCATGTTTTATGTGAAAATTATTTTACATAGCCTCTGATTAGTGTAAGCCGCCTATAAGCCGTCGGCCTATCCATGTAACCCGCCGGCGTTCAGCGTTTACACTACCGGCCTTGAGACAGTGTTGCACTGTTCATCATCTTCCTCCTCGGTTCGATTCTTTTTCTTTGATTTTTATATGTTAAAAACATACTTAAACTACTTCTAAGTGTTTATATATCATATATAAGGACATAAAACAACTTTTAACATGTTTAAAAACATAAATATAATAGCTTTCGATTCTTGAACTAAAGCTAGGGTTTTGATTTTACCTTGTTGGAGCTTGTTTGATGTAATCTGAAGCTTGTGTTTGTGTTTATTAAGTTCCTAAGATGATTTTAAGTCAATACAAAGCTTAGATTTGACAAAATAACTCGAGTTACTCAACTTACCTTTGAGTTCGTATTTGAGGGTTTTTGGCTTGTTTTTCCTTTGATCCGAATTTTGTATATTTTGATCTGTTTGTTCTTTGTTTTCGTTCATTTGGTTGTTGTTTGGGAGTATTTCATGCTGGAAGATGTGAGGATTTATGGCATTTGTTTGTTTTCTCTTAATGAGCTTCTAATGGTATATAGAAGAAGAAGAAGGTGAGCTGCAGTTGTTTCCTCCTTCATTTCTCCTCCGAATTTGATGTCTCTTGCTGTTGTTTTCATTGCATTTAATATGGAGCTGAGTTGGCAACTTTGATTGGTGTGAAGGTTACTTTGTTGACAAATTTGGTGCATGATTGAGCAAAAATCCGGCTCCTCTTTCTTCTCCTCTTTCCACCGAACTTAACCGAAAAACATACATTATACATTAGTTTATTATTTAATTAAATTTGAGTTAATTATACGAGTTATACGGGTATATATCAGCTAATATTTGGAAGTTTTTGTATACAAAAATATGTATAAAGTTTACAAAACACTTAGATTTTCAAATAATACAAATTTAGGTTATATATATACGTAGTTAATTATTCGTATAATTTTATCTCCCGCGATTTGGATTTCTTAAGCTCATTAGGTCAATTTTTGTTTCAGGCTCCGATAGCTTAAGAAAACTCGGTTTAGAACAATAGCGTGATCCGATTATTTGTTTGAGTTTAGATTTTGAGTTATTCACAGTTTATATTTTCGTTGTGTATTTAAAATCTTAACGGTTCATTTTTGGATCATCGTTTTCTGTTTATAAGCGTATAATAATTTATGCAGTATTGGACTTAATACAGAAATAAACTATATATATATATCTTTAGTTTGATACTGAACATGAAATTCTTATTAGTAGCTTTTAATTTTAACTAGGAATCTCGAATTAGGGTTTAAGTCTAAATATAAACTCATCTACTCGTTATTCTAATCTCGAATCATTATCGAGATAAAAACAATCATTTAATCTCTATATTCATTTTTCTATTTAAATCTATTGTATACTAGGTTTCGGGTCTAAATTTTAGATCATATCTTGAATTATTATTCAAGATACAAAATCTCTTTTTGGTATTAACTAGGGTTAAAGAATTTCTTTATTCGTTCCTAAATTCTTCATCATCCAAAATCTAAATATTAATCTATTATTAGACTTCATCAGAATCTAAATCTATTATCTAGTTTATACAATCTATTATAAGTCGGTACTAATGTGAAAAATTCCCGGGGTTTACATTCTCCCCCCCTTAAAATAAGCTTTGTCCTCAAAGCTTGAGTGTACCTGAGTTTTCAAACAAATGAGGATAGCTTTTCTTGATCTCCTCTTCTAATTCCCAGTAATCTCCTGTCTGTGGATCCCATAATACTTTGACATAGTGGATTTCTTTATTCCTGAGAACTTGCACTTTCCGGTCCAATATCTTAACTGGATGCTTTTCATAAGTCAAATTCTCCTTCAAATCAATTGGTTCTAATTCCACTATCTTATCTGGATCCGGTACATACTTTCTTAGAACCGATACATGGAAAACATTATGTATACCAGACAAATTAGGTGGCAATGCAAGACGGTATGCCAGATTCCCAACTCGTTCTAATATCTCAAATGGTCCAATATATCTAGGACTCAACTTGCCTTTTGTTTGTCTACCATGAAGACTTTTGATTGGACTTATCTTTAAGTATACATGTTCTCCTTCATTAAATTCCAATTCTCTTCTTTTCAAGTCCGCCCAGCTCTTTTGTCTATCTTGTGCTGCTTTCATTCTTTGCTTTATCACTGAAATCTTTTCATAGTTTCTGAACCAATTCAGGTCCAACCAATACTTTCTCCAAGTTATCCCAGAACAATGGTGACACACTTTCTACCATATAAAGCTTCATAAGGTGGCATTCCTATGCTTGAATGGTAGCTGTTATTGTATGCAAATTCCACTAATGGTAAATGTTGGTCCCAATTTCCTTTGAATTCCATAATACATGCTCTCAACATATCTCCAATGTCTGAATAGTCCTTTCGTTTGTCCATCAGTTTGAGGATGATAAGCTGTACTGAAATTCAACCGGGTTCCCAAAGCTTTTTGTAATCCTTGCCAAAATCTGGATACAAACCGTGGATCTCTATCTGATACTATACCAGCAGGTACACCATGCAATCTCACAATCTCCTTCAAATATATTCGTGCCAATTTCTCCAATGGATATGTCATGTTAATTGGCAAGAAATGAGCTGATTTTGTAAGTCTATCCACAATAACCCAAACAGCATCATGACCTGCATTTGTTTAGGTAATGAGCACACAAAATCCATAGAAATTTGATCCCATTTCCATTCAGGTATTGGCAATGGTTTCAACAATCCTCCTGGTTTTTGATGTTCAGCTTTGATCCTTTGACATACATCACATTTAGCAACAAATTCTGCAATATCCTTTTCATTCCATTCCACCAATACGCACTTTTCAACTCTTGATATGTCTTTGTTTCTCCTGGGTGTATAGAATATCCAGAATAATGTGCTTCATGCATTAATTCCTTCCTCAAGCTTTCATCATGTGGCACACACAATCTTTTATTCATTCTCAATACTCTTCTCATCCACATGAAAATCTTGTACTTTCCTGGGATATTCCTGTTTAATCTCTTGAATTTCAATCTTCTTTCTGGGCTTCTTAATTCTGAAGCAAAGTAGGTTCCAAAATTAGATTTCCTAACTCAGCTTCCAAACCTTGTATTGAGAATTCCAAGTTTAATCTCTCAAATTCTTGATAAGTTCTTTTTGTTCCGTTAGTATTGAAGCCACTTCTCCATAACTTTTCCGGCTCAATGCATCCGCCACAGCATTCACTTTACCCGGATGGTAATTAATGGTAAGATCATAATCTTTAATTAATTCCAACCATCGCCTTTGTCTCATGTTCAACTCTTTTTGTGTAAATATATACTTCAAACTCTTGTGATCCGTATATATTTCACATTTCTGCCCATACAAATAGTGACGCCAAATCTTGAGTGCAAAAACAATAGCAGCTAATTCTAGATCATGAGTGGGGTAATTCATCTCATGTGGTTTCAATTGTCTAGAAGCATATGCTATTACTTTTCCATTTTGCATTAACACACATCCCAATCCATTTCTAGATGCATCACTATAGACAGTATATAAATCCTTGTCATTGGGCAAACCAAGATTGGTGCTGATATTAACCTTTTCTTCAACTCTTGGAAACTTTGTTCACGTTGATCATTCCACTCGAATTTCTCATTCTTTCGAGTCAATTGAGTCAAAGGTCGTGCAATCTTTGAGAAATCCTTCACAAATTTCCGATAATATCCTGCCAATCCCAAGAAACTCCTAACTTCAGTAACAGTTTCAGGTCTTTTCCATTCCACAATAGCTTTAACTTTTGCAGGATCAACTGATATTCCTTCTCCAGAAACAATATGTCCAAGGAATGATATACTTTAAGCCAAAATTCACACTTAGACAATTTGGCATACAACTTATTGTCTCTCAATATCTGTAACACCTTTCTCAAATTCTCATCATGTTGTTCTTCATTAGACGAATATACAAGTATATCATCTATGAAAACAATCACACAATTATCCAGCAAAGGTCTAAAGATACGATTCATCAGATCCATAAAAACTGCAGGTGCATTGGTTAATCCAAATGGCATGACCAAAAATTCATAATGACCATACCTAGTTCGGAATGCAGTCTTTGGTACATCTTCTGCTTTGATTCGGATTTGATGATATCCTGACTTTAAATCAATTCGGGAAAATACCTTTGCTCCTCTCAATTGATCAAAAAGGTCATCAATTGGGTAAAGGATATTTGTTCTTGATAGTTACTCTGTTTAATTCCCTATAATCAATACAGAGTCTCATTGATCCATCTTTCTTTTTCACAAACAGCACTGGTGCTCCCCAAGGTGAAACACTAGGTCTGATAAATCCTTTATCCAACAATTCTTGTAGCACCTTTAATTCTTTCAATTCCACAGGTGCCATTCGATACGGAGCTTTTGATACTGGTTCGGTTCCAGGTATCAAATCAATTGAGAATTCCACTTCTCTGTGTGGGGGTAATCCCGGTAATTCGTCTGGAAATACATCTGAGTATTCACATACTGTTCGAATGGTATGAATATCCAATTCTTGGATTCACCTTCAGTTGCTCCAAGAATACAACCGTTCATCTCCATATCTTCTTCATTTTCCACTTCAATTGCTGTTATCCTATTCTGACTTCCTTTGAGTATCTCACCTCTATACTCTTCTTTTTCCTTGATTATTGACAAAAGATACTATTTTGAGATGGCAATTAACTTTTGCTTTTACAGCAGTTAACCAAACCATACCCAAAATAATATCATATTTTTGCATCTCTATCAGAATTAAATCAAATTGATTCTGATCTCCAATCTTTAGTGGACAACTCTTGATCATTCCCGTGTCACCACTAAATCTCCAGTTGGCGTAGTAACTCTCAATTCTTTACTCATGCTTCAATTGATACTTATACGCCTTGCTAATCCGTATTTATGAAAGAATGCGTTGCTCCCGTGTCAAACAAAGCATACGCAGTCTGATCCCCTACTTGAATGATCCTAAGTATCAATTATTAAGTTCATGTTATTTTCAACTTATAAAGACTTCTATTGCTCATCTACTTGTGATTGTGTCTAATAACTTTAATAAACAAATATATATTACATACCTGCAATGAGTCCATATTCTTCAGGATCAACTTCCTCCCAAATATTTTCTTCATCTCCTTCCTCTATCTCCACATTCTCTACAGGACTTCCATACATGGCAAAAACTCTGGCCGTCGCATGGCTTTGTTGGCATTCCATTTTTCGATCCTGAGGCTCCAATCACTCCTTTAGATTGTGAAGATCCAGCTACTGCACTTGCTTTCTGTGGACAATTGGGTGCTATGTGCCCAACTTTATTGCATATGAAGCAAGTTGCAGTTTTTCTTTTGGACAATCGTTTATCATATGCCCACTTTCCCCACAATAATAACATTTGTTCTGTAATTGTGGACAATGCCTTGGGTAATGAGAACCTTTACATTTCCAACAAGTAACATTATTCTTCCCATTACTCCTCCTTTGTTCACATTGAAAGGTTTGAAGAATTTAACCTTCTTAGGCACAGAACTTGCCATAGAACCATCATACATTCTTTTCCCGAACATAGTTCCCTTCTTCTTATACCTCTCAAGTTCATACTTCCTTGCACGTTCAATGATACGAGCTTTTTCCAACATAGCTGCAAAGTTATCAACTCAAATTCAGCAAGTCTTCTTTGGAAATGAGGTTCTAGTCCAGCCATGAAAGTCTGTCTCTTAAGCTCATCACTGTCCCGATAAGCATCTGGAGCAAATTGTAACAACCGATTAAACTCATGTTCATATTCATCAATGGTCTTAGCTCCTTGGGTCAAATTCATCAGGTCAGTGCTATACTTTGCTTTTAGACTGCTTGGAAAATATTCCTTCAAAAATTCTCGTCTGAATACTTCCCAAGTAATTGGTTGGACAAACTTCTTTGTTTCGAATTCCACCATATCCTTGCTCTTAACCTTAATAAATAAGTCCATAGGATACTTTCAAAGCTTCAGGTACTTGGAAAACATCAAGGGATCGCTCAATCTGAGCTAGCCAGTCTTCAGCTTCCTCTGGCTTTCCCGGTATTCCCTCAAAATATCTGTTGCACTTAATGAATTCCGGCAACAAATTCCTCTGAGGACGTAAAGGTGGTGGTGGTGGCAATTCCTGTTCATATCGAGGGGTCCTTGTACCTCAGCAGCAGACTCATTTGGATTCACTGGTCCATTTTCCTGAAATTGAACCGGTGGAGTATGCCTTTCATTCCTTCTAGGATTTGGTGGAGTCATTGCTGGTGCTCCAACAGGTGGTGCTACATTTGTGGCTTGCATATTTTGCAAAGCTTGCAAAATCAAACATTTTGTTGTTGAAGACTTTGTAAAACATCCTCAATTCGGTTTTGGGGTGTTGCAGGAGCATCTATTGGTGGATCTCCAGAAATTCTGGCATTTCTACTTTTATTTCTTCCTCTTGGCATTCTATTAACATTAAACATATTACTTAAGTCAGATCATAACTCGTCTTTATCAAAAGTCATCAAGTCATTCATATATATATGCAACACATATATACATAACCAAAATACATCAAAGCTTTTCATGGTTAGTGCATTATGTACATATCCAAAAATTGCACTACCCTAACTTAGCTTCCTATCATAGTCATCAAAAGATACATATATAAGTCATCAAAAGTCTACTAATATCGTCCTGTCATGTCATCATAACAGATAATACACATCATCATATAATACTAAATCAACTCAGGGACTGGGATGAAGACGACCCTTGCCCTTCTCCTGAGGGCCTAATCGAGGGTAATCATCATCTCCCTCAGAACTACTATCATCAATCTCTATCATCACACCCTCGTCTCCTGGAGGTGCTAGAGTCAGGGCTGTGTCCATCACCCTAATGCCTCTGGGCTGGCCTCTCTCACCCTCAGCTCTAGATGGATATCACTCTCAATCCATCCTCCATGTGCTGATCCAATCCATCTGGCATAATTATAATCTGAGACATACTTCTCTGCCTCAATCCTTCTTTTCTTACCTCTCTCTCATCCAACAGCTCTGTGGATACTCCTCATGTGGACAGTAGTCTGAACTGTCTCCTGTACTACTCGATCCTGTACAGCAGTAGGACGCTGGAACTCACCTGCTATCTCAGGGATAATAGGCGGTTTCCTCATCAACATGCGTCTAGAGTGACTGCATCTAGTCGTGCAAGCATCAAATCATCATCATAGGCCGCATCACCTCTGACCCGGGCATGATCCTGCCTACATCATGAGCATAGACTGCTCCTCTGCCAATATCTACCCAGACTCTAAAATCTGGGAGCTCTGGTCTCTCTGATCTGGATGAGACTATAAATGCTATGTTATCAATCTCCAGACCACCTCCTTTCTGCACTATCAGCCTCTCAAATCTGTAGAGCGTCTCTATAGCTGATCCATTATCTGGAAAAGCCCGCTCCATCAAGAATAACCAGCCTTTAAACAAAGGCAATAATCCTCGCTTCCAGGTGCTGAGGATCTCATCCAAAGTCTTAGTAATCCCGCTCAAATACAAGTCCTCTACCAGAACTCGTAGTCTGCGCCTGTAGTCTGTCAAAGTCTCCTCCTCCTGCATACTAAAGATCTCCCATCTAATGTGACACGTAGCAGGATTAGTCTGCACACACAATAAAATTTGCATGATTAATAATAATCACACATACTTTATTCCTAGTTGTGCAGTATAATTCTACCCATGACTACCCAACTACTACTAAGAGTGCTAACTAAATCTAATTTACTATATTCACTAAATGCAATTCTTTCACATATTTATCTTTCTTATTCTAGCAACCATGCTCTGATACCAACTTAATTCTGTCACGCCCCGAGGGTACCCTAGTAGTAATAAACAAGTTACACTTGAATAATCACTAGATTACCTTCAGAGAATGACAGGTTTTCAAAACAACAGGATCTTTTAAGTTGCTTGATAAGAAATAACAAATATATGAGAGAAATGATTAGTGAATAAACATTACAAACTATTACAAACCATATATCTTTGGTATACAACTAAATAATCTAATCTAATAGTACATAACCATCAAACTAAAATAGATCTGTAGACTTCTAGCTTCAAAGCTCTTACCGGAGCCATATTCCTGGATGTAACTAACCAGGGTCGTAAAGTGAACCTGAAAAGACTGTAGGAGTATGAGCGAAACCACAGCTCAGTGAATAACCAGACATACCATACATCACACAAGTCATTAACAAATCATATGCAATGCAAGCACTCAACCATATGCACAGATACAAGTTTGGATGATCTAGAATCCAAACAGGAAAAAGATTTACGCCCTCTTTTTAATGGGTTGAAGAACCAAATCAATGACCCACCTGCCCAGGAGAGACTAAGTACACAGGAGAATCAACGATTTCTCGTTTTAATTTCACTTTGAATATAGTTGATTAAACCATCTCCTGCAATCCCCTTAGAAACTCCCTAAGTATTAATCATTTCAAAGCGATTCTACGGGCGACGTTCTTCGGTGCCTTTTAGTTCCTCATAGGACCGCCAGACCAAAGAGAACCTTGGAAGACTCACACATTGATCAACCAAGCAAAACAGAGATCCGAAATATTAATACGTAGCAGGCTGTCACAACCATATATGCAATAATGCAATTTGTGCAATGCATGTCATATTATTTTGTTAAGTCAAAAGTCTTAATCAATTTCGAGGTGACCATACATTACACACAATCATCATTATACTGCACAACACAATCATTGCATTATCGCTTGTATAAAGATATTTTAACAATCATACAATCAGATCATATCATACTTTCAACAAACATTCATTTGATTATCTTGCATTACATATTTGACTATTTACAATCACAACCAGTACAATATGACTGAATTACTCACCTGCTCATACTGACTCAATCGTAGTAATCCACTGGTAGATCCTCTAATGAGTCAAAGTCACCTATTTAAGACAAAGTATTCATTAATACAATTAACTAAATTCCTATATGTGATTAGTGTCCTAGACTCGATATTTTGGTAATTATTATTACTTAGTGTTGTCGTGTTTCTCTATTTTATCTCGCATAATTGTTTTGTTATTTTTAGAAGTCACATTACTCAAGAAATTAACTTATTTCAATTTCCATTCTTACTATTTTATCTTGTTAAAACAAATATTAGACTAATACTAACTTTAATTAATACTAAATATTTTCTTAATTCTAGGGTTTCAAAAGTTAATAGATTTAATCTAAATAGACTTAAATACTTGTATTAAAGTCACTATCTAATACATATTTGTATAACATACATATATATATACTTAGTAGATATATATTATATATATAATTTCTTTTAGGTCAGAAAAACTTTCGTTGGAGAAATTTGCTGTAAGCCGGCTCAAGGCCGCCGGCCTTATTCCCAGGTGCCGGTGTAAAATTGTTTTGAAGAAATTTCATATCGAGTGCACCGGTGTTGAAAGCTGCGGCTTTCAACGTAGCCGGCCCTACGCCGTCGGCGTAGATCTCCAGGAAGCCGGCTTACGTTCATTTTTACGTGAAAAATTATTACGTAGCCTCTGATCAGTGTAAGCCGCCTATAAGCCGCCGGCCTATCCATGTAAGCAGCCGGTACAGCGTTTACACTGCCGGCCTTGAGGCAGTGTTGCACTGTTCATCATCTTCTCCTCGGTTCGATTCTTTTTCTTTGATTTTTACATTAAAACATACTTAAACTACTTCTAAGTGTTTATATATCATATATAAGGACATAAACAACTTTTAACACGTTTAAAACATAAATATATAGACTCGATTCTTGAACTTAAAGCTAGGGTTTTGGATTTTACCTTGTTGGAGCTTGTTTGATGCAATCCGAAGCTTGTGTTTGTGTTTATTAAGTTCCTAAGATGATTTTAAGTCAGATACAAAGCTTAGATTTGGACAAAAATAACTCGAGTTACCTCAACTTACCTTTGAGCTCGTTTTGAGGGTTTTTGGCTTGTTTTTCCTTTGATCCGAATTTTGATATTTTGATCTGTTTGTTCTTTGTTTTCAGTTCGTTTTGTTGTTGTTTGGGAGTATTTTCGTGCTGGAAGATGTGAGGATTTATGGCATTTGTTTGTTTTCTCTTAATGAGCTTCTAATGGTTATATATAGAAGAAGAAGAAGGTGAGCTGCAACTGTTTCCTCCTTCGTTTCTCCTCCGAATTTGATGTCTCTTGCTGTTGTTTTCATTGCATTTAATATGGAGCTGAGTTGGCAACTTTTGATTGGTGTGAAGGTTACTTTGTTTGACAAATTTGGTGCATGATTGAGCAAAAATCCGGCTCCTCTTTCTTCTCCTCTTTCCACCGAACTTAGCCGAAAAACATACATTTATACATTAGTTTATTATTCTAATTAAATTTTGAGTTAATTATACGAGTTATACGGGTATATATCGGCTAATATTTGGAAGTTTTTGTACAAAAATATGTGTATAAAGTTATACAAAACACTTAGATTTTCAAATAATACAAATTTAGGTTATATATATACGTAGTTAATTATTCGTAAAATTTTATCTCCCGCGATTTGGATTTCTTAAGCTCATTAGGTCAATTTTTGTTTCAGACCTCAATAGTTTAAGAAAACTCGGTTTAGAACAATAGCGTGATTCGATTATTTGTTTGGAGTTTAGATTTTGAGTTATTCAACAGTTTGTATTTTCGTTGTGTATTTAAAATCTTAACGGTTCATTTTTGGATCATCGTTTTCTATTTATAAGCGTAAATAATCATTTATGCAATATTAGACTTAATACAGAAATCAAATTATATATATATATCTTTAGTTTTGATACCAAACATGAAATCTTATTAGTAGCTTTTAATTTTAACTAGGAATTTCGAAATTAGAGTTTAAGTCTAAATATAAACTCATCACTATTCATTATTCTAATCTCGAATCATCGAGACCAAAAACAATCATTTGATCTCTATATTCATGTTTTCTATTTAAATCCATTTGTATACTAAGTTTGGGTCTAGATTTTAGATCATATCTTGAATTATTTATTCAAGATACAAAATCTCATTTTTGGTATTAACTAGGGTTAAAGAATTTCTTCATTCAGTTACTAAATTCTTCATCTATTCCAAAATCTAAATATTAATCTATTATTAGACTTTGATCAGAATCTAAATCTATTATCTAGTTTATACAATCTATTATAAAGTCGAGTACTATTGTGGAAAATTCCTAGGGTTTACATAGGAAAATAACATGTGCAAGGGTGATTAAGAGAGAATCATTTAGGGAGGATGAGTTGGCAGTCTCAATAGGCTCTAATACACGTGTGACAGATGAGGAAGCTAAAAGCATCAACTACACGTGATACCACGAATATCATGTGCGTTCTTGAGTGAGTCAAGTACTTAATTCACAAAAATAGAAATTTGAGTGTACAAAGGTATTTGTCCAAGGTTTTTCACTTGTCCCAATGAAGTAAGGACTAAAGGTATTTATAGAGAATCTAGCTGTCGATGTCATCCGTCAGATGAGACAGACGACCAATGGATAGGATGAGGCCCTCTCATTGTGGATATGAATGTGGGCTCTCTTATGGGCCCAGGCCCATTGAGGCCTTCATTGTAATGTGTGTGAGCCAATTTGAAAAATGTTGGAATTGGACAGGCCAATTCCAACGGGCCCTACTCCAAGCCTACCATGCCAAAACTCTCATGATCATCCCAAATGAACTAAGCTTAACTCTTTAAGCCCTGTCACCTTAGCCCAAAGAGTTAAACCCAAATGAAAATTAGGCTTAAAGCCTTTGTAACGAAATTCGATCATCTACACCTATAATCGGGTCGGGTTGGATTTCAGGTTCCTAAAATAAGGCCTGGTTGGGTTCTAAGAATTCCTTTATACAATCAGGTCAGATTCGAGTTCCGAATTACCCGTCCCAGACCTGGTCGTTTACATCCCTACCCTTAGGATGCAATCGGATAAATCATTAACTGGTTTTCGACCTGTTCAACCGATAAAAACCCTATAAGGTAATAAGGTCAGGTTTGAACATAAGTAAAAAACTCTGTAGGATATTAGGGTCAGGTTTGGATACTACTAAAATCTGATGGATACCTACCTGACCCGTTAGTCCTAGTAGAAAAAAAAATTATAATGTAAATACATTTACTAAATATAAACATAGTAACAGGCTAATTTTAAAATAAATTGACAAAGAGAAGGTGAATTGCTGTATTATTATACTATTATTTTATTAGCTTAAGTCTGATGAATCTATTAAAAAGAAAAGCAATAAGCAAGGTAAGTTCGCGTTGATAATTAGGCGGATGGTCGGGCAGATAATCAGGTTGATAGTCAAGTAGGTAACCAAGCAGGTGACGGATTTTAGAGTAAACCCTATAGGACGGGTTTAAATAAAGAAGGAAAATCCTATAGGGTTATAGGGTTGGTTTGATATGCCCTATAGTATAGCAGAATCGGATTTGAGTTCATATGACCGGCCTGAAACTCGATCTGGTTGCATCCCTATCTATCCTCCTCTAGCCGTTAGCCCCATTCTTACAACTTTTGTTTCAAGTAAACTTTTTTTTTTTCAGTTGGCATGGATTGGTTTTTATTAAAAGCTCTAGCGCAAACACAAACTCGTTCCTCCTATGTATAATTAACCATATATGTATGTGTATGTGTATGTATATTAGGGATGCAACCGGGACGAGTTTGGGACGGGTCATATAAGACTCGAACTCGCCCCGCATCCTAATAGGGTTTTCTAAACCCACCCCGCGACCCTACAAGGTTTTCTATTCAATACCCAAACCCGCCCCTGTAGGGTTTTAACCCTGACCCGCCCCGCCCCGCGACCCACTTAATTTTTTTTCCTCTTCTCGATACTTAGTTAAATTACAAAATTTAACGATAAGTTTATCATATAGGAGCATAATAGTTAGTTACAACTACACTTGATTGAATTTTACAAGATATGCCACAACTTTATTAAGAAATATAAAGGTTTAAAACTATCATAAGAAGATTTTCAAATGTAGATGAAAAGACATTACTTCACTTACATAAATATACATAATACATATGTAGGAACCATGCCTTGTGAAGACTCAAGAATAGAAAAACATATTTTCAAAAATGTTGATAGTGAGAGGGAAAGCGAAAAAGCAACAAGGTCAGTGTGTAGTGTGTTTACTGTGTTAGCTCAACAAGAAAATTCGTAAGGGCTTTTATTCTTAAATACAATAGAGGTACAGATCAAGATGTTAAAAGTCAAGAAATAATAAAAATATATTACATAATTGTGATTTTAAAATTTCGGATTTAATTTTTTAAATTATTTATATTATAACGGGTTCGGGTTACCCATCGGGTTTTTTTTAATGATCCGAACCCGCCCCGAAACCCTATAAGTTCAGCAAGTAATTTTTCAAACCTGTCCCGCGACCCTATAGGATTTTTAATAGTTCGGATGGATCGGATATCCTATAATGATCCGTCCCGATTAGATCCCTAGTGTATATCACACTTTGACGTCATAGAAAGATAAGAAAACGATTTTATTAGTCACGCCGGGTTTACTTTTTGGATGGCTTAGAGGGAGCATCGACATCCTTATCACATAAAACAAAAGTTATCATATATTATCCCAACGCTTTAAACCTTTTTAGAACTGAAAAAAAAAATTAATAATTTGATAAAATTTTATAAACCAACGAAAGTATATAGAGATAAATACGCATCGGATAATATTCTAAAGAAAGACAGATGTGGTGATGGACTATGTTTGGTTTAGACATACATATCATTTATATAATATAATTATGTAACTTTAATGTTTTAATATGGTTTTTCAATTCATTCTTTAATTTTAGGAATGAAAATTTTTATGCTTTTCAACAGTCCTCTAAACCAACTATACAATCAGATTAAAAGTTTTAAGTTTTCTGAATCAAATAATACATACATATATATATATATAATTATGGTTTAGTGATTTGTTTCTAACTAAAACTGTCAAGAGAGGGAAATCAAACCTGCAATGCAGTTGGATAAGCGGCTTGGCGATTTGAAAAAGGTTTAACCCACGGTACCATGATTTTTGCTTTAGTAACAGAAACCATTTGCAATCTCATAACGCCGTTCCGTTCATGTCCGACGAATAAATATTTTACATGTATCTTAAAGTAATAATTATTATTTATATTATTTTAAAATTATTTTTTCAGTTTTTACACATGTCAAATATGATTTAGATTTATACATATCATGCTAGTACATGGATGAGATGAAAACAGAAAATTCTCATCCCATATATATATTTGTACACCTCACTGTCTCATTAGAAACGGCACAGCTTTTTCCATTTAATATATGATGCATGGCTATGGACATTCCAATCTAACGCAATCCGGACCCACACTTTACATTAAATTATGGAAAGAAATTGCAACGACACATCAATAACTAAAAAAAAAACTCTTCATTAACTAATGATTCGCATCACAACAAGCAAGAGGTCTCCGCTGTTCCTAAAATCATTCCCGAATGATTATGATCTATGGAAAATTAAAAACATGAACATGCAAAACTCGAACTGTCAAAAAAAGAAATTAAAACGAAAAAAGAAAAAGAAAAGATTATATAAAATCTTAAATACATACATGATTATGAAAATGAAAATTCATAGTCCAAATCAATCATGGCGCAGGCCCGCAGGTGCCCTCGGACAATGACGGAGAATCAGAAACAGATTCAATGTTGTCAGGACTTGGGGACACATCGACTCCCCGTATGTCCTCGATCATCCTGAGGACGTGGCTCATCTTGGGGCGCTGGTGGGGCGATGCAGTGGTACACGCCAAAGCGATCTGGAGCAACCCCACCATTTCCTCCTCAATATCTTTATACCTCATCAGCTCCAAGTCGAACACCTCAGCAGTCCACTCTTCTCGAACCACTGACTGGACCCACCTCGGCAAATCGATCACCCCACCATATTCGGGCCCGTTCCCGTGGTCCACGACGGACGGACACTTCCCTGTCAGCAGTTCCAGTAGTACGACCCCAAACGAGTAGACGTCCGACTTCTGGGTGGTCTTTTTGCTCTCGATCGTCTCGGGTGCGCGGTAGCCATTTGAACGGGCCGCTGCGGTGGTGGTTGGTGGTGCAAATATGGAGAGGCCGTAGTCGGAGACACGGGCATTGCCGGATTGGTCGATGAGGATGTTGGTGGACTTAAGGTTGCCGTGAGTAAGCTGGAGGACTTGCATGAGCTGTGGATGAAAACAAGCCCACGTGCTGCTCCTGCTGCTATTTTGAGCCGGGTTGTCCAGTCCAACGGAGTCCTACCTACTCCTCTATTACCTGTGTACCGGCATTATTAGTTATTTTGAGACAAAAAGTTTTGCACAGTGCTTTTACATACTATCTGTCGGAGGTTAATGAAATCATGGCTTCTCTAAGCTTCAAAAACCGCGAAAGAAATGATAATCTACGAATTTAAATATATCTATTGAAAATAGGTATGATTACATATGAATCCGAACCATGTAATAACTAATGATCCGTCTATTGAAAATCACGAGATGACCATAAAATTTTCGGTTTTTGCTCTCCCATACATGGAAAGACATCTTTGAAGGACTTTTATGATTATATTTAATAAACTATACTAAAACGCTTTAAATATTTGCCATGATATAAAGGAGAGGTAATGGGATGATGAAAAGAAGAGACGGAAGAAAAAGAAATGAGGAAATGATAAAGAAACTAAAAAAAAAAATGATGGGGGTCCTAGATAGTATTTCGTTTTATTTTTAAATTTATACAGAAAGCTAAAATACATTGGGTTCTATAATGGAGGATCAAGGAAAAAAATAACTATATTTTTCAAAAAAGTTACACAAATCCATGAAATGAAAAAATAATCCCAAAAATAGGCAAGTTGAACTCGTCTCTTCAAGAGACGAGTTCAACTTGCCTATTTTTAGGATTATTTTTCTTTTAGAGTCATTTTTGTAATTATTTTTAAAAAAAAGTAATATTAATTTCCTTTTCCCTATAATGGATCCCTTAAAGCCTTTATTAACAGCCTTAGAAGAAAATATTTGTTTTCAAACATTAGTTACATACTTAACGAAAAAGTAGGGACATCAAAAGTGAAAGAAATTACCTTTTTTTTTTAATTTGGTTTATAAACAAGTGCCTGGACAATAATCAACATTTTTCAAATGCACTTGTAGGTTAAGTTTTACAATGAGTTTTTCTCGATAATAAAAAGAGTCGATGACGTCCATGTACTATTTTTTTTTTTTTAGGGTTAATGATGAAAATGATACATAAACTATCGCAAAAAGAACAATTAGGTACCTAAAATTTGGTTTTGAACAATTTGATACCTAAACAAAATTTTCATTCACTTTTTTCATGCCCAAAGTTTAATTCTGATAATTTTGGTACTTGAATAAAGTTTTTATTGATTTTTTTCATACATGAATAAAGTTTTTATTGACTTTTTTCATACATGAATAAAGTAAAATGATATATGAAAAAAATTTACGAAAAGTTTATTAATGTATCAAGATTATCAAAACCAAACTTTAGTTATGAAAAAAGTCATTAAAAACTTTGTTAGTAACTTAATTATCCTTTTGCGAAAATTCAGATACCATTTGATCATTATCCCAATTTTTTGATTATCCGGGTCAAGACATTTCCAGCTCATGGGGTACATACGATTTACAAATTACCCTTTAATACAAAACCACGCTCTTGCAAATAGACGTTGCCAAACTTGGGTTGCATGTAGGTAGAATATTAAATTTTGCCAATAATTTCTTGGAGAAGATGAGCAATAATGGCAACGCGCGGGGCTGCAGACCAGTACCCGTTAAATGAAATTTAAGACTCAAATTAAAATTACCAACTTGGGTCCACAACCACGAGGGAATGATGAAAAAGTGAGGAAAGGAGCGAGGACAAGGGCGAAGCTGGCACACCCTTTTGGATATTGGGGAGGAAAAAAGAGGCAGACCGGAATTCGGTAGACAACAATAAAGTAAAACGAAAGAGCAAGTAAAAACATAAAAAAGAAAAGAAGAAAACAATATTCAAGAAGAAGAAACCTTTTTCTTTATAGATTTTAAAAGGACATAAAAGCCCAAATTTCCAAATGGCAAATTAAGCTTAAGTTTCTGTCATCATATGCATTTTGTAATTGTTCACTTGTCTGTAGTGGGAGCAGGAAATTGCAGAGCTTCTAAAGATGTAATTAACTGGAGTCTGGACCCCTACCAACAAAACCACATGACTAACAAAGTCCTATCACCTCAGTATCAATCAAAACAAGCATGCTTTTCCACTTTGCTAACACACACTTCCCAACTTCACCAGCAGCCAGCAGGTTGGATGTATTGCCAGGAACCTTTGCAGAACTAATTTGTTGCTTTTAATTTTGTGAAATTGTGTGAAATATAATTATTTATAGTAAACGACATGTGAAATTTAGGAATAAGGAAAAAATAATAATGATTTGATAAAAAATTACAAAATATTGCTGCATTGAAACCCAATAATCTATATAACCATATTAGATCATCAACAAAAATAATCCAAATGAAAGTAAGTTAAACTCATTTTTTAAATAAATGAATCAAATTATAATGAACTCGTCTTTTTGGTTCATGTGTTAACTTATTTATTTAGGAGACAAGTTTGATACAATCTAACCTGTATTTTGCATAGATGAGTTTAAGTTACCTATTTTTACGATTTTTTTTTATCTAACAGTATTTTTATAATTTTTTTTAAATATATAATTATTTTTTCTTTAACCCATAAAATTCATCGTTACAAATGATCACAACAATCAAAATCACTCAAATAACTTGTTAGGGTTAGAAAAATATATTTTACAACTATAAAAGGAATACCTGCTTTTCCTGGAGATATATTGAGACTTAAAAAGATGAAGAGCATGAGAATTTATTATTATATTATTATTATTATTATATTATAAAATGATAATGACAGATATGTAAATATAAAAAAATTATAAATATATGTAGGAATGCCCAACTGGTCAAAAGTTATTTTTTGGCAATCGAACTGGTCAAAAGCTAAATAAGGTTAATTTTCTGTGCATTTCAGAAAAAGTTCCTAATGGCTAAGCTCATTCCCTTTACTACCATTATCCAAAAAGTATGCGAAACTGCATATATATATATATATAAAGAAAAAGGGTTTGTCCAACTAGAAAGCTCTTTAATCATTCAAGGAGTTGCTTAGAACATCAAAACATTTAAGCCATAATCATGCCTAGAATCTACTATGAAGAACAGTGGATTCGATATAATACCTTCATGTGAACGCCAACACTAACGAGAAACTAAAATATCTGTCAACTTATAACATGTATATGCACTCAACATTACTTATTACTTGGAATCTAAACTCACCCATCTTTCATTTTTTTTTATTTATTTGGCTGAACTTTTCACTTGAATTAATAAATGGATTAAATCAATCCCTGAAGAATCGAATTTAAAATAAATATAGGAATAATTAAACAAATAAAGAGATGAAAGACTATAACATACCATGAAGAAGCCAAAACAGACTCCCATTGGGCATGTAATCATAGACCAACAGCTTCTCCTCCCTAGCAAAATAATAAGCCTTCAAGCTAACAACGTTTTCATGCCTCAACCTTCCAAGGATCTCCATATGCTGCTCAAACTCTCGTTTCCCACCAACACTTGCATCCTTGAGCCTCTTCACGGCAACCACATTCCCATCATCCAACACCGCCTTGTACGCCGTCCCGAACCCACCTTTCCCCAACATCTCCGCCGACGCACGCAGCAAGTCCTCCAGCTCAAACCGCTTCACCCTTCGAAGAACACCATCCGGCCCCTCTCGTAACCCGGGTTGGCCGGATACGGGCTTGACGAATAAACAATCTTCTCACTCTCCACTAGCTTCCCCTCACCTCTCAATTTCCCAGCGTAGTTCCTCCAGAAGTAGCAATACAGGATGAGAGAAATAACTGCAAGGACTAGGAAGTCACCGATCACTATAGCAATTAATGCCACAGGCTTAATGTGCGATGCTGTGGAGTGTTTGGGGTTCGAATCCGGCCCCACCGAGGTGGCTCCTATCGGCATCGAACTTGGAGACGATGCTACCGTCTTCGGGTTGGTTACAGGCGACGCTACTGCCCCTTCGGACCCCGGCCGATTGGGGTTACTTTCCACAGTACTGCATTGCTTTAATGGAGACCCACAAAGACCAGGATTTCCCACATATGCAGAAGCGGGAAACCCCGAAAGCGGTTTTGGGATTTCCCCGGAAAACCCATTTCCGGAAGCGTTGAAATCCTGCAAGGAGGGGAGATTCAGAGCCGGCATTGACCCAGAAAAGCCGTTGTCTTCGATGCGTAGAGTGAGCAAATGCGTCAACCGGTTCAGCTGAACCGGGAGTTGCCCGGAGAGATTGTTATGGGAGAGATCCAGACGGTAGAGTCTAGGTAGAGAGGTTAAGGAAATGGGGAAGTTTCCATTAAACTGGTTGTAAGAAAGGAAGAGGAGCTTTAAAGCAGTGAGACTTGAGAAGTCTGGTAAGGGGCCGGAGAGGGAGTTGTGTTTGAGGCTTAAGACGCGAAGTTGGGTAAGAGAAGCTAGGGGTTGGAGAGAGGAGGCAGTGAGGTTGAGGCCTTCGAGGATGAGGCGAGAAACGCGGTGGCGGAGACAGGAAATGCCGGGCCATGTGCATGGATCAGTGGTGGAAGTCCACTTGGTCAGCTTTTCGGAAGCGTCAGCGGCGGATTTGAAGGCTAAGAGGTGTTCAGTGTCGGGGTTTGTGGTAATGGTGCGGCCGCGGCGGCGGCTTGGACATGGGCTTGGAGTAAAGTAAAGAGAAATAAGGAGAAGTGAGTATGAGGACGAGAGGAGGTGGGTGTGTGTCCATTTTTTTGAGAAGCGAGTTTTGTGAGGGTGAAAGCTCAAAGGAGAGAGACGGGGTTTGGATTTATTTTATTGTGGGAAAGGCGAAAGTGATGTCCCAGGTTAAGGATTTTCTGGACATTTGATGCTCTTTGTTTTTTTTTAGCTCTCAGTCCTTCCCTCATCCTTCTAAAATCCTTCCTTTTATGGGAAAAGGAAAATAATATTTTAGTTTTTTTTATTATAAAATTTTTATTAGGGTAAAAATAATCTCAGTTTTAAGATAAATTGATCTCGTTTTTTAAAGAGACGAAATCATAATATTTAACATCATCTCTTCAAAAGATAAGATTAATTTCGTTCCTTGAAAATAATCATAAGATTTATATTTTCAAGAGACGAGATCATAAGTATCTCAGTTTTAAGGCAAATTGATCTTATCTCTTGAAAAAATGAGGTCAGATACTTATGATTTCGTCTCTTCAAGATATAAGATTCTCATATTAGGAAGGACCTCGTCTCTTAAAGGGACGAGATCTTATCATGGAGGTACATCGTCTCTTAAAGAGACAAGGTCAATATAAGAGATGGGAATAACACAACTTTCCCTCTTCCTTCCCAACACATATCTCATATATTACTTCTTTTTACATTAGTTATTATAACTTGTCAAAATCATATATAATCATCTATATAAATCATTTATTAGTCATCCATCATAGGTAAACAACTTCTACACTTCATAACCCAACTACAATAATATTCCCAAACCCAATTCATCCAACCACAATAGTATGTCAAATCTTTCATCGCAAACGTAACAAAAAACTCATAAAACATAATCTGAAATGATTGCATTACTGTTCAATTAATTACATTAAAAGTATATGAAAATTCTACATATGACAATCATAAAACATAAGAATAGATAAAATATAAACTTTACTCCTAAGTACCCTATCTCCTTCGTCCTTGCCTAACAAAAGTTCGAAGGAATGGTATACACTGATGCACATCCTAATAGGGATACTCCATAAATGGATTAACCTGTATGAGTGTGGCATTCCCATCTCCACCACCAATACTATAAAGATAAAATGGAACAGAGTCTAAATCCTCCTAGCTAAGTCCACAACCCCTCCCCCCCCTCTCAGTCTCTTTCTCTCTCTCTCCAATATCATATGGCAATGATGGTCATCTGTTTTGTGGAGTAAGAGGTATGTGGCCTCTGTGTATGTGATGTCTGGCATCAGGGTGTCTCCAAGATGAGCATATGATGATGATGGACCAAACATGTCATGCTGATAATATGAAGGGCCAAGCTCGCCAGGTACATGTACATGCAAAGGCAAAGGCTTACCTCTAATACCTACCACTTGGCCTCGGCCTCACTCCTGACCCTATTCCTGCCCACGCCTCTCTTTCTGTACAGGCTAAGGCTATGAGTCATCCGATGCTAGTGCTGGTACTAGTGCTGGTATTGGCATTGGATGATTTAAATTAAGACCCATAAACTCATCTATTACACGAATGACATCTCGTGCAATGGCAAAAGTATTCTTGGGTGGCATGTCCGAGACTTTGTAAATGAAATCTACCTGCAAGCAATAACAAACGTGTAGATCAGGAAATAATGAACATAGTATACATCCATATATACCTTATCTAATCATTGAACTTACCATATATTGTATAATGGCCCCCATACGACTAATCTAGAGTCTGGTGATTGCATGATACCAATCAAAATAATCGTTAAATGTACCAATAGGGCTATCTAGCATCTCCATAATGCAATCATGCCTACCATCCCACTCTTCTACCTACCTGGCGTACTCTGCTACCCTATTCCACTCGAAATGCCCTCATAAGTCTAGCTCATGTAAGGCTCTTATATCAGTTGGGGGGGTATGAGATTCCTTAGAAATCACCAAACTGTCTGAATACCCTGTCTAGATGGTGGTCCTCGACAATGTAAAAGCAAAACAGGAGAACCTGCGCACGCCATACATCACTGCCAACCCGGCAGTACTCAGGCACGAAATCCATAATAGCAGAGTAAAGGTCCTAAACAACCTATTCAAGAAAAAATTAAGCTATACATGAGTGAACAAAATGAAATTATGCACATTTGAACACAGAGGACATGCAAAACCATACATGGTCGGAGATCTATCGATCGAAGCACCTCCTATACTCAAACAGAAATGTATGGGGGATCGAGTGACATCAAAAGTAGCACCCCAATAACTTATGAGTAGGCATCCTACGGTAACTACTGTGATCTGCTTACACAACGGGGCGATGTGTGAGAAGTGCTCCCAAACCCAAACCTACAAAACTACAAAGGGTCCTGCTATGTCACTCATCTCTATGTGGGAAGTCATGCATAGCTGCCTATATAGCCATGCTAGTAAGTTACTCCCCATACATACTAGCTTGCTCTCTCAAAGTCCTCGAGCAACTGGAGTTACATGATATGAACCAAATTGGACGATTTGTCCCCAACAATAAACCTTCTGGTAGCTATAGAATGTATTCTCTAGCATGGCATCGAATCATAATATCATCTGCATGATCAGGTAGCACTCTAAAGTGTGTATCAAACCATGACATCTTCAGGTGACCACCAGCAATATCTACGTCGGCTGCAGGTCCAACTCCTAATAATTGGTCACACAACTCTAGCTAATCCATCTAAGCCATGCCAATAACAGCCTGCCCATCAACGGGAAGGCCGGTGAGTGATGAAACATCCTGTAATGTCATAGTCCACTCCCTATCGGCATGTGAAAAGTATAGGTCTCGAGATGCCACTTCTCAACTAATGCAGTAATCAGGTGCCGATCCAGTTGTATAAATAGTATATGTGTAGCACCTATAAAATTAGCATGTGATAGGTTTGAAACAAGGCGATCGTCTATAGGTGTAGGCATGCCATCCTATTGCCTCAACCTCGCCTCTCTTCAGCAATAATGTAATACAATGTGCTTGATGTAAATTTATCAATTGCAATCAATCAAATTAAATTAAAACCCTATTCTTACTATGCAACTAATCCTAGGCAAGTGTACCTATCAATTATAATAATGGTGTAAGCATAGGGTTCGTTCCACCATGACCTGTAATTACTAGTAGTTACCTTAATTCTACTATCTAGCTGGTCTGATTCTAATGATCTTAATATATCTAAGTAACTAATTAATTAATTAACCCTAGCAAAAGTGAGTGTCAATGCTTCTAAGAATATCATATCACAAAACTATCATAATCTTGATTCACTACTAACCCTATTTCCAATTCCTTATAAAACTTTAATTAATGAGTTGTTTAAGTTTTTGAACTGTAGGAATCCCTAGTTTCATCAATCTTTCTTTCAAGATGATTGAATTCTAACCCTATATGTCTAATGGAAATATCTTTCATCATCAGATGCATATAAAATTGCAACAGAGTTCATGATTCCTTAGAAAGATTTCATCTTTATGCAGAAAGTTCATACAATATATGTTTAGAATTACATTCATACCTATCTATTTATGTTAGATCTATCTTATTAATTAATCCATCAACTAAATCAACAAGAATCAAATAATGATATAATACTGCACATATATTAAATCAAGAAACAAATATAAACACATGAATAGATTCAAGAAACATAAACTTCCATTAATACAAGCATTCAATCTCTATATTAAGGATAGGGTTTCTCAAGATTTAGGGTAAAAAGATTTATTTTTCTATAGATTAAGAAATACAGTGATAGAATATGGAAAAATAGTAAGGAGTAATGATTACAACCCTTAAAGATGAAGTCTTGTGATCTTCGATAACTCTTGCATTTCTCCAATCTAAAACACTTATTTTTCTCTAAGGTTCAAAAAAAGGAAGAAGGATATTAAAAAGTCGAGTTAAAGGCGCTATTTATAGAAAATAAACAATTTGTCTTCTACACGACCATCCACACGGCCGTACGAACTCGTGTAGGATGTAAAAGAGGCAAAATAATGGAATTTAAGGTCTGCACAGCCCGAGCACAGTTAGGATGCCCATGCACAATGCAAACTCCTTCTGATGACTTTTCAACCTCTACTTGAGCATGCTATACAGCTCGTGTAGCTTCCTTTTGTACATTAAAAATGCTTGGTAGTCGTTTTTCATCCTCTACACTAGTAATCTATATGGATTTGTGTAGAAATGACATGCATGTTGTAATTCTTCCATTTGCCTATTTCTTCATTAAAATCTCACTTAACTCATCTAAAAAGTCTTCATTAAGCTCAATATGTTCTTTTATTCCTGAAATTAACATTTTAACTAAATAAGTATCATTTTTCTTAATAATTCACATAAGATCTATATCATATCATATCATATCATATCATATAAAATAATGTAAATAATAAGGGTCTTTAGACACTTATCAGTACTCATACATTTGAAAAAAATTCCATGAGAAATATTCTCTAAATGGTCTAAGTAATGGGTGAGCAAATGATCTTATATGTCTCTCCCACGCTATTCTCGATCTATAAACAGGTTGCCTGTAAGTATGGAGTCATCGAGCAGTCCTGGATTTATCTGTAAGGAAGAAATAGTGAATAGTGTCAGCAAAGACATAGATACCAAACATAACAAACAATAAATAAAGTATGGCACGAAATTGCAGTAAAACAAATCACAAGAATAATACACTACTACTACGGCTCAACTAGTTCAAACTTCCTACTAGCTATTCATCTACTTAGACAACTTTTAATATTATGCTCAGTCTGCCCACATAAATTACACGAGTAGCCTCGTGTGCCCTCTTGAATGTCCATCTTATTCTGCAAGTGTTTTTCCCTAGGCCTACCCTATTTCTAATAAGTCCCGGTAAGGGGTGTCATATTAGACTGTCAATACGAGTTTAATTCGCCTTATCTACTGCAAGTATGTATGAGCGCCCATATATCCTTAACTGATTGTCTCACCTATACCACTGCTTGACTTGAGCAACACAATCCATGTACAGAGTAACCATTACTAACATTGCATGTGAGCATGGAATTTTATAGGTCTGCCAATTATCACATGTATATTTGTCTTCGCCTATTGTTGAGTTGCAATTGTAAAATGATTTTTTCACTAATGCTACCACCGGTAAGCACCGAGTATCTTTTAGAACAGAATTGTAACTTTCAGCCATGTTTGTTACACCAATTCCAAACCTTACTCCTCCATCATAAGGTAAATTCCACATACATGGAGGCAACTCGCAAAAATATCATGATGTCCACAACTACTTTGGTTTGCTATATTAAAGTAACCATGGAACTTTCTCATGGGTTTGGTAAGCTGCTCTTTTCACTAACTCTTTACATTCTTTACTCTTCGCCTTTGAGTTGAAATTGCTAGCAATATGTCAGATACAGTAGCGCCAAGGTTAGACTTTAGCCATACAACATTCTCACTTTCAATCACACTCTTAATATCAGCATGTCGGTCGAATATCAGGAAAATGTTAAAGGGATCTTTGATAACAGTTTCAGCAATTTTGCAGGGAACCAACTCTATGTATCCTCTTTCTCTTCATCGACAAGAGCATATGCTAATGAACAATATGATTTTCCCCATCTATAACCATTGCGATAAGTAGTTTATGCTTGTATTTGCCATACAAGAAGATACCATCAATTGTGATCATGGATTCGTAAAGAATCAATAGATATAAATTAGTTCACTGATATCAAGCTTTTATAACTAAATTCAATCATGTATCCAAGACATACCTGTAGTATTGAAACGCTTCAATGCAAGGAGCAAATATCCAAAAGAGTTTATCAAGGAAGACATGTCCGGCAATATCTGAATCAATAGTTCTCCACTCAACCTTTGTTCCTAAATCTGCCTCTGTTATCACATTAAGTATATGCAAGAGCTCCACATCTGAATCTTTCCAACTTCCATATACTTGTTCAATAGCTTTTTGTTTTACCTCACGAATTCTCTTCATATGAACATTATACTTAAACTCTTTCAAGACAGTCAATTGAGTTCCTTCACCTTCACATCTGGAGAATTATATCTCTTATAATGTACCTAGACATGCTGGTGGAGCCCAACTGAGAGTGATCCTGTCTAGTAATTTCATCTAAGTAGGTATGGAGTCCTTCATATTTAGTGATGTGAAACCACCCACTATGTTTCTTATAACTGCATCTAAGTCTCCACTTACAACCTTTGTTATGGATATTAGTACATTAACTTCCATGACCTTAGGTCTATATCCACTACCTTAAATTTGTAATGGTTAGATATGTGCCACATTTTAAGTGCCCATATGAGATGATCTTTAGTCTCAAACCACATCCCAACTTAAATTCATCGCTGAAGCTCCAATTTCCAGCACTCATTTCTTACTCATCATTAAATGCAGCATATCCACTACCAACATCATTAGTGGAAAAATGATATTGGTACTGAGCTCCCTATTACATCAACTTCTGTGGGAGCTATGAAATGTTACCAGTAATTTCTATTAGGTTGTACCTTGGTAGCAATATCTTACTGGGGGAAAGCTTCCACATTATCTTTTCTATCATCATCATAATCATTATTGGATTCACTTATCGATAAGTCTTACATCACATCAGTATAATGACCACATGTCCAATAAGGTGCACTCATTTCAAAGTTACCCATTTGTATCTGTGTGCTAACTATTGGCTGAATTGGAGTGGAGTTTAAGTCTACTAATCCTTGGTTGCCAATATTTCTATCAATGCTCATTTCCCCTATAGGTGCTTGTAGCAATTTGTTTTCAAATATCTACACAAATATAGCCACTGACCCTTTTATGTACACCAACATCTCCTTTGTAGCATCATCATCGGTCATTAAAATAACATCATAACTTAGCGTTCTATCTTCATAGCTACTGTATGCTACAGCTCAACCCGATGTGTAGACCTATTTACTTTAAGTCTATTGCAAATGATGCCAAGTATTTGTTCATATGTTGGGTTTCTACTACATTAACCACATCAATTAGCTGCTTATCATAACTAAAACCATCATTCCATTCCACAATATTATCATAAGCGTACGGTACAAACTTGGCCTTATCTATTTCTTCACCTACCTTGCCATCTCATAAAACATAGGTTAAATGTATAAAATTGGCATCATGACTTATGAATTGTACTCCCTTAATATTTAACATATTTGCTAATATTACTATATCCACCTCAGTATTATAATAATATAACCAAGGTGTAAGACCTATAATATTATATGATTTCATAATTTAGTTCTTAAATTCTAAAATTATATAGTATCATCATAATTACATCACATGTTATCTACAAGGCAGCATCAACAACATATACAGTAAGCATGGAAATCACATTACCACTCCACAATACAACTCATCCAACAATATGTATAACACCCATAAATATAACATACAATGTGCTTCACCATTTGCAAAAAAAAAAAAAAAAAAAAAAAAATTCCAACAACATAAACAACACCAAAAATTCAACAATGTAACATCAATAATAGTGAAAAATTAAGCAAAAATTAAAAGCACTGACTTATGGAGTTTGGCACGAGTTGCTTGATTTTTTGCACAAATTACTTCATTTTTCATGAACTAATAACTTTTAGAATGCCTGGTGACCGAACCTATTCAAGATAACACCCTAATTTTATGAAAATTAGTTGTACAATTGAGGAAATTAGGGTTAGGGTTACGGTTTCACAATTTAAGACTAAGATATGGGAGCAACGTTCAAATGAGGAAAAAGAAGAAGATGGCAGGCAAAAATGCCCACCAACAAGAACGAGGACATTAGCATTACCTCATCTCTTAGTTCTGGATTGTTGACTTGTCTCTTCAAGAGATGAGGTCAGCAATTTACACCAACCTCGTCTCTTCAGAAAATGATCGCTTTACTTAAATTGACCTCATCTCTTCAAAAGACGATATCTACTTGTCTAAAACTAGGATTATTTTGATGAAAGTGGCAATTTATAATTTTTTTAAAAAAATGAATATAATTTTCCTTTTCCCTCTTTTTATTCTACACCCCAATTAAAAAATTTATGTAATTTTTCCTCTAACATTCATAGTCCATTTTGCAAGAATAGACCGATGTTCACTTTTACCTGAACATAATAAAGGATAAAGGGTTAACAAGTAAATGTTATCCTAAGTTTTGCCACAACATAAGTTAAATATTTTAAAGAATTAAAATTTAAAATCTAATTTTTTATCTTGAAAATAATTAATGTTTTGACAGTATATTAATTAATATTTTCTAATATTATAATTTATTATTTTACATACATAAAAAGATGATGATTTTTCACAACTAAATCTCTTCCAAAAGTACTACAAAATGTAATGCCATTGTCACAATGGTCTTAGAGCATGGGCATATTGTCCTTTTTCTTCTAATAGAGCTTCTTTAATTAAATGTTGAAACGACAACTCTCAGTAAACCATACTTATTTCCTTTTATGTAGAAAGAAAGCTAAACAGTGATTTGAAAGTTTACACCAACTAGACGTTGTTGTTTCAAAAAGTAAACACGATATTTCAAAAATTTACTTTTCTAAAAATACTCTTTCTTTTACTGCACAAAATTTGTTCTTTCAAACCTTTACATTTTTTGTTTGATAACCCCAAGATTGTGTTTACAAGCTTTACAACTAATGTTTTGAAAAGAAGAAGTGAAGTGATCTTCAAAAGCACGACAGGTAACTTGTTTTACTTTATTTACAAGAAGTTACATAAAATATCTTCGTTATATCTTGTTTACAAAAGTTGCATAAAGTATCTTTGTTAACACACCACTACATATACACGTTTCACCATTCGTGCGTGAAACTTCATTTTCAGCATATATGATGTTTTAGAAATTGAAAAATGAATTTGTTTTTATTAAGAAATGTTAAAAAATATAATATGTTCATTAAGCCAAATATGGGCTTGTTTTCTAAAAAGTGTCAAAACTCGTTTTCTAATATGTGTTTTTTTAACAAATTTTTCTGATTTTCTTTTAATAAAGAATAATAAAATAGAGTAGATCAACCCTTCATGTTTGTATAATGATCTAAGATGGGTTTTAGATGATAAGTCTCATGTTGGATCTGTCTGTTGATAGAAGTTGCTATTTTAGGATGTTTTGATGTGCGTTTTGATGTTAAGATTTGATTTGGAAGAGTTCGTGATGAGTTGGAGTTGTTTTGGAGTTGCTATGTATGTTTTAGGTCGTCACAGCCTAGTTTGCCCTCGAAGTAGGTCAAAGGTAGACTTAGTGTAAGTGTCGAGGGGTAAGTTTTGATAAAACAATATCGGTCGCGGCTAAAAATGTTTAAGTGATTTATGCATAGTGCCATCACGGTCTACTATCGAGCCCTCAAGTATGTTGCGATAGTCACTAAGTGTTTTTTATGCCAAATTAAACAAAGTGTTGAAGCACAACTTTGGTTGAGGCTTAATATTGAGCCCTTGAGGTGTCCTCAACACAAGTTGTGAATGTTTTTAATAGCACTCGACCCTTAATTTGTTGAGAAGCAACATGGTTTTCTTGTTGTATGTACCCCGCGACCCTTTCCTAAGTGATCCTTAATCTTAGTTTGCTTTGGAAAGAGCCTAGTTTATGTAGCGATGTGACCCTTAACTTAACCTTAGTAGTACGCAATGGTATAGAACATAAGTTAATAAGCTTATAATAAGAATCTAAAACGCTTAAAGCTCTTAGAAGAGTTATATCTTCTCTGTTATATGTTAGTGTTATGTGTTTGTTGTTCCATTGGAACTTTCAATCAAGACACCTCTAAGTAAGATGCATGGGTGAGTGACTTGAATCTTATTACGATATTGTGCTTGTGGTTGCACTTGTTTCTAAATAACTCAACGAATTATGTATAGGATGGGGATAATGTATGTTGTATTGCACTTGGATGTGTGACAAGCTTTAACAATAGAAGCGATAACAAACTCCTTGATGCTAATATGTAATGAATATTGTTGATTGTCTGAATGTTGTATGATCGTTAATAACCTGATCTAAGACATATCTAACCTTTAATTTTAAAATTGACATGCATTGCACGAAACACGCTACATTAGCATTGTATCCATGTCACGTGTTGATATTTTGATTTTGCGATGATGCCTTGTCATTGAAGGTAGAGTTTCGAGTAGGGTTATCGTAGGGTTGCTAGCCCTACAAAACTATGCAGGCATCGAAGGGCATCATCCGTATCAGAGTTGGCTTTTAGGGTGTTGACACTTATGGGGATTCTAATGGTTCTAAGGTGAAGTGGTGGTTATGTTGATTATATATATATATAACAAATGTATTTCAAAAGAAATCCTTCCTCCTTAATACTATCTAAGGAGAAGTTTAAGGTTATGTTGATAATAAATATATTTATATGGCGATGAGTGAGAAAACACACCATTCCTTAGTTTTCAATCTCTTCTAGGCATAGGTGCTTGGCTAGTCCCTTCAACCCCCAAGAAAGGGCGTAATCCCTATTAGTTTGGATTCCGATTATCTAAACCATGCATTTCATATGATTGAGTGTGACATTGCATGTGATTGTAATTAAACTTTTTTTACATTTGTTTGAAGTGTGATTTGATTTATGTTATCTCACTAAGTTATGGTGCGCTCACACTCCTTCAAATTATGTGTGCTTCTAGGATCACTAAAGTGGATCCAAGCTTAAAGTAAGAGATGTAATAGGCTTCAAGGGAAAAACTAAAGCTCAAGAGAGAGCGATAACAACTTCTTTTGTATAGAACCTTATGTTGTTTCTTTAATTTTATAAGGCTTTGTCAGGAGCTTATCTATGTTTTACGGGTAATGCTTTCTTGTAAAGAACTTATATGAAATGCAAAATTTTTATCTTGATAGCCTTATGACCCTGTTTGTAAATTGTCCACACCATAGAGTATCTTAATAGAATATGATGCCTGTGGAATTTTCTTGAAAGGCCTTGGTGGGCATCATTGCTATTAGGGTGCCCTACGAGGGTTTGACAATAAACCAGGTTAAATCACGGTTGAACCGATTCATTCCCGAGAAGAGGACAGGTTTAGTTGGGTTAAATCAAATAGCTTAATATGGGTTTGACAACATTGGAATAGACTATAGAAACCGTCACAACTATAACTATGAAGTGTCAAGAAGGGGTCAGTTCAATCGGGTTAAATCAAGTGAGACAACCTGGGTCTAATACCATTGGAATAGACTATAAAGATCAACATAGCTATAATTATGAAGAGTTAAGAAGAAGTCAGATTCAACCGGATTAAATCGAGTAGATCAACTTAGGTTTAATAACATTAGAATAGACCATAGAGACAAACATAGCTATGACTATGAAGTGTAATTACCTATGGTTGATTATAGGATAAATCCCATATTTGATATTAATTAAATGTTTAAAATTTAAAAATATCCATTTATTATTTATAATATTTTGATATCTAGATTAATTAATTAATTATAAAAATGAATAAAGTTCAAATAATTAATTATAAAAACAAATAAATTTAGGAATGAAATTGATACTTCTAAATTTAAAATAGTTAATAAAAAAAGAAGTGAGTATGATATTACCATAAATTATTTTAGTAGATTGATGCATCCAAATGCTTGTATCAATTGCACACACATGAATGATAAGATCACAAATCCACATACTTATTTGATTCTAATTCAAAAAAAACAAATTAAAAAAAAGGGCATAGAATAGAAACACTTTAGAACCAATTTACTTAAAAGGTAAAAGATAATTAGAAATTGGAAGTAGAATTTTAATTACCAGTAAATTTTCTATTTCCTCTCTACACGATAAAATATATATAATTTATATCTCTCTCTCTTGTATTTATGTATAAAGTATCATAGAAGATGTAAATATATATAATGAATGTATTTTAAATGTTATTTATTCTACAATATATATAATATTTTAATAAATAATTGTATAACATATAAAACATAACATATAGTAGATGATATCAATCGTAGATGTTGAACTATAGGTTCAAGTCGAATTTTGATAAAAAAAAATATATCCCACAATTTTTCAAATGATATAATTAAGTTACACTTAATGGGCAAAATATGTTTACGTTGTGTTGAGTTTTTACATGAAATATATTTGTATTTGTGTGTTTGGGTTATGTTTTGCAAGATGTTACAACACTATAGTTAGCATCTGGACACTAAGGCATAGCGGTAGACACTAGCATAATCATAAGAACTAATTGTGAAATTGCAATTAACATCCAAAAGCTAGGGGGCAATGTTTGAAAGTTAAGGCAGATTCACATGACCGAAGGCCTCCAACCATGAGGAATTTTGGTAGGCATTTGAACGATAGAAGCTTTTGATGTAGTGCAAGGTAAAAATAACAAAGAAATAAGTGAAGATGGCATGAGTTTTTGGATAGCATCCAAATTATAGTAGATAGCATTTGAATGCAAGTTGATAAAAAAACTAGCTATTGAGCTTTTGCAGCAAGGATTTTTTTTTGAAGGAAAATCAATAATGGCTACATTATTTGAAGGCTCTATAAATAAGGGTTATAAAGCAGATTTTGAGTGTGAGAGAGAGATTAAAATGTAGAAATTAGTCTAATCCATCTCTTAAATTATGTTTTTATATTTCCTTATATGAGAGAATGAGTAATGTCATTAGAATATAGTTGGCAAATTATTTAAGGCACTGCTCATGTGTTGTTTTTTGTGTATTTGCTATATGTTATTGTGAGTGAATGAATTGTGTTTTGTGAGTGTGAGTCATGAGTTTAAAAGGCTTAACCCATGTATTGTTTTTGTGTTGTGGTGTAGCTCCATATATGAGAGCATTTGTTTGTGTTTAATGAAATGTATGTGAAGTTTTCAATTGAGAGGCAATTGCATGAACGTGGAGACTATAATGTAGATTGAACTCTACATTAAATCCCGATACATTGTTCTCTCTCTTTTATCTTTTTTATTGTCGATTCACATTACATTTTAATGAGACATTGCACAAATAATATTTAACTTAGGAAAAACTTGCACTTAACAAAAATAATCTTAATCTTGCTTGAAACACAACTTAAAAAGATGCAAAACATGTGCCTTTAATCTCAATGTGCTTAGGTGTTTTGGGTTTCAAATGAGATAAGTTTGTATTATGTTTTTCAAAGTTTGTGGATATCAGTGCAATGTAACTAACACACTAGCTTGATCAAATAGATCTAATCATGTACCAATTAAGGTTGAACTAAGGTATGCAGAACCCCCTTGATTTAACATGATTAATATGCATCTGATCATGTGACAATGTGATGCAGTGGAAGAAATTGTACATAATTATTTGGAAAAATAGAGGTGTTCACAGATCAGTTAACTAGTCCGTGGCCCTAGTTTTTGAACCTAATCGTAATGATCGGTTTTTTAATATTCTGATTTTTAACCGATCATTATAAACGGTTAACCATTTTGTTTGGTTAATTTTTTCGGTTTTCAGTTTTTAACCATTTAACGTAATGGTTTCAATAAATCAAATTGATAATTTCAACAAACCTTATTGTTTAGCCTTTATCATAGAGTTTTTCTTTAAATAATTATATATATTATAAGAGCTTAAAAAAAAGGAAAATCAAATTGAGGAAAATGGGAAAAACAAGCCTTTGGATGTATCATCATCAATAAAAATCAAATCAAATCAATTACCACATTAATTCTCATCAAACATAGGATAATGACACTTTAATCAAAATCCAAGGAAATTAACATATGTAAATTATATGTATATATAAATCACATATATGATATATTTATAAATATTGAAAACGCTTAACCATTAACCATCATTTTTGGTGGTTACGAACCGAAATCGAAACTAAAAACTGGAAAAAATAAAAACTGTAATCCTAAGCCAAAACTAACGGATCAATTAACCATATTTTTTGGATTAGTTTTCCAAGTTCAGTTTGGTTTTTTAGTTTCATGGTTTTTTTGCACATCCCGATGGAAAAACATAGGATTTAACAATAGTAGTTTCGTAATTTTGGAAGGTTGTAGATTTTCATATTACAGTCCCTATTCAAAAAGAAAATGAGCCAATGAGTAAAACTTACAAGCTTTACTTATGATGTACATTGGTTTTAGGCAAATTCGATTGTTTAGGCCTTTAAGACCATGTTTTTACTACTTTTGATAATTATTTCTTATGTTATCTCTTTTTATAGGAAAGTCTATTTTAATTGTCGTTTTTTGCATTTATTTTGTCTTTTAATTTATTTCCTTTCTAGATAATTATTATAGATATTTCTTTTTTTGGAAAAAAAGACATGTTTTCTCTTATATTGTACATCCTAGGGCGAAGGAGGGCAGATGATTGATTGAATAGAATTCTATTGAGTGTGATTTGCTCTTTTCTCCAAATTTCGAATTTTATTATGATAATTTCTAATTTTGATATCAACAGCCTAGAAATTCTTATAATCAATAGGTGTTGAAGATTACAAGTTAGGTATTCGTACATAAATCAACGTCTTGCAATAAGTCCCTTATTGCACTGCTGTGTCACAGTACCTGACAATTAAATACACAGGCATCGTGTTTAGATGATATGCACTTTTATTTTGTGTTGAGTGCTTTTGTGCTTCTAAAATATTGGTAGTGTTAACTCATGACATTTGATCAATATATGTTTTTCAAATTGTTGTTTTTCATGCATGGTATGGACGACAAGAAAAAGGTAGTAAGGCTAGTGCAAATTCCCAAAAGGCATGTAGCCGATAATACGTGGCATCTAATTAGTATAATCAGAAACTAGCTCTTGGAGTCATTAAAAGAGGGTTAAACTTGTTCAAAATTGAGCAACAATTATTTTCTTTCCATTAGCTATAAATACTAAATGTTTGGCTAACTTTGAATAGTTAGTAGAGCTTACATATTGCTACCAAAACTCTTTGCCGAATTGTAATCAAATTTCTTGTCACTAACGCATTGTTTTGCAATCTTTAGAGAAAGAGAATATTGAGTAGTACCATTGTAAGCTATTTTGCAAATTGTAACAGAGTTATAAGAGTAACTGGCATTGGATTGTGAGACTTGTGTATAGCACTAAGTGAGCAAAAATTGCTTGATTAATAAAGTGGTGTGAAGTTTCCAATTTGAGGTAAGTTGAGTCCGAGGAGAGTAAGCGGCGATCCGAATTCTACATTATATTAAAGCAGACTTCATTTATATATTGTTTAGTTTGTTTATAATGCATAAATTGGAATTGGACTTTACGAGATAAAAGTTACAATAATTGAGCTTTAAAATAGAGGTAGAAACCCTCTCTTGATAGTGCTTTGACATCAAGGACTCCTTTTATTATTGATATTGAAAAAAAAATTTGGAGATTTATATGGAATTATGGTGGATGAAATGCATGTCTATTATCCTTGGAAAAAAAAATACACAAATATAATTTAAACAAAAATAATTACCTAAATACCATTGCGATATCACATCTGGGGTATGAGGTGCATAATATTACATGTGTATTGCATATCCAAGATGCGATACAATAATTTAACCAAATTGTATATCACATCTTGCACAAACAATACACGTATATCGCATGTTACAAGAGCAATACACACGTGTATCACCTATATAAGATGCGATACACGCATTATTTTCGTGTATCGCATGTATATACAATACAAAAAGAAATTTAATATTACATATTAGATATGTGATACAACGATGTTATTTAGATAATTAATTTTATCTACGTCGTATTTGTATATATTTTTTTTCAAATCGATGGATAAATAAAAATTAGTCTCAAATCATGCTGGTTTAGCAGGTTTAAAGTCTACAAACAAGCTCGTACTTTCATGTGACTGTGAGTATGTAACAAAGATATGTACCGATACAGCACACATCTCTATAACAGATACAGTATATAATACAATCTACATACATAAGTTCGATGTATGCATCCATCTAAATATATATATACATTACAATCTAATACATGCTACATAATATATTATATATATATAAATGTCATATATATGTATACAACATTGCATACATAATGCTATATAACATATACAATTATAACATTATACCGAATAGCAACACATTACTGAAAAATCACCTAAATTTTGGATAGAAGAAGAGCTCGAAAATTTTAATGCTTGATTATGGCAATGCACAAGGAAAGTGACGATGTAGGGATGGCGGCTTAAAACACATGAACAAAGGAAGTGAGAGAAGAATTACATATGATTTCATCTTGCATCAACCGTAATTTTCTTACGTTAAAACGTAGTTACATGTCCAAAGGAAAGACCTTCTCCTGAAGACCTCGAAAATCCATGATCAGGGTATAAATCTCAATACCATGAATTTTGATCAGGAAAAAGTTAATCTTCTGCTAATATTTACATGTTTCTTAAAATGCAGTAATTAAGCAGAATATAGGAAAGAAACTTTATTATTGGAATATGTCCATCAGTTACTCGTATTATACGCAGATGAACTACCATTGCTATGCCATCTTTGAGTCACGGATACCGGTGAGAATCCAAACGTCTTGCTTCCCAACAATCCAGTATCTTCACACTCTGGAGAAGGTGGTACATTCCTAGTTTTTGTATCATCTATTCTTGCAATAGCTTTGAGTTCCTCAAGAACATCTTCCATTGTAGGTCTCATTTCCTTGTCTTGTTGCAAACATCTAAAGGCTAACTCAGCAACTGAAGTTGTCATCCTTTTGATTTCAGGATCCGAATCGAATCCCAGAGCTGGATCTATTAATTCACTGAATGCCTGTTTCTGAACCTTGCTAATGGCAAAGCTAGATAAATTTATCTCATCCCTGTCCCTAGTTATATCCACGGCAGGCTTTGATGATATAAGTTCCATCAGGACAACCCCAAAACTGTAGACATCACTTTTTTCCGTGAGTTGGTAAAACTGGTGATACTCTGGATCCACGTAACCTGGAGTACCTTGAGGGGCCGTCGATACATGAGTCACATCATTAGGAAAGAGCCTGGAAAGTCCAAAATCAGCAACTTTCACACAAAAGTTGTTGTCCAGGAGAATGTTATGGGTCTTCACATCCCTATGAATGATACCGGAACTATGAAGGTACAGCAATGCACTAGCTGTTTCTGTTGCTATACTCATTCGGATGGCCCAAGGTAATAAGCTTTGCATTGCTCCATCACCATGGATATGATCAGCAACCGTCCCTTTAGGAACGTATTCATATACAAGCAAGAGTTCACGACTATGACGTGATGTGCACCCATAAAGATGTACAAGGTTTCTGTGGTGCAAGCGGGTAAGAATCTGTACTTCTGTCATGAATTGCTTAACCACTCTATAGTTATGTTCATACAGCCGCTTGACTGCTACTTCTCGCCCATCTTGAAGTTTTCCTGTTATATACGAAGAGCCCAAAATTGAGTTCACCCATAGTTGCTCAATCATTTACATCTTCATTTTAGCAATAAGAATAGTGGATAATTATAACATACCGTAGTAAACGGTTCCAAAGCCTCCATCTCCTAGTTCTCTGGAGACGTCAAAATGCTTAGTTGCTTCTTCCAGTTCACTTTTAGAGAAAACTGGAACACCAAAATACATGCTATTCCCTTCATGGTCTCTGCTCAATGAAGGATTTGATGAACTGCTCTTTGAGAGGATCTTTGCCGAACGATGTTTAGGTCTGTACCAGAACCAGTAGATGATGGAAATTGCAAAGATCACAACACATCCAAACCCAACACCTAGAGAAAGAGAACGGTACAATTTATCAGGCGCTAGCTAGCAGAATATAAAAACATAAGAAATCTAACTTGTAAGAACCAGATTAGAAGATCTTACAAGTGCATGCTCAATTTGAGGTAGTCATAATTCAAGTATTGCAAACAATAGGTTACTGCATTATCAGTAGTAATTTTTACTTAAAGGACTAACCTATTGGGTTGTTTAACTGATCTAATTTTATTTTAAGCTTATTCCAGAAGGGGAGTTTTAGTCTGCAGACAAATCATCAAGATGGTTTTGGTGCGGTACTAATCAAATTACCTAGTCCAATCTTCAAGTTCCTTTCCCGTTGCCTGCAAGAGAAAAACTTGAATGGTGAGATTTGTCAATTGGATACAGATAACTACAAAGATTCTGCATCGTTTAACTGGATACGACAACAATCCATTTCAATAATAACATTCTTTGATAGAGCTAAACAGAAGCACTTTATGAAGTGAAGAGATCGAGAGGTACACGAAAGCAAGTAGTAGCTTGGATGCATATTGAATAACGATTGCAGAACAGCATAAAAGAACGTATTCTTTTCTCTAATAACTAATCCCAATCCAAACATCTTCATACAAAAAATCACTTCACAACTCCCACTCTCCAAAAAGGTTTTACTGTTAGAATTCGGAAGATGTTTGAAAGAATGGATTTGAGAGGCTTGAGTCTACCTCTAGAGCAGTGAGTAGGGGAAGTTTTATCAGGACAGAAACACTTGAAATTGTCCTCCAGCAGCCCACATCGCCCACCACTGACAAGGCAACCGGAACATTTATGTCCTGTCACTATTGTCTCATTCCATTCCAATGTAAAACCATCTCTTAAAAGATTTTCGTAGTCAGCTGTATCCATTGTTCTTCCCTTCAATTTAACTGGTACTTGAACGTGAGATTGACAAAAGGCAGCTGCAGAATGCAGTTTCCCTGTGTCTCGCCCTAGGGCAACGTATGAGCGGGAAGGAGTGATCCCCGTCGTACAGTTGAATGGAACTTTAGTGTAGTCAAGAGGAAATGATGCGTTGCATTGATAAAAGATGGTAAGAATAGAATGATGTGGAGCAATCCTGAAGGAAGCAGGCCAAGTGAGATTGAGATCGGGTTGAGAAGGGTAAGTTCGATCCCAGGGAGGACAGGATTTATTAAGCAAATTAGATATCAAGTGCAAGGAGCGGCCATTATAGTCTATATGTGAAATCCTATAACGCTTACGGTCTGGCAGATGGAGATGAGACACGTTATACCGGCAGGCTGTTTTGAAATCTGAGAAACCACAAAACGTTGCAGTCTCCCAGAAGGGATACCGAATGGTCACATTTCCACACTCCACCTTCTCGCAAGCTTCATACATAGGGTTCTCTTTTGCAACCGATTTTGTGAACAGCAAGGTGCACACCATGAATAATAATCCGAGGAAGGAATGAGACACTAGTCTAAGGTTGGAGTTTGACAGAGCCATTTTTCTTGAAATCAATAATTCCGGCTTTAAAAGAGAATTTGATTCCGCTTTTAAGAAGGTAAAATCACGATTTCAATAAACTTTTATTAATTATATGAGTGTAATTACTTTTTTATCTTATCATGTATTAATATTTTACGTTTATTACTAAGGACATTCCTGATAATTATACTTTTAGCCATTCCATTCCATGCAATCTCCTAAATATAAGAATGGATTTGTCATTTCCAAACTCATTCCATCCTAATCTAATCCATTTCATTTCAAATCATTTTTCATACCAAACGTGACATCAATGCAAAGTATTGCAAAAATTAAGTGGTGCAAAGGCTATCCACCTTTTACTGTATTTAACCGTTAATTTTATTTATTTATTTTCGCTTGACATGGTTGTGGATGTGCTATTATTAAAAGCCTCTAGACCGAAATTTCTTATGCACCTGCTTCGATTCAACTAGTTTAGAATTTTATTAATCCGATGATCGGTCCATGCTTATTGTAATTAAGGGCACAGAAGGCGAGAAAGTTAATTGGTCATAAAGAAACTAGTTGAAATTGGTCATGCAACTATTAATTAATTCAAAGAAAGAAGATTAAAATTGTTCTTGCACAATGAAAAAAGAAAATTGCATAGATAAACTAAAAAACTATAAAAGAAATAATCGAGAGATTTAAGTGGAAGAGATAAGTTGTTATGGAAAAAATATAAAAGTATATATTACGACATGTGGAGAGAAACACTTTTTTTTTTTTTAAATATAATACATAAAAGGGTAAGCATAATTGCATAATATTTTGGGTTTGTCTAAAAGTTTGATATTCAAACTACCAACCTCCTACTCCAGTAGCACGAAAAAATTGCAAAATTTAAATTTATATATTATTTTAAGGTTGGACCCATATCAACCTAGGAATTGGGTTTGTTTAAATTGTCGAATTTTTACGCCTATCGTTTTTGTATCTAATCTGTATCTATAACTTATCTATATCATATCGGTTTAGTCTGTTTATGAGTAAAACTATCAAGTTTTTATCGGTATTTGTTTAATGACAAACATTTATTTAAAAACGATAAAAATATTATGTCAAAATGACTAGAATATGAAAAAACAAACAAACCATAAAACTGAAATGATCGAGTGTTCCTTTGTTGAATCTCTAGTATATTTGAAAGAAAAGAGACACTCGGACTTCTATTTGAGTAAAAGAATTTTGGGGCTAAAGGAGATGGAAATTGGAGCGGTGTGTAATGTCGTCAATCGGATGAAATAACGCATACTAACTCTATGAGCCGCCCACAAGTCATTCAGCAAACCTTCATTCAACAACCCTATATGTTCCTCTAGTTCAATGATCTCTTCAGTTGGCGTAACTCGGTCCAATTCTTCAACTAACCACACCAGAATGAATACGTATCTTCTGGGATCGCCAAACACATGAAATTGTATAGCCGAGTTGTTGCAAATCGAAAACCAGGTAGAGTTCTATGTCTATATTAGAACTTATTTTCTAAGTTATGCACCTAATTATAAAAATTATTAACTAATTCTATCAAACATAAAATAATAATCTATTTTATTAAAAAATTCTATCAAAAGGAAAAAATAAATAAATAAATAAAATACTAACTATAGCATACATCCATCGTCCATAAGAAAGCATGAAGCATTTTCTACATTATTCCTTTCATAAAGACGAAGGTAAATTTGTCGGTAGAATCGAAACGAAATTCAAGAAGATACGCTCGATTTGGCTGTATTTTATTAGGTTTGAATTATAGAGTCACGAAGACCGTGAAATGTTATCTTTCCTTCGAAACTAGTGGTGATCATTCTAGTCAAAGTTTTTGCCTGAACGTTGCATGTGGCTGTGGATTGCAACCATGTCATAGATTGTCGATATTTTATCAAATCTTCCGTGTTCAATGCTACGAGTATTACCTCAGACTCTCAAAGTAAGGTTGACAAAGGAAACGTGGTAGCGGGGGCGGGGCCGGATTTTGGGGGGACCGGACGGACTCTGGCCTTCGGAAAAATTAATTTTTAAAGGATATATATATATATATTATTATAAGGGAAGAGTTATGATATAAAACTAAGTATGGTATAGTAGTTAAATATTTTCTTTTATATCCATAAGCCATGACTCAAATCCTATGGGAGTATTTTTTTTATTTACTTTTTTTCATTTATTACACTACCTACTTCCTTTTCTTACACCAACTATACTCTCTCTCTATATATATGTGTGTGTGTACGTGTTTCTTTTTTACTCTTTCTTTCATAGTGAATAATAATATTAAATTCTTTCATCATAAAATTATCAAACTAAATAAATTCTTATTAATAATCATAATAACTAATAATATTAAATTCTTTTATCATAAAATTTTCAAACTAAATAAATTTTTATTAATAGCTATTTTATATTTAAAATATACCACAATATAATAATTATTATTATCCATATTTTACACTAATCATATAATTTGATTTAGTAATTTTTTTTCAATTAATGTTATTTAAATGTATATAACTTATTGAATAACTATCCTATCTACATATATTTTATAATCTATTTGTGCTAAAAGCAATTACATTGCACATTAATTATATAATTTGATTTAGTAAAATTATTTTTTTTTCTACATGTAATGCTAGAAAAATGAACATAAAATATTAAATAAATATAATATCTAGATATATTTTATGATTTATTTCTATTAAATGCAAAATTTATACGTTATTAACTCTGTCTTTTTTATGAATAATTAATTTTCAAGTGACATATATATCATCTCTTATGAAATGCACTAAATATTCTTAATTATTATTTAAATAATTTTTTCATGAAATATTAAAAAATATCACATTGAAATCATTATGATATTCTCATAAATATAAGTTGTAACATAATTATAATAGCGAGTAAATATTAATAAATAATTTTAAAATTAACTTAATTAAGGTCTATCCCCTAGTCCTATAATCATGTATCCGCCCTGCGCGGTAACATTAGATAGTAACTCAAGATGTATAACAAGTCTTTGTCTAGATTTATCACACCAAATTAAATCTATTTCATTGCATGAAAATAGAAAAATTAGAATCATCATTTATAAATAATATTTGTAATTATAAATTTATAATATCATTGCATATTTAGTAAATACATTAATTGTGGAAATTTTTCTATTAGAGCTTACTTGACTTTATAATATAAAAAAGCAAAATGTCAAATTTAGTATATGAATTTCACATAAAAATTCAATTTAGTATATTTATTTAATACCCACACTTGCACTTTTCGTTTTACTATCTCACTGTATCCTAACGTTTTCAAATCAGCAAACGGAGTAAATATTCTTAAGAAGGTAATAAAAATAACTGCAAAAAATTTGATTAAGTATTAAATTGACCACTTCAAAATTTATATACAAAATTAAATTTTTATATAAAGTTCAAGTATCAAAATTAACATTTACCCGATGAAAAGACAATCTTTAGATATAATTCCCTATTTTAATATGCCTAATACTTTTTAACTTATAGTAAGTAATAATGAATAATATCTACACGTATCTCATTTTGTTTTGCGACAATATATGATTAGAAAGGACAATAATGGTAACACAATCTAAGGATATATTTATCAAAATAATAGTATGCATGATTTATGAAGATAAGCAGTCATAAGGTTAGTTAAAGTATAAGGCCTTACTTATACTTACTGTAGTTTTCAAATTTTTTATGCTCAATCTGTTATACAACATTGCAAAAACCACCCACTTTATACAACATAGAAATAACATGTTATAGGGTGTACTATGAAATGTATGGAATTTTATATTACAATTTTTAATATAAAATAATCAAGAAATGACCTATGTATATCCTATATAGAAATAATAGGTTATAGAGTGTATTATGAAATTTATGGGATTTTATATTACATTTTTTAATATAAAATCATCAAGATGAGTTGTCAACAATATATCAATTGAAAAATCGCAATTTAATCACATTTTTTCAATTACATATTTCTCATGAAAAATTATAGCAAGAATATAGTTTCAAACAATTTATCATAGAATGCTATAAATAAATTGCGACTATATTAAGGTTTGAGTTCACTTATTTAAGATAAATGTTATAGAATAAAAATTAATATTGTAATTAATTATGTGTTAGGTAGGTGGGGAGGTAGAAATACTACTCTATATATTCTCACTGTACATGACAATTGTATTCAATTACTTGATATCAATAAATAATATATATTTTACATTTATCATGGTATCAGAGCCTCTTTGAGGAATTTTTGAGGAATTTCTTCGACGGAAATTTTTTTTTTTTTTTTATGTAGCTTCTTTTTAGATTTTTTGGTCTTCTTTTTTGACGAAATTTTTTATCGACACAACCATGCTAGGGAGGAAGACCATCCTCCGATTAGAGGATCTGGAGCTCACGACGCCGAAAAGAGCGGCGCGTGACCTACATGCACCATCAGAAACTCTACGACATTCTTCATGCACCGGCGCGTGAGGGCGCGTGCGGTGTTCGTATCATCTCCAATTGCGTCATTTGGCTCGCCTAGGGTTATATAACCTAGGTTTGTGATTTCTTTCCTCTTTACGTTATTGGGTGTTAGATTTCATGTGATCCTTAGGGTTCGGTGGATTTTGATTGATTTGATGGACCGTGGGATTTCGTTTGGTTTGATGGATTTTGTTTGGTTTGTTGAATTTTCTTTGATTCGGTGGTTATTTGCACTGTTGGATATTGTTTGGCACGTTAGGGTTTGACGTGTTTGGTCATCAGTAATATTATTATATAGAATCTTTGGTTTGAATTTGGTGTTGAAAGTATGAGTGAAACAAAAGATACAAAATCTGTTGTTATGATTGATGTGGTTCCGGTTATGTCAAAGATAATGGAATATAAACTCAGTGGATCTAATTATATGGATAGGAGTAAAACTGTGAGGCTTTATTTGCAAAGTATTGATAAGGATGACCATTTGACTAGTGATCCACCCATATATGAGAGTTTGAAGCAAACTCGGTTAAGGAAAGATGCTCGATTACTCTTGCAAATACGTAATTCCATTGATAGTGAGATAATTGGATTAATTAATCATTGTGAGTTTGTCAAAGAACTAATGGAATACTTGAATTTTTTGTACTCTGGAAGAGGGAATGTTTCCCGTATTTACGAGGTTTGCAAGGCCTTTTATCGTGCTGAGAAACATGACAGATCCCTGACAAAGTTCTGGAATGATGGTGTGTCACTATTGTCATAAATCGGGGCACATGAAGTGTGATTATAGAAAATTGCAATATAAAAATCAGGGATTTCGATCAGCACATGTTGTCTCTTCAGGTGATGCATCTGAAAAATCCATTATGGTTTCTACAGACGAATTTGCTAAGTTTTCATGGTATCAAGAATCATTGAAGTCTCATCTGCTCTGTTACTGCCATCGCTGAGTTAGGTAAACCAAACACGTGTCTTGTTTCTTCATCCATGAAATGGGTCATTGATTCTGGTGCCACATATCATATGACAGGTAATTCCAGTCTGTTATCTACTTTTCAATCTCAAAACTCATACTCTGCAATTACTTTAGCTAATGTTTCAATATCTGATGTTCTCGGATCTGGCACTGCTAATCCAACACCATTAGTTCAATTAACATATGTTTTAAACTTGCATGATTTGTCTTTTAACTTAATTTCTGTTAGTAAACTCACCCGTTCACTTAACTGTTGCATCTCTTTTTTTCTGGCCATTGTCTTTTCCAGGATCTTATGACGATGAAGATTATTGGTAAAGGATATGAATCTTGGGGTCTGTACATTCTAGACACAAAGGTACCAAAGCCTATCGCTTACTCTGGAGTTGTAACCCCATTTGAAGCTCATTGTCGCTTGGGTCATCCATTTCTTTCCTTGCTAAAGAAACTTTGTCCTCAATTTCATAATTTAAAGTCTTTACAGTGTGAGTCTTGTCAATATGCGAAACATCATCGCATTAATTTGAGTCCTAGAGTCAATAAACGAGCAAATGCTCTTTTTGAGTTAGTTCATTCAGATGTATGGGGTTCTTGTCCAGTAATATCTAAAACCGGATTTAAATATTTTGTCATTTTTGTGGATGATTACTCTCGTATGACCTGGTTATATTTCATGAAGAATCGTTCGAAGTTGTTCACTCATTTTTGTTCTTTTTGCTTTGAAATTAAGACACAATTTCATGCCTCAATCTAATTTTTGCGAAGTGATAATGCCAAAGAATACTTTTCTAAATCCTTTCAATCTTACATGGTTAAAAATGGTATTATTCACCAGACTTCATGTGTATATATACCATCTCAAAATGAGATTGCTGAGAGAAAGAATAGGCATCTGCTAGAAACTGCTAAGGCTCTATTGTTTCATATGAATGTTCCCAAACACTTTTGGGCTGATGCAGTATCTACTACTTATTTTTTAATTAATCGGATGCCTTTGATTGTTTTGGGTAGTAAGACTCCTTATCATACACTTTTCCCGAATAAAACTTTTTCCCCTATTGAACCGAAAATATTTTGTTATACTTGTTTTATTCAGGTGTGCGTCATTAGGTTACTAAACTTGATCCTAAGTCATTGAAATGTATCTTCCTTGGGTATTCTTGTGTTCAAAAAGGATACAGATGCTATTATCCTAGTCTTGATAAGTACTTTGTATCAATTGATGTCACGTTTTTTGAAGATATCCCCTTTTCTCTCTCTTCTAGTAATGCAGGTCAGGAGGAGGAGGATGATGATTTGTTAATTTATACGGTTACATCCACTATTCCACCTTCTGTTTCCACTTCTAAATCTCCTCTTCAGGTCTATTCTCACAACCTCGTACTTCTAAGTTAGCTCCCGATGCATGTCATGAACCAGTTCCCTCGTCATCTGATCCGGTCTCTAAGGATGATCTTCCCATTGCTCTTCGTAAAGGTAAATGGCAATGTACTCACCCTATTTCATCTTTTGTATCCTATGATCATTTGTCACATTCTTCTTGTTCCTTTATAGCATCTCTTGACTCTGTCTCTATAACCCAAAACCTTAAGGCAATGGGTTAATGGGTCTCCCTTTTATAAACTCTTCACACAATCCCATATTTTCTATGTGAGATTCTCACACTTGCACTCTAACATCTCGTATCAGAAAAGCAAATATGAGCTTTCAGGATTCTCCCCTCTTATAAACTCTTCGAAAATCTTTATATGGCTTGAAGCAGAGTCTTCGTGCTTGGTTTGGAAAATTTAGCCAAGCGATTGAGAAATTTAGGATACAGAAAAGCAAATCTGATCATTCAGTTTTCTATAAACGATTTGCAGCTGGTAGTATTGTATTGGTAGTATATGTGGATGATATTGTCATTACTGGTGATGATGTTACAGAAATTTCAGCTCTTAAATCTTTTCTTCACAGTCAATTTCAAACAAAAGATTTAGGAATGTTGAAATATTTTTTGGGTATTGAGGTAATGAGGAGTAAGAAAGGAATTTTTCTATCCCAAAGGAAATATGTACTTGATTTATTATCTGAAACAGGAAAATTGGGTGCTAGACATTGTAGTACACCAATGATTCCTAATTTGCAGTTAACAAGAGAAGGTGAGTTATTTGAGGATCCTGAAAGATATAAAAGGTTAGCTGAAAAATTAAATTATCTTACAGTGACTCGGCCAGATATTGCATATTCAGTTAGTGTAGTGAGTCAATATATGTCATCTCCAACTGTTGATCATTAGGCTGCTGTAAAGCAAAGTTTTTACTATTTGAAGGGAACACCAGAGTGTAGTATTCTGTATAGCAATCATGGTCACACTAATATTGAGTGTTTTTTAGATGCTGATTGAGAAAGATCCAAGGAAGACAGGAGATCTACCTCTGGTTATTGTGTTTTTGTGGGTGGAAATTTGATTTCATGGAAAAGCAATAAGCAAAGTGTTGTGTCTCGATCAAGTGCAAAATTAGAATATAGAGCTATGGCACAATCGGTGTGTGAAGTAATGTGGATATACCAACTCTTGAATGAAATAGGTCTCAACACCTTGCTACCTGTAAGATTATAGTGTGATAACCAAGCGCTCTTCATATTGCATCAAATCCAGTATTTCATGAGCATACTAAACACATTGAGATTGATTGTCATTTTCTTTGTGAGAAAATTCAACAATGATTAATTTCTACAGGATTTGTGAAGTTGGAGAACAATTAGGAGATCTCTTTACAAAAGCTCTAAGTGGAGTTTGAGTCAAATATCTTTGTAACAAGCTGGGCATGATTAATATCTATGCTCCAGCTTAAGGAGAAGTGTTATAGAATAGAAATTAATATTGTAATTAATTATGTGTTAGGTAGGTGGGTAGGTAGAAATACTACTCTATATATTCTCACTGTACATAACAATTGTATTCAATTACTTGATATCAATAAACAATATACATTTTACATTTACCAATAAATAACAACACATATCCATTAGAATATTAGTAAAAGATCCAATAAAACACTTTATACAATAAAATAAATCAAATTTCAAGCATTTTCCCTATTCAAACACAATCATTCTTCTTTATTAACAAATTAGCTTGGGATTTGAACATGTCAAAAATTTTAATTTATTATATTTGTATGTTAAATATTATTTAGCAAGAACTTTTATAGGAATGTCATCATAAGGTGTCCTAAAACCTTTACCATATATGTTGCTATGTGTTATACTTCGAACGCTACTCTTTAGAAGTAGATTAAAAAAAACTTAACTAAAATTTATAAATACCCATTTGAAACCAACTTGACTCTATGAGATAGAGTAAACTATAGGTTCTACGTTCTCCTTTTAAGTTTTTAGGAGTTTAGTACCATATGGACTAGGCTATAGTTAGGTTGAAATGAAACCCAATTAGCTTCGTTACCACAAGAGGTAACTAACTCACCTTGGACCAATAAAGGCAGCTCTTTTAGCAATTCAGACCTAGTAGGTAGCTAGGTTCTAAGCTAGTTAGTAGCATAGACCTATTGGACTCGACGAGTCCTGAACAAGTTAGTGGCTAGGGGTAGGCACGGATTGGTTTGGTTTGTTTTTTTTTTTTTTTCCATCCCAAACCAAATCATTAAGTAACAGTTTGGTTTGGATCAAAATTTTTTTAAACCGTTAAATAACGGTTTGGATTACGAATCAAATCAAAATTCTAAGTAAAAATTTTCTTTGTTCTAGCTTTTTTACATTTGTGTAGATACTTAAATATTTATATCATTTTACAAAGTTTATAATATAAACCACAACAAAATACTTTATAAATTCATTGTACTTTAAATCTATAATTCTCTATAAATCAATTACCTACCAATAAAATACATTCATCAACCAATACATAATAAGTCATAATTTATAATTTTTAATAGAACCATCAAGTCAATTATCTACCAATAAATTTAGCTAAAATAAAAAATCATCTATTAATGAAATTCATCAATGAATAAAAAAATTTAGTGATAAAATATATTAAATAATTAATACATAATAAGAGTTTATAACTGAATAAATAAATTTGATACTTCATAAAGTTAAAAACTATTAAAAAAATAGTTCATCATCAACAAAAAAATACATATCATGAGTCTAAAAAAAAATTAAGATGAGCAAGTTGATTTAATCAATATTCATCAAATAACAAATATCAAATGAAATCATATGAACATATAGTAAAATATTATTATATTTTTCTAAAACGTTTGGTTCGGTTTTATGGATTGGTTTGGTTTACTTTCCAAATTAAATCATAAATTTACGGATTGGTTTAGATTGGAAACTTTTTAAACTGAATCATTAAAAAAACTGTATTTCGGTTTGGATTGGTTATGTTCGGTTGATTTTTTTGTCCACCCCTATTGACAACATAGATTTAGTAGGCTGCCAATCGGAAATTAGAAGAAGAGAAAAAGAAATAACTAAAGACAAAAGAAAAGAGAGGAAATTAAATAAACAAAAACACATTAAAATTTTAAATATTTTGATGCAAATTAAAAAAAAAAACTATTTCCTATTTACAATATTTAATGTGTTGTGACTAACAATATAAGACATTGATGTATTTTAAAAGTATGAACAATTTAATTCTTTAAACTTCTACTAAAAAGTCTGTTCTTAACAACGTGAAAGTAATTTTTATCTTTCAATCTTTTTTTATAAATTTTTGGATTTTTTATAGTTTTGTATTGTTAATACTACAATTATATATTAAATTTGAATATGTATAAATAAATGTATTCTTGGCAAATTTTCAAGAGATATACTAAAGATATTAAGATTGTTTGTGAGTCCTACTTTTATCTTAAAATTTAGTTTGGCTTCTATCTTGTCTATTCTTTCTAGGTTTTCTTTTTTTTTTTTTTTTTTGGGGGGGGGGGTTGGTGGGGGGCGCGGGCGGCGGAGTCTTGGGTGGTGGGGGGAGCGGAATCCGCTTTGCTCAATCACAAAGTTCAAAACCTGGACCATACCGTGGTGGGTTCAGGGCCTAGCATGCCTTAGGCTGATCTAGACCAGGATGATAATTTTTTAAAACCTCAACCCAATGAATCGGATCTCAGGCCGAAGCGGTTTGGACCATAGCCTAGATGTAAAACCAAGTGGCAAGTGGTAGGTTTAATACCGATTTGGGATTAAATGCTGGTAAATTTCCTTATCCTATTTCCTTTGGATCTTGTGTTTGTCTTCGTTGCAATCTCAAGGGCGTCCAAAAACACGGCCTATATTTCTCATAAGCTCAATCGAAGCTGAATGCAAAGTAGTTGTTTATTAGGCACAGCCATTGGGATTGTTCACTCCGTTGTCTGTTCCATTGGCCTATCCTGTGAAAACCTTGTAGCTGTAGGATCTACTTGTTTGGCAAGTGGCAACCTGTTCAACAATAAATACTATAGGGCTAATATCGATAACTGCATCATGTTGGACCAGTCAAATTTTGATTCAACATGTTCCTAATTGTCATTAACGTGTGGATAGTTGTCATAAAAACATTTGCCTACAATAAAATCCCGTCTTCCATGCACCAATCTCTTCATGACACTTCCACTTTGATGATTATTTTTACTTTTTACTAATTAAGCTCTCATTTACCATATGATATAGTTAAAACTATCTGGCGTGACGCCCACCTGCCGACAGAGAGAGCTCTTACCCAGAAATAGTAATATTTTATTAGATTCATGCATCTCCATGATCAATCAAGCCAAGCCGACATGACAAAATATAGATTTTTTTTTTGGGTGTCAGAAACATAAATTAATGAGTCCCCAAGAGAAACGAGTGGATATTGTCAGGCCAGCCGGATATATTCTTGCAAGTTGACATTAGAACAACAGTAAAACAAGATGAAAAATCAACTTTTTCATCCTTAACATTATTATTTAGATTTTATAAATATATTTATAATAAAGATTATGGTGTTATTTGTCTCTTTAATTTTATCCTTCATCACTCGAAACTGTATTTAAAAAATATATTAATCAATACCAACCATTAAGACTGGGAAAAATAAAAGCCAAATTTTAAGCAGCTTACCTTTGAAACAACGCAAAGCGTGAGGTCTGTCGGGACAGTAGCACTTGAATTGGAAAATATCATAATCAAACCCGCATCTTCCTCCACTGTTGTTGCAAAGGTTGCAATCAGCGGCTGCCCAATTCAACTCAAACCCCTTTCTTAGGATGCTCACTATTCCATTGCTTCCATTGTTATGATATTCTCCTTCTAACTCCACAGGTGCATCAATTGATGGATCACATCCCGCCGTTGCATTGCTCATGATTTCCGGATCAACATCCTTACTATTTATAGCCAAAACCAACCCTTCAGATTCCTCTTCTTTGTTGTTTTGTTGAGAAGAACAGTTTATCTTGTATTGTAAAACATCCTGGGATAGCCTAGAGGAATTGCAGTCGTAGAAAAGAGAGAGATTGGTGACTTTAGTACTGAAACTTAGCTGTATAGGGGGAAGAGTTATGTTCTGGAGTTTAGGCACACAAGAATTACTGCTGCTTGAATGATTTACAACAGCCACGTTTGAGACTCTTAGGGATCGATTCACATACGATATGTTATCGATGTAATGATCGATACCGGATAATTTGATGAGTGTAAGGTTATTGTTAATACAAGAAACCACGAAGCCAGGGAAGCCACAGTAGGATGGTTGCTGGTTTTCAATATAAAATGGGAAGTAGATGGGATTTTCACCACATTTTTTGGAAACACTACAGTTCAAATACTGTGGGTCTATGCCTGATGAGTTTTTGGCTAAGAGGGAGAGAGATAGGAGGAGGAGGTTCATTAGAGCAGAAAGATATGGAGTTCTGATATTGATTTGCATTTTCAAGGCTCTAGGATAGAACAAGTATGGAAGAAAGGATAATATGGGAAGATGAGAGAGAGAGAGAGAGGGGTGGTATGGTATAATATTAAAATGGAGGTTTGAATCTTGACAAATGAAAAGTCTTAATCATGACATATAATCCAAATCTGCCGCACATCTTGGACTGTTGAAAGTTTGAGGTGGTGGGACTCAAAAGGTTGTTTGAGTTGACCCATCTGTACCGTCCAGGAAGTTGAAGATCGAGGGCCTGCATATATACGAAAAATCTACTCCAAAGTCCAAACAGTAGCTTTAGCATTCAGCTTAGCAGCCCCGGCTATACTCAGGAGGCCAAATGCACTGAGAGTCGATGTCTTCAAAATTTCTAACACCTAAAACGTTGTGAATAACTTATCAAAATAATGATTTTGTCCCTGGCTCTTTAAAAATCATTGAAATTAGGTTCTGAAATTATTTAAAAGAAAAAAAATTCATAGATGAAAAAGTTGGAAAGCAATAGAAGGATTTAACTGTTTTATAATTATTCAAATCAAAACCATTATTCATTTTAGAACCTATGCTTTTATGTTTTCTTTGTATTTTAAGACTTAACTTTTAAAAACCATTATAAAAAGAAACCTAGATTTAAAGTTTTTTTTTCTTTTTTTTTTTTTTGATAATATCGTTCCTAAAATTAAAATAAATATGTCTTAAATAAAAAAAAGAGAAAATATAGTTATTCTAATTTATTTTGCCCTGTAATCAAGTCATTATGTAGAGTAATTAATCTCCCCACCGTTTTTAACCTTTTTTTTCCATTGGTATCAAAGAATGATCAAGCACTGTGCCTTATCAACCTTACATTATCCTGAATATATATATGTATGTATGTATATATAAACCTTACATTATCCTGTAGATTGGGAACTAGGTTATCTATATTAATTTTTTTATCAAGAAACATGATATATATTCTAATAATATAAGTCACAGAAATCTAAGGGATATATTCCTTATTACACACATGCATATGCATATAAGATATGGTGGTTATTTCTTCTTCACTGCTTGCATTAGGGTTTTTGTATGAAAGAACCCTACTTCTTATATGAACCATATACAAAAGAGAGGAGATAAAAAGTGCCTTCTATTGAAAGCTAGACTTTGATAGAATGATATTTCTTATTCCTTTTTTAATCAGTTTGCCTTTATCAGGCAAAGATACATACTTGATATGGAAGAAAACTTGGTTTAATTTTCCTAAATTATAGAAAATCAAATATTTCTAATATAAGGAGATATACTTCCTATCATACAAATTATTCTCTTATAAATAATCTATAATTATAATAATCACATGTTAACACTCCCCATCAAGTTGGCGTGAAGATATCTTCTAAGCCTAACTTGTTTAGAGATTTAATAAAAACTTTAGTTGAAACTGCATGAGTTAAATATCTGCTAACTATTCACTTGATCGAATGAAAGGAATGTCTATCAACTTCTTATTCAGCTTCTCTTTAATGAAGTGTTGATCTACCTTAATGTGTGTAGTCTGGTCATGTTGAATGAGATTATTAGCTATTTCTCGAGTTGACTGATTGTCATAGTATAAAAGCATAGGTTCCTTTAGCTTAAAACCTATTTCTATAAGTAAAATTCTTAGCCACAAAAGTTTACATATTCCATGAACCATGCCTCTGTATTCTACTTCTGTTGAAGATCTTGCTACTATATTTTGTTTCTTGCTACACCATGTCATAAGATTTATTGCAATAAATGTAAGGTAGCCTGAGGTGAACTTTCTACTAGTAATGTTTGATGGATAAAACATATAAAAAAGTAACTTGAATAAGAAGAACAAAAACAGGGGATGCGATTCTGGGCTGATACGCCCTTCCCCATGAGCTGTGGCAAGGGGCGTGGCAGCCACTATGCCCACTGCTAGGCTACCATGGGGGCGTTGCAAGGGGCATGGTGGCCTTTGCCCTCTTGCTAATTTTACATTCTCCTTGATATGGGGCGTGGTGGGAGGCATGGTGATCACCACTACTCTTGGCATGGCCCGTATGGATCCAAATCTCCTATGTTTTTCTTTCCTTTATCGAGTTAACTTGATTTTATTATAATTTCATCATCGAACTCGGATTAAAGTGATTTCAAATGCCATGAAAAGCTTAGGAAGAATCCTATAATTGCTATGTTGTAAGTTTTAGGAAATTCTAAAAATAATAAAGCTTAAGCTATAATTGTTTCATTCGTACTATGTGTGTTAAGCATGATAATTCATGATTTCTTCGAGACCATTAGAGTAAGTAGTTAATATAACAACTTTAGACTTCTTAGGCATAAAATGAACTTAGTTAACAATCTAAGTCTCACTTGGCTTAATCTAATTTAGTAACTAAATGAGACTCAATATGGTCTTTGCATATCAAGTGAATTAGTTAATAGACTTAAGTTAACATGATTCTTATAAATGAAATGAAATGGCAATATAACTAAAGCTAGTTGATCTAATGAGCTTCACTAAGGTAAAATGAATTAGATAATTAAGTTAGATCAACATGAATCCTTTGAATAAATGATTTATATGTGATTGTAACACACTAGACCTTAAGTGATAAGAGGATGTGTTGTTTCAAGTATAAGATTGTTATGAAATGAGTGTTTTGTATATGAATGTTTTGATGGTGTTTTGTAATAAAAGACTATAAACAAGAGAAAAGAAATACTTTTACAGATAATGGAGAACCGTCCGTATCTTGGCGGAGTGAACTTCGCAGCCATGGCGAGATTCCTACTTAGTGTCTAATCAAATAAGATCTTAAAATGAATCAAATTCTTGAATAGATTTGCTTTGGTTATATATCTCTTCAATAGCCTTTAGCCAACTTTCTATTCCTATTTGGATTCATATGAAGGATGATGATGATTTGATACTGATGATAATGTTGTAGATGGTTGGATGATTGATAGAGATAGTGCTTTGGTCTTCCTAGAGAATAGTTAAGATATAGCTTGGATGCTAGGTGGGTAACAACAATCTATTCACCTTGCTTGTGCTTGTAATCTAGATGCATTTGAAAAGTATAAATCTAATTGATTATACATGGGGTTCAAGAATCCATTTGCTACTTGATGTTTGCATTTGATTGATAACTCTAAACCATAAGTGAAAACAATTATGTGGTGTTAATTGTGATTTATATAGTGTTGATTATCTGAAAATGATATAGACATTAACTAATAAGACATGATTCTTATTTGACCTTCAAATGAATTGGTCATGCATTGCATCACATCACATTTGTATTGGTAGAGGTTCACGTCATGTATTAATATTTCAATTCTATAGTAATGCTTGATTGGGCCCAATGGGTCTACATGGAGGCTACTAGTAGGGTTGCCGCTTCACAGGAACTAAGCAGGCATCAAAAGACATCACCCGTATTGAGTCGGCTTTAGGTTAATACTTAGGGAGGTTCTATGGTTCTAAATGAAGTGGAGGGTTGGTTGACAGAGTAAATGTTTTAATGTATACACAAAATAAATTCAAAAGGAAGTCCCCATCCTTAGTCTTGTCTAAGGAGTAGATAGAGGCTATGTTTCATAAAATGAATTTTAAAGAAAATCCTCCCTCCTTAGCTAAGTCTAAAGGGAAGTTAAATAGGTTAATTTTCGATAAAAAAGTATTTCAAATTGAAATCCTCCTTCCTTGGCTATGTCCAAGGGGCAGTTAATGGTTATATCTGTGGTATAAAAAAATGATTTTTGTGCTAAGAAGGATATGAGCTGAAGGCTCAAAGTTGAGTATGCACCCCCTTCCTTAGTTTACACTTCTCTCTGGGCATGAATGGCCTGTAATCAGTCCTTCAACCCCCAAGAAAGCTCGTAAATCTCCATTGGTTTGGATTCCGGTCATCGAAACTGTGCATATCATATGGTTGAGTGTGCATACATATGTTTGTTAAATAAAAACTTTTTTAACATTTATTTGTAGTGTGATTTGATTTTGTTATCCACTGAGATATGGTTGAGCTCACACCCCTTACTATTTTGGTGCAAGAATAGCTGAAGCTTTAGATATGGGATAAGACTGAGTGAAAGGGAAACTTTGAAGATAGAAGACGAGTTTGAAATAAGAAATAGATAGATAGTATAGTTTGTTTTGATTCTTTGTCATGTAAAATTAAGTCTAGATTTTCGATTAGATTTGCAGCTTTGTAATTTATAATTTGTAAAATGTAAATGATTTATTCTATTTTACTATTTGGTAGGGGATATCTACTCTCTGCGGTTTGGTGGACTGTAGGAAATCGGATTTCCTTTATTTGTACAAATGTAATTTTATATTAGATGCTTATAATGTAATTATTCAGGTAGAGCCTTGAAAATTGTGACTTGCAAGACGGTTCTCATATTATGGGTGCACACGTGATATGATAACTTCAGGCCATCCTTCTAGGCCCCTTTTTAGGGTATGACACATATGACTGGGTATATCCTTTTGCTACTAACTATGCCTTATACTGATCGATTGTTCCATTTGCTTTATGTTTGACAGTGAATATCTATTTGAAACCCAGTAGATTTTTCCCTGGTGGAAGTGAGACAATACTCCATGTGCCATTCTTCTACAAAGCCTCCATTTCAATTTATATTGCCTCTATCCATTTAGTATCTTTTAGAGCTTCCTCCACCTTTGTAGGTATTTTTACATTCTCCATCTCATTCATAAATGCTTGATGTTGAGGAGATGTCCTATTTGTAGAGCATACTATGTGATTGCATATCTTATTTTTCCATTCGGATAGTACCTATTAGGTGGTTTGCCACAATTTTTTCTATTATGTAGTAAGTAAGATGGAGCATATAATAATGAAGGAGCAACACTTCATGAGTACTTACCTCAAGAATCATGGATGTGTACTTGAGGAGTGGAAGGTGGCTATCTTGTTGTTCAGTAGATTCATTAGATAAATGTTGAAGATTCTGTTCGCTATTTAAATCTAAAGCTTTACCGTCTCCACCTAGACTAGGTAATTCAATGAGTTGTGACTGCAAATGATCAATCAGGAATAGGGATCTCATTGCATCTCCCCTTAAGGAGTAAAAGTGGATTGATTTGCATGAAAGAAATCCTGATTTGGAATGTAACATCCATGCTAACATGCAAATGGTGAGTTGAAGGATTGTAACATTTATATTCCTTTTGATGAGGATGAATGCCAAGAAATACTAATGAGTGGAGATAGTGGTAAACAATACCTAGAGAAGTGGGATAGATTCTGATCTGTTACTATTAGGTGATCTAAAGAACTTATCTTGAAGGAAACGAGCTAACTCGAAGAAGTCCTCCCTTTAGGACTGAGTTACGTCGCTTTAAGGGAAAATTTCTTTATTTAGGCCTCAAACGGACAGTTTTTTATATTTTAAGCAGGTTTTATTTTTGTTATAATTTTTTATAGACTTAATTGTTTTGTACGCTATGTGTGGCGTTTTACTTGTCCTTGTTTGTATTTTGTCTTAGGACCCTTTTTATTTTTTACAGTTTGGTTTATTTTTGGAAGCTTTCAAGCTAGCCTATAAATTATATGCCCTAAGGCACAGAATAGTCACTTTAATATTTTTTTCAATAAAATTTCAGAGTCGTCATTACTCTTTTTCCCTAAGTTTCTGTTGGTCCAAAAGAGTAACAATAGGGGGTGAATTGGTTATTGATAAAATTTATCCTTTTCAAAATTAAACTAAAATCACACAACTTGGTTAATCAAATTATAATGGCTTATAAGCTCACTTGAAAACAATTAATCTTGATTACAAATAATGTTAATTAAAATTAGGATAAAATATGTTCACTTAAGTTCACAAAAGGTTAAGCAAAAGTTTAAAGTTAAGCTTCCATTTTACTCTCTGATTTACTCTTTGAGTATGAAATGTAGTTAAAATAAATAAGTAAACATGCACGAAATTAAAGAGATAAAGAAGAAGAGAGTGCAAAATCAATTTATAAAGGTTCTGCTTTGAGCGTCATCTTCTCTTCCAGCTCCAAGTTGGGGACCCGGTATTCCACACCAGTATGTTCACTATCTAATCAACAAATGAGAGTACAAGCTTGTTCAACTACAATGAACCTTCAATCAGTCTATTCAGCCTATCTAGCTTCACTTAAGCTATTTACTGATCTACAGAGAAAATAATGTCACTCTTACTTCTCCACAATCTCCCACAAGAAATAAAAAGCAAATGAGGAATAAATAATGTAAGTTTCCTCTCAAATTTCATGCCAAAGAAAATATAACAGTATTTGTACAATAGGAAGTTGAAGTAGATAGTTTTTTGCTCTCTTTTCACGTGTTTTTATTGTCTTCTTTTTCTTGAACTTCTATTCTATTTTTATATCTTCACATCTCCAACGGATAAAATAAAATCTGAAAATTCGTGATGAGATTTGTTCAGATTTTTTTGCTCTTTAACATAATCTGCTATAGATAATAGATGAGGTTGTTGTCCGAACAACTGTTGACCAAAAAAATATGATAAGTCTTCTGGTACTGTTGAACAAATCGTATCCCTTTAAAATAGCATAATATCTTTCTTCTACTTATACATATTGATCCGAGTTTGAGAAGGTTGAAAACTTCTCCTATAAACACGTATGGAGCCTCAAATAATTGTATTCTCATTAACTAACTCGAGCTTAATTCATAAAAACTTGAAACAATATGATCTAGAACGAATAGATTTTTCTATCATGTGTTCTTGAATTTCTCCATAAGCTTTCATTTAAAATAATTAAATCCCCTTGGATATGTTAACCAATTTTGTGGCATATTTGAATATTACCTAAATACATTCAACTTTGAATCTGGGTCTTCAAATTAATGAAAGAATAAAAGAAAATTCAATCTACAACTTGTTGTTCGTAATCTACAAATTTTGTTCGTGACAGTAGATCTACTCTTTGATTTACTCTCTGAGTGTACTATGTTGTTGACAAGTAGCAGGTTTACCTTTTGAGTGATATTGTCTTCTTGAAAAACTTTCCAATTGTCTCTTAATTACACTTTAATTTGGATGTTTCTTTGAAAAACATTTTCATAATACCTTTGATCATACTTGATTGTTTTATCTTATCATTTACAAATTGCACACTCAATAATTTTGTTAGTAGATACTTATACATGTTTTGTTATCATCAAAACCAAATTAGGAGACTTAACATTTTTAAATTCATTATCGAATTTCGATTTTTAATGCTATTAGCCAGGTATCCTATAATCAATAGGTTTTTGAAGATCTCAAGCCGGTATGTGTGTGCAAATCAACAGTTTGTGATAAGCCCTAATTTACTACGGTGTCAATTGGTATCAGAGCTAGGTTCATTCTTGGTAAAAATGTTGCCCTGTAGACTAGTTAATCAATGTCGTGCAACATTGGATGAGATCTACGATCGTGATGATCTAGATCAAAGCATCAAGCAAATGATTGATCGACGACTGGATGTAGAGTTAGAATGTTGTTGGATGTGGTGGTTGATCGCTTGGCAGAGAGGATGGGTGCGATGGGGAACCACAGGAATGAAAACCCTAGACAAAGACAAAACCCTAATCCAATGCTATACGTGGATGAGGCAGAGGAGTTGTTGAGAGGATGAGCTACATGATGAATTACGTGTAGGCATGGTAGCCTCGTATAGAGGAAGACTAGACGCGTTGGGAGATGGGTATGAGGATGAAGATACCAGAACTCCATGCTAGCCTTCAACAAAGGAATTCTTAGATTGGTTGGCTATGGTAGAGGAGATCCTAGAGTTTAAGGGGGTCCCTAAAGACAAAAGAGTGCAATTGATAGCAACTAGGTTGTGTGGTAGGGCCACAGCATGGTGGCAGCAAAAAAAATTGACAAGGAGTAGGCAGGGGAAACCGAAAATCACTTCGTGGGAGAAGATGAAGAAACACCTATGAGCGGCATTTTTGCCTACAACTTTTAGCACATCATGTCCTAGAGGCTACAGAATCTAAAACAGGGCAGCAAGTTAGTTGATGATTATACCTTTGAATTTTACCAGTTGATAGCTAATAATGAAATTTAGGAGACAGATGATCAATTAATTGCTAGATACATCGGGGTTTGAGGATGCATATTGATGATACGATCAATTTATTTGACCTGATTAGTGTGTTAGTATCACACCAGAGGGCATCGATTGTTGAGAAACAGTAAAGGCAGTTTGGGAGTGGTGCATATAGTAGTAGTGTGATAAGGAGTGGTAGTAGTGGTAGTGGAGTAAATCGTGCAAGGGGTGAAGCTACTAGTTATAAAGACCCAACATATATATAATTAAAAGTTTACATGTCAAGTCTCTAACCACGTATAATATACGGAAATACTATATGTAAGTTTGTCTGAAAAAGAAGAAGTTTATACTCATTGCTTGATCAGCCCATCGAATATGAAACTTTACAATAGCTACTCAATTAAGAGTAGATAGCTTTATATAGACATATATGATAGTATCAACATGTATGATACTTCAACTTTTACAAACCAAACTTGAAATTCAACTATATAAGGAAAGAAACTTAAGTGCTTTGGGTTTACAAATCATAAGCTTTTAAGTAAGCCTAATCTATATAATTACATCCCCAAAGAAAACAAAGATTTTCTTCTTCCTTCCTAAGAAAACAACATTGTCTAATCGGGAGTCCTAGTCATCCAACTCATCAAGAAAAGCCTCCAATCCGTACTATAGCCCATGTCATCATAATATTCATCTTCACTTGTAACACAAGCGAATGTAGGATGACACACATCCTTAACTAATGCAATGCAAGGAACAATAAAATTTATTTATCTTTACTTATGTGAAACAATTCAACAATGGAGTATTCAAACTCAGATTACAATCTTGAGGGAATCTAGGGGTTTAAAGTAACAGCAGGTGCTCAAAGGGTTAATACAAGTAGTCAGAATACTTATATCTCCTACATAACTTTTTAATTAATAATCTCATCTAGGAATCACATCCATTACTCAACTTTACTTAACCTAATTCATAATATCACCTAGTTCGATTTTCCCCATAAACATGAACTAAATCATATTATTTCTTCTTAAGAATTAGCAAATGTTACACCAATATCATTCCTCCTATTAGTTACCCGCTGAGCCACTTATGAAGTCATTGTATCATGACAGAGATGGTCTAAGCGCCTAATCTACCATATTAACCTCATTAACAAGGTTACCACTCCTTGGATCGGATTCAACGGCATGCACACAAACAATTCAAGCAAGTTTTTAGCCAATCTTTGATTAGAGTTAATTTAATAATGCCTAACCTATTATTCAACAAATAAATTACTTTGTACCTGGATTTACAGAACTATCAAACAAGGAATTAGAATTTAAACTCAACGAAGCTTTGGAACTTGTCGAGGAAAATCATTTCATAGAAAACAATATTACTCTATATTTGGATACTAATAATTAAACTTTCATCAACTTAAATAAAAACCCAATCATCATACTACTCTATACTCATACAAATATAAATATACACATCACTTTTCATTGTTCACCTATTTATCATTATTATTTAATTATTTGCTTATTTATCAATTTTTTTTCGAACAATATAAGAGGAGCTATCATGCCCATGACAAGGGTTGTGATCACGAGCCGTGACATGTACAAATAGCTTTGTCATACCTGTGATAGGAGATCACGTCCCCTATCACGATCGTGATATAGGTCGTATTGTGAATTATGCCCGTCATAAGCTTTTTCAAAGTCTTTACGAAAGTCTCCAAGAAGATAACACTCGATATTCAAGCTGTATCACTCATGAAAGAGGAAACAGAGGTGATCACACCCCATGTAACAGCTGTGATCTCGACCGTATCAAGTGTATGAAAAGCATAGAGGAGATAACGGGCTAAATTACGGCCATTTTTTACAACAAAAATTGAATTCAAAGAGATAACTATCTTGAATACGCCCGTGATGATCAAAGCTTTGGTCCTTTGATACTTGATTTAAGATTTTTGAAGTTTTAAACCTTCTAACTCTTTACTAAGACCTTTTTTGTTTATAAAAACATATCAAGACCAACATATAACTACAATACCAAACACTATCAAGCTCTCTTGCATTCATAAACTCATTTCACATGTATAAGCTCAAAAATCCTAACCTAAATCATAAATCCATCATTCAAGTTAGTAGAACTCTATTATCACTCTAGTTATTCAAGTTCTACCCATTCTTCACTATCAACATCAATATATGTATGAATTCATCATAAACTCAAATTTCATTTCTTCAAACACTTAGAGTACGTGTACTTACTTGCATATCTAGTTCAATATATATCGTAACATGCCATAATTTTTTCTAAAACATCAAAGTTCTACTCCTATCTAATATTAACATCAATCAAAACCATGATTAAATAAAATAAGTAAGAAATTAACTTTACTTACTTTTATGGCTACTAGAATCAACTAAACATCTCTTTCTACTTCTTTAGCTTAAATTCTTTCTCCTACTTGTTCCTTAGGGTAGTTCTTTACTTATGATCTTATGGAGGTAAGATTTAGAGAGAAATTGGGACTTAGTTGTGTTTTAGAAGATAAAGAAGATCAAGAAAGAGAGAGAGAGAGACGTGGATGAGGTCTATTTTTGGCTTAATATTTACTACCTTTTTTACTTTTGAACATTTAGAAGCCTATAGAAGATTGTATAAAATGGGCTTGGGCTTGAGTATGTGCGTGTGCTTAGTTTGTTAATTAAAAGATGTCTTTGGACTTTTGGGCTTTTCTAAAAAGAAAATTTGCAGCAAAAAATCTCCTAATTTATCACACATAACATACATCATACTACTTTAATGTGATTCAATTCCATATATATTACTACCATCATTTAACTTCACTAACACACGTATAATTCAATTATAAGATATTTTAAATTAATAATTTATCATATCACCAAATCAAATTATAATAACTTAACTATAACAATTTAAATCACAAAATCATAAACCAAATATATATTTAAATAAATTACTTTAGTAAGTTTAATTTAGGCTATTTCACTAGTAGCAACACTACTAGGCGATTCAATAAGCCTAATACCAATAGACTGAGCAGTAGTGGGGTAAAGTGCTTCAAATGTGGTGAAACTAGTCACTGACAGTCCGAATGTAGGAAGGCTGAGAAGAAGGCCTTTTTTTGGGCTAAAAATGAGGATGAGGATGACGAAGTTGTGTTTGAAGCTATGGGTAAAGAAGGACCAGTCTTTGACACTGAGTATAATGAGGAGGAATTTGTGACGAGATTTAATAGGGATAATCTGGTTGTTAGGAGATCTTGTATGACTCCTAGTGCAGTTGAGAAAGAGTGCTCAGAAATAATATCTTTTAGTTCACTTGTACCATTTTAGGTAAGGTGTTTCAATTCATGATTGACTCTGGTAGCAACGAAAACATCTTGTCTACAGAAGCTGTGCAGAAATTAGGCATTCAACTAAAGCAACACCTAAGGCTATACAAACTGGCTTGGTTGAATAAGGGTGGTGAGGTGATTAGTTTCCAAACATGCTATTGTTTCTTTCTCCATTGGTTCTAGATACAAGGATGTTGTATGGTGTGATGTGGTGATAATAGATGCATGTTATCTACTGTTCGGAAGACCTTGGCAGTTCGATAGGTATGTAATGCATGATTTTGTATATAAAGGGGTGAAGATTGTATTGGTACCGAACAGGGATTCTACTGAGTCTTAGTCTGCTAAACAAAGCAGTTGTAGTAGCTCCAGCATGTTGTCCTTATCTTGATTTGAAGAGGAGATACGAGCGTCTGATATTGATTTTGCTTTAGTGGGTAAGGAAGTTGAAGGAGAAGTGGGACTACTTGAAGTAGCAGTACCGATAGTAGAGGAGTTTTGAGATGTATTTTTGAGGATTTACCAGATAGATTATCACCTTTGTGTGATATTTAACATCAGATAGATCTTGAGCCTGGAGTAACCCTTCCAAACCAACCACATTTATCGAATGAGCCCTATAGAACGTGAGGAGTTGAGGAGGCATATCGAGAAGTTGTTGGCTAAGGGCTTTATTATGGAGGGTTTAAGCCCTATGCAGTCCCGACCCTTTTGATACCCGAAGAAGGATGGTTCCTGGCACATGTGTGTCGATAGTCGCACCATTAATAAAATCACTTTCAAGTATCATTTTCCTATTCCTCGTCTAAACGATTTACTTGACCAGCTTAGTGGTGCGTAGGTATTCACCAAACAAGATTTGAAGAGTGGGTATCATTAAATTCAGCTTTAAGTTAGTGATGAGTGGAAAAAGGGCTTTTAAGACCAGGAGGGTATGTATGGGTGGCTAATTATGCCATTCGGGTTGTCTAATGCACCCAGCACATTCATGAGAGTGATGAATCAAGTTATGATGCCATTTATTAGCAAGTGTGTTGCCATGTACTTTGACGACATACTGATCAATAGTGCTAACCCGGTACAACACGTCAATCACCTACGGGATGTCCTTAATGTACTGCGAGGCAAGAAGCTTTATGCAGTCGTGAAGAAGTGTATTTTCATGACTTCTAAGGTACTCTTTCTTGGGTTAATAAGTCTAAAGTGGAAGCAATTAGATAGTGGCCTAGACCTACTACTTTGACTGAAGTTCGAAGCTTCCATGGCCTTACATCATTTTATCAATGGTTTTTACCCCACTTCAGTAATATCATGGCTCCTATCACAAATTGTATGAAAGGTGGGAAGTTTTTGTGGACATATGAAGCAAAAAAAAAAAAAAAAAAAAACATTTGCAATGATCAAAGTGCGACTTACAATGGCCCCAATTTTGGTGCTACCTAATTTTCACCAACCTTTTGAGCTGCATGCAGATTTCTCTAAAGTAGAGATTAGTTGTCTTGAGCTAGAACAGCAAGCCAATTGCCTTTTTCAGTGAGAAACTAATATGGGCAAAGTTTAGGTACAGTACTTATTATGTTAGACTTTATATTGTAATGCAAGTTGTGAAACACTGGCGTCATTATTTGTTTCACAAAGAAGTCATCTTATACACTGATCATGAAGCTTTAAAGCACCTACACAATCATAATAAGGTATCAACCGACATGCATCATGGGCGGCTTATTTCGAGCGTTTCAATTTTGTGGTGAAACATAAGAGTGGTATTACCAATCGGGTTGCTGATGCACTGAGTCGTTATAGAAGTCTATTGGGTAGAATGACTGTTGAGGTACCTAATTTTAGCACTTTCTCTGAATTACTTGAAGATGATCCTTTCTTTTCTATTATATTAGCAAGAGTTAAGGCTGGTGAGAAAATAGAGTATTTGCTACAAGATGGGTTTCTCTTTAAGGGAAATCAACTATGTATCCCAAATTATAGTTTAAGGACCCAAATAATTGAAGAGCTACATGGTGAGGGTCAAGTGGGAAGAGACAAAACTTTTGTAGTTGTTATAGACGTCTTATTTCTAGCTGACAATACACAAGAAAGTAGAGCGGTATGGGCAGATATGTAAAGTCTATCGAGTTTCCGAGAAAATAGCTAGTAATGTAGGGTTATATATGCCATTGTCCATTCCTTCGCGGCCGTGGGTAGAAGTAAGCATGGACTTTGTTCTAAGCTTGTTGTGTACTCGGTGATGTAATGACTCCATATTTGTGGTAGTAGATGGATTTTCCAAGATGTTACACTTCATTCCTTGTAAGAAGACCATAGATGCTATGCATGTTGCACAGTTATACTTTTGGGAGGTATATTGGTTACATGGCTTACCTACTACTATTGTTTATAATAGGGATACTCAGTTTCTCAGCCACTTCTGGCAAAGTCTGTGGAAGATGGTTTCTCATTCAAGTTAAGCCAAGCTGAGTTTGCACATAACCATGTTGTCAACTGCAGTACTGAGTTCAGTCCATTCCAGGTAGTCTATTCTATTACTCCCTAGAGTCCACTTGATTTATTATCTATGCCAAATAGAACCAGGATTCACAGGAAGATAGCAGATTTTGTACATAGCCTGCAAAAGGTTCATAAAACAATTTATGACAACTTAAGAAAAGCTGCGAGTAAATATAAAGAGGTTGCTGATAGGAAGAGATGGCATATGGAGTTTGATGCTGGGGACTATGTGTGGGCCATCCCTACTAAAGATTAATTTCTGCCGGTGACTATAACATGCTCTTTGCTAGAAAGATAGAACCAGTAGAGATGATAAAGAAGATCAATCCAAATGCTTACGATTGAAGCTACCCAACCATAATCAAACAACAGACGTGTTTAATGTGAAGATCTCATCCCGTATACTAGAGATAACTTGGATGAAGATAACCCGATGGCAAATTCTATTTACTAAGGTGAGGATGATGAGGTGGAGAAAGTGGTGAACAGATACCTAAAGAAGTGGGATAGAAACTAGTCTCTTATTGTTAGGTGATTTAAAGACCCTATCTTGAAGAAAACAAGCTAACTCGAAGAAGTCACTTCCTTTGCGGTTGAGCTACATCGTTTCTAGGGCAAATTCCTTCATTTAGGCTCTCAAATGGGTTGTTTTTTTATATTCTAGGCAAGTTTTATTTTTGTTACAACTTTTTATAGACTTGATTGTTTTATACGCAGTTTATGGCATTTTACTTGTTTTTATTTCTACTTCATCTTAAGGCCCTTTTTTATTTTTCACAACTTCAGTTCTATTTTTGGAAGCTTTTAAGCTAACGTATAAATTGTATGCGTTAGGGCATAGAGCAGTTACTTATCATATTTTTTTAGTAAGATTTCAAAGACGTAATTGCTCTTTTTCCCGAATTTCGAATTCATCATAGAATTTTGATTTTCGATGCCATTAGTCTAGGTATTCCTAGAATCAATAGGCTTTTGAAGATCTCAAGACAGTATTCGTGTGCGAATAAACGATTTATGATAAACCCTAATTTATCGTTGTGTCAAATACACAACACACCACACAAGGATCCAGTTTAGTATGATGATCCTTTTGTAAGTAAACATATGCAACACATCCAAATACACATGGATTTAACTATAAAGTGGATGGAATTATAACATTTTGAGCAAGTGCTTGTAAAAGTATGCAAAAAGAAAGAACTCATGATGGCATTCGATTCATGAGATAAACTGTATATGTCACAGCATCAACCCAATAATTTTGAGGAATATTAGAACCAATAAGGAGTGCTCTAGTAGTTTCAAGGATATGTCAATTCTTGTGCTATGCTACCCCATTTATTCTAATGTCCATGGGCAAGTAGTCTCATGGAGAATACCATTGTCTTGGAAAAAATTTCATAATTCAAAGTTAAGATATTCTCTGATCAAATGACTTTGATTGGAAGAGAATATCGAGTGCGTACCATATGATAGAAGACAGAAAATATATTTCGCACATCACTCTTGTGATGTATTGATGGGCATCGAATCCAACAAATATATGTTCCTACTCTTAAAGTTTATATAATTTGTATATAGTAGTGAATAGGGTCAATCCATAGGGATTAGTAAAATTTATCTCTATTAGAAGATTAGAATAAGAAAAAAAGAAGGAGGGAGGGAGAGGGAGGGGGAGAGGGCAAGGGGGGGGGGGGGTGGGGGGGGGGGGGGGGGGGTGGGGGGGGTGTGTGGGGGGTTGAAGGAGAGAAGGGTTTGTGAATTCTAAGAAAACTAATCATATCTAAAGCAAATAAACAAAATTCAAAAGGCGAATCAATATCAAAGAGTTCTTAACCATAGGTGTTATCACAGTCCAGTTCGCAGAATTGGTCATTAATGCAAATATTTCTGTTCTTTATCTTGGATAAACTAGTTATTGTTATTAACAAGCTTTGATAACCTATCTCTCCTTACTTTTTTCAATAATCAAAACAAGCTCTTTAATTATTTCCCTTATCAATTAAACAACCCTAAACAACTCTTAGGGTTTAACCTATTAATAGCATAAAAAACAAGAGAGACTACCAATTCTGGCCAACAAATCATAAGATGATCTATTTAAACTAGATTATATATCTTCATAACACAAATCAATCATCTATTTTATAATCAATCATGTTATTGTACCACAAACATTAAAACAATCAAACAATTACGGATTTGATATTCTAATTGACAGTTTATCATCTTGCTAACTAAACAAATGGGCCCTAATTTGCATCAATCAAACAAGATAACAATGATAGAATAAGTAGAAGATATATAAATATCCAAAATGAAAATCAGAACAAAACAAATCAATTAGATCTCACAATCATTGAAGAACTGAACATGTAGCAATCCCTTGGCTAGAAAGTACAACTTTAACCACTCAATTCCATGAAGTTTTGTCTAGAATTCTAGGATTTTTTTTTTTTCTAATATCAGATGAAGGAACGAATAATGATGCAAATTGGGAGTGTCGAGGCTTGGAGGATATGGTTTAGGATGGCTTGTAGTACTAATCTAGAGAGAAGCAATCTACTAGCTATACTGAGGAAAAGATTTTTCTAGCCTAATAGTTTATTTTGTATCTTTGTGATAATATCATGACACTATTTTGATTTTATCTTTTCCCCCCTATTTACTGGAATCTAAGGTACTTCTCTAAGGAAGTGGTTATATTTAGTTCAATTATCATTTTTATTTTTATGTGGATTTTTGTTGGCACATTTTCTATGAAGTATAATTTTGATTTAACCATGTTCATTTTCAAACCATAGCAGCTTTTGAAGGTGTTAAGGGCATGTTTGATCGCATTGTTTGATTTACCAGTGGCTTTAGCAAATAGTATAACATCATTCGCAAAGAGAATTTGGGATATGTCACATGTAGTGCCTTTTATATTCTAGCTAGTCCTCATTGTTTCTCTTTAACTAATTCCTCTATCAATTTTGATAACATCTCCATTCCCATAGTAAATAGTTATGGCAATAAAGGGGTCTCTTTGCCATATTCCTCTTGATGGTAAAAAGGATGGAGAGGGCATTCCATTAACAATTACTTCAAAAGATGTGGTGGAGAAGGCTAATATTATCATTTTAATTATGGATTCAGGGAGGTTTGGGTAAGTGAGTGAGTGTTTTATGAAGTCCCATTCAATGCAGTCAAAATCTGTTTCGTGGTCAAATTTTATAAACATCCGTCCTATTTTGCTCTCTCTCTCTTTCTCTCTCTTTTTAATGCTCACTATGTAGTACTTCCCTCAAAATGATAATGTTATTAGTTGTTTTTTTGGTTTTTAATGAAATTGGTCTGATAGGGGTTGATATCTAATCTAAAAATAATTGTAATCTTCTTGCTAGTATCTTTGAGATAATTCTATGCATGGTTGTACAAAGGCCGATTGTTATACTTAAATGAAAAGGAATCAAAGGCAACTTAGATGATTGTAAAGTTTACAACCAATAGAGATTTTATTACACATTATAATTACTAGTGGAAAGATAACAGACTACATCACAGATTGTAACATCATAAACAACCAACAAAAATAACATATCTCAAGAGATCTAATATAAATAAGAGTGAAAGAAAGGAAAAACCCATCTTTGAGAAATTCTTCACATATGGAGTCTCTTGTAGACTAGGAGTTTAACAGCTCGAATTAGCCAAAGCATTTACCTATGAATATAATCAAGCACAAATGTTAGTGAGTGTGAGTTAGTTGCATTATCATAGTAGAGTAAAACAATAAAGAACTGAGCTAAGGTTTCTATGAATTACAGATAGGAGAAGAAAAACTTATCTTATGTTGTATTAGAGAATAGGGGCGGAAATGTGCTTAGTGGAACATTTAGAATACTGGGGTAAGATCTGTAATGTATTGGGCCTTTGAAATAATGGGTTAGTACTAACATTGGTACTCTCATCTCAAACTTCCATTGAAGATTTTTAAGTGAGTCTTGGAAAATCTTGAAGATCCTTGGAGATCATTGAATTGATCTCGCCCATTCTTGGAGCTTGGTTTTTGTTCTTGAGGAATCAAACTGCAATCATAATATTTACATGAAAAGATTGAAATGATGCAAAAAAGTGTTAATATAAACTTGGACAAGAACCTGGTTGTCTTCTTGGACAAGCTTAAGACATATATTGCTCATAATATGTTAAATTTTAGGACTCAGACTCAAGAAGTTCCATCAAAGCTAATTTCAAATATAAAGGAGTCATCACATTCCAATATAAATGAGGATTCATCGCTTGCATCTAAGGATCGGACACAACAAAAGCAACATCAGGAAATTTAGCATCAACAACATCAATTTCATCATCATTAGTAGCAAAATGAACAAACTTTGTAACAAGAATCATCATCAGATTCACATTTTCAATTTTTCATCATCTGAATTAGAGGGTATCCATAAAATAGTAAATGATACTGAATTTTCATTGCAATTTATCAAATCTAGGTTAGATAGATTGAGACTCAATCAACCTCGTTTTGTGATATTGTAAACTACATCATTGCAATCAATGAATTCATCCATAGTAAATGTAATCAAGCAAGATATCCCACATTTTTCTGGTTAAGATCCTATTTCTTAAGTGTCAAAAGTGAAATTTTGAATTAGACTGAGATACACTTTTGAATCAACTGACAGAATTGTTGAAGACCTAAGATAGGATAAGGAGGTCAGCAGACAAGCATTGGACTGAGATTTATTTTAACCTTGAAGATCTAATATTTGTAAAATTACTCCATTACAAACAAATATTAGAACATTGGTGTCATTTTCATGTGAACCTTCTTGAATACTATGATGAGTTGGACATGTTATTTTGTGTTGAAGTTGTAATAGAAGGTTCAACTACATTACACTTATCATTTCTCAATCCTTATAAAATCTACTAGATAGTGAATATCATCAGATGTACTATTTTTTCATCATTTCAAACTCAAGACACAAGATTTGGGTTTGGGATGGGACTTAGATATTTAGTCCAACTAATGAATTATTGGCCAATAGAACATAAATACTAGTGTTTGTAATGGAGTTGCTAGAAAGGTTCAAAGAAATATTTCAACAATTATTGAATTTAGAATTATAATTTTGGGAACTGATAATAATGCTACCACTTGCGTGCATGTAGTGTAGGCAGATGACACATTTGTCAATCATCATCATCAATTTTGAATAAATGAGCACTAACAAGTGGAACAATCAAACACTAGATAAACAAGGATTACATGTGATATCATCTTTCAACCTCGAAGACAAGGTTATTTTCAAGGAGGAAGGAAATCTGTTACGACTTAAATGCAAAGGAACATAAGGCAGCTTAGATGATGGTAAATTTACAATTAGTAGGGATTTTATTACTTATTGTAATTGCTAGTAGAAAGATAACATAATACATAACAGATTGTAACAACATAAACAACCACACGACAACAATAGCATATCTCTAGAGATGTAATATAAATAAGAGTGAAAGAGAGGAAAAAACCCATTTTTGGGAAATTCATCACATATGGAATCTCTTGTAGACTTGGAGTTTGGTAGCTCCAATTAGCCAAAGCATTTACCTGCAAATAATCAAACACAAATGTTAGTGAGTGTGGGTTAGTTGCATTGTCATAGCAGAGTAAAACAATAAAGAAGTGAGCTAAGGTTTCTATGAATTACAAAGAGGAGAAGAAGAACTTATCTTACATTGTATTAGAGAAGAGAGGCAAAAATGTGCTTAGTAGAACATTTAGAAGACTAGGAAAAGATATGTAATATATTGGGCCTTTGAAATTAATGGGTCAGTATCAACACCGATTGGCTTGTAATGGGTTATTTGATTGATCCTTGTGTTTTTGGTATAAGCACAAGTAAATTTCTGTTTATTATCTACACGATTTCTTTTTTCTTAATGTAAGATTGTATGAGATGCACTATAGATGGTCCTACAGCATCCCAATGTTTCTTAAAGAAGGCAGCATGGAGTTAATCCTTATCGGGACTTTTCCAGTAACCTATATTATTGAAGGTTTCTAAGACTTCTTCTTTAATAACTTGTCTTTCAATTGATTTTTCCTGTTATGCTGTTATCCGTCGTTGTGTTGTTTTAGGCAGATAGTCTTTTAGACTTATTGAATCCTTGTTTGTTATGTAGAGGGTCTGGAAGTGTTTTAAGATATGATTTTTCACTTCTTTTGGCTTTGTAGTCCATTGTCCCATTCTATTTTGGAGCGTAATTATTTTGTTCCTAGCTTGTCCTATTAGCACCTTAGCATGGTGGTACTTTGTATTACGTTCAACCTCTTGTATCCATTTTATGTGAGCTTTCATTCTACATAAGCTTTCTTCATTTTTGAGAAGGTGCATTCACTTGTTTCTTAGTTCTTTTTCTAAATTGATCATCTCTTCACTTAGGTTATAACTAATTTTCCTTTCTATTTCTTCCATCATTCTCAATATGGTTCTTTTTCATTATATAGGATCCCAAAACTTTCCTTATCCCATTTATGTGCATATTCTTGAAACAGGGGTTCTACTTGTATGTGGTTTTCTTGAGCCTCTTCCCATGTTTGTTTAATAAGGTAAGTAAATGTGTTGTGTGTTTCCTACATGAGTTGCTATCTAAAAGGCTTCTTATTGTTATATTAAGGTTGAAAATGCTAGGTTTTTAGTAAAAGTGGGCAATGATCATATGACTTTCTTATTAGATAAGTTACAATGTGTAGGGAGGGGGAACAAGGATCTCTACTGGTAATTCCCACAACCTTATTTATTCTTGTTTATATCAGGTGGGCTATTGTTCTTAAGTTAGATCATGTGTATATGTTTCCTACATGGCCTAGATCCATGAGTTTATAGTCAAATAGGCATTGTGTAAGGAGTGTAGACCCAAGCACGCTGGCTACAAGAAAACTAAAGTACTAACTGTAAGCCCCGAAAAATTTCAGTAAATAATTCTAAGATGAACTTCGAAAATAAACCCTAAAAATCACTCCAAATTAAACGAATTTCAACTAGTCCAAAAACACGAGCGAATCCAGAAATTTCCGAATCTTGAGAAAAATAAGAATCCTTAAAAACAAAATAAGAACTCAACATACTTCAATTCCAAAACACTACGTACGAAAAATTCCAACGTAACCAACTTATAAAATCGGGAAATATAGAACCCAAATCAAATTATTAAAAAGTAAATAACGATTAACTTTCGGAAATGAAACCCAATCGAGAATTCCAAAAACGTTAAAAGATATATTAAATACTTAAAAAATAAAATTTAAAATAAATTTCTCAAATCAAATATGTTGTATTTCATAAAAATATCAGTTCCGAATTGGCAAGGATCTAACCCGGAAACCCTAACAGAATACAATAGCCTAAGTCGGAAATTAGCGTCCTTAACGCTAGAGGCCAATGTGTAGTTTAAATTTGTAGAATAACTCGTAGTAATATAAGTTGTTCAAAAATATTATATTGGTAAATTTTTGACCTATTTCGAACCCGTCGGATACAGACTTCGAAAAGCGTGTCCGGGGCTCAAGATATAAAAAATATCAAATTAGTACGTTAGACTCGTAATTTCATAAGATTTTTAAATTATATAGTTATATATTTTCGGGTTACAAAAGTTACAGTTAATAACCTTTTAACGATTTCATTATACCAGTAATTAATTAGTTTTTTTGCACTATTCACTTTTATTTCATTACACCATTTTATTATTCTTATAAAGCCTTATATTTTTAGATAAATATTTTATATATTATAAAAAATTTTGTTTTTCTAAAATTTAGTTAGTTAGGCTTTTACCGGATCAGATTTGTTTAAGACCCGATACTAAAAAAAAAATAATTAATTTTAATAATTGGAAATATTTAAAATATTTTTTTTTTATAAAATAAATTTTTTAGAATTTTTCGGGTTATAGATATCTTTAAGCATATATTCAAGTATTTTGATTACCGGTAACATATTTATTAAATACTAAATAATTCAAATAATTATTTAATTTTAATTATGAAAAATTACTATAAATTTTGGAATAAATTTTTAATTTTATTTTATTAAGAAAGTACTCTTACAACCCATACTTTCAAGTACACCTTACACATATCACTTTCTTTTTACTTCAATCTTTCTACACTTTATTATATCACTTCATGGTAGATTTTTCTTTCTTTTGGCTGCCATTATCCTTTAATTACTCCTATTTTGACTAAATTAATTATATTCCACTCCTTCTTAAAGAAGCTATATTATACATTTATTACACAATTCAATTTTAAGTCAAATTTCAAACAAACCCTCTCTCTCCTCTCTCCCAATTTCACGTGCAGCACCCTCTCCCTTGGATGCCTTGTTTTATTTTTTTTCTCTTCTTTCATTCATTAATACACTCGTTTTCTCTCTCTCCTTCATTTACCCCTTCTTTCCTTTTTCATTCCTTAGCTTTTTTCTCTCTTTTTCCTCTCTTTTCTTCTTCATATTGTTCTTGTTTCTTCAAGAACACAAGCTGCCCCCTTCTTCTTCCATGAGCTTCCACACATATTTTTGAAGATTTTTAAGTAAATCTTCCTCTCAAAGCTTCCATAGGTGATATAGGTAAAGTGTAATGAAAGTTTCATGCATCAAATGACCTTCCATAAGCTTAAAAGCTTAGGATAATGATGCCAAAAAAATGAAACACTCCTTTTCTCTAAAGTTAATCTTTTGTATCACTATTATTTTCTTGTTTAAAGTAGTTATATTTTATAGATCTAACTTTTTGTAACTTTGATTTTTGTTTATGCCATAGATCTTGCTATTTGAGTTATTATTTTTGTTATTTTTTTATGATTTATGTATATATTCCTCATTCACATGTGTTTATGCATTCAAAACTAGTGTAGTAAACTAGATCTAGTGTTTTGAGTTCATAAAATGCATTAGACTTTGTTTTATGTTCATGGATAACTTGTAGTAGCGTGATGATAGTAGGAATGTGTTAGAAAACTCAAGATCTATTTTATTTTCAACAAAAATATCTTTTGAAAATTTGGATGAAAATGGAACCATATTTAGAAAAGTTATTTTTCAACTTCAAAATATGTATTTTTTATTTAAAATGAAGGGCTTAGGGTATAGATAACATAAATGAATGATTTTGATAAGTAAAGTTTAGATCTATGAGTTTATAGTTTACTACCATGGGTTTCTTTTAGATTTATGTTTATATTAAGAGTAGATCTTGGTTTTGAACTTAAACAAAAATTGTGAAATTCGTATTTTGGCAAGACCCCTATTTAAAAACCACTTTCCAAGTGTCAAAATGAAATTTTTACTTAAGATAATGAATGTTTAATATATGTATATCATCAAGACTTCTTTTTACAAGAATCAAAGGTGATTTTCAAAAGTTATTTTCAAAATAAAAATCCCATTTTCGGATTTTGGCCAAGGCATATTTTAAAAAACATGTTTTCCAACTCAAAAATGAAGTTTTTATTTAAGAAATGAAAGGCTCTTAAAATAGGATATGTAAGGGATGGATTTTTATGAGTTAGTTATATTTTATCAAAAGGAATGTCCAAGAATAAATTTTGTAAATTCGGATCTCAATCAAGACCAATTTTTAGAACTCATTTATCAACTCCAAAACTCATGTTTTATGTGAATAATGAAGTATATAGATAATAGGTATCATTAAGTAGTGATTTTTATAAGTTAAAAGGAGTTTTGATGAGATTAATATGTAAAACAAGAAGTGGAATCAAGATGAAAAATTTGGAGTTAGTAGTCAACTTGTAAAATTCGTAACTTTAGATGATGCCCATGAAAACACCTATTATCCAAGTTCAAAATAAAAGTTTTATGTGTTAAATGAAGTCCTTAGGTAGTAGATATAGTAAAGCCTTAAATTTTAATGCATTGAACAAGTTTTTCTCAAAGAAATCATTCAAAAAGTGGATTTTCTAAAATTCGGATTTTTGAGTAAATCCTATTTGAAAACATATTTGCAAAATGTAAAATGAAAATTTTTGTATAAAAACGAAGTTCTTAGTGGTTATATATGATTGAGCCTTAATTTTCTAAGTGTCAAATGATTTTTACTTAAAGGAATCACTCAAAAACTAATTTTTGTAAAATTCGGACTTTGGAATCAACCCTACTTGAAAACATGTTTACAAAGTGTAAAATGAAAATTTTTATGTAGAAATGAAGGTCATAAATAATATATATAATAAAGACTCAATTTCAACAAAAATAATTATATTTTCTTAAGTAATAAATCTAAAACAAATGGAAATGATCAAAGTTAGAAAAATAGATTTTTCATAAGTAGTTGTTGTTATGGTCTTGCAAAATAAAAAGTTATAAAATTTCCTTTTTGCTTCCTTTTAGCAAAAATCATCAAGGTCATGCATACATTAAGCTCATCTCATGTCATTCATGTTAGGAAATCACTCATATTGCATGTATAGCTAATCTATATAGTAGGAACATTTCAAACATTTACAAAATATTTTTCGGAATTGGAAATTGCTACTGATCAGAATTGATCGGACCTTTCCGAAGCTTCAAAGTTTTCAAAACTTAAATATAATATTAGAAATAGATAGATCTTTCGAAGTAGATAGAAATCGATATATAATTTGCGAAATTCCGAGTTAAAATGACCAAGTTATGGCCGTTTTAAGTTGGAATTCCCGCTTAGGACCAGAATTACGAATTTGATAGTTTGTGTAAGATCGTTTGGATTAGTTTGAGATGAAATACTTATTAGAGTATTTTTTTCCTTTTTAGGTGATCCCGAAATCGATGATTCCCTACCACCGAATTACTATTACTAAAAGATCGGTGATCCAATGGCTGAGTGAGTCTTCTTCTTATTTTGTTACCTTGTTTGTGCTTGTAGCTAGTCGCATTAGAAGTATAGGAACAAGATAAAAATCGATATGAATGGGGATGAGATATATGATGAGACTGTGATGAAAGTATGCCAAAGAATACTTAAGCATATCGAAACTACGATTCAATTGGATAATTGCATTGTTTATATTATTTCTGTATATGTATGATATTGGTTGGTCACTCTAAAGAATGTATGAATATTTTGACCTAAGCAAAAAATTAAATTGGTCATGCATCGCATCGGACATATTGCATTTGGTAGCATGCTACTTCTACGCAGGTCGATCGGTATGGTCCGTTGATGACTCCTTTGGATAACGAGACCGGTGCCAGAGCTCATTCATGGGAACTAAGGCGCATCGGGGATGCATTCCATGTGTGCCTAGCCAAGTCGAGTGCTATGAGCCGAGGGCTTGGGGACTAGCAGCGGTCGTGTAGACTTCAATACCATCCCTAACCCAAGATACGGAGGGCGTAAACTCATTCTATGTATGGGTTCCAGATACCCATACATAATGGTTTGCTCATGTGTTTGTTCATGCATAACATATGGTTGATTATAACTTGTTTGTTGTGGTACGGAATTAAGGAAATTCTCAATAAGCTAGTGTAGCTTATACCCCAATAGTTGTTTAAATGAGCAGATTATCTCAAGAATGCTAAGTGGGGACCGAAATGGTTGGAGCCGAGAATGACTTTGGGATTCCGGCAAGAAATGAGAATGCTTGAAGTTATCAGCTAGGTTTTTATGTTTTGCCTTGTAATAGTTTATGTAGGGAAGTCTGTGGATGAATGTAATTGAAGTTTAATGATTTATATTTTGAAGCATAGTGAGTTGTATCTGAAGTATAGTAAATTGTATTTCCTTTACATTGTTACTCAAGTGTATCAATATAAAATGTATCTCGTGTCTCCTCTATATGTTAGATGCCTTGTGCATAGTATGGAAGCCTTCGCATGACTGAGGCGGTCATTCCTAGGCTTTAATATTGTGTACGGCGGACTGCCACGTTTAGGGTACCCTTCGGGGCGTGACACTAACCTTTGCTATGATTAAGATAAGGGCTAGCATATACAATAGTTAAGAACCATGGGTTATGGAAGTGTTTGACCTATATTATGACATGAATTTCTTACTCATCTTGCTTTATTAGGATACATCCATAATATCCATATTTTAAAGCAGTATCATGTCACCATGTTGACCTTCACTCTCAACATGTATGATGCCGTCAAAGGGAAGCTGGTGGTAGAGAGTATGAGTGACTGCAACATCCATTCTAGTCTTAAGAAGAACTAGTATGTCTAATGCGTATAAGTTAATGACTTCATTAAATTCATTTATCCTAGTGACAGAATCTACACCTCTCACATTTCATGCTATGATTTTTGTGGGTTGAGAGTGTTGAAATTGAGGCAAATCCATGGGTATCAGAGTTGAAGTGATTTTGAATTCCAAAGTATTAGTCCATTAAGTAGCCTTCTCATTTCCAATGCTAATTAACAAGGTGATTTCTTTACTACTAGGCATGACATGGTTTCGTCCCTATTTTAAAGAAATGGCATCATTGATTTCTCTTGTTTTAATTGAAATGCTGTAGGTAGTGGTCTTAGTGGGGCAGTGAGATATGGTTGTTGTGTTATTCCCTCTGTTATTATTTTGCAAGTTGCTTTCTAGTGTTTCGTTAGGTGGCTTAGCTTGCAACATCCCCTTGGAAGTGTGCTCATGATGGTGATGTTGTATTCCTTCATTGTTTCCAGTGTAGAGCCTATTGATACTTGAATTACCTAACCATTTTCTCCCATTTATTTTAGGTAAATCTTTGTGACTTGGACCATGAATAAGAATTTGTATTCCATCAGCTAAAGCTTGATGAAGGTTATATATGCTTTGGTCGAGCCATATTGATGAGGAACGTAGAACATCCTTGAAAAGTTACTTATAGGTGGGAGATTCAAATTGGGATGCCATATTCAAAGTTTGAAGGTAGCTTTCACTTTCATATCTATACGCAACATTGCATATGTTTCTTTTTGTTTTGATTAATCTTTGGTTTTGCTTTGGTTGGAAGCTTATGTTGTGAATGGCTTGAGAATTAAATTACAAATCCATTAACACTGTAATTGAAAGATTGTTATATGCCTTCTCTTGCCTTTTAGAAATTATAATTAAGCTATTTGGCATTACACTTGGTTTCTGTTTGCACTATGTTGTGGCTTGGTGTAGTAGGAAAGATTTTCCATCATGAGGAAGATTACAATGATAAGATGTAAGGGAAGCTATGATTCTTGCCATTTGATCTACCTTGATTTGGTTTGTGCTTTGCCTTTTTTATCAGTCTTTTTTCTTATTTCTTCTTTCCACTAATAACCATTCATCGTATTAATTATATTCCATACCATTTAAGTTGCCGACCTCATTAATATCGTTAAAGCAAGGTGGATTGTTTGTGTTTATAGTGTTATTTATGGTATTCCTTATGCGACTCTATTTCATTATGTTCCATTGAATTTTTATGCGTTTCCTTTTCTTATTTTCTTCAGCTATAATTGATTTGATGCCTAATGCATCCGCAATATATGTATAACTTTAAGCTTTCTTTATATTATAATTTTCAATCACTACCATCAACATAGATTGTATGTACTAATGGCTCTTTGAAATTTACTTAAATGCATAAATGTGCAAATTGGCCTTTCTCCTCATTAACATTGTTATCAATGTCATTTTTTTCATAGGTCTACTAGGAGATCGAGAAAAAGATAAGATTGAATAATATTGGAGTGATGTTGTCCATACCTTATGCTCAATCTAGATATAATGTAACAAAAGAATTATGGTATAAGTTATGGATTGAGTTATCTCAAATTGACGTCCTTCATTCAATTTGGATAGTCATAATGTCTTACTAGAGACTATTTATGATTTGTGGCCTAAAATAAGATTTCAACACGTTGCTAACATTAAATGAACTTATAGGGTTGCACACAAAGACTGAACCAATGCGAACATACCAATTAATTTGGAAAGTGTCCAAATTTATTACATACTACCTTTAGTAAACTATATTATTCAAAATGGAAAGTGAGATTTTCTTTTGAATAAATATTTATTTTAAATTAGATTTAAAATAAAAAGGTAATAGATAATAGCGGATCTTAGTTATCTATATAAACAAGAAAATATGTGATAAAGAAGATTACATTTTATTCCAAGATATATATATATATATATATATGTATGTGTGTATGTATGTATTGTGATATCCTTCTTTTGGAGGTGATATGAAATATTTGGATGAGAAAAATCCTAAACACATCTTTTAGCAAAAAAAATAAGATTTGTTGTGAAGAAGGAAAAACTATAGAACGATGATAAGAAAAAGGTGCTCTCATACCAGTGGTCATAATTCAAAGAGAAGCTTGTTCGTGTGGATACCAATAGAGGGTGCTTGTGAGAAGTAATACCTACATCTGACTTCTTATAGATCATGTGTAGGTTTGTTGAAAAGGGAATTCGTATCTACTTTTTTTACACGAAGAAAAGGTTGGTACGTTTGATCTCTTCAGCGATTTTGTTGAATTGCTTGGATCCTGGAGAGATTTCTTGAATTTTTATTCTGTTGCAATTTTTTTTTATAAATATCAATCCTTGAAAATCCCTACATGATATCATTGTAAATAAGGTGCAAATCCCATAATACTTTAACTCTCTCATTCGACATACATTAAAAAAACCAATCAAAGGAAACTATTTTTGCCCTTCCTTATAACTTTCAGATTTTTATAAATTTTTAGATTTAAACAAAATCAAACAAAACCAAAAATTTCCAAACCTAAGAGCCTCTAAATCAAGAAGTTAACAAAGCCAAAACTAAAAAGTAACTTACAACTAGATGCACTCAATTTCATAAAAACCATTTTCAAAGAGAGTAAAAAGTGACAATTGCATTGGATCATAATAGCAATATAGAGGCAAGTCAGGGTTGTATTCTCAGGGAGCTTTGTACTAAGTACTAGACAATGAATTTTTTTTAAGTTAAGCTATTGAAAATTGATTTAATTAAAATTAAACTAATGAACTATGTGAACACTTCAACCAAATGTCCTAACAACACTATTGAGTGTCCTAGGGTTAGGAGATGCCAAAATGAAATTAGGAACATCACAATTATACTTTCATTTGAATTGAATTGATGCCTTAAATTGATATTAAAATTGATTACTTGGGATTTAACTAAACTCGCTAGAATTCGTTACCTCTCAAAGTAACAAAATTCCAATTATAGCATAAATCATTTTACCAAGATGATTTATCTATAATTATTAGTTTAAATGGTAATTTGCTCACACCAAAATTACTATTTTAGTTAGAATTATAAGATGAGTACCACCACATTGTCCAAATTCATATTTCTAATTGCATTAAGTGCATGAGTTCATAAGTTTTGTTAAAACTCGCATATCTCCATGACAAATTTCTTTCAAAAACCTAAGATGTGTTTGTATGGATTATTAAATCCTTTCCGAGTATCTCTAATCCTATCTATTTAATTAGTGTTGGTCAGATATAATTTAAAAAACTACAAGAAATAGTAGTTAAATATCAATTAATGAAAAAATCAACATCAAAGTAATTCAAATGATTCAACTTATAAAATCCATCAATGCAATATTTACAAAAATAATGAGCGCATTATCTCAATAATACAATCAAGCATTTAATATAATATAATAAGGTTTAGAAATACCTCAAATGAGTTTCCTCTATTAAAGTGTTCAAAACTCAAAATTCTAATAAAGTTGCATTGCTTGATTGCATTTAACTTAAAGATCTACTTAATAATGTACTAGAACAAAGGGTTTTAGTGCCTTTAACTAGAGACAATTTGTAATACTATGACTATGGCTCTGCTACTATTCTTCTTCTTTTATTCCCCATGTTTCTTTCTAAAATAGAAAATGGGCCAAGCAGGAATAAGTTTGCTGTTAGGCCCTTACCATTTTTCAAATGTTCTCAAACATTACTTCCTATGCATCCCACATGTGTCAGCTAAAGGATAGGCCTCTGGTGCTGCTTCCTTCAATTTATCCACAATAAGGTAAATAAATCTGACACATAGGCCCTTAAATTTAAGAAAGCAACGCCCAATTACATGTATGGCATGATAGGATCGTCTCTTCAAATAACTTGACTTCCGACCATTCCTTTGTTTATTTGTTGAATATTTGTGTCTGTAACGTGGTTAATGAAACAAAAAACAAATACGTGAACCTGGACTCCTTGAGTTCAACTCTTCGAAAATATCATTGTGAGATATTATTCTTGCATACATGCAGGTTTTTTTTGTGTATTGTGAGCGTTGTCATCATTTGAAAGAAATCTAAAGCTTTTTAGTTACATTTAAGATTAGTTCAATTCGTTAGACCCCAGCTTAGCTTCTGCTTGTGTTGCAATGACTCAACGGTGCGCTCTTTTTGCTTCATGTGTAGAAATTCAACATGGGATGCTCTACTATGCCAGTTGTGGACTTTTTCAATTGCAATAAATCAAATTAAATTAAAACCTATTCTTACTTGCGACTAATTACGCAAGCATACCTATCTATTATAGTACTAATGAAAGCATATGGTCATTCCACCAAAGACCTATAATTACTAGTACTCTCCCTTTACCTACAATTTAATTGATCTAGACCGATTGACAATAATAATAATTAATATCTATCTAATTAATTAACCATAGAGTTAAGATATCCATGCCTCTAGATATAAATATCACTCACAAAACAATACGCTAAATCTTGATTCACCACTAACCCTATTCAACTTCATATAAAATATTCATTAAGGATGCTTAAGTTCTTGAATTGTAGGAACCCTAGATTCATCAATCTTTTTTTCAAGTGAGCGAATCTAATTCTATATGTTAATGGAAATCACTTTCTTCATTAAATTCATATAAAATTGCATTAGAGTTCATGATTCCTAAAAAATATGAAATATGTAGGAAAAAAGTTCATATAATCTATATTTAGAATCATATTCAAACTTCTTTATTCATATACGATCTATCTTATCAACCAATCTGTTGATTAAATCAATAAGAATTAAACAATGATCTAATACTGCGCGTATATTAAATCAAAAACAATTATAACACAAGAATAGATTCAAGAAACACGAACTTCATTAATAAAAGCATTAATCTCTACATTATGGTTAGGGTTTCTTAAGACTTAGAGTATAAGACTCTACTTTTCCATCAATTGAGAGTTGTAATGATAAGAACAAGGAAAATAGATGAGAATCATGGTTACCCCTTAAAAGTAATGTCTTGTGATCTTGAATAAGCTTAGGCGTTCTCCTCTTGAAAACACTTATTTTCTCCCTAGGGTTCGTAAGGAAAAGTGATAGATCCCCCAAATGACGAGTCAAGGCCTTATTTATATGAAAGAGGTAAAATACTCTTGCATACCACCCATATGGCCATGTTTGAGGCCGTAGGACAAAAACTAGTGATATTTCTCGACTGGAAGGTTGCATGACCACGAGCACTACTTGTGTAAATAGGCCATGTACTTTAAAAAATGCTTCTGTCCATTTTCCATGCTCTACATGAGCATTCTGCACGATCTATGTATTTATACTTTAAAAATGCTCGCTGGTCACTTTTTGTCTCCTACACCAATATTGTACACACTCGTGTAGAAAGGTCATGTGTGATGTAAATCTTTAACTTCCTATTTTTTCATTAAGTCTTCTTTAACTCATCAAAAAGTATTTATTAAGCTTAATATTTCCTTTATTCGTGAAATTGACGTTTTAACCAAATAAGTATCATTTGCTTTAATAATTCACATAAAATCAATATAATATCACATCAAAACAATGTGAATAATAAAGGTCTTTTGACACTTATCATGGACATTATTGCTGTCTCATTTTGGCCAACTAAAGTTGACAATGCTATTTTGTTAGGGTATGAGAATGGAGCACTCTTTGATGTTGTGATGGGCGCTCAGTTATCTCATGTTTAGGTACTCCAATCGATGTTGAAGTGGGCGCTTAAATGTAGCTATTTGTTAGGCGCTTTGGGTTGGTTCGGTGTTTGGTATGTTATAGCTACTAAAGTCAGTGCTTGGATACTCAGTTTACTGTAAAAGTTTAACTCAGCTCCTATGGACTCCATACAACAATAGCCACTCCTCTAATAAGCATGGGCACTCTAGACACTTTCAACATACACACTTAATTTATAAATGATGGACTGTTATTGAAGCTTACAATGGTTTGTTCATTGAAACTTTTTGTTGTTCTGCTACTATTGACAGGTGCTTGTTGTCAGCTAAATAATGAGTACTCCAGTGAGTGCTTTGGTTTCTACTATGAGCTCGAAGGAGCTAGGACCATCAGTGTGATTAGGCACTTGGTCGTGACAGAGTATGTCTCTTGCAAAAGCTTAACTGGGTGCTCTAAACTATTCCATTGAGCATGTTTTGGTGGTTAGATATTCAACTGCGAAAGAAACTCGATTAAGGCAGTCATGTAGTGTTCCAATTGTTGCACAAAAGTTGTAACATGTTATTGCTATGTTCCACTACTATAATAAATGCTCAGTAAGGTTTGCCAAGTGTTGCTTGTTCTGGAAATATAGCTCCATTTAGATCAGATGAGTGTTCTTGGCTACTAGCTTGAGCGCTCTGTGTTGCCAACGTAGGTACTCTACTAAGCTTCCTTATTGTTATTGATGCGTAGATAAACCAATTGCGCGGCTACTGTAATGACTTGGATCATGCTTAGAATTATAGCCTCGTTTCGTGTTTCAAGTTTGATGTTGAATTTAAGTCCTCTTGCTTCTACAATGAGTGATGCTGCTCCTACTTTACTTCTCTATTGCTTTAGCTCACAATGAGGCTCAAACTTAGTTACTATCACTTGATGTTGTTATTGGTTGGATAGGTGCTTGATTGGTGTTCCAATTGCTGCACAAGTGGTCTCAGTCAGGTGCTCGGTCATTTTAGATGGATATTCCATTAGCTTCTATGCTTAGTTATTGTTACTACTGCTATGTTGCTGGAGATGATAGCTCCATAAGTGCTCAATATTGCTGCTCTATTCGGCCATTGCTTTAGCTATTGGCTACTACATTCCTCGAATTGGTTGAAACAACTACTACTCTAGTAGATAGTAGTAAGGTGCGCCATAACAAGATGCTATCAAGAGTTTGTTCTTGAGCTAAAGATTGCACCGCAATAAGTTAGCTTCAATTTGAGTTGCTCAGTTCAATAGGAATAACAGCTGTGGATGCTCATCTGAACTGCTATGTTTTGGGAAATGGCTTAAACAACAACGATATATATTACACAAAACACTACAATGAACTGAAATGTGTTCAATTTACCAATATATTGCAATTGCAAATCTCTCAAACAAAAATTTGTCATTCTTAATTAAAATATTGGCAATAAACTCAATTTAAGAATTATAAAAAATAACACTCTAAGCAATTAAATACAAAAAACATTGGAAATCATACACTTATCTTGTGGATTTTATGCAACTGAACTAAGAATGAACATTTCTTAACATTTAGGTAAAATTACCATGGAAGGTCAATAAAATGTCAATATTTGTATAAATTAAGTAAAATTAAACACATGATTTCGCACATTTATCAACTACCCTAACTTAAAATATTGCTTGTCCTCGAGCAATTCTATACCTTAATTTCAAACCCAAATCACTCATGAGGAAAGTAAACACACTTGAGCAGCTCATTCTTATTGCAAACTTCACAAATGCACTAAGCCATTGAAGCTCAAATGGAACTAATTGCACTCTCCTATCAAGCCTTGAACTCAAATAATTCTTTTCAGGCACTTCTTGCACTCAACCAATCAACATGTACACAAATCACTTTCTATAGACTTAAACCACTAATCCATTGCTTAATTGAGTCTAACTACTTTATTTAACTCAAGATTCTTAATTCAAGATCAAGTTCAACATTGGATAAGCAAAGAGGAGATCTTTACACTTTGCACAAGGAGCATGTATAACTCCCAATTCATGTCACAAGCACAATATCACTAAGTAAATGATACAAAATTCAAAGCTCTTCCTTTACTGGTGGTTTTTCTTTTCGCTTTTTTTTTTTCCTTTTTGACTTTAAGCTCACATGTAACCTCTTTTTTGGATTTGATTGCATTTGTAATTGCATTGGAAAGCTTTTTACTCTTTCTTTCCATATTTTTGCACACATGCATTCTTGCACACATATTCAAGTAGTTTTTATTCTTTCTTTCTTTTTTTTTTTCTTTTCCTTTCTTTTCAATACACATGCATCCTTGAGCACATACTTAAGGAGCTTTTTATTCCCCTCCCCCTATCATGACAATGGGTCATGTGTACTCTCTTTTTATAATTTTTCTAGCTCTCATTCACATTTTTCCTACCTTAGATAGCATTCAAGGTAAGCTTAAACTTTGCATGATTTACATGATCATATTAAGCTTATGAATTTCAAAAAATTTGCATGCATACCACTTAGTTTAAATATGCAAGAACCTAATCTCCAAGTAATGATATCACCTCAATCCTAAGTTGGCAAATTTTAATCTAAATGAAGAGTAACTAAACTAAGTAATAATTTTATGATTTAAATCTAAGGAAGTGACAACTGACCAACCATGATCAAGACCAAAAAGAGCACAAAAATAAAACATTTTGGGCCAATTTTTGCCATCTTTACCTTTTTCCATGTAAGAAATGCAATTGAAGTTTCATTTTTGAAAAATTTAGGTGCATAAGAAGTAAAAAGTCGAGAATGACATGTATCAATTGCAATTTCCTATAAAGCACTAGGATCAAAATATCTTAAATCATGATTATCAATGCATGTAACGTCCAAAACACCATAGAATTATGAGATGTCTAGCAATTATAGGTCAAACAAAGCAACTAAACTCATTGGAATCAAATATTTCAGCGGCTAACTAGTGTAAAACAACAACTCAATACACCTAAGCCAAAATTCAACCTAAAATGAATTCTCAACATAACCATCAAAAAAAAAAAAAAAAAACACACAACCATTCACCTCATAATCACCAACTTAATTCAACACAAAATCTCACCCTTAACTTAAAAGGAAACGATGTCCTCATTGTTTACTCAAAAGTAAATGAATAATAAGAGAGGGATAGGGAAAGAATAGGACTCCCCTAGGTCCAGGTTGATGTGCTAGTCATATGCATACAAGATTTGATCCAAATCCATGCCCTCCAGTTTCTAATCATCATCACAATTGCCCAACACATCTTTAAAGCTCAAACTCACTAGTCATCTACTAAAATGCATACTCTAAGGGTCTACCTTCAAATTTTCTGCACAAAAGAGGCAAAAAAAAACATCACAATAGCAAGTAGAGAACAAACTAAAATAAAAAGAAAGTGACTCAAAGAAAAACAAGCATAAACAAAAGAAGCACGGCTTGTATGGACAAGACACAACCAAAACTAACAAAAGACTCATGGTGGGTTGCCTCCCACCCAACGCTTAGTTTATAGTCATTAGTTAGACTTTTGCATCTTATGCTTAAGGAAGCTAAAAAACTCAAGATTCCCTAAGTTCAACTCCAGGGCTTCCTCCAAACTCTAATCTCTTATGAAGGATTCTAACTTTATCACCATCAATCGCTCTCAATAGCTGATCAAATAATATATCACTAGAGACATCAATCTTTTTCCACTCTTTACACTTCTTAGCGTACATCATAATCTTCTCATCTCATATTTTAAATACTATTTTCCATCATCTTACATCAATAAGGGTGCCAATTGTGGCCAAGAGTGGTTGACCAAGGATAAGAGGCATTTGTTCATCGTCTTCATGTTCATTACCACTAAGTTAGTGGAAAACCTATATCTACTAATTTAAACAACTCACATATCTCTAAGAGTCTTTGGGGTCCAATTTGCCATCTTAAGAGTCATATATGTGCTCTTCAACATACTCCTTAGCTTCAATCTCTCAATCAATTTAAAAGATATGAGGTTTAATGTAGCATCTAAATCACATAAAGCATTCCCAATAAACTTATCAGCAATGGTTCACAGAATCATTTTCTTTCTTAAATTATCCAATCTAAGGGGGTATATATTCTACATTCAAATTTATCCCTTTATGGTATGGTAAGACCATTTGATTCATATACTCATGTGCCATCTCATTTGTCCTCATGCTTGATGTTTCATTTGAATCACCTTTAACCATCTCTATCACCTCACTTCTCTTTGTGATTTCAACTTTCTCTATCTCAATCATAGTTATCAAAATCGTGATTTTGCCATATGATTCTACGAGTTTACAATTTTAGGAGCTCATTTTGAATTGACTCGTTTATAGAATCATTTTTTTTATAGAATCTTATGATTTCAAACAAGTCTACATGTAAAATCAATAGAATCTTATGTTTTCAACCAAGTTTATCGATTTTATCTATTTGAGTTAAGTAAGCTGAAATATAAAAATTATAACCACATTTTTATAAAGCTCATCAACTATTAGAATGATACATGTTTTTTTATCACATTTTAGTTTGTTTTCACTCTCTCTCTATCTCTCTCTCCCCTTTCCCTTAACTCTCATGTTATATAATTATATAATTCATTTAAGTTGAGTTATAATTGTAAAGTTTATAAGAATACTTATTTATTTCATTTATATAATTAAGATTTTAAGATAAGTTGGAAATTTTATTCTGATTTAATGCATAACTTCTTTCAAACAAAATAATAAAAACAACTTAATTTTAACTCTACTCGCTCTTTTTTTAGTGTATGTTATATTATGGATTAAGAGTTATTATGAAAAAAGAATTTAATTTCCTTTATTTCTTTTTTTAATTCATTATATATTTCAAGTTTTTAACTTCTATAAGCATTCTATGGTTTTTCAAAGCAATTTTGTATAAGTTGTAGCAACTTATGTTTCTACTTTTCAATTTTACTTTCAATTTTATAGACCCTATGGCAATTTCGTGTAGAATCATAAGTTTGAAAACCATGATCTCAATAACCTTTCTTGTTCATTTCTAGTGCTATGCACCTCGTCATGCTTATCTTCATCATCGCTCCGATCATCTGCTAACATTATCTTGTCATATCCACTTAACCCCTCAAACCCTTGATCTTTCTCCATAACTTTCATTGGACACTTTTTTTCATTCCTTATCATTTCTTCAATCTCTATCCCTACTTTGCAAACACCTTTTACAAAATCTCCTTTGATGAATTTCTCTTTAACCAACTTTCTTCTTACCTCATTCCTTAAACTATCCGGGACTTTGATCTCAATACCCTACTCATATGTCGGTTTCTCCTTTTTGTCAAGATCATAATATTATAATACTCTATCCAAAGGATTCATTTTAAGATTCTCCTCTTCTTCATTCTCAACTGTGTTGATCTCATTTTTATTCACATTTGATAATTTAGCTCAATCTCTAGAATTCTTCTCTATAGTACTAAGTGGTGTTGCAAATAGTTGCTTGGCATGTGCATTAATGGAGCGTGCTTTTGGCATTATGGGTATTTCCATGTTACTATCATTGCATATTGCTTCATGGTCAAGTAGTAATAACTAAGCTAATGAGCTATACTATAAGAGTCCGACTCTTGGCATGGTTATTGCACTATCTTGAGTGTAACTATTCTAGCACTTTTAGTCTTATCTTGGTTGGAAGCAATGGAGGTAGCGCAGATTGTGTCCCCACCATTAGAAAAATCTCATATGAGAGTAACATTGGTGGCTCTGTACATCAACCTTCTTACTTCTTTTCTATCAACTGGGGTGGTATTTTCTGTTAGGTACACTAGAATTGGGTCTATCTAGCCGAGTTTGGCACTTCAATGCTCAAGACACGATCAATGGTGCATTGGGGGTTGTCCGACGCGGTTGGTTTAACACTTAAGTCAACGTTCATCTAAGGTAGGGATGCCACTAGAAACTTGCAATGAGTTGTTATCAAGAGTGTAGGTGACGAGCCATAAAACACATCCTAACCACTTCCACAACAAACATAATGGAATTTGTAGGAAGCATAAACCAAGTGATCTAAATTGGTTTTGCTAAGTGCTTATCCTAGAGGATCTACTTGTCAAGTTAGAAGATCATCGACAACACTTAAAGTCTATGATTAGTTGAACAAAGTCGAGCTTGAGCCCAATAAGTTTACTTAAACTTCAAATAGGCTAGATTAGGTTTAGGAAGCCTATGTTCCAAAATTGACCATCAACACTTGGAAAATCGACCTTCACCTCAATTATCAATGTAATTTAGGGTCTATTTGGATTGTATGATTTCATTTATATCTTATCTATAGCCGATCTGTATCTGTTTCTCATCTGTATCTATCTGTATCTGATTTTGATCTTTTTTATGAGTAAAAATGTCTGTTTTATTTTTATTTATATCTATTTGAAAACAACAAAAATAAATAGTAAAACGACTAAAAAAAAAGATAAAACAAACAGACACTTAATCCTTTTTTGTGCCATAAAGTCACTAAGCCAACTTTGACCCACAAATATAATTTGGGTAAAAATTAACACTAAGTTCATTAGTACCTAAAAAACGTAAATGAAGTTATGGTAAAGAATGGTCTAATACTCATTTTGCGAAAATTACTTTCTAAAATTGAAATAGATTTAACAAATTTTCATATTTTGATTCAATCTTAGTCCTGTATATAAGAGACTTAATTTTTTTTAATAAAATATTCAATTTAAGTCTAATGAGATGTTGCTTGAAGCCACCATTTATTAAAATCATTAATTTATTATGGTTTTAATGTGAGCAACTGGATTAGGATAAAAAATGTTTTTTTTTTTAAAGCTCAACATCTTGACCAAAGCACAATAAACCTTAAATCCTTTATGTGCACTTTAGCTCAAATTGACCTCCTAGACTTAGAAAATAATTTTTTGCTAATTTTCTTTAATGAAAATTTTATTTTCTCATTATTATCATTTTTCTTATTTTGCTATGGTCCTTGATTTGATTAAATAACTAGGATTGACTTATAAAGGGACACAAATAGGTATTTATACCTACACAATAGCACTTTTATGTTACATATACAAAGAAGCATTAAACCGATCTCATTCCCAAAATTTAAACTTTTACTAGGAGACATACATAAGTAAATATTTTGAATAAGAAAAATAGAAAATTTTACTATTATATAATATTAACTTTTCTTAAATTTTTTTTTTTACCCTACCTTTTTTAAAAGTTGACACTTACACCTCTTAAAATGTTAACATGGCATATGAGATGGAAATTTAGTTGATTTGGCATTGACTTGTCACTAAAAACATAATATATTTAATTAGGAAATATTTTAAAAATTCTAAAAATTAAAGACAAAAATTGATAACAAATGGGGAAAAGAAAACTATCAACAAAATCTCTTGGGACATTCCCTTCTTAGTCTCAAGACCAATCCTGTCATAATCTTAAATTTGTCATCAGACCAAAATCATTGGAAAATAAAGCAAAAAGATTACTTCGGTAACAATTCCTTCGAAATTTTTTATACGGATTTACAAAGCTCATGAAACATCTCTTTAAAAAAAGAAGAAGAAGAAAACTTCAACACACAAATGTTGTTAACAATGATAATTTCAATAATGAAGTAATGGGCAAAAGTTCGACAATTATGTTGTCCTGAAAGTGCCATAGAAGAAAAGATCCCACCATGTTTTATGCCAAAGACAAATGGTACAATGCTTTGAGACAAGATTATTTCATGTTTAACCATCATTTAAAAAAATTACATAAATGTAACTTAGATTAAAATAATTACATAATTATCATCTCTATATCACATGTTAAACATGGGACAAATTATATCAGAATGTCACAATGTTTGGGTAAGTTCATTTTAGGTCACAACGTTTCAAAAATTTCAAAAAGGTCATAATGTTTTTGAGTGGTTTAAAAGAGATCACAACATTTAAAGAAGTGGATCAATTAAGTCACAATTGACTTTTCAATAACAAAAATATTTAATTAAAACTCAAAAAATCCTTCCTTTAAGGCCTCATTAACATATATTAATAGGAAAAATATTTAATTAAGTCTCATAAGACACTTTTCCAAACATTATGATATCTTTGAAATTATCGAAACATTGTAACATAAAATAAACTTATCTAAACATTATGATCTTCTGGTGTAATTTACGCTTTAAACATGCGATATAAGGTGTTTTTGTGTATCACATATTAAGCATGTAATACATGTATAATTATTCAACGTGTATCACATGACTAGCATGCGATATACATTTAGACTATGTCTTCTTTGATATGTGATACAGCTATTTTTATAAGTTTGGCTAAGTATATTTACTATACTTTTTCTCCAACATGCGATATAGCGGTGGAAATTTGGTAATGTTTTTCTACAATTTGTATTTTTGTAATTTTTTTTTGCAAGAACGATAAACATGCCTTTCATCTGATTAAGAATATATCATTACATCTTTGATGGCGGGTACTTTAGTTATAATATGAAGATATTGATTGTCATAGGATAATGGCATGGAGAGTGCCTATACTATGGATTTCTGGCAATTTAGTGTCCAAACTTTGAAAATTGGTAAATAAGTGCCTATTCTTTTAAAGAATTGGCAATCGAGTCACTTCATTAAACTTCATATGACTAATTTTAACCGTCGTTGGTGAAGATCTTCCTTTTCAAATAAAATAAGTAGAATTTTGATTCTATAACACCACAGTTTGAACAAAATAAAAGTACAAAAGGACACTAGGATGGCTGGGGTGTCCTTTTTTTAACATTAAACACACCTTCACCAGCTTGCCCTAATTGTATTTAAGGAAGTAAGAAAGGAAGGAGCTTGGAAGAGAAAATGACAAGTAAGTCAAGCAATGTTTCATGGCAAAGCAAGCAACATTCATCTCTAGCGGGGTCTTCACCATGAGCAATAGTGGCGATAGGAGGAAATCCTAGTATGGGTGTGGGTCGCCTTCTTTGCTTTTGACATCGTAGAGACACGAAAATGTAGGAAGGCATGTTTTTAGATGTGTGAATTACAAAGAAAGACAAATGCGGATTTTTCAGATGGCATGATCCATCATTCCCTAATTGAGCAAAAAAGGTTATCAATGACCTCCTTGATAGCAAGCTACCCTAAGTGTAGATTTCAAAGAAAGAGCAAACCACACTTAGTGTGAAAGTAAATGGTGTTGCTTTTTAAAAAATTTCCTAAGTTATAGTGTTTTTAGTGATGCTAGTTGTCATGAGGTTGATATGTAAGTGCATAACAAATGTGTAGTCGTTTAGTTGACGCATCTTGTTGTCTAAGTGTTGGAGAATGAATGTACTGTTGTAACGTGTGGATGTAGTCTTGTGTTATGAAGAAGTTCTATTTTAGATTTGTAAGAAATGCCATAAGATTTTGTTGTTATAAAAAATGAATGATGATTTGAAACTCCACATCATATGCCAATATTTTTTTTTTATTTCCATTGAAATGTTGAAAAAGATTCTCGCTATTATTAGACCGATTCCATGGTCAATGTTTAGAATAAAATTGCACAAATAATTACCATATATTGGTGGTGCTAGGAGTGTTCTTGACAAATGAATTGAGTAACAAACAATTGAGGATAGCTGGATATAGAAGATGCTTTGCAAAATCCCATTGACTACCTCTTTGGACTGAGCAAGAAATAGAAGACAAATGTTCAATGAGGCATAAACAAAAGGTAGAAATAATAGGTAAAAAGGAATAGCACACAAGTTTCAAGACTTGATCATTTGAAATATGTTGTTAATAGATAAATCCACCTTGTTCAAAACAAACACATCTCAAAAAAATTAACGAAAGTACATAATTCTATTAAACTATTTATGATTTCTGTGAATGAAGAACAAACAAAAAATGTACCCAAAAAATGATTGGTTTGTACTGATTACTACTTAATACATTCTTTTTGTTGCCTTCTACTGAATAAATAGTGTAATTCGTATTAGAGATGCAATGCTTGCATGAAATGAGATGAAAGATTTTACAATGATAGACTCAAGGGGAAAAAAAGGAAAAATTATTAACTTTTGTGTAGATATTGTATATATAAATTGCATTTCCTAGTTAATATTAAGAATGCAAGACTTGATAGGCAAAAAAAAAAAAAAGGAGAAAAAAACGTGTGCCTATTATTGTTATGAAGACATCCTGCGTAAGAACTGATATGCACAGTTGTGCTAATGATAACAGCATGACAACATGAAAACAACATGCTTTAATAACAACTCATGACCCTAATTTCAAAATAACAAGGGCATGATAGGAGCACCACACAACTGCTTTCAAAACCTCATATTGCACCTACTGATATGTACAGGAGCACCACATGAAACAACATGAGTAACACGGCATGTTCTAATTGTAGACAATATGCTACATGAGAACAACATATAACCTCATATTGTACCTCTAATGCATTAAAAACTTGAAGAATAACCATCAATATATGCAAGAACAATAATACACATCATTCAAAATCCACAGCATATTTTGCTCATAAGTTGAAGTAAAGTGCACTGATTGAAATGATCATCCTTGTTCATTACATTAACAAACAATTACATATTTGTGCGAGTGATTCGCATCACTACCCCCAAACCAATGTCCGTAGCAACAAATAAACAAAAAACCAATAGTCTTTGTGGATAATCATTACAAACTTGAAAAAAACAACTACATTAAACTTCATAACAGTAACTAATCAATGACTACGACATTACTCGATTTTTCCTTTAAATGTTGCCATTTCTAAATAGTTCTTGCGTTGTGTCATCATCAAGCGGCTACTTTTTTGTTTGATGAGTGACATGAATTTTGACTTCATGGATTGCTTCTTTTTCACTTCATGTTTACCATCTTTAGTCTCTCGCTTCCATCCTCAACATCATCTTTCTCATCTCCATTGCTACTTTCATTGTCATCTTCTCCATTGCTAGTTTCTCTACCCTTACCCTTTATAGTAATATCTTGATGACCTCCTTCGTCTGCATTGATAGCAATTGCATTGGGATATGTTGTGCCTCCTACTCTTGTTAGATCTTCAATAATTGGAAATAGAGTGCTTTTAAAATAAGCCTGAATTGTCTTGTATACTTCCATGGCATTTTTTTCTATCCGACCTAGTTTAGAGACAAGTAGTCCATGCTTTCAATCTAGTAGAAGCAAATTGAATAGAGGTGGTTATTAAGTAGATACAGTAATAACTCTAAATAAGTTGTGGACGAAATAATAACCTCTGTGTGCTGCTCCTTATTGTGATATTCAGTAGCCTTATGCTCCTCTGCCCATATTGGCTACAATATTCAGTTGATTTCTTGGTATGTTGCTGGTGTACTAATTCTAACCTAGTTTTAATAAATTAAGTCCTATAATCTTGTTCATATGACTTAGCTAGTGCTAGGTAAGTACTGTTACTCACTATTTTCCTATTATCTAGCCTACATAATGTAATTTAGATGAATTATAATTGATTAATTTACACCACTTGATTCCTACAACCAACTTTACTAATGCAATCACTGAAATTAATTATTAATACAATATACAAGTTAGACTTGCTTCATCATTTAATTAACTTGCATTAAACATTCCCAAGATTTATTGTCGATTCCCCTAACTGTTGGATTCCATTAACAAAGCTAATGTCTTTCTCGAGATCATTAGCTCCTAATTATAATCTTGTCTACTAGAATCTCTTCATAGTTAGCAGCTGATTAAAATCACATTAATATTTCGAATCTAATGTTATTCAAATATTCATGCAGAAAGTTTTATAACCCTATCTCTAGGATCATGAGCAACTTATCCCATAGTTTAGATATGTCCAACGGGTTGATTTCTCAATTAAATCTTGAAGGAATCTCACCTAATTCAAAGACGTACACACCCTAGAACTACTATTCACGAAACACACTATAGGAATTAGGAAATTAACAATGTGAATAATGAATTAATGCTGGTACATGTTAATCATGGCTTTACAGGTCTAAATACTATTACTCACACATCATGTAAGATACGCAATTTACAAATATTAAATGAAAATAGCAGTAAGAGAACATGAGAACAACCTTTTCACTAATAATTATGGATGTTTGATACACAATAGTTACACAACGAGTATCCACTTCGTTTCTGATCATGCTTTTTCTATAAATGCTTTGTTAAACTCTTTTTGGTCTCATTACAAATTCCTTTCAATAAGTATATTAACCGGTCATTGTATCAAGTGCGTGTGCAATAATAATATATCGATGAATACTGAGTCGTGTCCATAGGGAGTAAATACTAGCTATCAACTGTATCAGTTCTTATTGTAGCTAGGTAAATGAAATTTATTTCTCTTTTTGGATTTTCTTATACAGAATTAAACTACAGAAAAATCTTGGATTTCACACACTTGATTAGGTTAAGAGCCAACATATCTTAATAATAATCAAATGTATACTACTAATAAAAAATATACTTGCCAATCCAAATTGTCAATGAATTTAATATTTTCAATCAATGAAGCACCAGATAACAATTCCTTTTTTCAAAGTAAGCAATTATCATGGATTAACCAATCAATATTCCCTATTCTTAGAAAAGTGATTAATTGACAAATTTGTTTCAATTACCAAACCCTAATAGAAAAACCCATATGCATATATGATTTTGAATCCTAATTAGCTAATCATAGAATCGACTAGAAAGGAATTTTCCAATTTCAATCCTAATTTATCATGAATTATAGATCTAAGCCAATGGTGAAATAGCATCAACAATCTAAATATGAACAAGGATTCAATCAACAATAGAAATCATCAACTGAATAATCCAAATCAACAACTCAAACCCAAATTAAGATCAAAAGAAACAAGTTCCAAACATCATCCAATAATTGAATATAAGAAAAAAAACAAAATCACCTTGTCAAAGAATTCTGTTATTCAATTCAAATCTAAATGATGTCTTTCACTTGAATCTGGTGTAGAATCCTCAATCAAAATAAAAAGAAAAAGCTAACGAGTGTTCCTAACCCTAATTCTAAATCTAGGAGCTATGGAAAAGGAGATAATTTCGTGCTAGGGTTTCTTTTTTCCAAATGAGCTAACAAGAGAACATTATATAGGAACAGTCGCAGGACACATACACTGGCATAGTACACCAGCGGTGTACATGTAGATTTAGTCGGTGTTCGTTTGAAGAATTAATTTTCGAGAGTAATTTTTATGTGTACACCGGCTCAACACTGGCGGTGTAGAGACCAACTCAAAAATTTCAAAGTTGATGAAGTTTCTCTTGTGCACTGGCAGTGTAAATTCTCCTAGTAGACGGCGTTGAATCAAAATATGAAAGACTGGCTTAACTTTCTCTCTACACTAGCAGTGCTTGAACCAATGCTTAAAATTTCAATTATATGCACAAGCAACACCGGTATAACACTAGCGGCGTTGGACTTCATTTTGCCGGTGTATTGTAAATTTTAAGGCTAGTTGGATTTCTTTGTTGAACGCTAGCGATGCATGTTTTCTGATTTAAGGCTGCCTTTGATTTCCAATGAAGGTCGGTAGTGTTGCTTCTAATTTGGTCGGTATTGAATGAAATTTCAATCTAAGCTAGCGATGTACACTTGATTTTAGCCGACCTACATTGTATTCTTTACCAAATTTGCGAAAAGCTTCTCTAATTTGCTTGAATTTGTTGTATAAGTCCTTCAAGACCTGAAATATCAATTTAAGTACACTTAAATACCGATTACTTATGATTTCTATAAAATCTATAACGATTTAGCATGAATTGTTTAATAAAAAGTGAGTGAAAAATGACTTCATCAGTTTCTCTCTCAAGAATCTCCAAGGAAGATCTACAAGAACTGGTATGATATAATTCTTTGGAACAACCGATTCACCCTAAAAAAATTACAATGATTTGATGTTTACTATAATGATGATTTCTCTTTGTAATGATTAAGATAAATATTTATATGTTGTACATCACCAAACATGTCTCAATAGTGAAGCATTACTTCTATTGGTCTTCACCTCTTTTAAAGATTCAAACTAACATGAAAATATAATGTGGAATAACTACCATTACGGCCGTTTCATGGGTCGTAATCTCCTAGAATTCAATCACCCAAGGAAGATTGCGACCGTGATGTCGCTAGTCATCTACTTGAAATAAATTTCCAATTTCCTATCATAGCTATAATGATGCCCTTCCCATGTCAGATATGCCAATAACCCTATTTGTCACGGCCATCTCAAGGACCGTCATCTCCTTGGGATAATATTCTTCGCTCCAGATAACGGCCGTATCAAGCATAAATATACATTCAGTGGAGATGGTCATCAGGGTTATGGCCGTATTAAGGTACTCTATCTCCACTATGTCTCAATTTCTTCTAGATCACGCCCATAATGACCTCTCATTTATACACCTGAGACTATTACCAAAGCTGTAATGGGCATACTGTGACCTTGATGCCATTTTTAACTTCAAATCTTGTCCAATTTGATCAAATTGTTGATGTTTCTCCTTTTGATACCTGAAATGAAATATTTATGAATAAAGTACCGATTCCCCAAGTTTAAGCATAAATGAAAGCACAACCAATCATAATTTGATCATGGTTGGTAGAATGATTAGCCTCTATCAGCTGCATGTAAGATGTGTACAATTAAAAAGATTAAACGAAATCATAGCATGAAACATAACAAGATGTGGTTATTACCTTTGAGTGCTGCTACTCTTTCTGAGTATCACTAGCTTCATGTTGCTAAGCTCCATATTGGCTATAATATTTAGCCGATTTCTCAAAACACTGTAAGTAAATTTGCATTGTTAGCCAAATAAAATGGAAGCACAATAGTAACATAAAATCTTGTCACTAATGCAATCTACTCATATTGGCGAAGCTTTGACCCCTAACTTAACCTTCATCCCCTTCAATTGTAACCAATCTGTTTGCAATGCATACAGATCATTATCCTTCCACACCTACTTAATTTGTCTAAGCTTGATTGGTCTAACTCCTTTTCATTCTATTACGTTAGATCCTTCCTCTCTTGCTATGTTTAGGGAGCAGTTCAAGCTTATCCACACCATTTTTTTTCCAAAATTTCTCACCCTAATAGAAGCGATGGTATGTAAGTAGATATTTCTAAAGGTCTCCTTCTTGTAAGCAGATATTTCTAAAGGTCTTCTTCTTGTAAGCCATGCCCACTTAATCTTCAGGATTTCTTCCTAAATTAATGATTACATCAATGGCATGGTATCAAGGAATGCCAATCAAATCCCACTCTCTACAAATACATGATTGCTTTTTCCAATCAATTGTGTACCTATGCCCTTCATGTTGAATTTCAAACTCAGTATCTCCTTCAAAATATATTTCACACTACCCTGCTTTTTCTTTGTTCTCCTCTAGTTTTTTTTTCTTATTATTCTTGGGCACAAATTTCTGGGTCACTTATTGTATTCGTCATGCTATTTTTGTATCCCTTAACATAAATGCGTATGTCCTCCAGCATTGATAAAATAGATTGGCACCTTGCTTCTAGGATTTTTCCATTGAATGCCTCACAATGATTGTTCTCCATAATATCACAACAAACATCCATCCTACAAAAGGCCTTACACTAATGCTTTGGCTCTGTCCTCATTAGATCCCTCAACACCTCTTTATCAACGCCAAATAAATGCTCGGAAAGACTTTCAAAGTCTAGAAGAGTTGTTGCTATGGCCATTGACCAAAACAACTTCTTATAATAAGCACCTTGGTGTCTCTTGCTCCAGCTAGCATAAATGTGACGTACACATATCCTGTGCTCTTCGACAGTAGGTAGAAGTCCCTGAAAACATTACGATTTTTTGTAAGCACATGTAATATATAATGTACAATACTAACATAAATAGATGATAGAACGATAAAGATTAGGTACCTTTTGTTGACCCATAATGAAGGTCCACTTCTGACTATCCTTTTTATCAATGTCCAGGTCTACCATGAGTGCTCTCAAAAACCATGTCCATGTATCTTTGCTCTCAAATTTCACAGTTACCCATGCTATCGGGTACATTTGATTGTTGCATTCCAATCTCTCTATCCTTTTGGACCTTCATCAAGAACGAAGATCTTGACTTCCTATAGTGTAGTTCCTCCAAAGAGTCCCATAGCATTGCATATTTGTTCTGGTAAGACCCCATTAGAAGTTATACACCCTGTCCCTTTCACATTAACATTGATGTGGGCTCACATTCACACCCACTTATAATCTCACTAAATCTTTAAATTCTAGCAGTTTTATATTTGGCAACACTCACATGATGGGGAAGAAGATTTTTTAATCAATTTACTCTTGACATGCTTATTCATAGATGAGACAGCACAATTATTGTTGCTATTGTATGTCTTCATCCAAAATGAATTTGTTTGCTTATCAAAGGATACATGAATAACCCATGGAAACCCATCTCTCCCACACTTCACCTTACTTTTTGCTTCGTGTTCCTAGCAAATGTGATACTGGATCTCAGGCTCCAACCTAGTGATGAACCTATTAACTTTAGCCTCTTCACTCTCCTTCAAGGGGTCAGCTAAGAATCTCAGCAATCGATGAAGTTTAGCCTCATACTCCTCCATAGTCTTCTTTCCTTGCTGTAGAGTATAGTACTCTTGAAACATCTTCTACTTGATACTATCAGGGAAAAACTCCCTCTAGAATGCCTACTGAAACGCTTCCCAAGTGATCACTCCAGGGATATGCCTCTTGGTGCTCGGCCACCAATTGTTTTCCCTCCCAATCAGCAAGTAGGAGGCATACTCCACCTTCTTGTGCTTTGGAATCTCTAAGACAGCCAAAGTATTTTCAACCTCCTCTATCCATAACTGAACATCCAAAAGTCTCCCAGGCGTAAGCCCAAACTTGTAGACTAGATCCACAAACTTGTTCAAACTCAAGACATCAGCATGCCTAGCTCCATTGCCTCCATTGTCATTCAGCCTCTGGGTCTCTTATCTCCAAGCTTCAACATTTGCTTGAATCACTTGCATATCATTTCTCATATTCTACTGTTGCTGAGTAACTACTCCCAGAAGGGTATATATAGCCTGCATCAACTGGGCAGCATCAATTGATACCTGTTGTCCTCCAAGTGGAACTGGTGATGGCGGGGGTAATTCCTCTGGCACTGGATTCAAAGGTGGTTGGTTTTCAGGTAATTGTTCCTCCTGACTAGTCCGGGAAGAACCAGCATCAGGGGCTCTTCTTCGTGGAGGCATTCTAATTTTAAAAAACACACTACATAAGATAAAAGATAATTCTAACTTAAAGATCACAACTTTATATATATACTTACTAGGTTAAACCAAGCTAAACTAGATAGCAACACCTATTATGGCTACCCCACTCATCAATGCTCAACGTCCTAAGGAGTTCATAACTTATTTTTATTAAGATCAAAACCTATTGCTTTGATACCAAATAAGCTATAACGCCCTAATCTAAAAGCGTTACAACTTGCCACGTGTTCTCACTTGGAAAGAACACGCTAAGGCTATTAAAAACTCTAAACCACCAATTGTTAAAAACATATATCATCAAAACTCTCAAAATAAGGTTACTTTTAAAAAAATAAATAAATGTCATAAAACTAAAACCATCTTCATAACTATCTAGTTGGCATAAACCAAGCCAATCTACTACAACTAAACTCAAATAAAAAGTCTTTTCAAAATCTCATGAATCAAACAAAGGTTTCAAAAACAATCTTCATAGTTCATCTATTCCCAATCATCCAAGATAAACCAAGAGATCTACAGGATAATTAGTTCTGTTAACATCCTCCCCATAGTCTACATGTACATCGAATCCAGATAAATTATAAAATATCTAATCATTACCTGTACCTGAAAAAGATAAAGGGGTGAGCAAAAACGCCAAGTATGTCAAACCGAAAACACATGCACACGAACAAGCAATAAACAGTACCACTTACAACTTAGAAACTAATTCAACAAACACAAATTATTATCTTCAAATTAGCCAATCAAACAACACAGTCTAGGGCCATTTCACCTAACCCCAAACTCGGAGTATCTCAAGACTTCCTAAAACAACCAATATAGGAAAATAGATAATTATATATATTATATATATATGGTGCTGGGAATCTCCCACCTACCCGGGTGCGGTACTTGCACCACTCCTGAACTACCGGAATCATCTTTAAGTACAACTCCACTAGGGACAACGACACACAAGGATCATCAGGGTGTCTTGTAGGTATCACACTCTATGTGTTTTTTACTAACCAAAGCCAAACATAAACAACACACATTCAATTATATATCGGGTAGAATTAGGTCAATTTATTATTCTAATCCTACAAGCATAAAGAACAAGCATGGTAAGGTCGTACCTGGATTCGCTTTCAAAACTTCAAGATCAATAAATCCTTTTCAAAAGTTTAGAAACCCTAATCTCCAGACTCCTGATCATCAACATATACCAAATCAACATTTGTTTTCTTGTTCATAATTAAACCCTAACCCTAAAAATCCGCAATCTAAAGCATAAGGTTTATAATATTAGATCTACACACCTGTCTTCTAAGATCACCAAATAACGAAACCCTAAAATGCAGTTTTCTCCAAAACTCCTCAAATCCTTAAAATCCTCAATCAATAATTGTACGACTATTAGAAAAGATTCCTTCTTCAAAATAACGAAGATTGAACATTTTCAATACTTACTCAAAACTTTAAATTTTCACACTTTCTTGACTGTAGAACCAAGATCTCTGATCACAACTTAGGGTTTTGGTCTCCATCAAAATCATCTCCAACAACTTTGATTCCTTAAATCAAAGACACAATCTTTAAAAACCAAGATTCAATCAAAGCCTGACCAAAAAGATATTTGAGAGGAATTCTTACCTAGATCTTAACTTGGGTTGAGCTATGAAGAAAGAACTAAAGACCTTGATGTATATATATGAATTAGGGAACCCTAGCACCAATAAAGACATTTTATTTTGTGTGAAATATAGGCTGGAACCAAGCTGGCGGCTCAGGGGCGGCTTTGATTCGAAACAAGGAACAGAACCGTATAGGCCGGCTGTATGCTGATGGCCTTCAATTTCAATGCCGGCGGCTTTCATCTGTAAGCCGGCGGCCTTTAGCCGACTTTCGCCCATACGCTGTCATCTTTTAAACTTTTCGTTCGCAAATCATCTGAAGCTCCAAAGTTGATATAAAGCCGACAGCTTAAAGCCAACCTAAATCCTTCTCTTTTTATTCTTCGCGAACAACATCCTCGGGTCCAAATCCGTCTATTAAATGACAAAATTAACCTCTTAAACAATCTTATATTACAATACTACCCTTCATTATAGATTAATTATTTGTATATTACACATGCCCTCTCTATAATAAGTGTCACAATCACAATCAAGCCATCATTTACACTCTCTAGTTCACCAGCTGAGCATTCTCTTGCACCCTCTTCAACCACAAACTTAATTTAAAGTCCTTCATTATTTTTTGAGCATCTAGCAACTCATCGTCAGATGCATCATCAGTCAAACAGCCCTCAATGTCACTATTATCATACTCCTGACCTTCTAATTCTAACTCCCCAACCTCATCGATTTTATCAACTTCATCTCTTGTCCCCTTACAATCATCCCTTTGTCTAGCGAAGGAACCAACTTCATCTGAATGTTGGATGTATATTTCTATGCTACCATAGTTCCTAAAATGTTCGACAACTCAGGAGGCTGAAGTCATTGTTTATTATTTTAAGTCCATCTACCATGCTTGAGTTTGGAGTAAGGAATCTCACAACTTTGATATTATAACAACTAATTTCTATAACCAACTACACCTTTAGGAGATTGAAGGAGAGATGACATATATCAACCCAAATTACATCATGCTCTCGCTACCATATAACACATCATGATTGTACTTCACAAACCTCCCTCCATGAGAAGCATATAGAGATCTCTCATGCATCTTGATATGACCTGTAGTTGATAAAAAGACAATGCATTAATGAACTTGTCAAACACATATGGGACCACATTGTAAAAAAATATAAACAAACAAAGATTCAAAAGGCTTCCTTTAATAAATATTTTCTGACTAAACATGACAAACCACTCTTCACATGTGATTTCCAAGTGATAAAAGCATGCTAAAATGAATGATGTAATGTAAACGACACATTGAATTTATGCATATTTCTCTGTATAGGTGAAACCGTGTAGCCATTCATTCAACTTGTTAGACACATATGGAACCACATTGTGAAAAAATAAAACAAACAAACATTCAATAATTCATTCAATAATTTTTTTTTCTAAATAGGACAAACCACTCTCTACATGTGATTCTCGTGTGACAAAAGCATAATAAAACGAATGAAGTAATACAAACAACACATGAGATTTATGAATGTTCTTATGTATAGGTTAAATCATGAAACTATTCATTTGACTTGTTAATCACACATGGGATCACATTGCACTACGTCAACCTGAACCAAATATAACAACTACAACCAACAAAGTATTGTGAAATCAAACAACACATAATCATACAAGACAACTATGATCATGTAATAAGAAAATATCGCGAATCAGTGAGTCCGGACAATTGCTGGGACTACCACTACCATATTCTTTTAAGAAGGGACCACAACAATATAAGCATGCATTAAAGAGAGAGTAAATGAAAAACTTAGGTGCAATAAGGGATTATTGTTGTGCTTACCTTCCATTACACTTCGACAGCGATGTGTTATTGTTGTTCTTCTCGTACAAAGCAGTATTTTCTCTAGAGTTGTGGTCACAACACTTAGGTAAGAGGGTGGATAGGATAATCAATAAGGAAAACAGAATGGAGGAAAGAAAAAATTAATTAGGTGAAGGTCAGGGTTGAGAATTTTAAATTCATGTGTTTAATACTTGGTGCAATGCGAATAATGGAAATACAAAAGGACGTACTCTTCAACGTAAATGTCAAAAGTTTGCTTATTTTATTCAAAAAAGAAGATCCACATCGATCACAATTAACTTCGGTGATATGAAGTTTAACGGAGTGATTAAATTGCCAAAGCTTTAAATGAATAGGTATATGTTTGCCAATCTTCAAAGTTTCGGCATTAAATTGCTAAAAATCCATGGTACTGACACTACCCGTGCCATTATCCCAATTGTCACACTTTTATTATGGGATGATGAGTTAAGTTATTTATTTTATTCACACATCAAACTAATATTTATTGTGTTAATTGTTTTCTTGCAAAATCATCTTAAATTATGATTTTCTTTGTTTTTATATTCGGTTAGACTTTTTTTTTAGTTTGACTTTTCTTTTTTGTTTTCTGTTATAAGGTGTTTCATTTTTTTTTTAGAATTTTTAAAATAAATTTTAATGGTATGTTAGCATTAAGTCAACTAAATTTCTATGTCATTTGCTATGTCAACATTTTAGGTTTTGTAAGTGTAAGGACTCGGCCTAACTAATTCCTACAATTAGGCATGCCAAATTCCCTAACCACACATAATACCTAAGTATTATAAAACACTTAAGTATTATATGTAAGGTTGTCTGTATTGAAGATGTTTGTATCGATTGCTTGTTTAAACTTGTTTAAAAACATATAACTTTAACATATAACTACTCAACACATGAGTAGGTCAACTTTACAAAACTTAGAAGAACCTTAATGTCAAACAAGTGACGCCACAAAAGATTACAAAACTTGTTCATCATAAAAACTTAGAAAAAACACGTAAAAACTTATTAAAGCCAAGGCTTCATCATAAGCCTATATCAAAATTTTACATTTCGTTTTCAAAGTCTTGAAGAAAAAAAAACTGGAATAAAAAACCTTGCTTGCGTGGGGTCCCTAGTTGTCCCACTCATCTAAGAAGGCTTCCCAATTAGCCTCGTAACCCATATCATCACAACAATCTTCATCAGCATCACCTGCAAAGCAATAACATGTGCCAAAGGCCTAATACACAATAACACGAGCAAATACAAAGTGGTAAGCACACTTAAATTAAATGCAATGCAACAATCAATAATTTAATTATCTTCGATTAAGTGATTAAAACAACACAAGGGTATTAAAACTCCGATTGCAATCCTGGATATCTGGGGTCTTTGAGTAACAACAGCTACTTAGGAGGTTGTTATAAGTAGGTCGAATACCTATAGCTCCTATACCTACAAAAACAGAGTGGTAATCTTATCTAGGGTTAACAATCATTACACAACTTTACTTAACTTAATCTATAATATCATTTAGTTTAACCGGTCCATAAATGTTAACTAAATCATATAATTGCCTCTTAAGAATAAGCAAACATTACCCTGATACTAACTGCTCTATCAATTACCTACTTAGCCACTTAAGAATCACCATTGCATCATGGTAAAATGTCATTACATCATGACATATGTGGTCTAAGCGCCTAACTGCTGTGTCATTGCATCATGACAAGATTACTACTCATTGGATCAGATTCAACAACACACGCACAACCAATACAAAAACTTTTTAAACCTTCTTTAATTAAGATCAATTTAGGATATGCCTATCCTAAGTAAATAACAACCAAGTTACTATGTACCTAAGTTGTCACATAAAGGATTAGCAGACGCACTCAACTGAGGAAATGAAATTGTTGCAAGAAATTCATTTTATCAAACATCACTAACTCTCATTTGAATTTTTAATCACGAATAGTTACTAAGTGCTTAACATTTATCAAGTTCAAATAAAACTCATATAAAAGCATAACTTAGTATTTATACGAACAATAGGTTCATATAGGCTTTTTAATTAACCACAAAATTAAGCAACAATTAAGGAAAGACATATAAAGTAAAATTTCTAACAATTAATTCCAAAAGAAACGTTGGAGAAAAAAAGTTGGAAGTGTAAATCAACAAAGGCTGGTGGCATAAAATGAAGGTAGGCGGCGTACAAGATTAGACAATTTTGCATGAAAGATCAGAAAGTGAAACGCTCTTCCATACAGGCCGTTTCAAAGGTCATTTGAACCCAAGGGAAATAGGTAAAAAGCTCTAGAAAGTGAAACACCCTTACATACAGACCGTTTCAAGGGATGTATGACCCATACACCTTTCCAAACAATTTGAAGTTTTTCAAACTTCCCTGTTTCAAACTCTACCTTTACACATTTTTCACATATCCTCACCAACTAAAACATTATATAAGGATCATACAACATACCATATCCTCTCAACCACTCCGAATATAAATAAACTTCACATTCTCATCATCAAACAACTTCTTAATCAACTTTCAATACTTCCCAATTTATCACCAACTCATTCACTAATTTCAACAACTCCTACACATATCACAACTTATCCACCACAACTTATCTATCCCCAAACACTTCAATACTTCCATATACTTACTCAACACACTCCAAGAACTTATTTAGCTTTATTAAACACCTATCACTCCTTAAAATTTCATTTGAGCAAAGTTTACATCCATTGAGGAATTACAGAAATAATTGAAAAGAAAAGCATATAAACTTTACCTTATGTTTTTTTAACTTGATGGTAAAGTCTTGATACAAACTTTAAGTGAATAATTTGAGAGAATTTGAAGAAGAAATTTGGATTGTTGTTGTTGTTGTTGAGGGCATCAATTTGAAGAGGTCTATTTTGGCTTAATGAATTTGTCAAAAAGAAGATTGTAATTATCCTTTAGTATTGACTTTGGGTGGTAGATTTTTAAGAGGAAAAAGAATGAGGCCGTGGGCTTTGTTTAATGCTTGGACTTAATTTAAGGCTTCAAAATTTCTATTATGCTTTAAACAAAACAAACACTACAACAAACACTTATATTAATTTACATTAATACATTCACACACTCAACCAAACATTTAATAAAAATTTCATAATTTAAATAAATTAACACATGTCTATTAAATCTAATTATGCATGAAAGTTAAGCTATTTCAGTAAGTATTGATTTTTTAAAAAAATAGAAGTCCATATAATTTTTAAAGTTTTATAAGAAGATATGTGCAATTTATCTTTTATTTTTTCAATATTATCTCTTACAACAATGGAGAAAATGAAAATAAATCAAATATAAAAATAATGCCATATGATCTTCACTAGATAAGCATTTAATCTATCTATTTTTAACAATATTTCTTATTAAAAATATACCACGGAAAAAAATAAGACTGCACTATATGGGTGTTGATTCGATTTTTGAAATAACGAAAGTGAGTGTAGAGAGTAATTCAAAAATTTAATCCTAGATTTTGAATCTATACTTTACGAAGTGAAGACTTTGGCTACAAGGGGCTGGTGGGATTGAGACTTGAGAATCTGAGAATTATCCATTTTTATTTTTTGTTTACTAGTTAAATTATAACAGGTGGTATGCAATAATTTGGGAAGGTTTTATTTACTTTACTTTATGCATTATTAATTAATTCAAAAAAACAAAACAGGAAAGTTGGCAGCTGGCACGAAACAGAACACCCCAAAAGTCCGCCATAAAGAAGAAAAAAAAAAGAAAAAAAAGAAAAATCTCAAAAGCAGTGTGACAGACAGAGACAGTAGTCTAATAAGTATGAATAGATAGAAAGGAAGGGGGGAAAAAAAAAAGGAAAACTAAAAAATTTAAAAAATAAATTAAAAAAAGAAACACAGCCAGAGGCTAGAGAGTAAAGGGTGAAGACTGCAGAGTGAGTGAGAGATATACGGCAAGCAAAAGAAAAGAAAATGGGAGTCTCCATTCCGGTGCTGGCCGCCATCATCTCTCTCAACCTCATCGCCTTCGTTCTCGCCATTGGCGCCGAGCAGCGCCGCAGCACTGTACCTTTTTCTCTCCTTCTCTCTCTCTCTCTCTATATATATATTTTAAATCTGTTCTTGTTGATTTATTATTAAGCATGCATTTGATCTTTTTTTCTTTTTAATTTTTTTTAATTTTAAAAGGCAAAGGTTATGCCGGATGAGTACGATGAGCGGACCTACTGCGTTTACACTAAAGATGCTTCGACGGCTTACGGTCTGTCCGCTTTTGGTCTCTTGCTCATCAGCCAAACGGTGGTTAACGCCGTTACTAAGTGTCTCTGCTTTGGTAGGGGACTTGTTACGGGGTCTTCATCCACTACTTGGACTGTCTTTTTCTTCATCGTTTCCTGGTAAGTGTTTTTACTCATTCATGAATGATAGTGAATAGTTCAATTTAGGATACAGCTGTCTTTTGGAACATCTTAGTAATTGAAATGTTATTTATATAAAGTGGTGGATGTTTAAAGATACCAACCTCCATGGAATTCAAGCATCTAATTGGTAGGTTCATATGGGGTCTTCTGTGGTTCAGTTGTAATTTGATTGTAATTCGCATTATTCAAGTCTCGAATGGTCTTCGTTGCAATGTTTATGATCGAAGTTGAATCTCAGAAAGTCGAGTTATGACACTACACACATGACCTTATCCATTCAAAAGTCTTTAGGGTGAAGTTGATTTTTGTAACTTTTCACTTCGTTGTGCAGTAAAGAGTAAAGAACTGTTGTTTTCTGTACTTTCCATTGCTTTTGGTTGCGAAACAAAGCATACACCTATTTCAACCTTTCTCAAATGATATGTAGTCGGAAAATCACCTTGGAACCACTTGTCTTAAATGGTTACGATAGCACAAGTCAATACATTATGATTTACCCACCTGATCTGGCCATTTTCTTCTGATTTGCTATCCACCCATGTCGAATAATTACAATACCATAAATGTTGCACTCAATTTATCCCTTTGTTTTAGCTGTTTAGTTCTAATTTCCTAACCTCCTATGCTGAATTGTTATGATACAATAAGTCATTGTATTCTGATTTGTCCACTTGGTCTAGTCATTTCATTCATATTTCCTGGTCAGTGACAGCCATCAATAATTGGTCCCTAATCCACCTGTTTCAATTGGTTACAGATCTATTTCATTCAACTTCATGACCAGCTAATGCAACCGCTGTTGATTGTCTTTATAGCTTGTATACCCTGTCCCACATTAGGCGACAGAACATCTCGTGTCTAACAATTAAATTATGTAATTGTGGGTCATGATGTTGGTTCCATAAATTGATTAATTATCCACTTGTTAATAGCATGAGACCAATAGGCAAGCTGGAGAGCCAAAAAAAAAAAAAAAAAAAAAGAAGGATTTTCATGAGATTGATATGTCCACCTCCGATGGCCTGCCAAAGATGTGTGTCTGAATCAAGAATTTAGTTGGCAGAGAAAGTTGATGTTGAAGTAGAAAGAATTTTAAGAAATATACGGGACATCAGTCAATGAAATTGGAACTTCTCCAACTTTGTCTTAAGCTGGTAGGGCATGCCAACGGGATCTTATCAAAACTCTGGACTAGCATGCTTATAATTAATAGCTCACTAAGAGCTACTTCAGGAAAGGAATTCGCTCAAGGGGTGTCGCTTACTTTTGCTCGTTTGGTTTGTAAAAAATTCTACTATACAAAAAATATTTATTCTATGTAATATAGAATAGATAAGGAATTCATATTCCTTCCCTTCATTAGAGGAATTGCTATTCCTTATGAAAAGTATCGTTTTACCAAAAAAACTACTAATCATAAAATAAAGGAATTGTTTTTTCTTGTTTTATTCTAGTGAACCAAACATGATGTTTGAAAGTGACTTTCTGAATGGGCCTGTCAAATCACTAGATGAGGATCACGGAATTTATCAGTTTATTTTTATGCCTCAGCTTGGATATACTCTAAAAAAGGTGGTGAAAGAGTCAATGAGCTTAAACGAAGCCTTTTAGCTCAAATGTTATTTTTGCATATTGATAAATTGCAAACTTAGGTGATTGTAAAATTGTATAAAAAATGCAATTTGTTCTCTTATGATAAGTAGACACAATTGGCGATGGCATAACTTCTAGCAGCATGAAATTATCACTTGGTAATTGTAGAATTTAATGCTGAATTTGAGAGATTGTCAGCGTTATTAGCCAAAAGCACAGTTGTAATCTTTACCACAATTTCTATGTGATTCACACTTCAACCCTACAGCTCTTTGCTTTCCTGCTGTTCCCAATAATGTGTGAAATTTTGCCCTAACATATGCTGCTTACTCGCCAAAAAGCATGAAAAAAATAAAATTTTTGGTGGTTTGCAAAATGATGTTTGGATGCGCATAGAGTGCTTTTCAAGCGTCACACAATTTGGTTCAGTACTATATGATTTACGGGCAGTGCTACTGCTGAAATTTTTTTGTAAAATTTGGATGGCATGGGGTTCTGATGTTTAATTGAACTTTCTGCAGTTTCCAATTTCGTACTATTGCATTTTATCATAGTTACTTATGTTCTTTCTGTTGTCTCTTAAGGCATTTACCTCTTTGAGCTTGGATCCTTGCATGACTGGCTTCTTTTAAGTAACACACTGACAATAACTCTTTCTTGTTACATTGAATATATATATATTTTTTTGGGTATTCAAAAAAAGGTTCCACGACCAAGGCAACCTTATATCAAATTATTATTCCAAATGGTATCAATGATACCACGACCAACGCAACCTTGAAAGGGTCTCTCAAGAAAAGGAAGCTATCAATGATATTATTCCAAATGGTGTCATAACACAGTACATAGGGCTGTCACATCAAATTATTAATGGCAAAAATTATGTGGAGTAAGATGATTTTGTGATATGAATGGCTCAGCAAATTTCATAAAATGGATAAGAAACTGATGCGATTACGAGTAGATTAAATCACTAACCCTTTCTATACGTTCCAGTATGATGATGGAGAAATGCCGTAACAATTTGAGAAATAGATTTCTGAATAACAACCAACAAATACCAAATTAGCTTGAATTATTTCAAATTGCCAAATCATGAAAAAGACACCTCTCTTGCACTTAAGAAATTCATTCTTTTATGTTTAAATTTTGGAAGATGCATCAACAGCGGATGATTTCTGAAGAACAACCAACAAATACCAAATAGCTTGAATCATTTCATATTGTCAAATGATGAAAGATGTACCTCTCCTGCGCTGAAGAAATTCAACTTTTTATTATTACCCTATTTTGTTAAGGTTAGCTCTATAAATAACTGATTTAAAAGTTTAAACTTGTAGATTTGGCATGGGTTTATATTTATTACCTAACATTATTTCTTACTTGTTAATAAAGCCTATTAAGTGAATAATTTTATTAGATAACTGTTGAATAATGATGTTCCAACACTTCCTATTTTGATACCGTGTTAAGGTCAACACTATAACTAATTTAATTTTATAAATTTGATTCGAGATTTATATTCATTATGACACAGAAGCCATTTTTAAGGAATATTCATATGGAATGCACTGAAGGGAGATCAACGATCCTACTCTCGAACTCCCAATGATAATTCTTTTAGTTTTAAGCCTAACCTTTGCTTTCCCTTCTCGGTTTATCCCTTTGAAAGAAGAAACTAGAAAACCGATTGTCCCGGAGGAAAAGAAGATACTGAACCCCACCTTCAAACAAAGGCATTTGTGTGGAGAAGCGATCATTCTGTCTCAACCCCCTTCAGCAAAACAAATCAGACCCAGCCATAATAAGTCTCTCCTCTTTCTCTAATTTTATGAGTACTTCCTCTGCAGTAGCACCCCTAGGTCTTTTGTAAAGATGGTATTGGTGCTTTTCAGTTCAAAGCAATTGAGTTGACATCGCTTTAATGATATGATTATTGATATTGTCCTTTAATATTGCATTAGGGTGAGCTTTTTGGGAGCTGAGGCATGCTTGCTGGCAGGATCAGCAAGAAATGCATATCACACCAAGTACAGGGGAATATTTGGTGGAGATGACATATCATGTGCCACACTTCGTAAGGGTGTATTTGCAGCTGGTGCTGCTCTAACATTGTTTTATCTACTAGGGTCGCTTCTTTACTACTGGAAACATTCCAAAGCAGATACTGGAGGATGGCAGAAACACCAGAATGAGGGTCTTGGCATGACACATCAGCAACACCAACAACACATCAGTGAATTTGAGAAAGTTTAGATGAGAGGAAGAGCCTAATATCCACAGTTTTGGTCACGCCAAATGAACATTGAACGGGATGTAGAGGGTTCTACAGTTTGTTATGGATCTGCTGTGATTGTGTAAATATTCTATGTGAAGGTTAAGAATTTTATGACTGTAAGGTAATATATAGATCTATATGGCTGGGCTTTCTCTTGGAAGCACAAATATATTATAGGATATCAATGGTGTAGACAGGCAACAGGTTCTTCAGATGTCAGATTCCTTGGTCTGTGCTATGGTTGAATCACAAGCTTCTGTGTGTGTTTATTTTGATGTACGCTTTGCTGAAACCATGCATCCGTTGATGTGATTGAAAAATATGTAAGATAACTATACCAGGACATTGCCTTTTATGTTACTGTTGAATAGATTGTGCCTATTGCAGATTTTAGTCCTTAGCTGTGGCATCTTTTGGAAGAACTGCGATGAAGTTAGCCAATTTTGGTATTTAGGTGACTTGAACTTTTGCATCAATAGAAGAGCTCCTATTCCTAAATTGATGTATGGGATGCTACATTGTTAAATACCGTCTCATTTTATCGCATATATTTTCTCAAAAGCCCTCCTCTTTGGTTCATGTAGTACGTTTGTCTAACATTGTTTTTACTTTGTTGAATGAACAAAGTTGTAATAGATTTTTAGGATTTTTCTCTATTAACTTTTTACTTAAATGGTGATATTTTAAAAAAAAATTACAGTTTTAGGTGTTTATAGGTTTAAATAATGGATAACTATTTAATTTTTTTGTATAATAAGGTTTATTGTGGAATCGTTATTCAATGAACTAAAAGTCGTAATAGTTATTTATGAGGAATAAGATTGTAAAGAAATTATAATTATAGCAAAGTGGATGAGCAGTTAGAGAATTACAACCCTCCACTTTATTTTCACGGTTCCAAGGTTTCGGATTTATAATGTTTCTGTTTTGAAAGTTATACTCTTCTTAAATTAATTTTTTGTATTTAAATTGTTTATAAAGCAGTTCAATCTACGTCTGCATGCATAGGCACCGCCTGAAGAATAGCCTTTTTTGGCGAGAAAGGATTTGATAGATAATATATGTCACGTGTAAGATATACATAGTACATAAATACTAATATATTTTAATACCTAGTGATATGATTATTTTAAAAACTACTAACTAATTATACCATGGATTAAAGCACGACTGATAACTACCCGTCACGCAAATATCCACCTGCCATGTATTACTTATTGAAATCTTTGGCGTCTTCTGTCTTATTTTTCTAACCCATCAATCAATAGGAGATTCACTATCATCACAACAAACTTATCTACGTATGTTGCCTCAACATCAAAACTCTAAACCACGTTTATCCACATATTTGATCAATGAATGGCCTCGAGTTGTCAATCCAAGACCAGCCACTTCTAACTGATTATGGCCCTTGCATTTAAAGTCCAATATAATTTAATTCTAGTTTCATTAAGTTAACTTATACATTCAACCAATTGTATAAGGTAGAGCATATGTTAGTTAATTTACCTTTCATTCCTTTTTCGATCAATCCTATAATTTAATACCATAATGTAATTACGTATTTGAAAATCATGTTGACGTTATTTTAGGTTTCCTTTAGATTGTTTTATAGATTTATTATCAACTATCTAAGGTTTTATGTCAAAATAATATGTTTTGTCAAAACTAGAAAATGGTTGCTAAATTGGAAAGCAAGGGCGGTTGAATGAGGCACTAGCTAGCGGAATAGACTCATTGGTCAACCATCTAAAGTTTTGTGGGCATAGCTTATTTTGTTTTAATGTTTAATTTCTTTAGGTTCCACTTGCATTTTTAAAACTGTGCTTAATTTCATATATGCAATTTAGGATTGAGGTTCTTATACTACATTTGAAAGTTTATTAGGATTGGGCTTGACTAAAAACCCAATTATGTTCAACAACCTGCTTGATGCTCCAAACGAAAGAGCCCTACAATCTATAGTCGTCCTAACAACCGTTTCAATATGATCTAGATCTCCCCAATATCTTATATCAATTCTATGCATAAATTAGCAAGATAACTTAAACTTCACAAGAAATTACAACACTTCTTGAGTCACTTATTCCTAACTCAATTAGTTTAAGATACAGATTCTAACTAAGAGGAATGAAAGGGATGAGTACATCTTGATTCAAAACTTCCCCTCTCATATAGTTCAAACTATATCCAATAACTAGTTGGATTAATGGTGTCAAAGCATGACATTGCACATATAGATTGCAGGATGATTAGGTGTAAAAATTGCTTATACTGGTTTATGAAGTGAAGTAACTAGATATGCTTAATCCGGTATTCCCTGATTGTTAAAGTCATATCTGGCCATTAACTTTAGCTTTTTCGTGTTTATCTATGTCAAATCTAGTCCTTCAATCAAGGGTGCAACTTAGGATGAACACATAACAATCTCATCCTCATTTTAGCTATAAACACCCTTGTGACTGCAGAACAATCTAAGAATACATAATATAATAGATCTTCATGAAAAGTTTATTTCATTTGAACTCGAGATTATATATCAATCTCATGAAGTATTGTTGCAAAAAAATTGCTAACGAAAATAGAACAAATAAGAAACAAATAATACAATTTATATGTTAAAGTCATCAAGTATCTTAAAGGTATCCTGGCACTGACTTTTATATAAACAACCTCTCATTAGACCAATTGATTATTTGGATGTTAAGGTATAGAATTATCAACATCTAATATTAAATTGCTTGCATTACTTCTAACATGTGCATCGTAAAAGGAGGTTGTCGAGTCTAGATATTTCATTTATGGTTTAATTTCTTTTATGTCACATTTGGTATACAAGAATCGTTTGAAATGGAATGTATTGGAATCGAAAGAATGGAATGGAATCAATATGGAATGATCAATCCGTTCCTTTGTTTGGATACGAACACGTAATAGACTGGATATGAATTATTTTATATTGAAATTTACTAAAACTACCATTTCAAAAAATAAGATAATAAATTTATACAGGATAAAAAAGGTAATTTAAGTAAAAATTCTTGATGGAAGGTGAAATGAAATTACGATTCTACCTAAAAGTCGGAATCATCGATTTCAAGGAATCGCGATTCCGCCTTCTTATGATGCTTCCAAACGCAAGAATAGGAATGGTAGCTGGAATCGCGATTCCATTTCAGTACATTCCTGCATACCAAACAAGAAATTAATTATATTTATATTGAATCCTAACCCATTTAATACAAGCCCTCGACTAAAAATTAAAAGAAAATATAATTTTTAGCGAAAAATTTTAGGAGTGGCCACCCGACTAAAGTTGAAAAAAACTTGTAAGGTAGGATCAATGGGTTGATTAGTTCTAATCTAGTTACTAATATGCTGGGAAAACTAATTTAAAATCAATTTTTAGAAACCACAGGTTTCATAGGTCTAGTGGCTATCATATTAAAACCATACGATGCCACCTTTAAACTTCTTAATTTTAAGTTTATCCCTTTATGCTCTTAAGTTTATTAATATTTAGGATATTTACACAGTATACTATTTACAAGCAATTGTTACAATTTACAACATAGTTTAATTGTCATTTGCATTAATAATTACAAAGTAATAATATTTATAAATAAATACAAATCACATTGATATTTACAATATAAGAGAATATAAAATCTTTTTGCATTTTTTAGTTGCCCCGTAAGTGCCTACGTACCCACTAATCAGGATCACATAGTTCTTTTTATTATTTTTAGATTTTTGAACTCTTTTATTATAAGTTTGTTAATTTTTATTATTTTTCAAAATACAACTTTTGCATATTCGTAAACACTACTAATTATTTTTATTTTAAGAATATTAGAATTTTCCAAGATGACAAAATTTTATCACTATTCATATATGCATCAAGCCTAATACTACTATTATTTTTATTTTTATTATTTTTTATTCTATCAAAAGAAATATATCACTCTAACTTCCCAATATATTTTATTATTAAAATTTTTATTATATATATTTTTATTTTTTATTTAATCAAATTACATTAATTAACTAAAAAATTGAAAAATAAAATAAAATACAATTTACTTGGACATTAAAGACACGTAGGTTGTTTGGAGTAGGGGGGTCGAGTTAGCCATCGGATACTTGGTCGGATCTTGGGTCAAATGCGGGTCGTTGTATTTAGGGAGAGGCAAGGACCAATGGAAGTCGATTAGGTAGCTCCAATATTGTATTTTGGTGAATGGGGATGTCGAAGGGACTTAATGAGCATTGTTGAACACCCCAGTGAAATTAGTTCGTCCAAAGGTAGCAGTGGATGGTGGTTTCATAACTTCTTGGTAGTGCTATGAAAAAAGCGAGCACTTTGTCGCTTAAAGTGCTGAAGCACAGCGTAGCGCTAGAAAGCGCTTTGCACATGCGAAAGCAATGCATGTGTGAAAAAGCACGCGCCTTAGGAAAAAAGCACAAAGCACTAAGACGCAAAAGCGGTTGCTTCGGATGAAGGCAAGGTAATTTAAAAGAAGAAAATAGTTAAATAAGTAAAGGAAGGATATATTATGTTCTGACATTTGACTTTTTTTAAAGGAAATTGGAAGGGCAAAGATGTAAAATGACAGACAGATTTTAATAATATAATAATAAAACCCTGAAGTTGCCCTATAGGTGTTAATATAAAACTCTCAACACCCTCACTTGTCAAATATAAAACTCCTTTGCCCCCACACCTTACCCTACACCTTTGACCTTACCCATCTTTCTCAACATATCACACTTAATAGGTATGTGTCCTCATCTTTTTGTTTTGTTTTCTTCTTTTTTTTTATTTAATTATTATCTTCTAGATTATTATATCGATTGTTGACTAATGGCTTATAACTTCTTAAAATTATTTTCTATTTTATTTAAGAATAGATTAAAAATGAAAGTTGACTAGTTGGTTATAAATAAGGAAAAAACTATGATAAATTTGTGTTATTGTTTTTTCTGAACTAGCGTATGTTATTAATTTTTTTTAATTTTTATGTATTATATTGATCATAAATAAATAGAAAAAAATTCTAATGATGTTACAATTATTTAATAACATAAAAAATGGATTAGATTATACAATATTTTTTCAGTTTTGTGCTATAACAGGAAAGTGGGAAAAAACCTTAGATTAGGTTATAAATTATTTTATACAAAAAATAAATTGTACAAAAAAAAATATGGTTATAATTTTATAAATTAAACTTTTGTTTTATTTTAGATAGAGAGATTGAGACATAATTTAGATGGACCCACGTGATGTTAGTAGAGTGGGTCTATGGGCAGGCAGAATGCTCGGGGATGAAAATATAATTTTTTAGCTAATAAAAAGGATGTAAATTCAGTGACTTGTATGTTTTGTCAAAAAATCGCCAAAGGAGGGATTTATAGAGCTAAACTACATCGAATAGGAAACAATAGAAATGCTAAGAGACGTTTGAAGTATCCACCAGAAGTGAGGAAAGAGTTAGAAGCTTTCATGAATGAAAAGAAAATTCAGAAAGAGTATTATGATAAAATGCCCAACTTTGATGAGTTCAATGATGTAATTGAAATTGAAGAGCATGAAGATGTTGGAAAAAAATAAGAAAAATAAGGGCAAAGTTGTTACATCGATAGCATCAAAGAAGAGGGGGTCTATGGATGAATTTGTTCATATCTATTTGGTCAGTTTATGAGTAAAATTGTTATTTTTTTATCTGTATCTATTTTTTAATAAGTATTTGTTTGAAAATGATAAAAATATGATGTTAAAATTATCATAATACGATGAAACCAATAGACATGTTTTGGTAATTGTTTTGTTGTATTTAATTAATTCGTAATAGCATTGTCGTCGTACATCCCTTAATTTTGCACGACGGAAAAGGTTTTCAAAAGTTGTAACCAAAGAATGTTTGCAATGTGAGTCTTCGTTAACCCTAACAATATTAATATTTATATTATCATATGCAGGATTCCTTAGCATGGGAGAGATTCAAAATCCTTGAGGAAAGATTTAAAGAGATCATATTACACTAGTAGTACTAAAAAATTAATAATGCATGAGGAGAAAGCTTTCTGCCTTCAAGCCATTCCTTTCTTCTTCCTAATGAGTTCTTGAACAATAAACTTAGAACCTCTCCCTTCACTATATAGTTGGTAACATCAGATCCATTGTATGTACAGTGTAGAACAAGAAAGAAAGAAATAACATAAAAATGCCAAGGTATTATGCTTCATCTGATTCTGATGGTGAGCCGGTCCATTCGGCCAGGTTTTTCGGCCGAAGAGGCCCTCCATACGAGCTCCTTCGGGAAGGACTAGGTAATATCCATTCTTCTATTTCAACATCTTATACTAGTAATTTTGATACTACATTAGACGAGGTTTGAAATTTTGTACATAATAATAAGCAAATTTATCGGTATCAACATAACATGTGTAGTAATAAATTATAGATAACTATTAATAATATGTAGATGCATATTAATAAATAGCGGGTATAGTTTTTTCGTAATATTATACGTCATGCTTTTTAGAAAATCTCTTGCAGAAATGCACTTCGAAAATTTTTTTATTTGAGTTTTCTCAAATTTAACCTCTTAAAATACTACTATAAGTGATCAATAGTTAAGATTATTACAAGAAAAAAATGTAAGATTGTGTTGATGTTTCGTCTTTTAAAAATTTTGGGAAGTAAATCTTGAAATTTCATTGGTATATATTTAATGTGACTATTATATATTGCAGTTGGTGACATCATACTGTGGAGGAACAAGCAATTATCGGCAGCACTTGTAATAGGAGCCTCATTGATATGGTTTCTTTTCGAAGTCGCGGAGTATCATTTTGTTACTCTTGTTTGTCACATCATTTTGGGCTTCATGACCATCCTCTTTCTTTGGTCTAACATGGCAGGACTCATCCAAAAGTACAATCCAACAATCCACCACCCACCATCTGCATATCATGATCATCATTCATCATTGTTATTACTATTATTATTTTCAATATCGTGATACATGAATTATTTATCTTGATTTATCTTTCTTTCTTTTTTTTTTTTGGGTAAATCTTCTAGAGAACCTCCCAGCAAGCATCAGCTTCAGCTCTCAGAATCAGCTTGTAGATATCTATTTATGAAATTCAATAGATTCCTAAGGAAATTATACGACATTTCCTGCGGAAAGAATAAGCCAAAGTTCTTTGGGGTATCTAAATAATTTCATCTTCAAAATCTAATTATTTATTGACCGTGTCTTTCATTTTATGTTTATATATTTACTAACAGAAGCTAATGAATAATGCTTCCATTTTCAGACAATCGCTTTTCTGTGGATATTGTCGGCTGTTGGAAGCTATTTCACCACCCTAAATTTTATGTATTTTGGTAAGAATGGCGACATTTCTCTTATTATTTATCTTGATGAATATAATTACTTTCCAATCTTGTTACAAAGAATCAAGCAGAAACCATTAACATTAATGTTTCACTAAAATTTACCTTTTGTTCAGTTAAATAAAATGGATTTTTATTTCGATTTACTTTCTCTTAATTTCTATCAATTTAGCATTTTAACATACACCACCTGTAATCAATATATAAGATTGTAATTAGTATTGGTACTAATGCCTTTGAGCATAATTATTGGAGGTTTGACTAATTTTAGCATTGGTTTTCGCTTTCTGGAAAAAGCCTTTTTGGGGTTAATAACTGTGCCAGCTTTGTACGAGAGATACGAGCATGAAGTGGATTATCTGGCGGAGAAAGGCAGCAGAGATGCCAAGAAACTCTACAAAAAGTTTGATTCCAAAGTTCTCGACAAGATACCAAGAGGACCTGTAAAAGAAAAGAAATTCGCTTAACTTCAAAATGTTATCTGAGAAATAATTGCATGGAAATGCGGGAAACTAATGTAAATGAATATATCTCTAAATATAAATTTCTTTTCATGAAAATAAATTGAAACTTATGATGTGTTATGTATATTGTTGTAAATCTCTAGTCTTGATCCATTATACATTTCTTTCATGTTTCAAGCATAGTTGCAATTCTTATTGTTTAGATTTTTGAATCTACGACATAATTGTAATGCCCCACATTTCAAAGCACTACGATCTATTGGTTGCTCTCACAAGTATGAATACATCATAATTCATACTTGCTAACAACCACAAATAATTATTGCTCCAATTACGCTCTAATTATAAATCTCAAAAATCTATATATCAAATCAATACATATACTTCATAGATAACATCATTTCCATAAAAAGGGCCTAAGGTGCCCACAAAGTTCTTATACAGATTGAAATGCTTAATTAAACTTAGTTCAACTAATTACACATCATATATAGAAAATAATTGAAGTCTCTAATCTTCCAGGCAACGCATGTAAACATATGGAGTTACCCATTTCCATTATATTTCTAGTCACTAGTGTCACCCCATAGTCCGATCCATTCGTAATATGTAACTAAATCTTCATTGATAGTAAGATCTTCATCTTTATTGGTATTTCAAAAAGATAAAAAGAGAAAGCCAAAGCCCACTACTCAAATATGTATGTGCTCAAACATTAATACAGTCACATTCATTTATATAACTAAATGTATAAAATGGGAACTTTTTATCATAGATTTTAAGCTAAAAATATTCAAAGAGATAACTCAATATCTTAGTACACACATATCATATACACTTATACAATGCCAGGAATTCCTCAGCATCCATGAGTTCACAAATCAAACTCACTTAGATCTACCTAAATCTTTTCCATGAGTAACTTCATGCAAATACAACACCACACAATGATCATCAGGGAGCCAATACAATTATCAATACTCCTAATCAACTAATCTTAGCCAAGCACATGCAATGATAAACTATTATAGCTAAATATTCAATTAATCATTTTGAGATTCTATTCTAGAAAAGAATAAGTAACAACCAAGGTATGTACTGGAAATGTCATCTTGACTTGTAACGTATACTCTAAAGTCATTAAAGCTAGGTATTAAAGATAAGCAGCACTTGTTATATTCTATCTACCATGCTTAACAACATTATTACTTTGTTTCCCTAACTCTCTCTAAGGTGTAATCTTTATAAAAACACTATTTAAAAGTTTGATAGGAAAAATGGTTTATTAGATTTAGTAACTAAAATTTCAAGTTATCTGGCTGCTAAACAAATGATAAGCTAGTATGTTTAGATGCTCTTCGCTCTAATTTTTCCCAACGTTGACTCATCGATATAACTCACACTAGCAAGCAGTACCCTTCTATTCGATAGAATTCAGTGGATTTTTATAGAATTTCACAAAAACTTGCACCAAACATCATCCAAAACTAGAAAATAGTAGTCCAAACAACGTTTCTATAACTCTAACAAAAACACATACAAAATCAAGAATTAAAAGATCCTATGCACATAATTTATCGACATTCATATTCAAGAACATTTCCATCAAAATAGTAATGCCCTAAATTGAGCGTATTATCAGCCCACCACATGTCCTCACTAGAGATGGATACACTAAGGATCCTACAAAATCACAATTAAAACAAAATAACTTCAATGTTTGCATTAAAGGAGAACTTCCAAAAAGACATTAATGTCATAAATGTAAACTTCTAAATAACTTGGTTGGCAAAAACCAAGCACCAACTTCAAACCAACTTAAAACATCAGATAAAAAGTCTTAAAACATAAAAGAATCTTATAAACTAATATTTAAACTCTAGGAGCCATAACTCTAGCTATCTCATAATTTTATTCATTCTAGTGATTAGTTAGAAAATTGGCTCCATTATCGTTGCCCCCGTAATCCATGTATATATTGTAACCAGACAAATAAAGAACCATTGGATCATCATCTTTTCCTGAAAAAATAAAAAGGAATAACGCAAGACCTAGTATGCTAAACCACACCGATATGCACATGAACAAACGACTTACAGATTCACATGCAACATGGTAAGATATGCAACAACTATAGTTTATCAATTTTAGTTAGCCAAACACCTAACACAATTTAAAACTATTTACAACTATCCCTAAACTAGGAGTAACTCATGACTCCATGAAAAGCAAGTACATATATACATGTATAAATACCTATATATTTTGGTACTGGGTACTCCCCACACATCTTGGTTACCTTACTCATACCACTCATAGACTATCAGAATCCTCTCTATGTGCAACTCCACTCGAGATAACACCACACATAGATCATCAGGATGCCGTCCTAGTAATGCTGGTACTCTCAATCCATTAAACCCAATCAAACACAAGCAACAAACAATTTAAAGCCAGATAATATTAAGTCCGTTTGCAGTTTCTAAACCTATATTCACAAGCAACAACCAAGTAAGGATGTACTTGATACGATGTTTGAAACAGCTAATTCAACAAAATCAAGATCGCCCGATCACATATAGTAAAAACTAACTCAAAACTTATTTTCAAAAGAAAAACATTACTTTTAGGTCATTTAACCTCTTAAGTTATTAAGAACTACAACTACTTTAGGTCTAGATGTGCCTTACTACTTGGATTTAGATGTATTAGATATTAAACCAAGGATTTAGGTATTTAGAAGGTCATAACATGGGTTAAAAGAAGGTTACACAATCCCTTGGTTGATCACACCCGTGGTGAAGGACATCATAGGCTCTGAGAAGAAAAACATGTAAAAACTCCCTTGTCAAGTTCGTTACGGAGGGCGTTATGGCCATCACGGCCTCTGTAATTGTTGTGATGGGGGTGGTGATGACCATCATGGCTTCTGTTATGGTAATTGTCACGCCCCGATTGTACCATGGTAGCAGCATACAATCTACACATGTGTACTATTACTAGTATATCTTCAGAGATGACATATTTTCAAACAAACATGATCTTTTTAATTGCTTCGATAAGAAATGACAAATACATGTAAGTCATAAATTAGTAAAATAACCGACATTATAAGTCTTGAGTAATATAATATTACAGACCATATTCATAACATAAGTCTCCAAAGAAGTAATATGATATTTTAAACACTAACTAATTTATAATTAGGAAATAAAAATTAAATAACTAGTTCCGAACATTCCAAATTTTTCCATCTTCCAAATCTTATCAAAGTCATACTCCTGGAAGAAACAAGCTAAGGTCGTAGTATCAACCTGAAAGATCTTTAGGAGTGTGAGCGAAATCACGAGCTTAGTGAATAACCAGATATATTACACATCAAACATGTTTATTAACAATCATATGTGATACAACAATCAAATAAATGCTCAAAATACAAATCTGGAAGATCTAGAATCCAAACAGGTAAGAGAGTTACGCCTTCTCATTAGGGTTGAAGGACAATTACTAAATGACCTACTGCCCAGAAGAAACTAAGTATACAGAAAAATCGACAATTTCTTGTTTTAGATTATCACTTTAATTTAAGGGTATTTTAACTGACTATTTCCTACATCAATCCATAGAAACTTCCTAAGTATTAGTAATTTCAAAGCGATACCATGGATAGCGCCCTTCGTTGTCACTTAGTTCCTGTGGAATCGACGAAACAAAGATAATCTTATGTAAAACTATAAATCTTTTGTATAGAAAAACCAAACATTAATAGAAAACCGAAATACCAATACGTAATAGGCCGTCACACTTTTGAAATATGTAATAATGTAGTTCATGTAATGTATGATTATTTTATTTATGTAGCCAATATTTGTTAATCAGGCTTAAAGTGATCACACATTAGCTACGACATACATCATACCTTTCTCACATTACACACAAACATATATCATGCCTTTCTCAAGTCATTAGACAATTTGTATTATCACTTTTATTATCTTAGTTTGCCAACACAAACAAACCACTCATATCACAAACTCAACAGACTTTCACATCAATTATATTATTATCTTTGCATTACATCTGCCACTAGTTACAAATACAAACAATATAATAGATTTAAGTTGCTCACCTGTTCATGATGATCAGTCGTAATAGTTTTTAGGAAAATCCACGAACTGACCAGTATCAACTATTGGACGAATAAATATGCACTAATAAGATATATGTATATATATATATATCTATATAACAAATTCTATTGGTTATCTAAGTGTCCTAAACAAATTTTTATCTTTTCCATATTTATATTATTCTAAGTTATTATTTATCGAAAAATAATAGCTTTAAAATTTTTATTTTTATCAGGTAATTATAGAGTTTGTATTCAATAATTCAGTATGTTATCATTACCATGATCATTATTTTTATACCGTTCTTTTACTTTAACCACTTATGGTAACTAATATTTATTTTTTATTATTTATTTTCATCGTGTTTCTCTTGATCTCATTTCATGTAATTATCTGTTATTTATGGGAATCACATTATTCTTAATTCTAACTTATTCACATTTTCCATTTTTATATACTTATTTATATAGAATAATTATTATATTCTAGTATTTTTGTTTAATATAACAAAAGTGTTCCTTAATTGTAATAGTTACTAAAGTTTGACACTTAACAAATATTTAAACATACTAATCTTAAATTTTGCATGTACGCTAGCATCAACGCCACCGGCGTTGAACCCTAAGTTGCCGACCTTCATGCAATTTTTATGTATCATTATCCCAGTATAAGTTAGCTTCAAAGGTCGCCGGCTTATTCATGTATGTTGCCGGCCTTGAAAATGTACGTCGCTAGCATTCGACAATTTTTATGTATAACAAAATTTTACGTAGCGTTGTTCTAGTGTAAGCTAGCTCAAAGGCTGCCAGCTTACCTGTTTACGCCACCGGCTTTTCCATGTATGCCGCTGGTATAGGGCCAGTGTACGTACTATTCATCATCTTCCTCGTTTTTCCTAGTTCAAAGTTCATGTCCATTATACCATATATGTATTATACTTAGTATTTTAACTACTTTTAAGTGTTTTTCTAAGATCCTTAACTATTATTCATGATATATCAACATATATAACATTTCATAATCCTCATAATAGGTGATTTCTTAGCTCCTATACATATCATGTTACATAAATGGAGTTTTAAGGTTAGAGATTACCCTGTATGAGCTAAGATTGGGATATTAACCACCTTCCTAGATCAAACTTGAACCTAAAGTTAATGAAAACATTGTTTGAGCTAATGTTTATCACATAAACTAACTTAAAATGAATTTTACTTACCTTAATTTGTTCTCTTCCTAAGCTGGAGCTTTGTTATTTGTTTGTTTGTTGGTTGAGTTTGTGTTGCTTATGGACTATTTGGTATTTTACAAAGAAGATGGAAGATAATATGGTTGGTCTAACTATGGGTTTAAATGTCTTGTTGCTTTGTTTATTAATGTGTTATATTTATAGGCAAAGGTAGCACATTCCTATGGAGATTTCGGCCAAGGAGAGGAGAAGAATACTCCACCGAAATCTAGTTGTGTTTGCATGTTTTCACTGCATTAATTGAGGTGTTGATTTGGGTTATTTAGATTGGCTTTACACTTATTTACGTTGACTTTTATCAACCCAACATGACCCCTTTTTCTTGCAATTCTTGGTTGGAGATTTTGGACAATTTCAGCCGCAATTCTCATGCCATTTCCACCGAAATAGTGTATTAAAATCATAATTTTATTTAATTAATTATCTTGGTTTTAGGATAGTTTATCAAGTTTAAATGGTATATTAATATAGGTTATTTAGGTGTTTATCTTCAAAAATTTATTTAATGCTTCCACAAATTTTCCAAATTATCTTTGAGTTCAAATTGTGAGTTAAAGTTTACGCAATTAATTATTTTTAGGATTTTATCTCATGCGATTAGGATTTTCTCAGCTTAATAGGCCAATTTCTGTTTCAGTCTTTAAAAGCTTCAGAATTCTCTAACTAGAATAATGGTATAATCCAAACATTTATTTGAAATCTAGATTGTTAGTTATGGATCTATTTTTGTCCCCATTGTGTATTTATAATTATAACGGTTCATCCTTAAATTAACATTTTCTAACTATAAGCTTTATTAGTTATTTAATTTTCAGTGCACTTAAAATCTTATCGTAATTATTTCTATATTTTGAGTTTTTGATACCTACTACAAAATCTTGTATTTAGTATCTGTTAATATCTAGGGAACTTCGTTTTAGGGTTTTAAGTTATGTATAGGTTTATTACTACTCGTAGTTTTATTCTAGAGCCTTTATTAAGTCTTACATTGGCCTTCTATTTTTTATAGTTATATTTCTATTTATTTTTACTTGTATGAAAATTCTCGGAGTTTACAGCTGTGATTGGCGAGAATTTTCCATTCCCGAGCAGATCACGGCCTATGTCATGGTCATGACCCCTATCCGTATCACTGCTTGCTCCAAAACATGAGAAAAGCTCCTAAACATCCTTTTTCTTAATCTTAGACCATATAAATCTCAAAAAACGAATTAGAAAACATTGAAACACTTTTCTAATAAACATACCTGAATCCAAATGTCATTCATTTTCTTTGATCACAAAAATAACAAAATCACTACCAAAGAACTTAGGGTTTCCTAATCTTTCTCCAAAAGATTAAATCCCTTCATCACCAGTGACGAAACTTAGAAGGATAATCCTTCCTCATCTTCAAAAGAACCAAAGGAAAGAAAACTTACCTAGTCCTTTGAGTTCTATTCTTCCTTGAAGTAAGGTATATGCTGGGGGAATTTTAAGGTTTGGCTACTTGCAAAACTATGTAGTGAGAGATACGTATCTTAATAAGGTGAGGGATAAACTGTACTTATTTATTATGAAAGACTTATTTGCCCTCTTATAAAATAATTTATGACATTCTTGCCCTTCAATATGCATTATTTTATTTTATTATTTTTCTTTATACTACAAAAATGCTTACAACCATAAATATAATTCCATCCCAAAACGTTAAAACGCTTCTTTACATAAATAATCACCGATTATATCCATTTTTAACATTAAAAACACATTGAAACTAAAATTTCAAAACTCAATATTCATTATCTTGGTTGTAAAATGCGGATACTATTCTAAAAAATAACTCCCAAATCACACTCTTTAAGGTATGTTTTCAACCATAAATTTTCATAACAAGATAGAAGATTTTTTTATTGGATTTGTCATATTGAAAAGAGAGGAATTTTGATATTTAGGAGAAGGGAACTATCGGTATGAAAAAGAGGAAAGAGCATTGGGTTACTAATATATATTAAATTTGAATCATTTTGGAAAGACCAATATGCCTTTATTTTTAATTCCACTTTTTGGTACTTAAAAATTAGGTTATTTCATTAATTCTCAACAATCTTATCTACTATTTTCATAAATGGCATGATAAATTGCTATTGACAATATTTTGAAGATGCACATTTGTAATTTGAGGACACAAACCAATTTGATAACAAAAATGATAATGGGGTTGATGTATTAGCTAGCGACCTTCACAATTTGGAACCTTTTTCAGTTTTAGTTTTTCATCATGTGGATCAAAGTTTATTTGATAATATTACTATGTTGCCAACCGGGGTGAAATGACCTAGATTTCATTTTTATTCGAATCTCATGTGGTTATTTATTTTATTTTAAATTATTGAATTGATTGAGCATGGTTATGTTGTTAGTAGTTTAAGATATATGATTATGCATATGTATATGTTGACATTAATATTTTGTTCTATATGCATTAATGTATGTGTAAGGAAATTATTAATGTTGTCTTTTGCACATTAAAAGGTTAAGTTAAGCTAGATTTGTAAATCAACTATAAATTCACTTAAGGCTAGTTAATAAAGTTCTTGTATTTAAGATAGCATTATTGCCCAAATGAAGTTCAAATTCATGCCAAATGCATCCTAAGTTAACATATGCATTAAGGGATAAATTTGGTATATGTTTAAAGTCAAAATTTGCTTAATTACCCTACTTTTTGAAGGCAGCCATTTTTACCCGAATTTTCCTTTTCTTTCTTTTGTTTTCTTCTTCCATTTCCATCTTCATTTCCAAGCTCAAGACAAGGTTAATAACAAGTTAGAAAATCAAAGTTTCCTCAAGACAAGGTATATATATATACTTGAATTAATTTAGTTAAGGTTGTTGTGTTGTTTTATTTTCCTTTCTTGAAGTAGTTGTAGGGTTATTGGATGAATTGAGTTCAATGTTGGTCAAATTGGTTTGTTCATGCTTGGGATGAGTTGAGAAAGTGTTATATGTGTGTGAGGTTGTGCATGCATTGTTGTATGTTTATGAAGTGTTGGAAGTTGTTAAGAGGATTTGTGTAGGAGAATTTAGAATTGATGGAAGTAGAGTTTTGAAGTGTTTAATGATGTTGAATTCATGCTTTGAATTGCTAGAATTGAGTAGTATAGATACGAGTGGGTATAGGATGTTAGAAATGTAGTGGAGGAGGGTTTAAAGTGTATTAAGATATAATTTTGTAAAGTTGAAAAACAGGAGACTTGAATTCTCACGTTTAAGCTTGTTTTTAAAACGTACGCCGGCATCTGGGGATTCTACGCCGCCGGCGTAGAGGCGGTGTAGAAAGCCCACAGAATCATTTTTCCTAACGCCATTTGCAACGCCGCCGGCTTTTATGCTAAGAATTTGCCAGCGTCTGTTCTTCAGAACGTACGCCGGCAATTTGAGTTTCAACGCCGCCGGCGTAGAGGCAGTGTTGATAGTCCACAGAACCAAATTTCTTAAAGCCGACTGAACGCCGCCGGCTTTCGCAAGGAAGTCATCCGGCGTTCTTTCTTCCAAATTGTACGCTGGCTTCTGGGAATCAACGCCGCCGGCGTAGGATACAAATGCTGACGGCATACCTCCTTGAACGCTGCCCGCGTTGGCAATGTACATTTTCAGAACATTGAACACCGACTCAACGCCGCCGGCGTTGAGTGCCGGCGTATCCCCTGTGTTTTTCAATTTTAAGAGCTTTTTCTATATAATTTTCCAAAGTTGTTATTTGAGCAATTAAGTGTTTATTAAGCAATTTGGGATATAATAGGATGTTTAAATGATTACTCGTGACTTTATATTCAATTATTTGGATTTCTTTGATTAATTGTGATATATGGATATAATATGTATATATTTGTGATAATGAGATCTAAACTTGTTGATTTATTGATTATTGTGACATTTCTATTACAGTTAAGGATTCTTCAGTTAGTCCATCACCGAGAGATCCTAGTTCTATACTAACGGGTTCAGGTACGCAATAATTTGTTTGATGTTTGTTAGGACCAGACATTTCTAATTTGACCTAAATTGATTCGGCTTAACAATTGAATGAATTGGATGTCTATTACGCTGTTTAATCTGGTCCGAGGAGCAGCAAACCTGTCATGATGCAATGACATGTTAGCTAGGCGCTTAACCAAGTCATGATGCAATGACTTTACCATGATGCAATGGTACGCTATGATGCAATAGCGATTCTTTTGGTTAAGTGGGTAGCCGATAGGGGGAATTGTATCTGTGTAACGTTTGCTTGAACTTAGGGGAAATACCATGATTTAGTTCAAGGTTTATGGGAACTTGTGAACTAGGCTCATGTTATGGACTGAGTTTAAGTAGAGTCGGGCAACGGCTTTTAAACCCTAGATGAAGTTATTATCTTCATGAAATAGATATAGGAGATATAAGTATTTGGACTGCTTATATCAACCCCCTAAGCAGCTGCTGTTACTCAAGATCCCTGGATTCCCGAAGTGTGACCGGGGTTTGAATACCCTCTTGTTGATTTGTGAAAGAAAATGTAATAAAGATAACCACTTGTTCTATGATGCATACATAAATTGGATGACTTGTTATGCGTTGGTTATTGTGTACTGGGCCTCTGGCTCACTTTTGCTGCTTTGCAGGTATTGGAGACGAGTATTATGATGACTTGGGCTATGGGTCCCATTTCGAGAGATTTCTGGATGAGTGGGACGAATAGGATTCGATCACCCTAGACTTTTGGAAGACTTTTGCTAAGGAGAAGTTATGTATAGATGGCTTGTTAGTTAAGCCAAATTCTTTTTGTAATGACCTAAGTTCCCTTAGGATTCTTATGTTTTGAGAAAACATGTAATTTTTGTAGTGTCATGTATTGACACTAATCAATGTCTCTATGATGTAAATGTATGTATAGATTGCCTTTGTTAGCAATCATGTTTTGTTTAAAATCTCTTTACAAAGTTTAGTGACTTTGATCAAACAATTTTCATAAACTGTTAGTTTTAGGACAACCTTACATATAATGTGAAAACGTTATATGTGGTTGGGGATTCGGTACTCTAAATCTCGGGATTTAGAAGAACGGGTCCTTACACGGGGTCTAACCTTTAACCTAACTTGAATTGCCACTGGAAAGTCAAACCCATCAATTTGATCATATAGCTCATAATTCATATGTCAATCCATTGGGTAGGCGATTCACTGTTGGTTCAAGGCATATGCCTTGTTAACACATTAGGTTAGGTCAGATCAAGTGATCAAAACTTAAAAAAAAAAGAAAAAAACAAGAGGAGGCAGGGCGGGGAAGAAAAAGAGGGAAAAGTTAAAAACAAAAGAAAACTGAAAAAAATAAATGTAAATAAAAAACAAATGTTTAAACCATTTTTCATTTTTCATGTGAATAAGGAAAATTTATTACAATGCATGACATTAAACTAGTTGGATTTATATATACTTATAACCAAAGATATTACTTGTTTCTTAATATTGTGGGGCTTGCTTTTGGCTTTGTTGAAATTGTTTTTACTTTAGTGTTTTGTAGTCTTACATTGCTAATTTTAAAACTAAAAGTGGATGTGCTTGCGTATATATAATTGTTTGTTCATTTTCTTGAATAAATAAGACTATAATAAAGTTGCCATTATAGAGGATTGAAACATAGTTGTAATATGATTTTCATTTGTAAATTTTTTATTTAAATGAAAGTAATTTGGGAAAAAGATAATTCTAACATTGGATTTTCCTTTATAGGATTGAGTAAAAAAATGGCAATTCAATGTAATGTAAATGTCGAATTTGGTAGTTAAACTTTGTATAAAAACTAAATTTTATACTTACAATTTAAAGTGGTTAATTTAATATGTGGTCAAACTTTTGGCTGCTATTTTTATCATCTTCTTAATAAAATTTGTTCTGTTTGCACAAGTAAAAAAAAAAAAAAAAAGTCAATTATTGAATTTTTATTAATGCTTTTAACACCTTTTAGTATTATTAGACTATTTCTTTCATATTGGAAAATAGAGCAACCATTGTTATTGAGGTAGTAAAATTTTTTTTTATTGTATATTAAATTGATAATTTCAAAGTTTAGGTACCAAATTGAATTTTTGTATAAAGTTTAAATTCCAAAATTGACATTTTTCCTTCTATTTGTCTTTTTTGTTTTCTATTAATAGAAATTTCTTTTGAAATCGTTATTATAGTCAACTAAACATTATAATAGCTCTCCATAAGGAATGAGACTAATAGAATCGCTATTCGTAATGTGAACAAGTAATAATTGTACATCTTAAACAATTTTTTCAATAAATAGATTAAATACTATTGTCTGGTGCAATTTTATTTTAAGTTAAAAAATTTTCTATCTTATTAATTTTAAATTTATTTTTTTGTTGGATTCTCTATAAAGAAATTTTGACGATAATAATATTATGAAGAAATTACTAATGAGTTTATTAAGTGTGTAGATTTATGATATTAAATAAAATGAAAAACATCAGGTTGCTCGAAGCATTGTCCAAAATGTTTACTAATAGGTATTTTCAAGTAAATGGACAATCTAGATAGTATACTGGATAAACAACTAAAGATAAAACTCTACCTAGAAGGAACTCTAGATAGTATTGGTATGTTAAGAAAAAGTTGATGAATTCATCATGGATTAATCATAGCTTACTTCAAATCAAGTCTTAACAAGTTTTTAAGGCTCAGCTCCAAAAGATGAATACATTTGGGTAATGTATTCATATGTTCTGTTATGTAGTAATATAATCCACATGGATTAAATCAAGATCATCAAGTTCTTTAAGGTTCACATTTTCATGAAGATTTTTACAAATTAGAGAAGCTTATATTCACATGAAAATTGCTGCAAATTAAATACCATGCATCAACTTCTTTCATGTCCTACTCGAAAATATCTAAAGACATGAAGATTGGAGGCAATGCTTATCAAGATGGTCAAGTTTAAAATTAAAAGCTTGAAGATAAACACGACTAGAACTTTCCTATTTTTGTGGGATATCAAGTGGACATTTAAAGATTTGTTTTGGCATAAGTTTTATCCAAGTCTACATAAATGTTTCAAGATAAGATAAGGTCAGCTTTACTACCAAAGATCAAGATTCAGCTCAAAACAAATTTTCAAGTTTAAGATAAGAAGAGTCAAAATATCAACCAAAATAACTGAGGAAGCTTATCCCATTTTCCAGCAACAAACAAATCATGATCGTTGAAGACTAAAGCTTAAATACATGAAGGATTTCAAATTAGAAGAAAGAAAATACAACACATTGTAAAAGAAAACTTTTATTGCGAAATTAAATTGATTTTATGTACTCTCATCTTGCTGCAACTCTATTTGATTTTTGCTCATTATATTGTCTAGAGAAGGAACAATAGTATGTCCTTCATTTGAGTTGTATTACGAATAGACTTTATAGTCAATGATAGCTTAAGATGGAATTAGAGAGGTTGAATAGAGTGAATTGTGAACTATTTGTAATTAAGCTTTGATTGGATTAGTGGAACATACCTATGTAGATTACGGAGTTCTTAGCTTGGAGTTGGAAAAGTAGATGTAGGCATAAGGCCGAACTACTATATATCACTTGTCTTAGCTTTTCTTCACTCCCTCTATTTTATTTTTGTGCATATAATTCTTATTGTATAAAGTTGCTACATTGCATACATCATTTAAAAGCCAAATCAATCTAAGTAATCAAGTGGCTTTTATATTTGTTTTAAAAAGTTTTAATTTTCAAAGTAACTAATTTAGTCCCCATTCCTGGTTACATAATTGGGATCAATATTTTTATTTTTATTTTAGTTTTTACTGAGTTTTAATTTTATATTTTAAAAAAATTCTTTACATTTTTTTAATTTTTTATTTTCTTAAAAAAGTTACTAAGCCCGATTCAATGACCACTCCATTTCAAAATTGTGACCAGGTGGGTTTAGGCTAGTTTAGGCATGTCCCTATTTATTAATTGATATTTTTATAGAAATATAAACTAATTACTTCTTAACAATTACCCGTATTACTATTAACAACAATCAATTAAGTGCAATATACTGATACCAGCATAGGATAATAAGATATTAAAATCAATCATCTTTATAGACATGTTGATTAAATCCTTGACCTTTTTACCCAAAAAAATAAAAAGGAAATATTTCTTTTTTTTTTTTCCTCCTTTTCCATTTCAAATCATAAAATGAAAAATCTAAATGTGCCTAAACATAGACCGATTGATATATATTTGCATAGAACGGCAAAAAAAAAAAAAAAGGATATATATATATATATATTTGCATAAAATAAAACTAATTGCTTTTAATTGATCTACTTCTACATGTAAGTTTTGCGATTACCCTTAAATTGTATTTACTCCATAAACTATCAACAACCACGTGAAATCATATTTTGTCTATACTTATCCATGAATTGTTCTCCTACTTGAGTTGTTTTACCTTATTTCATCCATATTTATTTTGATCTCTTCCCCTCACCTCTCACCAGTAGCATCCCAATTTTAACTTGACCCCCACGCGTCATTTTCATCTAAGATTCTATAACTATTGTCGAACCTATAAATGTTTTGTTAATAATAATTCAGAAATATCACATTCACTCCTTACTGCAAGCATTGGACAACAAGTTTTATTTTACTTTTTGCATTGGTTTTCGCAATTTATTTTCGCCTTATTTAAAAACATAATATATTAATATCTGCCGCAAAGAAATTACGTCATGGAGATCTTTGGTTTGAGATTAAAGGATAAGCGGTCTTTCGTTAAGATTCTGTATTGTAAATATCACAATATATTAGATTTTTAAGAAATTTAGAGAATCATCCTATAATTGAAAAGTTAAAGATGGTAACCGTTTAGGTTTTAATATGGTAGTCTCGGATTCAATAATTTTTTGTTTTATTTTCTTAAAACAGTTTTCGTGTATTAGTAACAAAATTAGGATAAACATATCCAATGGTCATAATTTTTTTCCCGGCTTTTGTTGGGTGGTGAATCTAACTTTTTTTTTTTTTTACAAAATATCCTTTAATTATTAGTCGGCAGTTTATGTCAAGCGGATTAAGGTTTGATGTAAATCAAATTAAAGAAAATTGAACCGAAAATCAAAATTCAAATTCGACAGATTTTGTCAAGAAACACATACTAATGAAATGCTGACAGTTTTGCTCATAAATAGATGAAACAGATACATACAAATTAATACAGATAAATTATAAATACAAATCTAATACGAATGTGATACATATAAAAAACATATAATCCAAACAGATCCTAAGACAAATAAGCCATGATCAATATTACTATCCTACATTGTCTCAAGTTTTGGTATTGGGTTCCATCGTACCTGTTATGAGAATGGGAAATTTGAAGTTTTTCATAGATGTTATATTGATATATCTAGTAATATTTGATTATAGTGTCACACTTGTTCCATGTGAACATTACTCCTATATCAGGTTTCACAGCTCCCTCATGTTAGCACTTGTGTTTCAATTGCAAATTACAGTACGGATAGAGATTATTGATGTTATAAAATATGGTTCATACCATATGAGGGTGAAATATGCTAGAACTATTTTGAAGACCAGGAGAAATAGTGATGATATTTGAATTATTAAGATTATACTTTTTATAAGATTTGTTTAATAATGGTTCCAAAGCGTTGATACTGTTGCTGCTGTATAGTGTGCGAGGGAGCTATTGCATTCTGATTTCTCTGCGACACACATATAGGCTGATGGGATGGAAATTTATTGTTTTGGGTCATTATCTCCGAGAATAAATAGTTGTTACATGTTTATAAAGTGATAATTACTTTATTTTAAAGATATTTTTATTTTTTAAATTTATTTAATTTGTCATAAGTTTTTATTCATGAAAATACGATGGAGACACCATTTCAAAACAGCAATGAGATTGCTGGAACCTCTTTGCTGAACCTTGAAAAGAATGGATATTTGTTGTCTTCAACTTTTAATCTTAAAACTAGCTCGTTTCATCATCATATAAACATATCACTTTTTTTTTTTCTTTGGTTGAACATATCACGTTTGATAGAATAAATTTATATATTTATATCATAATTCTTATCCAAATATATATCATAATTGGGGAGATACGTTCAAGCACGAGTTGGACATAGCAAATATTTATATAGAAGGATAGCTCCAGCTTAAATTTATTAGCACTTGATTTGGTGCAAAAATTGCGGCAATTGGACCTCCAAACAGATTAGGACCTGATTGAATAGTTAGTTTGGTTTATTTTAGTTTTATTTGCAAATCGAATCCGATATAGATATAATATTAATAAAAAATTGATAATTTTACTTATAAACTGATTAAATCAAATCAATACTAATTGAATACTAATAAGTTATCGATACAAATAAAAATCCAACAATCTAAAACTAGATACCGATAAGATGGAACGTTACCTTTTTTTCTTTTTTTTCACGCAAACGATGGCTTTTCCCTATGCTTAACCAATGCGACCACCATTGCCTTGTCATCGGGCATTTCATTTGTTTCTTCGACTTCCTTTTGGCTTTTATGGCATTCTTTTAATCTTGTACCACAACGGAAAAGTTCTCGTTTTATAAAATATCTAATAGTGGCGTCTTTGACATTGGTGTACGAGGTGCCAACCTGTCTAGTGATAAGACACCTATGTTAACATTTATGAATATCACGGATTAATAGATCAAAGTTTTATTATGAATAAGAGTTTGGAAAGAACACGTTCTTTTATCAACATAGGAAGACGATGAAATGCTCGAAGACAACATAACGAGGACTCGCCTCCGCGTTTCAGAGTTTTACTCTGCATTTATCTCGGCTTACAAAAATGGAGCGAGGTCCAACACGTTCATATGAAACGAAGGAAGGATTCCAAAAGAGAAATAATACGAGAGGAAAACATACGAAAGTATATTTTGTAACTTAAAAATGGGGTTCATGATGATAAGGGATGGCATCCATTTGCTATTTGAATTTCATTTGATTTTTTTTTAATTAACTATCACAACATTAAAATTGCTAATTTCGACATTCGATTAAACTTTTTAAAGTTAGTGATACTATTTTATTGATCTAATCTAAAACCATAAAATACTACGTGCTTTAAATGATTATTCCAATGAAGATTACTAAGGATACACGTAGATAATGAAAACATCATTTTATATATAAGTTAACACATGCAATAATTCATAATTGTTAAAAATCATATGCGTTAAGTAGAATATATTCATCAAAATAATTGTTTAAAACATGTGGTAGTTCATGGTTGGTTAAAAAAACCAATTATACAGATAAATCGTATGATATTAACATATACAGCGTAAACGATCTAAGTCTAATTATACTGAAATTAACAATCTAAAAATACAAGTAGTTAATCAAAAAACCGATCAAAGTTCTACTAGCAAATACCATGCTGCCCTCTGAAACAAATACTTCCCTTTCCTTCAATTGTGCTTGCCCCCTAAGCCAAACAATAAAATTGGAATATTATTCTCCTCTCCGTTTCCTTTTATCCTGTTCTTTCCTTTCCATTTCCTTAGTCTCAAAGATAATGTTAACGTAGATATAAAACTTACAAAACCGATAAGTAGAAAGCAAAGGTAAGAAAAGAAAATGCGTCTAGAGTGGCTAAAAGTAAAACATGTCATACTCGTGACTTATCCAATTTATTCCGTTCATGCAATAAAAATCTGGCCTTTAGACGTAATAGGGTCAATGCCTTACGAGGAATCAAAGGGACCATTCACATGGATAGTGCTCCACTTGATATTATCATAATAGAAAGAAGAGAGTGCACTTCTCCATCAAATTTCAGTTGATTAAAGTCTCGTGTTGGTCGGGTAATTTCCTGTACTAAAAGAACCCCGTACATCTTATCCCATAAGGAGAAAATTTGAGAACAACCTTAAAGTGATTCCTATTTCTAGTAAACAGATATTAAGATAACAAACCTGACATAAGTGCTATTTCTTTCTTGACTTTTTAAGCTCAGAGAGAAGACGAAGGAAAAGAAGAGATGGTAGAGAACGGCAAGATGGATCTCAAGTTATTAGTGGAGCAATATCAATCTTATGGGCAGCTCTACTGAGTCTTGGTCTCGTTATAGCTGTTGCATTTTCTTGTGCAAATGGAATGTCCAAAGACAAAACCTCCGCCACCCACACCGACACATATGGAACCACCTGCGGCGCAGAATGTGGTACAGCTTGTGGTGCAGCTTGTGGTGCATGACTTCATCAATTCCATAGTGCATGCAGAAGAAAATGAGCAATGGCCAATGTAATGGCAGTATTGTTGTAAGACGGAACACATGCATACCAGTTACTTTCCTGGTAATATAAACTACGCAAGCAATAAAGTTCCCTTTTTTTTTTCACCCCCTTCTCTCCTGTATTTATATACCACAGCCTGTATGAGGAGAAATGGTTGGCTCTTTTCGAAACACTATCCTATAACATAAAAGATGGGCAAATAGAATTAATCTTTACTTTGTAACGGCAGGTTCACAATTCTCATTTTCCATAGGCTGATGCATGCGAAAGTTAACTCCAGTCTCCACTGTTTTCACTGGGGCCAATCTAACGGCCCTACCAGCCTTAAGCCTTTTTTGGTTCAATTTCAATCTAGAATCCAATTTTCTCAAACTCGATTAACCATCTTTGATCATTCATAAAGTATAGATGGACAGTGCTATTACTTTATTCAGCTGACTCAAAATGAATATTAGAGTTACGAGTAAAAGGGTTAAAAGATACATACAAAGAAGAGTGGAAGAAAATAAAAAGAGAGAAGACGAACATTTGTGGAGAGGCAATGAATCTGGAATGATCAATTCATCAGAAAATGTAAGATATATTTTAGGAATTAGAATCCTTTTGAGTCGAATGATGGAATCGGATACCAAGGAATTGGAATTGAAATCCTGTTACCAGCAAACCAAAGACTTCACTGCTTCATTCTAGGATTTAGCGGTTGGTAAAAACCATCCTGAAACACATAATTCTATCAAGCTTAGTCTATGTTTGTGCTCAATCAATGTGCACGCCGACTTTATCGACTTAGAACCCTGTTACTTATTTACATTTACATCCCTACAGATAAATTATTCTGCATTTCTCATTGAGTATGAATTTTGTTCCATTCACCTCTTTTGTATAGAGAATGACTACATCGCATATGATCATTGTATAATTCCACGGCTTCTCCTTATTTCAGTGGAGGAAATATCCATCCGAACATTTCTGCAGGTATTGAGATGAACATTTCTTTCAATACTTCAGGAATGTCAATATCCTCAAGAACCTGAAAGTTTCAAAATGGTCCTTCAGCAAATTATATAATAGATGCACTAGAAAAAGGATGTAGTCTCAATAGTTCGTAAAATTATAAACCTTGAAGATTCCGTCTACATTGCGCCCACCAACTAGAAAAGTGCATCCGTGTTTTTGCACCCAAGCATTATTTCCAGCATCTTATTATAGTCACCGTCATAATACTTCGGCTGGCAAGATGCACATATTTTCAAAATGCAAGAGACAAAGACTTCATCAGCCTCATCAACAGGAGTAAAAAATGGTCATACAGTAGGCTAATGATAACATGTACAAACTTTATCTACTCCTGATCTACAAAGTCTAATAACAAATAAGGAATTCCACGGCTTTCATTATCAATAGCATCTTGCTCTTGTTTTACACAGAATTCGCATATATCTCTTTATCTATGTATCCTCCTTTTCAGCTGATGTCCCACTCAAGTTTTCATTATACATAAATGGTGGAACATCCGATTTAAAGGATCTTAGTATCAGGCAACCCTAGCCATTTAGTAAAATCCCCTCTACGAGTTCTTGTACAGGAAGGTTAATGCCATCTTCAAATTCACATTCTTGTGCCTGTATTAAAGCCATCCTTCATTGCTGTTCAGTTGAAACTTCTTCAGACAACCTATCCTAAGTTTTCTTCAAATCAATCATTACATTGTTCAGGATGAAATCAAGAGGAAGGACCAGCAGTATTTGTTGCCAAAAAACTTCACTCAACCATTTATGAAATCACATAATTAAAACATGCAATAAGATAGCTTAATCAATCTGCTTGTGCTGGCTTTGGAGTCCTTACATTTATTAGCCTCACTGCTGTGTCTGCACCAATTACAAAAGCACTGCCTGGAAACAACCCTGCTTTCTTATAGAAGTATGGCTGATTAGATACGATCACGGTTTTTCCTATTCAAAAAATTGCAATAACATGTTAAGTTGGTAAGAAGCAAGAGATTGTACCAAAACCAAATCCACAAAGTAACACACAAACACTATCAAGAACATGAACGGTCTGCTAGTGAAAAACTAAAGTGGAATCAAGTCCAAATCTGAGTCAAGCTCAGTTAGGACCACAAGCCTAATGAATGAAAACACAATAACTTGAACTTGATCCACTGTGACATTCAGTAGAAAATAAACCTCATTGTCGAGCTCAAGTCAGACAGAGACAGGTCAAGCTTGAGCATAAAATCAAAGCAAGTAGCCCAACATCTTTCAGTACCTACTTCTCTTCAATACTTGGTTGTGATCAAAAGTTCCTCACAGGAACAGGAGTTAATCCGGCACCAGGCTATCCCACCAGCTTTGAAGAAGGAAAAAGAAAAGGGGAGGGGGGGCAGGGTGGGGTGTGGTGGGAAGGATAGATTTTCGGGCTCTCTGCTATTGGTGTGTACTTGATCAGCACAGCCTTGGTACAAAACGAAGTTACAAAAGCAAGGATCACAAACAAGAGCATTGCAGTTGCTTTGTAGAAAAACATACTTTGAAAGTGTGATGAGATGACGGCAGAGCAATTAATTAACAAAACAATATTTGCATTATACAGTGAGGAAAAATATCATCAATAACAAGCCTGAAATTCCACAGCATGGAAGTAAAAATTTCACATTGGAAAACAAAAATAAACTTACCAACTTTCTTAAATTGCTTCACACGATCTTTAATTTCTTCAACAGACAATGGAGGTTTGTCAGCATTAACTGCTGACATTTCAAAGCATGGATAGCCATTGCCACAAATGCTGCATTCGGTAATAATAAAAAACAACATGACAAACAGACCACATTCTTTTTTTAATATATATATACATACATACATACATACATATATAAAATGTTTGTAATTTATATAAATGATATTCCAATGGTTAATATCTCTGGTATCATGTTTTCATATGATAACTACTTGAAAAAACTATGTGCCAGACCTCTCCAGATAAACATAAGTAATAGCAGGAAAACAGTAAAAAACCCATTTAAAAGTTTAAGCTTATGGATAGAGGTTTATATATAATAATACTCCATCTCACTTGTCAGATTAGATATCAATTGAAGTCCATTGAGAAAACATTTAAAACAGGGATGAAATAATGGCACGTGGATTCAAACTCATGATCCCCACTCTGTCGTCATGTAAGATTTAGGGTCTGCTTGTTTTGGCTTTTTTCGACAGATACAGACACTTTTTCAAACTTTTTGCTAACAAATTATTTATCAAAAAATAGATATAAATAAAAAAAGTTGACAGTTCTCAGCAAAAGATCAAATAGAACAAATATAGATAAAATTTAGATACAAATCGGATATATTTACACATATCATTTTAAAAAAGATACAGATACAGATGAAAAACAGACAATCCAAACAGACCCTTAGATTTATGCATGGTTCTTATTTTTTGCCTTCACTAAGGTCTACCATATTTGGACACCAGAAAATCCCTTCAAAAACCTGGAAAATCAGTTGACAAGGATACATCATACAGAAGTCCTAAATGCAGGTCATATAAAGTACTTATTTCTATACTTTAACACAGTCAAGGCAGAACAATTTCTCCTTAAACCTAGACTGTCCCTTGTGAAGGGGATCCCATATGACTTACAGGAGTCCTAAATGCAGGTTGCCAGCCTGCCAGGGTAGAATTCTTTCTCGTAAGAGAATCCCTTGAAGGCAGTTTCTGTTTCAGAACATAATATAATAACATAATTACATCTGTTCAGACCCCTCGGTGAGATGACTCTCAAAGAAATGCTTTCTAAAAGGATGTAGTACTAAACTTTTCAAGTTCCTTTTACAAACAGATGCGAAAACAACAGAGAGATTAACAAGATGATCCGTCAGTTATAAGGCTAAGTAGCTATATTTTCAACCCATCAATATATGCTTCATAGTTTAGCATTTTGTTTCAGCCAAAACAAGAGCAAGCAAAAACAACTGAAAAAGCATGTGTAATAATTTTTTTTTTTTTTTTGGGGGTAAATAAAGCATGTGTAATAATTTATCAAACTTCCAGCTGAAAGAATTTAAAACTTATAACCAATACAATTTAATTCATCACCAATGGTAAATCTAAACTACTTAAGGAATGAAACATCAGGAATAGACTAACACCAACTATTTAGAGGCATCACATCAGAGAGTGTACCTGGTAGCAACTTCCAACAGCTTCATATGCCCATCATGCAAGGGATTAAAGGAACCAGAGAGTATAATCTTCCTTTCTACGTCTGATGCATGAGATTCTGAAAGAGACCAAATGTATAATATGCTTAAAATAAGTGCATCATATATAAACCAAAATGAAGGTAAGTAAACAAATATCCTACCATTAGAGAAGGGATAAACCTTGAAGCAGATTTGACCACTTATGAGTTGCTCTAGCTCTTCATCTTCATTGAATGTTTTCTCGCATTCGTCGGACAAATCAGATTCAGTCAACTCTGAAACACATATCGTTGAGACACTGCAAGCATTTGCAATTGCCTGTTTCATAAAGAGCATATAAAAGTTCTGAGGAAATAAGTAAACTTCTAATTACCAACATGAGAAGGACAAAACCAGAATAATATCAATGAAGTTGAACCAAGATGTATGCTTAAAGAAATCATGAACGCAGCACCATGCTCAAAACATCAAAAGGATAATTAAAAATATAATATTAAAGGTCCTTTTGTTATGCTCCATCAAATTTGCCAGAATGCAAATCCAATATTTATCATTTTTAATTATCTAAAAATATATTTAATTGTACTTTTTCTATAGGAATCTTCTGTTCAAGTAAACTATTCTTCAGTTAACAGAATAAAACAAGAAAGAGTATTATTCATCTAATAATAAAACAAGCAAGATTTCTTCTATAATTATTACAAACCTTGAGTAAAACCTGACTTGAGACTTTATCTTCTTGTTCCCGACTTCGCAATCCCTTCAATTATGATCTTATAATTAAAGTCAGTCAACAAATGGCCATAAACTGCAGTAAGATACCAGGTAACATTACCTTCGACAATGTAACTGTAGACACCCATATTCTGTCAGATGATCTTGTTGATACATGAAACCTATCAGCAGAGGCACAACAAAGATAAAACAAAGAGTAATTAATGGCACACACATGTAATTGTAGATCTACTATGTTCCAAAAAAAGCCATGTCTTTGAGTTTTGCATGTCAAAGAAATGGCATACAAAAACCTTGGGAAGTCAGTTTTAGTAAACATGATATGCCATCATAAGGATTTCTAATTTGATGCAAAATTGATTATTCTCCTCATTCTGTTGAATGTCAATGCCCTCAAAATTGATTTTTGTTACTCTAATCAGACACCACCCACAGAATTTTTTTTCTGTGGTAGATATCAAGTATTAAATGCCACATTAATCCCATGTAACTATATGCAAATTAACAATTAAAAGAGAAAATTACATGTAAGTTAAAAGAAAAGAAGGAGAACATTTATTTGGTGAATACCTATGATCCCCACGCTTTAAATGTATACCAGCCAAAGTGCCGGTGAAACCAACTCCTAGTGCAGGGCAACCTGTTGGGCGTGTGTCAAAAAACATAACATGGCATATTAGTTCTTCAATAAACATATGCAATCTGAAAGAGGATGGGAGCATATAGTGAGCATGCAAGCTTAATATCACGAACAGATAGCATACACTGTCAGATGATATATATTTAGCAAATGGAATAATATAAAGAATGTAGACAAAAACCTCAAACTCACAACTCACTTCATCCGAACAAAGCCAGCTTCATTCAATTGAAGTCCCAGAGCCTAAAACTTTTGTCTAACTAACATCAATATTAAAACTTAATATAGATTTATTATATCAGCTAGTTAGCTTGTTCAACATTTAAGACTGGGCTCACTTGATTATTAGCATTCTATACAATACCTTTTTCAGATTTTTTATACGACCCATAATTCTGCACACCAGGTATTGTACACTTTAGCATTACACACTGCATGGCACAGCTACCTTTCAGGTGAACTTGCAATTTAAGGGTGTTTCCCCTAAGCACACTTAATTTCATAATTTCAATAAACTCTAGATCATTACACTAAATGGCATCTCAATGATTCAAAATTTCATCATACTCTCTTTAACATGTATCATAGTCTCTAACACTGACAGGAGTGACGTACCCACTGGCTTGGTTGCATAGGACTAGGACAACAGCAGGCAGGGAGATTTTAGAGTTGCTCGTTGGTGTTAATGCATACTTGGAGATCTAATGACTCCAAGCCATTACACCAAAAGGAGCTTTAATGATTAGTATTCTGTCACACTCTATTTGAGAGGTAACACAGTTTCCACCCCCTCCTCCTTTTTTTCTTTTCTCATCCTTGCTTGTGCCCAGATGGTCAACAAACATTTAGTCCAAGAGATACCAATACCATTATACATATAGCAACCCAATTTTATAGACCAAATATAATTCTCAGTTAAATCAAACCTATATTGCTAAGTTTGAGGGCACGGTTGTAAGCAGACAAAGCCATTTCCTCCGCAGTTTGCTTGCTACAGAATTGAGTAGGAACCTGTGACATTAATGCAGTTCCATCAAATATCCATTTGCACAAGGAAATCATAAACTGTTCTAGAAATTCAGCAAGAAGGACCAAAAAGCAAGTAAAACCAAAAGAAAAACGATAGGATCACAGTTATATCAAAACCTCCAAAACTCCAAAGGCACAGATTTTCAATATGTGGTATACTCGCTCATACGTAAGTTTCTATGAGTTGAGTGTATATTCGTTTCACCGGAATCCTACTGGATATATCACATTCCATTAATGATGAGAGCAAAACGTTCAAATAGCTACAGTATATCTATCTATTCATCTATCTATCTGTGTATCGAGATAGCCAGGGTCAATTCACAAATATGCAATCGAACAGAAGTATTGAAATGATAAAACAAATCAGAAAGGAAATAAAGTTTAATTTGATAAAAGAAATCGAACCTTGCCGAGTAACTGGATAAGAGACATTCGTGAATAAGGGACCACGGCTTCAAGAACGGTACTGGAAGCTCCAGGAACAGATAGTAACCACCCAAGCGACTGTCGTAACCACAATGATGCATTAAACATCCTCATTTCGTACGAATTGCAGAGTACATGTGTGTTTGTGTGTGTTTTACAACAAGAAAGAAAAAAGAAAGGGGGAGAGAGAGAGACCTGAGAAGCGCCACCGGCGAGATAGAGAACGGCCTGAGTGGGGTTGGAATGAATGGCTTCGACGAGTGATCGAATCAAAACGTCGCTTGTCCGTGACATCGACGACGACGTCTTCATTTCCTCCTCTCCGGTGGCTACGGTGTCCTTCCTGTCACCGTCAGTGCCAGTCAAGTCCATTATGGTCGTTTCTTTCCTAATTCGGTTACTCCTGATATTAGCATTACCCACTGGACTGGCCTATTAAGTACTTAAAACCAATGGGTTTTCCTTTCTTTTTTCCCTCCCCCCAATATACCAATATGGTTAATGATGGGGCTTTGGGACTGAAATAAGGACCGGCCTGGTTCGTGTTTTCTGCTCTCACTAAAAATCTTTTTATTCAATAAAATTTTTTAAAAAACAAAATCACAACCAGAGAGTTTTTATTTGAGAACACTTTCACAATAGTAAGAAAAACAAGAGAAATATTGATCTATCTAATTCATCTGTTTTTGAAGTACAAGTAATCATTTGATTGATTGGTTTCCCATCTATTTGATGTTTATTTATTGCCAAAAGTGTTTGTATAATAACATATGAAAAAAGGTAAACACTTAATTACTCATATATAGATTACACTGATTAGATCTAGATAAATATGTTAAATTCATGATATTATATCTTAGTGGTATTAGTAATGATTTTTATGGGATAAATCAAGTTTGAATTCTCTCTTTCTAATAGAAAAAAAAATTAAAAACTTCATCTGTGGATAAAAAACAAGTAAGAAATGATATACCATAAAGAAAAATATATATTTATTACAAAAGCATTATTTCATATTGTTTTATACTTATAATAAAAGTTAGGTTAGAAATGATAATGGTGATTTTTTTTTTCTATTAATTGACCTTTTTGGATATGGACTCCCCTGGCCTAAACCAACTTGTTTGGTCCATGGGCTCAACTATTTATGCTTTATTCAACCTCTTATGTGCATCACAAAAGTTGCATAGGACTAGACTAAATAGTCTTAATCAATAGTAGCTCAATCATCTTCTACCCAATACATGACCAGACATTACAAGATGGCCTTGGGACTCATTCTTGTCCTTAAAAGTTGGCCTTTCATTAGACAAGCAGTTATTTGTGGCTACCTATCTCTAATACATTGCCAACAATCTTAGTATTTACCTTAATCGAAAGATACATCTTCTTAAAAATATCAATGCACTTTCCTAGTAAGGAGATTCGCTTAACAAATCTAAACGAAATCTCACAAATAAGTCCTCAAGGTCCATAGTAATGCATTTAAGTGATACTTTTATCCCCACTTTGCTTCTTCGGAAATTTTCCCACAAACATCTTATCAACTTAAGTATTGAGGTATCCCCTTGGACAATCCTAACTATTATACTTGCAATTCAATCCTTTTGTAGATCCAACAAAACTAGTTTAAGGCTTTAGAAGCCTAATACTCTAACGATAAAGATCTAATACGGAGATCTGAGTCAAACATGTGGTGTCATTTATAAGAAATTGATAATTGCCTTATCTAAATTGATTACTACCCAAATTAAAAGTAAGAACATCCACGAGCATAACTATCGCCCCAAAAAACACTCAAGCTTTCGATTAACTAGTCAAACCTCTGATTCTGTTGTCGTTGTCATTGATCCATAGCATTTCATGGATTTAGAGAATTTGTGCTACAATTTGGTGACCAATCAAAATAAAAAAGATATTGGATTGAGTTGAATATAATGAAGAGATGAGGAAGTGGAATGAAAAGATTATGGAGCATGATGAGATGTTTTAGATCGACTCGACTCTTTTCCCTGCCCCCCGGCCCTTCTTCTTTCCAGGTATGGATTTTTTGCGTCGTTTTAGTCGTTGTGGTCGACGGGGAAGAAAGAAATGAATAAATGTTCTTTTGGGAAAATGTAGAATAATACACCTACCGAGACGATAGTGAAATTTGAGCAGCTCAGTGACATGCTGTTTGTTGACAACTGCTCTACTAACTAGCACAACTATAGAAGAGTCCAATACTACCACCACCACTTTTGTGAGTGAAAAAAACCGTGAATGTAATATGTGAACCATTGCAACGCACTCTTACTAGACTTAGGTAGCTAATACGAACCACGCCAACTTGTGACGAGACTTGTAATCTAATCTGGAAAATTAAACCTTGGACCATTTAATAATCGATGGAAACCGTGACTTAGTGTAAAAGTGAAGACGCCACAATCAGGGATAGAAATCCGATTGATAAGTCAGACATGGACACCACGAGAAATCCTTATAAGTTCAAGAATAATTCTTTCTAGAACCAAAAGAAAATAAACTCTCAAAATATCAATTGATCAAAGAAATATCTATAACATTTACAACCAATAGGTTTTTATAAACTAAAACATAGAAACCTAAGACATAATTGCAAAGGCTAGCAGCCTAAATTACAAATCGGGCAGCTTAAAATAAAAACAAGAAATCGATAAAAATTGCCAAAGCAAGAAGGTCGGCGACTTTAGATTTTATGCCGATTGTGTAGACCACAAAGGCTGGCGGCCTTTAGTCGGCAAGCACGTACAATTCTTCAAGGCCGACAGCTATGAATCCTCATGGCTAGCAGCTTTGATCCTCCACGATTAGAAATGTTTTAATCTCTCCTGATGATGCCCTATGCTCCCCATCATTCCCTTCTTCCTTGAAAGGATTCATCTTCGAATCTCTATCTTTGTATTCGATTGTGATGGACTATGCCCTCTTGGATGCAATTCTCTTAAATGAGGTAATTCATCTGGACTTTCTTTTGGAGTCAAATCCTTGAATTCTTGAAGTGATGAAACATGTTCACTAGACAAAGAAAAGTGAAGATTGTCAATTGAAAATCCTTGTATAATGGTACAAGTAGCTGCTACCTTGCAAACAAAGAGTTCTTAATCTCACTTTTTTTATCTCTCTTTTTCTTTGCTTTTTCATCTTTCAATCTCACTTGCTTTTCTCTTGTCTCAGTATTTTTCACATTTTGTCTCACACTCATAGTCTCAGCCTCACTTATTCTTTGTTGATCACGAGCCTCGTTAATTCACTGTTGATCTTCATGAACCTGAGTTGGGGTTAAAGGTGCAAGCTTTACAGTCCGACCATTCATAACAAATGAATAACTATTGCGAAAACCATCATGCATACATTCCTATCATATCGCCATGGTCGCCCCAATAATAAATGACCCACATCCATAGATGCTACATTACATAGAACTTCATCCTTGTAGCTACCAATGGAGAAAACAACTGACATCTGCGTTGTCACTTTGACTTCCTCACATTCATTCAACCATTCTAGCTTATAAGGACCAATGTGTTTAATGGTCTTGAGCCCTAATTTTTCCATAAGAAATGTGTCAATCACATTAGTGCAACCACAACTATAAAAAATCATGCTACGTACCTTGTCATTCACACAACATCTAGTATGAAAATTATTTTCTCGTTGCACTTTGGCTTCCTCTTTCACTTGCACACTTAAGGCTCGCTCCACAACTGCCACTAACCTTCCCTTCATGGGTTCTTCAACATCATTAGCATCTTCCAATGGTGACATATCATCATCATTTGAATTGACACCTTCCAAGTCACCATTATCTAATACAGCCATAATCTCCTTATTTGGACATTGAGAAGTAATATGTCCATGTCCTTAACATTTAAAACACTTAATGTCACGAGATCTAGAAAGGGGTTTTTCAGTGTTACCTTTAAAATCATCAATTGAATCATTGGTCTTCATATCCTTTTCTGATTTTGAAGCTGCTTTGTGATCCTTCCATTTTGATTTCCATAAGGAACTTGAAGATGAGCCATACCTTGATTTGCCCCGGGACTTCAATTATCTTGTCACTTTAATAGCTTTATGCAGCAGCCCTCCATCTCCACACGATGCTGCAAATCCACCACATCAGTATTCTCCTAATTTAGTCCACTAATGAATCTAGCCATAGTAGCCTCCAGTCTTCCTCCACCTTATCTCTAATCATGGCTATTTCCATCTCTTTGTAGTAATATTCCACACTTAAGGATCCTTGTGTTAGACTCTACAACTTCCTAGACAAATCTATATATTAATGGCTAGGAATAAATCTCTTATGCATCACTACTTTCATCTCCTCCCAAGACCAAATAGGCCTTTCACCATATCTATGCCTATTAAGCATCAATTGTTCCCACTAGATGTTGGCATAGTCTGTGAATTCAACTGCTGCTAATTTGACCTTTTTCTCTTCTGAATAGTTGTGGCAATGAAATACATACTCCACCTTCCTTTCCCATTCCAAATACATCTCTTTATCATTCTTTCCCTGAAAAGGAGGTATCTTCATCTTGATGTTACCTAGATAGCTTTCACGCTTTTGGGCCTTTCCTCTTCCTCTAATGAATCTACCTTCATCAGAATCAAAATCCTCTTCTTCCCCTTCAACATGAGATGGTTTCCTATAAGACTTTGATCTACTAAGGGACTCCAAATTATCCAATCTCATATTCAGATTCTTGAATTGATCCTGAATGGCGTTCATGAACAATTTCATATCCATCTCATGATTTTCTTCGCCACTACCCATAATTTCACACAAACCATAATTCAAACACTAAAGACACAAATTCCTTCTTCTTTTATTTTTTTTTAAAAGACACTAAAGTAATCAACAAGATCAGGCAATTTCAAAACCAACAAAAGACTATCAAAGAATATAAATTACTCGAGTTACCTCTAATTGAAATGGATATAGATTCTTAGAAAACCTTCACTCTGATACCAAATGATATGAATCACGCCAACCTATGATGAGACTCGTTATTTAATCTAGAAAATTAAATCGTGGACCATCTAAGAATTGATGGAAACAGCAACCCATTGTTTATATTGAAGTAAGAACCTTGGTATAAAAGTAAAGATGCCACAATCATGGATGGAAATCCAATTGATAAGTCAGGGGAATGCTATAGGAAATCCCGATAAGTTTAAAAATAGTTCTTTCTAGAACTAAAAGAGAATAAACTCTCTAAATATCAGTTGATCAAAGAAATATTCAAAATGTTTACAACCAATAGGTTTTTATAAAATAAAACATGGCAACCTAAAAGACATAATTACAAAGTCCGGAGCCCTAAATTACAAATTAGGCGGCCTAAGATAAAAACAAGAAATTGATAAAAAAAATTACTGAGAAAGAAGGCCAATAGCTTTAGACTGTACATTGGCGGTGTAAACCATGAAGGCCTACGGCCTTTTGCTGGCATACATGCACAATTCTTCAAGGCCGGCAGCTTTGGATCCTCATGGCTAGCAGCTTTATTCCTCCACGATTGGAAATGTTTTAATCTCTCCTGATGGCGCCCTTTGATCCCCATCAGCAGCCAGCTACTTCTCAAGATCGATCTTCTACTCCATTTGCTTTGTTAGTTGCTTCCCAAGTAAATGTTGTTGTTACTATGAGCATCCAAGCTAAACCCTCTATTTCTAAAGGGAAGTGCCCCATTGAGGAGATGGGTGTTAACAAGCTTCACAATATGATTGAGAAGCTTTTCGATCTCAAAGAGAGCAAGAAGAGTAGTCCTTTTACTAAGTCATTACTTAGCAAACACCCTTCATCTAAGTCCTTTTACTAAGTCATTACAAATCCAAATGACCACTTAGCTTACTTCTAAATCATGATGATGTTGCATGATTTTAGTGATGCTATCCTTTGCAAAGTATTTTTAACCACCTTACGCAAGGTTACCCAAACTTATACAACTCTCTACTGGCCAACTTTATCCTCCATTTCAATGAGTTTGATATGCAATTTAAATCTTAATTTATTGCTAGTGAGTCGTTGGAGAAGGGCACGTCATCCCTTTATTTCATAAAGAAGAGGCCAAATGAGCCTTTATGAGACCAATGTTGTTGACTTGGACATGTAAGAAGGTCAAACATCAATGGTTAAACCAGGGTTAATAAGATATTAATGTTTTGAGTGATTAAAAAAAGGTACTAAAGTTTCATTAAGTAAATTAAATGAGGTATCAAATTTTCACTTTATTTAACGTATCAATGTTTGGATTAGTAGTTAAATAAAGTTTCCTCAATTTTCCCTAATGGTCTTTTATAAATATCTTATTTAAGTTACTTTGCAAAATGTTGATTTTCCTTTTTAATTAGTTGAAACTTTGATATCTCAAATGAGTTTATCCCCAAACATTGATTCCTTTTTTTAACAACTCAAAACATTGATATCTTAAATGAATTTATCCTAAAATGATGATACATTTTGGTGTAATTTACGCTAGAATTAATTATAACAAGATGAAGCCCATACTTGAATGCTTGTCTTGTTGACTCATTTTAATAGGTTTGGTAATGGGCTTTTAGCCTATTTGATTATACAAATTTTGTAATCAGTTGGGTTGCCCAATTCATGGTTAGACCACCCAAGTCATCTGCTCATACTGAGTAAATGTAAATCAAGTTCTTAAAGGCAGATTACCCCACATCGAAAGTCGATTTTACTTTAATCAATCAAACCAATCTAGGTCTAATAACATTGTATGAGACTATTTAACGTTAAGAACAAGCTTGGAAGCTTGCATCGATTCTAAGAGAAGGTAAGAAAGTGTATTATCTAAAAGACTAATATCCATGCAAGAAGAGAACTAAATCAGCAAAGGCCTGCACCACTATGGGGCATTAGCCACAAGAACAATAAGGGTTTAATAAAAGATTGCCTTTGCATAGGAAAATACCAATCATCCTCTTCCAAGAAATTAGAGGGGGGTAGGGTGGTTTTGCACAGACATGTGTTCCGCTCTTATATAGAGTTCACTCCCCTTAATAAGCCATTGAGGAAGACTTCCATAGAAGTTTGTCGCTAAGGCATTCTACCTCAGTGCCCCTAAGATGAAAGTGAATCTAAGTCGCCATGAGTTAGACAAGTACTATGACTATAGGGGCTATAGTCACAATACTATTGAGTAGTATAATCTTAAGAAAGTTCTTAAAAACATATTCAACATAACTACTTTTGAGATTAGAGAATTGTATAGAATGACTTCTTTAGAGACAATGGGCTAAAGAATGCTGAAGAAAGGAGGACAACAATAACAACAATAAATGTTATAAACACTCCCCTAATGGTGTTGTCAACTGATGTGTGTTATTTTGTTTGCTTTTTTTTTTTTAAGTTAATGGAATTGATGTATTTTCATTTTAGTGAATTTTTTCTTTGTTTTATAGTTAATGTATGGTGATTCGGATTAGGTGTGGTTAGGTTCATAATTGGCTTAAATTTTATAGGTTTTTAGAGCCTATAATGTGATCTATGTGTCAGCCTCTATAGCTAAAGAGTTTGGATGAATAAAGTTGCGAAGAGTTGTGCTGAAGTTTCATATATGTCAATCTCCATAAAGTTTCCATTACAATTGGTGTGCACTATTCAAAACGTGCAGTTACAAAGCTATTATGAAGAATTTATGGGAATTAAACGAGGAACTTAAGTCATCATTGGAAGAACCAAAAAGAGGATAAAAAGGACATTAAAGAGCATGGAAAAGGGCAATCATCCATTCTTGTTTTCTTCAACTTCCTCATCTTTCTTTTTTTTTTTTTTTTGGTTATGAATATTTTTGGTGTTTTGAACATGAATATGTTTGGGTAATTATGTGTTAGGGATTAATGTTTTAAACCACTTTGTTTGAATTTCTTCTTTTGGTTAATTCAAGCTTGAGATTTTTATGGTGTTTTATGAATTCTAATTTTTTATTGGATGTTTGTGCTATGTTTACAATGAAAATTGTTGATGTAGTAGACATATAAACATCTTGTTGAAGAATTAACAAAGAGAGATCTTGTTGATTAATCAATTGCCCAAAGAATTGCTTATAGTTCAATTGAGTTTAATTGGGGTTTGAAAATGAGATTGAGAACTCCATCTTTGTTCTTCAGCTCCTTCAAGATTGAATTTATTTTATCTTACTTTGAGTTAAGATTATCAATGCCTTAGGACATTCTTAGTCAAGCTAATTTTTAACAAATAGAGAAGCTCAACAAAGAAGGGGGTAAGTGTTAATTCCTTAGCCTTAGTGAAATTTGAGTTTATTTCTTGCAATTGGTGTTGGAATTTAGTTGTTAGTTCCAATTTAATAGTTTTAATCTCTGTTTTATATTTTTTTGGTTGTTAAAAAATTGTTGATTATAAGCCTTAGACAAACTAAAGCTAAATTAATAAGTGGATAAATACATAGTTTCTAAGGGAATGGTTCTTTCTTTTATTATGTACGATTCTTGCACTTGCAGAATCAACATCAATACCCAAGTATTAGCAGGTCATAAGCCTATGTAGAAAGAGTCGGAGAGTGGATAACTTCATGTCCTTTATAGAAGAGTACTTTGTGGAAATTCAAACCCCTTACTAAAATTCCTTAATCATTTCAACACAACTCACTGGATTTGATATTTGAAGGTCAAGGTTGATACTGAAAACAACACTTACATCATCTTGATCGTACCTATAAGAAGATGGCCCCTAAGTTCTAAAGCTGACTAAAGTCAAACGATACAAGACTTGTATGGTTTCAACAATCCATTTGTATAGGTTAGAGGCATCATCACCCTTCCCATGGAGCTTGGCCACGATGACAATATTGTTGCCTACAAGATAGACGTCCTAGTAGTGAATTGTTACTCATTCAATAATGCTATACTAAGTTAGCTAAGGTAATGTGTTGTCAAGATTCGAGGTGGTTTCCATGACAGCACACTTGAGGCTAAATTCCCTATGCCTACAAAGGTTAATGTATGTCTTAAAGAACAATAACTATTAAGGTCTTTATATATACAGGTCGTGGTTAAGAAATAGGTATTCAATATTGAGTCAGGACTATAACAAAAGTCTAATAATAGGGGAGAATAGGTTAAGGCAACGAACAAGATCCAACTCAGTACCAGCTTCAATCAAACATTGTAGGAAAGGATGTTAATGCTCATCAAACTTAAAGAATAACACATTACCTTCCTTCATCTTAACTACAATGTCTTTGCTTGGTCACTAGTAGACATGTCAAGCATCTCCTTAAAAGAAATTATGTGTAATCTCATCATCAACATTAATGTCAAATCTATTAACCAAAAGCGGTAACGACCTATCTTAAGGGTGAAGGGTGTAGTAGTTAAGCTGCACATATCATTTCCAAGTGACATGTGTAAGCCATTCCTTTTCTTGGTAAGATTCTAATAAAGTTTTATTATGGAAATTATTGTCAATTTTTTAAGATTTTTGGCAAAGTGTCGTATGCCTTTTCATGGTTTAGGTTTGTCAAACCTATAAGATCTAACTTGTTTGGAAAATAAAATTTCACAAAATACTTGCTTTTAAATATTGCCCACAACGCCTGTCAAATAACATAACTCATCTGGAAAACATTTTGGATCCAATGATCCTTTTTAAATAAGATAGTTACTAGTTATTTAATTTTAGTCATCTAACTTAAATAAAATAATAAATTTACAACAAAATCCTTTTGAAATACATTGAAATTTATGTCTTGTATAGAGCTAGGCAAATGGGCTTTTGCCTATGAGCTGTCTCGTTTAACCCATTTTAAAAATGGGTTACAACTAACTTTTTTTAGCCCATATAAAAGTGGGCTAATTTTATCCAGCCTGTTTAACTCGCTAGCTAACACTCACGGGCAAAAGTGAGTTAGCCTGCTAGCTAAATGGGTTGGCCCGCTAGCCTACTTTTTTAAAAAAATTAGAGGGGAAATATCTATTAATATAGCATTGTTCTTAGGACTTTTTACTTAAGGTTAAACTTATGTGTTAATTATAACAAAGAATGACAAATTGATATACATGTATCATAACATTTTTTAAAGTATATTATTATTGTTTTAAATGAAATATAATATCTAATAAGTTATTTTAGAAAACTTATTTTTATATAAAATGTAATTAAAATAATAATAAAATTAATCATTAATATATATATATATATAAATAAGCTTATAAAACTCATTTATTATTACATATATTTATATATATCTTATTTAATTATATAAATAAGTTAAATAGGTCAACTTGGCCCATTTAACCCATAAAATATACAAGTAGGTTAAAAGGATAAAAAAGTGGGTTGGCCCGTTTAATCCACGGGCCAAATGGGTTAGATTAGGGTCAAGAAATTTTGACCCATTTTTAAAGCAGGCAAAATTTTTTGGCCCATTTAACTTACGGGCCAAAGTGGGCTTAATTGGGTTGGCTTATTTAACCCACTTGCCCATCAGTAGTCTTGTACACCACAATCTACTTGGAGTAACCCATGGAGTTCTCTTCCCTAATAGATAATCGACAAAATGTGAAATGTTAAAGAATGAGCTATGGAACTTAGTACATATAAAACAAGAACGCACACGTCCCACTTTCTTATTCTAATGCTACAACCATATATTAGGTTATTAATATTAAAGTCCACAAGCAAGGTATCTCTAGCATCCTAGAACCACCAATATGACTTTTGCTAAACAAAAAGGGGTAGGGTTCCCTCAGTAATCATGCATCAAAGAGGGGAGTTTGCTAAGTCCTTGGAACTTATTATAAAAGAAAAGAAAGAAGTTGCCTCCTCAGGATCATCTCCTAATAGATTGTTACCAACGAGCATGATCCATTGCAAAGTTTATATAAGGTCCCATTATGTTGAATATCTTGCCACAACTTTGTACCTACTTCTAGTTGACTGTCCAATGTCGGAAATTCTCCTATTGACTACCCTATCAAACCTCTTATGCACTTCATTACAGCCTTAGCTCTTAAACTACCATATCTGCCTAAAGTTACTATCAAACTCACAATATAGTCTAAAGGTGCCACTTCCTAGGATAAGTGGTCAAGTAGTAACCAACACACAGTATAATCGAGATGAGCTCTTAGTCTGATTATTAACACTACCTTGTCAAGCAACATGCACTTAATGTAGATCCATTGTTGTCTAGACCGATTACATGAACCTGAGTTAAAAGATTCAAAGATGTACTCAATGGCTTCATCCAAAATGTTCATGAAGAGGAGATCCACTTGCATAACACTAAGGATGCACTAAAGCTGATCCATATCCTCAAAGTTAACACAGGAATGGACCAAGACAATGTTGCAGACAAGCAGCCCTTGGCTGCCTGGATGCCGCTAGCCTTCCTATTTATGCCATCGATGTAAAGACTTAAGCCGCCGACCTACTACTGGCTTATAACTTGCACAGATTCTTGTTTTTAAAGGCCACCAACTTTTGTATTATAGGCCGCCAGCTTTCTTTGGCAAACAAATTTGTTTTTAATTTATGTCTTTTGTGAAACACCCAAAACCTTTACCTAGATTAGAAATTAGGCTTAAATAGATTAAATGAATCATAGGATATAATTAGACAAGTTGATATAATTATAATCATAAATTAAGTTGAAATTGAGATTTTGGATTCTTAAATCTCTAAACATGTCATTAAAATGTTTAGAGGATTCCTAAACCTTCAAATTATAGCCAAAATATCAATTCCTAAATCTCTATAAAATTTAAGTTCATTTACTTGAATAAAAATATCAGTTCTTAAACCCGAACTCAAATTGAATATCCTTTTATCTAAAGTAATTCCTAAATTAAGTTATCATTTTGAGTTCTTAATTTCTAACCTATTGGTTCAGAAACTATCTTTTAAATACTTCTAGATTTATAGATATTAATCTGATAGTTCTAATCCTATACCTAAATTCTAAAATATCCTAAATATTTAATCATAATCCTTTTTATGTTCTTTTTCTTGCTGCCTTTACTTTTTTTCTTTCTCATTTTCTTTCCTCCGTATCTTTCTTTCTTTCTCTCTTTAGCTTCTCCTTCTTCTTCTTCTTCTTCTTCTTTTTCTTTCCTCTTCCCCAATTCTCAAGTTCAAGAGGATTAAAAGTAGAAGTCAAAGTTAGAAAGAGCAAATCAAGGTAAAGGAAGCCCCACACTAAGAAAGAAGAGGAGTTCATGTTCCCTAAAAGCTAAGTAGATTTGTTATATGTTATTTTGTTTATGATTTTGAATTTAAATAATATATAGATGTTAGAAATAGGTTCAAAGTGCTTTTTACATATGTAATTCTTGGTTCATTGTATGTTGAAGGTTGGGATTGTGAGGAAGAAGATGATGAATAGTGAAGTTGGAGTTTGTTGGAATGATTTGATGTTTTAGTATATGATGAGGGGAATTTGTGCTTCTGATGTCGTTTGAAGCGTATAATACGTTATATGAAGTTTTTATGATGTTTAAGTTGTATTAGAATATGTAAAAGTTGATATATTGTGTAAAGGAAACATGGAAAATACGTGGATGTTGTCAAAAGAAATTTTTCAGATCAGCACTACCTTGTACACCGGAGTGTACAAGCTTGTGCTGATCAAAATAAGCTCTTGGATCACTTTTTTAACCTTTACCCCACCTTGTACACAGGAATGTAGGTGGTTGTCTAGGTCATAAAACCTTGAAAAATTGCTCTCGAGTCACTTTTTAGTGCCCTACATGGCCCTGAGCACGGTAGTGTACTAGGTGGTGTACTTTCCCCAGTTTCGCAGCTTGTTCGTATTTTTTCCATAAATTTTTTATCCAACCTCCAATTGAGGTGATTTAAGTTGCGTTGGAAAGATTAAAAAGAGATATACAAATTTTATGTTTTACGTTTTAAAAAATTCGAAACGTATAAATACTTAAATTTTAGTTCTTTCTAGCTGTTGTGTTTTCCTAAACAAAGTCAAAACTTGCTTTTAATTTCTAAATGTTTGTTGTTAAGAGTAAATGAATCTTTTTGAGCTAAAATGAGATAGATAAGTGATATTTGATGTGTTATGTTAATTGATTGATATAATTAAGCATGAATTAAGTGCATTTGTAGATTTAATAAATAGTTGAATTAAGTATAGAAGTTAGTTATAAAATGAACTTAGCTAACAAACTTAGGTTCAACTTGATTAAATAGACTTGAATAAGATAAAATGAATTAGACTGAGTTAGTTTAACTATCTTTGACTTAGTTTTTGAATTAAATGATTAAGGTTAATTAATTTGGCTAAGATTAAGTTAATATAGGCTCGAATTGACATAGATTCTAGATGTATAATGAATTAGTAATGAATCCAAGTACAACATAACTTAATGAACTTCACTAAGCTAAAATGAATTAGATTGTTTAAGTTTAATCAACTTGATTTAGTACATGAATTAAATAACTATGATAGGCATAATTATCATCATTTTAATTGACAAATTGGGTCTATTTTATAATATAATTGATGGATTCTTAATAGATAAGGTGCTTAATTGGTATATATATATTTCAGGTCAATTTTGAACACAATTGTAATATAAGGAAGGAAATGTGGAGAATCCAATCAATATTCAAGCAAAGCAGCAAGGATGCATAGAAGGAGACTTGATGTACGGCCGTACAACTCTCAAAGTGAAGAAAATGCAAGCCAGTGGCTGGTACGGGGTCTTGTACGCCCGTGCACCAAGAAATTTTGAAGCAAATTCGACTTGTACGGCCGTACATGTGGTGATGAAGAAGAATTGAAGGAGATTTATGTTGCACGCCCGTACAAGCTTGAAGATTGACTTCCAGTACTTAGCACTCCCTCTTGTACGACCGTACAAAATGCATATTTACAAAGAAAATGAGTATTGTACGGTCGTGACTTTTAGAAATGGGTCATTATTGTCTTCTTGAAACAGTATGACTGTTAGTTTGTTTTAGTAAAAGGTCGTGTTTTTAAACACGACCCCATAGAATATAAAGAGGGGTGATTCGTTCTAAAAATATCACATGATATATTTTAGAAAGAACTTAGGAGAGAGAGTCGGATTCCAAGAAGAACTTGAGAAAGTCATTGGATCCAGAATTCGTTTGTACAACCACTTCATAGTCATTAAAAAGGGGTTTTACTTCTTCTCTTTCTTGTTCATTGAATGTTTATCTTAGTTTCTATTATGTTTGTTATATGTTGTGTTATATGTCAGTATGAATGAGTAGTGATTAAGTTATTACGAAGTGTATTAACAGGAAGCATATATATCTGTTATAATCTGTTTAATTACGAATTTTAGTGTTGGGTCTTCAATAAGTTAGGAATTGTAGTGCACGACATATTCCTACATCAGATCTCATTGGAAAAGGTTGAGAAACAATTCCCTTGAGTAGATCTAAGGCACTAGAACAAACTACTCTTGTTGATAGAGATGTTAATAAGAAGTTTGCTGCATGTTTTCAAAGAATTTGGATAATAAGAGCTTTAATGCAATTCTGAATTGGCTATTAACTTAGAAGAGATTCTAGTAGATACAATTAGGATTAGGATTGATCTATTATGAGAATAATGGTCATGAATTAAGAATTCTGCAGATAAGTAATTTACGGATGAATTTAGTTAAATCCTGTTAATATGATGGAGTAATCTTTCTGTATATTGTGTTAATAATTTGTTAAAATTATGTTTTATATGTCATTGTGATAAAAATTGGTAGTTAATATAGTTAAAATTAGAATTATCTAATTAATATAATTAAACTACATTGAATTGATTGCTAGATAATAATTGAAAGGGCGAGTAATAGTAATTGTCAGGATCCCAAGGAATACGACCCATAATTCATTCCTATACTACAATTGATAGGTGCACTTGCCTATTGTTAATCTGATATTAGGAAAGATTAGTGGAATTAATTGTTAACTCAGATGGAACGCATCAAGTTTTTGGCGCCGTTGCCGGGGAATAAAATTGACAATATTAGGAAAACCCAATCGTTATTAATCTAGTTTCTTTTAATTCTGTTATATTATTATTCATTTCAACTTTGATTGATCTTTGATTACAGGTGTATGACCCGCAGCAGAAAAATCAAGCTTTTTGATTTTGACCCAGAACCTGAGCGAACATTTCGTCAAGGATTAAGAAGAACCAGAGAGATTATCCAAAACTCTCCTACTATAGTGCAAAGAGCAAGACCACTATCATTAAATATGAATAGAGATAATGAGAATCTAAACCCACGAGGGGTTGGTGAAGTTGAGAATCCTGGGGGTAATGTAAATCAAGCCGGTGGAAATATAAATGATCCCATTAGAGATTGGAAATGAAGTTCATAGCCTATGTGGGATATGTTTATGCCCACAATCGATGGAGTTGCTCCATCCATTCAGTATCCTCCAATTCATGCAAATAATTTTGAGTTGAAGCCTGCTTTGATTCAGATGGTACAAGTTAATCAATTTGGGGGAGGAGCTTCAGAAGACCCGCATGCTCATTTGAAGAATTTCTTGCAAATATGTGCTACTATAAAGGCCAATGGAACACCAAATGAATCAATACGCCTATTATTGTTTCCCTTTTCACTAGGGACAAGGCGAGAAGTTGGTTGGAGTCATTGCCTCCTCATTCATTAACGAGTTGGAATCAAGTGGCTCAGAGGTTTTTAGAGAAATTTTTCCCACCTAATAAGACGATTCAATTAAGAAATGAGATATTTTCCTTCCGTCAGTATGAAGGAGAATCACTTTATGAGTCGTGGGAAAGGTTTAAAGAATTTCTTCGTCGGTGCCCTCACCATGGGATTTCATTGCACGATCTGGTCAGGATATTTTATACATCATTAGGAGACCAAAAGAAAACAATGATCGATTCAGTAGCTGGTGGGAGTTTGATGAAGAAAAGTGCTCCTGAGGCTTATGATTTAATCGAAGAATTGGCAAAATACATTCAGTTGGCATAGTGAAGGAACAATCTTCGACCCGTCGCTGCAATGTATGAGTCCGAGTCAGTTTCTCAACTAAAGGCACAAGTGGCATCACTTACATCTCAGATGAGTAAAATGAAAGCAAGCATGGAAGCTTTACCTCAAAGTGATTCTTTTGTGAGTTCAATGGAAGATTTTCATGCTTCTGAAGAAGGTTCAAGTATTGAAGATCTGAACTTTATTAATAGAACAAATAGAGAAGCCGGGAATTATAATCCTTATAGTAATACTTATAATCCCGGTTGGAGGAATCATCCTAACTTCTCATGGAGAGATCAGAATGCACAAAGTCAAACTTTTCATCTGGATTTCAGAAGCCACAACCACAGCAATTACAAGCACCACAGCAACGTCTTGCGTTACCACCACCTGAAAAGAAGACTAATGTTGATGATGCTTTGACACAGTTTATTCAAGTTTCTGATGCACGCCATCGGAATCATGAGGCCTCTATTCATAACTTAGAACAACAGATTGGTCAACTGGCTAAATTAATGTCGGACAGAACTCCAGGATCATTGCCGGGTAACACTGAGCAAAATCCTAAGGAGCAAGTTAAGGTTGTGACACTTAGAAGTGGTAAGGAATTACAGGGTTCAGCAAGGAATCAAGAGAGTGAAAAGGAAGTTGGTTTAGAAAGTGGGGAACAAGTGAATGAAAAGAAGAATTAATAGAGAGGAGTTTACCTACTGAAAAACCAAAGGAATTTCAGCCAAAATTACCTTACCCATCTAGATTTAGGAAGGATAAGGATGATGAACAATACAAAAAGTTCTTGGAACTTTTTAAACAGTTGCACATTAACCTTCCACTAGTAGAAGCTTTAGGACAAATGCCTAAGTATGCTAAATTCCTCAAAGAACTCCTATCTAACAAAAGGAAGTTGGAAGAACTATCTACTGTCACCTTAGGTGGAGAGTGTTCTGCTGTTATTTTAAACAAATTGCCTAGGAAACTAAAGGATCCGGGTAGTTTTACTATTCCTTGTTTGATAGGAAATTTACCGGTTGAAAGGCATTAGCAGATCTTGGGGCTAGTATAAATCTCATGCCCTATAGCATGTTTAAAAGATTAAATCTAGGCGAACCCAAGAGTACTAGAATGAGTATACAACTTGCTGATAGATCTATGAGATTTCCTAAGGGAGTAGTGGAAGATGTTTTGGTTAAAATTCACGATTTTATTTTTCCTGCAGATTTTGTAGTTCTGGACATGGATGAAGATATAGAAGTCCCACTTATATTGGGGAGGCCATTCTTAGCAACAGCTGGTGCTGTTATCGACGTCAAAGATGGGAAATTAGTTCTTCGGGTTGGAAGCGAAGAGATGGTCATCCGAATGCCAGATGTTTTCAGAAAACTATGAATGGTGATGATACTTGCTTTGCAATTGATTCTTTTGAACTAACCGTTTCTGATTTTCTGCAAGATTCTTTGAGTACAGATTCCTTGGAGTTGTGTTTGTCAAAAGGAAGTGAAATTAATGCAATTGATGGAGTAGAAGAGATTATTGCTCAATTGGAACGCTGTGATGAACAAAAGAAGGAATTTGGAGTTGAGGAAATATACCGAGACCATATAGATAGGTTAAAACCTTCAGTAGAAGACCCCCCTGAATTGGAGTTAAAGCAACTACCTTCATATTTGGAGTATGCCTTTTTGGCAAATGACTCTAAGTTACCGGTGATTATATCTTCGGCTTGATTCATGCCAAAAGGAGAAACTAATTTCTGTGCTCAAAGAGCACAAGAAGGCAATAGCATGGAAGATTTCTGATATAAAAGGAATCAGTCCCTCCTTTTGCACTCATAAGATCTCAATGGAAGAAGGATTTAAGTCAGTGGTGCAACCTCAAAGAAGGCTAAACCCAAATATGAAAGAAGTAGTTAAGAAAGAAGTGGTCAAATTATTGGATTCGGGACTTATATACCCAATTTCGGATAGCCCATGGGTAAGTCCGGTTCAAGTGGTCCCAAAGAAAGGAGGCATGACGGTTGTGCCCAATGAGAAAAATGAGCTTATTCCAATGCGTACCGTGACTGGATGGAGGGTATGTATTGATTATAGGAAGCTCAATGATGCTACTCGAAGGACCATTTTCCATTACCCTTTATTGACCAAATGTTAGAAAGACTTGCAGGTCATGATTTTTATTGTTTTTTGGATGGAATGTCAGGATATTTTCAGATTCCTATTGCACCGGAAGATCAGGAAAAGACCACATTTACTTGCCCCTATGGTACATTTGCTTATCGTAGAATGCCATTCGGGTTATGTAATGCACCTGCGACCTTTCAAAGGTGTATGTTAGCAATATTTGGGGATTTAGTGGAGGATGTGATGGAGGTATTTATGGATGACTTTTCGGTATTTGGAGATTCATTCGAAAAATGTTTGCTGAATTTGAAGAGGGTTTTGATGAGATGTGAGGAAACCAACCTTGTGTTAAATTGGGAAAAGTGCCATTTCATGGTACAACAAGGAATAGTGTTGGGTCACAAAGTGTCAAAGAAAGGGATAGAAGTGGATGTAGCAAAAGTGGAGGCAATTTCCAAATTGCCACCACCAAATTCTGTCAAGGCAATAAGAAGCTTTCTTGGTCATGCAGGTTTTTATAGAAGGTTTATTAAAGATTTTTCGAACATTGCAAGACCAATGACAAAGTTGTTAGAGAAAGATATTACATTTAATTTTGATGAGAAATGTATGGAAGCTTTTAATTTTCTGAAGGAGAAGTTGACTAGTGCCCCTATAATGGTAGCTCCAGATTGGAATTTACCATTTGAACTTATGTGTGATGCAAGTGATTCCGCAATAGGGGCTGTTTTAGGTCAAAGAAAGGAGAAGCACTTCCAGCCAATACTATGCAAGTAAAACTCTTACTCCTACACAAGAGAACTATACCACAACAGAAAAAGAATTGCTTGCTATAGTATTTGCCTTTGACAAATTTAGATCATATTATCTTATCAAAAGTAGTGGTATATACTGACCACTCAGCTTTGAAATACCTTCTATCCAAACCGGATGCTAAACCAAGACTAATAAGATGGGTATTGTTGTTACAAGAGTTTGATTTAGAAATCCGTGATAAAAAAGGAGCAGAAAATTTAGCAGCGGATCATCTTTCTAGGTTAGATAACCCATATTTGGAAGATTTGAAGGAGGAAGAGATTAATGATAAATTTCCAGAAGAAAATCTTTTTACTGTACAGATCAAGAAATTCCATGGTTTGCTGATATAGCGAACTATTTGGTTGGAAAAGTCTTCCACAAGATTTGGATCACTACCAAAAGAAAAAGTTCTTTTCTGAGTTAAAATATTATTTTTGGGAAGATCCCTATCTCTTTAAGATATGTGCAGATCAAATTATTAGGCGTTGTGTATCACATGAAGAAGGGCAACAAATTCTATACCATTGTCACAGTGGTCCCACTGGAGGCCATTATAGTGCCAATAGGACAGCACATAAAGTCTTAGAAGCAGGGTTTTATTGGCCTCATATTTTTAGAGATGCTAATTCTTTTGTGTTTTCATGTGATAGGTGTCAAAGGACTGGGAATATTTCAAGAAGAGATGAGATGCCCCAAAATTATATCTTAGAGTGTGAAGTCTTTGATGTTTGGGGGATCGACTTCATGGGACCATTTCCTAATTCCTATGGTAACAGGTATATCCTTGTTTCAGTAGATTATGTTTCTAAATGGGTTGAGGCTCAAGCTTTACCTACTAATGATGCTCGGGTAGTGCTAAAATTTTTAAAGAAACTATTTTCAAGGTTTGGAGCACCTAAAGCATTAATTAGTGACAGAGGAACTCATTTTTGCAATAGTCAGATTGAGAAAGTGTTGAAAAGATATGGAGTTCATCACAGGTTAGCCACCCCTTATCATCCTCAATCTAGTGGCCAGGTTGAAGTTTCCAATAGGGAATTGAAAAGAATATTAGAGAAGACAGTGGTTCATAATCGTAAGGATTGGGCTGAGAAGTTAGATGATGCTTTGTGGGCATATCGAACAGCCTATAAGACACCTTTAGGAACCACTCCCTATAGGTTAGTATATGGTAAAGCATGTCACTTGCCTGTAGAAATTGAACATAAAGCCTATTGGGCAATTAGACTGCGAATATGGACCTAGAGGCTGCTGGTAAGAATAGGAAATTCCAACTAAATGAACTAGAGGAGTGGAGATTGTTAGCCTATGAACAATAGATTAAATAAGGAAAGAATGAAGAAATTACATGATTCTCATATTAAGTACCCTAAACAGTTTAAGGAAGGGGACTTGGTGCTATTGTACAATTCTAGATTAAGATTATTTCCAGGTAAGCTTAGATCTAGATGGTCTGGCCCTTTCACTGTGACAAGGATTTTCCCATATGGAACAGTAGAAGTTACACACCCGGAGAAAGGAACCTTTAAGGTCAATGGTCAAAGATTAAAAATTTATCATGAAAAAGTTGAAATGGATGAAGGCAGGGAGGAGTTAAGGCTTCTCCAAATAGAAAAGTGTTTGTGAAAGAATTGACAATTGTCAAGCTAGGACAATAAACTAGCATGTATTGTTATTGTTATATAATATTACACTAAGTTCTATAATATCTTTATATGTTTGTTTGATAAACTTTTCTATGTATTTATGTGTGTGTGACTATATATATATATATATATATGTATGTTTATGAGTATATAAGTATGCATGTGGAAAATATATATATATTATATAAAAAAAAAATTGAAGAAGGAGAAATCACGCTGCTATGTACGGGCGTACAATATTAGTTAGGGAAGGTTGAAGAGCAACAGAGGCCAGTACGCCCCTATGTACGGGCGCGATTTTACACAAGCTTGTTTGAAATTGAAACCCGAGGTCAGCACGCCCTTATGCACGGGCGTACATCATACAACATAAAGAATAAGCTATTTCCAGAGTCTACTACGGGGTTATGTACGGGCGTACATTATGAAATGCGATGGATTTGTTTTCATTTCCAAGCCACTACGGCCATGTGTACGGGCGTACACAATCAAACAAGGGACACTTCACCAGACCAGAAGCCAGCACGCCCTCTTGCACGGCCGTGCAACACTTTAGTAAGCTATGTTTGTTCAATTTGTACGGCCGTACTTCCAGGTTTGTATAGACATATATATATATATATCCCCTGTTTGACTTCATTTTCAACTCATTTCTTTAGATCATTCCTTCGTTTTTCCCCTGCTCTCTCAATACAACTTGGGTACTAAGGAATATAATTTCTTTATCCAAAATTTTTTTACTTTAGCATCACTACAATTCGATCCAAGACAGGTATGAATCCTTCCTTCACTGATTTTTTTTATCTCGTATTTACCTGTCAAGATTATAAATTAGGGTTAAGTCATTTTGTACATGATCATTGTTAGGATTATAACTTTCTTTTGTAATCATTATATGTTAATGCAATTGAGTTGTACATTGCTTTTGGTATATTGAAATTTATCAACCCTACTTTCAACGACATGATTCATGTAAACCCTAACATTGTAACATCCTATCTAATATTAGGGAGTGATTACATTGATTCGAAATGTGAAAGTCCTAACCCATGAATAAGGTGTTTTGATTTGAATGACTCCTATTGTGATTGGATTGTATTAGGGAGTGATTACAATGTTAGTTCATCATATCATTCCATCGAATTAAACATGCTCATAAAGTGTTTGATGAAATGCCAATGCTTAGAACAAGCCAATTTTCAGTCAATTGAGTCACATAGTTATACATTATGCTAACCCGAGACCATCACAAAAGACTACTCAACAACCAAGGCCTAGGATGAATATGCAAAGAATGCCGGCTCATCTAGTGCTTCTGTTCCAGTCCCTCCAGGATTAAAAGTGGAACCAGCCGGCTTATCAACAATTTCATCAGAAGAAGGTGATTAAACCCAATGGGATTTTTAGACTGGGATGTACTGAAAGAATATGGGTTGGTCGGGCAATGAGACGATTGCTGCAAGATCCCGCTTGGTTGAGACTTTTTAGTCTTCAAGTAACGGCCTACAGGTTACAACATTACTTTCCTTGCATCCTTTCTATAGAGAAGCGGAATATAGGTCGAATGTTGAAATTTAGGGTAAATTTTTATGCATTTAGAACATATCACTCAATTTCAATGAGGAAATTCATAAAAGCTACGGGTCTTTATACAAAGGAAGAGATGAATGACCCGGAGTTTAATAAGTTGCCTATATTGATGCCTTCGGGAGTTACAATTGAAGAATTTTGGCAGTCAATCTCTAAAGAAAAAGTATTTAGACCAAGCCGAACCAAGGCATCCACTATGATCTGGACAAGCCACCAGGTGTTCCATTACATTTTGGCGAAGACATTAAACTCTAAGATGGACACTGCGGGTACGGTTACAAAGGAAGAATTTTACCTTTGACAAGTGCTATTCGGTCTTACAAGGTCAATGTTGGCGTGTTAGTAGCCTATGCGATCCAACGCCAAGCTGCGTCCAAGATGAATGGCATATATGTGGGGCAAATGATCACCGTGTTTTGAAGAATTTGAAGCTTTGGCCCAAAAGTTCTTCACAAAAACCAAAAGACGGAGTGGCACAATCAAAGGGTCACATGCTCCATTTCAGCAATGGGGAACGTAAGGTTGATGATCATTTTGTTTGCTGAGGCACCTGGAGCTCAGCCACACTAGATCCCACTCGAGTTTCTCAGTCGGTAATTTAGCACATTTGGAGGCGGATGTGGCAGTTATCAAGGCCGATGTAGCAGAGATTAAAAAGAACCAAATATATAATAAATCTGCTAACAAAATTGGCTGAGCATGCAGGATTAGCCATCCTCTTGTTTTAGCGGGGCCTCCAGACTGAGCAACCGAGTGAGGACCTCCAAGCTCTAGTGCACACCGGTACCAAGAAGATCTTCCTTCTGTCCCTGAGCAAGTGGATCCTCTAGCAGACTTGGATTTAGTGGCTCTGAAAGTAGGGGAGACTTATGAAAGTTCTGAGGCAGAATCCTCTTGGGATGAGGAGATGGAGGAAGGGGTGAAGAAGAAGGTGAAATGGATGATGAATGAGGAGTCGGATGATGAAAGGAAGAAGATGTCCAAATACATTTCTGATTTTATTTCATTTTAGGACCTAAGACTTATTTTATTCTAGATTTTCCTTTTAATTTTATGCATTCATCTGTGTTTAATGCTTCTGTTTGTTTTGTTTAATGTTGTATTGCTGGCACAATCTTTCATTTTGATCATGGTTGGATGATGTACATGTGGGAATTCCATGAATGTAAAGACACTTTCGGAAACAAAATCGGCTACAAAACTCAGGGGAGTTCACTTCTCATTTTTACTTTGTTTATCTTTCTTTTAAACTGTTGAGACATTGAGGACAATGTCTTAATAGTGTGGGAAGGGAGCATGCAGCATGCTAAATAAAGTGTTTGTCTTAATGATGATAATGATGCTTGTTAAGACTTATCTCACACTTAAGTAATGAAAGTGTTTTGTTGTGGTGTGTTGATGATTTCAAAAGTGCTGGAATAATGAAGATTTTAGAAGCTAAAGATGCAATTGTTTCTAAGGTTATGTAGCAATGTGAAATCATTATGGGGCAGTCTTACTCATGCTTTAATTTTGAAATTGTACATTAAATAACATATGACTAAATTTGTCTTCATGTTAATTTATACTCACTAAGTACCATGTAGAAAATAATGAAATGATTTACATTAGGTGTACAGTTCAAATGATACTTCTCACTAGTTGTCTCCAATTTTGTTAATTTTTCTTCCTTTCATGAAAAAAAAAAAGAAAAAAGAAGGAATAAAAGAAAGATTGAAGTGATTGAGGTTCGATGGGGTCCCTTTAAAACCTAGTCACCTAAGGTTGTTCGGCCTGGATTGATTGACCAAGGATGTCACTTCATCGTTTAATAAATCTTATAACTCGGATAAGTAAGTCGAGGGATGCCCTTTTTAAGGGAATAACATCTGTTAACTGAGTGATGAGCTCGGGATTATCGACTGAAAGTCTGCTACATGGGTTATAGGATATACTTCTTAAAAAAAAATCATAAATTAAAGGAGAGAAAAATATATATAAAGGAGAGAAATTCAGGGGATTGGTTGATGTCTATGCTGTCACTAAGGAATTAAACTCAATGGTTGGTGGTAGTATCTACTTTGGAAACTAATGAAATAAGAGATGAAATATTCAAGTTAGTAATTGTGGTCATGTGTTTATTTTTATGTTAAAAATCTAACTTAAATAATGAGAGTAAAGACTGACTTATTATGATTAGCTTTGAAACTCTAGCCTAAGGAATAAAATACTTAAGAATAGATAGAATGAAATCCTTAAATCCCAGCATTGGAATTGTAACACCATGAGTGCTATATATTTTCAATTGTTTTTATCAGCTTCTTGCTTGAGGGCAAGCAAGGCTTAAGTGTGGGGATATTTGATAGGCATAATTTATCATCATTTTAATTGACAAATTGAGTCTATTTTATAATATAATTGATGGGATTCTTAATAGATAAGGTGCTTAATTGGTATATATATATATTCCAGGTCAATTTTGAACACAATTGTAAGATAAGGAAGGAATATGTGTAGAATCCAATCAATATTCAAGCAAAGCAGCAAGGATGCATAAAAGGAGACTTGATGTACGGCTGTACAACTCTCAAAGTGAAGAAAATGCAAGCCAGTGGCTGGTACGGGGTCTTGTCCGTCACCGTGCACCAAGTAATTTTGAAGCGAATTCGACATGTACGGCCGTACATGTGGTGATGAAGAAGGAATTGAAGGAGATTTATGTTTGCACGCCCGTACACGCTTGAAGAATGATTCCAGTACTTAGCACTCCCTCTTGTACGACCGTACAAGATGCATATTTACAAGGAAAATGAGTATTGTACGGTCGTGACTTTTAGAAATGGGTCATTATCGTATTCTTGAAATAGTATGACTGTTTAGTTTGTTTTAGTAAAAGGACGTGTTTTTAAACATGACCCCCATAGAATATAAAGAGGGGTGATTCGTTCTGAAAAAAAAGATCACATCATATATTTTAGAAAGAATTTTTAGGAGAGAGAGTCGGATTCCAAGAAGAACTTGAGAAAGTTGATTGGATCCAGAATTCGTTTGGACAACCACTTCATAATTATTAAAAAGGGGTTTTACTTCTTCTCTTATCTTGTTCATTGAATGTTTATCTTAGTTTCTATTATGTTCGTTATATGTCTGTGTTCATATGTCAGTATGAGTGAGTAGTGATTAGTTTATTACGAAGTCGTATTAACAGGAAGCATATATATCTGTTATAAATCTGTTTAATTACGAATTTCTAGTATTGGGTTTTCAATAAAGTTAGGAAATCGTAGTGCACGACATATTCCTACATCAGATCTCATTGGAAAAGGTTGAGAAACAATTCCCTTGAGTAGATCTAAGGCACTAGAACAAACTACTCTTGTTGATAGAGATGTTAATAAGAAGTTTGCTGCATGTTTTCAAAGAATTTAAGAATAATAAGAGCTTTAATGCAATTCTGAATTGGCTATTAACTTAGAAGAGATTCTAGTAGATACAATTAAGATTAGGATTGATCTATTATGAGAATAATGATCATGAATTAAGAATTCTACAGATAAGTAATTTGTGGATGAATTTAGTTAATTCCTGTTAATATGATGGAGTAATCTTTCTGTATATTGTGTTAATAATTTGTTAAAATTATGTTTTTATGTTATTGTGATAAAAATTGGTAGTTAATATAGTTAAAATTAGAATTATCTAATTAAATAGTAATTAAACCTACATTGAATTGATTGCTAGATAATAATTGAAAGGGCGAGTAATAGTAATTGTCAGGATCCCAAGGAATACGACCCATAAGCCATTCCTATACTACAATTGATAGGTGCACTTGCCTATTGTTAATCTGATATTGGGAAAGGATTAGTGGAATTAATTGTTAAACTCAGATGGAACACATCAAACTAATTCTAATCAATTTGGCTAAGGTTAAGCTAAAATAGGTTAATAGCTTATAATTAGCTTAGATGAATGAATTAGGATGATCTTTGAATAATATAGGGAATATGTTGTTTCAAATGTGTGTTTACTTAGAAAATGAATATTTTTGGTGTATGAATTCTTTGTTGATACTTTTGTAATAAAACACTATAAATAAAGAGAAAAGAAATTCTTTGACAGACAAAGGAGAACTATCCATATTTTGGCAAGGCGATCTTCGCAGCCATAGTGAGGTTCCAAGTTAGTGTCTGATCAAATAGGGTTAATAAAAGTTTGAGAAAGTGGATGATAGTTTAGCTTAGTTTCTTATATGAGTTATTTCCTTAACAGAAGTGAATATCTAATTTATCTTCTGGATTATCTTCTGAAATTCCTTTCAAGGCTATGTTTGGGTTTCATATTCAAGGTACGCAGTAACTTGCGTGTTGGATGTTAGGATAGCATCTAAAATGGATTAAGAACTTAAACTTAGCTTAATAATTGATGAGTGTTAGTTGTCTATTACGCCGTTGAATTTGGTTCGAGGAGCGGTAACCTTGTCATGATGCAATGACACGGTAGGTAGGCGCTTTAATCTTAGTCATGATGCAATGACTTTACCATAATGCAATGGTATGCTATGATGTAATCATGATTCTTTTATGGTTAAGAGGGTGATCGATGGAGAGTGTAGTGTATGTATAACGTTTGCTTAAAATTTAAGATAAAGTAATATGATTTAGTTAAATGTTTATGGGGACATGTGGACTGAATGATGTTATGGATTAAGTTAAGTAAGGTTGAGTAATGGCTATAAACTCTAGATGAGATTACTTTTATGGAATAGATATAGGAGATATAGATATTCGGACTACTTATATCAATCCTCTGAGCAGCTGTTGTTACTTAGGACTCCCAAATTCTCATTGGCTTGTTCCGGAGTGTGAGTGCTCCGTTGTTGATTTGTTTATTTTTATGGAAAGATAATAACTTGTGGAGTGATGCATTAAATTTAGTTAAGCCATATGTCACACTGCATGTGCTTGTGTTACCATGTATTGAGCTTCGGTTCATTATTGTTGTTATTGTTCTTTTCTCCGGGTGATATATTGAGGATGATGATGATGATAATATTGGTGATGATGATGGTAATGATGATTTGATGAAGATGATAATGGTGTTCCTTGTTGTTGATGATGTTGTTGTTGATGGAGTTGATGATGATTATTGATGTGATGATGCTTGACTCGGGTTTTAGGTGCTTGTGATGATTTGGAGAGGATTTGTGGATGAGTGAAGTGAGTACGAGCGTGGTTATAGTTTAGTTTATTATTTCTTTTTGTTTTATATTAGTGAGAGCTAGATTTATGATTTAAACTTGTTTTATTCTTTAAAGGGCATAGTGGAGCCCATGTTTTGTAATTAGACTTTTGCAAAGCTTTGTTTAATCGAATAATTTTCTCCTTGAGAGAGTGGAAGTTTTGAAATATTATTTATTTTGAAATTGTTTTATAAAATATATTTCCACTGCTAAATCCAATTGTTGCTAGAATCTAACTGAATGATTTCATAATCTACAATTGAGTAGCAATGTTCAACATCAACAAACTCTTTTTAAGGAAGCTTGAGCGTGTAATACTTTAGGGTATTATACGTGGCAGTAGAGCCTTAATTGATTTAATTATCGGATTAATTTTTTTTTTAGGGCGTTACATTTTGAGTTTCCATGTATTAGTATTTATAGGTCTTTGCTCTCGTTCTTGAACGACAAATCATTGAATACAAATTTTGAGAGTAATTTCTCTTTGGTTCTTAAAAGAACTTTTTTGAACTTTTCGGTTTATCCATAGCGTTTAATCTAATCAATTAGATTTCCATCACAGAATGTGGCATTCTCTCTATACTAAGGTCTTACTTCAATATAAACACCGGTCGCAGTTTCCATTCAATCTTGGGATTGATTTCTAGGTTTAAATACTGCGTTTTATCACAGGTTGGTGTGGTTCGTATCAACTGCATACCTAGTAGTTGGTCCTAAGCTTGCACTTTCCTTTCTATATCTTAGAGTTTAGTATCAGCCACAAGTTTAAGATTAGGTATTAGATTATGCTTAAGTCGCCTTAGTCAGTTATACTTTAGTTTTTACGCCTTTGAGTCACTTGAATTAAGTTTTACAATTTGGGGGGAGGGGGTTTCTTATTTAGGATCTAGAGGCTCATGGTAGTTTGTTTAAGGAAAACATTTGATTCTTGGAAGTTTCACTCAAGCATACCTTTGGTTGAGTTGTTAATACTAGTTAAGGTGTGATTTGAAATTTGAAAAGGTTGTTTAGGTTTAAAGTTATGGGTAGATTAGATTTTGTACAAGTTGAACGGAATTTGATAAAACTTTAAGAAATTAGGAGAGTGCATAGGCCATGCACGGGCCTGTGCAAAAACATTAGGGAATACACATCTATGTATATGGCTTGTGTATCCCGTCATGTTCTTGTATACGAATAAGAACATGGCCCATCTAATGGGTTGTGTACTTCATGGATCACAAGATAGAGAGAAACATGGGTAAGAATGTGAATTCATATTCCGGTTACGGATCTCAAGGCTAGGCATAGACAGAAAGATACGCGGCTTGATATACGGTCCTATATATTAGCCATGTATCTCTGGGTTTAAACTTTGGTGCAACAGAGAGGAACGTGGGATGATACATAAATTCGTGTACTAGTTTGTTCTTTTGGGCTTGAGATTTGTTGTAACAGGGAAAAAGACGAGTTGGTACACTGTATATATTTTTGGAGAAAGTTCAAAAAGGGTTAAAGAAATACATGAGAGGGTATACAAGTTCATGTATTCTTCTAAGTCACAAAGTTTCATTCTTAAACTTAAGTTTTTAGGTGGAAAGTGTTTTCAACAACTTTTGGAGGGTTCAAAAGAGTTTAAGATCATGTTCAATCCTAAACTTTGCATATTGTATCTCCCTTACTTTTAAAATCATTGTTGATCAAAGTTCGAAGGTCTAAAGCACTTAAATGAAAATAATCCCTAGATTCTTCAAAGCTTTTTTGAAAATTTCAGAACTCTTATGCATGAATTCTTCATTTCATGAATTTAACATCATCCACAACAAAATCTTACTCACAAAACATGCATAATCCCCATTACAAGGAGTTAGTTTCAAAGTCTTTCCTAGAATCTTTTTTGTTTGCACCAGCTATGAGAGGGGTTTCTGGTCTTCAAAATCACTCCAAAACTTAATTTCTTGACACTTTAAACATGTATCATCTCACCCAAATTAGTTTCATGCTTAAAATGCTAGAATATTCATATTACAACATCTTATAACCTCATGCTTACTTTGACATGAAATTTGTTGTGATTATGTCTCCTTCCTCTTTCAACGCTACTTCATCCTCTTCATTTCCTCAAGTAAAAGGCATCATATCAACTAATTAGTGCTAAACTTTTGCTAATCTCAATTATTTAACACTAAAAAGGGATTAACGTTTTACAGAACTTGCCTTAGGATTTTGTGAGGGTCTTCTAAAAGGGAAGGAGGTAGAAAAGAAAAAGAAATATTTGTATGGGAAAGGGAAACGACGAGATTAGGATTTTAGACAAGAGGAGAATGATCCCTTTTTAGGATTTTGCTACGTGGCACGATCTTGAGCATCTAAATTTATATGTATAGAGCATCTAAATCTTATATGTATAAAAACCTTAGCTAGTTTTAAATGGTTTAGGGTTTTTGATCAATCTTTTAAACCAGTAATGATTTATATAGTTCGAATAAGTCTAATTTATTTATATTAATTAAATGTAAATTTTAATTTGTGGCAGATCTTGATTAAAGGCGAAATTGTAATTTTGCAAAAATAAGGTTTCTATTTGCATTGTTTTGATTTTTCTTGTAAAACTTTTCATTTTGAAATGAAAATTATTATATTTTACTCTACTTTATTTTGATATTTGAATTGTTTATGAATTTTCAAAAATTTTGATTATCGATTTGAGGCAAAATTGGAAATTGTGAAAAATTTAGCCGTTTAAATTCGTATGTGATTTCAATTAGCTTCCATTGATATCATTTGATTTTGAGGTCTTATGATTGGTGCATGGATCGTTTCAAAAAGTGAAGGCAAGTTGCACTGAAGAGGTAAATTGCCATCAAAGAGGAGGTAAACGCTATGGAAAGATAACTTTATAAAGGAGGAGCGATATCTAACCTGGCTAGCTTGTGTCATTCTAGTAAAAAAATCTAGCTAGTTGATTTGACATCTAATCATGTAGTCTTAAGCTTCATGAATGCCTTTATGGGTTATAACCAGATCAAGATGGAGCTAAAAACAAAGTTCACACCTCCTTCACCACTATCTTCGTTACCTACTCCTACAAGGTTATACTTTTTGTCTTCAAGAATGTCGAAATGACTTTCCAACTATTAATGATAGAAATCTTCAAATCAAAACATAGGCTCAACATGGGAGTCTATGTGGATAACGTGATAGTTAAGAGTAGACAACTTGAGGACCATCTTCGAGACTTACTTAAGATGTTTGACAAACTCAAGCACTTAAATATGAACTTGAACCCTTAAAAGTGCGTATTTAAGATGGCTTTAGGGAAATTTCTCATATATCTGGTCATATAGCATGACATCAAGGTGGACCTTGAAAAACTTCAAGCAATAAATGATAGACAACCCCTTAAGCTAATGAAGGAAGTCAAAGGATTACGAAAGAATAGTTGCATTAAATAGGTTTATGTCCACGAGTGCAAACTGATGTGTCAAGTTCTTCAAAGTATTGAAGAACCTAACAAACCTCCAATGGACCAAATAGTGTGAAGCAGCCTCCAACAAATCGATTCCCGAATGATAGACACACTAATGCTACCAAAGCTCGTTCTTGAGAAAGAGCTATTTTTTTTTACTTACTAGTGAATGATCGAACCCTTTATTCAGTTTTGGTTAGAGCTGTAGGGAAAGGATACCAACTTGTGTACTAAACTAGCTACATTCTATGAAGGCCCAAAGTATGATATTCAAAGGTGGAAAACTCTTTCCTTAGTAGTAGTGATTGTTGGCGAAATGCCTACGGTACTACTTCAATGTTCATTAGGTCATTATCTTGACCGATCAACTATTGCGAATCATCCTGCTAAAGTTGGATGCCTCAAGCTAGAAGATGAAGTACGCTTTAGAAATCGGTGAGTATAAAGTTTAAGATTAGCTTTAGAAGCCATCAAAGTAAAAGTCTTAGCAAACTTTATTACCGAGTGTAATAATGGAGAGGAAAAAATTACTGAAATCGATGACAAATTAGAGTGGACTCTCTATATTGATGGTTCATCCACTCAAGGGGGAGTAAAGCAAGTCATGTGCCAGACGAATTGCGCGGTGGAAAGGTATGTGGCACACTAAAGTTTGGGTTTAACAATAGCAACAATGAAGCTAAATATGAATCCTCAATAGTTGATCTTAAGCTAGTAATACTGTTGTGTAGAAAAATTAAAGATCTTCTCATACATTATCCCCATTAGCCAATAAGTGAAAGGAAAATATAAGACAAAGTCTAAAGGCATCGTAAACTTCTAAGTCATCTAAACTTTAGCATCAGAATTTTGCTGTTACAGTATTAGTAAAGTTTAAAGATTGATAATTCAAAAGCAGACAGACTCTTGAAATTTGCCTTCATTATCATCCCTTACCTAGATAAGAAGGAAAGGAAGAACTTCATCAAGTATCTACTAGATTCAAGCATCAACAGACAACACCAAGAAGTCTTAGAGATAGAGCTTGCATAAACTAAGTTATGCTAGATGGATCCCTTAACAACATTCCTCGAATATGGCACATCCCTGTAAATAAATGAAAAAAAAAAAGAGGCAAGAAGACTAATGTAAAATGTAACAAATTTTAATATTATTGGCAACCTCCTACAGTGATGAGGTCATAGTCTTTCCCTCCTCTAATGTCTCCAACCTAAAGAAGGTCACCATTCCTACAAAAGTTGCATGATGGGGTATGCAACAACCATATCAAAGCCAATCTCTCCATGTTTAAGTTCTTCTACTCTATTGTTATTAGCCAACCATGACAAAAGAGGTAAAGGAGATAGTTCAAATGTGTGCTCATTGCCAAAAGCACAAACCGATTGAGCACGTGTTGAGCACTAACCTTTAACTACTCAATATCTTGTAGCCTTTTAGTCAATAAGGCATTAATATACCTGGCCCCTTTCCCAAAACACCTATCCAATAGGCATTCATCATAGTAGCCATAGACTATACCAAATGAGCAGAGGTAGAAGTAATGGCTAAGATAAATTATAAGAATGTTGAAGTTTTAGTGCTTGACCACATTCTTATTAGGTTCGACATCCTATGCATCTTGATCATGAACAATGGAACCAAGTTTAATAAACAAAAGTTCAATGACTTTTGTGAGAAATACCGTATTAGTCTCTATTGCATCTCAATAGCATACCCTAGTTCAATGGGTAGGTTAAGGTTATGAATAAGATCACTTTCAATAGTCTCAAGAAAAAAGGTGAATCAAGTGAAAGGAAGAGGGGTTAAGGAACTACCTAACATGCTATGGGGCTTAAGGGTACCAAACTACTCATCCCACTTCAATAAGTTAAACCACTTCTACCTCACCTTTTATTTAGAAGTAGTACTTCCCATTAAATTACAATTTCTAAACATTCAAACTCAATCTTTAGAAGTGTTGACCAAGCAAATTAGTCTTTAAGCTAGCATCAATAATATCTAAGAAATTTGTGGCCTAGCTAGAGCACGGATGATTGCCTATCAATAGAGGCCAGCTTGTAACTACAATAATGAGGTCTAACATGAGGTATTTCGACCAAGAGACTAAGTCTATCAAAAGCCCGAGGCCGTTGAATTGTGCAATGGGTAAGTGAAGTTAGTTCCTAATTGGAATGACTCAATTAGAGTTAAAGAATATGTTGGGAATGGGACATATAGATTAGAGAGAGTATAATGTTAGCTTATACCTCCTACATAGAACTGTGACAATCTCCTAATTGTGTTTTGAATATCAATTTCATTTATTGTATGGTTTATGATGTTATAAACATTAATGAAAGTCGTTGTTATCTCTCTTATGATCCTTTACAACATCTTAACTTTACTTTACAAAGTATAGTCAAGATTCAAGTCCCCCTTCTTTACAAAGTTTGCAGACTCTTGATGACATCAAGTTATAACTTACCCTTGAGCATACAAACTCTTGATCCATTGCCCTTTATCAAGTGAGATTGAGCATCAATCACAACGGAGAATACAAAGCTTGTGGCTTTTTAGGCTTTACTAAGCTAAGACCTTTAGTTCAATTAGGTTAGGTTCCATCATAGACAAACTCATATCCAAACATTCGAGGAACTTCTTAAATAAGCATCATCAAGCTCTAAAGTCATTTGGGTTCACTAAGCTTTTGGCCATCTTAGGCCATGTTGCATTGAGACCTTCAATTTGACCTAACCTAAGTCCCTTTATAAATAAACTTGAAGTCCAAACATCTAAAAAACTATTAAGATAAGTGAACATTTCTCGACACCGAATTGTTAAACTCTTTAGGCCATATTGAATTAAGACTCTTTAATCGACCAAGTTAGGTATCCTTAAGACAAACTCAAGTCTAAACATTTAAGAAATCCTTAAATGTGCAATACTTACATTACCCTTCAATAAAGTTGAATCCAACACCATGCAACCCATTAGTCTTTGATACTATAACATGCTTAATATAACAAGTGACTTTAGTTTAATATATATACACATATATAAGCTAAATAGTGAAGTACACAATAGAAGGGGAAAAGAAAGTTCTTTCATTCAACACTTCTATCTTTATAAAGAAGATGTGGCATCTAACCAAGTACATCAATGAAAAGATTCTAATAAGCCCATACATGTACATCTATGTTGCTAAGTTCATCTAAGGGTCCAAGCTCTCAAGCACCTCTTTAATCAGCTGATCTAAGCTCTCTAAACTGCTCTAGTTGTTTGGGGGGGTGTGGTGGAGGTGGGGGTGGTGTGGACGTGACAAGAGGACTATTCATCCTTGGATCTCTCCTCTCTAGGTTGCTCCTTGGATTGAAGTATTTCATCAACTTCATCTTTGGTGTCATCGAGATAGAATAGGTAGTTGAAGTCTAGGTTAGGATAAGTCTCCTACATTTTATCACCCACCACCTTACCTCCTTCTAAAACCCTCTCAAGTCAGTCCCCTTTCACTCCCGCTCTTCATGATTAACTAGAAGTCCTTTTCCCCCTCAGCTCCTCCACTTTAGCATTCAACTTTCTTCCTTAGCTTACATATAAAGCAAAATCTCCTAAGTGGCCTCATACTCTTTCCGTGATTGAGTCAACTTGGTCTTAAGCAACCTGAAATTGGCACTAAGGTCTTGATTGCATTGCTTTAAGCTAGCAACCTGAGCCTTGATGAGGCCCTTTATCTTCCTAATCTTGTCGTTTAATTGCTTTCTCGGCTTGACAATTTTGCATTGACCTTGTCTAGTTTCTTCTTAGCAAAACATTTGACCTAGTTAAACTCGTTCTTGCTGTCTTAAGCCCTTTGCAACACAAACTCCAAGTGAGTATCTAGCTTAACATTCTTATCAAGTAACAAACGATGTTGGATGGATAAAATTTTCAATTTGGAATAAAGAGTGTCTACCTTATCTTTCTCTTCATCCAAGAACTCAATCATTTTAATAAGTCGCATGCTGAACTGCATGAAGGGAGAACTACATATATGAAAAAGGCGAAATGAAAACTAACAATAAAAAAGTAGCACCACTTACCTGATGAGTCATCACACATAATTGCGCTTGAACCTCATCTGCAAAGCCTCCCCATGCCTTAATCTTGTGCTTAATCTTTCTATCATGTGGCAGCATGTTCCAACTAATGTCGAGGCAATTTATCAAGAGGTTGGACTTCCTAGCTAGTTCATCCTCGACCTTCCCCATTATTTTTTCTTTTAAGAGCCGCAAGCTAAGATGAGGATGGGAAAAGTCATCTTTTATGAAAACAATGGTGATTTTTTTAATACATTTTGGGAACTCAAAGTTTTGAATTGTGCTTACATACTTCAACTACAAAATCATTTTTAACTTAGAAAATTTATTTATCACCTTAACCAACTACTTTGACCTCTAGAAAGTGTTCTTCCCATTGTTTTCCTTCTCAATATTTTCCTATCCTATTCCCTTGTTTTTTCCTTTTTATTTCAATTTTTCATATTTTTATTGTTTTTCACTTCCATTTAATTTTTAACTACAAATAAAGCTATCCTAGGATATAAATAGAAATCAGTGATGGTAAAAATAAGGTAGCTACATCATTAAAACATATGATATTATTATAATAACGTCCAACATATAAATATAGGAAAATGATAATTTCTCCGAACAGAAAGTCATGGAATAAGCATCTAATTGCGCGTCCAGATACAAGTAGCAATATTTTAATAGGCTATGTGACTACATGAAACCATAGGTCCATGTCCACAGCCTGTTGGTTTGGTTCTAGTCAATCTCGTATGGAAGTTTTGTATAGTAACTACAAAAAACCATATATATATAATTTTTAATTATATATAGCTGTATTATCTATATATATATATATATATATGTATATGATTAAATAGGCAGTTTTAAATTAGTGAAAGGAAAATGGAATAATCATTTTACTTTTGTAAGATCATTGTCAAACGTAAGAAATTTAATGGACTTTGTGGGATTTTATATGGCCAAAAAATTGTTTAGTTAATTATCTAACCATTAAAATCAATATAATGATATATCAAGTATTTTAATGGAGTAATAGCAGTTGTGTATGAATCTGAGAAGTTAAATAACTAACAAGACCACTCCTAAAAAAATATGATAGGATCATAAAATTTTTTCGATCTTTGTATCAACAATTCTATAACAATATTAATGTTATATCGTAATCATTCTATATGCATTTCCACAAACCATATATGTATAAAAATATGAACTTCCATTCTTGTTGAAGTTATTTGTGGCATTAAATTTCTCATTAGACATTGACCAGAAAGTAAAAATTAATTGATTAATCATCATAACTATATGATAAAATTTATTAAAAAATATTTATATATTTCTTTTAAACTATCACTAAAAAAACATTTAAATGTACTATCTAGTAATTATGGATAATCACATTTAGTTTTAAGTTAAAATTATAATAAAACCATTGTTGAAGTAAATATTGAAGCATTCATTTTATAAAGTTACAAATTAGAATGGGGCGATAGCACCAAAAAGAAAAAAAAAAAAAAAAAAAAAAAGCAAATTCGCAAGCTTCAGCCACATAGATTATAGATAAAGACATTTAGCTGGCTATCACATGACCACTGAAATTATTTTATTGAGACAATATGATGAAGCTTAATAAGAACATTCCCTATCCACGTCCAAGTCATGGGTTATGCTAATTCATCGAAGTGTTTGTAGTTCAGTTTGATTTAAGAAGAGTAAACCGCATTTTCAAATTGTTTGATCCAAACTTTTAATAAATTAAATCATTTTTAATGGTCCAGGATTCAATTCTGATCTACTTGAGCTACTTTTAAAAACACGTTGTCCTATTTGATAATACTAATAGTTATCAGAATTTTTAGCTAAATATTGGTGTTTAAATTTAGGAAAATCATCATATAGCACTTTATTATTATGATATTGCATCTTAAGCGAGTGAGATGCATGAATTTACTTGAGAGATAGGAGATATCTATGAAGGTAAGGTAGACATCGTCACAGTTCCGGAACCAAACTGAGCCGGAACCAAAACTATCTCCATGGTTTCGGTCCGGTACCTTGTTCCAATTTTGGAATCACAGAACAGTCTTTTTTAAAAAAAATAAAAATATAATATAATTTTCAATTTTTAATAAAATAAATTTTAAAGTCAAAATAATTATTAGATCTAAAAGTATTGAATTATTTAACTAAAATTTCTAAAAATTTATTTAGAATGCTCATTTATATGTAATACAAAGATATTCAATATCAACTATAGTTAGTATTATGATATTGTAAAATATTCTAAAGGATAAAAGGAAAATTGCAATGCAAAAAATAGTCTCACATTATTAAGAAAATCAATTTTAGGAGAAGTTTATTTAAACTAATTATATATGATTTTAAACTATGGTTATTTGTGTTGATAATAACATATTAAATATTATGAATAAGTAATAAATTTTACTATTTATATGAAATAATTTTAATATTAATAATCTTAATATATTTATTTATTATTTTTTTCAATGGAACCGGGAGGAACCGTTAATTCTATTAGTTTCAGGCCAAAGAACCACCTAGAAACTGTGAAACTGGTGACTCCATAGCCTATTTTGGAACCGGCCAATCAGTCCGATTTCGATTCGAAACCGAAACATGTCTATGTCTACATGAAGGAAAAAGATGGATTGTGGAGGTAAAGAGTGCAATGAAAGACAAATGAAAAATTATATATATAAATATGGTAGAATGTAATGTCAATAGGTATAAACTAAAAATTAGTGTTTATTCATTTTAAAATAATAACTGATTCAATTTGGAATCAAGCAGTATGGTTCAATTGTAAGCCATCAAATTTAACATTAACATGTTTATATCATTTTTTAATTAAACTGTAAATCGAATCCAAATATAAAAAAGTTGTATTTTGTGATCCATTTTAATTTACCAATGGCATTGTGAGAGATATTGGATTCGAATCTCCCTCTCTCGTTGTAATAGAAAAAAAAATCTATTTAAATTTGGTTTGATGAATAGACTGACTAATCATTTACTCGTATGATAAAACTACTAGAAGAAAGAAGTTTTTCGTGCTTTCAACTTTAATAAAAATCATTATTGTTGTTGTTGTTTATATTAGCTTTTTAGTTAATTTATAAAATGTGATGTTATTTTTAAGAAAAAGTGCAAATAATGTCATTAGATTTTAATCAGGTGTAAACTTTCAGAGAGCTTCCACGGTTCCATCGACGAACCCTTCGTCAATAATCTAACCGTTAAAATAAATATAGTAAATGAAATATTATCTATTTTAGTGATTCGATCTCGGTTGAATATGGTATGATTCATTGGATGGTGACGGGACCGTAGAATTTTTCGAACTTTCAAATGTAGTAATAAACCCACATAGATCTTGACAAGTAACAATATAAAGAATATTTTTCTTAATCAACAAAATACTGTTGGTCCCACTTAAATAATCAAGAAGGCTGTTGAATTGATTATTAATAAAAATTGTAAATTTTTCTCCTTTTGAATATTATTCCCTTCTGTTTCAAATCTGAGAACAGTATGAAAATTAAAAAATATGAAAATAAACTGTAGAAATTAAAAAGATGGGAAATAAGAGAATCAGGCAGCGATGTATAGTGGTTTCGCCTTGTGCATCAATCTACTTTTCCAACTTCAAGCCAAGGACCCCGTTATCCTACGGGTTTATTCCACTATATCCAATAAATTCAAATTACAAGTTTGTACAATCATCTTGCTCGATTCTCACAGCTATTCTCTAACTACAACCGATCTATAGAATCTAAACTTGTAATTTAACTACCACTCAAGAAGGCAACAACATGTTCCTTCCTTTACAAATAAAAGAAAGTATTCATAAGATTGCAAAAAAAATTTCACAACACAACTCGTGAACAAAAAATTTATATAGATAGAAGTGGGTCTTTTTAGCAGAGGCATCATATTTCTTCCAAAGGAGAGAGAGAGATCAGTTTCAAAGACTAAAGGACGAAAAATAACAAAGATTCATGAGGTTCTGTTCTTTCCTCTGTTTTCTGTGAAGTATATAGTATCTTGTGATGAATTCTTCGTATATCTTGAATTTCAGATCCAACGTTCAATTTGATGAATAAGCTTGCTAATGAACTAAGATGATATTTGTTGTTCCTTATCCTTATTTTGAAATTTGAAAAACAGCCAAATAAACTTCTGATTATTTTCCTTATTTAAATTCGAAGAACTTGTGATGATAAAAAAAAAGATAAACTCTGCTTGATTCTCATGATTTATTAAAATCTAAACGTATCCCATTTAAATTCCTTCCACAACGTTATCTTGATAGACTTTTGAAAAAAAATCTGTTGCTGATATTCCGGTCTTCATCGTGATATTCTTTTATCCATTTTTCAAGATAATATATATCTTCTTCTAATCTTTTCGGCAAGATCCAAGGTATGAGATAATCTTGTTTTTGTCATGATATATGTCAATACAGATAATTACTTTGTCTTGAACTGAATTTCGTAAAAAAAAAAATGTCCAAACAATATTTTACTTTGTCCTTAAAGAATTATTTCGTTTGAAGAGAGAATTTGAAAGATCATTTAAATCCCTTTGAATTAATCTACTTAGTGGAACAAATAAGTATATCACCCAAAATATACTTACTATCTCGAGCTAGGTCTTAGATATAATCATCTGTACTGAATTAAGATATAATTGATGTTATTTAGGAAGATGAACAGTAGCTTCGTGAAACCAAACTTGTTTTTGAAAGTTAAAGTAAAAGTTCCACGAAACCTTCTGTGTTTCTGATGTTGTTTATATTACTTATAACTAACCTTCTGAAAAATCTTCTGTGAACCACGATATAATAGATTTTCTAGTTCTTTTGTGTATAAATCCTTTTGATACTACTTTATGAAAACTTCCAAAATATGTTTCATTTAATATAATCATAAAAGAAATTTTTATACTAAATCTTAGTTCATTTGTTTTCTAACTAAAGTTCTGTAAAATCTTCTAAAAAGCTTTTTGTGCACTTAACAAAGTAATGATTTCATTACTTCTTTACTTGTTTTGTTATCATCAAAACTTAATTGTTAGAGAATCGACAAATACGTTATAATAAAAATTTTAAGGAGTATTAAAGTACATTAAAGAAGTTATTTCTAACCTTTAATTATCATTTACCAACTTATTAAGATTTAAGATAACTGCTTATAATATTTAAAAAAATTAAAAATATCATCATGGAGTAAAAGCTTGATATTTTTTTTTTTATATTATCCCTTATTTTCATCATATTAAATCCAAATCAAGACAATCATTTTCATTATCCTGCAAACGAGTTGAGCTATTCGTGAGCTACTGAGCTCGCTTGCATTAGGCTTAGCTTGGCTTGGCTCGCTCGAGCTTGATTAGTAAATAAGTAAAGCTCATTTATCTAAACAAGCCAAGCTCAAACTTTGATTTAGGCTCACGAGTTATGCTCGTGAATAAGCTCGTTTAGGCTCATGGCTAAGCTTCTTAATTGGCTTGTTAGTAGATTTATGAATTTTTTATGTATTATATATTATCTATAAATATATAAAAAATAAAAAAAATAATTTTTATAATAATTATGTATATATATTATAGCAACACATATATTATATTTGGGTTAAAAAAATGAGAAACGGGTTATCTTAATAAGTTAAGCTCAATTTAAACTCATCAGGCTCGATAAAAAGCTTGTTAAACTCAATTAAAAGTTTGGCTCAGCTCGAGTTTGTTTTATAAACGAGCCGAGCTCGAGCCTCAATTTCAAGCTCGTTAAAAAGTTCAGCTCGAGTTCGAGATCGCTAAATTTTAAAAAATCAAGCCAAAGCATTTAAAAGTTCCACTTAACTTGACTCATTTATAGCCTTACCTATTTATATTCATTATTAAAGCACCTATTGTCCCATTGTCCTCTATCCATTCTCACTCATTTTCATCCGTCCTAAGGCTATATGTAGGAAAAAAGATTGGTAAGCCAAAGGATAATAGTAAAAAATGGCTACGCTTTTGGCCCACCAATCTTGGATAGATCCTCAAAGTGAAAAAATGGTGTAATTGATAGACCTCAATAGAGAGTTAAAAAAAAAAATTAAATGTTCTTTTACCCTCGTCCATATGTCTATTTCACTTTTTTTGGCTGTCCGACCCCCCAAGAGCCTAAAGTCTAGTCCATGCAGTGTGTAAACTGTAAAGTGGAAGCGGCTCTGACAAACGGCTATTTCAATAGTTCACATGTGTGTTCAGTTCCGCGCCAAATCGTCTCGTGTCGCCATCTACTGAATTCTAACTATTATATCCATCCAAGAATAAGACGACAGCACTCCGAACAAATATATATATATATAATATATATATTGTGTGTGAAGTATCAATAATTTATAATTTTAGTAAATTAGTATTTAAACTTTATTTATGTTTATGATGTCTTTATTTTGTTTTTTTCTGGATCATATTAGTGTTTCTAAAAACATAAAAAAATTTAAAAATAAAAATTTAAATACTATTTTACCTAAAACGTAAAATAAAGGCACTTTAAATATTTTTTTTCCCTGGCAATTGGCCCACAGCCAAACGAACAGAGAAATGGTAAGACCACGCCAAATATGTATCCATCTTAGTCTAACACGTACCGAAGCATTTAGTCATTACAGCGTTTTGCATGTGCCGTAGGACGGGCGTCTGTCCATGGTCCACATTCCACGCTGAAGAGCCATACGCTCCGGACCTTCCGGTAAACCTATGAAATTTCCTAGTGGTTTTAAAGTGATTCTAAAACTGACAAAGAAAACATGTTTAGAAAAGATAATCAAACAATAAAGGTAATATACATGCATAACATTATTTAGTTGATGATATTAAGTTGATGTTTGGTTTTTTAAAAAGTGACAGTTGAATAAAAAGTTATTTCATAATAGCACAAGGTCAATTTTATATATTCAATATAGAAAAATTTTAATAGGACCTTTGGTTTTCTAGCTTTCCACGGTGAAATAGATTACAATTGAAATGAAATGAATAATGATGACATATCCATTTCTGTATTTAAAAATATCCACGAAATTGATGGAAATGAAATGTATGTATAATGTATTGTCAAAAATACCTAATATAAATATAAGAATAATATAAGATACCTTATATAAATGTAAAGAATAAATATGTGATAGAATGAAGAAGTAATATAAGTAGATTAGACATTTCTAGGGCCTAGTTCTGGAAAATATGAACCCGTAACTAATCCCGCTAGGGTACAGGGCAGGTCCAACCCATGAACCCGCTAGGTTCTAGGCTAAGTGAGGATGTGTTTGATCGGTCCCCTTTTAAAAATAAAATTTGAAGAAACAAAAGTTCTTAATTTAAAAATGAAAATTTAAACTTAAAACATAAATGAGTCTAAGAATATACAATTGTTTAGCCTGTTTTCATTTAATACTATTAAGAATGTGCAATTATTTATACACAAATACTTTGTATTGACTTAAAAACTTGAAATATTAGTAATGTGAAACTAAAACAACACTATAAAACAATAAAGTTAAAAAAAAAAAAATCTCATGTTATTTAAAGTGAGATTGTTCTCTTGGTAAAACTCTATATAAAGTATAAGATAAGGTCTTGAATTATATTTATTACATGTGTTGTTATTAATAATGCATTAAAGATGTGAATAGATAATTAATAATTTTGATTCATATGAAAAATAGTCTAAACATTAAATGTTATTTCAATTGTTTTATTATGTTGTATTATATATTTATTTTTATTTCTTATTTTAATGATAAATATTGTATATTAATTTTATTTTCTTTTAAAGAAATAGTTATCGATTGGACCCGCAGGACAGATATATCTCTAGACCCACCGTGGTCAAATCAAGTACATCTCTAGATTCAGTGTGATTATGTCAAATTGGGTTCTAACTCAAACTTGACCCTTGAAGATATCTAAGTAGATATATATTAATCGGGTGCAATAGAATTGTAGTTTGCCTTTTGAGAAAGCATAAGGGCATTCTCCTCCAAAGCTTTAGGTTTTGAAAACCCTTCTAACCATTGAAAAGGGAGTAGAGCATGGAATTCCAATTCCATTCCAATCCATTCCAACATATTAAACTTCTCATAAAAACACCAAAATGATAACATTAACATCAATAATAAAGATAATTAAGTAATTATTCAAAATAATCACCTTAAATAACTTATAAAAATTCTCATCACTTAAATGGCAGTTCAAATTAATATATCTCTCTACATAAAAACCACCTAGAATAATTACTTAAAATAACTTATACAACTTTTAAATTTATTCGACTAAAATTATAGGAGACACTAGACACCCATATTCACTCTAATGTGATGTATGCGCCAAAATAAAAACATAAACTTAATATATATATATATATATAATAATAATAATACTACTACTAATAATAATAATAATAAAATAATAAGTTTACTTGAGATGTTGTGGAGTTTGTTTAGTAACTTGTGGTATGGTGAACACTATAACTATAATCTGATCCTAGATTTAGTAAAATATGATAGAAGATCATGACAATTATAACATGTTTGTTATGTGACTATTAACTATAAAAATGCAATTCCCTATTTCATTTCTCTTTCCATATTTGGAAGTGTTTTTAGAAGTCACGACAAGATTCCTTCTAGTGATTCTATAATAAAAGAGGAGCCCGATTTCGAGTTTAAAAGAGAATGCGATTTTGCATTTTCGAATGCATAATTATTTTAATTTTTAATATACATCTACTTCAAATATTCTTATAACCTATCACATATTTATTATTTATATTTATTGTTAAGGCATATTTGACAATAGAAACATTCCATTAAGTTCTATCAACTTTTCCAAACATACAAATAAATTTAATTATTCCATTACTCATTCTATTTATTTCCTTCCATTCTTGATGATTTGTATCTACTAAATGACACATTATATTATTATCCTTGAATATAAATGACCAAAAGTAGCTCAGTTGCTTTAAAGTATAATATAAATAGGATCTGTTAATGGTGATTCATACTTAAAAGGAAAAAAAATCATATTTCTAAATATAACTATACATTTTATAAAAGGATAAATGTATGTAAGAATAAAATTTTTTGTTTTTTAATCTATGTACTCTTTTTAACACTATCACATGCTAATAATAAAAGGCTCGTGTTAGCATGATTTTAGAGGATGGATTAATGTTACATTTAGTATGCTGGAATCATTCGAAATGGAATAAATTGGAATCATTTAGAATGAAATGGAATGAAATGAATAAAGGAATGAGATTTCATCTTATATTTTGATATAAACATGGGATAGAATGGAAAAGAATGGAATGGGTATATAATAGAATTGGTAAAAAATATTGTTAACAATAAATGAAATAATAATTTTATATGGATAAAAAGTTAATTAAATCAAGGATCATTAATGTATGAAGAAAATGAATCACAATTCCTCAAAGGCGGAATTAAATTCTACCTTAAAGCCGGAATCGCCGATTCTAAGGAATCACAATTCCAACTTCTAATAAGGCTTCCAAGCATGGGGAAAAGGAATGGAACTCGAAATCGCGATTCTATTCTAGTCCATTTTTGCATCCTAAACATGGCATAAGATTGTAAAGGAATCACGATTCCACCTTCTTAATGATAGAATCGGATTCTTTGAAATCGTTGATTCCAACAAATCGTGGTTTCAACTTCAAATAAGGCTTCAAAACATGGGGAAAGGAATGGAACCTAGAATTATGATTCCATTCTAGTCCACTCTTGCATAGTAAACGTGCCATAAATACATTATTTATGGCAAAAATCTAAATTAGACGTATAAAACATACTAGTTTTATCATATATATCACTCAAGCAATATATGTATTGCTTACTTTAATTAAGTGGGTTTCTATATAGTTTGACTTTTTGGAAATTCTAATAAAGTTTTCTTTTTTATAGTTTGAATGTTTACAAAAACCTATTAAAAAAAACCCGTGACAAATATGAGATTTCAAAAATGACTTAATTATAAACATGGCCATCACAAGACCTCAACAAGTAAGCTAGGCCTACATCGAAAAGTTTAGGACTAAGTGTCCATCCAAAGTTTAAAGTTAAGTAATTAAAAAGTTAGTTAATTAAGATCATCCAAATTTTGGAAAATAGTTTTCAAGACATGTTTCTCATATGTCAAAACCCAACCAAGTAATGATTCTCATCCTCGAAACCACATCCACGTCATCTTGCCTCATCAGCCCATATCTTGACAAGTCATAATGAACATCCATATAGAAGTCATTATTAGTCCTTATAATGATAAAAGTGAACAGTAAAGTTCAACACGACATTAATATCAAGCAAATACTTACATGTCATACACATTTAATTCTAATACAATAACTAACTAACAATTTAAGTCATTAAATAAAAGTTAAGAAAAAATGTGTTCATAGGATCCAAAAAACATATAATGTAGGAGTACTCATGACTATGATTAAACAACAAGATAGATTCAAAAAGGGTCTTGTTAAATTGAATAGGTCCCAATTTGATTTTGTTGAGAACAAAATTATTTAAACTAATGTGCTCAACACATCATGCTTAATTTAATCAAATAAATCATACCCATTGATAAATCATGCAAACATTTTATTAAATAAAAGAAGGTAAAGTAAACAAGAAAATCAGAAACAATTTCAATCAAACATTTGCTTTGTGGAATTGTATGCGTTTGTGAGTGCTAGGAGTGTATTGACGAGTTGGTGCATATGTTTCAAGCATTTAACATTCTCTGGATTCGGGGGGAGTTGTGCAGAAATTGAGTACTCCGACTCGTTACCCACTGGCAAGTTGGTACGGTTAAAACTAGTTGCTATACATTAAATGCAAGCACATTATTTAAAGATCTCCATCAACAAGAATTTGACTCTAAGAAGCATATTTATACATGAACACCTGAAGTTTAAAGTAATTCGAGAGCCTTATTTTGATATCAAACAAAGAAATTAATTCTTCTCTCATTTTGTCCTTTTGTAAATCAATTCAAGCCCCAGTTAGAGTTGAAAGAAAGTGTAGTGCTTTATTCATATTCTTGCAATTCTTGTAAAGAGCACTACATTTATATTTGCTGAATGAAATATCTTGTGTAGCTCATTTGAGTATTGCTTTGCTTGTGATCAATATAGTGGTGTGAAGTCCTCATTAGAGACATTTGTGTGACCGTTGAGATAAAGAGGTGGGCCAAACTCCATGTTATATTTTAGGCTTTGATGTGTGTGATCACCAAGCTTAAAATTTATAATCTTATTAATCCTAGATCCACACAAGGCAATACACCTATCATGTACTATAGAAATTAACTTAGATATCGTCCTAAAGACCTATATGCAGCTACTATTATTAACTCTTTTACTATTATCTAGTTGAATCCATAAAAATTTCTATACTAATTCTAATGCCAATTCTAGCTAAATTTTAATTACAAAAGCTCTAAATTAATTATGTGTTTATTTTTTCTGGAGATTAACCAATTCACAAACTATTGCCCTAGCTTTGATCCATCATAGCCCTTTTTTTATCCTTAGTATGTAAATTCAATCAAAAAAATTATTCTTTAGTCTTGAACTGTTGGGTTACTTAGCTAAATTAACCACTCTCTTCAAGTCAATTAACTCTTAATCCAAATTGAAGAAGTGAGAATTTCTTCCTTCACTAATGGCACTTTAAAACCGCATAAAGTTCATGAACCCTGATTGAAGAAAACTAATCTTTAATGGAAGAAAGTTGGAAAAACCCTATTTCTAAGTAAATTACACATATTCTTTACTCATGATAGATATATTCCATTAATTGAAATCTTCTTTCTAATTAATAGAAATCAGGTTTATAATGATTCAAGCCTAAAACCATCACAAACAACAAAATAAATCATAAAATAAATTCAAGACTAAAACTTTTATTCAATCAAAAAGCAAATCTATACATAAGGTTATGGTTTCTTAAAACTCAAGACATAACAAAATTACTCTTCCATGAAAAATTTAACAATAATAATCATAAAGGAAGAGAAGGGAGAGATCATGATGATAAAATCCTTATAGTGATGCTGTTTATGAATGCCGATGTTAAGCCATGAATTTCCTCTTGAAAAAATCTTCCAAATATGTCTTTTAGGTTTTTGGAATGGAATATAGATGCTTGGATCTCCAAAAATAACGAAACAAAACGCTATTTATTGTCTGTCAAATGTACACGACCCCTACATAACCCTTGTACATGGGTTTTGTACACTAGAAACATCGTGGGAATTCTCGCTTATCAATCATACACGACCCTAACGTACATTACTCGTGTACTTGGGTTATGCACCCTAGAAGTCCAATTTTTCCTTGCTTTTTTCTCCAATAATTGTATACTAGTTGCGCATACCAATTGTGTATACCTTGTGGTGTACTTCTGACCTTGCAATAAAAGTTTCAAACTTCATCAAATCTTCACTCATTTCATCATCATCATCAATCCTTTGAAAAAGCTCAATTATTCCTCATTTAGCCCTAAAATGAACAATTCATTCTATAAATATCCTTTTATTTAGTAAATCACTAAAATATCATATAAAATATAATCAATAAGGCATAATTATTAAAGGTTCTAGTACACTTATCAGGCTTACTCTTCTCAACCATACTCTATTTATTTTTTTGCACTTTACATTGTTGTTAAGATTACTTATGCATTTCAAATTACCAACAAAGTTGCAAATTAAGGCAAAGTTACATAAATACTCAATTCACCCCCATCTTGACTATTTTACCTAGTGTACTTGTGTATTTTCATTTGGTATCATAGTAAGGTCTCTAAATTTCTTGTACTTAATTGTATTTTTGAGTAATAATCATGGCAACTAATGTACTAGGATTTTTCTAAAAGAACAAACAATTAATAGGTCATATTTTTAAGTAGGGGAAATTATTCCCATTGGAAGTGTATAATGAAAATCTTCTTAGAAGCACAAAATAAATTAATATGGAATGCTATAAAAGATGATCCTTTTAAGATTGAGGGAAAAGAGGAAGGAGAATTTAGTGAAGAGGATTGGAAAAAATTGGATTTGAATGAAATAACCATGAACATATTGCATTGTGGCTTGAATGAAAGTGATTTCAATAGGATTTGCAACGTAAAACCGCCAAGGAAATATGAGATGAATTAGAGGAAACATATACAGGAACATCTAAAGTTAGAGACACTAAAATAAGTATTATATGTGGTATTTTGAAAATTTCAAGAAGCAACGGAATGAAATTATAGATCAAATGAATAATAGGGTCATCAATATCATAAATCCTTTGAGAGTTTTTGGAAAGAATTTTACTAATGTGGAAATCAACTCCAAACTTCTTAGATCTTTATCAAACGATTGGGAAGCCAAGGGAACCGCAATTGAGGAGGCACATGATCTAAATATTAGAAGTAAAGAACAACTACTTAACACTCTTAAGAACCATGAATTGATCAAGAAGAAAGGAGAGGAATCAAGTTAGAAGACCATCGCATTGAAAGCTATAAGTCACAACTCTAGTGATGATGATCATGATTAAGAGGATCTCCCTATAGATGTAGGTAGAAATTATGCTACCGAAGTTCTTGAATATTTTTACCTTGCTTAAATTCTTAGTGTAGATGGATTAAACACGCTTTATACCTTGCAATTCCCACCTGAAGTTAATGAAGAGGCTGGCAAGTTATTTTTCCGTAATTTAACTGACTGCTCTGAGGATGATGTTATTCTAGGAATCAACATGGAGATTGGTGTTAGTGGCATTGAATTTATGCGTAATAAATTGTATACATATCTATATGGCTGTCAGATTGAGATTACTCACCATGATATATATAGTTTTGTTAGGATATTCCCTCCATGGTTTTGATGATAACAAAAGGAATCAAAGATATTTGATCTATTTTATCAAGTGTGCAGATTTTATTACATTTTATAGGGTTCATCAGAATTTTTTCAGAGACTTTATCAGAACATATATCAGAACCTACGCAAAATACATAAACCTTAATAGAAATGATTTTATACCCAGCAAGCTGAGTTTGTTTATGTTAATGATCAATACAAAGACCTAGCTCCACTTTATTAAATGCATTTGGATAATACATCTAATGCGTTCCACTCAATGAGGATTAAATCCGTGGCGATAACATAGTATATGAGTTTGGAACTTGAATTTTATTACAAGAAGTCTAAGTAATTTACTTTCTAAATTTTCATCTGTTATCAAAGATATACATTCAAACATAAAGGCATCATATGATCTAATCAAAGATAGATTTTGGAGACAAAGATTATATCATCAAAATAATGTTATCATGAAGAAGATAAGATTTGCTGAAGAAGAAGACACAATTTGTGGAAGAAGAAGATAAGATATGTTAATATTTTTTTCCTAGGTTTCATGGAACAATATATCACTTGGATAACTTCTTTTAGATACTTCTTAGAAGCATTTAAATATGAAAATTTAAATGAAGCAATGATAGCTTATACTCAAGGAAATAATGAGATATTTGTTTCAACTGATCAAGATAAATTCAAGACAATTATGACTGGATATTGTGGGATGTTTTTTAAGCTTTAAACATTTGGAATCAATAAGATAATGTTTCTATCAGTTTTGAACATATTTTTGAAGATATATACGAGATATCATCAAAGAGACGTTATAGATGCAATTTAAATAGAGACCAAGTTTAAAATCAGAAGAGATTAGACAAATGCTCGAAATACATAATCTTCTACTAATATTCATCTAGAGCCTCTTTCAGAACTTGTTTCTAAAGCTGCCTTACCTACGTTTTAATTTTTGAGATTCCATTATATCTCATTAAACTATCCTTGCTCTTTACTTGTGAGAGTTAGGTTATGTGTCTATTGAGTATATTACATCTTAGTATCTTGTAGTTCAGTTGTTAGTCTAGGGTGAGGCTTATGAGACTAAACAAGATAGAATTGGTGTTTGTAATCTCTTCTTTTTTATTGGATTGCTCAAATGACCAATGTGGATGATCGAATCCCTAGCAGTGGAGCTGGAAGAGATGATTGATTCATAAGGAGGAACCTCTATAAATCTTGAGCCTCATTTACTTTTCCAATTTATAAATTTATTGTTAATTGCATTTCATCCATTTTAATTAAAGTTCCATGCATAAAATCTAATTTTTGCAAAAAGTTTACAATAACGAACAATTCATCCCTTCCCTCTTGTTTGTCAGCTAAGGCCTATAAGTTTGATTGATGTTGATTGTCACGTCCTGGAGGGTACTTTAAACGTAGCAGTCCGTTGCATATAATATTAAAGCTAATGAATGACATCCATAGTCATGCAGAAGCTTTGATATCACATGCAAGGTGCTTCCAAGATAGTAGGAAACCCACAGGGGTATTACATTTAAGTATATAATAAGAGCATACAAGAACTTATATAAATAATCATGGAATATTCATTTAGATAATAAATTCTTACATTTTCTTAAGGGCATTCCCTCGTCTCAAATAGTCTTGATTTAGCTAAACGATTAACAAGGTAAACATAACTATAACATAAGCCTACTATAGAGATTTTCTTAGAAGTCTATATTCGAAACTAAATACATATAACTTCTCCCAAAAACTCCTAGTGGCTTTGGCTCATACGTGGCATACAGGGCTCCTCGGTGCCAACCAAAGATAATCATACTGTAACAAAAAGCTATAGGGGTATAAGCAAAATTAGCTTAGTGAGATAATTCCCATCTGCAAGACATTTCCATAAACCAAACAAGTATTTAAACAATCATATGAAAATGCACCAAATACATGAGCAAACAAAATACACAAGATTAACCGGAAATCATGTATAGCATGGATTTTACGCCTTCCATGTCGGGGTTGGGAGGTTATAGGCCCATACGACCATCAATATTTGCATATTTGCTGGCTTTTGCTCGCCCTGTAGACATTCCGGCTCCTACTGGCCCATGTAGACTTTCCGGCTTCTACTAGCCACCACTACAACTTTCTTGTTTCCTCACACAAAGAATAGTAGTGAAAGAAATGTGACCCACAAATATGATATGCATGAATCATTTTCAATATAAGTTTAACCAATAAATATTGAGTTCAAGTTATGGGTGATCAAAACAATATTCATCATATCAATGCAAGAATCATAATTATTTATCAATTCTTCTTTCAATATTCTTAACTTATATTCAACCAATCATAGATCCAAATCACACAATATTTGTTCATTTATCTTTTCCTCATTTTCTAATGCTACTACTTACAAGCACAAATAAGGAAATGTAACTTAGTAAGGGATTAACTCACTCCATGTCGGTAGCTCTTAATTAAAGTAGTCCTCTGGAAAAGTGATCTCTATTCCTTCTTCACCTAAACAAGATGAAATACCCACAATGAGTCTTTCATAGAATTTCGATTCTTGAAAACTCTAAATCCATCTTAAAATCCCAGTAAAATCGGATTGGAGGAAATTCTAACTTAAAATGGCCATAACTTGCTCATTTTAACTCAGAATTTTGCATATTATATACCGTTTTCTACCTATTCGAAAAGATCTATCTATTTCTAAAACTATTTTCATCAAACTAAGTCATTTGGGTTCCAAAATAGTAGTGACCAGATTCACCACGAATTTTCACAAAACTTGAATTCCTTCTTTTAATAAAACTCATATAAAAGAGATAGTTTGTAAAACCTTTGAAATGTATTTACATATATTTATTGACTCGTATCAAATGTATGAAGTTAATGAAGTTGTCTCAAACCATAAATTTTGGTAAAAGTAAAGTCTTATAAGGAAAATGAAGCTTTTTGAAAAATTCCTTTATTCAAGTTAATTTAAATGAGTAGATTTCATTTTTCTTAGTCTTTTCAAAGAATAATTTTATTTTCTTAGTTTCTAATAACAATTCTATATTAATAAAAATAATTTCCTTGTTTCTTGAGATCATTCTATTTTCATGAAAAGAATTTCCAGTACTTGATGAAAAAGTGGAGTTTTAGTAAAACTTTTGTTTACTCAAAAAAGTTTCCTTTTATGTCATGTATGTTTGTAAAAATTCCTATGAACTCCTCTAGATTTCTTAAAAAAATTTGTTAAGATAAATCCTTAGTTTTATGAAAAATCACTTCCTTCTTAGAAAACATTTCCTTATTTATTTTGTTGAGACAAAAATCATTATGTTCATACATGAATATGAATCATAAAGTTATGCAAACATAAGGAAACATAATAACTTAATGAAATAAGCTAGTAAAAAAATAAATCAAGTATTAGAACCTTAGCTTCATCAAGGTATCCCAAGACTAAGAATAGAATAGTCTCATAAAGAAAAAAGAAAATGTTTTGACTTGATAAGAAAAAGTCTAAGACTAGAAAGACTAGTCTTAAAAATAACATGAAAGTAAATAAATTGCAAGGTAGTAAATAAATTGCAAGGAAAGTAAATAAATTACAAAACAAATGAGCTTATATGCTCTAAAAGATATATATATATATATATATATAGCTATATAGATATATTTAGTAACATATATATAAAAAGCAACATAAAGAAATTAGATTCATGAACAAAAACAAAATATGAACTTATTGTTGCTTTATTTAACCTTCATGGTTTAGAAAACACACACTAAGCTTATACTAAGTAAATGAACACTTTAAAAAGCTAAAACTATTACCTAGAGAAGAAGTAGAAACTAGAGAAACTTGAGAGAGTTTATGGAGAGATTTTTGGAGAGTAATTTTAGTGTGTGGAAGTTGTGAAAGAAGTGGAAGGAAGATGGGGTATTTATAGGAAAATGTGGGAGGAATTTTGTGTTAATTAAATAAATGAAAATAAAACAAATTAGAGAGGGAGAGGGAGCATGGCCGACGCAAATTGGAGAGTAGAGAGGGAGTGAATTTCATTTTTTTGTATTTTTGTTAATGAAAAGTAAGATATGAAAGATGTGAAGTTGTATTGGAAATGAAAATTATAAGAAAGTAGAGGTATGGTTTATAAAAGTAGGTTATAAGAAAAAGTAGAGATACATAAATAGTGTAGAATAATAGAAAATAGTGTAATGTAAAGTAAACATGACAATTTAAGTACCGGTAGTAAGAAAATACGTGTATAATTGCGATATCTTGATATTTTTAGTTACCGAAAAATTATGAAATTGATATTTTTGAAAACCTTATATTTTTACGAGTCTAACGGTATAATCGAAATATTTTTACTATTCTAAGCCCCGGGATACATTTTTCAAGAATATATCTATTTGGGTTCAAAACGAGTCGCGGTTTTACTAATATGATATTTTTAAGCTTCCTCAGGTTATTACGAACTATTTTACATACTATTTCTTACTAAATTTCCTAGGGTTGCTTAAACGAGAATGCCGGACTTGAACGATTGCAAAAGACTAGGGTTTTATTGACTTTGGGATTCCGGTTGACTTTCTAATTAGGGTTTAAGCTTTAATTGATCACAAAACTTTAGGGGTTTACATTGATAATGGAGGTGTCCACATGGGAAGTAGTTTTGATAAAGCTAGATTTGATGAAGAATTATTTACTATCACTAATATGGGGGTCAATTAGTGCGAATCACGCAATTTGTATGCCTCACTCCCTTCTCTTAGGCGATGGGTTCTTCATCAGTTTTCTAACTAATAATTATGTTCCTCGCAAAGGGTAGCAAACTCAGTAATTCAACAAGATCTATGGCTTGTGATAACTATCTTAAGAGGTGAGAAAATTCATCATTAAACGTGACCAATCGGAACACTCAAGCTATTCTTCATGGAAGTCGGTTGATTATATTTCTCTTAAGGTGCAAAAGAGTTGATTTTTGTATTGATACTCGCCAAGTTCAAGTTCTTACCTTCACCATGTTCGCTATTAGTTCTAGCACATGGAAAAAAAAAAAGGAAAATGTTCGTTGGGTATGCAAAAAACCTTATAGCCTTTGGTTGGTAGTGGTGCCCTCCTTCCTAGTTCTATTATAGACTTGGATGATAATGATGAGGTCTTTATCCAAGCTCTTGTCTCATCTAGTTCTCAATTGTAAGAGCTATGCACCGCACATATATGGATGATTGGTTTGCTACTCTTCAAACTTAGATTTCTAATCTTTGACCCAAATTTAGTCCTTTAGCTTGGATTTTCAAGGCTTCACAGATCACTTCTATCACATTCATCCTCGCCAACCTCTAGCTGATGATCCTCCTGCTTGATTCTTTTCTCATTAATTTCATCCCTTGTTATCTGTATTTGATCTAAGTTACTTCATGACTACTATATTTATGTTGGTTCGTAAGATACTCTTGATCTGTCTATGGAAACTTGAATCTTGTGTTGGTTTATTGTGTATGGATGATTGTTTTCTTGGTACAATTGTGTTGGTTTCTTAAGTTGAGATTGGTTACTAGTGCCTAATGAATCAACTGGCACTTCTTTTGTGCTTTTGATGAGGTGAAAGGGGGAGAAATTATGAATTTTAAGTCGTGTTAAAATCACTTAATCTAAATGTGCTCAAAATTATAAACAATCTTATGTGTCTAGGCAATAATGTTTAAGTATTTATTGTATTTTACTTTGTTAAACATTTCCACACTAAATCCTAAATTATGGGGGAATAATAATTTTGGTTGGGTGGGGGGGGGGGGGGGGAGTGACTAATGTTTATATAATTTTGTCCTCATCAAAATGTGGATGTTGTTAAACCAAATAGGTCCCAAATTGATTTTGATGAGAACAAAATTATTTAACCTAATGTGCTAAACACATCAATCTTAATTTAATCGAATAAATCATACTCGTTAATAAATCATGCAAACGTTAGATTAAACAAAAGAACGCAAAGCAAACAATAAAATAAGCAACAACATCAACTAAACATTTGCTTTATGGAATTGTATGTATTTGTGAGTATAGGGAGTGAACCGATGAGCCAGTATATATATTTCAAGCATTCAACTTTTGTGGATTCAAGGGGTTGTGCCATGGTCCCCTACCAGTTCGTTGGTATGAAGGAGTTGTAATTGTGTGCATTGGTAAGCTGATACAACTAAAACTAGCCGTTGTGCATTAAATGTGAGCCTATTTTTTAAGATCTCCATCAATGGGCATTTGACTCCAAGAAGCATATTTATATATGAACACTTGAAGTTTAAAGTAGCTCAAGAGCCTTATTTTTCTATCAAACAAAGAAATCAATTATTCTCTCATTTTATCTCTTTGTAAATTAATTCAAGCTCTAGTTAGACTTGAAAAAAATTGTAATGCTTTGTTCATATTCTTGAAATTATTGTAAAGAGCACTACACTTATATTTGCTTAGTGAAACATCTTGTGTAGCTCATTGGAGCATTGTTTTACTTGTGATAAATAGAGCGGTGTGAAGTCCTCATTGAAGGCATTATGTGTGACTATTGAGATTAGGAGGTGGACCAAACTTTACGTTATTTTTTGGGCTTGATCTTCTTAACCCTACTTTCTTTATTTTCAGCACTTCGCATTGTTATTAAGATTACTAGTTAATTTCAAATTACCAACAAAGGTACAAATTATGACAAAATTACATAGATACTCAATTTACCTAAATCTTGAGTATTTTACTTAGTGTGCTTAGTTATCTTTAGGTCTAACTTCTCTCTTTGCTAATAGGGGGTTAATGGTCTCTCTAGTACCACCATCAAAAAGAAAAGGAAAAAAAAGAAGAAGAATGAAAAAGTAGTCTTGTATGGAGCTATCTATCCAATCAAGCCATCAATGACCACTATCTGTTGTGAGATTTTATCTAGGGGACCATAAATCTTGAATAACTCCATTACAACTTATCCTAGCTCAGATTGATCGTACTAGTTATAGGTTTCTCCTATTAACTAGCTGTCGAGCTTACTTAAGCATTTTTGTTGGGCCAAGGTGCCTAAACTATCATATCCTTCCAAAATTGCAATCAAGTTAACAATTTAATACAAGATTGCCACTCACTGGATCAAGTAGCTACAAAGCACATAACATGGAATCAATTAATCGAGTTTAAATTTTAGTCTAGTTTTTATTTCTATGTCAGAAACCAATATACAATTGCTATATAACTATGTAGAGAGGTTGCTCTCAAATGTCCAACTATCCAAATAAGTCGAAATATTTGTTTCATAACCATGGTACCACATTAGGATGCTGTACATCTCATTACTATTATCTATTTCTCTTAATTGCCAAATTTTAGTTCATGGGCTATTTTAATAGGACCCATAGGGTAATAAATCCTTTAATAGGATTTAATCGAATTTTTGGACATCAAGTGATATTGGGTATTATAAGTGCTTACCTTATGTTTCTAAATCATCAATTTTATATTAGTTGAATTACTAAATTCTTTATATAGATTAAGATCAGTTTTAGGGTTCAAGTTAGAGCAATCCTTAATGGGCTCTTAGCCTTCCAAGAATGACCTCCCATAATCCACTAACCAAACAATAGTCGTTAATGTGTTTTATCAATTATTAGGTACATGTTAACCATAATCCAAGGAAAATTCTATGGTTCGGTCATTAATTTTAATGGGACCGGTACTATCATTATCCAACAACTTACACCAAACCCAACCATGATCGAATCACTAAAATAGTTAATATCTAACTACTATATTTATTTTAATAGTTAGATGGTTGATTGAACAATCTTGTCGATGGAATTGTAGAAGTTCCTGTAATCCAATTATAACATGTCTAACTATATATCCCATAATTAATTAACCTAGAAGTTTGGGTATATCCATATTTATATATAGTTTACATATTCCAATAACATACTAGAAAATTAACATATATGTTTATGAAATTATTAAAACCAAAATGAATATGATTCTTAACACATAAGTAATCTATCAAATCATATTTCCAGTTTATGCACATATTAAATATATCCAAGGTATTTAGCTATATCCATAATATGTATATAGGGTTAATGTTAAAAATGAGACCTGTACTTTCGTAAAAAGTTAATCAGGTGCCTGCTGTTTGGTTTTGAACAATTTAGTATCTAAACTTTCACAAAAAATTCAATTGACTTCCTAAAGCAAGTTTTTGCATATATTTTTCCCACTTGATTCTACTTTTTTTCGATAATAAATTATTCAAAACTAAACTTCAAGTAGGAAAAATATATGCAAAAACTTGTTTTACGTACCAAATTGTTCAAAACCAAACTTCAGTTACTTGATTGAACTTTTTGCGAAAGTTTAGGTACCATTTTTTACATAAACCCTATGTATATATGACTCTATTTTCTATTTCATTTGTGTCTTATTACTTATTTAAATTTCTAACCATTTGATATAACTAATTTTCATGCCAAGAAAGTGAATTTGCACTAAGAATATAGCATAATCACATATTATGTCATATTCATTATAGGTAATCAAAATAATATGATTACATACCATTTAGTGAGGTCTTTGTGATTAGTTTTTTTTTTCCATCCTATTTCGTTATTATTTTTAATCTTGAGTTTTTTCTCAAAATATGACATCGTGCTCCTTAATTTACTATTCACAAAGTGGAGGTAGTTTTACATGTAATCATTAATAAGTATGGCATAAATGTCATTTAGACATTTCTTCGACTTAAAGCATATTTGTACCAAGATTATAATATTAAATTGGGTAATTATCAAATTTAGTACCTTAACTTTACACGAACATTTAATATAATGCCTAAATTTTAAAGTGGTAAATTTAATATGCAATTAGATTTTTTGCAACTATTTCTATTACCTTTTTAACAAAGTTTGCTTTATTTGTATGTTCAAAAAATGCTGCATATCATTAAGTTTTTACTATTGCTCCTAACACGATTTAATACTAATAGACTTCTTCTTTCAAATAAGGAAATAAAACAAATGATGTCATCAATGCTGTAAAAATAGCCAAGAAAAATTTCATTGGATATTTTTGCAAATTTTAGGTATCAAATTCAACATTTTCCCTATTAAATTAACATAATTCATCCCCATAACATGTTCATTCTAGCCTTATATATGATCATAAAATCCACTTGTTTACATGTTAAATTAAGATCATCACCATTGTATTAATGTAAACCCCCAAAATATTACGATTGGTTAAGCTTAAACCCTAATAGTAAGGTCAACCGAAAACCTTAAAGTCAACAAAACCCTAGTTAGACGTAACAAGTTTAAGTCCGGCAATCCCATGTTCGTAACCCTAAGTAAGTAAGTAAGAGATTAGTATGTAGAATAGTTCGTAATAACATACGAAAGCTTAAAAATATTATATTAGTAAAATCATAATTCGTTTTGAACTCAAACGAATATAGTTTTTGAAAAACATGTCCCAGGGCTCGGAATAGTAAAAATATTCCGGATATACAATTAGACTCGTAAAAATATAAGGTTTTCAAAAATATCAGTTTTATAATTTTTCGATAAGTAAAAATATCAGATATTGCATTTATACGTGTATTTTCTTACTACCGATACTTTATTAATCCCATCTACTTTACATTACACTATTCACTACTATTCATTTAGCTCTACTTTTTATAACACCTACTCTTACACTCTACATACCTATTATCTTTACTTTTTATCTTTCTCATAACTTTATATCACAGCTACCTTATATATTATTACTCTTAATACACAAAATATAAAAAAAAATCACATCTCACTCTCTCCTTCTCCCCCTTGGCTGGTGCCCTCTCTCTCCTTCCTCTCCATATTTCTTTTTCAAATTTGCTTTTATTTAAATCACTTAATTTTACTCCTCATTCCCTATAAATACCCTCCTCCTCTTTCATTTTCTTCATACCTTCACTTCTACAAAATTACTCTCCAAAATTCTCTCGAAATTTCCTCTCAACACTCTCCCAAAATTTCTTCTCAAAACTCTCTTCTACTCATACCAATACTACTACCATTCTTATTTTAGGTAATAAATCTTCTCCAATCTCTCTTATCATGTCATGTAACTTTACATGACTATGGTGTGAGTTTCTTAAATTTATTATTATGGAAGCTACACTATGTTCATGTATTATTCTTGTTTATGAACTTTCATATATATATATATATATATATGTTGATTTAATATCTTGTTCATATTAATGTTGATATTATGCTAACTTCTTATATATATCTAACTAAATATAGTTATGTATCTATATATAATCTTTAGAGCATATAAGCTCATTTGTTATTTATTTACTTTCAAGTTATGTAATTTTTTTTATTTCATATTTCTTTAAGACTAGTCTTTAGTCTTAGACTTATCCTCATTACTTTTTTTTCTTTTTGGGACTAGTCCATTTCTTAGTCTCGAGAGCCTTGAAGAGGCTAAGACTCCCAATGCTGGACTTGATTTTGTTATCTTATTCATTATATTGCTATTATTACATTCTGCTTTTACTTGCTATTATTTTCATGTTCATACACATAAAGGTTGCTGTCTAAACTTTAAAGCTTCAAATATGCTTTTTGCAAAAAGGAGATTTTGTCACAAAAGAATGGTTCTATATGAAATTTAGAAGCTATAAGTTAATAAAAGTAAATACATTCTTTTCAAAACTTTAGGAAGGACTCACTATAATTTTGAAACTACACTTGTTTTGAAAAGCTTTTTCTTAAATCATCTCTATATTAAATTGCTTTCCAAAAGAAGATGACTTTTGACACTAAATTTTTTTTTTATAAAAACATAATAAAAAGGAAACCTCATAAAAAGGACATTAGAGTTTTCAAACCAAGATTTTTCAAGTAATAGTCAAAGAAAAATTGTATAGAAACTAATAGGAAAAGTGACACTAGTTCTAAAAGGAATTTTCATTTTTATGGAAAAGTCACCAATGAAAATAGTAAGATAAACATAAAATACTTTTGAAAATAAAGGAAACAAAAAGATTCATTTTTAGAAAGTTTACAAAAAGGATTTCTTATAAACTATAATTTTACAAACCTTCAACTAAGATTGTTTTTGCTAAAAAATTTTGTTGGACAACATATACTTGAAATTTGTATGAAACATGAGCTGTGTAACTATAAAGAGTAATTTTTTAACTATATAGATAACTAAGTATTTATCAAATGATTTTTTGGTGATTTGAAGTTTGAAATAAATGTTTTGGGGATAGGAAATCTTGTGGTGAATCTGATCGCCACTATTTTGGAGCCCAAAGACTTAGTTTGATAAAAATAGTTTTATAAATGGATATAACTTTTTGAGTAGGTAGAAATCGGTATATTATATGCGCAATTCCGAGTTAAAATGACCAAGTTATGGCCATTTTCTTGGCCATTTTATGTTGGAATTGCCTTCTATACGAAATTTGACGATTTTATGACATAGTTTTGACAAAGTACAATAGAATCAACAAGAAATACTCATTTTGGGTATTCTTCTTGATTAAGTGATCCAGAGGAAAAGTATCCATACTTGGAGGATTACTTTGATTAGTGGATCAACCGTTTGACTCATTCATAAGAAAAAAGTATCGTCATGACAACGTGAGTTTATTTTCTTAATTATTTTACTTGATTGTGCTTGTAGTTTAGTTGCACTAGAATTAAGAGAACACAAATTGATATGTATGTAAAATTGTTGAAAGAATTCTAAGAATATTGAGGCAGGAATTGATTGTAAGTAATAATTTGTTTTAGTATAGAACTTGATATGTCTGAAATTCTACGATCACCATAAATTGGCATTAATTATGCTATGATTTTCTAACTAAATTGGTCCATGCATATCACGTAGTGGGTCACATTGCATAGGGATCACTAATCTTGCAGGAAAAGGTTAGTGGTACGATTGTAAGGCCATAAACAATGCTTATCGGCTTTAAGCTAGAATTATAATACAAAGAGAAACGCTTAGCGGCATTATGCTCGAAGCAAAATACTAGGACGATACTTATCGGCTCTAAGCTAGAAGCATAATAACAAGGAATAATGCTTAGCGGCCATTGGCTCGAAGCATAATCTTATTAGCCTCCTCAAAACCTTGAATGGAGGGCGTAAATCCATTCAACATATAGTTCCCGAAAAACTATATGTCTTCTTGCCCCACGTGTTTGTTGCATATCACTTGGATGCTAAAAACTTGCTTGATTTTGTTACTCAAGTATTTATCTTTGGAAATAATTCTCACTAAGCCTATTAGCTTATACTCTTATAGATATCTTTTGCAGTTTAGCTATTTATGGTTGAGGTCTCGTAGACCTTGCAGTTAGGTATTCCCTTTTTGGTTAAGGAATTCTTATATGAAGTTTAGCATTAGTTTAGATGTAGACTTCATAGAAAATTTCTTGTAATAGATTCTAGTATTTTGACTGGGGAATGCCTTTAAGACTTGTAAGACAATTATTATAAATGAATGAATATTATGATTTCCCTTTCTTAATTTGTTATTGTATCTTCTTAAACTTCATATTTCAAAGTATGGTCCTCTAAATTTATGAGAGCATGCCTTACACTTAATATCGAAGCTTTTGGGAATGATTAAGGTTGTTATCCTTAAGCTTTGACATTGAGTGTAGCGGACTATTACGTTTGGGGACCCTTTGGGGCGTGACAATTAACCTAACACACATTGTACCTAACTAATAACAATTATCAAAATTGGTATAATCATTCCCTAGCTTAGCAAATCATTAAATTGACACTCTCAATATCTTTTGAAAATGTCAAAAATCTCCAATTACAATTTGACAAGTTCACACAATCCAATCACTCATTTAATCTAAATTGCCCATGCCAAAATATCATCGTCATTAATTCAAATCTAGTAGCATCAATTACTGTCATTGGAGTTGGGCTTTATATGTTGGACTTGTAAAACAAGACACCATTAATGGCATGCTGGGGGTTGTCCAGCATGGCTACTTTGATATTAAAGTTAGGCTTCCCATGGTTTATAAGTCAAACAGAAATATAAAGGTGTCTAGATAATGTTACCTCTTCAGTGGTACATGTAGAGATACGTATAATAGGTTGATCCCTGCTGGCTACATATATAATAGGATTATGGGATAACGGGAGGTAGATGATGGTTATCGAGGGCATGGGATTGAACCACTAATTCACATTTAACCATACTCCCTCTTAAGTGGTTGAAAGGAGTATATCAAGTGACCCTAACTCAAGGCTTATCCAGTTGTAACATTCTGTAGGTCAAGTCCCTAAGCTAAGGTTGTCGATACTCCTACAAGGCTTTTAAGTGAGTCGGAAGGGGTTGAGTTTGGACCTAGCATGCCAACTTGGGTCAACAAGGTTTAGGAGGCCTGTGACCCATTTTTGATCATCAACAATCATATATGACTTATCCAATTAATCCCTATTAATTAGTAATGTCTCAAAGTCCTTAAAACATATTCATATGTCATCGAATTCCAAAAAACCACACATATTAATTCAATTTCAAACGCAATTCATCAATAAAGCTATTTCACATATTTATGTCACAATCTGCATTAATTAGTACGCTTAAGCACTTCTAGACACTTTTAGGTCTAATAGACCATCGAATACTATTCTTTAATAGCCAATTTATATTATAATTAATCAAATAATCCCATGAAATATAACTTCCAAAATAGGACACTAGCGTAAGAAATGACCACTTAAGCTCAAATTAACTTTAATAAATACCTAATCATATTTTATCATCAATTTCACATGTAAATTATAATGTAACCTCATCAAACGAGTTCTTAGACAACAATTATCATTAAAATACACAAATCCATAATACAAACCACCATCCACCATCCTCTATGGCTACACAACACACACTTAACACATGTCCAACATGTAATCCAACTTTTATCAATTTTTACTAGCTAAACTAAGTACAATACCTTACCTAAGTTGTAGAAATTGCCTTACACCAACTTCCTTTGCTGCATACCCACTCCAAGAGTTCTAAAGAAGTGATTTTTTTTTTTTTTTTTTATCTTCAACCTGAAAACACACTACTTGTGTCACTAGACTTCATTATAAACCTAAAAAATACTTAAACTTGCTTTAAACACTAATTAATTCCTTAAAAATCTATTCTCACTATAGGGCAGCTTAAACCCTTCTTGCAATGCTAATTCTTCTTCATTCCTAAAGAAAAAGAAGAAGGAAAAATGACATAAGCTTAATCCCACATTATTTATGTATTAGAACATAATTAAAGGTTAGAGTTTAAGATATTAGGAGCTAACCATAAGAGAACCCTTAAGAGTAGTTTAGATAGTGTTTAAAGAGAGAAAAAGAAAAGAATGAGGAAGGAAAGGATAGGTGGTGGCAAGATGAACCATGGGTATAAGGTTTTGCTTTTCGAGAGATTGTGCCAATTAGCACAAATTCTAAGGGTCTTTTTACACACATATCTAGTTTACTAGTTTAGGTGTTTTAATAATTTTTCTTATAAAATTATCACTCTAAAACTCGCTTTGAACTTTAATATGCATTGTTTTATTAGTCTTTTTATTTTTTTTTTCTAAATTTAGATTCTTTACGGGCAAAAGTTTTTTAAAATTTGATCATTTAAGCCTTAATTGGACTTGAATCGACTTTAAGCAATTCAAAGGCTTTAATTACTCATCATTGTCACTTTGATCATTTCACTCTTGGTGCTAAATTTTGTTAACGAAAAATATAAAAAAATTGCAAGACTACAAATAAAGCTTAATGCATGAGGTATGTAGAGAAGTGTTCATTAAAGCGGAAGCATAGATGGTTCCTACCTATTCAATGGGAATTTGTAAATTTCTTGATATCAATTTTTTGACAAAATCAATGAAAGGGGGAAAGCATCATTGGCGTGAATTAACATTCTAAGGAAGGGAATTTTCATTGTGTAGCTTGTTATTCATGGTTCCCAAGTATAGGTGGAAATGAACTAAGTAGATTCTCAAACTATTTGAGTTTGACTCAATGTTTTCTAAAGCTTAATTTGATAATAGCTGAGTCAAAATTGAGTTATTCTAGTGGCCTATCAAGCTAATCTCAAGCTTCATATATTTAGCTCGATTAATTCGAGAGTTTAATCAAGTCTAAATTTAAATCGAATTCAAATTGAGTTTGAACATTAATATATTTAAATTAAAATTAAAAATATTTTTAATAAATTGAGTTTAAATAAGTTTAATCGAGTCAAGTTTTAGCTTATGCAATATTATTTTGAACTAGACTTAAGCTTAAAATCTTAAATAACACGATTGAGTTCAAGCTGAGCTCAAACATTATTTCTAGTTAAGCTCAAGCCCGAGCTCAACACTATATTGTCTTGACTTGACTCATTTGCAACCTTATTTCTTAGTGTTCGAGGGATGGGACAAATGAATGTCAAGTTTGGAAAGATTTTACTTATATAATGGCTTTATAATTAATCTTAACATAAGGGTAAAGATTGTAATTAACAAAACAAGAGTAGAATGTGAGTTATATTAAAAAATCTTCAATAGAAATAAAGATCAAAGTCATGAGAAGTCTATCAATCTTTGCATTTGAAGAGTTCAATAAATTGACATGGTCACTTGATAAGAAAAGGGTATGCTTTGTGAAATTCATATGTCACTTTCTCCAAGTTGTGAAAAAAAAAAATCATTAAAGCAAGCCCTTTTTTTTTCATTTAAAGTAATGTATGTAAATAAATGTAGGATTTAAATATTTTATCAAGACTTTGCCATTTTTTTCTAAAAAGCTTTAATTTTAACCATGGCCATTCAATTATAGCGCAAGGTAAATCTAGATCCAAGTTTTCCAATTAGTAGTGTGCTAAAATTGTTGAACATATGCTCTTTTGTTGTAAAAAGAGTGGAATATATAGATTTATGTTCTTTGATGGCATGTCGAAAAAAGAAAAATAAAAACTATGGCTAAGTGGAAAATTGAAAGTGTTGATGCTAGAGGATTTTTAGGATTAGAAAAAAGGCACAATTCAAGTTAAAATGGTACAACTCATATGATTTATATAAATAGAGGGATGTGATGTGTTTTATAATCGAATAACCCCCAAGCCCTATATTTGTGGTGTAAAGAATTTTTGTGTAAGTTGAGGAGAAAGGGTGAAACTTTTGATTACCTAAAAAATGAGAGTTATACACTCTAATACGAGTGGATGAGGACATAAGAGAAGAAAAGGTAAGCTCTTATGGTGATTTTCTCATTAGGGTTTGGTGAAGGGGGAAAGGAGGTGGCTTGCGTTTCTCTAATGGCTCAAGAGTAAAGAGGGTGGTTCAAGCTAGCGTGGCAGGAAATGTCAATGGAGAGTAGAGCTTAGTTGTAGTTTTACAACTTGGGCCTAAAGAAGGTGTAAGCAAAAAGAGTAAGATTTGTTTAGAGCATAGTTGTCAAAATCGTGATTTTACTCGTATGATTCTACGAGTTTACAATTTTAGGAGGCCCTTCCGAGTTGACTTATGGGTAGAATGGTTTTTTAGTAGAATCTTATGATTTTAACGAATTTACTGATTCTACCTATTTGAATCAAATAAGCTAAATATAAAAAATACAACCATTAGAATATAAATTTATTTTGACTATATCGCTCTTTTCTATATATGTTAATATCATGTAATAAGAGTTATTATGAAAAAAAGAATTTAATTTTTTTTACATCGATTACGTGTTCTACGTTTTCTCTTCTTCTATAAGTATTTTTATAATTTTTCAAAGTTATTTTGTAAAGGTTGTAGAAATTTATGTTTTTACGTTTCAATTTATATTCCGATTCTACTAACCTTTTGGCGATTCTACATAAAATCATGAGTTTGACAACCTTGGTTGAGAGGGAATTGACACAGTTGTAAATTTAAAATTGAAAAAACAAAAGAAAGGGAAAAAAAAAATTGCTTTTACCCATTGTGGGGAAAACCATGGGAAGTGGAATGTTTAAAGAAAAGATGGACAAGTCTTGCAAAGCTACGGACCCATGTCGAACTTGAGCCTATGGTATAAGGATAACATGACAATTTGGTAGTTTAGTGATAAGTAAAATAACTAGAGTAGGTATCTAGTTAGAGGGGGAAATTAGTATAGTTTAAAGTCAAACGTTAATTGAAAAATTGTTGATGGGTCTTATGCTAAGTTAAAAGAAAAGTTAAGCTTGTCACTAATGCTATAAATGAACTTAGGTTGAACATTATGTATATCTACCAAACATGAAGCAAGCGTCTTAACCATTGTGGCTAATGAAAAGGTAGGAATGCAAGTGGATGAGTCCTTATAAGCTTAAGGTACCCGATAATAGCTTATAGGATTTTTATTGAGCTCCGAGACATTATTATAATCCCTAGAGGATTTATGGTTGGATTTTGAAAATAATAATAATAAAAAAAACCAATGGAAAATCTGACTTGATGAGAAATAATAAATTAATAAAATAATATTAACCCCTGATAGTTAATATGATGACAATTGATATTTCAAAATTGATCTAATTTTGTGATTCTTCTATTAGAAAAAAAAAAAATTTCTATGGTGGGAGTGAATAAGAAGGAATGAGATTCCACTTTTCAATGCATGTTTGGTATATGAGCTGAAGGTTTAAAATAAATAATATTTTAATGAATTCGCAATCAAGAGTCTCTATATTTATTTATTAAGTATTTCTATATGTGAAGTGTGATTGCCCTTCAGATATGTAATGAATGTGCATGCATTGAATAAGGAAAGCTGATCATTATTGAATAACGAGTGCCACGCCACAGCTAAATCTTTCGTCCTTGATTTTTTATAAGGAAAGACCTCATAGTAATAAAAGCTATTCTTGTACCTGGAAAAAAAAAAAAAAAAAAACCTACTTTGCTATTGTAGTATAATTATAAATCCATCGTGAAATATTTAACCGATCCACTGATAAATCCTTTTATGCGTGAACACTCGTTTGTTGTCGACTGTCGTATGTCTTTGATTAGGTATATGGTTAGTTGTTTAGTTAAAAGGTTATAAATAGCAAAGCTTTAGTAGTGCAAAATCTAATTACTTGAACAGATACTGTTCCACTGATGACCATTTTTCTTTACCAAACAAGAGCCACTTCATGCCGTTGTCCCTTCAAATCCTCATGCATCGGGTCGGATTGAGTGGGATATCGAGTCTATCATGATTCATAACCCTGTCGAAGTAGGTTCCGATAGTAAGAGGAAAAGCTTCATAGGATTTTTATCAACTTTTTAGATAAGCTATAGGATGTTAAGTTGAATGCGGATTTCACAAAACTCATCTTAAACTTATCTCGGTTGCATTTAGGGAGGAATTTTTTTATTTTTGTAACAAATTGTATATCCTTGTACCGAGCTTTAACCAGTAAGACTTATAGTTTACATTGGGCTTAATGCCTCATTTCCTAGAAGTTTAATGACTTTAACATTTTGTTTGGTGTGATGGAATGAATTAGGATTTAAAAAAAAAAAAAAAAAAAGATTGTGGAACGAATGGATTATTGGAGATTTTGAATTATTTCATGTAATTGCAAGATAAATGAGGAGAAAAATGGGTGGATTTTTAATTATTATAAAAGACAAAATAAGATATAATATTAAATTATTTATATGCCATCAAAAGATAATAAGTTATTTAAGAAATAAATTATATAAGAGTAGTTTCAAAATTTTTTTCCTTTCCTTCCTTAGTGTCTCCATTTTGGAAGGGACTAAAAAAAAATAGTGGGACCATCCAAAGAATATATTACATCCATTTTTCCTTCCTTTTGTCTTTCCCTTTTAAAACAAATAAGGAAATAAAATTTAATCCCTCTCATTCGCCCTCCCAAGACTATCTTTAACCGTGAGTTATTTAGTAAGTTACTTAACATGCTGCATCATCATCTTAAGTAACTTTCATTTAAGAAGTTACTTAATATGATTTTTTTTCTTAAATTTTTATGAGTCGCACATTATATAAATTATACACAACTAACATCAAAAGTACATAATAAAAATAATAAAACCTAAGCAACTTACTTTTTGGGTTGCTTGGCTAAGTAATCCATCAAAACTAAGTAACTCGGATAAAGTATTAATCAACTCATAAATGAGTTGTTTAGCTTTGGTTCTTGTGCCAAGCAACTTCAATGAAATTGCTTTAATCATTTCTTTCTAATTTCTTCTTACCAAACATAATGTAAATGATGTGTTTTATACTATGGATTTGTGGTTAGAATATTGCTGAACATATAATAAATGAGGTAACTTTTCATTTTACCAGCATAATGTGTTATTTTTGTGTTTGAACTCCCCATTCTCTCTTTAGAAGATACTATCATTAAGTTTTTCTTACAGAGCCAATAACTTTTTTACTCGATTTAATTATCTATAAAATCTTATATTTTCTTGTTAGAGACAGAGAGAGATTGTTACAAATTGTTTAGGACTATATTTTTCTTTAAAAATGTATAAATAATCTTAGAACAATAAAACACTTTCCTTTTTGCCCATTGACATCTGAATCATTTATTAATAACACTATCAAAATAAAATGGGTATGTTTGGATTGTTTGATTTTTTATTTGTATCACATCTGTATTTGATCTATCAAAATAATATGGTATGATTGGATTGTTTGATTTTTATCTGTATTATATCTGCATTTGATCTATATATAACTCATATTTATCATATCTATATCGTATCTGTTTGATTTGTTTATGAATAAAATTATTAGTTATTGATTGATATTTATTTTTTTAATAAATATTTATTTAAAAATAATAAAAATATGATGTTAAAATAATAATAAAATAAACAGCCCCAGTTGTACTCTATCCCGAATGGTCAGTTTGGGGCTCAAAGGAATTTATCTGCACTGTAATCATTCCCTTGTTCCCCCAACGGTTAATGATCCCACATGGGACAATCATCATTGTCCAGTTCATTGACTTTTTCTATCTTTCAGTACGGTCGCTAATCATACCGGAACTAACACGCCATTCCTACATTTTGTTGCACTTGTTGACAAACTTCGTTAGGACAGTCATTTGCTGTTAAAAAAAAAAAAAATGCTTCTCATATTATTGAATTTTCCTTAGAATTAATACGAAGGTCTTTTTCATTGATTAATAATACTGGACGACGCTATATCCAAGTTTTCAATTTTTCTTTTGCAAAAATTTTATGACAATGTAGTGTATGATGATTAAAAATTTTATGACAATTTAGTCCAAGCTCAAGCGTCACTAGCATAAGTTGATATGCTTTATTCATAAGCAACACGATACTCTAAATTTAATCATTTAGATAATTTAAATTAGTTCAAGCATTTTCGTCATTGTTTTAAATATTTTTACAAGATAGTTGTCAATATAAATTTAACTATAGATTACTTGATTAATTTAGAACTTTGATCATCAAAATTGAACATGAAGCTTTTGTATCAAAAAACAAAAACTGAAACCAAAATTCGAACCATAACCAAACTGAGCGCAAAGCCGCAACAAATATGTCCATTAGAAGACCACTTAAACCTTTCCATTATCGAACCACATAAACTTGTTAATTACTAGACCACTACTAACACCGATAATATAACTATACCCATGCATATACTCAACAATTTTGCAAATACGAACCATCTATGCGTCAAATTAATTTTGTAAAATATAACGAAATTCGAGAAAAACCAATTTTTAAAAATATGGTGTGGGTGTTTTGGATTATTTTTAATAAAAACGATGCATGATGTACAATTAACTAAAACAATTTTAAAAAGCATGGTATTTAATGGTTCCAACAGTTATTGCAATTACCCTCCCATAAGTCAATGAAATATAATATAATGCATATTCCAATAATAATAATTCATAAAGTCAAAATAAGCATAATTATTTAAATGTATAATATTTAGAAGTGGATTACGTTGCATTGTAAATTTACTAAAAAAATGAAAAAGTATTTACAACATATTCACCATGAGCACAATTTTTTTCCTTCTCATTCCTCACCGTATGGACTAAAAGGAATTAAATTTCACTTAGCCATAGTGCTTCAATCATCAAGAAATTAAAGGGCTTATGAATGTTGAGCTAATATAAGGAAAAAGAAGTCTCACACCATCAATCCTTTGGCTTCCGTGCCAAAATTGTATGGATTATAAAAAAAAATGAAAATTGTCCTTGCTAGAAAAATAATATGAAAGTAAGCTAGTGAAAGTGCTATCAATGACAATGCCTTTATATTTGTACTATAGGCACTCTCTCGGATAGCACCTTAAATGAAAATGTATTTACACTGATGGTGCTATCCTTGGTAGTGTCCTGTGTTTTACTGAAGGCACCATCTAGGATAGCACCTTTAGTGTAAATAATGACCCTATCTTAAACAACGCCTTTATGGCTTATATTGGGAAAATATATCCTAAGTGGCATCTCATCCATTCTTCACATCTCTCTCACAAAACTCTCTGCTTCTCTAAACCCCTCTTGGCACTCCCTTGGAGATCCCATCTTGATCCAGGTGCTATTTGTGAAAACAATTACTCGGTCATACATTATCCATGGGTTATATCCTACTTTTCATTACCTCTCTATGTGCACCAATGGAGAAATATCTTTGAACACTCTTAACCATGGATCCAATATATTTGAGCAATAGACACAAAAGTTAGGAAACCTACATCATCAACTTGGAATAGCTGCATATCTACCTCCACAAAACCAAGTGGTGGCATCATTTTCATCAATGCAATATAAAGAATATGAACCTATCCCAATGAACGAGTTGCTATCAGATTTTGAAAATAGAGTTGAGGAGGAAGTGACCTTAGTGCTCAACTCTAGGGTAGAGGGTGATCATTAGTATGGATATTACCATGTTGATGAGAATGGAGAGTATATGAATGAGAATACATAGCTTATGGAAGATGAAGGAAGCCAAGAAGAAGAGGATCAAATGCTAGAAGAGGGCAAGCGTAAAATTCAATGGACTTGGCTATCCCACAATGCTCAATGCACTAGGAAGCAATGCTTAGCAAGGTAACAATTAGGGATAGAATTCCTTATTTCAATGTTAGTGGGTGCGGTGATAGGTACATGACATTTAAGGAAGATATGGATGCGATGTGCAATTTTCTTTGTAATAGCCAATACTTAGCCAAGGGTATGATGTTCAACACAAAGGATGATCTCATCTAGGCTGTAAAAGCAATCCACATAATAACATACTGCAATTTATGTGTTGATGAATCCAAGAAGAGTTTGTGGATAGCACATTGCGAAAAAAGTGAACAAGGCAGTCCGTGGAGTGAGTGGTGTTTCCTAAATTGTGTTATGCAATAGTTCGATGAGTACCGTAGTATTCCGCCAGCTGTGAACATTGAACCTAGTTTAGATCAAATCGATTTATGAGGTCAGGTTGAAACTAATTGGCTAGTGCAACATGTTGTATATTATGACTATGGAATGAAAGGTAAGATCGATTGGTTCCTGTCGAGCCTCCGTTCGATGCTAATCCTGAATATACCGATGGTTCATGAGAGTGACCAGATGGTACATTAGCCACACTAGAGCTCTGTTTAGTCAACTAGTAAGTTATTGTTTCTAAAATACGCTTATAAGCTATATGATTATTAGCACATTAACTTCATGTGTTTCCCATGGTTATGCAGGTCGATTAGCTCCAGTGTATATGGTTATCTCTTAACCTTCTTGGGGCTTACTCCATTGTGGATGGGTTAATTGAGAATTTGGAGGAGCATAGAGTTTTGGATCATCTATATCCTTAGTACTAAGATCAAGGGGAAGGGTTTGAATTCTAATAAGGCAACAAAAGGAGGAAGATGATGAGGGGGAGTACTAGTCTCTTCAATGACCTCCATCTATAGCTAATTCCATGTCTAGAGTTATGGGTGGATGTCATAGAACTTCGTTGGTGCTATATTTGTCAGTTTTGGGCTCTAGCTCTTATTAAACTCCATACAACAAGTGTAGCACATCCTTTAGGCCAACACAGCTATACCACATAAAAGGCGGGCAATTAATGTCTAGGACATAGGTGAGGGATTGACGTAACTTTCACCACTTAGGAGCCCTACACAATATGGCCTACTTGATCTGCTTGATCTTAGTACACCAACAGCTTAAGGTGAATGGCAAACACCTACAGAGTGCGGTTAGCACTTTATTGAGTCAAGGATTGCTTGCAGTCTTTAGAGGAATGGTAGTTTTTAGTGAGCCATTTTGTTCCATATTTTGGAATTTTAATAGTTATAGACATGTACTATTTATTTGAATTATAATGGAGTCGATTTTCATTTATTCATGATATTTAGCTCAAACAATTTACAATTTTTCATTTTCTACACATGATAAATATGGAGCAAAGTTGTTCTGGAAAAGAGTTATGATTTTAGGATGAGTATTGGTTTTATGTGTACAATAGAGTTGTGGAATGTTGGTGGTTGAACTCTTGTAAGTATATTTGTGTGGAATGTTGATGCTTGAATTCCGCTTGTGGAATGGAGTTGTAGAATATAGATGATTGAGTTTTGGCAGGTATGTTGATGGTTGAAATTCACTTATAAAATTGGGTGGTTTTGCAAAAGTTAATACTATTTTTGCAGGTGAAGCAGTGAAAATGTTGTTCTAGACAGCGCAGACGTTATCCTGGATGACGACTTCAGTAAAAAAACGAGGGCGCTCTCTAAGACCAACGCCTTCAATGTAAATATGCTTATACTTTACATTGAAGATACTTTCTGAGAGAGCGCCTTCAGTACAAATAAGAAGGCATTATCTTCAACAATGCATTCATTAGACTACTTTTGTATTATTTCTCTAGCAAAGATCATTTTCATAACTTTTTTTTAATCCTTACCATTTTGGTCTGAAAACCTTAATCCTTTTGGTTATTTATTAGTCTGCTTTTCATAGCTGATTGGGTTTAGCTAAATATTGATGCCTCTAGTGGTGATGACAACGATACAACAAGGGGTGTTCATCGAGACGAAGATGGCTATTAGATTATGGGCTTTTCTAGGAAACTTAGATCAATTGACATCTTAAGAGCTAAGAATCGCTTTTTACTCCTTCCATTAATCACATTCTTTCACATGCTACCAGATCAATGCTTCACTAAAGTCATCCGAGGAGCATTATCACATGAGATGCACATAATCGACATCACACCCTTTCAAAAATTAATTGGGTTATAAGCGAATCTCTACTCTATGTTACATATGCGTTTATTCTTGTTTTGAACCTCCTTTTATCATGTATTTTTCGCGAATAACAAATTATGTTTATTCTGCTGATTTCATGCTTTTTGTCCTTATCACAAGTACAAATATTTTTACATAAAAACAGCATCTAATCTAGATAACAAGACGTAAGCAGCATATAAGCCATTTAAATCCCATTTTTAATCTTTTTCTTGCTATGTGTTGAAATCTAATAATGTATAATTTATCATTTTAGCTGAGTTTTGTCAATAAAAAAACGCCATAAATTGCATGAAAATGCATAACTTATGCCATAATAAATGTGTAAGACTAACATTCATCATTGATCGAACTTTTATCTAGATTGAACGACCAGATAATTTAGGGAAAAAAATTTTCGAAGTTCTTCTCATATCGTATTTCACTTAGAAATATAACTATTCCAATGAGTGCACAGACTGTACCATAAACTCATCCAGGTCCAATATCTCCAATCCTTTAGTTCTCTGTAACATTCACATGTATTTGTTCATTCCATAGTTCTTCAAACACCCTAATACTAACCCATTTAACTCATTACAACTCTGAGCACCCTTAATTGTTATTTTGGTTTAGAAAACACACCACGCCCCAACAAATCATCCATGATTGATTTAAATTATATGTGTTTCTTGGATCTCCTTTAATTTATTTCTCTAAGAAATTCCAAATTGGATTAATAATACTAACTTATCAATCTTATATCATCATAAATCATGACATAAAATGATACCAGTGCTTGATTTATGAATCTCGCTCTTATTTTTTATTTTATTCTCCTACTTCCTTAGTTGAAGTTTTGTTTTTAGGGTGCTAACCTATTTTCCGTAAAATCCCATCCTCAGCATTCTTTTGATATTAATTATGTATACTTGACTAAAAGTGGCGTAATTGGGGTATCTCCAAATTGCATGGAATATTTATAGCAAAAAAAAAAATTCTATCCGTAGGATTCTAGCAGCAATTTTTTCACCATTTCTTCCACATATACTTATCCGAAAAAAGTAAAAGCCAAATGCTAATATCCAAATTACATGTGTGCATGATTAAAGTCACTATGGAGTTTTAATGGGCATGTATTATCCAAATTTTTTATCTCAAGTATAGTCAAATGTTGCTTTTAAGGTTTGACGATTGTATAAAGGAAATATATTTTGGATTATGAGTTTGTTAAAAGCAAACATACTATTCGGTTTGATGATTGATAATAACCTGCTGCACATAAAGGCATTTTAAGAGTCTGATTGTTTATAGGTAGATTATAGATATAAATATTTTTTTAAATTTTTTTTAATAAATTATTTATAAAATTTACATAGAAAAAAAATTGGTAATTCTCATTAAAGATCAAATATTGATAAAATATAAATGTAAAAAAAACATATTGACACATATCATTTTGAAAAAAATACAGATGAAAGACACACCATCTAAACAAACCCTAAAAAGTAAAAAAATTGTTTTTTGTAAGGAAAATTTTTTATCAAATATATATTTTTAATTTTATTGAAAATAATATATTTTTATGTATTTGATTGTATTTTATAAAATTATATGAAAAGATTTTTTGTTGTTGTTTGAAATTAATTATATGTATAACACAAATTAGTATATTTTCCATCATAAGATAAAATGTTTTCCATCTAAACACACATTTTTAACCTAACAAATAAATAAAAATAAGCTTCTGACATTGTAGTCTATTGGTATCTCATTAATCTTTCAAGTAAGAGGTTCAGATTCAGATTTTTCTCTCCGTTGTAATAGAAAAAAATAAAAAAGAAGTTTTTTTCAAAAACGTTTTTTTTTTTTTTTTTACCTCGAATCTAGCAGGATGTAAAAATCCCTTATTCTTTATTAACCAAGCTTGCACCACACAACTGGCTTTGCTCTGGGAATAGCATGAAAAACAAAGCTCGATGCTTTTCGTAAAAAGAAACAAAAAAATATACAACTCCAAGAAGTCACTTTAACTTTAGCTTTAGCATCTAGCACTAAAGCGCGCATTACGCCACATTATTCTTGTACAATTACAATAAATACAACTAGAACGTCCACTTTTGAGTTTTGACCCCCAGAAAAGGCATTAACTTTGTCCCTTAAAGTTAAATTAATATGGTCTTAAAATTTGTTAATGCACCCATCAACTCATTAACAAAACTGGCTAATCTATCTGATTAGATTAGATCCTGTACTCAATGACATGGATTTATTTTATCAATTTATAAATTTTGCTATAGTAAGTATGGTGGTGAATATTTGTTATTTTAAAATTGATGTTCCAATTGTGTTCCGGGTTATTTTCACAGAAGTTAGTATATCCAATCACCACAGATTATTGCATCCACTTTTTCCAATATTATGAAAATATGACGTCCAATTTAACGGCTTCACAATCAACTGATATGGATTGTTTTTTTTTTTTTTTTTTTTTTTAATTATGACCTGATTTCCCTTAAAATCTAAAGTGATTTCTCTTTTTTTTTTTTTTTTTAAAAAAATAATTTCAAGTCACACATACATATAAATTCAAAACCACAAACCATAAGCCCATCTGGTTTAGAAGTGAAGAGCGAGATTTTGAGCATCTTATCAAGGGTTTAATGAGAAATTATGCTTTTATTTATTTATTTAAACAATACTATTAGGAACTTGAAAATCACCCACCCAAATTATATAGTGGAAAATTATACAAATCATTTTTTATCAACATACAAGTTAGTTGATTGTAAACATAATTGTCAAAATTGCAACTCAAATATACGATTCTATAAATTTATTTTTTCTATATTTTTAAATAAAATAAATATGAAATTGTTTAGGTGTAGATTTTGGACAGAATTATAAGTTTAGGTGTATGATTTTACACGTTTACGATTCTACTGATTTTGCATAATTTTACACTATTTTATCAATTTTATGCATTTCAATGAATAGTAAAATCGTGATTTTGAAAACGTAATAATACATAAGTCATATTTTTGTACTTATCCCATTTTTGTTATACATAAATCTTTCCAAAGATGTAAAATTATTATATCAATCTTAAATGTTTGTAGTTATTGGTTATCAATAGCAAATGATGATGCGAGATGAAGATAGAATCTAATCATGGAATATATATATATATATATATATATATAAAATAAATTCTATTGTTGATAAGAGAAAATTTTTTTCTCCATTTCCTACAGATAATTTTGGTGATTATTTTTCTTATTCTTCCTTTTACTCTCCATTCACTTTGATGTATAGAATAAAATAGAAATTGAATTTTAATTCAATAGAAATGTAATAGAATTGTAATGATGATTATGTGTTTATTACAATATTTAGTTGATTTAAAAAATAAAACATGTAATTATTAGAATAAAATTAAAATATTTATTATATTCATTATTTTTATTATGGAGAGATGATAATTAGCATGTGATATTTTCAAGACATGAATATTTATAATAAAAACTAAAACTAGAAATAAATTATTAAATAATACTTCATAAAATAATTACTGTCCAGTACTTAAAATACAACTAAACACTGTAATATCAATCTTAACTGAAAGGAGAAAGGGATGAATAATTACTCCTTTCAAATCAATGATCAGCTGTTAGTGTAAGTTTCGATTATTTATTATTTTTTTTTCTCGCACATCATGTAAATGTAATACCTCAATCCAAAGTTACTTCATTTTTTCAACCGTTTAACCTGAAAATTTCTAGTTAATATTTATTTGGAAAATGTTTATTTTTAGTACTCAATGTTTGACCATATTTCTATTTGAGTCTTAATTTTTTTTTCCTATTTCAATTCTCAATGTTTGTAAACGTGATAAAGAAGTCTTTTTTCTTAAAGCCGCTAATTTTTCCATTAGTTTTGGACAAGTGGCATATTTTAATTGGTTAAAAAAAGATTATTTAAAAAATAATATAAATAAATTAAGATAACCTAAAAAAAAAAAAACCATGATAAGCAACAAGGTGTTGCTTTCGAAGGCAACATGAGATTGTAAATCTGCCTTGTAAATAATTTAATTTGATAACCTTTTCTAATTTTTAGTTGATCAGACGATATAGTGTTTATGATAGAGTCCAATACATGTCTAACGTTTTTATGTAAAATAATTACTAATATACTACTTAGATAAAATTAATTACTAATTTTTAGTTGCAAAATCTCATTTAGAAAATAGGATTTTCAATTTTACATAAAAATTACGTGAAAGAATCATCATTTAATGTTTGACTATGGTCGCAATATCGCTATTATTAATCGCTATACAAGTATTTCTATGGATATTGCGATTAATAATCGGGGTATTGCTCCTTACGTTCAAACATGTATCGCGGCTTATAGTAGTGACATGTACGCATATATCGCATTTTAAAGACGCGATATACATGTATTGACTGTTCACTCGTATATCATGTGATAAAAACGAGATTTTGCTATAGCAAATTGATAATTATTTTTATTTTGATCTTATTTGAGGGATTAATTTTAATTAGTATCCTAAACAAGAAATTAATTCGATCGTGATATATTACAAATCTCAAAGTTGCAACTTAGTCAAGTTTTTTTCACTTGTCAATTATTACGTGAGAACTAACGTTAACGGGTTATGTCTTGTTCACGGTCAAATATGGAAGGGAAGTCGAAATATTATTAGATCTACTTATTTAAACATATAATTCTTTAATAACAATAATAAAACATCTAGTACATAAAAAATAATTTTTTATGATACCCTCTTAGATAATCCCATTTTTCCTATTTTTATTTTGAAAAGTTTGATTTATTATTATTTTTAATAAGTTATCTTAATTTATTTATATTATTTTATAAATTAATTATTTTTTATCAATTAAAATACATTACTTATCCAAAATTAATGAAAAAGTTAATGATATTAATAAAATGACTCGTTTATTAATTTTTGCAAATATTGAGGATTCAAATAGGAAAAAAATAAAAAAGTAGGACTTAAATTTAATAGAAAATTTATGAAATGGTAAAGACTGGAAATATATTTTTTCCAATTTACTTTGTTTTTTTTTTTTTTTTTAATGAGCAATCGGCACTTAAAACTTCAGCTTTTCATTTGTTATAATTTTATTTCATTTTTTTTGGCCACTTCACCTTAGGTTTAATTGATTTGGTTTTTGTAATGATAAAGACTGTTGCTTGCATACTTTGTCTTTACATGGTATCTTTGAGTCTAGATCTCACATTTCAAGCAGAAAATTGGTTCCAGAAAGAAAATTAGATAAAATTTGACGTTATACTAACGCCTCAGTAACCCCCTACATCTTCTCCGAAAACGTTGCACAAATAGCAACAATCCGAGTCAAAATTTCCCGATATAAATATATTTTATCAGCTTCTCCGACATGATCTCTCACTCTCTCTGCAACTCTATCTATCTATATATATATATATAGTTCCAAAATTGAATTGCACCATAACTTCAGTTTTTTTAAATGGCTCAAATCATGGTTTGGTGGTCGCGAACCGATCCACTTTATATATAAATTTATATTTCAAAAAAAGTCACAAACATACTGCTTTTATTTTAATTATTTTATTGCAAATTAATTATTTTTTAAAATTTTTTATTTAGATGTCGTTTGCTCGAATCTAATAGAGGCTAGATATTGAGAACTTGAGCTAGGATTGATATGATAGAAGGCCTGCAAAATGGAAACTTAGTTAGTGACTAAGAAAATATTATCCAACCCTAATGTCCCCCTTGGCTGCTGTACAACTTCAAAAGCGACTTTAGAAAGTAAGGTACCCCTTTTCTTTCTCTCTCGAATCCTCTTGTATTCTGCAATAGAAAACTAGGTTTTAGATTTATGATGTTGTTTATTACTTGTTTCGACTAAAAGATAACAAGATCATGTTCTACCCTCTCTAAACTATCAATTGATGCGACTTTGTGTAATTTCGGGTATGATACTAATCTAAGGTTTTGCTTATGTTTGTGAGGAATTTCAATGGAAAAACAAGGAAGTGACACGTACTGACATTTTTAGCATCCAGTCAGTAAGAAGAAGGTAAAGAAAGAGAAACTAATGCTTGGGTACTTTTCTAGGTAACTTTTCTGTGAACAACTCCTAGTATTTATATGTCATTTCTACTCTAATGACGATATATAGTTCTTGTTACTCTTCAGTTAATACTAACTGTCATCAATTGAAAGTTAACAAATGTATAATTTTTTGTTCAGATGTGTAAGCCTCCATGAATATTCTAATGGATGTGCACTCTTTGTATAATACCTCTATGACATGTTGATAGGAATTGAGTTCTAAAGGAGATCACAGTCTCCATGCTGCCCATGATGGGGATCATGCCCCTTATGTCGCCCATGACGAGGATAGCTATCGCTTCATCATCATATGATATGAAGACCCAACTTGTGGTAATATATAAGAGTCCTTAAGGTTATGTTAGCCGGAGCCGAAACCTTTCTTTTGCCACTAATTAAGATCAATTGCCTTGTTGTTTTTATTGGAATTGTTTACAAAATCTTCTGAGTAATATTGAGTTTTTCCTCAAGATTATTCTTTGTTGTTTCTTTTAATTGTATGTCATATCAATTGAGTAAAACAACTAATTCGATTCTTTTCTTGGTACGTCATATCCAACGATTGATCATTCACGTCTTTTAATTTTTCTTTTCATAAATAACGACAACCTAAAAACATACTATAAACCCTAAATTGCAATTAGAAGCACTAGATCTGCAAATTATTCGGATTCTTCAATCCGTATCATTTTGGTATCAGTGCTTTGGTTTGCCATGCAACAAATCGGTAAAATCTAATTCTCATATCTTGTGAATTTACCATTGGTATGATTGATAGAGATTACTTGGAGAAGAAGGCAAGTTAGGGTTTGTTTCTTGAGAGATAAGTTATTGTCTATTTTGAATCGTTTGGGGAAGAGGCATATGATCTTGCCTTGTAAATTGTTGTTATTTCCTATTATTGTGATTGAATGCTAAAGTTATTATTGTTGAGTAAAGCGTGGTTAAATTTGGATAGAAGCCATGACTAGCAGGTTTCATTGTGGGATTGACACAAGAACAGCATTACTAAGTAAAATTAGGATGAATTTTGCTTGAGTTTGATGGTCATGGGTCCTCGGGAGATTATTTAAATTGAGAGTTTCAGGTAGACCTAATTGTTGGAGCCTTTTCACACTCTAATTGTCAATTGGGGCAAATTATTGTCAAGAAATTAATTGGACTCGCAAGGTTACAATAGCAAAATATTATGTTAAAGAGATTATTGAGTGGTTTTAGTGATTTATTACATGGGGTCTTGTGAAAAGGTTGATGAGAAAAAGATTTGTTCCACTCTATTATCAAGATGAGTAGTATGAATATTTGTTGATGTTAAAACAAGGATCTATGAGGATTAGAGAGCATGCCAAGTTTTTAAGACTCTCATTAGGCATAGTGAAGCACTTGAGCCTCTTGTGCACACCATCAGTATATTTGTGAATGGTTTGAACTCTGATATCTAAAAGTGTTGGTTGTCAAGGTTTTATGCATTAAAGGATGTCATCCAAACCTCCATATTTGCAGAATTGTCGATTTTAATGTTTGCTCTAATGGAGAAGACAAAACTGCTAGAGCTTCAAAGGTAACTAACTTACTAGATGATTATGCTGAGCATGATTATTTGGTTGAGGAAGATAGCAGTGTAGTTTGTGAAGTTGATGATGAGATTACAAAAGAATCTTATGTAAGGGAAACTAGTGGTATAGAGAAAGTGCACCGTTGCAGTGAGGTGGAGCCTTTTGATGACTGTATGTCTAAGTTGGAGCCATCTCCATTCTCATCAAGAGCCATTAATAACCACATGTGTATTATCATATTCTTGTTCCATCTTTCAAATTGTTTCATCAAGATCCACTAATGGGATTACGAGGTGAAGGAAATTGTTGTTCAGTTATGCCTATGAAACCATACATGATGGTTGCTAGTAATTATTGGGGCTATATTAAAGGTTGTGTGTGTTAGTATGGTGTTTTACGTACAATTGATGCTAGTGTAAGTGAAGTGAAGATATTTGGAAAAGCGAGATTATATGAAAATTTTGAGAGGTTAGATTCTTATGAACCATTGCACTTATGTATTATGTCAGCGTGTAGTGATGTTGGTTACTTTCAAGATGACAAGCATTTGAAGTGACTACACTTGGGGCCACAAGATATGTGTTTGTTGGATACTTGTCATAATGTTCATGAGTCTTCGATAGATCGAGTTCATGATGAGTGGTATGAGCTATTGCGGAAGTCTTTAATTATGGACATGGACATTGGTAGTAGATGGTTAAGAGTGCTTAGTGTAGATTTGAGATGCTTTGGGAGAACTGTTTCAAAGAGGATTTGTGGAATAAGAATTAAAGGCTATTCATGAGACAAGTGTGGTTGAGAACTTTTATTTAACTACTTTTGAGTTTTGCAGCTTATCTTTGATTTAGGTATATCCACTTTCAAAGATTTGAGAACAAATCTTCTTGAGCCTAGAGGTTAAGATAGAGATCAAGATTTGAGGGCAAATCTTCAACAGGCCAAAGGATATGATAGCAATCGAGTTCCATAGGAGATCATGGTCCTCATGCCACCGGTAATCCTGGCCGTGATGGAGGCCACACCTCTGGTGCAGCCCATTACGAAGATAGCTATCACATCATCATCATATGATTTGAAAACTAGAGGAGAAAACAGGCATGGTTACGCTCGTGATACTAATTGTTATCAGCCTTATTATGCCAGTGATGACTTAGATGATGAAGATAAGAAGCATAATCTAAGAAGATCACAGCTAGTGTTACGGTCGTGATCAAAAGGGAGATCTCCATTTTTTTTTATATTGTTTGAAGCCTTTGTTTCCTATTTTATTTGTTTGCCTCTTATTTTTCCATATTTGCCTTTGCTCGACTTGTGGGGGTATATAAGGGTCTTTAGGTTTACATGAGTAGCAGCTTGAACCTTTTTTTTTTTTTATCATTGATTGAGATCAATTGCGTTGTTGACTTTCTTTGAATTGTTTTCCAAACCTGTTGAGTAATATTGAGTTTTTCCTTAAGATTATTCTTTATTGTTTCTTTTTGTCATGCATCATATAGATTGAGTGAAACAACTAGTTCAATTCTTTTCTTGGTACATCATATCCAATGATAGATCATTTATATCTTTTACTTTCCCCTTTATATAAATAAAAAACCCAAAAACATATACAAAGTCTTATTGGTTCTATTGTGTAATTCTAACATAAATCTTAAGTCTGGATGTGCACATGCTTGCATAATATCTGCATTGTTAAGTCTCTTAGTTTAGTTTTAATGATAACAAAACATGTATAAGTGTTTACTAAAAAAGTTATTAAGTGTATAATTTTCAAGTGTAAAATATGTGAGAAGACTAAATTAATTGATTAATTAAGGTTGATTAGAAGCTTTATAGAAGAAGTTTGTCAAAGAAAGATTTAAATTAGAGAGTAATCAGCATCTAGATGGAAAGCTTGTTAAGAAATCTACAACACTAGAATGGTAACTCAGAAGGTAGACTTGTTGCTTGTAAGAAGACACTAAAACTCAGAAGGTAACTCAGAGAGTAAACCTGTTATACAGACAAATATCTATAGAATTACAAACAACAAGTTGCAGATCAAGTTTTCTTCAATTTTTTCATCAATTTGAAGACCCATCTTTAAAGTTGAATGTATTTGGGTAATACATTCAAATATTTTCCAACAAAGTTGGTTTAAATATCTATGGGATTCAAGCTAACAATGGATTAAAGATTTATTCCCGAAGTATTTTTGAGAAATTCAATTTCGTCCCATATCTATCAAGAATGCTCAATCTGCTGAAGATTTGCTTTATTGAAGATCCAAAATCGTGTTTAAAGAGTAAATGAAGTTCAAATTTGAAGAAGATCTTGAACAAGCATGATACGGTCTTGTATCTAAGAGATATGAATTTGATATCTATTTAAAACATTTCAGAGGCTAGAGCTCATTAAGATATGTCAATAAGGTTCAAATATAGGTCCCAAAACTCATCTACAATAAGATAAGGATTAGTATTCATGCGCATAATATCTGGGACATATATTTTTAACGATCAACTTTATACTCTTATCCATGGAAGAATTTAAAAAAAATACCAATAGATCACGTCAACAGTAGAATCACAAAATTAGGAACAAAGCTTATCAAAAATTTTTGAAATTTCCATCTCATCTAGCAATTGAAGACAAGAAGATAAATATAACAAGCAGATGTTCAAAAATACACACGTGAAAGAGAAGCTCTCCTTACTACAAATTACTTTAGCTCTCATTTGTGCTAGACTTTGTTAATTAAACTTTCATTTTCTCCACGAAAATCTTAAGAGGATTCCTAATTCTTTATTCCTCATTTGTTTTTGATAATTTGTGTGAGATAGATTATAAGTAGACTCTGAGTTCAGAGATATACAAGGTTTAGCATGAAGTTTAACAGAGTAAACTGAGATACTATTTGTAATAATTTATGTTTAGATATAGTAAAACATACCGAGTCCTTAGCTTGAAGTTGGAAGAGAAGACTGACGTTCAAGACGGAACCTCTATAAATCATTGCAAATTTCTCTTACCTTACTCTTTATTTATTTTTATGTATATGATTATTTATTATGGTTGCAAAGTAAAATCAAGTCATACTTTATAACTAATTCGGTTGTGTTTAACCCACACAACACAACAACAACAACCTGTCTCCATTTTCATTGTCATATCATTTGCTTCTCCTTTGAAAAATCACCTCGTGCTCAAGGTGGTAATTTGGACATTATTGTCCTCTGTTGCCTTCTGCCACATCTAGTGGCTGTGAGGTCCATGTGTTGTTCCATAACTGTTGGAATGTGAGTTCATGAATATGAATACATTGAAGTGTATCTGATCAAATCTTAATATGCTCAATGGATGGCTATGAGGAACATGAAGGATTAGAAAAGTGTTATCTGCCCACTTATAACATGTGTTGGTGGTAACACTTCTATACTCTAGGCATTATCCTTTAAGCCTACCTCTTGCATATTAATAGATGATAGTTCAAAGAGACAGATTCATATGTTCTAAATTCCATTTGTGCAGCTCCATTAGTAAAATTTGAATATGCCCCTATCTTAACATATTTGAGTATCCAATCATTGAAAAAATGTCAAAATTTTAGCAATGATGACCTTGAAAATTCCGACAAATGCCAGTTGCAAATATTAGGTAATATGTTGGTAGTAGGCATTGGGATTTTGAATTGAAACCCCCTGAGCCAATCCATTAAAGTTAGAAATAATTATCTAATTTTGAAATAAAGAAAATATATGAGGACATTGAATTGGATTCAAAACCAAAATTTACATATCTTCCTAGAGTGTTCCACTGTTATTTGCTTATGAAAATGCTCGAGCATCCTGAAAACTTTTTAGCTCTTTTAATCTCATAGCCACCCTTATGTTGTCTTCCTTTACTTATAAAAAATTGCTAATTTGCCTTAAAATCTTTAACTCTTTTAAAAACATCACCATTTGCTAGCACCTTCGCTATTATAGTAGATGTTTACTCCTCTTTCATTGTGAATTATGTGAAAATAACACCATTAACATGGACAGTAACTTCTTCAAAAGCACTCGTGTACTGCGCTAATATCTCATGCAACACATTATGGCCATCTATATATGTAGTTTTCACATCATCTCCAATAGTATCAATCTTCCTATCTTGTTGTTCAACAAGATCAAATCTGGTTTCTTGTAAATCCTCACATTGAAATAGACCAATTCTCCATTTAATAGCATGTACAAATTGGGATGGACCCAAGATTATAAAGTAAAAGGAAAAGTAAGATCATTAATATCACTAATTCCATAAAATTATTATATAAAGAACAAAAAAGTTACAATCTTTATTTATCAAATCAAATTTATATGTATTAAATTCTAACATATCTCTGTAAAATTCATTTATGATTGAACCTACATCATCATGTGAAAGAAAAAAAATTACGAAAAATTAGATTAAAACAAAAAAAATAGAGAAAGGATAAGAAAAAGACACAATATCACCATAACTATACCATAAAAAAAACCATATAATAAAAATGTGACAAATTTAGTAGAATAGATGGAATATAAAAGAAAATTAGTTCTTATGAAAAATTTATTATTTTTATTAATTAAAAGAATTTTTTTTTTAAACTCTAAAGATGGAATATAATTCATGCAATTAATGTTAATACTAATTGAGTTGTTATAGGAAAATTAAAAGATTATCATTAAGGTCAAATCTGAAATACAATGAAAAAAAAAAGGTTTTAAAGAACTATGTGATAACATTAATTACAAATTGAGATAATAATTCATTGGTTTCAAGAAGTCAATATGGTGAAAGGGAAAAATTAATTAAAGTGTTGTAAATAGAAAAGAAAATTATAGGATCAACTAATCAAGGATCCTAAAGATAGCTGCATATAAAGAACAATTTACTTTTAATGTTATTTAAATACAAATGTGATTGTGGACCTTGAGAAAAAGGCTACCTTCATAACACAATGGCAAAAAAGTAATAAAGATTGCTCAAATTCCATTATCGTAATAACCTAGATTTATACATAGAGCTTTGTTATGTATACATTTTTTTCATCGAATTAGAGGGCCATGACCGCTTTGGCACCCTTGTGGATCCTTCTTTGTGTGTAAATTGGTCCAGTTGCTCACAATTTATTCTTGTACATGCATTGAAACCAGTCATGTGCATCATCTTTTAAAGTAATTGCTACCAAATTTAATAATTCTTCTACTAGTACTTGATGATACTCAAAGAATTGCACTGCTTTAATAAGCCATTTAGAGGGATCTCCCTCTAAAAAATTCGGTAACCCCAAGTCTATTTGCTTAACAACTACACGTTTTTGCTTAGTCATTTGATTAGTGGAAAAGGGTGAAATATTACCTTTAACGTTCTAATTCCCCTGCTGTACATTATTGGATTTCAAAGGTTGAAAAAGTGCCTTTATTGATGGATAATGACATTTACACAATCATTGAATGATTTCTGGAATTCTTGCATTACTTGGGACCATTTGTCAATATCTATACTATCTTGCTGGAAAATGGTAGTGGTAGCCATTGAAAATCATGAAAGCACAATTGTTAAAGCTTTCATGGCCTAAACTTTATTAAAAACAAAATATCAATCTAGTCTAAATATAAAGCCCAATAGGAAAATGTTTGACCACTTAATATGACAACAATACTAAGAAAATTTTATCTAACCTTAATGTCTCTTTTGGCTGTCGTACAACTTTAGAAGCAATTCCAGAAAGTAAGGTGCCCCTTTTCTCTCTCTCTCTCGACTCTTCTTGTCTTCTATAATAGAAAACTAGGGTTTAGATTTTTGATGTTGTTTATTACATGTTTGGACTAAAAGATAACAAGATCTTGTTCTACTCTCTCTTAACTATCAATTGATAGTGACTTTATGTAATTTTTTGTATCATACTAATCAAGGGTTTTACTTGTGTTTGTGAGGAATTTTAATGGAAAGACAAGGAAGTGATACGTACTAACATTTCTAGCATCTAGTGAGCTTTAAGAAGAAGAAGGTAAAGAAAGATAAACTAATGCCTGGATACTTTTCTAAGTGACTCTTTTCTATGAAAAACTCCTTATATTAATATGTGATTCCTACTCAACGATGATATCTAGTTCTTGTTACCCTTCAACTAATACTAACTGTCATTAACCAAAAGTTAATTACTGTTTTATATTTTTTTGTTATAATGTGTCAGTCTCCATGAATATTTTGATGGATGTGTGCTCTCTGTATAATATCTCTATGACATGTGTTCTTAAGTCTAGATATGCGCATGTTTGCATAATATCTCCATATGCCTAAGTCTTTTCTATTAACTTGTCTAAATTTTCAAAGTCATATCATTTGATTGTATAATGCTCAAGTTAGCCATCATGGTGATGACCTTGTAAGTTAGATGTGTACCATTCCCAAAGAGGGAAAATATATATTCATAGTTGATTGATCTAACAGTTATAAGCATCATGACATCATGAATGAGTGGGCGGTTGGTAGCAATCGTGGGGAATGTGGGGTAGACCTACTATTTCACTATTATGCATATTGAATCCAACTAAGAGACAAATGCTAAGAGCCATAGAAAATAGAGCTGATGGAGTGTTGAGGGTAGCAATCGAGTGTTGAGCTGCAACAATGGACACTTGGGTGAGGCTTTATGTTGTGGCTAATATGGTCATGGCCTAGGCCCAGCTTAGTAGTCCAATTTGTTTGTGGGTTGGACTTGGTTCAACGGCCTTTGCTCTAATTTTAACCATCAACAATATGTATTTTTCATAAGAATGAAATTAGATTTGTCATATGATATTTTAACTATTGTGGTGTATCTAGAAATAAGATAATTTACGATTTTAAATTTTATTGCTCTAGACATTTTTGTTTTGTTTTACTTAACTTTTATTACTTAGTTTTTTTATTGATTTATGTAATTAACAATATATTGATTAGAAGTACAATAAATTGGAATATGCACCTCATATTATGATAAAATATTCTAATATTATCGAGTCCACTTCATCATTTTATAGTTTTATAATGGATAAAATCTCTTTTCGCTAAAAGTGTTATCTCTATATGTTTCATCTTTTTTTGTTGTTTTGGCATCTTATTTTTGTCATTTTGAAGTAGATGTTTGTTAGAAAACAGATACAGATGCAAAATTGATATTTTTACTCATAAATAGATCAAACAGATAAGATATAAATAAATATAAATAAAAATTAGATAATCCAACCAAACAAACCTTTTTATATTTATTTAAGTAAATATTTAATTTTCAATATTGTTATTTGTATTTGCGATACTAATAAGAATATATAATTGAAACCTACTGATATAATGTATTTTTGTCTTAACAATAAAGAAAAGGTTTGAACTGCAAATTTAAATAGTTCAAATTAAAAAAAGAAAAAATTGAATCAAATGTTTGATTCGGTTCGATTCGAAAGATAAACCGCAACAAACTGTATCATACCGACCCTAACCTTTCATATACCTACTATGCCACTCTCCGTGAAGGAAATGCATATGCGTACACTGCCTGTTTACTCACCTCATGATATATAGTGAAGTGCTTTAGAAAACTATGAATATTGGTCTCAACACTAGCTATAGATTCCTCAAACAAATGAAGGATTTGTTTGATTCAGGAAAGCTTTTTTCGAACTATTTATGGAATCATGATTATTAACAAACCTGTAGAATTAGTGGCCAAAAACATTAAAAAAAAAAAAAAAAAACCTGTAGAAATGACAATTTTTGGCTTTAAGAAATCATTATCAATGGCTTTTGTTACTGGTAAATTAAAATACCAGGTTAAGGATAGTTATGATTGAAGTATATTATATTAGTATATATTCTTTCGAGATTATTAACCACCAGTATGGCTACTTCCATCAGCGTTCTACCATGAGGTAGCAACTTGGATTTATTATCCCTTGAGAGTAATCTCCAATACTTTGATCATTATAAATTTTCGAAAAGAATTCTTTTTGAAAATTAGGTTTTAGAGAAAAAAATTTATCTCTAAACGTAAATTTTCGTCGTAAAAACCATCGTTGCAGATTTTATTTGTAAAATTATAATTATATTTGCTAATTTTTCGCAGATTTTCTGTCTCTAAAGGCATGTTTTCTTGTAGTGAAGGTCTGCACACTTGAAAACTTGAACATGATGCTTGGGAAAAAAAAAATCTGACTTCATAAAGCTTTTCAATATATTGTATATCGATTATTTATCTTGATAATCCGAATTAGATCGAATTAGACTAAAAAAAAAAGAAGGAAAATAAATCTATTTGCGAAACGGTTTAAGATTGATTGGCCCGATTAGTCATAGTTGTTGTCGGACTACGTTAAATTATCTGGTTTAACTGCCGTGTATTCTCTAACGTAAGGGCAAGAAGATTGGTCAAATTGAACCACTCGGTTAAGCTAAAACAAATAGAAGATATATGTATTTTTTCTAATTTGATTTACAACATTTTTAAATCGAACAATATATAGATCTATGATTGGTTTTTAAGAATAAATAAAAATAATTTGTAAATAATAAATACAATTTGTAAAATCGAATTAATCCATTTTAAAAATATATAATGATGTTCTACCAATAATTCTTTTTGGTAGATATTTTATCAATAATTGAAACAATTTATTTCGTTATATTGGGTCTTCTTAGTTAGTAAGATAGAAGCATCGTTTTCTTGCTAAAGAAAGAAACGTCATTTTCCAAAAATAAAAAATAAAATAAAATCTTGTAATAAATTAGTTGGCAGCATAGCAATATGAGAACTTCTAATATCCTGTCACATTATTTCCTCAGCATATTACTAAATTAATTAAAAAATTAGTTTAAAAAATATTAAAAGTTTTGATCACAACTAATGAATTCATTTAATGATGTAACTAAACTGGTTTATTAGAGCATCTCCACCGCTTGGCACGGTTTCTTATACTAAGGATCTCAAAAGCGAGGTTCTTAACAATAGTAAAGGTTTTTTTTTTTAACTTTTTGGGAATCCTCGTGAATGACCTTAAAAAATAAAATTTTTTATATCTTTTAGTAGTTGTTTTATATATTTTTTTTATTTTATCAGGTATATTATATAAAAATATATAAATTTTGTAAAACTACAAATAATATGAATAACGTTGTATAAAGAAATCTGGAATAAAATGATGAGATCCACTAAAAAAAAATTTCTTAAAATATTTATACAACACTTTGAAAATCTGGAACAAGGACTTCAGAATTTGCCGGGAGAGTAGATTACTAAAAGGAAAGAAAGTCTTTTTGCATAATTCATTGATTCTCTCACCAAACAAAAACTCCACACTGTCCCACTTTCTTTTCTGTTTTATTCTATTCTACAGTCCCAATGCCTAAATAAACGCTCTCTCTCTCTCTCTCTCTCTCTCTCTCTTTTTGCTTTTTTCTCTCCCATCCACTTGTTCAGCTGAAACCTTTCACATTTCACTCTTCAGTCTTTAGTCTTTACACACACACACAGTCTCTCCCCTCTCTCTTTCTACCTATCTGTCTATCCATCCCTCTGTCTCTCTTTATTCTAAAACCTCAATTTGGGTTACACTCTGCTGTATACAAGGTAAGCAAAGCTCTTTCAACTTTCTGGTTTGGCTTTGTAAGTTCATTGCTCCAACGGTCACTTTTTTCTGGTTGTGGCTTTAAGCTTTTATAAAACCGAACCAAAACCTTTCTTTTAGAAATGGTCTCTTTGTTTTGGTTAATATTATTGCTTTTGTCTTGCAACTACAATGTTGTTGTAAGATCCTTGAATGATGAGGGTTATGCACTTCTTGCACTAAAAAAGTCAATCTATGAGGACCCAGAAGGTTCACTTGGTAATTGGAACTCTTCTGATGAAAACCCTTGTTCATGGAATGGAGTCACATGCAAAGAGTTAAAAGTTGTCTCTGTTAGCATTCCGAAGAAGAAGCTTTATGGGTTTCTTCCTTCAGCAATTGGGTCTCTCGCTGACCTTAGACATGTTAATTTTAGGAACAATAAGTTATTTGGTCTTTTACCAGTCGAGCTGTTTCAAGTTCAGGGTTTACAAAGCTTGGTACTTTATGGGAATTCCTTATCTGGGTCCTTACCAAATGACATTGGCAACCTTACGTACCTACAAACTCTGGATTTGTCACAGAACATGCTCAACGGGTCTTTGCCCTCTTCAATTGTGCAATGCAAGAGACTTAAAACTCTTGATCTAGGTCAAAATAATCTTGTTGGTTCTCTTCCAGATGGGTTCGGTAGCAGTTTAGTTTCTCTTCAGAAACTTGATCTTTCATTCAATAAGTTCAGCGGGTCGATTCCTAGTGACATAGGCAATTTGTCCAGCTTGCAAGGAACGGCCGATTTGTCTCACAATCTTTTTAGTGGTTTCATCCCAGCTAGTCTTGGAAACCTGCCTGAGAAGGTTTATATTGATCTTACTTACAATAATTTAAGCGGTCCCATACCCCAAAATGGTGCTTTGATGAATAGAGGACCAACTGCATTTATTGGTAATCCTGGGCTTTGTGGCCCTCCATTGAAGAATCCATGCCCTCCTGGCACTCCAGGTGCAGCTTCACCATCCTCGTATCCATATCTACCAAGTAACTCTTCACCCCAAAATCCAGCTGACATTGCAAGAGAAGGTGAGAAAGGCAAGGGGCTGAGTAAGGCTGCTATAATAGCGATAGTGGTTGGAGATGTGATTGGGATTTGCATCCTGGGGCTGCTATTCTCGTATTGCTATTCTACATTTTGTTCCCACGTCAGTAAGGATAAAGATGAGCATCTTTACAATTTTGAGAAGGGAGAAAGGGGAAGGAAAGAGTGTTTATGCTTCCGAACGGATGAATCTGAAAATCTATCTGAAAATATGGAGCAGTATGATCTCATACCCTTGGACTCACAAGTGGCATTTGATCTAGATGAACTTCTTAAAGCATCTGCTTTTGTCCTTGGGAAAAGCGGAATTGGGATTGTCTACAAAGTTGTTCTTGAAGATGGGCTCACCCTTGCTGTAAGGAGACTGGGTGAAGGAGGATCTCAAAGGTTTAAAGAATTCCAGACAGAAGTAGAAGCTATTGGAAAGCTTAGGCATCCAAATATTGTAACTCTGAGGGCATATTACTGGTCCGTGGATGAGAAGCTGCTGATTTATGATTACATTCCTAATGGAAGCCTTGCCACAGCTCTTCATGGTAAGGCTCGAGACTCATTTTTAATATTAATACAGTTACCTTTTCATGTCCATAATATGTGTACTTTTTTAATGCCGGTAAAACCAATTAGCTTTGCTTATGCAGTATTTTGATGTGCATGTGTCCTTTAACATACATCATCAGGAAAAGCTGGGATGGCACATTCACTCCCTTGTCATGGTCTCTTCGGTTGAAAATCATGAAGGGAATAGCAAAAGGATTGGTGTATCTTCATGAATTTAGCCCCAAAAAGTATGTTCATGGGGATTTAAAACCTAGTAACATACTTCTGGGACAGGACATGGAGCCTCACATTTCTGATTTTGGGCTGGGACGCCTTGCTAATATTGCTGGAGGATCACCCACCCTTCAATCCAATCGAATGACTTCGAGAAGCCACAGGAAAAACAGCAAAAGAATGCAGCTTCTGAAGTTTCCACAGTCCTCTCAACATCAAACTTGGGATCTTATTATCAGGCTCCTGAAGCCATGAAGGTTGTGAAGCCATCACAGAAATGGGATGCTTACTCCTTTGGTGTTATTTTACTAGAAATGATCTCTGGAAGATACCCAGTTGTTCAAGTGGGTACGACGGAGATGAACCTTGTCAGTTGGATCCAATTGTGCATTGAAGAGAAGAAGCCGCTTGGGGATGTCTTGGACCCGTATTTAGGTCAAGATGTAGACAAAGAAGAGGAAATAATAGGGGTCCTAAAGGTTGCTATTGCATGTGTCCATAGCAGTCCCGAAAGAAGACCTGCAATGAAGCATGTATACGAGGTCTTAGAGAGAGTGGCCTTATCGGGTTGATCAGCTAAATTCATGTCTTTGTTCTGGAGCATGAAATTCCATTTGACTCGATTGGATTAACATGAAAAAACAAGCCCCTCTTCTTGCTCCAAAAGCTTGTGAACTTTGTATTGAATGTGAAGGAGGATACCATTATTCAGTAGCTGTGCCTTTCCAGGATAGTCTTTACGAGTTAGTCCATTGTAGAGTCTCAATGTTTGTCAGTGCAAGAGGAAGTCCTCAAAATAGGTATGCTAAACAATGCACACTGTAAGAGATTTTGTAATTGTGTCTTTCCTTTTTCTTTTTATTTTTCTTGGGCGTGGAATAGGTTCAAATTTATTTTATTTTTATATTTTGTTGATTCTATCTAGTCGTTTGGTGGTAAGCCATTGTGTATATTTTGTTGAGAGTGATGCTTTGTTAAATTTTTCAGTTTCACTTCCGTTTTCATGTGTCATCGAGGAACGAGGTTATCCTCTTGAGTCAAGATGTGCGATCACTTCGATGGGTTAAGTTGTGCTATTCATTTGCAATATCTATTTACATTACATGTAATTTGAGAGGTGTGTTGAAGTGACACTTTGAAAGATGATTAAAAGAGAAAGGAGTTGTGCAAGTAGCGTGTTATAGAAGCCAAACCTTTTTGCCTTGTATAAAAAAGAAAAAAGAAGTAAAAAAAAAAAAAAAAAAAAAAAAGAGTTTAAACTTTAAAGTGGCCCATTTTGTTGAAAGTTTTTTTTGGAATAATATCGCACTAAATACCTCAACTTCACCTAAAGGAGCAACTCATTTTAGATTGAGGTCTTGGTGTACACAAACACATTAGCATTTTATTTTATTTTTTTCATTTTTTATGATTATTATTTTAAAATTTTTTAGTATTATTACGTTATTATTATTATAATTTATCCATTTAATGCAGCAAAGCAAGCCCATATTATAAACCCATGTTCTTTTTATTAGTTAATCTTATCCAATTAAAGCTCTTTTCTTCAAGGAGCATTAAAAAAAGGAAACAAGTAAAATCCTTGAAAAAGAAGTACCATAACAAGTTTTAATTTGTAATAAGTTGTATTTACCTTTATTTTTTATAAATTAACAAATGGAAAGTAATATGATGGTGCACTCTAGAACAAATCCATCAAATTTTCATTTCAATTTTGTTTTTAATCTATCTTCGTTTTTCAATATTTTTGAACAAGAAAATGTATGAAGTACGTCCATCTAGCGTTGCCAAAGCAGCCTCAGGATTAGAAAGAGCAGATCAAACAGAAAAGGATGCACATTAGGAAAATAACCATTGTACAATAAAGCCATTAACATAGCTCCATGATACAAGCGACTATATCGCTCAAGACAACATTATGGAGGAAGGGAATTTGTGATACCCCTGATGCATATCACAATATTTTATATGCACCCATAGCTAAGAAACAAGGAACAACAAATATGGAGATGATTTTCAATGATCTCTGCATAAAATGAAAGTAACCATTAGACCTTTGCACATAATACCAAATTAAAGTTAGGTCAATATTCTTATTAGCAAGCCAAATTCACAATTATGAACACAAAATGCTATGCCATTGAAGGTGATTGTACACTTAATTGTTTAGTTTTACACAAATTAGATTAGAAACTGTAGATACCCTATTTTTATCCAATAAAGCTTTAAACATGAATAAAGTAAATATTACATTAAGCCCAAAATTTTGTCACAATAATAAAAGTAAAAATATGAAAGTAACAGTTTTAAGCTTAACATAATATGAACTTTTTCAAGGACCTAATTAAATGGGTCATGATAAGCTGTCCTATTTAATTGGGCCTAGATTGTAAAGCGTTAAATATAGTTTGCTTGCAAGACAAATTAGAAAAAAGCCAATGGCTCATTGGTAAGGTACACACAATGCAAATAAAAGTTTAGGAGTTCGATCTAGGGTGAAGGTAAAATGTACATTATATTTTTTTGACTAGCATAGTGCCATGTGGTGCTTTGCGATTAGGCGAAACCGATGACATCACTTCGTCTTCCTCCTCAGAGCATAACACCTGTGCCTTCCATGTCCATAGTAGCCACTTCTTGGCCATTTTCAAACAAGATTTCTTTGTGATTTCACCAAATTAAAGGTGAAATCACAACGTATTCGTAGGATAATATGAATCGAGACCAAAAAGTGGTATCAATTTAAAGATTTTGAGCATCAAAATAAGGCAAAAAATTTAGACAAAATATGGGACATAGATTTTGCTCTATACAATCTAAGTTGAATATGAGCAAATATGAGAATATCGAATCTTCCTAAGAGTTTATGATTTCTTAGAATCATCACATCATCTATTTTTATCCATTAAAATCCGCAAAATCTTGATATTTTCCAACAATTGAAGATTCAAGTCCTAATTTCAAAATATTTGAAATTGTAATCTTAGTTGCTTTCCAACTTCGATTTGAGCTCCTATAGTGTAAATAAGAGCTCGTACATTGCTTTTGACATCAATAATGGCACAAAATTCACTCTAAAAGTTGAATCAAAATAATTCTTGTGAGTTAAGGTTTGGAGGAGAAATTCTTTGATTTGAAGTTTCTAGGTAAAAATTGGTGGAATCGGTTGGTGTAAAAAGACTCTAGGTAGGTTAAACTTCTTATTTGTAGCTTCAATTAAGTTGGAAGACATTGACAGCCACTTCAACGACCATCATTGTCGCCGACGAAACTTGCAGTATTCAAAACCACCATCCTCAGTCGTTTCTAGGACAAAGTAAGCCTATTGGAGTATTCATCACTTCTCCTTGCTCCTTTCGAACAAGGTCACCACAACTGATAATAGCCAAAATGTCATCGTTAGTTTTCACTAGCCGCCTCTTGCCATGACCTAACCCATTGGATCCGAACCAGATTCGAAATCCACCCATGACCCTACTCCAAGATCCAAAAATGTGTCAAAGTATGTTTCTTCTCTTCTTCTTCTTCTCTTCTTTTTTTTTTTTTTTTCTTTTAATTATTATTATTATAATAATAAAAAAGAAATAAGAAAAAAGGAAAAGAAAAAGAAAAGGAAATAAAAAATAATAAAAGTTAAAGTTTTTCTTCATATGAACTGTACATATATTAAAACAAAAAATATATAAAATAAAAATAATAATAAACATATATAATAAAGAATGAAAAAAAAATATGTATATATAAGTATTAAATAAAAAAAGTGAATATATGTATAAAATAAAATAAAAAAAATTGGCACATTGAAAAAAATATTATTTTCTTAAATAAGAATGAAGTAGATAGTCTTTTAGAATCACCATTATATAAAACTTTTTACCAATAATATTAAAAATGTAATAAACTTAAAGTGATAATAATTCAAATTCTAAATTCTAAATTCTAAATTCTAAAAGAGACCAAGACATTTAAGTTTTCTTAAAAACACTATGTTATGTTTAATTCCGACTAGCAAGTAGGTATGTAATCCCTAGGTTTTGGTAATAGTATGAGTTAAAAGGTTTAAAAAGAATTAAAATTTAAATCTAATTTTATATCCTGGAAAATAATAAAGTTTTGGAAATATATTAATTAATATTTTCTAGTCATATAATGTATTGTTTTGCATACATTAAAAAGGTAATATTTTCATGTTTTATAATTAAACATTTTCCAAAAGTACTAGAAATTTATTGCAATCCGTTACAATGAGTTTTAAAGCATGGACATACTGTCTTTTCTCTTAAATAAAGTTTCTTTCATTAAATATTGATATGACAATTCCTAATTAAACTATACTTATTTTCTTTTAAAAAGAAAGTAATTAGAGAGTTGAAAGTTTACACAAAACTGGGTGTTTTTGTTTTTTTTTTTTTTTTTTTTTTTGGAAAATCACCATGATATTTTCAAAGTTTGCTTTTCTAAAATAGTCTCCCTTACTCGTACAAAGTCTTTCTTCCAAACCTTCTCATTTTAGCTTGAAAAACCCCCAAGATCATATTTGCAAGTCTTACTCCTAGTGTTTTGGAAAGAAGAAAGTGAAGTGATTTCAAAAAGCACGAAATGTATTTTTGTTTGCCTTGTTTTCAAAGATTTCATAAAGTATCTTTATTAAATACACCAATACATATACACATTCATCATTCCCATGCGAAATATTGTTTTTAGCAGATATTAAGTTTTAGAAAACTGAAAAAACAAACCTGGTTTGCTAAGAAATGTTAAGAACTTATAAAAGCCTATTTTGCGAGTTTTTTTAGGCTTAATGTGAAAAAATGTTTGTTTTTATGTGTTTATCAACAAAAGCTATTTTATCTCATCTAAATAAAGAATAACAGGGCATATAATATAATAGTAGATCTACCTTCTAAACTCTTATGTTGGATCTAAGTTAGTGTTTAAAAGATAAAGTTCTTGTTAAACTAGTGTGTTATAGTTGTGTTCTAGGTTGTTTTTATGCGCATTTTGATACTAAAATCTGTTTTAGAGGAGTTAATAGTGTTTTAGAGTAAGTTTGGATGCTATTCTGTTTGTTGTTGATGATTGCAACCTAGTTTTGCCCTCGAGGTAGATTAGTGGGAAGCCTTGTGTAAGTGTTGAGGAATAAGTTTTGTAATAGTATATGTCGCGGCTTAAAAGTCGAGCCCTCGACATGCCCACTACGGATATTAGGAGTTGTCATGCCCAAAATAAAACCAAGTGTAAGATACACAGGAGTTGTCACAGCCTAAAATTAAGACTTCGACATGACTCACAACAGACACCGAAGCTTATCGTGGCTAAAAATAAGTTTAAGTTGTGGAACATAGTACCCGTCGCAGCCTAAGGTTGAGCCCTCGACTTACCCCACGATGATGTTGTGAATTTTTTTAAGCAGATGCGAGCCCCAGTTTGTTAAGGGACGACATTATTATCTCGAAGCAATATACCCCACGACACTTCCTAAGCTGCCCTTGATCCCCTGCTTACTTAAACGTGAATATAGTTTTAGTAGTGATGTGACTCTCGACCCAACCTTAGTAGTACGTGATGATGATGAGCATAAGTTAATAAGTTTTTAACGAGAATATAGGGCACTTAAGCTCTAACAAGAGTTCTTCTCTATTATGTTTTAGTAATGTATGCTTATTGTTCTATAAGAGCTTTCAATCAAGACCCCGAGGTTCCTGAAGAGTACTATGATCTCTAAGCAGGATGCACAGATGAGTGACTTTTATCTTATCACAATGTTGTGCTTGTAATGTAGTTGCACTTGTTTTTATATAAACTCAACCGATTATGTATGGCAATGGGGATAATGTATGATGTATGGTGTTTGAATGTGTGACAAGCTTTAATAACATAAGTGATAACATACTTCTTGATGCTGAGGTGCGATGGGTATTGATGATTGTCTGAACATTATATGGCTGCCAATAACAGGAACTAAGTTTGATTTGACCCTTGATCTAAAATAGATATGCATTACATGGCAACACTCTATATTAGCATGGTACACATGTCACGTTTTGACATTCCAATCCTATGGTAATACCTAGTCACACCGAGAAAGTCCGATTGGGGTTATCATAGGGATTGCTAACCCTATGGGAATTGAATTGATATAAGGGATGTTGCTCGAGTTAAGGAGGCTTTAGGGGTCAACACTTATGGGGTTTCTGATGGTTCTAAGGTGAAGTTGAGATTATGTTGATAATGTATATAAGTATATATATACAAAGTAATTTTTTGAAAAGCTTCTGCTTCATTAGTTCTTAGTCTTTCTTGGGCATGAACTACTTGAGACTAATCCTTCAATCCCAAGTGAGGGCATAAATCCCCATTGGGATCTCTATAGTGGATCCAAGCTTGAAGTGAGCAAATGTCGTAGATCTTGAGGGGTAAATCCAGGGATCAAGTGCGAGTGGAGATAGTTCCTTTTTCATAAAACAGCTTATCTTGTTTCTTTTATGTTGTAAGGTTTTATTAGGAGTTGATCTTAAGCTGTTGTAAGAAAGTTTTTGTCATAAAGATCTTATGTGTATGCGAAATTTTTTACCTTGACAACCTCATGATCATGTTATATCTGTCTACGCCATGGGACATGTTAGTGTATAGTACTCATGTAACTAGAAGCCTTAGTTGGTTACATGACGTATCATTACTATTAGGGTACCCTGAGGGGATATGACAATATAGGCATCTTTGAGATGACTTAAAAAATAATTTTTTTTTATTTTATCTTGTGAATACCTTAGCATCAAAATAATATAGTTTTTGTAAAGTAAATTTGATGATTATAATATATATTTTGTCTTGTATATACTATCTTAATTAAAATTTGCCACTTTGTAAGTACTATGAATGTCAATTTTTTTAGACATTAAAGGAATGATAATTTAATTATAGAATTTAAGGGGGTAAACATCCAATTTTGATTGGATAGCCACCAAATTTCCGAAACTCTAGTTATTTTTTGTAAAATCATTTTCAGTAGATTAGTAGCAAAGTTAGGGTCAATCAACCCATTGATCATAACTCACTTTTTTTTCTTAACTTTAGTCAAGTAAGGACTCTTAAGATTTAAAAAATAATAATAATTTCTTTTAATTTCTAGTCGAGGGTTTGTATCAAATAGGTTAGTGTTTAATCCAAATCAATTAAAAGAAATCAAATCAAAAATGAAAAATCCAGGCTCAACAGCTTAGTGACTCCACTAAGAAAGCTGGTTCATAAGAGGGCTAGCCATGTAAGAGTTTAAATCAAAAGTTTATTCCTTTAATGTTATATTTTAAAAAAAAATTATTTTGTATATATTTCACATATCTCTTGTAAATAGTTGTACTAATCTTTTCTCTAAGGTGGTGTAGAGACATTGTTTCTATCCAAAAGCCCAAATGGGAACTTTTTTTTTTTTTTCTTTTTTTTTGGGTTATATGTGTGTTTTAAATGTAGTCAGAAGCAGACCACCTTAGGAACCTAAGATAAGGGGCCTAGTAGGCTTCGAGTGTTATGGCAATCTACTGCTCGAAGTACAAATTAGCCCTCACTCTCTTTAACATGACCTTGGTCTGTTAATTTAGGAGACTTTTAGAACCCACCAGATTTGCATTCACTAAAATTGAATTAGGGGGGAGGGTTGTTGATGATTAAGCATTATGGCACCTAAAAATAGAAAAAGTGGAATTTTTTGAAGATAAAGAAAAAAGTTGGAATTATTTCAAGAGACATTATTTTCATCACGCATCAAAATCCATCTTTTAAAAAGTTTCATCTTTTTTTCTTTTTGGGAAATCAAACAAACCCAACTCTAATCTGACAATTTTCTTTGCTTATATCAATGGTATTGTTACCTTACATGGCTCCAACTAATTAATTACACAAATGTTCCAAAGTTTTCCTAAATCATTCTTCCCAACCTAAAATCATGTCTTTTTGTTGTATAATAAATATATAAATAAATAGCTAAACTAAACTATGAATGTAGATGTAAGAAATGGGCATTTATCATGAAATTAAACAAAAAGAAGAACAAAACATACTATTACATAATGGAATATGAAATCAAAGAGACGAAGAAGGAAATACCTGTTAGAGAAGAAAATTTAGGGGAGTTTACCTTTACACGTTCTAGTATGGAATCAACTATGATTTTGAGTGTTATGCGACCTCTTCTCTAAGTTGATTTTCAACTTTTCTTCCAATTAAAGTGTATGTTTCCTTTGGGCATCACAACAACATCAAAAAAGTGTCAAATCCCTACCCATTAATTGAAATCCATGGATGAAATTTCTTAATAACAAAATAAAAGTCAGTTACAATAATTTATAATGAAATGTACTTATCCAAGTTCACATTTTCATGATTTTAACTTCTCCTCCTCCTTTGATGTAGTGTGATTCTAAGAAAAACGGAAAGTAAACAGAGAGTGTGATAATGAAGAATGAGGCAAAGATGAAAATAGGGTTTGTACTTTCATTTACTTAGTTTTTTGGTTTTGCTCTTTTTCCTCTTTTAGGATTTTTAGTTTTCTTTTTCCCACCTTTTATGTTCATTTCACTATTCAATCCCGCTTGCATTCAGGCGGGTTTTAATTTTGTCGATACAAATCATCTTTATATAGAGGCGAATTGAAAAAATGCCTCTACATATTGTCATAAAAAGAACTACTACTTTAGTAGATGAAAATAAAAATCGTCTCTATTTTTTCGTCATAAAAATCTTGCTTTATAGTGATAGTTCTCAGCGAATTAAATCTATAGTAAAGCTTTCAAAATCAATGCATAAATAAAGCCATAATGATTGTTATAGTTTGTATTATTAAGCTAAAATACTTTTGCCAAATTTAATGGTTCTTATATTTTATTTACGACGTTATTATGTTATAAGTCGTGTCACACTTAGCTGTCGCCTGTGCGGAACAACGGGCGGAGTCAAATAAATTTAAGGACGTGGTTGTAGAACTCATGACCAGAGCCGGCCGTGTTCTTCAATCGGCGATTTTATGCCGTCCATTGCATGGATGGATTTGCAGGGAATTGAAGGAGGTATGAAGAAATTGCACAAGAAATTTGATGTAATTTTCACGGAGATGATCGAGCAACATGATGCGATTGGTCATGAACAGTAAAAGAGCTTTGATGTTGGTTATGATTATCTCTATTTGCCATCAGAATGTCAAGAAAATCTGGATTTCCTTTTTCGTTCATGAGCAATCGCATCATGTTGCTCGATCATCTCCGTGAAAAGTACATCAAATTTCTTGTGCAATTTCTTCATACCTCCTTCAATTCCCTGCAAATCCATCCATGCAATGGACGGCATCAAATCGCCGATTGAAGAACCCGGCCGGCTCTGGTCATGAGTTCTACAACTATGTCCTTAAATTTATTTGACTCCAGTCCGTTGTTCTCGAACAGGCGACAGCTAAGTATGACACGACTTATCATATTAATCATGGCATAGGCCAGCAATTCAGGCACCACCATGGGCTCATCGCGTTTGCTACTATCATATACGGCTCGGAGCATGTGACCTAGTTCAGATTTTCGGAACTGTGCCCAATCTTCTAGGGCTTTATTGCCACCAAGCATGTGTAGGTTGCTCAATTTCCTAAGTAATCTTCTTGTGAATCAAAGGCCATGTGGGTTGCCCCAGCATTTGGGGCTCGGTTTAAGAAATTTTTGTCTAGGGTTCTTAGCAACGCGTTCGCTGCTTCAGGTGTGGAGGCTACAAACAAATACCACAGGTCCCCATTTTTAAGTACATTACGGGTCCATATTTTTTGGCCATCTTTGCTAGGGTTGCATGCGGCATGGTAGCTAGGAGCGGAATGGCTCCGATCACAGGCCACCCTTTTGTCCCGGTTGGAAGTTTCGGGGAGAGTTTTCCTATGATAGATTGGACAAAAAGCGAGGTTATCATGAGAAGGACAGCGGTACCGGCAACTCCCCTGAGGAGGATTATGGTTGATGAACTTGATGCGGCCATTTGTGTGTGTCGACTAGGTATGCTCGGTTGCAATTGCTATAGATTATAGTGAATGTTGATGCTTGGAGGGAAGACCAGATCCTTATAGGCACACATATATGGAGACCTTATGTACAGTTAGGTGGCATGAGATTTAACTACCAGGACACGTGATTTTGCGTACAAGTTCATCATGTATTATTAGTATGTATTATAGGTAGTAAATAAATAGGTAAAGCAAGCTGAGTATACATAGAAATAGAAAGCAGGATATTCTTATTTTTTAGCTTTCCCATTTTAGATTTCTTCAATTTTGTATATATATGTATCAATTCAATGCATAATAATCACATCTTTGTGTGTATCATGGTCTCAGAGCAACACCAGGAAGAAGCCTAGCTTTTCAGCCTAATCTGTTTTTTTTTTTTTTCCCCCCCCCTAAGATCTCAAAACACAACCACGATTTGGTCGTTTAGTCTATTGTCACACGAAGGTGCGTGCTTCGTCAATATCATCTCCGATTGTCGTCGCTTGGCTCATCGGAGGGTGTATGATCTGGGTTTATGGTTTTTCTAATCAATACTTATTTGGGTGTGGAAGCTTTTTTGTGTGGTTAGGGTTCGGTTTACTTAGATATCATCACGGGGCGGTTCCGAACCGTGAACCGCCCCGAACCGTCCCCCGCGGTTCCGTATCGGGAACCGCCCCGTCAGGGGACGGTTACGAACCGCCAAAGGACCTGCCGAATCGGTGGGTCTTAGCGGTTCGTCACGCGGAACCGGCAGTTCCACTGGTTCCGAACCGTCTTTAAAAAAAAAAAAAAAACCAAAACACACACATATAGAATGATTTTGGTGTTTTGTTTGGGAGGGTTGGAGGGAAGGAGGAGGGAGGGGTAGAGGGCAGGTCTTTTTTATTAAAAAAAAAAAAAAACTTGGTTCACGGTTTCGGAACTGGAATCGGAACCGTCAGAACCGGCGATTCCGTGGAACCGCGAACCGCCCCGGCTCTGGCGGTTCCGGTTCTACGAAATGTGGAACCGTGAATTGGTGGTTTCGGTTCGGGTCCGGAACCGACCCGAACCTTGCCGACGTCTAGGTTTACTCATATACGTGGAAGTTTTGGTGAGATTAGAGTTTGGTTTACTTGCTTTTCCTCACTGGTCCTATACTGAGGTTTGGTTTGGGTTCGGCTGATACTTTGAAGTGATTGGATTGATTTACAATGAAAGTTTTAAATTGCTTTCGGTCTAGACTTTATCCTACTCTTTGTGGGTATTTGTGTTGACATTATGGGTGAAGAAAAAGGACACAAAATTTGTTGTTGTATCGAATTTGGTTCTTGTGATGTCAAAAATCATAGAACATAAACTCAATGGGACCAACTATTTGGATTGGATTAAAACCGTGAAACTTTACTTATGGAGTATTGATGAGGGCCATCATTTAACTAAAGATCCACCTACAAATGATGATTTGAAGCAAACTGGCCAAGAATGGTATTATTATCAAAATTCTTGTGTAGACATATTGTCTCAAAATGGGGTTGCTGAAAAAAAAGAATAAATCTTTGCTTGAAATTGCTGGAGCTTTATTATTTTAAATGCATGTTCTAAATAGCTTGTTTTTTAATTAATTGTATGCCTTCAATTAGTCTTGTTGGTGAAACTTCATATCATACTCTCTTCCCTAGTAAATATTTGTTTCCTATTAAACCAAAAATATTTTATTGTACTTGCTTTGTTTGAGATGTACATCCTCATATTATAAAACTTGATCCCAAGTCATGAAATGTATTTCATGTTCAAACTGGATAAAGGTGCTATTGTCCTAGCCTTAATAATTAAATATCTTTGTGTCAAATGATGTTACTTTTCTTGCGGATGAACCCTTCTTTCCATCTTCTAATAGTACAAGCCAGGGGGAGGATGATTATTTTGTTAATAGATATCGTCACATCCAATATTTTTACTCCTAAACCTCCTTTTAGGTCTATTCTTGCAGACAACATCCGTCTATCCCAATTCCTATTACATATCTAGAGCCAACTCCTTCGTCATTAGATTCAGTCTTCAAGGATGATCTTCCATTACCCTTCGTAAAGGTAAACATTAGTGTACATATCTTGTTATTTCTTTTGGGTCTTATGATCATCTATCAACCTCCTTTTGTTCTTTCATTGCGCCTCTTAACTATATCTCCACTCTTTAAATTGCTCATGAAGCCCTATCTCATCCAGGATGGCATAATGCAATAATAGAGGAGATCAATGCTTTAGATAAAAATGGTACTTAAGATTTGGGAAAATTACCTACAAGGAAGAAGGCTATTGGATGTAAATGGTTTTTTTTTTTTCCATTAAAGTAAATCTTGATAAGTCAATCAATCATTTAAAAGCTCGACTTATGGCAAATGGGAAGTCAATTATTCTGACATTTCTTCTCCTATTGCGAAGTTAACATCTATCATATTATTTATTTCCATCGCAGCAATGCATAGCTAGCCTCTACATCAGTCAAATATCAAGAATACCTTTTTGCATGGAAATCTTTAGAAGGAAGTTTATATGAAGCAATCTCATGGATTTGTTGCTTAGTGGGAGTCAAGAAAGGTTTTTCATATTTGTAAATCTTTATATAGCCTAAAGCAAAGCCCTCGTGCTTGGTTTGGAAATATTAGTCAAGCAGTTGAGAGATTTAGGATGCAAAAAAGCAAATTAGTCATTCTGTTTTCCACAAATGATTTGTGGCTAGTATTATTCTATTTGTGGTATGTGAATGATATTGTCATTACTGGCAATGATATTATAGGTATTTCAGCTCTCAAATCCTTTCTTCAAAGTCAATTTAACAAAGGATTTAAAGGTTAAAATATTTTGGGTGTTAAGATAATGAGAAGTAAGAAAGGAATCTTTCTATCTCAAACGAAATATGTACTTCACTTATTGTCTAAAACAAGAAAACTAGGGGCTAGGCCATGTAGTACTCCAATGGTTCCTAATTTACAATTAACAAGAGAAGGTAAGTTTTTTAAGATCCTATGAGATATAGAAGATTGGTTAGAAAATTAAATTATCTATCAGTAACTCGTTCAAATATTTCATATTCGATTAGTGTTATATGTCAATACATGTCACCTCTAACAGTTTATTATTAGGTTGTGGTAAAGCAAATCCTATGCTATTTAAAATGAGTACATAGATGTGGTATCATGTATAAGAATCATGGCTATACTAATATTAAATGTTCTTTAGATGTTGATTGGACAGTATCTTGGGTTTCATGGAAGAGCACTAAGCAATATATCGTATCTTGATCAAGTGCAGAATTAGAATATAATGTTATGGCCCAACTAATTTGTGAAGTAATGTGGATATATTAGTTTTTAACTGATGTAGGCATTAGCACCTCATTACCCGTAAAATTATAGCATGATAACTAAGCCACTCCTCATGTTGCATCGAATGCAATATTCCATGAACGAATTAAACACATTGAAATTAATTGTCATTTTGTTCGTGAAAAAATCTAGCCATAGTTGATTTCCACTGGGTTTGTGAAGATTGGAAAACAATTAGAATACCTTTTTGAAAAAGGCCGTAAGTGGATTTGGGTAGATTGCTTTATAACAAGCCAGGCATAATTAATATCTATATTGTAACTTGAAAGACAATGTTGTAGGTTGTAAATAAATAGATATAGCAAGTAGAATATAAATAGAGATAGAAAGTGGGATATTCTTATTTATTAGCTTTCCTGTGATAGATCTCTTTAATTTTGTATGTATGTATGTATGTATGTATGTATGTATGTATGTGTCAATTAAATGCATAACAATGAAATATATTTTCCTCTTATCTTTGTGTTTAATAGTGTTTAAGATGAGGAATAGGGAACTGTTAGTGAATATATACTATATAATATATACATATATTATTATTTATTATGAGTGAATGATAAACTGTTTTTGTTTTTCTAAAAAGTACCCCTGTTGAAATCAATAAAAAATATCACATTCCTTATAATAAAACATACGTACTTTTATTTTATTCATTGATATAGAATAAATATATTTATATAATATATTTGTGTGTGTTTTATTATATTGTAATAGAACAAATTTAATATATATAGTATATGGTATCACGTAAATACTTTTATACATGTTTTATTATTTAATTTTATAGTATAGAGTTTTTGATTTTCTAAGAAGTACCCCTATTATTGAAATCAATACTATACAATCATATTTCTTATAATAAAACAAATGTACTTTTTATTTTATTTCATTGATATATATTAAAATGTATAAAATTACAACATATTTATAATATATACTATCATAAATATTATGGTACATAGTAAGGTATATATATACCTGGGTATATTTGTGTTTGTTATATTATAATATAAATAGCATTAGGTATATATTATATATACTTTATAATAATGTTGTGTGTGTATGTGTGTGTGTGTAGGTAAACGTAAATATTGATAGAATTGAGGTATTTATTTAGTTAGCATAATATTTATTCATATACATGCTTTATGTATATATAATGATGTAATACTATATAGAATATGGTATTCTATTTACATTAGTGTACACATTATAATAGGTATGAGCATGTTTTATTGTATTGTAATGTAATATATTTTATATATATTTTTTATGATATTGTAATATGATCCAGCTCCATAAGTACACCGACCTTGATAGATTTCTAGCCATTTACTTTACTTATAACATACCAAAGCTCATTAATAACTCAATAATAAGCAAAAAAAAAATTGATGGGTAGACTTTATTATCATGAAGATACACACCCACCGACACCTGATTTTATTTGCATATCAGTTCCTTATCTTGTACTTTTGACACCTGATTTTCTTACTAGATGTTGTTATCATCGTTAATGTAGCTGATTCCATTAATTAAAATCCCATCCAGTCCTTAATTATAATTTCTCAACCCTTTCAACGTTTTTCACTCATAATTTAACAATCTTCACCGACGGGACATCAAATTGCGTCCTTAAACAATACCTGAGAAACTATAGCTCGGATTAGTATCGACTTGATATCGATATTCATTCGGTTTAATCAGTTTATAAGTAAAATTATCGATTTTTTATCAATATTATATCTATATCGATTCAATATCTATTCGATTTGAAAACAACACCGTTACTTATCCCTACTTTGTAAAAGGCGATAGCTATGGACTCAAACGCATAGCCTCCGGATATACTATTAGTATATTACTTATTAAAGTGGATTAGAGCATATAAATATGTTTGATATAACATTAAAACGTGTTTTATAGCTTGGTCTAATTAGCGCGACGCAACTTTGTCATAACAGAGCACCATATTTTTGTTATATTATTTTCACGGATTTTGCACTATCTCCTAACAATAAGTAATAGTTATGAAAGTCGCTGCGCCTACTCATAGACCTTTAGTTCTATCATATAAATTAACATTCTATTTTACTTAATATCAATAGCTATTTATTTCCTTTTCATTCTATATAAAACTGTTATTAGAATATTCGAATGAGAAAAAATATAATTCATAATAAATTATTTTTACATAAAATAATAAATAACAATTTATATCTAAATTAATATGGTAACCGAACAAATTTATCCTCTCTTTAAAAATATCTGTTACATCTATGCCCCTCTTTATGTTTATGTTTACTATATTTATTACTAAGGTTCTTTCAGCTAATTTGCAGCATTTTAAGAAAAAATGAATTTAAAAAAAAAATAAATAATAGCGCCAAAAATTTTCACGAGATATTTTGGGCTCCGAGAGCGCGCAACAGAATATAGCACTGTGCTCGAGTCAAAAACAGGAACCGTGGTTTACGGGACAAACCTTGCCTGTCTTGGTGTCCCTCAATTAGGTATAGCCAAAAAAACCAATCAAACCAAATTAATAAATAATCAAATCAATTCAAATTAAAAGATATGATTTTTTAATGGTTTGATTTAAAAATTATTCATTCTGAACCAATATAAATTTATGGTTTTGTTTAGAATAAAAATCAAACCAATCCGTAAAACAGAATCAAATCGTTTTAGAAATATATAATAATATTTTACTATATATTTATTTGATATTTATTTATTATTTGATGAATATTGATTAAAATCAACTTGTTTATTTTTAATTTTTTTTTAGGCTCATGATATGTATTTTTTTTTGTCGATGATGAACTATTAATTTTTTTAATAGCTTTTAACTTTATAAAGTATGAAATTTATTTATTTAGTTATAAACTCTTATTATATATTAATTGTTTAATATATTTTATCGACGGATCATTTCATTCCTTGATGAATTTTGTTAATAGATGATTTTTTATTTTAGCTAAATTTATTGATAGATAATTGACTTGATGGTTCTATTAAAAATTATAAATTATGACTTACTATGTATTGGTTGGTGAATGTATTTTATCGGTGGATAATTGATTTTATAGAGAACTATAGATTAAAAGTATGATGAATTCATAAAGTATTTTATCGTGGTTTGTAATATAAGCTTTGTAAAATGATATAAATATTTAAATATCTACACATATGTATAAAAACTATAACAAAGATAAATTTTAGTTAGAATTTTGATTTAATCTGTAATCCAAACCAAACCAAACTGTTATTTAATTATTTAAAAAAATTTGGTTTGGTTTGAAATGAAAAAAAAAAAATAAACAAACAAACCGTAAATTATGGTTTGATTTGGTTTTAAAAAAAATCGAACCAAACCGATCCGTGTCCATCTCTAAAATCAATTATAGATCCAACCCCGTACACTTACTTCCAACAAGCCTGCATGGAAAAAAGCACTTAACGAGAATTACGGTTTCTATCCGGAAGAAAAAATCTTGGGTACATAGTATTCTCTGTCAATCACTGCCATAAAGCATTTTGGATTGCTTATTAGTAAACATATGATGGAAATCAGATTTCCATCAAATTTACTGAACATGCAACCATCTACCTGCTCTTGGAGCCAGAGGTGATTTTTTTAATGATTTGATTTAAAAATTGTTTATTCTGAACTAATCCATAAATTTATGGTTTTGTTTGGAATAAAAACCAAACCAATTCGTAAAACAGAATCAAATCGTTTTAGAAATATATAATAATATTTTACTGTATGTTCATTTGATATTTATTTATTATTTGGTGAATATTGGTTAAAATCAACTTATTTATTTTTCATTTTTTTTAGGCTCATGATATATATTTTTTTATCGATGATGAACTATTATTTTTTTAATAGCTTTTAATTTTATAAAGTATGAAATTTATTTATTTAGTTATGAACTATTATTATATATTAATTGTTTAATATATTTTGTCGACGGATCATTTTATTCGTTGATGAATTTTGTTAATAGATGATTTTTTATTTTAGCTAAATTTATTGATAGATAATTGACTTGATGGTTCTATTAAAAGTTATAAATTATGACTTACTATGCATTGGTTGGTGAATGTATTTTATTGGTGGATAATTGATTTTATAGAGAACTATAGATTAAAAGTATGATGAATTCATAAAGTATTTTGTCGTGGTTTGTAATATAAACTTTGTAAAATGATATAAATATTTAAATATCTACACAAATGTATAAAAACTATAACAAAGAAAATTTTTAGTTAGAATTTTGATTTAATCTGTAATCTAAACCAAACCAAACTGTTATTTAATGATTTAAAAAATTTTTAATCCGAACCAAACAAATACTTAGTGGTTTGGTTTGAAATGAAAAAGAAAAAAACAAACCATAAATTATGATTTGATTTGATTTTTAAAAAAAAATCGAACCAAATCGATCTGTATCCATCCCTAAAATCAATTATAGATCCAACCCCGTACACTTACTTCCAACAAGCCTGTATGGACAAAAGCACTTAACGAAAATTACGGTTTCTATCCGGAATAAAAAATCTTGGATACATAGTATTCTCTGTCAATCACTGCCATAAAGCATTTTGGATTGCTTATTAGTAAACATTTGATGGAAATCAAATTTCCATTAAATTTACTGAATATGCAACCATCTACTTGCTCTTGGAGCCAGAGATGATTTTTTTAATAATTTGATTTAAAAATTGTTTATTCTGAACTAATCCATAAATTTATGGTTTTGTTTGGAATAAAAACCAAACCAATCCGTAAAGCAGAATCAAATCGTTTTAGAAATATATAATAATATTTTATTGTATGTTCATTTGATATTTATTTATTATTTGGTGAATATTGATTAAAATCAACTTATTTATTTTTAATTTTTTTTAGGCTCATGATATATATTTTTGTATCGATGATGAACTATTATTTTTTTAATAGCTTTTAATTTTATAAAGTATCAAATTTATTTATTTAGTTATAAACTATTATTATATATTGATTGTTTAATATATTTTGTCGACGAATCATTTTATTCGTTGATGAATTTTGTTAATAGATGATTTTTTATTTTAGCTAAATTTATTGATAGATAATTGACTTGATGGTTCTATTAAAAGTTATAAATTATGACTTACTATGCATTGGTTGGTGAATGTATTTTATCGATGGATAATTGATTTTATAGAGAACTATAGATTAAAAGTATGATGAATTCATAAAGTATTTTGTCGTGGTTTGTAATATAAACTTTATAAAATGATATAAATATTTAAATATCTACACAAATGTATAAAAACTATAATAAAAAAAATTTTTAGTTAGAATTTTAATTTAATCCATAATCCAAACCAAACCAAACTGTTATTTAATGATTTAAAAAAATTTTAATCCGATCCAAACAAATACTTAATGGTTTGGTTTGAATTGAAAAAAAAAAAAAAATCATAAATTATGATTTGATTTGATTTAAAAAAAAAAAAATCGAATCAAATCAATCCGCATCCATCCCTAAAATCAATTATAGATCCAATCCCATACACTTACTTCCAACAAGCCTGTATGGACAGAAACACTTAACGAGAATTACGGTTTTTATCCAAAAAAAAAAAATCTTAGGTACATAGTATTCTCTGTCAATCACTGCTATAAAGCATTTTAGACTGCTAATGAAAATCAGATTTCCATCAAATTTATTGAACATGCAACCATCTACCTGCTCTTGGAGTCAGAGATGAATAAAGTAGGTGGACGATTGGACATAGATAGCTACGCCTATGGTTTCCATTGGTCCTATTAGTCAGAGATCACAGTGATGTCAAAATCAGCAATTAGCGCTATACAAGTTCTGATTGCTCTTCCTTCAGTCATATCTTCCTTAACTAAAAACTCAACACTGCCAAAACGCATTGCATCACGCGGGAATGATCAGCAGCTGTCCCACTTATAAGTCCCGCTCTTTGCGCAGAAAGGGTATAGTTTTGGATGTTTTTGACGTAATAGAACTCGTAAGCATAAGGTAACTAAGTTAGACATATTGGATCTGTTTTTTATCCATATATATATATATTTTTTAAATTATACGTGTAAATATATTCGATTTACATTTATATTTTTTTATATTTAATTTATTTAATTTTTTGATAAGAACTGTCAACTTTTTGATATTTTTATTTAATTATTTATAAATAATTTGTTAAAAAAAAGTTCGAAAAAGTTTATATATCTGTAATCTACCAACAAACAAACAGACCCATTATAATGTTCAAGCTGGCCCAACAAACTAAGTAGGTGGAATTTGAACTTCAGATTCAATTATTTTTAAATCAAATATATATATAATTATCAAGTCGAATAACATAACCCACCAGTATGTCAACTTATTAGTTATTACTGCTAAATCTAACTGTGTTTTGCATAATTAGACCACTAGAATAACTTCACAATTAGGGATATTCGTTATTACTCGTTCAAGAGACGCCACATATCATGTACTTGTTCCATTTCCATCCAAGTGTTCCTACCTTAACTGTACACAAGAAATTTGTCTCATTTATATTATAAATTTACCAAAACTGAGGATGTATTGTCTTCTCAACCTTATTTACAATTTTTTTTTCTTTTTGTTTTATGGTATGATAAGGAACCACGTGTTGATCTTATAACCACAAATAAGTCCTATTAATTATGCTTCTTATAAAGTAGATCAAGGAAATATGACCATGACATTGAGAAATTTAAATTATAGTTCACGCTTACATTTCAAGATCGATTTTGCATTTTCACTAAACTGAGCCAGCAAGCCTGTAATTGATTCAACATATGTTTTAATAGAAACCGACTACCAAAATTGGGAAAAATATGGTGGAGCTACCTACCAATTTCTCTATTTCAGTATTTCAACTTTCACCACAAGTTTTTGTGAATTTTGAGGTGAATAAAAGATCAGAGGTAAGTGGATAAGCCGTGGCAAACTAGCTATTCTTTTATATTTAATTAGGTTATTGTAGCAAAGATACATACATATATATATATATGACTTTTATTAGAATATATAAATAGATCAACATAAAGGTCACATTATTATAATAGTTTTATGAATAAAAATTACTTAAGACAATTTTGGAATTTTTCTTTTAATTATATAGTTTTTTTTTTTTATCATTACAACGGAAAAGGAGGATTCGAACCTAGATCTCTCATTTGAGAGACTAAGAAGATACCACTATGCTATAATACCATTACAATTATATAGATATTGACTTCACCATATTTTTATATATAGTGAAAATGCATGTTATTATTAAAAGAATTTTTATACTTATAATATCATATTACATTTCGCATATATATCATCTTAAATTATAAATTACAATTCAATTAGTAAACTGAATTTAACAAACCAAAGTTTTATAGTTTGGAATCTTTTATTTTAGTTGGAAGTGATGAAAAATTAAAATCATTGCTTAAAGCATCAACCCACTCCAAAAGATCCTTAAGGTGTTACTTCAATATACTAAGAAATTTCTATTTTAAAGAACCTCACAATTTATCACTAAGGTTTCTTATGCAAGATACTTCATATTTTCTTTTTTTAGTTTTTTGGGTCTTTATATTTTTACATAATATACTTAACTAAACCAAAAAAACAAACTATAAGAAGAATTGAAGGGCTTACTTTCTAAGGTATTTGACAAGAAATCTTAAAAAGTTTAAAGACCTCATTCTATCTCATAGGAACTTAAAAAAGTGAGATCGTATACATAGAATCTAGTGTCAAAAACCTTAGACCGGTAATACTGTTATGGTTTAGTTCATCCCTACCGGTGGTAAGATCTCTATCCTATGTCTTGCAATGACTGACTTTGTTTTTTTTTTTTTTTTTTTTTTTTTTTTTTTTTTTTTTGGTGAATACATGCATAAGTTTATGACATTAAGTCCAATACAGCAAAGTCATACATAACTAGCCATAGTTGGTAGCAAAACAAAACCAAACAAAAAGAGTCTAAATATGTACATAAGGCCAAAGATCCTCGCGCAACTAAAGAATCACAAAATCTGGAGGAACAAAACCCATCCATGATCCTTCCTCCACAAAGAACATCCATGATGCTAGCCAATCTAACACAAAATTGACTCCCTTGGAGCATATAGGAGCTGCACATTATCAAGGGCTTGGCAGCTTTGCCTGCAAGAATAGATCAAGGAAATATCTTTAATAATTGCTTTTAATCCGACGTTGCCTTGTAACAATTGAATAGCAGTAAGTGAATCAATATTAAGCTCCACTTTTGTTAAGCTCATTTGAAAAGCCATTTTAAGTGCAAAATAAATAGCCCATAGTTCAGCTTGTAGCATTGTCGATCGATCTAATTTCCTAGTATACCCAAAGATCCATGCACCTATTTTATCTCTAATAACAAAGCTGATAGTAGAGTTGCCATTTGACGACACAGAAGCATCTGTGTTAATCTTAACCCGATTGTGCACAGGAGCAAGCCAAATACATTGACGAACTGTCTGATGTTGGAATGGTTTGCGTCTTCGATGATAGATCCAAAACTCATAAGTTGAGTCCATATTCGGTCATGAAGAGCGAGTATGTGTAGTTATTGTGAACTATATTATTTGTATCAATCCAGATATCTTGAAGGGCAAAAGCAAAGAGCACAGCCTTTGGAGCTCTAATACAAAGAAGATCAGCATGAATAAATTTTAGATTAACCCGAATCCATTGTTGTATATTCAGATGTGATTGTGTTATGAGCACTTCCTTCATTCCCAAGTGTTCCCATGTATCTCTCGGACAGGGACGATCTCTAAGTGCATGCAGAATATTTTCCAATTGAAGATAACATCTGGGGCATTTGTAATCGGTACGAAGAATATGATTTAATTTTGCACCTGTAGGAACAGCATTATGAATAGCCTTCCAAAGGAATAGCTTACGCTTAGGGCTAATAGTTGAAGACCGTAGCCATTTCCAGTTTTGATTTGTGTCTGCACTAGATAGAAAAGCATATTGATTTTGCAAAGCTTAATGAAACTCTGACAAAGACGGTGAAATTCGAATTTGATCCGAAAAAATATATTGGTCCTTAAGGTGTTAATGCATGGTGATTAGACCAAGTAGCAGAACAATTATTTCAGAGATTTGAAAACCCAATTGTTTCTTCATCCCAAATGCATTCATCAATGCAACAATCAAAAACCATAACTTCCAAGGCAGAGAGATGGATAGGGCCATTAATTATTTGCCCGACAGTGAAGTGTGAATGCTAATAATCAAACAAAAAATTTGTATCCTTTCCATTCCCTAACAACTTTAAATTTTTTCCTCTTATACCTTGTAATTCTAATGCGAAATCTCACCATAAGGTTGAGTTTGGGGCTGTGATCATAGAGCCCGGAGACAAATGAGTTTTTTATCTTTACTGGTATAGCTGACTCCATATTATTTTGCCTACAAAAAATTCTTGAGCACTTTTCATTGCACAAGTTTTGTTACGTAGGTTTAAATTTTGTTACCATGACTCTTTGGTGCAATTATATGATCCCATTTAAGCCAATGAATTTGCTTTGTCTATAGCGGACCGGACCATAGGAAGTTCCTAGTTATCTGATCCAAACGAGTAATCAGCCGCGATGGGAAGACACATGCTTGCATATAGTAAGTGAGTGATGCATTAAGGATAGCTTGTATTAGGATAGCCCTGCCTGAAATACTAAGCAATTTATTTTTCCATCCATCTAACTTTTCAAGCATGTTATTGATTAAAAACTGAAAGTCCGTAGACTGAGTCCTCCTACCAAAGGAAATCCCAAAAATTTACTAAATTGTGCATCTTCCTTGATATGCAATATGCTTTTGATTTCAGATTTAGTCAGGGAAGAAACATTGTTGGAGAATAGCACTAATGGTTTCTCAGCATTCATGGCTAACCCTGACCAACGAGAGAAAGTGTGAGGTACCTCATTAATCGCTTGGGCAGATTGTGGAGAGGCTTCTTTAATAAGATTAGATCATTTGCAAAGAGCAGATGAGAAAAGGACATTGATGTACCTCGAAAACGAATAGGCTTCCATGATTTCAATTGAACATTAGAATGAATAAGTCGACTAAGAAACTCCATACACATAATGAACAGATATGGTGATAGCGGATCACCTTGTTAGATCCCACTTTAAGGGTAAAAGGGTTGTAAGAGAGACCCATTGAAAACCACCTCTGTAGTAGTGGAAGTAATGCAGTTCATGACCAATTTAATCCATTTACTAGGAAAATTGAGACTGTTTAAGCACCAATACACAAAGTCTCATTCCAAGGAATCAAAAGCTTCGTGGAGGTCAATTTTTATAGCCATCCACCCAATAGATCCCCTCTTCTTATTAAAACCATGCAAAATTTCTCAAATTAAAATGATCTCGGAATAAAGCTTGATTGTGAAGGACAAATGAGATCATTAAGAGGTGGCCTTAGGAAAGAAACTAAAAGTTTAGTGACAACTTATAAACCACATTATATAAGCTGATTGGACGGAACCGATTAATTCTGTCTGCTCCCAGACATTTAGGAATAATTGTAAGAAGTGTTTCATTAAGATCATGTGGTACTTCACAATGTTGGAAAATATGGCAGACTAGAGCAACAACTGAGTCACCCACATCCAGCCAGAATTGCTTAAAAAAAAGTGCATGAAGGACATGCTTCCCGGCGCTTTCCAAGACCCAATGGAGTTGAGTGCACCAAAAATAGTCTGTCAATTGACAGTTGGCCATAGATTAGCAAAAGCATAATTGGATAACCCACCATGCAACTCAAAAGGAATTAAGTTCTGAAAAGAAATCTGCAGTTTTAAGGTTGTAAATAACTTGATAAAATAAGACTCTTCATGGTGTATCAGTAAGGAAGAATCGTTAATCCAATTCCCTGTCTGATCTTGGCAAATAAAAAAAAAAAAATTTGTTTTTAGCTCTTCTTTTTAAGATCAGGCCATGATAATATATTTAGTGTTTCTTTCACCCTTTGTTATTTATTCAGCCCTCGACATTGTTTTCCAAGATATTTCCTCTCTATCAAGGATTAGACGAAGCCTTTCTGGAAGATCTCTTTCTTTACATACTAAAAGAGACTTGCTTATTCCATTTCTTCCCCTCTAAATTGAATTTCTCTGTTGCTAACAAGAAAGGGACATGAGGAGAATTCCAAACTGACTGGACCAATTGATGAAATGATGGATGTGTAAGCCACATAAGGTTTAAAGGGCCTATTTGTGCCTGAAGAGGGAACCAATAATGAGGTCTGAATAAATAAAGGACAATGATCAAAAAGCCAACGATTAAAATGTCTGACTGTGGCTTCAGCCTCAGGATACAAACAACTCCATGAATAGTTTGCCCAAGCGCGATCAGTGCAAGACTGGATAAGAAAAGGGAAGGCTTTTCGATATGTCCAAGTAAATCTTGGACCAATAAGTCCTAAAAACCAGGCATGCCGCAAGATAACATGCATTTGCTACAAGGCGAACAACCTCAATAAAGCAAGGAACTTCTCTTTCTTTTCTCACATGCATGTTTTCCTGTTTTTATTTTTCTTTCTTCTTTTTTTATTTTTATTTTTATTTCCCTCTATAGCTCCTCTTCTACTTGTTTCTCTTTATCTTGCCGCAATTTTGATATAATTTTTTATGAAAATAATAAATAACTACTTTTACAAATATTGCCCAAGGTGTATCTCTCTTTGGTCTATGTTTTCGTTATTTTTATATATTATCGTGAAAAGATAATGTATATAATATGTGTTTTTTTTTTTTTTTTGCCAAGATATATTATATGTGTTAAATATGAGTTTTCTATAGAAACAAAAGTGATTTAATACTAACATATATGGGTATTGGCGTTTGTCGCCAGTATTTAAATTAACAATAATTAAACATTTCAAATCCATCATGATGGGCATGCCCCGATTGAATCGTACATTGTGGTATAAAAAAAGAAGATAGATCAGATGACAGTCTATCACATCGTATCATATGCTTTAGAGTACGAAGGTATGGGTCAAAAGGGTAATAAAAAGTAAATATACAAAAGAGTGGAAATCAAAACTCATACGACAATATTGACACAAATCTTATTCATAAAATGAAGCATATACAATTATCACACGGGAGCTCCTACAATTCGCTAACAGAACCATTTAGTCAATCATTTAACTGTTAAAATAAATATAATAATTAAAATATTAACTATTTTAGTGATTCCATCACATTTGAATATAATATAAACCGTTAGATAACTACGAGACCATAGAATTTTTAGATCCCCTCTCATCAAGAATAGATTATGGATTCAAACTAAAAGGCTCGTAAAAGATTAGTAAAAGGGGTGGTGTGGTCTAATGGCACGATTCTAATAAAAATTCTATAAACCCGTTTATAGGTCTTATCTAAAGCAAGGGCATTCCAACAAAATTGAAAATCACAAGACGGGACCATACAAAATTGGTAAAAGATATATAGATAACAAGTTAAAATGGAAAACCACCCAAAGCGGGACAGAACAACTTGATTAAATGTAGACCCCTCTTTCGATCGGACAAATTATAGGTCGCTTCTTGCTTTCCAACTTCTTTAGCCCTATCTTCTTCCAAATTTCCTATCTTATATCGGTTTTATATCAAAGCCGTAAAGAATTTTGGTAATACCTAGCATATGCAAACATCAATAGGAGAAAATTTTATTGCTTAAGGTTTCACACTAGTAAGTAAGTGTTGAGGTAATAATGTGGGAAATGTCATAAAATAAGATTGAGATTTGCTCTATTTACTGCAGTGTAAAGATATGCTCTTAAGAGGGGAAAAGGAGAAGAATTCAAATAATCACTACCATAATATAAATATATGGCTAAATTTTCAAATATGACAATAGCATTTATTGTTTGTAGTGCTAGCAAATAATTCTTATGGCTTGTTTGATATGCAGTAATGGACCGAAATGGAATTGCAATTTTGGTTTTTATTCCTTTTTTTACGTTTGAAAGCGTCATAAAAAGACGGAATTGTGATTCGTTGGAATCGACGATTCTGACTTTTAGGTAGTTCCGCCTTTGATAAGGCGGAATCACGATTCCATTCCATCTTCCATTAAAAAATTTTACTTAAAATACCTTTTTATTATGTATAAATTTATTATCTTATTTTTTAAGGATATTTTTGGTAAATTTCAATATAAACTAATTCATATATATTTCATTCCGTATCTATATCCAAGCAAAGAAATGGATTTATCATTCTCATATTGATTCCATTCCATTCTATTCTATTCCTTCAATTCTAATCCAATCCATTTCGGACGATTCTCATATACAAAACGTGACATTAGAGGTTGCAACTAACTCTTTAAGCTTTGACTTTGATGTTGAAATAACTATTAGACTTGTTATGGTCTGTTTGGCTAGCTTTTTAGGTAGATGTAGATTTTTTTTTCAACTTTTTTTTTAATAAATTGTTTATCAAGAAATAGATACAAATACAAACATAGTTAGCAGTTCTCCTGAAGAGATCAAATAGATAAAATATTGATGCAAATTAAACATATTTATACATATTATTTTGATACAGATATAGATATAGATGAAAAACAGACTATCCAAACATAATATACTTTAATACCCTTTAAATTTACATCTTATTACTTTTTTTCTTTTAAATTTTATGTTGCTAACTTTGTCATAATGCAATATTTATAAGATCATCAGTTTTATCCACAGTGATGTCTTGGGTAATTTGCAATTTTTTAAAGAAAGAAAATAAAATAAAATAAGCCCATTTCACAAGATATTTTGAACTCCTAAGAGCACGCAACAGAGCATAGCACGGTGCTTGGGGAAAACAGCAACTATGGTTTATGAGATAAACCGTTTCTTTGATCGTATTTTGATTATTCTAGTATTATATTTTTTTTACTTTTAAATTGTTATTTTCCAAAAAAACAAATATCAATAAAAAACTAACTATTTTACCTATAAACTAACTAAACATATACGTATAAATATATTACAAATAAAAATCCGATAATCTAAACAACCATTTTTGGTAAATATCAATTATATCTCCACCCACACTTCTTCCCACATGTCCCTGTATGGACAAAGACACTAAGAGAGTCGAGAAGAAAACGTATTGGGTACATAGTATTCGCTGTCAATCATTGCCATAAAGCATGTTGCATTATTTAGTGAACGGACCATTGAAATCAGAGATTTTTTCATCGAACTTTTTTGACCAGACAGCCATCTACCTGCTCTAGGAGGCAGAGATAAATAATGCAGTTGGAGCCGATATAGATAACTTCATCCTATTATTAAGAGATCATAGTGATCTCAAAATCAGCAATTAGTGCTAAACAAGTTCTGCTTGCTCTTCCTAATTCAAATATGCGTTCCATTACTAGAAACTCCAGACAGCCAAAACACATTGCGTTACGTGAAAATCAGCCAGTGTCTGACATAAAGTCCAGCACTTCGCACAGAAAGGGCATGGTCTCGGATGCTCCTGCCGTAACCGAACTCGTGAGCAATTTCTTCAGGGGTATGAATCTGGTACCTTGTGGGCTGGAAAGGTTTGGTTGTGCAAGATCGGATGTGATTGAACCTAGCAGAGTTGTTCGATCCATGGGTAGGGAGATGCGGAAAGAGAGGAAAAAGCATAGAGATCTAAGAGCTAAAAATAAAAGGGCGATAAACAAAACTAGGACGACATCTCCTTTCGTTGTGGATGTGTGCTGTGTTCCAGGAGTCCTCTTCACTTCAGATGCTTATCTGGTTGACTGTGTTGTTCCAACCAGATCCAGAGTTAAGCAGAAAGAGGTATCGTATCACTTTCTGAACCCTTTAAACATGGTTGTTTAATTCACTAGATAACTTTATATAATTCTATGAGTTTAACTTACTAGATTTCTCTTATTATAACTGATACAAAATCATTTTAAATATGAAATTTTGGCAAATAAGTTTAATCGTATGATTATGTAAGTCTACAATTCTACATATTTAACTAATTTTATGCATTTTATAATTGAGTTGAATTGTTAGTTTCTTTTCCTAATTTTTGTTTACAATCACACTCTTAGATCATCTTTAATATTAAGAATCCCATTTAGAGTCCATAGATGTCATGTCAACATCTTAAATAACGCTCATTTTTTATAAAACTTTCAATTTTATCCTTAAGGGTCTTACAAAGTAATTTTTAATATTTATTTATATTATTTAAAGGACCCATATGATAAAAATTATATACAAATAAACATTAAAAATACAAAAAAAAAAAATCTTATTTTCAAGATCGTTGTTAGAGGATCCTAACTTTTGAAGGACTAGGTTTTAATGCTGAAGAACCATGTGTCGGTCCTTCGGCAAGGAAAAAGTGCGTTAAGCATCAAGTGTTAAACATGGTCTTATTATCCATCCCTAAACTAGTTCTTTCTTTGCTAGATAAAACTTCAGGAAATTCTATGGTTTTATTGTTAAGTTTGACAGGATTGGTCCCATCACTATTCAACAGTTCATATTATACCCAATTATAATTAAATTGCTAAAATAATTAATATTCTAATTACTATGTTTATTTTAACGGTTAGATGATAGATCGGACGGTCCCATCGATGAGACCATAGAAGCTTCTTAAAACTTCGGAGGGTTATTTTGAGTTCTTCGTTACCATAATTTTCAACAAGTTTTTAATGAAATCTTAGTGTAAATGTTCAAATATAGGTTTCCTCTTGCTGGCATCAAAATTTAGACATATCTTCGTCTTACAACATTTATTCGTTATTTTCTCAGCATTTCCACTTTGAATCGAAGGTAAATTGGTCATCATCAAAGCTCCTTAGATTTACTTTATTAAGTAGTAGTATGAGATTCTTTGCCAATATTGTGAAGCCTTTCACAGCATATTATTCCTCACATTTAAATTAAACGGATACGAAGACAGACTTTGTCTTGAGCCCAGTCGGAGAATCTAGTCACGGGTCCATAAATAACGGAACGGCAAAGAATAAACATCATCATGATCCGGCTTTAATCCAGAACCGGAACAGACCCGTTGATTACCAATTTTAAAATCACAGAACCAGAATTGTAACTGTGGAAACCGGATTAGTTTCCAATTCCAAAAAACTGGTGGTACTGATGGACTGGTTTATGCAACCGGGCCTGTAATAAGGTTTTTTTTTTTTTTCCCTTGTGAAATTATATTATTCTAACAATTGAATTATGTATACATATAAATATGTAATATCCAAATGATTATTATATATAATTACATATACATAATAAATGTATATAATTATATAATATACACATATTTTTCCTTTTTCAAAATTACATATGACTATTATGTATATGTATATAGACACACATAATACACTATATATCTGTTAGTAGACAAACCTATATTTTAAACATAAAACAATCAAATAATTTATGACTCGTTCACTTCGCTGAATGAATAAGGTTGTAATGGAATTTTTATTACGGAGGAATGGAATAGAGTTGTAATAGGATTTTTTTTATTAATTTTTTATTTAAATGGTAGTATTTTGAAAAAAAAATAATTCCAGCATTGAATTGATATTCATAGGTTTGAATAATGAATGGTCATTCAATGTTTTGTGTAATAGGGATTCATTGTGGAATCGCTATTCGGAACTAAACGGCGTAATAGCTATTCATAAGGAATAATGCTATAATGGAATTGCAATTACAGCAAAGTAAACGAGCAGATAATGTAACATTAATCGGTCTAAAAATTACAAGAATTGAAACAGGACATTTAGCCTCACCTCTATTACAATTTACATAAATTACACGAGGATGTTGGGAACAAGAAGTTGAAAGGAGAAATGAGAAAAATTTTCATTTAAAAAATTTTAAGGTTGCCCAAATGTGTCTACTTATTAGAATTAGACTATCATGGTTCGTCTTCTTAGAAAAAACAAAAGCAAAATTAATTTATTGGTAGTTTTGATTAAAAAAAATAAACACCAAGTTTATTTTTTTATCTAGTTAATTCTAGGTTTTCTTCTTTTGAATTCCTAGTTTAAAAAAATAAAAAAATTTATAATCTCCTATGAATTTTGCAAAACCTGTTGATTAGGTTTATTGATAAGAAAAAATATTATATTTCTACCTAATTCTAGGTGACAATGGTTTTTTATTTACTAAAACCAATAGAAAGATAATGTTATTTACCTTGCAGACGATTAAGTATTGATTTGGTTATTGTTTCTCCTAATGAGTTAAAGTCATCAAAATCATCATCCCTAGTGGTTTCATCTTTCACATCCTTCATGTAATGATCTGTCCTATTCAAGTAGTTGTTGCAAGCTTCAATTTCAACCATGATAGGCCTATATTTGGAACTATGCTCATCAAATCAATTACTTGCATATCTAAAGATTTGCTCAACCACTATCATTGAAGCCAAAGTGGCCAACACTTGCTTGGCAATTCCTAAGAGGATTGAATATGTTTGGCTATAATGTTTCCACCGATCAAGGATGTCAAAATTGTAAGCACTAACATTGTCACTGAATTTGAATTCAATGTTAAGATATTTGTCGATTTCTAAGTTAGATATATCCCAGCTACATCTCTATGCATCTTCAATCTTTTGTTTAGAGCAAGACTCCAAGCTGTTCTCCTCCAGCAACCAATAGTATGTTGATGGGTGTAGCTAGACTTGTAGGAAATTTATCACTGTACACATAACTAAATCGATGGCGTGAATCTACCAGAACATATTAGTCTCATCATCTGATCTACAACAACACTAACGATTATAATATACATGTTTTGAGTGTTGAATATCTTATCAACATTATTAAAATAATACTTCAAAACTTCTCCACTTTATTGCTTGGATCTAACAACCAACCATATTATATAACATGGGAATAGTCATGTAATAAGATAGCCACATTCAAGCCATGTCATTAACACAAGCTTGTAATATTGGATTTGACCTTACCTTATGTAGCACATGGATTACGTTACATGCTTCAAGAAGAAATAGATGGGCACTTGAGGTGTAGACCTAAGGGAAAGTATTGATGCAGTCATAAAAAGCTTTAAGAAAATGTAACAAATTTGAACAAACTATTCGTTCATTAATGTGCAAAGGTATACTCAGTATATATGCAATAACGAATCTACATAATAGTTCTTTATAATCAATGGTGTTGATTAGTAGATCATACATCAAATTTTACCTATATTAGCATCTTTTTTAATTTTTGTGGCGTTTTTCCATATATACTCACCACTTTCTCCATTCCCAATTAACAAATGGGTAGTCTGAAATATAGTGTACCTATCAGTTTAATTGGTGAGCTTCCTATTTTTAGTAACTCCAATCCTTCCTTTGTACACAAGTTTAATATATGGCATGCATACTTAACATGAAGAAAGGTCACATCTAGTATAGGCTAGCATAATGACTTAAGATCAACAATACTACTGTATTTACAACTGCGTGGTCAAATCCTACTGAGAATATGCTATTAGTTAGAAGATATTAATCAAATATGGTGCTTATTATTGTGTATATATTTTGAGTTGTGCATTTGTTGTATATTTTACGAAGTGCAATAAATCTTTTATGCATGATCCAATTACTATCTATCAAATAACATATAAACCTCTTGTATGAGCCTACTCTCCAATTGTCCATTCAAATGTCAAAGTAGATGGATGGAAATGCATGTGTCAAAGATGGGCAAGTGGATTATGGCCCACAAGGTTGCCCATTTAACCTACTTTAAAAACAGTTTAAGGCCAACATTTTTCAGCCTGTTTAAAAGTAACTCAATTTTACTCGGCTCATTTAATCCATGGGCTACTAGCCCACTTATATAAAAATATATAATATAAAAAGTGGGGCAAATAACTATTAATATGGTATTATTCTTGGGTCTTTCATACTTAAATTTAAACTTATGTATTAATTGTAATAAAGAATGACAAATTGATGTATATGCATTATAGCATTTTTTCTAAGTATATATTTATTGCTTCAAATGAAATATGATATCTAATAAAATTATTTTAAAATATTTATTTTAATATATAAGTACTTATAATAATAATGAAATTAATCATTTATATATTTAGAACCCTACAAAACTTAATTTTTTTTATTATATATATTTTATTCAACTAGTATAAATGGGTTAAATTGGTCAATTTGACCCATTTAACCCACAAAGATACACAAATGGGTTAAAAGGGTGAAGAAGTGAGCTGGTTCGTTTAACCCACAGGCCAAAGTAGGTTGGGTTAGGGTCAAGAAATTTTTACTATTTTTAAAGTGGGCCAAGATTTTTTCGCCTATTTAAGCCACGAGCCAAAGTAAGTCGGGCCAAGTTGGCCCATTTAACCCACTTACCTACCTCAAGAGTAGAGAACATGCCTTTTATGCCTAATTTACTTCTCTTATATGTTTCAACACAACTCATTTTATAGTTATGGCACTATATGCATGTGCCAACATGTTGGGGATTTCTAAGTGACAATATAGCAAATTCGAGTTCTACCCTATCTAAGACTCAACTTCAAACATCTTTCGTTGCGATATTTCTTATCATTCCATTTCTAAAGCTCTGCATCTTTCTTCCTACTCTTGTCAAATTAGGAAATCTACTACTATGTTAGATCCGCCATACCCACATGGGTGCTTCAATAGCAAATGTTTTGTCAAGCTTCCATAACCGTTGCCCTTTGCCTATACATAACTTAGAGTGCAATAGTTGCATAATGCCCCAGTCTTCCCATTAGCTACTTCGACTTTTTAGAAATGTTTAGATTTATATGGGTAAGGTAATTACCAAATCCCTTATCCCAACAGTGTTGGTGCTCTCCTTCGTCACCATTCACATAGTTCTTAAGTTCTTCACTCTTAGTTCTTATGAATCCTCCTTATGTGAGGATAATGCATGGGTGTAGTCATCACAAACACCGAAGATACATCGGAAATTGATTTAGACTAAATTCGTAGTCAATGACTTAGTACTCCACAAATTCATAATAGTTAACATCATCTTCCAGATCAATTTGCAAGGGCCTTTCCCTTACCTTTTGCTTTTTTTTCCCTGATTTCTTTAATGACCTATCATGGAAAAAAAATAATTGTAATTCTTGAAATATATCAACACAAACAAGAAACACCAAAACAATATCTCCAAGAAGATGTTATGTTAGCAAAAAATATATAACCAAAAATTTAAAAAACAATCATTTTTTTTATTTACACAACATATCCGTCTTTTGTATTAAGAAAAGAAAAAAAAAAAAAGAACTTTGTATGTAAGAAATTGAGACCTATAATGAGTCTATGTATTAACAGAATAAGAGAACTATGAGAATTAGAATTTGCGATGCCTCTAAGAAATCCGCTTCTAAATTATGGTCCCAAATTTTCTATTATTAGAATTTAAGATTTCACTTCCACAACAACAGCTATAATCTCTTACCAAAAATGAGCTCTTTGTTTTTGAAATTGTCCAAACAAACTAATTCATGACGTCTATAGTTTCTGCCAAAAGCTGACACTTACTCAATTTACTATTCAATTTTGAACGCTCAAATTTCTACCCGGCACTGATGGGAAGATTAGAGCATACTACAACTATTATACTACAAGTTACACACAAGTAAAATGTCACAATTGTAGGAGCTTAACAAAGCATCTCAGTTCAAAGCACCCAAATGAATATGGTATGGATCCAATGAAGCAACAGATTTCCTAATTTGATTAGGGCACGAAGAAAGATGCAAAGCTCTAGAAACATAAGATTTTTTTTTTTGGCCAAAATTCTGGAAATATAAGAATGAGAAATATCACAATAGGCTTGTGAAAATGATTGGTAGTTTAAATTTAGGTTTTGGAGTGATTCAAAACTTGGACCTACTATACTATCACCAAGGAATCATTAGTCCCTAGAAACACTCGTATGGTGCAATAACTATGAGAAAACATTGTGTTAAAATATATAAGAGACATAAGTTGAACTTAGAATGTATGTTTTATGTTCTCTGCACATGCGTTTCCATCTACTCTATCATTTAGATAAATAGATGAGGAGAAAGCTTATAAGTAAGGGTTACTTGTCATTATATAGACAATAACTAGGTTATGTATAAAAACCTTATTACACTTTATAAGATGGATGGTGCTCACATAACATAAAATATGTACACAACAATAAGCATCATATTAAATGAATATCTTCTAACGAAAAAAAAAAAAAAAGATATTCTCTTGGATTTCACAATGTGGTTGCATACACAGCTAATATTATCGATCTTAAGTCATTATCTCAGTCCACACTAGGTGAGACCTTTTTCAAATTAACTACACGTCATATATTAAACCTATGTGTAAAGGAAGGATTTAAGTCACTAAAATTAAGTTCACTTAATAAATTGGCAATAGAATATATTTTATATCACCTTTTTGTTAATAGGGAATGAAAAAAGTGGTACGGGGTGCGTGGTAAAATGCCACAAAAATTTAAAATAGACATCTAACATAGGTGAAATTCAACGTACATTCTACTAAACAACACCATTGAATATGAAGAACTATTATGTAGCTTTGTCATTATACGTATATGAAGCATACCTTTACACATTAATGAATAGACAGTTTGCTCAAATTTGTTACATCTTCTTAAAGCTTTTTATCATTGCATGAATACTTTCTCACGGGTTTAGACCCCAAGTGTCCATCTATTTCTTCTTGAAGCATATAATATAATTGATACATCATAAAAGGAATGGTCAGATCCAATGTTACAAGCTTATGTTAATGACATGGTTTGAAAGTAGTTGTCTTATTACATGACTATTTCCATGATATATTATGTTTTGATTGTTAGATCCATGCAATAAAGTAGATGTACTTAGAAAGCTTTTAGATTATTATTTTAACAATGTTGGTAAGATGTCCAACACTTGGGACATGTATATAGGAAATGCTATGATTATACGTGAGACTGGTATGCTTTAGCAAATTTATACCCTTATGTCACATTTGTTACGTGAGAATGAATATGGAATGGACGATTCCAACTTTGAGAGGGAATTCAATTCCGCCCTTGAGAAGCGGAATCGCAATTTCATTCCATCCTCATTAGTGACTATTATTACAATTATCTTTCTATCCTCTTATACATTAATTATTCATATTTATTGTTAAAGATATTTTTGATAAATACCATGCACATTCTAGCCCATTCCATAATGTATCAAAATAAAGAAATGGATTTATTATTCCGCCTCTCATTATTCTATTTGAAAAATTATGCGTGCCAACATGACATTAGACTAGGCATGTATATGTCATTAAATTTCTACAAGTCCAACCATACCGACAACGGATTGTCAATCGTTGGGGAAAAAAGCGTAAAGTCTTGCTCCAAAAAAAATTAAATTAAAGAAGTATGGAGGTGCACTGCCAATGCATCTTACTTAGAAATCAAAAAATATCTTAACGTTGAATTGGGATGCGATGACAACATTGACATGCTTACAATCTCAACATCCTTAATTGGTGGAAACATCATGTCCAAACAAATTCAATCCTCTACCAAATTGTCAACAAGTGTTGGTTCCCCATTGCAATCATGGCGGTTAAGCAAGCCTCAGATGTGCAATTAATCAATAAAATGAGCATAAAAGACTAAAATAGGGCGATCACCACATTCAAGATGTAAAGACTAAACAAGCAAGATGAGTATTTCAATGACTTCAATCATCAAGGGGAAGCACAATCTCCAAGCTAACATTACCCTCACTTAGGCATCAAGCTTGTCCTCAAGCTTGAGAAGTCCTATATCTTGGTAACCCAGACCTTTGCATGCCAACGTAAGGTGCACCAGGAGTTCACATTGTTGATTGGTTGTTGACTCATAATGGGGTATTAGAGAAGGTCGCATGTTGAGTCACATAATGGAACAAAGAAATTTAAGTTACAAGGTGAAATATTTGTTGCTTTATACTACATGTTCCATAAGTCGTAAGCTTGTTGACTACCACCCTACCTACTAGCTTGAGTGTCGCAACTACATATAGGTTTGTAGGCTAGCAGTTTACATGGTGAGCTTGGTAGTAGTAGAGGTAGTAAATATTGTTAATTGTAGATATCACCATGATCGACCGACCCCTAGAGGCCTATACTGCTATTCCTATACAACTAAAGATAGCGTAATTCATCATGTCGATTTGAGAGTGGTGGTAAAATGACAACAATAATAGTGATGATGATAAAGTGGTGGTGGTGGTAATAGTATTGCAATGATAGTGGAGATGATGATTATGCCAGCACTTTGACTTCTTTATCAAGATGCTCTTGATGAGATGGTATTATTATGAAGTCCCTCAATAGAGTATGGTCAATCTCTATCATTAAGGTGTCTATTAGTGTACCCACCTAGATTTCATAATGATTTCAAGATCAAACATGTTTAAGGGAGAATCATCTAAGATAGATGACTTATTAGGGAGCATATCACTAGGGCAAAACCATAAGTATATCATTCCAAAGTGAATAATACCTTTATGTAGGTAAATTATTCGCTTAAGTCATCAAATGGCGACGTAAAATTAGGGCATAGTAAGTTTTGTCCTATTTGTAAGTTTATCATATTATGATAGGTTTATCGTTGAATTATGGTAACTAAGTTCATTGTATTATGATAATTATATCTTATTGTGATAATTTTGACTTAGTCAATAACATCCCCTTTATGTAGAATGAGACTCATTACAAGTGATACCTCGACATGCAAAGTTCTTATTGTTATAAATGGTAATGGTACTAGTGAAATAGTTTATATATATTATATTTATATATAAGAGATATTGATTACTGATGTTTTATTGGCTATTCATTTTCCAATAAAATAATGTAAAGCGGCTAATGGAATAATTTTTTCTACCATAGAAGTTCACATAAGTAAGTAGTTGAAAAATACAGTCTTCAACCATTTCAATAATAATATTATTAGAAAATTAATATTTTTATTTCTTATTAATTTTTATTACACAAAGCAAACACTGTATAAAATATTCCGCAAACATGTTTGTAGGAAACATCGATGCAGCCTTGTCTAATTCATCATTTAGCATTTTAGAGATTCTTTGATAAGGCTTAAATTTTATAAAAAAGCGAATCAAAATATTGTAAAAAATGGAAATTTCATCATGTTGTTGTATTTTATTGGAATAATGTCATAAATGGTACGTAAACTTTAATAAAATATACAATTACGTATATGAACTTTGAAATTGATTAATTTAATGTTAAAAAACTTGATGAAAGCATTGTTAATGTGCATAAACAGTTTTTAAGTACTAAATTAATCAAGTTTAAAGTTTAGATACCTAATTATATATTTTGATAAAATTCATGTATTATTGTGATACAATCCTATTTTTTAATAAGATCAATTTGTTGATTGTATAACAGTTTATATTCGTAGCCAACTATAATCACAAAATTACTTAACATATTATTTAATGGTCATATGATTGATGAGTTCCAATTAAATATTTCTTACAAGAATTATGAGGGCAAATATGACAAATTAATTGAATGCAAATGCTGAAGTTGCCGACATTCTCACACTTATGTGCAAGCTCATATGCAGGATCTTGTCCCTTCAGCTTCAGGTTTAGGCCCGCTCTAGGGGCCTACTTCATCTAGTTTTGTTCCCTTTCAATAATTTTTATATCAAAACAAACTTCTCGATTCAGCAATTAAAACACAAAAATCATTTTTTTTTTTTTACACTTTTGGTCCAAGTTAGACTGAATAATTGGCAACAGTTGGTAGATGTAGGGTTCTTTCTAAGGTGATCACGCACGTGTTATATAGATCTCGTACCTTAGCTATAATTTCAAAGTATTAATTAAGAAATAACATTTGATGATAGAATAGCTTGGAGAGAATGATGGGATGAAGAACAACAATCTTAGTGTTTGAAATGCATGAAGATAGGTAAGAGATTTTTAGACATGTAACCTTAATTCTTGAGCAATTTGAGTAATAGTTGTTTGAGTTGTTTGTTTGATCCTTAAGAGCATCTATAGAATGTTGTTTGTTTCCTCTCTCTAAAATTTTGAAATAAGGATGAGTGACTAAATTAGGCATTTGGAACAAGACTCGTGTCATACTTATCATGAATGAAGTACTAAGGGCCAATGCTAATACCATTCTTCTGTACGCATGAGTCTTTGAGAGAGGTTGCATATAGCGGAGTAGTCAACGATCCCTATTCTAAGCCTATTAAACCAAATCTCCCCAAGTCATCACAATAAATGAACCAGACTTGTTAGACCATATCACCTAACTTATGAGTCAAGTCAAATAAATAAACAATAAATATATATTATATATTTTTAAGCCCTTTTACATGGTTCAAATAATTAAAGTATTCACAAATACATTCTTAAATCTATTGGTAAAACTTGGATAAATCTGAGTATTTTATCATTTCATACCTTTTACAAATATACATTCATCTTAAACTCCTATAATAACTCTAAAAACCTGAAAATAAAAATCATTTTAAAGTTTTAATGACAACTGAAAAAATAAATACATATTTCTAAAATTTGTGGATTATGTAAGAATTTAGGATTGTATTTTCATTCCACAAATAATTTTTGTGATGCGACTACAAATTATTTCAAAATGTTTGAATATATTGTTATAAAAAAATCCTTTTATGGACATGTGTCAACACATACACATGTGCATGCATAGGAATGTATGTGACTACGATGTAAAAGTCCTCATCCTACCATTTTAAGCATTGTGAGGTAGAGACCAATGGTATTGTAACCTAGTAGCATCTTATTGGTCTTTTAAGTGAGATGTACAGGTTCGTATCACCCTTCCAGTTGTAATGGCCCAAAAAAAAAAAAAAAAAGCATTGTGCGATAGAGAATAAAAACTAGCCATTTTTAACCTAGTCCATCATTACCGCCCATCATTCCGACCCATCTCCATCTTCTCCTTCTCCATCCATCATTGTACTAGTTACCTATCTATAGACCAAGTATAACCAGCAAGTTCTTCTAACAATTTAAAAATTATCGACCTTGAACTCTAATCATTTAAAATTTATCAAGATCAAATTTTTTTCTTTTTTTTTTAACTAAAATTAATATGTAAGAGCCACCAATATATATATATCAATTAAGTAAAATTTTTATTATTTTAATTATATATGTATATATAATATATCATAAATATAAAACTCATAAATACATTAACGAGTTTATATTTATTTGTAAACCCTATGAGCCTATACAAAGTAATATACTAGCCAACTATGAGCCTGAATCAAAGCTTGAGCTCGAATTGTTTAGATAATCAACTTCTATTGTAAACACAAGCTCAACTCGATTGCTAATAAGCTAGAGAACAAGCTTGAGTACCGTTGCATGCATGGTATACATCAAACTCCTCATGACACTATTAACATTCAAATTATGTTATGTTGCCTGCAATTATTGTGCTATGTGCTTCGACTTACGATGTGACCATATTTAATGCAGAATTTGGTATGTCAGTTTTGCCCACTATTTGAAGAAAACTTCACTGGTCAAGATCAGTTTTCGGATTGGCGGCTTAACATTGATGATATGTCGCATGAGGTTAGTTGTTGAAGACATTGAACATGAAATGAAAGTTTGATCTAGGGGAATTAACATGATTATATGATTTTAATGCTAGACAAACATAAGATGTCGGCTTTTTAATGTTGATTACGCAGGAACTACTAGATTTGAGTGATAAAATTGGATACGAGAGCACCGGACTGAAAAAAAATGAGATGCTTCGCTGCCTTATTAAAGCAGAGCACCAGATGCGAGAATCTATTCCTCTCTTGAATGACATTGGTGGACCTGGATCTGCAGCATATGCCAAGTAACTACAACTCCTATGATTAGATCAAAATCTTGTAACATTGTTTCTCACTTTTACTCACACCAATCTCCATCATCACACCCTCACTATATTAGGATTGCTCTCAGTCTCAGCTTGTAACTTGTTTTTCCTTTCTCCAAGCAGGAAGGAGATGAGGCAGGTGATGATAAGGGAAGACTGGATTGTGGCCATAGTTACCATGTACACTGCATAAAGCTGTGGCTTGAACAGAGAAATTCATGCCCAGTATGCAAAAGTGCAGCAATATCCAATAAGTAAGAATTGCTGTTACGTCACCTCAAAAAGTGGAAATCTAAAATTTCCCTCCATTTTTTCCCTGATCAGTTGAAGTGCTTGCATATACTACTCAAGTGTACATCCGTTTGAGGAAGTCCATACAGTTCTTGCAAAGCTTCTTCCAAGACAAGTAGACTGTAATGCAGAATAAAGTTTGTGCCTAACGAGAAATCTGTTAGACCCAAACCTTTTTCTTTTTTGTGTCTTTTTATTTTTTTTAAGGAAATATCATTGGTACCAAATCCTATGCATCACAATCTGACAATTTTGCCAGTAAATTTCATCATACCAAGTAACATTTCTTGAACTGCAGCAGACAGCTCCAGTATATAGCTCCCCAACAAGGGAGCAACAAAGAATTAAAGAAATGGACTTCTCATTATAACAACCCCTCCCCCAAAAAAAAATAAAAAAAAAGGGAAAAACATTGAACAGAATTTACAGAACAAATGTAAATAAGGATTCCACGCTCGTATCTACAAAACCTTTGCTTAGCCTTAATTATGAAATTCCTGCTCATAGATGTATTGTATAGAATATTAGCATAAAAAGATTTTCTGATCTGCAACATCATCCTCATACTCTATACGAATATGATTGAGCTTCCAAAACAGAACTAATGTAAAAAATACTGTCTGAATTGGTTTTCCAGTTTGACACATGGAAGTTTGAAATAATTAAATACCATACCCATTTGAACTTCGCTTGTCAAATTTTACATAAAAGTTTGAAGTTGCTATATATCATACTCGAATTAAACTTTTTTAACAATCACTAGCATAGCAACTCCTCATTGGTTTAAAAGCACGTGTAACAATTAGAGGTGAGGCAGCAAAATTTGACAAGCAAAACATAGATTGAGTATGGCATTTAAGTACGATGTCTAATAACGTCTTTAGGTGTAAAATTGAAAAAAAAATAAAAAACTTGTATAACAACTTTGACATTGTCCCCACCATATGGCTTTCCACCAAGTGCTGTAAACATCAAAGAACTGCTAAGGTCTGAAGCTGTTTCCTGCTGCAGAGTGGCAATGAAAACCATATCAATCCAATCCCGTTAGTCTAGCATACATCAGTCCCTGACATAGCCACTCTTTAGTTTATGAATCAGTTCTCACATCATGGCAACTTAAGAACTCAACTATATATGGGTATATTTGCTCCACAGCCTGCGTGTTTTATAGAACAACAATCGTAAGGTAAATATATATGAATATAGAAAAGAAGAAAACACAGCACTTCCAAGTAAGAATCAAGGAAAACAATCTTACCAATCTCCCTCCCACCAAATCATAATGAGCATAATGGGGACCTTCAGGTTCACCAAAAATCTTGTATGTAACCAGATGCTTAGGAATAAGTTTAACAGTTCCTGTCCACCAAGGTCAAATGAATCAGATACCTACCCTGAAAAAGACTACCCAAAAGGAAAATTAAGAAGGCAAGGAATACCATACCTTCAACAGCTTCTGGAGGGCAAATTAGATCTCTGTCTCCGGCAAGAGCTAATACAGGTACATTGCTTTTATGCAAGTGATCCTTGTAAAAAAACTGCCCTCTCCTGTCTGACAAACCACCCTCTCGAAAAGCTGTTGTTAGCTGCAATATAAGCTTAGCAGGTATAGTGCCTGCATATGCACCAGGAAAGGATTACTGAAAGATCTACCAATCTGAGGAGCATAAAACATGCTCTAGATGTTAACATGCAGGTAGGTGTTACCAACGTTATTTCCTGTGCATGCAATTAGGCAAATAACCATATGAAAGGAAGTCCCCAGACATATAACTCATCTCCATCTTCATAACCCTTTTATCCAGATGCACTTTAAGCAATAAATCAAGCAAATAGGGATGTATGAAGTTGAAAAATATATATTGATATTTTAATAATAATAAGAAGAAGAAGAATAAGTGTATGTGTATGTGCTCATTGTCCTGATGACACGCTTGAAAAGCATGAAAGATGTCAAACAGCGTGAACTTGGTCGAAGAATGAACCACAAGGAAAACATAGGCCAGAGAACATTGCAATTGAACTATGAACATTGCATAGGGGCTTTAAGGGTCTGTTTGGATTGTCTAATTTTTATCTATATCATATTTGTATCATATTGTATCGTATCTATTTGGTTTGTTTCTAAGTAAAACTGTTATTTTTCATTGATATCTATTTCTTCACAAATATCTATTTAAAAACGATAAAAATATGATGTTAAAATAACCAAAATATGATGAAACAAACAAATCCTTAACTGATCCCAAGCTTAGTTCCTTTCTTCAGAAAAATAATCCAAGGCTCTGACACAAATATTTCTTTGCAGTCCAGAACACGACAATTTCTTACCTTGTGTCCCCAAACGAAACCCAAGTTTCTCTTTAAGTCTGTTCCCAAAATCATTTCCAATGCAGTGATATACCGAAATTGCATGCCTATGCTGATGTTGAGGGAAAGGATGACCAGGAAAAGGTTCAGTATGACCAAGCTTTAAAAAATTACAGCAGGATTCCTACTCTTTCATTCACCAAAATATTATAAAAAGGTTGAATCATATGAAAAAAATTGGCATGGAAATGGGGTCACCATTTCGCATACGGATTGTAAATGTTATCTCTACAGGGATATTAGAGGCTATCATTTGCAAATTTAACAATGATGCTGGAACAGTGTGAATGCAGACCTTTTGCAGAACAGCCGAATGCCAAAAGCAATACTATATTGCCAGGAGAACAGACAAAATTTTGACACTCACAGAAGTTATTCAAGACAAGCTTTTCCAACATTTCTGGATGCATCATGTCCTCTGCTGATATAAGTTCAGTAAGCCAAGATAGCACATAGGGGGGACGAGAGGAAAGAGGATAAGCAGCTGACAATAAAGCACCCAATGGACAACAGGGACATTAAGAGCCTGTGCAGGATCTGCCTATACAAGAAGACCACTGAAAGTTAATAATTTAAAATTTGCAGTACTAGCCCTTGTGGTTGCATCACATCAATATGAGCACATTAACCACACAACTTACTAGGGGTAATAGCAACTTGAGTGTTGATTTTGAAGATGTGTAATCAAGCGATGATGCCAGTGTAACAACAGCTGCTAATTTAGGATCTCTTCCTTCAAAACCTAACAAAGAGAACGATGCAGGTTTAGTTCTTGTTTCCTCCCAACCAAGATAAAGAATTTATTGAATAAAGTAAAATAAGAGAGGCAAGACAAAAAATAGTCAAAATGTAACAGATTGCCACACAATGGACAGGAAATCAAATCATTAGAACAATGAGAAGCAATTTAACCGAAATAATCTAGAAAAAAACTATCATAAATGCACACAACCTAAAGAGCATCACAATCTGATGTCAACAATGTGAGCAAGGAGATGTTAATCATGAGAATCCTGGTTCTGGACCTAGTGGTTCATATCATTTACAACTGATAAACCAACAAATAAAATTTACAACTTGAAAAGTGAATGCTGTCTCACATGTCTTATATTCAGATAAAGAATCATGCATAAATTACCATATTTAGATAGCATAGCATAAAGCAAGATGCCTCCCATCGAATGCCCAATTGCAAGCAACTTTCCATCCCCTGGCTTGCACTGTACTCTTATATACTCCATCTGCAGAGGTAATTCAAAGAATGTTACCCCATCAACCAGAAAACAGGCATTTGTTTTCCAAATATAGAACATAAAACAAAGACAAAAATAAAATTCAAAGCAGTGTCACCTCACCACAGCAGGAATATCTTCTTCAAGATAATTATCAAAGTCCCAGTCATACTTAACAATTAGGTCTAATTGTTTCTGAAAGTCCTCTATAGTTGAGAAAAAACGTTCCTGAAGATCAAATAAGGGTGGTGAAACTGATCGTTGGCCTTCCTCAACAATATTCACAAGCTTCAGACTTAATTCTCTGATCTGGTTAGTGATTCCTGAGTTTTGCCTTGATTCTAACAGGGTCGAAAGTTTTTCCCTGATCTCGTAAAGGGCTTCTGACAACTGTGAATCTTCTAAAAGTTTCGATATTCTATCAAACAACTTAGCAGACATAATTCTCTGTTGCCCCTCACTTAAAAAGCCAGAGAGTCTTTCAGACAATAGCATGAATGTTTCTGTCAGCTTGGACACCATTTTTGATTCATCCCAAGCTGTTGCTATAACTACAGGGTCACCTTCAGCAGCAGGAGCCTCTGCATTCATTAATGCACTGTGACAATTGGGTTGTTGCTTTGCTGAAAAAGATGCTCCATTAGTTGCACCTGCACTCTTTTTGGCAGCCTCCATTTGATCAGATTTGTCCTTAGCAGATTGCTTGAGTTCTTCGGGACTGGATGCCTGCACACTTAGACCAGCACCCCGGACTTCCAAGATCCATGTATCAAAGCCCTGGCTAGACATGAACCTTGCAAATGAAGACTGCAGAAAGGTTTTGATATATGAGCAATGGTTATAGAATGTCATTCATAATGGAACCAGTATTCATAAGACAATTCCTAAAAATGTCATCAGCTCCAGTTCTCACATGTTCACAACCATGCATTGCAAGTGTAGTGAGATTTCTGCTTATGGAATTAACAACATCAGGAGTGAGATTCATAATCTGGTAGGAAAAAGACAGACGACATCAAGTGTATTTTTTTTATATATTAGATCATGTAAATGAGATCAAATTACCATAGGTACTTTTCATTTCATTTTCCATTAATTGTAAGCATAGAGTTGTTAAACTACTAAAAATCTTCCATTTTAGGCTAAGTAAGTGAATAATTGTATTGATAAGAAAAAAAAGCTTTACAAGAAGTCAGCTGCCATTTAGTGCAAGGGTTCCAACTACAACCCTGCTCCCTCTGATACCAAGTATAGAAAATATCAGAAAGAAACAAATGACTAAATTATCTTAGGTGAAAGGACCACGGCCAAGATTTGTCTGGCTAAAATTCCTCCCTAGGATGCTTTGCCCAAGACTTGTCCAGCAGAAAATTAATATTCTGCAAAAGTTTAGATGACTCAAATGCAATTTAATCTTCCAAACACCAATAATTACTTCATGCAGCACATGATTGTAACCAATATAGATCATCCAAAACATCTTGAAAGCTTGTGCAGCAAGATTCAGATATCTAGAAACAAGAAAACGTCTAACTAGGAAAAACACAAGTGTGCAAACGCAAAAACAATAAAATTCACATAAAATATTACTAAGACTCAGAGCAATTAAGCTTGAATTTGAAGTCATCATTCCTCCAAGTCCAATTCACTCACAAATCTCCACTCCATTATGCACAAATTATTTCATCTAACCAACTCCAAGAACCTTGGAATCTCGATCAAGTAAAGAATTTGACCAATAAAGAAAAGCATCAAACATACACCAGGAGAGAGATCATATCCAATGGCATTAGTTCCAACTCCTGATAAAAGCAACAAAGGATGATTCCTCACAGGAGCCTGCAAGGATCAAACATCGATTTGTCACAATCTGGTGTAGAACTAACAAATTTTTTCATGATGTCATTTTCACGTCGTGTTTAACGCCAAATTCATATTAAATAAGATTATCTGGTAAAATAAATTGATAGCACTTAAAAATTTTCATAATTATAATATATATATGTATATATATAAACACCACGACCACGCAAGTGTCTTTATTTTCAAATTTGGGAATTTATTATCTAAAGTTTTAATTTAATACTTTAATTTGAAACAAAGTTCAATTTAGTGTGTGTGACAAAAAAGTACTAAATTGCATAGTTTCACAATGACATAGACAAGTCAGCTAAACTGTCAACTTTCCGCAGCGCCCACCGCTACGACAGTAAAGTGCATGTCTCGATCTAAGTTAACGAAAAAAAACTATGCGAAAATCACGTGAATCGATCTATCTTAAACAGTATCGGTACAAGTCCTGTACCGAGAAATTGCGTAAGGATGATAACTAAAGAGAGACCTGAGGTGGAGGATTGTAGCGCCAGAGAGCGAGACGCCAATCGGAGTTGGGAACGGTGACGTAATGGAGCTCATCGGCGGTGCAAATGGAAGGTTTGTCATCCCGAGATTTCTTGACGAAAGAGTCAGTGTTGGATTCCCCGGTACAGAAGGAGCGCAAATGGAACTTGGAAGAGGTGGAGTAGAGGGAGAAGCGACGGAGGGGGAGGGTGGCGGAGGGATGGGGGCGAGGAGAGAGAGAGCGGGTAACGGTGATGGATGAATAAGCAATGATGTGGAGAGCCGAGCGAATATCAGTTTGAAATGTTGCCATCTGTTTAGATTGTTTGATGTTTGTGTTTTTGCTTTTTCCAAAGTTCTGTGTATTTTGGTCTTTGGCTCCGGAGACTTTTGAAAAAGTTGTGGGTTGAAAATGGAATATTGGATTCCGTGCACGATATAATCAATCATGTTTGCCTGATTTTGGTTTCTTGTGCATTAAAAACGGATAAAATTCGATTTTAAAAAAATAAAAGTAATTAATTATACTTGTGATAAAATAAAAGTGAAAAACAATAATTAAAAAAGCTATACGATACGTAGAGATGAGTACGTATTAGTTTAGTTCGATTATTACTAAAAGTCAAATCAAACTATAATTTGTAATTTGTTTTTTCTTGACTTAAACTAAACTCATAAATAACAGTTTGATTCGGATAAGAAATTTTCAAACTAATAAAAGTGGTTTAGTTTGGTTCCAATTACAGATTAGACGAAAATTATAATTTAAAAAAAAAAAAGAAAAAAAGGTTATTCTAAAATGCCAATATTTAAATTTTTCCTTTTGGTAATTTCATATTGTAATAATCCATGTTTTGATACATATAGCCATTAAAACAAAAGCAAAATTAATAATTTTTATTGTCTTTCATAATGTCTAACTTAAATTATGAATTTTAAGAATAGGGTGTAACCAAACCAAGCTAGCTCACAAACTATTCAAGTTCAACTTGATATTTGCTAGAGTTTGATTCAAGAATGGTCAAGTCGGGCTCAAACTCGAGCTATTCGGCTAGTTTATTGATCTGAGCTAAAATTTTGTATGTTTGGCTAGATTAGCACGCAAGCCTAATCATCCTCAAGTCGAGTATAAATGAGAATTGAATTTAAATCAAGTTTAGATATTAATATTATATTAATTAGAATTATAAATATATATTTAATACATCAAGCCTAAACAAGTTTAATCAAGTTGAGCTCAAATTATATAATGTTCTTTTAAACTAAACTTGAGCATAAAAACCTTAAGCCAAATTAAGCTCGAGCCGAACTCAAGTTTTAAAATTTCAAATGGAGCTCGAGTCTGAGCTTAATACTGTACTATCTCGAGTAGGACTATAAATGTGTCGAAACTACTCATAAGCTACTCAAGTTCAACTCGGTGATAACTCAAGTTCAACCTGACTATGATTTAGTGAGCTTAAGTTCAATTTCCTCGAGTAGTTATCGAGCTCAAGCTACTCAAATAGTTACTAAGCTCAACTTCGAGTTTTAAAATACTCCATTTAAGCAACTCGTGAGCATAACTGATGACGCAGCACATAACGTGAAAATTATCACAATTTCGTTGAATCTATAGAACACCGGAATAGCAATCTTTAATAGCCTATTGATTTTAAGAATACCTAGTCTAATGGCATCAAAAATTGAAATACGGTATAATTTCGAGATTTGAGATAACAAGAGCAATGACAACTCTAATAACTTTACTAAAAATGATAGCTGAAGTGTCATATGCGCTAAGGCATACAATTACAGGCTAGCTTAAAAGCTACAAAAAATAGAACCAAAACTGCCAAAAATATATTGAAAAAAAAAAGTCCAAAAACGAAGTCTATAAAAAGTTATAAGTAAAACAAATTTCCAAAAATACTCATTTCCTTTAAGGTAGAGTCTTCAGATAACCCAAAAAAAAAATCAGGTTATGTCTCACTTCTCTATATTCATGTTTGCCACTATTTCATTCTCATTAATTAAGCTTTTTATATTTTTTTCTATAAAAACTTGTAAATTTTTTTCTATTTTTAAAGCCTATTTTCATGCTTTGTTTTTCCTTTATATCCAACGATACACATTAATTATATTTGAGACCAAATCAACTAAAAATTCAATTATATTCCCATATCCTAATTTATTTTTAAATTAATTGATTTTTAAAAGAATAATCAAGCTTGTTGAGTATCAATTCGAGTTGAGTTTAAGTTTAAAAATCAAAACTTGATCAAGTTCAAGTCGAGTTTCAAGCTTCGAGTTTTACAATCGAATTGAGATCGAACTTAGCACTGTATCATCTCGATTTGACTCATTTACAACCCCACTTAAAAATAAAACATCACGGAAATGTTACAAATTTTCCAATAAATATGAAGCATGACTAAAAAGAAAAAAGAAAAAATGTCGAACAAAAATTCATCACATTTAAGCATGGTATGAGTTACTAGTCTCATAGTTGAGGATTAAGATAGAGAGAAAATTGAAAAACAAATATAATGAAGAGAGAGAAGGGTGAAATCTAAGAATGGACAAATTGAGTAATTAAGGGAGACTAGAAAAGTAAATGGTAGGAATTAGGATAAGAGTTATATTATTAGGGTCAAGCTCTATTTCATTAGTCTTTAGGCAATTTTTTTTTTTAACTTTTTCAAAACAGTTTGGTTCGGATTGAACCATACAGTTTATATTATACACCAAACCGAATCGAAGTCCATTTGGGAACGGCTAATCTGAGCTGCAATCCAAATCATTATAAAAAAAACTCGAAATTTTGGTTTGGTTTGGTTAAATTAGTAGTCTGGTTCGATTTAGTTGGGTTTTTTCCACCCCTATATTTATGGTCGTACAACGACAACGCAAGTTTATATAGAAAAAGCAAATAATAAAAGTGTTAAAAACAACTAGAAGCTAAAATAAGAAAAGAGAAGTCTTAATATTTTTAGCAATAATTCAATCATCAGCTCACTTCGTGGCATATTTGGTACCCCGAATGGAATTGCAATTCTCAGTTCCATTCTCATTCTCACTCATCTCATTCCCATTTTTGGAAGCAAATTTAAACGTTGAATTCACGATTCCCAGAAATCGTCAATTTTGGCTTCGACGGATTTAACTCTGCCTTTGAAAAAAGGAAATCATAATTCTATTTCACAATCATTAATATCCATTATTTAAATTACTTTTTTATCAACCATATATATTATCCATAATTATTATAAAGAGTGCCTTTTGCAAATAGTTAATTCATTCCATTTCATTTAATGGATGTACCTAAACATAGGAATGTATTTCTCATTTCCTTATTCATTCAATTTCATTCCATTCCATTTATTCCAATCCATTTTATTCAAGATTATTCTAATGTATCAAAGATAACATAAGATCTTTAAGATGGAAATCTTCATTTCCATATCCCCATATCTTTCTTTGCTTTAATTATATTCCAATTATAATATTTTTAAATATAAAAGATTCCTAAATCTTTCTCTGCTTTAATTATATTCTGATTATAATATTTTTAAATATAAAAGATACCTAAATCTTTCTCTACTTTAATTATATTCTAATTATAATATTTTTAAATATAAAATATACCTAAATACTCGGACATGATATGGAAATGAAGATTTCCATCTTAAAGATCTTATGTGATATTTGATACATTAGAATCGTCTTGAATAAAATGGATTGGAATCAATGGGATGGAATGGAATTGAATGAGTAAGGGAATGGAAAATACATTCCTATGTTTAGGTACATCCATTGAACGAAATGAAATGAATTAACTATTTACAAAAGGGATTCTTTATAATAATTATGGATAATATATATGGTTGATAAAAAAGTAATTTAAATAATTAATATTAATGATTGTCAAATGGAATTGTGATTTCCTTTTTCAAAGGCAGAGTTAAATTCCCATCAAAGCCAAAATTGACGATTTCTAGGAATCGCAAATTCAATGTTTAAATTGGCTTCCAAACAATTCCATTCGGAGTACCAAATATGCCATTAAGTGAGTTGATGATTGAATTATTGCTAAAAATATTAAGATTTCTCCTTTCTTATTTTAGCTTCTAGTTTTTTTTTAAGACTTTTATTATTTGCTTTTTCTATATAAACTTGCATTGGCATTGTACGACCATAAATATAAGGGTAGACAAAAATCGACCAAATTGAACCAAAATAAACCGAAATTTCGAGTTTTTTTAACGGTTTGGATTGCAGCTCAGATTGGCCATTGCCAAACAGATTTCAATTCGATTTAGTGCATAATATAAGCTGTACAGTTCAATCTAAACCAAATTTTTGAAAAAATTAAAAAAAAATTGCCTAAAGAGTAAAGAAATAGAGCTTGACCCTAATAATATAACTTAATCATGATTCCTACCATTTGCTTTTCTAGTCTCTCTTAATTGCTCAATCTGTCCATTCTTAGATTTCACCCTTTTCTCTCTGTCTTATGTTACATACTTTAAGATGGAAATCTTCTTTTCCATATCATGTCCGAGTATTTAGGTATCTCTTATATTTAAAAATACTATAATTAGAATACAATTAAAGCACAGAAAGATATGAAATTTATAAATGATTCTAATGCATCAAACATAACATAAGATCTTTAACATTGAAATCTTCATTTTAATATCATGTCCAAGTATTTAGGTATCTTTTATATTTAAAAGTATTATAGTTGGAATATAACTAAAGCAAACAAAGATATGAAATTGATAATCAAAATTGTGCATGATTTTGTGTGATTCTCAATTAGGTACTTAAGATCTTAATAAAAATATCCTCATACACTTGAAACTTGAGAAAAAGGTAAACATAAGCTAAGTGGGTATCACATGGGCTTAACATGAGCATTCCTTCAACACTTAAATCAATAAAGAGCTCTTATGGAGATATGAAACCATAATAAGAATGATATAGTTAGTTAAGGATTTATTGTGGGTGAGTTCAAGATAATGAAGATGAAGGATTGGATTCATCTCTTTTCTAATGTCTTGTAGGTATTTATAAAAGAGGAAAATGTGACTTCAATGAATGTTTAATACACTTTCTTAAGATTCATTAATGTATATGTAATACAATAAACATGGTGCAAATATTTAACTACAAACACGAATCGTTATGAATCATCTAACTTATTACCATCTAGCATGTGGTCTAATTTTGGCTACCAATGATAGAGGGGCTCCGTAGAGTAATATTAAGCTCAAGGGATCAATAAAAGAAGATACCATCAGCATTTTCCTTCTACTTCAAGCTTAGAGTCATGGAATATTAAGTGGAGGGAAAGAGTTAGATCGAGATGGATCCCTACTTGGTTCCAAACCAACAAGCTCAAACTAATAGGCCGTTCAATGATAGTGGCTAAGCTCAGCCTTTTGTCAGGCCTTTGCTATAGAGTCAATGATACAAAACAATGACAATGTTCGAGTTAGGATTGCATTAAGCCTCCTACTTAATAGGTCAAGGGTAAGACTTATAAAAAGGTGAGTTAAGCCAAACTAAGCCTTCATCAAGCTACTCTAGTGAAGATTTTATGGCTTATCATGACTAATTAGACCACAAAATTTTTTATCGATTCCAACATATCTAGTTTGGTAGGCTGAGCAACGTGCCTCCAAACCAAAGGTATAAGCAAAGCTTGTTACTTAAGTTTGTGAGTGATGGATGTACTACTTTTGACAATTTTCATTTTAATTATTTAAATTGAATTTTAAAATTATCTCTTATATATGATGAGATGTAATTAGTTTTGCATAGGCGTAGGCGTAGGTCCATGTAATACTACCTACATAAGTCTCGAATGTGCTGAGGCTATGTAAATATGTACGAATTCTTATAGTTTCCTTGCTTGACGTAGCTCATTTATTCTTGTATTTAAACACAAGGATGGGCCATAGCTTAAGGTTTAACCAAGGATTTTGAGAGATAAAAAGGTCGCCTCTTTTCACTAAAGCAAACATCTCTTCATAGCCCTCAAGTTCACAATACCTACACGCTTTGTCTACATACTTTATAAAAAACTTTTCAATAGATTTTATTGTGTTCTTTCTCTTTCTTATTTTATTTTCTCGATGAGCATGAATGTTGAATCTTTTGCGTCTTCCACTAATAATCTTCATTGTAGTGATAGTAAACAATAGAGTCACAATCATGAAATCCCTATGACCTTTACCCTATTACCACTAACAATCTTCATTATAGTGCACAAAAATAATCGTAGACTTGATTTATAGACTATTGTGATGCAAACTACTTAATGTATGTTCACTTTAGGGAATAGCTATTCAATTCTCCTCATTCTATATGAAGTTACTATTAGGATGTTTATTTACATATGAAACACTAGTTACTAATTTTGTATGAATTGTTATTACGAAATATAATAATTAGCTATCCATGCCATAGTTTAATGAATTACTATTAAACATCTTAATATTCATTTTTTCATAAATATTCCTACTTTTAAATCACCAATATGTGTTTGTAATAGATTTTTGGCTATTATAGTAGAGGCATAATATATTTTACTTTAATTTTAATAATTCTTCATGCATAAATTACAAAAACATATGCTTTGGATTATTTGCAATGAGGTGGCCTAAGTATTATTTTTAGACAACCAGATGGACTAAGTTCAATAATGTTATGTTAACTATAAAAAGTGACACACGGCAAATATTTACTAGTTAGTCTAATTATTAATTAACTTAAGTTACTAAAATGATGGCAAAAAATATTAAAATAAATAAAAATTGCAAAAAAAGTTTAAAAAGAAAACACAAACAAAAAAAATTAAAAAAAATTCACTCATCTTATTCTTACTTGTTTTCTCTCTCTATAAGCTTTTGTGGATGGACTTCATCTTCTCTCTAAAAAATTGTACACTATATAGAAAATCAAGTAATAAAATTAATACCATTACACATCTAATAGTCTCTAGATTCTTAACAAGCAAATCTTTTCTTTCAATTATTCTTGGAATTTCCAAATCGAAACCTATAGATCCGGCATCATGGGGTTTTTCAAACAGTCCCCTCTCTTTTGTGACCTTCAAGCTAACACTAACTTCTTGGTGTTTCCCTCCACTAGAAGAGTAACTCAATGCTTTGCACAATGCTTGATGGCTCTGGAAGTGCACTTCGAGTGGCTATTGTTGCCTACTACATGAAGAAGAAGAAACAAGTTATACCTACTAATTGACCTTAAGAGAAGACTACAATTCGAATTTATGCTTAAACCATAAGCATCCTGATTGTGCAACTTGTTAAGTGATCTGACTTAATCTAACAACTCGTGAATCATGCTCCATCTCTACTAATTAGATTACGCTTTACCATGTTCAAACCATATTTGTGGTTAATGAATTCTTTGGTAGTTATTATTGATGCCTTTATTCTCTCTTCTCTCTCTCTCTTTTAATTGACCTAGTAATTGTTTCTCATGATTATAAAGTATACATGTTCACATTAGAGAGGGTCCTTAGATACTAATGGGTGACTAATGGGAAACTTTCTTTTCTTTTTCTTTTTCTTTTTCTGTTTGTTTGTTTTTCTTTTTCCTTAATTTTTATAATTTTTTTATATTTTTTAGTTATTTTAGTAATTTGAGTTAATTAATAATAACTAACTAATAAAAATGTGCCATGTATCCTCTTTTATATCTACATAATATTATTAAACTCGAGTCATGTATTTATCTAAAAAAAACTCAGGTCATTACTACAAATGACCCAAAACATATGTTATGATTTTGTAATTTATCATTCCTTCATTTATTTTTATATTAGCTAAGCTATGTAAGCAAAGAATGAGTTGTTAATAACATGAATTGAATTTGCTTCACTACAATAGGATTGTCATTCTCTTCATAAATAGTTGATTGTACCATAAGTAAGGTTCATCCCATGTAATATGAAATAACAAAGAATTTATATTCTTTAAGCTAAAATAATTGCTACCTCTTACATAATAAACGTTTTATTGTAAAAAATGTTCTAAATCATTTAATGAACTAACAACAAAGTAATTATTATATCTTTTGACCCTATTCCATTATGTAAATTAAATGCAATACTAAAACATTAATCTCCCTCATGTGCCTTATTTTTGTACACAACTAAGTAGGGGACTAGCAAGTGTTGTTTCTTTGAAAGGCCTACTATGCCCATTAAACATTATATTGGTACTCATGCCCCTTGCCCCCTCCTTTGACCTTTTTTCACTTAACTATGATCATTATTCATATGACTTCTTTGATGTAATGTTTACAGACCCTAACTTAACCTTTCAACTAATGCCATGTCTCAGTTTGGAATAGATGATCAATTCACCACATATTCGTATTGTTTACTAGAGAAATTGGCATATGATCTTATGTGTTTCAAAAGCTTCTTTTTTTTTTTTTAATTTACCTAAATTACAATTCTTAAGAGTGATGAGCAAAGTTGCTCAATAAAAATCTACTACCATCTACACATAAATGTACAAAATATCACATGCATACATATTTAATATATAAATGCAAAAGTAATAACAAGCATCAAACACTAACCTAGATCTTATTTAAGTGCAACAACAAGCATATATACCTTAGTTTCATAGATTGTGTAATTGTATTAATTCTAGAGGTGCTGCATCATGATACAAGTTTTAAAATAATATAACTGATTAGATAAATGCCAAATTTGGTATTTAAACCTTTCCTATTTTTACAATTAAATACTTAAAATTTAAAAATAGCAATTTGATACTTACATTTTGCCTATTTCAATTAAATATTTAAAGTTTAAGATATCAATCTAATACTTAGCTTTGTCTAATATGTAACCCTTATCCTTTTACAATCAACAGCCTAACGAACATGATCTATATACTGTGAATAATCACTAAGAGTTTGTAGGTCATAAATGTAATTACATTAAACTAAATTTAAGAGGGGGTGAATTGAGTTTAGGCTATTTTTATCAATTTTTCGATTTTTAACTTAAATTAACTACTTGAACAATATTAATGAGATAACAAGAATAATGAATACAATGCAATATAAAAAAAGATAATGCTAGAGAAAACAAGTATGGATTAAATGTGCATTTTGAATCGCTCCCTACTCTCCATGAGCACATAATGCCTCCAAAAAAGACTTCACACACCACTTTATCAATCACTAAATCAATACTCACATGGAGCTATAATAAACCCCATACAACAACAATTAGCACACTATAATTACAAGAATAGTGCTTCCTCGATAATTTGTCAATAATATTCTCAAACACTACTCATTAATTTATGTACAATAGAATAAAACCAATTAATAGATCACAAAGATTTATTTGTTTGCAAGTTAATAGTTCAAAAATCTTCTCTTCAATTTTCCTCAATACTTGTATCTATGTCTTCTAAAAAAATCTTTTTTGTTACTTGGTTTGTTTATGTTAGGTGAAATACAACATCTAGTTTATTTTCACACTAGAGGGTTGTATTGGCAAGCTAGTGCAAATAGCGGTATAGAGCATAGAATGGTCATAACTTGCTACTTTCCCTGGTACCAGTAAGCTAGAAGGCAAAACTATGACATTGTATGTGAAGAACTGACTAACTGGCTAGACTACTAGTGTCAAATATGAACTACTAACTCACTAATTCTTTTCCAGGGCTATAAGCATACACACTATTTTAACAAACTTGGAAGAAAACTTTTCAAAGTATGAAAACACATAACATTAATATCTTTTGAGCATGTCTTTGATCTATTTTTAATTATTGACATCTTAAATAATTTATTTTGAAGTTCATATGTTGAAAGTATTAATCATATTTGTTGATTTGCAAATAATAAACTCAATTGTTGATTAATTCAATGTCCATGATATCTATAATTTTATTCTTATCAAAATCTTGATGAACTTAGCTTGATAGTAAAATGATTCTTTTAAATTTAAACTAATTATTTAAATAAAATAAGAGAGCTTAGGTATCAAATATGGCATTTATCTAAATGTTTAAATTTATCATTCTTTTTAATAGTTTAATTTTTTTACTAAGAAAAAAATAGGTAAATACCGAGTGACTTGAGTTGGTTACGCTAAGCTATCCAACCCACAAGGTTAGCTTGCCAAGTCAAAAGGCTATTTTTTGTCTCCTCTTTATGTAAAAGATTAGCCTTAGGCTAAATGAGTCTGCTCAAGTTTTAGATGGATTGGACTACGGCTAGGCTAGAGAGTCCATGAGCCAAAATTGACCATTAATACTTCCCTACCATACTTTCTTTACCCATGAGTCAACAAAGAGGGTACTTTTAAGGATATTTTCATCTCCTAGCTAGTCACAGGCATAACCTAGAATTATAAACGCATTGCTCTAGGTGTCAAAATGGAACTTTCATTAATCAAATCCCACTACTCTAGGTCTAATGGCTAGAGCATTTTAGTGAGGACTTTTACATCCTTAAGGTCTTTGTCCATCAATGTAAGGGAGGAAACTAGTTTCTACCTCTTAGTAATTAGTAGACTTCATTGCCCTTATTAGCTCTAGAATAGCTTCAAGAGCTACTCGAGTGAGGGCCTTTAATAATGGTGTTGACAATTATGTATGCATTCTTTTCAACAATATACAAGTCTCTTTATTATATACAAACCTGCCACATATTGTTTTAGCAATCCCATTTCATGGCTTCCTAAATAGTAAATTTCAACTGAAAGCAATCATTGGCGTTGTGTCCCACATCCTCATGGTAATCATAATACTTACTTCTATTACGGCAGCTAAAATTTCCTTTCATCTTGCTAGGTTCTAGTAGGATACTCAAGCTTCATATCTCAAGATGTCCTTCTATGATCTATTAAGTAGGATAAAACTTGAATTGTATAACCTTTTCCTACCTTGATCCTTTCCATTATGAGAGGAAGATCTTCCTCAATCCTTCGGAAGTTTGAGTTTGTCCTTGACTATCCTTTATCTCTCTTTCAATCGTTATCCTTTTGTCAATTGGCGCTCAATTTCAATCTTCTCTCTGGCAAGGATAAAGTTTTCCTGTTGTATATATTTTCATACCTATTCTTGAAAATCCTTAAAGGTAAGGGATTTTTTTTTTACTAGTGAGTGGAAGAGGCTCTCACTTTGGTGAACTCCTTGTAATTTGTATAGTTACATGAACAACATGACTAAGATTAAGACTTTGACCTTTGTTATTGCCTGATTAATTTGAGTAATGTAATCTTGTAAAGATTCTTCCCTTTTCTACTTAATCTAGAAGATAGATGAAGTGTCCTTCTTTAGAGGTCAATTGACCATGAAATGATTCTTAAAAGCTACTGTCAATTCTTTAAAACTAATAGTAACAGCAATAGATGATACCAACCATAGGATTTTTAGCATGTAAATTTTTTTAGGATTAGTCATCCTATCATTTATTTTAAACCTATAAGAAAATGTTCTTCAATGATGGATTGTGCTAAGGAAGTCTTAATTGTCATTGAGCACGTCTTTAGAGTTTGTGCGATTCTTTTGCTCTTCTTGATCTCAAATGGCCTCTTAAGCTCTTTTTCTATCTTTTCAAGTGATAGGTCTTCAAAGTGCCTCTCTGGATACATTGGTGGGTCAATTGGAGTTTAGTCATCCAAATGTATCTGTGAGACCTCTAGTGCCATAGGTGAAATATGAACCTCCATTCCATCATGTGTTTGGGAAGTTGTCAGGGTGGCTGGTAGGCACTTAAGGCTATTTACAAGCTTAAGAGTGGTTATCATGGGATTGTACTTCGATAGGTAGTTGTAGCATCACCACTTAAGGGCATTGTCGTTGGTTTGCATTGCTCTTTTGCTTGCTCTAAGGCACGATAAATCCAAGTTCTAAGTCTTTAAGTCACTGTTACATATGGAAATTATAGTTTATCAATTCTCTGTTCTAAGCAATAACCTAGTGCAACATATTCTCCAAATTAACCAAAGTCTTTTCATTTCCACATAAACTCATAGTTCAAAAAAGAACTAAGGCTAGTGCCTAAACAAGCAAGCATTTATGTGGACTATTGGGACTTGATATAAACTAAGTATGAGTTTAAGGGCTTGGTGCTCAGACAACTTTCTTTTGATAAGTAGCATTGAAAATGGTTGTTACTAGGAGCTTGAGGCATAATGTATGTTAACTAATCACAATTAACAAATTTGAAACCCTATACATATTCCATGATCAATTTTAGGAAGTCTACTATCAAGTAATGGTATAGATTAAGCACAGGGTCAATCCAGTAGGACCTATGATAGTGTCAATAGACCCTTATTTCTAATGCTCATTTGATCATATTTTATAGGTATTTTATCAAGAAAGTGATACTTAATTGCTAAAATATCAATTTTATAACGCAAAAAGAAGACATTTGGAAGATTTGAAGATGATTCAAGTAAAATCAAGGAGAAATTGGCAAAATATGGATGAGAGTTGATTTTTATACATGCACTACCTTATTCATGGCCATGTTAGAGGCAAGAAAAGAACCAGAGTGAAGAAAATGTCCAAAAGCCAAAGTTTCAATTCAACACTTGAAATCAGCATGGCCAAGGAAGGAGGTTGTGCAGAGAAGAGAAAAATAACATGGTAGTGATTTTCGATCCCTCCTTCCCTTTGAGCATGACTAAGGAATGGGTAATGCAGGATCATTAATTGAAGATTTAAATTGTTTCAATTGTGTACTACCTAGGTTGCACGGCCATGCAAGCGAGTAGTGCTACACCTACATTTGCCATAACTATAAATAGGAGTGTTATTTTACCTGTTTTACATCTTTAATCAACTTTTACCCATTCAAGAGTCCTAAAGATAGAAAGTGACGAACTTCAAGAAGGGAAGTGCAAAGACATCATTGAAGATCACAAAACATTAAAGAGGGGTTTATTTTTATATAATGTTTACTGTCTACTTTTCTTTATTCATGCTATGATTATAAAATTCGTGGAAGAGTAGAAAATTAATTAGCTTGAGAGGTCAATTAATTTAATAGCGAATTCCTACAGTTTAAAGACATAATTGATTCATTAATCAAACCTTTACCATAAGAAACTGGGTGTAGGGTAGATCAAAATAATGGGTATCATTTTGTGATTGGATTATCATAAGAAAGCACATAATTCACTCTTAAGGTTATTAGTTACATAAGTAACAGTTATAATTAATAATCTCATCTCAATTCTTAGGCTAAATAATAGAAAAAATGGCAATACTAGTACTTGGTATTTAGATCTTATATGACGACACTGTAGTAATTCTATTCTATAATTGGCCTTAAAACTTGTCGTAAGATTTCTGTTGGTTTTATTATTTATTATTTGATACGATAAACAATCTGTCATCAAAAGTTTTTGGCTCTTATTAAGGATCTGGCAAGCAATATTAAGAAAAACTTTAGTATCTACTACTTAAGCACTTCTTATTTTTATGCCTTTTGGGGTTATTCATTTCATTGAATGTGTTCTTGAGTTTTTGCCACTGTATGAACTATGAATTTCATGAGATTTATGTGTTTGTATTGTGGAAGTGATCACAAGTATTATGTATGCCCTAATCCATATTATCATACCTCTACTTCATTTTATACAAATGCGTTATCCCTGTTGTTACTTATCAAGAGATTCTAGATACTAACCTTATGACTCTCAATGATATGATTTGTAGAGAGTATGGTAGACATTAGACCATTGAATGTCAAAGTGAGAGACTTGTCCTACATTTTTTTCAACACTCGCATTATGACCATACTCAAGCTACATTGACTACATCATCTTCTTCTTGAACCATATGATAAAGATCCTCAAGCAAAATCCATATTGGAATGGATAATCAAGACAAGATATGACAATTTAGACTCATTTGTTAAGATGTGCAGGTACTTTTTGAATCATACTCATGGCAATCTTGTGCTCCTATTCTTTACAAACTCATAAGCTTAGAAGAAATTACCACTTTCCTTGGACCATAAAAATGTGGGTGTCTATGTTAATTGAATCTTTGAAAACTCTTGGGACACATGAGGAAGTAAATAAATAGATAATTACAAGTCCTTTTGATGCATTAGGTGAAAATGATCTGGATATACTACTTGAGGAGTCATTAAAAAGTGAAGGATGATTTGGTGGAGAAATCAAATGAATTTGTAGATCATAGGGTAGATCTAAACTATCATGAAGATGAGTTAGAGTCTATTAAGAAAAAGAATGAATTTGAGGAGACTAATGTGTTATATCTTGATTCTTTCCCTAGTGCTTAATCCTTGCGAACACAGTTTCTCAATTTACCCTAAAAGAAGAGATGTTTGGAGAGATTGAACATGAGATGGAAATTAAGGATATCGATTTCTCTTCATTTATTGAAATCATTAAGTGTTTGGGAGATGATGAACCTCATGAGGTGTACCTAGAACCTATAGGTAATATCATAGAGTTTGAACCGAAGCTAGTTTATAAATACAATCCTCATATAAAAAACACATGTATCTAAGAATAAGGGAATTGAACTTAAAAGAACTAGAATAAGAACGAGAAAGGAATTCTCTTTGTTGACTTCAGAAATATAGGAGCAGGACACATTCCCATGGGATTTAAGTGGAAAGGTTAACGCTAAGTTGAGTTTGTGAAGGACATCGAGCCAACGATTTTAAAAAGTGTGCTTCTTGGGAGGCAACCCATGATTAACCTAGGTAATTTAATTTCCTTTTGCTTTCTTTTTGTTTTCACTATCCTAAAGTCCAATTTCTATCAAAATTGCAGGTTTTGGGAGTTCTTAAGGATTAATTAAAGGGAATGAAAGCCCATTCTTAAGTGTAAGGGAAGCACCAATGCCAAGTAAGACACTTCAAGCCACATCTCTAAAGTGCCCCAGGTAAGACTTTCTTATTTTGTGTTCTAAATTCACCAAGTTAATTAAACATATATAGCACTAGAATCAAGGTAATACATGGAACTTTCTATTAAAATTGGTGCATCGGGACAATTTTTTTTTTTTGTATGAAATGTTTCGATTCTCCCTTAGCTTGAGCATTGGCTGTGTAGCATGGCCGCGCTCAACTGGAGCCACATTCTGAGAGCCTAATTTTTTTTTTTTTTTCTGGTGCGTAGCTTCTCTAGCTTGAGCACTGGCTATGCAACCTGGCCATGCTCAACTAAAGCCACAATCTAAGGAGCGCATTGGTGTTTTTACAAACTTCCCTTATGGAAAGACTCTTTAATATGTTGGGTTGATTTAGACTACTTGATAGATTACAGGATAAGCTAACTTTTGTTTTCTTTCTTCTTTTAGTTTTAGCTTTCGTTTCTTTGTCTTTTAAGGGCCTTGGAAGCATAAACTTTTTGTGATGGCTTCACAAATAGACTGATAATGATGCCCTTTATTCTCATGTAGCCGGTTATGGACACTTGTTGATGCAATCTTTGGAAAACCAAGGAAGTTCTAGTATTCTTTTCTCTTTTACTTTCTTTATTCTTTCCTTGTTGGTGCTTGATTTGAGAAGACATTGGGGACAATGTCTTACATAAGTATGGGGGAAAGGGAATACTAGAGAGAAAGTAGATGGATGTTATTGTGCTTAATAGTTTCCATGCACTTGATTAATAAAAAATCCCCCACTTAGAACTTTGCAATTGAGCTTAAAAGTTGATATGAATTATTGAAAAGATAAAGATCTTGAAATTATACTCATTCTTTTATAGAATCAACATTCTAAAGTTAAAAAAAAAAAAAAGTGTTCCCTACTCTCCTATTTTGAACTTGGTATACTTAGTTAAAGTTTTAAGATGAAATCTAAGTGGAGCAAATTTACTGGCTATTTAATGATTGAATCTAGAGTTGTGGAGAAGATCAAAGTCCTTGCTTTAAAGTTAAATGGTTATGTTTCTAAGTTTGTTGGTTAGTATATTTACTTTACAAAAATCTTGAGAGCTCTTCTAACCTCTTATGAAAGGGCATATGAAGTCTATCACTTGGTGATTCTTCTTAAAATAATCTCTTTAAAGATCAATCAATTAATGTGCTTAATAGATAATATAAAAACTTAGTTAATATGGGCAGGTTTTGGTCCCTCAAAAGAACGAAATTTGACCCTGCTGCTAACATAAAGCTAGAGGAGAGAGAGAGAGAGAGAGAGAGAGAGAGAGAGAGAAACCTCCCCCTTTGAAAGTCAAATATATATATATGTATAATTTTTTTAAGAGATTTAAAGTAGTAAAGGAAAATAATCCAAGAGAATGATAGATGCCATATACTTTCACTTTAGATTGCTATGCTTAGAGAGGTACTTGAATGGTTTATATACTTTCTAATAAACGGTGAGATGTGACCAAGTCACTTTTACTTTGTTTAGCTTTGTGTCTCCTTTGTAAGTTTGGAAGTGATTATTAAATGATGAGATTAATGGTTTGACTTACTTGGATTAATCTTAAAAGTTTGCCTATATAATTGTCGATATGTACAATTATGGTAAATTTGAGCGGTAAACACTAATAAGTCACTGTATGTTAACTGAGTAAAAGAACGCTATGTTGATTAGAAATTTTGATGAAGTATGAGTATAATTGATTATGGGTTCTTTTGTCTTTATTTTATTTTATTAGTCCTTATTTTATTTGCTTGTCCTCAGATGGTTAAGTATGAGGAAGTTTGATAAGTGTCGATAGACCTTTATTTCTAGTGCTCATTTGATCATATTTTATATGTATTTTATCAAGAAAATGATACTTAATTGGTTAAATATTAATTTCAAGGCAAAGAGAAGATATTTGGAAGATTTGAAGATTATCCAAGCAAAATCAAGGTGACATTGGAAAAATATGGACGAGAGCTGATTTTTATACATACATTACCTTGTGCGTGGCCATGTTGGAGGCAAGAGAGAACTAGAGTGAAGAAAATGTATAAAAGCCAAAGTTCTAGTTCAGCACTGGCAATCAGCATGGCAGAGAAGGAGGTTATGTAGAGAAGAGAAAAATAACATAGTAGTGATTTTCAATCCTTCCCTCCTTTTAAGCATGGCTAGGGAATAGGGTAGTACAGAATCATTAATTAAAGATTTAAATTGTTCCAATTGTGCATTGCCTACGTTGCACGTAAGGGTGTTCATGGTTCAGTTAACCAACCATGGCCCTATTTTTTTATCCTAACCGTAATAATCAGATTTTTAATATCTTGATCCTAAATTGATCCATTATGAACGGTTAACCGCCTTAACGGTTTACTGTTTTTTTTCGGTTAATTTTTTCGGTTTTCGATTTTTAACCGTTTAACATAATGGTTGTACAAATTTTGCAGTTAACCATATTTTTCAATGACCGTAAAAAAATTAGAGTATTTTTTTGTATAAGTATATTAAAAACTATAAATTAAGAATATAAGACGTGTAAAATAGTTATTAATATATATCGATGCCATCAAGATAATCATCATAATAGCCTTTTACTCATGTGTTCTTATCAACCTTGATCAATTGAGCTCAATACAAAATCTCAATCAAACACCACCATTCCAATTTTCAAACATATATGCATTTCTTTCTTCTTATTTGAATAATTCATTTTAACATAATTCATATTGATAACACTAAAAAAAATAATTATATGGATATATTATAAATTATATTTATTTATAATTACGGATTGGGTAACCAAATCCATCGGTTTCTAGAATCTAAAAATCGAAACCGAAAAAAATTAAAAATACTAATCCTAAACCAAAACCGATAGATTAGTTAATCGTTTTTTTATTGATTTCCCGGTTTTGGTTTGGTTATCCTAAACATTCGGTTTTTTTACACACCCCTAGTTGCACGGCCATTCAGGAGGGTAGTGTTGCACCGAAATTTTCCATAACTATAAATAGGAGTGTTATTTTGCCTATTTTGTTTTACATCTTTAATTAACTTTTACCCATTTAAGACCCCTAAAGATAGAAAGTTATGAACTTCAAGAGAAGAAATGCGAGGACATCACTGGAGATCACAAAACATTAAAACAGAGTTTATTTTTACATCATGTTTGTCGTCTATTTTCTAGATTTCATGTTTGTTGTCTACTTTTCTAGATTTCATGCAGTGATTATAAAATCCATAGAAAAGTATATTTCTTTATGTTAAGTCTTGTGAAACCAAAATCCATGGTCTAAATCTGTTTGATTAATGAAAGTTTATATTTTTGAATCTATTCATGCATGCTTTATTGTTCTTGCTATTAATTTGTGGCCAAATTGATTGTAAGTCTAATTTTCTTAGATAGAAAGAGATTTCATCTAATATAATATATATATATATATATATATATATATGAATAGAGGGATTACATGTTCATTTAGAGATAGGAAACTTTGATCTTTTGCATAAATTTTATATTCTTGAAGGAATTTTATTTTATAATAGGATTTTTTATGGCGTCAGTGACAAAAGAGATTTCCACTATCTTATATAGGGTTAGGAATTACTTAGCTTCAGAGAAAATTAATTTAATAACGAATTCTTAATGATTCATTAGTCAATTCTTTATTATAAGAAATTGGGTTTAGGGTGGATCAAGATAAGGTGTAACGTTTTGTGATTGGATTATCATAAGAAAGTACATAATTAACTCTTAGGGTTATTAGATATATAAGTAATAGTTATAATTAATAATCTCATCTCAATTCTTAGGTTAAAGAGTAGAAAAACAGTAATACTGGTACTTAATATTAAGATCCTAAAGGATGATACCTATAGTAATTCTATTCTATAATCAATAAATGCACTGCCTTAGAGTTTGTAGTAGGATTTCGTTGAGTTTTATTATTTATGATTTGATATGATGAACATGCTCTCACCAACCTACGATTATTAGTAATTACCCTATTTCTACTATTTAACCAATCTAAATCAAAAGAGATTAATATTAATAATTACTATAAATTACCTAACTTTAATTCATCAAACTAATTGCCAATGCATCTTTGATAGATATTCGAGCACAAAACTACCTCAGTCTTGATTCACCACTAACCCTATTACAATCTTCATAACTAATATGTTTGATGATTCATCTATATCTTTAAACTATGGGATTCCTTGACTAAACTAATGTCTATTTCAACAAATTAATTTCTAATCTTGAATGAATTAACGAAAATGTCTTTCTCATCAAGAACATACAAGATTGCATTAAATACAATTATTCCCTTTTAAGAATTAATCATCAGGCAAAAAACTCAACTTTTTCTATGTATAGAATCACATACAAATTTCACCATATATATAGATCTATCTCATTAAATGGTTTTTCTGTCAAGATAACAAGAATCATATGCTAAAATTAATACTGCGCACATCTTAATTCAACAAATCAAATAAAACGATATAAATGGATTCAAAGTAAATAAACTTTCATTAAATGAAATGGTCAATCCACTACATTAGGGTTAGTTTCTCAAAACTTGCATAAAATCATCTATTTTCCCATAGATAAAACAATACAAGAATAAAGACTAAGAAAATAGAAGTGATATATGATTAAAAACCCCCTTTTGATCTATCTCTTGTGATCTTGGATGAACTCCTATGCCTCTCCACTTGAAGATGCTTATTTCTCTCTCTATAAGGAGAAAGAAAGAGAAGATTCTTCGTCTAAATGATTAAGGCAGCTATTTATAGGTAGGTTTAAAATTTGCACCTACATGAACTTACACAACCTGTGTTTAAAGGTGTGTAGGAATATAAATAAAGAATTTCGCCAAAAGTGCCTTTTCACGATCCCAATCACAACTTATGTATGGTACCCACATAGACTTTCTTATCATTTTTTCCTTTCTACATAACTTGTGTAGCCTCTTGTGTATGATTGAATTTGCTCTCTAGTTCCAAAAACATTTTACGCTAGTTCCTACAAGGGTTATATAGCAACTCATGCATGTTATGATCTTCAACTTATAAAACTCTTCATCAAAACCTCTTTTAATGCATCCAAATATCTTGATTAAGCTCATTTATTTTCTCTGTCACCTAAAATCAATATCTTAATCCAATGAGTATCATTTTCCTTAATAAATTCCATAAAAGTCATGAAATATATCATCAATATTAATCCTTAAAGTAAGGGTCTTTTGAACTTATCAAACCCCCACACTTAATCATTCGCTTATCTCAAGGAAATAATTTCAACAAAAACGAAATCCATCATCAATCATACTTAGAAATCCGATGTCATCATTTGATTCAATTGATAGATTCATTTATAAATCCAAAACACATCAACTTTCAAATTTTCATGCCTGCTACTCAAACCTAACTTGTATTTAATATACCAAAAATTAGAAATCTAAAATTAATCTAAGTAAGTAAAACTTTACTCTCATCATTTAACAACAACTTCCAAAGTTACAAAGTAAATACAAAGTCAAACAAAGCAAAAGAAACTTGGTTACACTTTAACCACTTATTTAAGAGTATATAATCTCTTCAACCACCTCTCTAAGCACAACACCTAAAGTGAAAGTTTATTGCATCCATCTTTCCCTTGGATTTCCTTCTTTTATGGATCTCTCCAAAATTTTTCATTCATTTCTTTCCTCTTTCTATCTCAAGCTTCTTGACCCATATAGCAAACTTTCAGTCGATAATCCCAAATTTATCATCCAAGTTAACAAACATTATCTCTCCGAAAGGGCAGCTTGCGGACTTACTTACTCTAGTCAATAGGCTCATTTAGTATTTTCTTTCTCCCTTTTTTTTTTTTTTTTGAGTTGGTAGAAGGGAACAAATCTCGCTCTTTTGATGGACCAAGACCTACCCATATCAACTAAAATTTCTTTTTATTGGCTTATTTTTTGGTTAGCAATGGGGTTGGATGTCACTCTTCTAAGGGACCAAAGCCTACACTTACTAACTAAGCTTTTTATTTAATCAATTTCCTTTCATTCACATGATTATTCGAAAAGATAATAAAAAAGGATCACCAATTGAATTATTATCTTTGCCCTTCACTAAAGATTAAATGGGCTCTAAGACTTTTGAAAAGAAGATATGTTGCCCAATAAGCTTAGAAATATAACTAATTAACTTTTCACTAAGGACTTTGATCCACTTCTGAACTCTAAATTTCATTATTAAATAACAAGTAAATTGTTTTACCTAGATTTTATTATATAATTTTGACTAGGTATGTAAAATCCAAAGTAAGCGAGCATGGCATAGTTGCTTAATTCTTGAATGCAAAACTCAACAACTTATTGAGTACAATTTAAAGACTTTTCATAATTCTTTGTATCACTCATTTTAAGTGAGCAAATTTTGAATAAAAATTCATAATAACTTAAATATCATAACAAGACCTTGCTTTCTTTGTTTCTTTCTCTAAATAATCCCTTCGCCACACTCAAAGTGAGACATTGTTATCAATGTCTACTATAGTGAATAATTCCAAGAAAGAATAAAGAAAAAAATAAAAAGAAAAGGAATTGAAAATTCCTCATTTTAATGAGATGTAATACAATGCAAAGTTATAAGAGATCATGACGTGGAGACAATATCAAAATTTCGCACAATTGAGGTCTGAGTAGTGGTTTACATTACGCAAAATCACTAGAAAAAGAAAAACAAAAGATAACTAAAATAGAGATATGATGTTTAGCCTGTCCTAAGGAGTTTCCACACGTGTCAACAACAAAACCATCAAATAGTCTGCTTAAAAAGAGTGCTCATCGTTGGCTAAAAAAAAAAAAGAAAAAAGAAAAAAGAGTGCTCATCACAATTACAACCTATAAATGCTAAAAGATTACCCAAAAGTCTTAATTAAATTAAAACAACACAATTAATTTCATCTTCCTCTAAACCTTCTTCTCCTTCTTCTATAGTTTCACCCTCCTCCTCGTCATCTTCCTCATCAATTTCAACCACCTCTTTTCTTGAATTGCTGAGGGCTTGTTGCTATGTTTTGGCTAAGTTGATGTTTCATCCTTGTGCATGGAGGGGTCCTAATGTCCTAAGTAACATGTGTGGTCTTATCATCACTATCAATAATGTGACTTAAGTAAAAAGTGTACCTGATGATGGAGTAACATACTAAGCTAACCCTTAGAGGAACCCTACTATATATGACTTGAACTTTTTAAACTTTCGCTTTAAACGATCAACTTACTTAAGGAGTTCGAGTGCAAGTGGTGCATGAGATGTGGAAGCTGTAGAAGAGTAGAATACCTGCTATGGTGGCATTGAGTAAGATCTCAGACAAATCTTAACAAGCTACTCCAATCCTTAAGTAACAAAGGGTGCATTAGTGACCCTTTTGATTTTTATGCAAGGTCTGGTTCTTTAAAAATGTTCATCCTTTATAAAAGCTTAGTGATATACCACCACAATACATACCCTTCGACTATGGATTAGAGGCCTGTTGATACAAATAGTGGGTCAGCTCAACACTAACATAAATCTTGCATTGGGTGACAATGTTGTCGACATGAAATAGTTCAAAGTTATTCACTACCCTCGTGTTGTTTTTTCTTGCTCCAATGGTGTCTGCTAACAACCAATAGATCACCTTGTAGTTGACCTCTACTATGGACGATGCCTTAGATTTAGAGGGACAGTATTCGATATCCTTGTCGCATAGGACCTTCCAATAATCATTAACGGTAACCCCATTTAGCCATAGGTTGTGGTATGCTAGAACTCCTTAGTTTAGATCTCCTCTTCAAAATAAAGGCCCATGTAAAAGCCAAATCTACATAATGGAATCTGACAGTACTCACCAAAAGCTTGAACCTTGATGTAGTTGTTAAGTTCATGAGTGAAATCCAGTTTATTTAGCGACATTGTTGAGAGGGCCTCCAAGGTGATGTCTTTGTATGCTGGTGTACAGATGTCAAAAAGTGCTTCCCATAGATGTATAGCTAACAAGTCCTTAATCTCATACGCAATACCATAATTACTTATGGTAGCCTAATCCACATACTTATGAGCACCAAAAGGCTTTGCTAAGGGTTTAGCAAGCCTTTTCTTACACCACTTCTCATCTTAGCAGGGATACTTGAACTCTCCCATTGTTTGTGTGGCATTTTTCTTAAGTTATATGGTTTCTTGGGCATGATTTCTTTTTCCTCGTATTTGGAAAAAAGAATTAAACAACAAGTCTCATACTAAAGGCTAGACTTTAGGGTACCTACAACGCATGTGCAATAAGTTTAACATAAATATACTCCATCAGAAATAATTAGAGCACATAAGGAAAGTAGGGACATGTATTATGGGCATACATGACTATCCTACACACGCTATGTAGGATGCTACTGTAGTGTAGAGACATGGAGTGATGAATTCGAATCGAACTTGAATGTGCCCAATTGCTTGTGTCGAAGCTCATGTATGAGTTCATACAAGAGTTTCAAAGACAAACCAAGTTCAAAATGGTTAAAAATTATCATCCTAAGAATGTAAAATGCAAAAGTCTCATATTGAACATATAAGCCCTAACTATCATGATTGTGATGAATCATGCCTTAAATTACTCCTACATGTTGTTTAATGTTATGGAATGAAAGAATGAATAAATTAAACCTGGAAGGTTCCAACATTTCTTATTATTCAAAAAAGGTCCCAACGTTTGGAGAAGTGGGTCAATGAGGTCTCCATTAAATGAGAAAAGTATTTAATTAAAACCGTCATGTTGTGACACATGTTAATAGAGATCTTAATTGGCCCACTTCTCCAAATGTTAGGATCTCTTTTGAACCACTCGAAATATTGGGATGTGAAATGAACTTACCCCCAAACATTGAGACCTTTTGGTGTAATTTACTCTAAATAAATGACATGAAGGACATGAAAGCCCTAAATTTCCTGATAATTGAAATTGCACATGAACCCTGGGTTGCTAATACATGTGACGTACAAAACACTTGAAGGTCCATTGGTGTGTCGAAATCCACAAAACACGTTAAATGAGTCTATTGAATGTATCAAAAGTTAATTACATCCAAAATCAAGAGCACCAATGCATACCTAACAATCATGAAGATGTTATTCACGTGAAAAATAAAGAACCAAGTAAAAAAAGTAAAGGAATGGAAGTAAGTACATACATTGTGAAGATATGACGAACAATGATATGTGAGTGCAAAGAGTTGAGTGTTGTACATGTGTGAGTGAAGAAGAAGAATAGGGGATTAGATGTATACAAGAGTAGCATAAATAAGGTAGTGTAGGAATGTGGGATATTTATAGATAGGGGCATTTGTGCATCACGACCATTCGAACACAAGTTGTGTTCCAATGTCATGTAGGGGAGTAAATTTGACCAAGAGGTCTAGTGAGTCTACATGAGCACAAACATTAGTTGTGTCTGATGGTTATGTAGACTTGAAATTTTTGTACAGAATGTTGGTCATATTGTACACAACCTTCGAACACAAGTTGTGTTCAATAGTTATGTAGGATGGAATTTTTTCCTAGAAAGGGTTGTCATTGTACACAACCTTTGAACATAGACTATGTTCGATGGCCGTGCAAAACTGAAATTTTCCCCAGAATGTCCTGATGATTGTGAGTAATCATGAACATAACTTATGTCCGATGATCGTGTAGGCATGAAAAATTTTACAAATTCGCTTGAGTTGTCCACAAACTTCAAACACGGTTGTGTTCAATGGTGGTGTAGAATTGGAATTTTGCAAAAAACCCAAACTTGACTCTGCACAGCCTTAAACACTAGTTGTGTTCGATAAAACTTCCACAAAAAGTAGGTGTTTGTATGTGACCTTGTACATAAGCTATGTTCGTCAGTGGTGTATGATGTGATGAACTTACCTTGTTCACCCCTAAATAACATGCCTAAAAAATAGTGTATAGCTTGGTTCTTCCCCACACTTTAGACTAGAAAATCATCCCCAGTCATGGACATTAGTGTGTATAGCTGCAAAAGAGAAGGCAAAGACTTAGGATAATGATGAAAAGGCTAAGAAAAAGAATAAAACGTATCTATGTGGACATGGGCTACCTCCCATGAAGTGCTTTATTTAACATCATTAGCTCGATGACCTTTGCAAATTTAGCTAATTATCCAGTGCATGGAGTTGAAATTCCTCGTCCTTTCCTGTTCTAACTTGTTTCCATATAAAGCTCAATTGCTGGTTGTTGACTTTAAAAGTTCCACTCTCAGGATGCTCCAATTCAATCGCTCCATATAGAAAAAATCTGCTTAACTAAAAATTGTTATAGAGAGAGAGAGAGATAAAACAAAAATGGCTAAAGTAGTAAACATTAGGCGTTCTTAATATTGCCAAGTCCCGACAACAACGCTAAAAGCTTGTTAACTGATCGCAATTAACTAATTATAAACCCTATACATATTCTATGATCAATTTTAGGCATATGTACCTGTCAAGTAGGGATATTCACCAAGTCCTACAATTACTAGTAATTACCCTATTCTACTATTAAACCTATCTAAATCAAAAAATTAATATTCTAATTACTATAAATTACCTAACTTTAATTTATTAAACTCACCGTCAATGCTTCTTTAATAGATGTTTATCATAAAACTACCCTAGGCTTGATTCACCACTAGCCCTATTATAATTTTGGGAGATAAAAGCATAGGGAGTACCTGTACTATTATTTTTTGGTATTTGGTACTCAATGTTTGATTTTGGATAAAAGGTATCTCAAATTGATGGCATTTTAGTGCCTATGTTTGATTTTTTTGCCCATGTCAAGAGTATGAGTCACTAAAATGCCATTGGTTACAAAGTACGAGTACTTTTTTTTTTTTTTCAAAATCAAACATTGGGCACCAAATGCCAAAAAATGATATTACAGATAGTCTCCTATGCCATTATCCCTACAATTTTCATAACAATATATTTAATGATTCATCTATGCTTTTGAACTGTGGGATTCCTTAGCTAATCTAATGTCTATTTCAAGAACATTAATTTCTAATCTTGAATAAATTAACGGAAATGTTTTTCTCATAAAAAAAACAAGATTGCATTAAATACAATGATTCCCTATTAAGAATTAATCATCATGTTCACGTTTTTCTATATCTAGGATCACATATAAACTTTACCATTTATATAGATCTATCTCTTGAAATGATTTTTCAATCAAGGCAACAAGAATCATATGCTGAAATAATACTGCGCTCATACTAATTCAATAGATCATATAAAATATATAAATAAATTCATATGCATAAACTTTCATTAAACAAAATGATCATTCCACTACATTAGGGTTAAGGTTTCTTAAGACTTGGGTAACATAATCTATTTTCCCATAATAAAATAATACAAGAACATAGACTAAAAAACAGAAGTGATTCATGACTAAACCCTCCCTTTTTGATATGTATCTTGTGATCTTGGATAAGCTCTTGTTTCTCCATTTGAAGATGGCTATTTCTCTCTCTAGGAGGTGGAAAAAGAGAAATTCTTTGTCTAAATGATTACAAGCGGCTATTTATAGCTAAGTTAAAAGTTTATGCCTATACGACCTCCTACATGGCTTGTATTCGAAGATCGTGTAAGAATAAAAAAAGAATTTTGCCAAAACTATCTCTACATGGTCCCGTTCACAACTTGTGTAGGGTGCTTGTGTAAACTCTCTAATAATTTTTTTTTCCTTTCTATACAGCTTGTGTACAATTGAATTTGTCATCTAGTTCCAAAACACATTCTATACTAGTTCCTACACGAGTTGTGGAACAACTAAGTATGTAATGATCTTCAACTTATAAAATTCTTCATCAAAACCTCCTATAATCTATCAAAATATCTTCATAAGCTCATTTATCTTCTCTAAATCTGAAATCAATATTTTAATCCAATGAGTATCCTTGTCTTAAAAAAATTCCATAAAAATATAAAATATGTCATCAAACCAATCCTTAAAGTGAGGGTCTTTTGGCACTTATTAGTATATAAAAAGGAGAAGATAACTGAAGGAAACAACACCAAAAGTCATATTCCCACAGATGATGCTAATGTCTTTAATTCAAAATTGATAGATGTTTCTAGATAATTATACTCGATAGTGGGCATGTAGAATAAGACCTACAAAACAAGGCCCGGTCAAAGGGCACCGAGGGGGTAGGGTTGGTGTTGTTTAGTATGATCACTCCGATGCTTAAGTTAATTTTTCTAGAAATAAGGGATAAAAGGAATGGGGTGGGTGTTACCAATCTAACATAGTATCGGCTATATGTACATAAGGTTATTGCCTTCAAAAGTCTAGGGAAGGAATATTTGTTAAGGAGTAATCCTTGTAGTTGTCAGCGTCATAGAGATTGTGGAGTAATTGAGCTTTATGACAGATGTTGTAGTTGAGGCATTGAGCCATGAAGCGACACTTGATTTTTTTTTTAGGAGCATGATAGTGGAGAGCATGGGGATGTATGTTGAGTGACCAAGCAGGAGGTTATTCCTTGTCACTTGTTCATATGGGAGTTGGATAAGATCGAACTTAGGTTAGATGGGTCAATCAAAGTTTTAGATGGATCAAATTAGGCTTGTGCCCATGTACTCAAATTGACCATTAATAGATATTTATATGATATGTGATATGCATGATCTTTAGCAAACACATGAACTATCTATTTATAACCAATAAACTATATATATTGTTGTATATATATACTATATACACATATTATATATAATCTACACTATATACATGTTATATATATAATCTAAGTTTTAATATATGTTATATATAACATGTTATACATAATCTATATATTATGACACGAGACACGTACACACATAAATAACTTATTCATTTTATATAACAAATTATTTATAGGGTCAATTTGAAATACATTAGAGATGTTTTTGCTTATTTGCAAACATGGTTTTCACTAAAAAATGTTAATATTATTAAAGTGACATATGTTAGTGTTTTGGGACTTTGAGAATATTATTTAAAATAACCTAGAATAAATAAAATCATAACAAGGGGCAAGGCAATAACTTATTAATAGAAAGGCATTTTTGTCCAACAATATAAAAAATTTGAAATGTACATTAGTTGAACGACATATATAAACCTTGGATAATTCTCTTCCTTGCTAAAGATCGCCTTAAGGGTAGGCATCAACCCAAAATCAGAGAGACAAGGTGGATACCATTAATAAGCAAAAAGATTATTAATTATATTTCTACACGAGCCACAATTACTTAAACATGTTATATATACATGATGTCCTTTTTTTTATTTACTTAAAGACATAACTACAAAATACTTAGTAATATTTACTGAGACTTTCTCTAAAATTTCCCTTGCTGTGATGGTACCCCATAATCTTCAATCATAAGAATAAAAAGTATCCCCTCAACTCACTATTGAGCTAAGTGGGGGAATAAAACAAAACACAACATAATAGAAACACATGCAAATATAAAACATATATAGGCAAACTAATATATTTGTTTCCAAATGGTTATGCAGTGATTATGTTAGCTAATGCATGTAATAAGCACTAGTACCAATATCCTAGCTCAACTAACTTTCATTCAATTAGTTAACATTCTAGGCATCTGAACAAGAAATCAAAGAACCTAAAGCTATAAGGAGTAGCTAGGGAAGTAGGACCCCCTATAAACCTAGCCCAGTTAACTACTAGAAATTGATTTACCAATGCAATTTTATATGTCAACAACCTTGCCTAGCATAATCATAATCCTAAAAATACGACACATGGGTCCTCTTTTGTGCTATGTAATGAATGCTCTAATAATAAATGGGACACCACATTTCATATCGCCAAAAGAATTGTAATATCTGAGTCATTAATAAATAAGAGTTTCCTTACTATTGGTTAAACTTGTACATAAGGTTATACTTAAGTGACCCTAGAAGGACAATCGTTTATTCAAAAGTTATTTAGTCACCAACAAATCATCATCAATCACAAGCAAAAGACTTCCACTAAAGAATTCACTCATAATCATTTAAATAGGAAAAAAAATTCATAAACAACAATACAAATCATGACATTAATAGACATAAGTCTATTGCTAATAAAACATAAAATCTAGTGACCTAAGTCTAACAATAATATGTTGTTATTCACAAAGTAAGTATGCTCCTCGAGTAGTTCGCCCAATAAAACATTGTCTCTCATCAATATTTCTTATAATTTTAGTTAACAAGTTTTCTTCTAGTTTACCAATAGCTATTAATATTTAGGATACACCTTCTTGTTTATTACCTAAAGAAAATAATTATTTATTTATGAGCTTGTACATTAGTTATACTAATTGTACTTATCTATGTTATATCAAGTGTGCGAGTGTGTATACTTCATTTACAATATTAGAATGAGAATTTTATATGTATATACATCCGTAAGTTTCCACGCGTACAATATGTATGTGTATATGGTTTATTTATTTATTTTATTAGTTCAGGTGGTAGTGTCTTTGTATAAATGGGTTAATGACGAAAATTGTACATGAACTTTTCACACAAAGAATAATTAGATACTGAAGTTTGGTTTTGAACAATTTAGTACCTAAACAAAATTTTCATTGACTTTTTTCATTCCTGAAGTTTGGTTTTGACAATTTTGGTACTTGAACAAAGTTTTTGTTAACTATTTTATACTTGAAGTCAATGAAATAAGGTATAAAAAACGAAAGTTTGCATGTACTAAAATTATCAAAACCAAACTTTAGATAAAAAAAAGTCAATGAAAACTTTATTTAGGTACTAAATTATTCATAATCAAAACTTTAGGTATCTAATTATTCTTTTTGCAAAAGTTCATGCACCATTTTTGTCATTATCCTTTATATAAACATATGTTTATATTAATACACATATGAGTTCAAAGAAATATATGGATTTGAACTTAAATGTGTACATAAAAGCTTAAGGAGCCTCAATTCTATGAAGTATGATATGTGAAAGAAGGTCCATTACTTAGAATGTTCGAACGAAATCAAAATCTAAAAAAGCAAGTAATAAAACTTTCCTTAAGTAAAAGGTTATGAAATTTTCATTATTTTATTTTTGTACATAATCTTTAAATTGTTTTGCCATAGAGATTTTTCAATAAAGAATTCAACGTAAAGTGCTTGAGAGAAATTTAAAACTATTAATTTTTAAGGGGAAAGTTAAAATAATATTAAATACGAAGATTTGATAAAAGAATATTATATGGTATTACTTCAATCTCTCCATCCGATATTTTTATATATTTATTTAACTAATATCCACATATATTTATAATACTTGTAATATTTATAACCAAGAGAGATTATAAATTAACATAAAATAGGATTAGAAAATACCTGATATTAAGGTTTAATGAAGAAAGTTCTCGTTTATTATTTTTTTTTTTTTTTTGGGCCGAAAAAGTTCTCCTTCGCTAAATATGAATAATTACGTCCCCTTTGATTCTTGTATGATGATGGTAGTGACCAACTAGTGGCTCATAACGCCTTGACGGTAATGCACCAAGAATAATATATGATTGTTGTAATGATGAAAGGGTGCTTGATTTAATTTTTGTGATTTTTTTTCCGATATTCCTAGATATTTTATAGTACCTTACACTATTTCTAAAAAAGTGGAATATATATATTTCAATGTTGCTGGACTATAATTCCCTTTAATCTCCTTCTTGATATCTCCCTATGAGATCTGTTGTATTAATCTCAAGCAATTAATGGTGATAATATAATATAACAACATTGAATATCATATAATGTTTAACATGGAGTAGTATCCATTTGCCAAAGTCATATCCTTGGGGAACAAGCATAACATATTTTTATTACATAACACCATACAGTGGAAAAACACTTTATATATATATATATATATAACCTCTTCACTAAGGTACGATAGTCAATTGTTTATAAGGATAAGTCATCAATGGGTTTGTTTGGATGGTCTGTTTTTCATCGTATCTGTATCTTTATCAAAATAATATATGTAAATTTGTTCGATTTGTATTTATATTTAATCTCTTTGATCTTTTCATAAGAACTGTCAATTTTTTTTATTTGTATCTATTTCTTAATAAATAATTTATTAAAAAATATTTTTAAAAAAGTCTATATTGCCAAAAAAAAAAAAAAAAAACTAACCAAGCATACCCATGTCCTTACTATGTCCATTCGCTAAATATATGACTTCTTAACCATTAAGAAGGTTGCTGACATTTACTTAGATGATTGTCCAATTTGATTTCCCTTTAAATGAGTGTTCAGTTTGATTTTGCAAAAGTTTTGAATACGCCATATTATGCATTGAATTTCTATTCTTTAGTTTAACCCATAAGATTTAGTACAAGCTAATATGAGTTGTAATTTTACTCCTTTTAAAATTTAATTTCATGTATATGTTGCTTTTGTTGGGAAATGTGTAGATGATGGTTCTTTTCGGCGTTGGTTGTTTCATGTGAATACCAAAGGGGTTTGAAGACGTTTTGGAATGAAAAGAAGGAATTTTATAAAAAGTGGTATTTCTAGTAGTGCATGAACATGCATAGTCTATGCCCCATGTCATGTACTCTTAGAGACTTGAACACAATGAATTCTAGAATCACATAATCATGCACGGGACCATGCATTAAGCCATGCGTCTTTATGGCATGCCAAATTGAGTACCTTGAAAATGCACAACCTATACTTGTGCATTAGGTCGTGATAATTTGTGCCTTAGAATTATTTTCCTTAAAGTGCATACCAAGTCCATAGCTTGTGCAATACATGTATACTTGAGCATGCACTTTACTATGATTTGTTTGATTTGATTAAAGGTTACACGATACTTAACTTTTTTTTTCCAAAAAGAAACTAAAATGAGATAATATCATGAATGATACTTGAGCATTGATAAAATATATGATTAGGCACCTAAACTTTAAAAATGATTAATTTAGTACCTAAACTTTGAAACTAATTAATTTAATACTTGAAAAACTTTAAAATTGATAAATTTAGTATCCAAAAGAGCTTGACAAAGGTACTGTTGGTGTGTACAAAAAGGTTTTTTTATGTATTAACTTGATTAAATTCAAAATTAAGGTACTAAATTGATTGATTTAAAGTTTATGCACCTGATTATATATTAGGTTAATGACGTAAATGGTACCTAAACTTTTACAAAAAGAATAATTATGTACCTGAAGTTTGGTTTTAAACAATTTAATATCAACAAAGTTTTGTTGACATTTTTCATACTTGAAGTTTGATTTTGAACAATTTGGTATTTGAACTAACTTTTCGTGGACTTTTTTATACATCATTTCATTTGCTTTAGGTATAAAAAAAGTCAACAAAAAGTTTATTAGGAATTAAATTGTTCAAAATCAAACTTCGGATATGAAAAAATCAACGAAAAATTTGTTTAGTACATTATTCAAAACTAAACTTTAAGTACCTAATTATTCTTTTTGCGAAAGTTCATGTACCATTTTCATCATTATCCTTATATATTTTGTTAAACTTCATGAATCACTTGTGCAATTAAACCAATTAAAGTTAGTTTAACTCCTTCGTCTGTGACTAAAAATTATCCTAAAATCTTGAAATCTAAATATTAGTTGGGTAGAGGACAAAAATTATAAGAGCATAGACAATATGTGAGTCAGAAGTATAAATGCTTTGAATAATTTGATTATTATGTAATGAAAGTTAGAGGATTCCAGTCTTTAGAATGGAATGGATTTCTAGGGTATTACCTCGTTTGAAGGTTATGGTTGTTACAGTAGAGTAACAGCTTAACTAATGGAATATCCGACTATAAATATTATGTGTTATGTGTGTTTGACTGTGGTCGGTGGATCGAGAGTATTGCCTATGTCAATGTGGTATCCTAATGATCTGCGTCGTTGTCCTTATGAAGAGTTGTACTTAGAGATGATTATGGGTAAATCTACGCTTTGGACTCATGGATGGGGTACCTAATGAATGTGCATTCTTTCACATTTATCTAATATATTTTTCACACTTTCATGCACAACTTGGTACTTTTCTGGTTAATTTCTGGCATAAAATGATGAATTACATGATCATGGATCAATTATGTTTAATGGCACAAAAAGCTGTTGAAAAGGATCAATTTATTATCAAAATGACTTAATGGAATCACACTTGCTATTCTTGACTGTGTGCATTTTTATGTACGTGTTCATGAACTTGTAATTAGAAAGAAAGAAATTCAGTCAGTCATTCAACCATATGTGAGAAAGAAGCTTTTGGAAGCTTCATGTTAGGCTAAGATGAAGCAGCTGGTGTATTATGGATTGAATTTCTCAATTCAATCAAATTTTCACATATTCTAGTCGCAGAATTATTCAAAGTAGAGCTCATATAATTATTGCGAATGCTTTGTAATTGAAGCAGTTAAAATCCAAGGTTTGATTTAGTGCAGATCAGGAAACTAAAGACTGGAGCGCACAAGAACTGCAAATTTAGACAGTTGGAAATGAGCTTAGGCAAAACGCTTGTGGAGCTTTGATCAAAACATCAAGAAGGGAATAGATGTCGAGTGTTCCAACAGAAATAGGAAATGAGCTGCTATGATTCTTATCGAGAACCATTGTAGTAGCAACTAGTTGGAAGCCGACAGGCCACTCATGACAAACAAGCGAGTAGAAGAGCGCACTTGTGAAGCACTCATGCCGACTCGTTTGAACCTCCTTAGGATACCAACTTAGCATTCATCGAAAGACTCGAAGGAAGTTGCAGCAAAGTAGCCAACCCTTGTCCAACATTGGCCAAACGAGCACAAATTATAGAAGTCCAAGCCATTCAATCCTGCAAGAACAATAGAATCTGCTCCCTGATATAAACGTGCCGACTTGATATTACATTGTCGAGGAGCACTTGTTTGAGACAGCCACACTAACTAAATTTCAAAGCACGCAGCAACCCAATTGACTAACCGGCCACATTTGACCGACTTGACAGATGCCTGAGCCGTTGAAAAAACCCTAAGTTCAACCATATGTTGCAATTTGTCCAACCTAATCAGGCTAGTTGAGCAACCCTCACCACCGACTATAATACAGCAAATCTGTAATATAAAATAAATAATTTATGTTAAAGGGTAAAAGTGTCATTTGATTAAAAATAAATGATTTTACGGTCCACCTTAAGTATAATTAAATTCTTTGTCGTTTGGTAGACACGTGATAAAAGATGAAAATACGTTATTAAAGATGAAGAAATTATAAAAGATGAAAAGATGGTATTAAAGATGAAAAAATATTGTTAAAGATAAAAAGTCAATCCTTTCTCTTATATAACCCAGTCTTTCTCTACAACAAAACCATTCCTAAACATAGAATTCTTTCAAAATCCTCTCTAATAATGATTTTTACATCAAGGAAGATCAATAAACAAGATTAAGGTGAGTTAGTTATCACCAAGTATTTAACAATCTATGAAGTTATCTACTTCTAAGGTTCTCTTTTGATTTTGAAGGGAGTTTTGGAAAAAAACCTTAAGTCTGTTGGAGATTAGGTGTTTGCAATCAAGAAAGAACATATATCAAGAGATAGGTAAGTTGAATCTTTTCTTTTTCTTTTTGATTTAAAAAGTAAGATCTTTTCTAAGTTAATTGATTTTTTTTTTTTGAAGGAAGTCATAATTTTGGAAAACCTGTTCTTTTAGTGATTTTGTAGTTTTAAAATCAAAGGAGAAAGGTGTGTATTTAGAGTTTGTAGTCTTTTTGCCAATTTAGGGTTTATATGATGGTGAATTTATGATTATTATGAGAGAAGATGTTTTGATTGAATATTTGATGATTTATGTATTGTTGGTCAAGTTAGGGTTCTTGTTCCTAAAGTGATTTTAGGTACGACCTTACCTTGTTTGCTACTTGTGCTTATAAGATTAGAAATTGTAAACTGATTAATTATTATCCGAATTTAAATTTGATTTGTTGCTTGTCTATGGCAAGGTCTAGTAGACTGGGAGGACCATTGCTACAAGGACAACACCCCAATGATCTGTATGTGTCGTTGTCCGAGTGGAGTCATGCACAGAGATGATTCCAATAGTCTAGAAGTAGTGTGAAAATGGTAACCAGGGTGTGTCGAAGTTCCCAATACCAATGTATTTATATATTACCTATTTTCCATACTGATTGATTTTACTACTCATGAGTTACTCCGGGTTTATGACTGATGGCTAATAGTCCTAAATTGTGTTGTTTGCCTGCTAAATAAAAAATAATAACCTATTGATTTTTGCATATAATATTAGATTGTATGTGAAATCTATATTATGTTTGGTCATGCGCATGTGTTTTTTATATGGCGTACTAAGCCTTTGTCCTCATTCTTTCTATTTTTTAGGAACTAGTGATAATCATGTAGTGTTTGATTTAGTTGGATATGGTGTCTATGTGGACTATAGGGAGGGCGATAGTAGATCTGACTTTCCTGCTGATGTTTAGATGTTCTGGTTTGGAGATAGACAAAATTTAAGATCTTATAAAGTTTTTTATGTTTTTATAAATCTAAAGTTTTCTAATTATTCTTTAGATGTTTTAGTTTAAATTAAGTTGGTCTTTGGTTTTTGCCAACTAAGTTGTTATGAAGTTTTTGGCTATTACATGATATTTTAAAAAAATCCCTATAAAGAGATTTTGATGATATTATATCTAATTTGTGGATTAGTGAAATAATAGCCTTAACGTGTCCATATCAATTGAGGACATGTAGTGGATTGTAATGCTTTTAGATTAGAACATTACAAAGTTGTACTGAGCAAGTTCAATGCCAAGCTACTTCAACCATGATGTCCACATGCTGAGTACATGCGGAATAATTTGTTGCTCTACTGACTAGCTTAAGTATTGAAATCTAGCCATGTCGAGCCACCATAAGGATCAAAGGCAGTCCTGTGACAATCGTTGCATCGACCTCTTTTGCACAAGCACAAGTAGTAACCCTAACCAGCACTGTCCAACACAACTAACAAGCTGCTGCAACTTTTGGCAGTCGAGATCTAAATTGACCAGCTTAATGGCCATGCATTGACCTGTTAAGCTAAAGCTTTAGTCAATGTCATTCTACTAAAAGTTTCTGATCAGTGTAAAGCCGAGTCAACAGAATAACAACCAACCTGATTTAATGAGAGGCCAAATATTCTATAGAGTTGAGCACTACAAGGCTCGAGCCAACCTCTAAACATTGATCAGACTCACAAAAATGCCAAGCTACAACTTGTCCAAGTAGAACTAGTTTCTGGGGTTGAAGTTGCAGTAGAATGAGTTTCCTTATTCCACTACCGAGCAAACTACTACACACTTACACCAACCAACTTTCTATACATAAGTTGAGCAAGTTATCTTCATCACTGAGTTGAACTTGAAGAAGACTCGACTTATGACACGCCAACCAACACTCTAGGCAACAACTTATGTTACTTTATCCTGCTTCTTTGTTTTGGGGCTCACTTGCTAAAAGCCCATTTTTGTAATTACTCAAACACTTCTTTTGTACCTTTTTTGTAGTTTTTAAGGAGTTACTCCACAGAATATACCCACTCTTCTAATTGCTACCTTTCATATAAGTCACATCATTTTCCACCAAACTTCACCAACATCCACATCATCATATTCCTGCAGACCAGAATCCTAAGTACTAGTTAACTATCTTAGACACTTTACCTCATATAAATTTTTCCATTAACTTTCAGATCATATTCCATTCCCTACACCTTCCTCCACTCCACTCCACTCCATCATCAATTCATCATCCTCTATCTCCTACATCTTCCATCTCCTACAATTCATCATCCATATATGTTACATTCCATCTTCACATCATAGAACACTCTACCTATCTCACCTATACACTTTCACCTTCATCATACAACACCATCCATTACTGCCCTTCGTCGTAGAATTGGACCTCGAATTACAAAGGAGATATTCTTAGTATTTTCTAGGTGTATTCCAACCTTATCATTTGTAATAGATTGTATACTTATTATTATCATCAGTGAATTCCCTATTTCATTATGAGCTAAATTTATCTAATGAGATTATGTGATAGGTTTATGGATTTCCTTAGTAGTTGATTAGTTTTATAATAGGTCTTGCTAATTTGAAACTTTACTTATTTTTATTTCAATGTTCACACGATAAACTTGTCTATGAATCTCTTTTGAATCAAAGTTTAAGATGTAAGAGTGATTCGAGAACCTAATTGAAATAGAAAATACAATTTGAAGACTAATATAGACATGTGCAGCTTTGGCCCAACTCTTAGAACTCATGCTCTTAATGTGGTTGGAATTGTGGTTTGGGACATAAACAAGTGCTTGAACCAAAAATGCAATTAAAATAATATGGCTTGTGAGAGAAGTATATTATTTACCTAATGATTATAAATGAATTATTTGAGAGGGATATCCATGTTATGATTAGAATTTTGCAACTCAAAAGGAAAGCAGATTCTTGTGAGTTTAATCAAAATCTAAATGAATAAACCCAATTATAATTTCACACAACGAATAGAAATCCTAGCCATACCATTGCATAATCCCACATTTCACTATTGGAGGAGTTCCTAAAAATAATTTTAGTATAATGTAACTTTTAGTATTAGTTTATTTATAGTTTGCAGTGATAAAATTTAAGAGCAGTTTAATTAATTTAGAGAATTGAGAACTCCATGTTGATTCACTTATCTTAGAGTAAACATTTCTATAATCTAGTAATTAGTTAGAAGCTCCCCATGGATCACAACCTTGAATACTCTCGCTAAGCCATACTTGCATGATCAGTACACTTGCCGATAACTTTCGCACTTAAATTGAATTTTATCAAAAACATACATTTATAATTGTCTAACAAATGTAAACTTAGCAAGAGTGAAAACATACTTCAGGCAGTACCCTACATAGTATATGCATGTATTATATATATGTGTGTGTGTGTTGTTGGATTACTGAGTTATCCCTATATTGTTTAATGGATTAAAACTTAAAGTTAATAAGAGGCTGGTTGCTATATTAGATATATGTCTACCTGTGAATGAATAACTACTTGCTCATGCATTTGTACTTACTTGGCCTTGACTCTCTCTTTCTTCTTTTTTAGGCACATGTGGCACCTTTTATCATATGTAACAGATTTTGTTACGTCATAATGGTGGATTATGAGAATGATGATAATGGAGAGGACTACCAAACAAATGATTAAAATAGCTATATCATTGTGAACTTTTTCTTTGTATGAACATGGTTTTGTGTGTGTGTGCGTGTGCATGTGCATGTGCGCATGTGTGCACACGTGTGTGTTTGTGTGTGTGCACTAGTAAGTAATAGTAAGGTATAGACCCCAATTGATTTGTTAAAATATATTACTAGTTTGATTTGATGGACTATATGTAGGTTACATCCATCTAATGCTAAGATATGAAGGTTTGTAATCACTTCGGGTGTTATTCGTGGAGTTATCTATATAGTAAGTAGTAACTACTAACTTGAAATTAAGACAATGAATGATGATGGTAATAATAAATATTAAATGTGGTTTCTAGTAGGTTTTTAGTCTTAGTATGTCTACTTTAAATGTAAATAACTTTAATATTTAGGCATTACATTATTTCAATTTAAATACTAATTAAATTTAAATAAATAAAAATATTACAAATTATTTGTTGAACTACGTAGGTTCAAACCATCTTTGATGAGAGCAAACTTGCTAAAAAAAATGTTAATTGTAAAGCCTTTTTAGTGTTGTGTTGATGTGTTGAAAAAGGAGCTAGTGTCTAAATGCTAGCTCTGACAATATCCAAATGCCAAACACAATAGTGATATTTTCTAACTAGCATCTAGACACTAGCCTTAAGGGTATCCAAATGCTAAGTAAAATAGTAGAGCTCAGTAGCTAGCATCGAGACAATAGGAGGTAACATCTAAATGCCAACATGATTACCAAAGGAATAGAATGTTTTATTCCTATGATTTTTTAAGTGGTATCCAGACATTAGGCTACATCATCCAAACGCTAGTCTTTTAGACTAACATGCTCTTTCGTTGATGCAGTGATGTCCAACACTAGGGTATGGCATCTAGAAACTAACTCTAGGGAATTAGCTGTTATAGTGCATCTAATGCAAAGTTAATCTTGGGATTTGGTGTCTAATGTTTATATTTTTGCTTCTCTATATTTAAGAGCTTATGAGCATAATTGACAACAACCTAAGAGCTTTCATTTGTTATCAACCAAAGAAATTAGGCATCATTCTTTTTGTCTATTTATAAATCATTTGTACCCCTAATTTTTTTATTGAAAGATTGCAGATTATAATTCCTTGTTTTTTATTTGACTATTCTAGAAAGTGCACTACACCTATATTTACTTATGAAACACTTCGTTGTAGCTCATGTGAGCTTTGGTATGTGAGTGATTAGTATAGTAGGTGAGAAGTGCCCATTGGAGGCATTAAGTGATTATAGAGAGTCAGACCAAACTTTACATTAAGATCCATATTTAATCTTCTTAACCTTACTCTCTTTATTTTTTAGTACTTTACAGTATGTTATAATAACTTAAGCATTTCAATTAATTAACAAAGTTGCAAACTAGAGTAAAATGGCATAATACTCAATTCACCCCCTTTGAATATTTTACTTAGTGTGCTTAGTAATTTTCATTATTAATATTTTACAATTGTCTTCATCCTCTTGTTCATCTTACCACTGGACCATTCCATAGTAGACAAAATATAATCTAACCTTTCGAAATCATCATTATCACATAAAGTATTGCATCGAATGCCTTCAATACTAAACTAAAAAATTGCATAAATAATTTTTTACCTAGTGTGCTCAGTAAATAATTTTCATTATTAATACTTTACGATTGTCTTCATCCTCTTGTTCATCTTACCACTGGACCATTCCATAGTAGACAAGAATACAATCTAACCTTTTGAAATCATCATTATCACATAAAGTATTGCATCGAATGCCTTCAATACTAAACTAAAAAATTACATAAATAAAGGCCAAAACCTAAATAAATTTGACACATGTAGTCATATGCACTACCACCAAATATGTTTCTAAAACAAGTCTATTATGATGTTTGGTACTGGTCGTAAGTAGCAATTAAAAGCAATAACAAGTTAAAACTCACACCTAAACCTTTGTTATGATTGTATAAAAAGCAAATGTACCTATTGATAACAAGAGTATAGATTTAGAGCACAAGCATCGTTCCCACAAGAACTAATAAATACTAACTATTATTTTATTATTCAACCTACAAAGGAGAATAAGTTATTAAGATAATATTAGTGCTAGAATTAGAGAAACACATATTAAGTAGAAGATAATCCAAATTGCAAAAGTCGTTCAGATCTTGAATCCCTACTAGGTAATATCGTTGATATTCTTGAATAGTAAAGATTGCTAATGTAATCAAATGTCTCTATCAAGGCTATTGAAATTCCATCCTTAGTTAATTAATTGGATTTTGTTCATAATTAATCCCGAAGAATTATGCCATCCTAATTATAGGATTGCATGCAATTCCTTACAATTGTGTAGATCTAATCATACAGACAATCTTTCAATTAATTTGCATGAATATCTAATCAAGAATTAATATTCTAGACTATTAACTCAAGATAACAAATAGGCAAAAACAAAATTTAATTCCAGAAATCAAATAATATATTAAAATCAATGAAGAACAAATCACATATTCAACTTAGGATTCATCAAAAATCTAAACAAAAAGCTACTCCTCCATGGGAGAAGTATATGCAATCTAAAAGATAAACAATCAAGCATAAACCATAATTATAATTCGGAATTACAGCATAATTTGCTTGCTAAGCCAATAACCTAGATAAATCCGTATGACTACTTGATGGCTTCTACTGCCCTTGGATCTTACCCCATTATAGATGTTCTTCAAGCTTCAAAAGAGGAAATTTCCTTTACCCAAAAGAGGAAAGCTAAGATCTTGAAGAGTAAAAAGTTGCATGTCCTTGTTGAGCAAGTTAGGGTTTTAATTTAGGAAAGTAACTCTCTTAAGAATGGAAAGTTGTTGAAGTTCTTAGTTGTAAGAAGTGGAGCCTCCGAAACTTTCTAATTTTAAGTGTAGATGTCTTTTTCTTTAGGTCCAAGAAGTTAACTTTCATTTTTTTTTAAGTTGTTTTCTAAAATATCCTTGCTATTCGAACGACATGACTAGGACAAGTCATGTTCCTGAATCGTGTCCTTAGTCTTTTTATGTTGTTGGGAGTGACACAACTAGGACAAGTTATGTAACTTTCTGTGGCAACTCTTCAAAACGACATGACTTAGACAAGTCGTGTCGCAGTCATGTCCCTTATTGTGACAAATCCCTAAATCGACACGACTTACAACAGATTATGTCATAGTCATGTCATGCTAAAATTCAAATTTTCATACGTTTGGGCACATTTTCTTGAAATGACTAGATGACACTACACGTCTTCTTCATGTTGACCACAATATGCTTCCAAACTTCATATTTTTGGCCCGATTTGCCTCCTTTTCATAACATATCTCCTTTAAAAGCTCAAAGGCATAATTTAACGATTTTATGTACTAGATTTATAATAATTGTCAATAGAATGGTCAATAAAAACATAATTTAGCACTTATAAAATAGGAATAAATTAAGTTTATCAATGTTTTACCAATTTATAAGTTTCCAACACTAAAATATGTTACAAATATCTACTATTTATGTTATCTAATATGCATATATTATGATTCATATAATATACACATTATACATAATTTATGTTTTATTAAACATGAAAATTCTTAGTATATTTTATAAGTAAATAAGGTAATAGGGTGTCTTATAGGAATGGCTATTCTATTTTCCCTCAATTTTATAGCAAAGTAAATAGACTATAATAATTATTTTTAGTAATAACCATTGCCACAAATAACCAATATCGTTAATTTAAAACCGGTAGGGACTTTTAATAACTTGGACTTAATGCCAAGCTCATATATGATTAGGTGGCATTAACATTTATCCAGTGTAGTTGTCACGCCTCGAAGGGTACTATAAATGTGGCAGTCTGTCGTACACAATATTAAAGCCTAGGAATGACCACCTTAGTCACTCGAAGGCTTCCATACTATGTACAAGGCGTCTAACATATGGAGGAGACACATCGGAGTGATACATTTTATGTTGATACAACTTGAGTAACAATGAAAAGGAAATTCAATTCACTATACTTCAAATACAAATCATTATACTTCGATTATAATTCATCAAAAAGATTTAACTACATAAAACTATTACAAAGCAATTCATAAAACCTAGCTAATATCTTCAAGCATTCTTATTTCCTGCCGAAATCCCAAAGTCATATTCAGCTCCAATCATTTCGGTCCCCACTTAGCATTCTTGAGATAGCCTGTTCATTCAAACATCTATTGGGGTATAAGCTACACTAGCTTAGTGAGAATTCCCTTAATTCCGTACCATAACAAGCAAGTTATAAATCATCCATATGCTATGCATGAACAAACACATGAGCAGACAATTATGTATGGGTATCCGGAACCCATAGACAGAACGGATTTACGCCCTTCGTATCTTGGGTTAGGGATGGTATTGAAAGTCTACACGACCGCTGCTAGTCTACGAGCCCCTCGGCTCATAGCACTCGACTCGGCTAGGCTCACCCATGGAATGCATCCCCGGTGTGCCTTAGTTCCCTATGAATGAGCTCTGATATCAGGTCTCATTATCCAAACGAGTCCTCGGACCATACCGATCGACCTACGTAGGAGTAGCACGCTACCAAATGCAATATGTCCGATGCGATGCATGACCAATTTAATTTTTGCTTAGGTCAAAATATTCATACATTCTTTAGAATGACCAACCAATATCATACACATAATAGAAAATAATATGAACAGTGCATTTATCCAATCAAATCGTGGTTTTGATATGCTTTAGTATTCTTTGGCATACATTCATCATAGTCTCATCATCTATCCCATCTCCGTTCATATCGATTTTTATCTTGTTCCTATGATTCTAATGTAACTAGCTACATGTAAGAGTTGTACTATGGGCTATTGGTGGAGGCTTATATGTATGTAAAAAGGGTGAAGCCTCGCCCATGTGGGATATCCTTCACGCTATGAGTACTGGGTGGAGAATGCCTTAAAGATTAGAGGCGGCCAAGCCTTGGGAAAGCAGTAACGCTGAGGACCCCATGTGCTACCAGCTCCACCCTTTTTACATACATATAAGCCTCCGCCAACAGCCCATAGTACAACTCTTACACTACAAGCACAAACAAGGTAACAAAAATAAGAAGAAAACTCACTCGGCCATTGGATCACCGGTCTCTTAGTAAAAGTAATCTGGTGGTATGAAATCGTCGATTTCGGGATCACCTAAAAAGGAAGAAATACTCTAATAAGTATTTCAACTCAAACTAATCCAAACCATCTTATACAAACTATCAAATTCGTAATTCTCGTTCTAAGCGGGAATTCCAACTTAAAACAGCCATAACCTAATCATTTTAACTCGGAATTTAGCAAATTATATATCAATTTCTATCTACTTTGAAAGATCTATCTAATTGTAATATTATTTTCAAGTTTTGAAAACATTTGTGTCACGAAACAGAAGGATACGATCCCCATTTTCGAAAAATAGTTTTGTAATTGTTTGAAATTTTCCTATTTGATAATTCAGGAATACATGAAATATGAATGATTTCCTAACATGAATGACATGTGATGAGTTTAATGTATGCATGATCTTGATGATTTTTGCTAAAAGAAAATTTTATAACTTTTTATTTTGCAAGACCACAATAACAACTACTTATGAAAAATCTAGTTTTCTAACTTTGATATGACACTAGTGTTTTGGAATTCATTCTTAGGAATTTCTAGTTATCTTAGTTAAAATTGAGTCTTCATAACATATACTACCTATGGCCTTCATTTTTACATAAAAATTTGCAATTTACACTTTGCAAATATGTTTTCAAATAGGAATTACTCAAAAATCCGAATTTTTAGAAATCCACTTTTTGAATGATTCCTTTGGGAAAAACTTGTTTAATGCATTAAAATTTAAGACTTTACTATACCTACTACTTAAGGACTTCATTTAATACATAATATTTTTATTTTGAACTTGGATAATAGGTGTTTTCATAGGCATCATCCAAAGTTACGAATTTTACAAGTTGACTACTAACTCAAAATTTTCCATCTTGATTCTACTTCTTGTTTTACACGTTAATCTCATCAAAACTTATTTCAACCTTTAAAAATCACTACTTAATGATACCTATTACCTATACTCTTCATTTTTCACATAAAACATGAGTTTTGGAGTTGATAAATGGGTTTTCAAAATTGGTCTTGGTTGAGATCCAAATTTACCAAATTTATTTTTGGACATATTTTTGATAAAATCCATCTAAACTTAGGAAAAATCATCCTTTACATATCATATCTTAAGAGCCTTCAATTTCTTAAATAAAAACTTCATTTTTGAGTAGAAAAACATGTTTTTAAACTATGTCTTGGCCTAAATCCGAAAATGAGATTTTTATTTTGAAAATAACTTTTAAAAATCACCTTTGATTCTTGTAAAAAGAAGTCTTGATGATATACATCCACTAAACCTTCATTTTCTCAACTAAAACTCCCATTCCGAGACTTGGAAAGTGGTTTTTAAATATAGGTTTTGTCAAGATATGAAGTTTACTATTTTTTATTTATGTTCAAATCTAAGATCTACACATAACATGAACATGAATATAAAAGAAATGCATGGTAGTAAACTATAAACTCATAAATCTAAACTTTACTCCCCAAAATTATTCATTTATGATACTTATTCCTTAAGCCCTTCATTTTAAATGAAAAATAGCTTTTCTAAATATGGTTCTCTTTTAATTCGAATTTTCAGAAATGATTTTTGTTGGAACTAAAATAGATCTTGAGCTTTCTAATACTTTCCTACTATCATCAAGCTATTACAAGTTATCTAAGAGCATAAAAACAAAAGTCTAATGCACGTATGAACTTAAAACAACTAGATCTAGTCTACTAAACTAGTTATAAATGTATGAACACTAAGATAGATATGTGAATATGAATAGATGATCAACATGTGCACAAATCATCAATAACAATAGCATAGCTTAATAATAAAACAAGATAACAGCATAATAACTCAAATAACAAGATCTAAAACATTGTGATGGCAAGGATCTCATGTTCAAGTGTTTCTACTTCCCTAGCTTGAAGCTCATGGGGATTTTGTGTGGAATCACACATGAATGAACTTGCCATTACATGTTTCAAGATCCTAAAGTATAGATCTCTTACCTTTTTGGATGTTTGGAACAAGAAACTTGAAGAAAAATATGTGAATGTGTGTGTGTAAGAGTGTTCGGTTTTGGCAAAGGAAGGGAAGAGAGTTTTTGCAAAATTTTCCAAAAGAGAGAAAGAAGAAAGAAAGAAAGTGGAAAGAAGTTGGCATAAAGGGATTTTTATAGACTTGTGGATTAGGGTTTGCTTTGTATAAAGAAAAGAAAATAAAACAAATTGGAGAGAGGGAAAATGGGGAGAGGGTGCGCCGGTTTTGGGAGAAATAAAGAGAGAGGGAGTTGTTTGAGTTGTGTTGTCTATGATTCAAAATTAATTAAGGTAATTTAAGTAATAAAGTTATATTGGAAAAGTAAATTGTAAGGAAAATGATGTAATTGTAAGAGTAGGGTAGAAGGATGTAAGAAATAGGTTATTGGTAATTGTACGTGTGAATAGTGTAGAAGAATTCAAAAAGTTGATTTGACATGTAAAGTACTAGTAGTAATGAAAATACGATAAAAAAGTTATAACTGTAATTTTTATAACCCGAAAAATTATATAACTGATATATTTGGAAATCTTATAAAATTACGAGTTTAATATTACTAATATTGTATATTTAATATTTCGAGCCCCGGGGCACGCTTTTTGAAGTCTGTACCTGATTGGGTTCAAAATAAATCGAAAATTCGCTAATCTCATCTTTTAAAGCATCCTAGTATTAATACGAACCAACTACACCTTTTACTCATATTCCGAATGTTTGGTTTAGGAATACGGAATTACTAGATCTAAACTACTAGGGTTTCTTGAGAATTTGTTGACTTAGGTTCTTCAATTGACTTTCCGGTTTAGACCTTTGCCAATTTGGAAACTGATATTTTATGTTTATACAAAATATTTAATTTGAGAAATTTATTTTAAATTTTATTTTTGTAAGTATTTAATATCTCTTAACGTTTTTGGAATTCTTGAATTGAGTTTTATTTTCGAAGGTTTATCGTTATTTACCTTTTTAATAATTTGTTTTTGAATTCTATATTACTCGATTTTACAATTCAAAGTTAAGTATGAAACTTGTTGTACGTAGTGGTTTTGAATTTGAAGACTGTTGAGTTCTTATTTTATTTTTAAGGAATCTCATTTTTCAAGATTAAGAAATTTCTAGATTCGTTCTTGATTTAGGACTAGTCAAAGTTCGGTTTTAATTTGGAGTCAATTTTAGAGTTTATTTTCAAAGTTCATTTTGGAATTATTTACTGAAATTTTTCGAGACTTACAGTAGTCACTTCAACGCTCAAGTTAGTGTTTATCTAAAGCAAGGGATGAAAGGAATAGGGTGGGGGTGTTACCAATTTGGCATAATAATAGCTATATCTATGTATGTATGGTTCTTACCTTTACAAGCCCACAAAGGGAGTACCTATAAGGGAAGAGATCCTTGCAGCTGTTGTGGAAATTATGGAGTAGTGGGAGGTTAGGGGTAGTTATTGTTGTTATAATTATGGGTGCTGAGCCATGAAGCCATCTATCAATATCTTTAGGAGTGAAATAGTAGATATCGTGGGAAAGTATGCCAAGTGATTCGAGCTAGCCGCATCAAGTTATTTAGCTCAATTGGCTTGCCAATTAGGTTATTCCTATCTCCTGTTTACATGAAGAGTTAGCTAAGATTGACTCTGGGCTCTATAGGTTGACCTAAGTTTTTAGATGGATTGGATCAGATGTGGGGAGTTCATATGCAAAAATTGACCATCAACACAACCAATGAACATTTTTTTTTGCCATAACAAAAGAAAGAAGGATATTCGAACCTAATATATGTCATTTGAGAGATTAAAGATAGTGTCACTAGACTACAAGGTCATTGACCTAAAGAATTTATATTTCAATCTTTATTTTGTATAAATTTCTATTATAGGAAAATCTAGCCATCATCTTCTTTTTTTTTTCTTTTTTCGTTTCCTTTTTTATTTTAACGTATTCTATAGATTTTTATGTAACTTTTTAATCAATGACTGGATCAACACAAGATATGCCATATGATGTAAAATGGGTTGGATCATGAATTTCAGTTTTCATATGATTATTGGGGTTTTTGCACACAAACCCATTTAGATATGGATACTAAAGTACTGTAACATAAAATTATCAATATTAGTTATGTAGCAAATCTTGTAATGGTTTTGATGTTATAAATATGGATGTATGCATATACACAACTAATGAGGTCCAAAAAAGATGACTAAATTTTCTAGTTTGCCCCACAGCTACTATATTACTTTCTTTCACTTAATAGTTTTTTCTTCGTTGTAATTTTTAAGATAAATATGCTTTGCCCCACAGTTACTATATTATTTTCTTTCACTTAATAGTTTTTCTTCATTGTAATTTTTAAGATAGTTATGCTGGATGATGCTGATCCTGTTGTGTCCTTTCCCAATCTATTACGAAATCTTTATGTTCTTTATTAATGTATAAGATGGGCTGGGCTTTGAGGCACCGGCCATGAAGACAGAAAACTCCAGCCCACCTCTTTTCTTCTCATTGTTACACATTTGCTCTACTGGGAGTGGGAACATTAACCCACCAAAACCCCGGCTTTCAGTTCAAGCAGGCAGGGAAGGTTTTACGGGTTTGGCCGCTCCCAAGTCCTCCGGAAGAGACAACTCCTCGGATGTTCGCTGGGTGCTTAGGATTATAAGAGGAGGAAAATGTCAGAAACCGGAAGTATTAACGTCAAGAGTGTATTCATAGGAGCAGGATGTAACAGGATGGTAAATAACGTATCATGGGGTATCTCCGATTTGGTTGCTTTTGGTGCCCAGAACGGTGTCGCCATTTTTTGTCCCAAGGTCACCTTCCATTATCCTTCTCTTCCTAATTGATCTTATTATGAATTTTAATGCTAAAACATGTGTATGTTGTGTGTGTCTTGCAGACAGCTCAGATTTTGACGACACTTCCTGGGCACAAAGCAGCTGTTAATTGCACTTACTGGCTTCCCAGTACCAAGTTTTCTTTTAAAGGTACCCTTTTTGTTATGTGTGTGTTTTATGCTCTACCTAAGTTGATATTATTATTATTATTATTATATAGTGGTCTTGGGTGATATTTGGATATGTAATCCAATTCAAATCAACCAATGTTCTACTTTGTGTGTGCGTGAGTGAGTGCGTGCGTGCTTTTCAGAATATTTTGTATAGTGGTCAATCACTATCGGAGGTGGCAAGTGGTGGCTAGTAGTGGTGGGAAACCATAATTTGTCCGTCATTGTTAAACATGACGATACAAAGCCAGCCTCCGCTGTTGTCTTTCATCACCACAAGCTACTAAAAGATACTAGTATCTGCAATCTTTTGGGATTACCATGATGATATTTATCATTCACGAATTTCTTAAAATAAAAAAATAGAAAATGTTACAAGAAATGTTTTTGGTGATACTAACACTCCCTTGTTCAGCTAGAGTATTTTGTCCTCTAGAGCTAAGATCCAAGACCTAAATTGGAAACTGGGAATTTTATGATAGGAGATCAGATGATCAAAGGAGTTCATTTGTAATAACTGTAGGACTCGTTCATTGTTTTATTATACTCTGGGGCATTTATTTAAATAAAACATGTATGCTATATATTGTCATGCTCTATGTATAGAATTCAATTAAAGCGAGCCCTAGGAAATATGAATTAATGTGAACCCTGAGAAGAAAAATAATGGAAGACGAAGGAAATGGTGGGTAGAATTATTTGATTTCATTATCTTGCTTGTCAGCCATACGGATTTGGGCTTGATTTCTAAATTGATTGGGTAAGTATCCACAAGGATGAATTTCATTTGTAACTATCAGAATGTCCAAGTATATGGTTTTAGTTACTATGTTTCTCTTTGGTTGGTTGACCTACTTGGCTATCATTGATCAGCGAAGCATTTGGACCAGCATTTTCTTTTATCTGGGGATGCTGATGGCATCATTATGTTGTGGGAGTTATCCATCATTGACAGAAAGGTAATTTGTCATGCCTTCCTTTGGCGAATAAGTTAGTTAAATATAGCCAGAGCCAGTTTTGATGTTGGCATTTTGGAAGGTTTTGCTGATTGCATGTTTTGTCTTGCATCACTTACATGATTGAATACATTTCAAATTCGTGGCTTATGTTTTATTAAGACTGATCTAGTGTGCAATTGTTTGGTTTACAGTGGAAACATGTGATGCAATTGCCAGAATCACACAAAAAGGGTGTCACATGCATCAGTGGGATTATGGTCTCTGAAACTGATGCTATATTTGCTTCAACATCATCGGATGGCAATATTCATGTGTGGGACATGGTGTTTAAATCAGCTAATGGAGGTGAGTGCGTTTTGTCTAAATAATTACCTTTGTTAAGAAAGCCATAATCAATGGAGGACTAAGTCATCAACCTTAAGTTCATTTTTGCCCAATCAATCCAAGTTTAATTGTGAAAATATTTATTTCTGCATATTCAAGTTCTAGCCTTTGATGAAAAGGCCATACAGAAAGAAAACATACATAAAATATTCTTGGTATATTATATATAAAATCTTACTAATTATGCATGCTAGATACACGTGGCGTCATTTGTATATGCATACTGTTAGACCTATTGGTGCTTTGTTTGGCTACATGTCTGTTTTTCTTCTATACTTACCATTCACGTTAGTATTGCTATTGCTAGTATTTGGTTTCTTGTGCTCTGGAAGACAATATCTACATCTCTGAACAATAATATGCTAACTAATTTTGCCAATTGGCTTGTTGCAGAATTAAGTTTGATGTCACTGAATCGAATCTTTAGGTCACGCTAGTTATTCCGTACTCAACTTATTCCGCATTCCACTGTTTCAATGATGAGAGCTAAAACAGAAATTCATTAAGTTGCAGATTGGAGTAGCCATAAAGAAAATATTATAATAATGGCTATAGATTGTCTTTTTTATGTTGTTATGTTAAATGCATTATTCATATGAATGTCAATATCACTGATTCATCTTTATATTATGTCCATAATGCTTTCAAACATTTTCAGTGATGATAAATATCGTCTTTGAAATCTATATTTGTTTCCTGTGAGTGCTGAGTCAGATTTGTGCTTGATTTAGCTACATATTTCAACATTTCATTAAATTGTCAACTTCAGCTACCATTATGATGACACTGACAATTATTTAGCATGTTTCTTCTACATTCATTAGGTAATGCTTCTTGATTGTTTAGGTGGATGTAAAGTGTCATTCTTGGAGTCTATCTTTGTTGGGCAAAAGCCCATGGTAGCACTCTCACTGGCAAAACTGCCTGGAAATGATGGGAGTCTAGTCATGGCTATGGGTGGATTGGACAACAAAATTCATCTCTATTGTGGCGAGAGAATGGGCAAGGTATTCAATATTGGATTACTGCATACATTTTCTTTTCCTTTACCAACATAATTTTGATATGATTTTAGTTTGTTATCCCAGTTTGTTCGTGCATGTGATATCAAAGGGCATACAGATTGGATAAGAAGCTTGGACTTCTCATTACCTGTATGTGATAGCAAATCGAGTGATCTTTTTCTAGTGAGTTCATCCCAGGACAAAGGTATACGGATATGGAAGATGGCTCTCTGTGACTCCTTGACAAATTCAAACCGTGGAAAAGAAGAAATAAGCTTAGCATCTTACATAAAAGGCCCTTCATTTGCTGTTGGTTCTCTTTCTTATCAGATATCTCTTGAATCTCTTCTTGTTGGACATGAAGATTGGGTGTACTCTGTGGAGTGGCAGCCACCGCTAATTTCACCTGGAGAAGGGGCTGAGTACTTTCAACCGTTTAGTATCTTATCTGCATCCATGGACAAGACAATGATGATCTGGAAACCTGAAAAAACTAGTGGTATATGGATGAATGTGGTTACTGTTGGGGAACTAAGTCATTGTGCCTTAGGATTCTATGGTGGCCATTGGAGCCCAAGGGGAGATTCAATCTTAGCACATGGATATGGTGGATCATTTCATTTCTGGGTGAATTTTGGTGCCGATACTGATGATTGGAAACCACAAAGGGTTCCATCAGGGCATTTTGCTCCTGTAACAGATATATCATGGGCCAGGTCTGGTGAATATGTCCTCTCTGTTAGTCATGATCAGGTGAGGTCATTATGATTGTTGAAATGATGCCAATTTATTGTTAGAATGGTCCTTGTAAGAAGAATTTTCCTTTTTATTAGATATCATCTCAATGGATTTGTCATATATCATGCTACCTTTTAAGCATGCTTATTGTTTGCTTGTTTCATCTTTTTCTGATCAGTTTGACATCTTATTTTGTCATTTTCAAATAGATATTTGTTAAGAAATAGATACAGATGAAAAACATATATTTTTATTCATAAATAGATCAGATATAGATAAAATATAGATGCAGAGCAGATACAGATAAAAATCAAACAATCCAAACAGACCCTTAATGCGAATCAAGATTTCTTATATTGATCAAGGAAAAGAGATAGCTGAGCAAACAGCATACTAGGTTCATCAGTTAAGTGCACCCTATCATTATTGTTGTGGGATAATTAAGGGGGATATGGTAAGTGATCCATTTGTTTAAGCTGCTCAAGTGAGCTGATTGTACTGTGTTGAAGCCCTTTCTTGTATTGTTTCTTTCTTGTACTACTTAAATGATATTTATGGAAATAAAAAACCCCTAACTCAAGCTTAAAAAGTTAGATGGAACTGATTGCGTACTGATTGGAAAATCATCTGTGCTCTTTGAGAAATTTAACCAAATAATTTATATTTAAACTACACCCCCCACCTGCCTGGCCAAAAAAAAAAAAATAATAATAATTCTGATAAGAGCTTTCTATGCTAAAGCAGAAAAACACAGCTTAAGTTGGTAGTGCTGGTGATTATTTTGGTAATGAAAATCATTGGTTGTACTAACTGATAAATCGGTAGCTATAGTGTCTTTTTTCAAGCTGTATGTGATGGTGAAATCAATGTCTTACTTTTAATTCTTGCAGACAACCCGAGTTTTTGCCCCATGGAAGAATGAGGCTACCCAATATGGGGAAACCTGGCATGAAATAGCTCGCCCACAAGTTCATGGTCATGATATTAATTGTGTCACCATCATTAGGGGGAAAGGAAATCACCGCTTTGTTAGTGGAGCTGATGAGAAAGTCTCAAGGGTTTTTGAAGCTCCTTTGTCTTTCTTGAAGACACTAAGTTGTGCCACATCACCACACTCCAGCTATCCTGAGGATGACCATGCAGATGTGCAGATTTTGGGTGCTAACATGTCTGCTCTTGGATTATCACAGAAGCCTATATATGCGCATTGTAAGTCTCTCTCATGGTAATGCAGATGAAAAGGCTTTAAATGGTAGTTTAGTTTCTTTATTTGCAATTTGAACTACTAGAGTTTGGGATCCTGATCTTTCTTTTTCTTATTGAAATAGTTATGATATTGTCTCTTTGGGATCAAAAAGAACTTATTTCTTTTTTCTTTGCAGTAAAGCCAGACTGGAGAGCTCATTTGTATTTGTTTGTAGTTTGGCATTTGTAAAACTATCTAAACCTAATGCTTAGATAAAGTATCATCATCATCATCATTATTCTTATTTTGTATCTTGTTGTCATTATAGTGAAGATGTTGATTGGGGAATGAGAGTTGGAAAGTAAACATTCATGTGTTTTTAAGCAAAGATGTTTAAGAAGTATATTTTATTCATTAAAAAAAGAAAATTTTGTTTGTCTTCTTTTTGTAAAACTAAATAAAGTAAATGGTAAAAATTCCAGCTTTATAGGGTTTTAATAGGTATTTAATTTGTAAAGAGTATATATGTAGTTGTACTTTCATCTCTTTGATATCTTAGTTTGGCAAACACCATTTATGAAATGGTGCCAACATGATACCAAAAAGATGGAAAGAAATATGAGCCAGAGGGCCCTAATTGCTGTTGTCTTCTTATGTAGCTGCTGATGACAAACCTGAAAGAAATGGAAATGACGGTCTCGACACTCTAGAGACCATTCCTGATGCTATTCCTGTTATTTTGACTGAACCACCCATTGAAGACCAACTTGCCTGGCACACTCTATGGCCAGAGTCGCACAAACTTTATGGTCATGGCAATGAGTTGTTTTCTTTATGCTGCGACCACGAAGGAAAGCTCATTGCTTCATCTTGTAAGGTATGTGGTCTCATCGACTTGTTGTGTCTGAGAAAATAAAACCTACACCCAGATAAGTTGGGCATTATGAGAGGCTGTGACTCATTGTATTGCTTAATGCTGGCAATGGATGCTGTACTTTAATTCACTAAAAATGATGTTTTCTATCCTGTCTTTACCCTTTGAGTACTAACAAGCCATGCACTTATCAGTTGGTAGAAAAAGGCTCTATTTTCTGTAGGATTTATAAGACTGTTATAAATTGCTATCTATGATGTGGAAATTCTTTTATCAGTTTCACTATAATTCTGCTCTTTCATCATGTAACGTCAGGCAAATTCTAAACATTTGTTAAAATTGTTGTCACTCTCATTGTTGTATTGTTTGTCAAAATAAGGGGGGGAAAATGTATTTCACTCTAGGGCCTGTTTGCTTTGTCCATTACTTACCCTTTTCCACTATATTTGTTAGGAGAACTGCTTGATATGTTTCCTGGATTATATGAACCTATGTTGCATTTAAATTCTTGGATTTATTTATTTTCTTTACCTGCTCTGGATATTAATGGCAAAAGGTGGATGGAGAGGCATTGTTGGTTAAGTGTATTTATAAAATGAACTATATAATAAAAACAATGACATAGAAAGAAATAAAGAGTTATAATAGCCTCTTGTGGTGAGAAACAAGAGATCTTACTCAAAGTGAATAGTTGTGTTTAGGATCAATATTTTAAGGAAGATGCATGTCTCGATGGGGATTTATATTGAGATAATAAACCAAGATGTGAAAAATGGGAGGATATTAACAGCCTGCTGGATATTATAATATAATATAATATGGGGCAATTGACAAATCTTGCAACTTTTGTGTGGGTATTGGTAGATTTCTGCTGATTAATCCATTATGAGTAAATAATGGATGGGCACTTCTAGACTTAAAATTCTAGGGTAGTTGCTTAGACATAGAGAGACAAGGTGAATGAATTTGCACTAAGTTAACTTATTCTATTATGATATGCAGTCTCAACTCCTTTTACTATTATCTCTTTCTCAAAGGCAACCGGCACCATTAGTAATATATAATTTTGGAAAACTTTTCAAGAGACATGTCTTTATGTAGAGAATCGCAAAATTGACAATCCTTACATAACTTAATATTGAAATGACACAACTTTAGATTTAAAGAGTTGTAACCCTTTTGGATGATATAATACTTTCTATACAAATGTAGATAAACCTCTAGTAGCTATATAAAACCCAAACCAAATGATTGTATTTATATCATATTTTAAACATTTTATAAACATACATAATTACTATATTAATTGCAAAAATAATTTAAGTAAATCTATTATATTTTTCACAAATATGTAATTTTAAATTAAAATTTGTGCGTAGTGAGGGGCTCTAACTGATTACATGGAATTTAGGATTCCATAAAGTCAAACTTTGTATTGCTTTCATGAGAACTTGGTGAAGATGTAAAGTATTATTATCGGGAATTGTGACTTTGTCCCTAGGATTAGGCTTCTGTCTTGTACTAACTATCAATTGATCGGGAGCCAGGTAGCCACATCAAGATCTCAGAAAATAAAATAGCGATGTGAATTTCATGAAACCCCATCCTAGGGAATTAACCAGATAGGGTCTGATGGTAATTTATGATAAGGATTAAAAAGTGGACTGAAAACAATGTGATTATGTGAATGATATGTTCTTTCTTTTGGAAAAAAGGGATCTTGATCTATCTGAAGCGAAAAGATGTGATTCTATGCAGAAGTGCATGTCGGAAAGAGGGATGAAGTAAAAGTAGTTTGTTTTTGATGATGATGATGATGTGTTGTAGAGATAAAACTTGCTTGGGACTGCATATGTAGTAGAGTATGAGATATGGGTGTTAAAGATGATATGGTTGCAAACTTGCAATAGAGCACAATGGCAAAGTTGAAACCGTATCAAGCCTTGTTGTCACTGTCCTAGAGTTTAAAATTGAAAAATTTTCTGCCTGCACCACCCCCTAACCACTCAGCAACCTAATACTGGAATACTGAAGAGTGTCCCATCTATATTTGCAGGCACAATCAGCAGCAGTAGCAGAAATATGGCTTTGGCAGGTGGGCTTGTGGAAGACTGTAGGTCGCCTGCATTCCCACAGCTTAACTGTGACACAAATGGAATTCTCTGCTGATGACAAAATGCTTTTGTCTGTTTCTAGGGACAGGCACTTTTCTGTTTTCTTAATCAACAGAACAGGTATTTTGCACCGCCCTGTATGCTCCAATCACTGAAAGCAATGTCTATGTTTTTAGATCAGGTTACCATTAGTAGTTTTTTCATGTAAGACAAAGACTGAGCTCATATGTGGCAGTGTTATATTCCTTTCAGTAGGGCAAAACTGTAAAATGTAACAGCTTTTAAAGGGTAAATTAAAATTTTTGGGTAAATGTCACACCGGTACCTAAACTTTGATAATTTATACAATCAACTATCTAAAGTTTAATAGTGTCAGTTTACTACTTGTAAACTTTTCAAGTTCATTTATATATATATATATATATATATATGAGGTAGTTAATTGTAGAAATGTGTAAAGTTCAGGTAACTAATTACAAAATTTGATAAAGTTTAGATAGTTAATTGAAAAAATAAGCAAAATTTAGGTACCAAATATGACAACTATCCAAGATTTTTGAGGTTAATTTGGAAAAAACTTCTGAAGTTTGGGAGCCTTCTTGGGAATCTGTCTTCTTTGGTGTCTGCAACTCTTTGTGGCTATACTAGCTGTGTAATTATATAGCAACTAAATCCTAATGTGTGGTCTTATCCTGTAAGAACCAAATGAAAAATAACTTTCTTAAAATGTCATCTCTTTTTTAGCTTTGTAGCAATGGATACACCTAGATTGTATATAACATATATAGTTAATCCACTTGTTTTTTAGTTCCCTCTATCATTCCCAAAAGATACAATATTCAGGTTCAAATTTCTCAAATTGGGAGAAACAAATCAGCAGTCTTCTTTCAGGATTCTAAGCAGTAGATACTTTTGAGCTTATGTGGACCCTTTTGCAGCACAAAGCATTCTCATAAGTTCTTTGTGAATGCAGGCACCGATGAAGTTAGTTACCAATTGTTAGCAAGGCAGGAGGCCCATAAAAGGATAATATGGTCCTGTACATGGAATCCATTTGGTCGCGAGTTTGCTACAGGTTCACGGGACAAGACAGTAAAAATCTGGGCCATTGAAGGTGGATCAGCTGTTAAACTTATATCAACCTTGCCACAGTTTGGCAGCAGCGTAACAGCACTATCTTGGGTTGGTCTTGATCGCCAAAAGAATACTGGATTACTAGGAGTTGGGATGGAAAATGGACTCATCGAGCTATGGTCTCTAACTAGTAGAAGAACTGAAGTTGACTTGGCTCCTGTTGCAACTCCAACACTTGTGGTTCGGTTGGATCCATTGATGTGTCATGTTTCCAGTGTAAGCCGTTTGGCATGGAGGAAATGCGAGAAGGATCCTGATGAGATGAGCATACAACTTGCTTCATGTGGAGCTGATAATTGTGTGAGGGTGTTCAATGTGGATGTCAATTAAGGGGACTATTGTAGTTTGTACCAGGTTAATGTGTTCATGTAACATTTTAGGTTTTTAACTAAGATATAGTTATATATAAAAAGTGGGAACTGGTAATGTCAAAGCAGGAGAAAAGAATACTGGTCCTCTCTTTTTTTGGTATTATGCAATATGCCGTCTCCCCAAACCTTAACGTTTAACCAAATATAACTAAATTTGAAAATGTTGTTTGTAACCTTTAAACCTGATAGATTGACAATTCACACTATGAAAATACCTCTAAATTAATTAAAATGTGTTTTAATACCTCTGCGCCTCGGTTTCAGGGTTCTTATTTTGCCCTTTTTTCTTTTAAACTAATATACAAACATCCCTTTTTTTTTCCTACCTATTTATCAAAATAAATTTATGGCCAAAAAAAAAAGGGAATTAAAAACAAGTTTATTGTAGCATTTAAAAGTTTAAGGTGTATTAGTACCAAAATCAAAATTTACTACATATTTACTTGGGGAATAGTTATTACTTTCTCTCTCTCATTCTATGGGATTGTTAGAAAAATTCTTTGGTCTTGAGCGTTTGTTTTTTTTAACCAATTTTGTAAGTTATTGAATAATTTAATTTAAATTTATATCCTATCGTGATATAACTATTACCATACTTTTGATATTAATTTTTATAGTTAGTTCAATTATTTGATGATGAGCCGAGTGGACAAATGGTGAAACTATGGAAGTTTCACGGGAAAAGGAAAAAAATATTATTAAAATTAAAAAAAATTACGAAAATGCCACTGGGACGAATTTAATCCCAGAAATAGGCAACACGGCCTCGTCTTTCAAGAGACGAGGTCGTTAGTGCCTGACCTCGTCTTCAAGAGACGAGGCCTGAGACGCTCGTCTCTTGAAGAGACGAGGTCATTAGTTAGTGACCTCGTCTCTTCAAGAGACGAGGTCTGCGCGCATAAACTGCAGCCGCGCGCCTCTTTCCCCATTTCCCCCAAATTCGAAAAAAAAGAACCCTAATCCCAATTCTCTCGATCGGCATTGGTAGATTCTCCACGGCTTCTTAGGTTTTTTTTGTGATTGGGCAATCTCAGAGCCCCCAGACGGTGTCTACATTGCAATTTGTGGGTTGGAGGAGCGATACGCGATAAATCACCGAAATCCGCCGGAAATTTGAGGTATGATTTTCGTGATTTTTGATTTTTTTTGTTAATGAATGTTGCTACATTGTTCAATGGTGATAGTATGTGCTGTTAGAATCATTTAATTGTGCAATTAGTAAGTGAAAGGATTTAATCCGGTTGTTGTATGTTATATAGATAGATACATACGTATACATATATGAAATTATTGGGAAAAAAAATAATATTGTGATTAGTTGTTGGATAATTTTTTAGGAAGTGCAGTTGGGAAAATAATTTAAAATAACTTGTAATGTCGGCAACGGGTATTGTTGAGCGATTCCAATACGGTAGAAAATTTTCTAATTATATGGATACATATATATATATATATTTGTACATTGGGGGAAAAAAATTAATGTAGTTATTGGTTGTTGGAAAATTATTTTAGGAAATGTAGTTGGGAAAGAAATAAAAAATAACTTGTAATGTCGTGAAGGGGGTGTATTCGGTACTGTAGTGTTGGTTTATCATGGAAATGTGCGGTGAAAAAAGATAATGTTTGTAGGAAATCAGAGTTTCTTAGGAAAAAAAAATAGAACTTTGGAAATGTTGCATTTGGAATTTGATTGAATATTATGAGGAATGAAACTCATAAGTGTGATTTTGCGAATTTGATGCATTGAAGCTAATTTTGATGAGATGGCAGGATTGTTGAGGAAATGGATAAGGCAAAGTTCATACTGTATGCTCATGGTAATATTGTACAAGAGGATGATGGTTTTTGTTATGATAAGCGGCCGGTTGCTATGGTCAGTATCAGTAGGAATTCAACATATGAGCAGATAGTGGAGATTATTTGCAATAGATTAAAGGTAAATAGGTGTACACATCGGGTGGAGCTATATCATAGGGTAGCTATTGGAGATAGGACGCTACGTTATGATATTATTCCAGTGACCGATGATGATGCGGCGCATGAGATGTTGGTGTACACAGAGGGATCAGTGGCTGTTTATGTGCAGATATTTGAAAATGAATTGTCACAGGTACCCGCAGGGGATAGGGGCATTGATAGAAATATTGGAAGCCAGGGGCTGGTAGACTCAAACTCAACCCCAGCTCAGACAATAGGCAGTGCACAACTGGAAATAGGTAACTTTGAATTTTGTGGCGGTACTTCGATAGGTGGTGATGATATGGAGGCTGTGCAAGACTCATCAGTAAGTGAATCCAGTGACGACTATGATGATGATGAAAACGATAATGTGGAAGTTTTTCCACAACAATATGCTTTGCCTGATGTGCAAAGAAGGGAAAATAGCTGGGACCGTTTCATTGCTCCTACTGATGTTGATGCAATAGGGAGCTCAGTGGCAGTTCCGTTTTTCAATGCTGAAGTTGGTAGTACTTATGCAGCATACGATGATGAGCAGGAAATGAGTGCTGGGAATTGGAGCTTCAGTGATGAATTTAAGGTTGGGATGCGGTTTGAAACCAAAGATCATCTCATCCGGGCTGTTAAAATGTGGCACGTAAAGAACCACTATAACTTCAAGGTGGTGGATTCGGATCCAAGGTCATGGGCTGTGAAATGTACCGATATCCACAACAGAGGTTGTAAGTGGAGACTGAGAGGCAGTTATAAGAAACACGGTGGCTGGTTTCATATCACTAAATTTGATGGGCCTCATACCTGCTTGGATGAAATCACTGGACAGGATCACTCTCAGTTGGACTCCACCAGCTTGTCTAGGGCCATAATATTGGAGATCCGCAATTCTCCAGATGTGAGGGCGAAGGATCTCCAAACGAATATATTAAAGGAGTTCGGATATAACGTTCACATAAAGAGAATTCGTGAGGCAAAGAGAAAGGCAATTGAGCAGGTGTACGGTAGTTGGGAGTCGTCTTACGTAGAGCTCCCGCATCTACTAAATGCAATTACTGAGGCAAATCCAGGAACGAAGGTCGATTGGCAAACTCAAGATTCAAATGCAGCCGGCCACGTGTTCTTGGATAAGCTTTTTTGGGCATTCGGTCCTTGTATCGAGGCGTTCCAGTATTGCAGGTATGTATTGTAATAATGCTTTAGTTTTGTTACACCTGATTGATATTCACTGACTATGTTATATACTTTTAATCATTGCAGACCTGTGATCACAGTTGATGGTACCTTCCTGTATGGCAAGTACAAGCACAAATTGCTTATTGCAGTGGCAGTAGATGGGCAAATCATATAGTCCCATTGGCCTACGGGCTAGTGGATGAGGAGAAGGCGGAAACCTGGGGTTGGTTCCTTGCAAAAGTGTTGGAACACGTCATCAAAGACCGATCCAACATTTGCTTGATATCGGACCGCCATGCGGGTATCAAGAGTGCGGTGGAAGGTGACAATGCGGTGTGGCCTACAGGGTGGCCTTGGCGCTGGTGTATCCGGCATGTTGCAAGCAATTTCAATTCGAAGGCCAAAAGCAAGGAATGTAAGGAAATAATAAAAAGAGCGGCCTATCAAGCGCAGAGTCGAAAATTTCATGGATACTTCAATGCAGCACTTCAAAGCAATCCTTGGACGGGACGATATTTTCGTGAGCTACCTCCATGCATGTGGACCTTATCTTACGATGAAGGTGTCAGATATGGCCTAGGTACAACAAACATGGCTGAGAGTTACAATTCGGTTATAAAAGATGCCCGGTGCTTACCAGTATCGGCATTGGTAAAAAAAACCTTCTACAATTGTAACTCTATATTTAATAAGCACAGGCGTGAAGCCAGCGATGCCATGAGTATAGGTAAGTTGCTCACAGACTATGCTGCACATAAGTTTGAGCGATGGAATAGCATTTCCAGCTCGCATAGAGTGACATGTTTCGACTATCAAGAACGCATATATGAGGTTATAACTGCACCACGTCCTACAATGTATGGTCAGAAGGGGGATCATATTCAAAAGGTAGAGTTAAGAGCATGTAGATGTACGTGTAACAAGTGGCAGACATACAGAATTCCATGCTCACATGCAATGGCGGTAATGGGTACAATGCACATGGATTGTCTTGCCTACGTCGGACAGTGGTACAGGTGGGACCACCAGCTAAAAGTGTATGGTCGCTCCTTCATTCCTGCAGCTGATAAGGCAAATTGGATTCGTTTGGACTTACCGAAGTGGCACCCTATACCGGGACTTATTAGGAAAAGGGGACGGCCTCGGGAGAAACGATTCCAGAATGAGATGGATATTCGAGAGGGCCCTCGTGGTTACGCATGCGATTGTTGTGGGCAGCAAGGCCACAACAGAAGGAGTTGTCCAAACGGGGGATCGATGGGTAGTGTACCAACGGGGCGGTCGAGTCGTAGTGGTAATTCTTTATTTCCATATGTTCTATACACTGTATTATTGAGTCATGACTGACGTTATGTTTGTTGTGCTTGTTTATAATCCATATTTGTTGTCAATAACAATATCTCCTCATCGTTTCTTCGCAGATGGATCCCGGACCGCTCGATAGTTCATTACTGACGCAGCAGCCTGTACATAGGTCCACTCTAGCGTGGGATGGGCAGGTCAGTTCATTTATCTATTTTATTGATTCCAGTTTTGTTTGATGCGGTGTTTATGATTTTTGATAAATATGTTCACTTTGTTGTAGGAGCATGAGGTACTACATTGTAGGCGCAGAGAGGCCAGGCTCAGGCGACCTGCTGGTATACCTACAGACGTGGACGAGCGCATGGTGCCATTCCTGTCGCAGGCAGGGTTCATAGGGGCGGCTCAGATGCCCTTCATTCAGCTGGATTGGCATCTGATTACTGCATTGGTCGAGCGATGGCGCCCAGAGACGCACACGTTCCACATGACCACGGGAGAGTGGACTGTGACACTACAGGACGTTGCTATCCTGACGGGCCTCCCTGTGGATGGATTGGCCGTTACTGGCACGGCTCGCATGGATTGGCCAGATTTGTGCGAGGATCTATTAGGAGTTCGGCCAGTCCCCGGCGTCGACATGGATGGAGGTCGGCTGAAGATGTCGTGGTTAGATAGCCACTTCACCGACCTACCTGAGTTTGCTGATGACGTGATGATCCGACGTCATGCTAGGGCATACATTCTGTTGCTGCTTGGGGGATTTATTGTCGCAGACAAATCCTCCAACTACGTTCATCTTATGTACCTCCAGCTGCTCCGAGATTTCGAGCGAGCAGGGCAGCACGCATGGGGAGCAGCCTGTTTGGCTTGGCTGTACAGGCAGCTATGCCTGGCTTCCGACGTGACACGGGGGACATGGCAGGACCACTAGTTGTCCTGCAGATATGGGCATGGGAGCACTTCCCCCACATTGCCCCGGTACGGCGACTGCTCACCTCTGTTACCGCAGGCCGCCCACTCATCAGTCATTGGGGTGCGACTTTCGACGTCACCCGTGTGTCGACCCACCTATTGATTGAGTACCGCGCCTCCTTTGATCGACAGATGCCACATCAGGTATGCGATAGATCAATTTTGATTTCCATTGCCTTCTACTCTTAAATTGCTATTGTACGGTCATTTTCTTATGCAGTACATCACTTTTGCTACTTCATCAGGTGGTGTGGGACCCATACAGCTCCATCCTGCCCGCCCTGCCACCGTACTGCCTGGTAGGCAACGACGTATGGCGTGCCCGGGTGCCATTGGTATGCTTCTACCTTGTCGAGCACTACTATCCGGACAGAGTGCTCAGACAGTTTGGTGGTTTCCAGGAGATACCAGCCCCCCCTGCTGATATGAGACCCCTCCATGAGATTGACATGAGGGGACGTTCCGAGTGGAACTGGCAGTCCGAGCACGCTAGATGGATTGCTGAGTGGGATGCTCGGCGTGATTGCATTGTACAGATGCCAGATTTGCCGGCTGGGACATCTGACGATTACTTCCAGTGGTATTATGCCATCACCCGACGCTGGATCGGTCGCACGGGAGCTATCATGCGATACATGGTACGGTCGCTGTCTCTGTAAGCTTTATATATACTTGTACTGACTTATAAGCTATTCACTGATATAAATATTTGCTATTACTCGCAGGCTGATTTCATTTCTAGCGTCCCTGACATGCCCCCAGAGCTCACTGCATCCACTGCACGAGATGTCTGTCGTGTGGTGGATGAGTTTATGGGGCTGAACTTCAATGATCCAGTGCCACCAGCAGCAGCAGGACAGGGTGACCCACAGCCTCATACCTTACAGAGACGACATCCATCTAGAGAGAGGCGTGGGCGGGGACGGGGACGGGGTCGGGGCCGAGCTCGGGCTCCAGGTATACAGATCAGAGATGAGCCTGAGCCGTCCGACCTACCTCCATTCGATGACTCTGGTCCTTCCCAGGTCATTCATGACGGGGCTGGCCCATCTTCCACTTCTTACGATATGGGGGACACCCCCATGCCAGACCCGTCATCCAGTGACTTCCACACTCCCCTGGCTCCACAGAAGAGGCGACCATCGCCATCTCATGATATGGGGGAGGGCCTTACACAGGTCGAGCCAGACCCTGTCCCATTCCACCAGTACAGTGCTGCTACGGGAGAGGAGCCCGCTCCAGTTACAGAGACTCGCCCATATTCCCCGCATCCTCATCATCAGCGTACCCCATTCCCGAGGACATACGTGAGGCGGGGTAGAGGCCGAGGAAGAGGGAGCAGGGCCACACATCAGCAGGAGGAGTAGTGGACGACAGATAGATTTTTCTTTTTATTTTCATTTTGTATGTAGCTTTTTCTTATTTCATTGTATTATTCTTGTATGTATAGATCGTACTCATTTTCTCCTATTCATTCTATTAGAACAATCACTGTACATTTCATTCTATTTCATTTCCTACTATGTATTATGACTCTACGAATACTCATATTTTCATTGCACTGTCTATGATTGGGATTGGGAATGTGAGTTTCGATTGGGCTTCGAAACACTGTAGTTTGTTAGTTTTTTTGGCCATGTTGGAGGACGGTTAATGGCTTTTATCGCTGTTTATATTTGTATTTGACAGGTTTTTACAGGTTTTTTATGTAAATTTTTTCTTTTCATGAAAGAAAATAGGATGGTGGGGATTTTGGCCTGGCCTCGTCTCTTGAAGAGACGGGGTCTCTCCTCTCCTTGGCCTAACCTCGTCTCTTGAAGAGACGAGGTCACACTGGACCTCGTCTCTTCAAGAGACGAGGCCGCCTCTTTCATTGGCCTCGTCTCTTGAAGAGACGAGGTCAGGCACTAACGACCTCGTCTCTTGAAGAGACGAGGCCGTGTTGCCTATTTCTGGGATTAAATTCGTCCCAGTGGCATTTTCGTAATTTTTTTTAATTTTAATAATATTTTTTTCCTTTTCCCGAAGTTTCACTATTGTTTGTTACAATGTTTAGTTGTCTATTACTAATACTTTCTATCATTTAATGTGTACTATACTTTCTATCTTGGAGATACCACCTTTTAGTCTATAAAACTATATAATATAATAAATATTAATTGGTAAATAATAGATAGTTTATTTTCTTTTGGATAATCTTTTCATTTATTTCCAGTATCAACTAAATAATGTAATTATATATATTATAATTATTATAGTTTTATTACATTTTATTAGTCATTTTTCTTTTAATAAGATTAGTCTCGACAGTTATTTAATGAATTAGACTTATACACGTCTATAGTTGAGGTGTTTTTCATTTTTTTTTTTTTAAGTCGGGAACAAGTAATATTGACATACGAGGTTCATTGAACTTGGAAGTCCATTATTGAATGTCGAATACCAAGTTTGAGTTAAGGGACCTAGTGAAAGAAAAAAAAAAAAAATCGTATTTTGTCCAAATTCGAAAACAACGTTAATGTAATGTTTTCGGGTGGGTTCAAGGTATGTGGGCGATTATGCTGTTCCCAGAGAACAATATCTTATTCATTCTAGAGCCCAACTTTTAGACTTCTGGAGCCGTTGCCAAAAGTAATCCAATAATTATTCTTCCAAGTGGACAACTTTAGCTTCTAAGTGAAGGTGGATGATCTTTTCCTGTCAGCACCTACATCCTTGCTGGATATGCGTCACCTTACACAAGGAAAATTCCCATCCTTTTCGTCCAATTTTCGAAATGGTCCTTTCATGTTCTGCTAGGGGTACCACGTGCACTTTTCATCATATTACGAATAAAACATGAATACTATGATGAAAAAATAAGTATAATCATAAGAAATAATTATAATCAAGATGATGTGACAAAGATAACAAGTGAATTTTTATTGGGTTAGGGTGGTTATTTGTCATGTGACCATGGCCCAACACTAAGGTGTGGCAATTCTATTGTATACTTAGGTCTTTGCCCATGTTGTAACTTTAAAAAGCAGCTAAATACCACAAATAAACTTTAAAACTTCATTAATTCTTTAATTTTTTGAATACACATCTATCAATGGAACTCATTATTCATAACTAAATATACTAGTGTTGCATATGACTTATTCAATGTGTTAATCATTCGACATTTATTATTGTAGAATAATTATTCTTTTATTTTGCTTGCCAAAAAAATCAATCATAAGAAGTATCTTCTGTGTAATGTAAAATATTAGAAATTCAACCGAATTGAGTTTCGAATGAATCATATAAACTCGAAACCTAACTTGTCACCCTATTTAGTTTACCAAACTTAACCCGATAATCTTATAGTATTTTTGTACTACATCCGAACCCACCTTAAGATTTGTTCTAGAAACTCGAATCCGCCTAGTTCGTCTAATTATGTTTTTTTGTTAACCAGTTTTCGAATTTTAATAATAAATTCAAGAGAGGTTAGGTTAATTTCACACATGTTTTATTTTTACTTTTTAAATTTTAATTATGAAATATACTAAGTTCGGTTATCCATCGGATTTTTTATAGGATCTAACCTTGACCCTAAAAACACTATAAGGTTTTCTGCAGATTATGTAAGCCAGAATCCTATAATTAGAGGTGGGCACGAATCGGTTTGGTTCGGTTTTTCCTAAAACCAAACCAAACCAAACCAAACCCTAATTTACGGTTTGGTTTTTTTTTTTTTCCATCTCAAACTAAACCCTCAAATAACGGTTTGATTCGGATTAGAAATTTTTTAAACCATTAAATAACGATTTGATTCGGTTTGGATTACGGTTTAAATTAAAATTCTAACTAAAAATTTTCTTTGTTCTAGTTTTTTTACATTTATGTAGATACTTAAATATTTATATCATTTTACAAAGTTTATATTCTAAATCACGACAAAATATTTTATAAATTTATCATACTTTTAATTTATAGTTCTCCATAAAATCAATTATCTACCAATAAATTACATTCACCAACCAATACATAGTAAGTTATAATTTTTAATTTTAATAGAACTATCATGTCAATTATCTACCAATAGTTTAGTTAAACTAGAAAATCATCTATCAAAAAAATTCATCCATGAATGAAATAATCCACTGACAAAATATATTAAACAATTAATACATAATGAGAGTTTATAACTGAATAAATAAATTTCATACTTTACTAAGTTAAAAGCTATTAAAAAAACAATAGTTCATCATCAACAAAAAATTACATATCATGAGCTTAAAAAAAATTAAAAATGAACAAGTTGATTTTAATCAATATTCATCATATAATAAATATAAAATGAAATCGTATAAACATATAGTAAAATATTATTATAATATTCTATAACGGTTTTGTTCGGTTTTACGGATTGGTTTGGTTTGCCTTCTAAACCAAATCATAAATTTACAGATTGGTTTGGATTAAAAAATTTTAAAACCAAACCATTAAAAAAAAAAACCATATTTTTTGTTTGGATCGGTTCGGTTACAGATTTGTTTGGTTAGGTTGGTTTTTTTGCCTACTCCTACCTATAATAATCCATCCTCTTGCATTCCTATGAAATACATAAAGAATTTCTATTTCTTCACTTCATCACACTAATTGATTTTCCCCTAAGAATGAATTTTTTTTTCCTTCCAAAAATACCCAATCATAAAATAATATAAATCAAAGTAAGTGCTATTCCTTTCCATTTATACTCCATTCCAATAAATCAAATATAATGTGAGAAAAAAAAAATCCAAATATAACAATTTCTAAAGCATCCTTTATACTATAAATTTACGTGAGGAACTTTTACAGTCTCTTCAATCATCTATTAAAATAAATATAATAATTGGTATAGTAAGTATTTCAGTGATGCGATTACACTTATATATAAATATAAACTGTTAGATAACCGATGAACGTATCCCATTAAAAAAAAACAAAAAACAAAAATGGGACCAATCTTTTATTTATTTGACAACTATTTTATTAATGTCAAATCCAGACTATACTCACAACATCAGACTATCACTATTCCCTCTTCAAAGATAACCAAGTTAGAACTTGTAGTTATTGTTATCTCGCAACTTACCTGTACCTGGAAATGAAAATCTCAACTGGGTGAGCTATAAAATTTAGCATGGAGATACTGCATGCACTCATACACATAAATGCCACATTCTATAGGTCTAAACAGATGCATGGATGCATTAAAATACCAAGTAATTCCAAGATTTTATAACCAAAAATACATTATACAACATATACATATATATATATATATTAAAAATTTAAACCTACACGCACAGACAACAAATAGGAACTTGCAGACCTGGATTTCACATAAATCCTTGATAATTATGCAATTAATTAGGTGGTCAAATGGGTGAGGATGGTCTGCGAGAGGTCCGACTGAATTAGGGGCAACACACCCTTCCCACCATATAACTTCTTAACAATCTGTTTAATTGCGCTTATGCTTAAGGTTAATCTCACTATGTCCTGAATTTTATTTTATTGCTTTTTCCATGAAAATTCTTCATTATTATCTTGAGTACGTCCCAGATTCAATTATTGAAGTTTTTTTACTTTAATTCATAATTTTCGTTGCTTTTTCTTCTACGAAGTTACTAATTTTCGTCTACTAATACAAACTTTGTCTTCTAGCAGTTAGTATTATTATGTGTAATATAAAATTAATTTTGGTTATTATGAGGGGTAGAAATGTCATTTGTTAAAAAATAAGAGGGTCGTACGGTCTCTTATTAAAAGACCTAGGATACCAATTATGTATAACTACTGATCTCTTAATTATAACATATTTTATTTTCATGTTCCTCAAACCTTTACAAACCCTGTAATTCTCTTTGGTGAAAACTCGATGGAAGAATCAACAAGAGATCAATGTGGTTTTCCACTCATTCTTTTTCAATTCATAGAAGAGAACAACACTAAGAGTCAAGACCCACAATTATTACGTGGTGAGAGCGACTGTGTTTTGGTCGAATAGGAGAATGCAAAGCAAGTCCAATTGGATTTCAGGGTAAGATCCTATAACATGTTTTCATTGTGTTTAAAATCATAATTATGGTTTGGTTTGTGGGGTTTAATTATGAATACTCATTTATTAGGTTATGGGTTGCGAAGGAGAAGAAAAACAATCGTTAGATTTCACATAAGTTGTTTATGAATTGTGTTATTTTGATGGATTTTTCATGTTTTTAAAGTTTTGGAGCTACGTTGTTGATAAAAGATCGGGGCTTTAATGGAAGAATATGTAGGAGATTGAGTTATGGTTGAAAAATAATAAAAAAGGGGAAAAGTTCGAAGGAAATTTGAATTGCACAATTGTAGTTCGTACTGGATTACCGGTTTAGGAAGCATCAACTAGCCAATGTTGTTGAAAGGGGTCGGACAAGTTATGTGTACCAACTCATTAGTGCATTTCGAATAGGTGCAACAGCCCTCAGTATGAAGCATTATGGAATGTTATTAAATAAACCTTTTTCAACAATGTGATATGGATTAGAGAATCCACGTGTTTTTAAGAATCTAGCAATATAATGCAATCTAGGATTTGTAATATATTTTTGGGGTTTTATGATTTATGTACAATTGAAATTAAAATAGATTCCTTAAATATGATGCACTAAGAAGAGAATCAAACTAGTTGTTCCGCTCAATCGATATGACACACAATCAAAGGAAACAATAAAAAATAATCTTGAGATAGAAAACTCAAAATTACTTGAGGGGTTATTGATCACAAAGGATATCAATATATCAAAAGATAGCTAAGTCAAGCTAACATAACCCTAATGACCCTTATATACTCCCACAAGTTGGGTAGTATAATCACTCAAATTTATACAATTCAAATATAATAATCATTAAGTAAATAATGGAAAAATTTTGAAGAAGTTTTATGAAAAGTCGCAGAAAGCACTCCTAATTTTCGTAATTTCACAATATTAAAATATGAACAATTTAATTATCGTTTCAAAATTTGAATTGTTATTTCTTCAAGATAAAATTCTTCAAATATAAAAAGGATAAAATTAAATATATACACTTAAATGAACAAAAATGAAATTTAATTAGATGATAGTAATGATCAAAGTTATAAAATAAAACATTCTTGATAATTAAAGAAATAAATGATGAGTAAATAAATAATTATAAAAGAATGGTACTAAATCTAAATAACTTAAATCTCAAGATGTTTTATAAATTTCAAGAAACACCAAATCAATATAATAAGAGAAAATAAAACAGTGTAAACGTATAATACATGTAATAAACAAACCTGGAATATGAAAATAATTACAAAATGATGTCAAGTTTCAATATACTTTAAATAACAAAAACAAGACGAAATATCAAAGAGACCTGACAATAAATACAATTATGAATATATAAGCTTAACAAATAATAAATTATCAAATAATTCAAAATTATGATGGGAATGAAACATAATGTCGAAAACTTAATCTAAATTAATCAGAATAATACAATGAAAGCATTGGTGAAAGAATAAAATCTTAAAATGAATAAAAGCTTCTGATTTATAATATTTTAAGCTAATATAATGTCAACTACCAATGGATAATTAATTTTGGATTTTGTTTAGAATGTAATTTAATAATTAAGCTTAAATAGTTTAATTAAAATATATAATTTGAAGTATAGGTTGTAAATGAATAGATTAACATAATCAAATTAGTAAATAGACTTAATTGAGATTGAGATTTCAAGTGCTCCTTTCTAATCTTTTATCTATTTCCGTTGTTCATTTTATGAACCAAATTTCTAAAGTCTTTTTAGTTATCAAATTTGAACTCTATTTCCTTCAAATCATCTAATTACTTCAACTATTCCCCCAAAAAAATCAAATTTCATGGTCATATTAACAAATTGTAAATTGAAGATCCGATTCTCTTAATCTGTAAATGAATCAAAATTTCTTAAATTCACTTTCTTAGATTTATAAAATACTCAAATGAGCCCCTTTACTTTAAATTCTAAATCTTCAATTCTCATGAATTTTGAGTTCATATGCTTATTTAAAAATATCAGTTTCTATGCACAAACTCAACTAAATATCAAGCTTTACAAAATTAAATTTTTGAACTAGATTCCCGATTCAAGTTATTGATTTTACTTATATATATATATATATATATATATATTCTAGAATTTCCTTATAATTGTTCTTAACTTAAGATAATCATATGAAAAGCTTAAATCAAAATCATTAACCCTAAATAATTTTAATTATTCTTTGCATTATTCTATTTATTCCTTTCCCACTTTCTTTGCTGCCATTTCTCTTCCCTCTTCCTTTTCTTTCCCTTTACGTTTTCTTTCTTCTTCTTCTCCATTTCTCTTCTTCTTCTTTTCAAGATCCAACCCAAAATCTCAATTCAAGAAGACAATAAGGGAGATTGAAGTTAGAATAGAAGCAAGAAGATGGGAAACATGTTAGTGGAAGCTATAACAACCATGGAGAAGTAGTAATGAAGAATAAGTTAGTTGAAGTTATCTAACATGTGAGTATACTTCTTCTCTTTGTTTTGTTTGTTGTAAATGATTATATACGATGAGTTAATGCTAGTTATGAGTAAAATACGAGATGAAACTTAAAAACATGTGGTATATGAACTTGTACCTTAAGACTTAAGCATATTATGTTCATTAATGGACTAGGAATTGATGAGATGATTTAAAGAGATGAGATGTTGTGATAGGTGTAGAAATGTTGTGAGTTATGATGTTGAGCTTGAATGATGTTGTTCAAGTGTTGTAGATAGAGTTTTGTGAGTAAAACAAGTAAACAAGTATCTAAAAGGGAGTAAAATGGAGCAAAGGGAAACATGGGACCTGATTTGGGCCCATATGGTGCATAGCAAAGGTAGTGGTAACCACTGTCCCCCCTACTGAACCCATATGGGGCATGGCAAGAGGCCTGGTGCCTACCACCAACCTTGATATGGCGTGTGGCGAGGGGCCTATTGGCTACCACCACCCTTGATACGCCTCATATGGAACTAGGGGCTATCTTGTCCTTCTTTTCCTAATTGACTTAACTTAAATTAATCATAACTTTATTATTCAAATTTGGATTAAGGTGATTCAAAAGGATATTGAAATCTTGAAAAGATATCTACAACTTTTATATTTTGGGTTTTTGCAAATTTAAAAATCGTCAAGGCCTAAATTTTGATTGATTCTAACTGCTACATATTCCAAACAAAGTTAAAAACTTCTGTTTACTTGTTAAATGTGTATAGTTAAGTATAAAATGAACTTAGCCAATAAATATATGTTCAACTTGACTAAATGAACTTGAATGAATTAAAATGAATTATATTAATTAAACTTAATCAACCTGGTTAAGATTAAGTTAACATAGACTTAAGTTAATATGAATCTTAGATATAAAATAAACTTAGTTAATCAATTTAAATTCAACTTGACTCAATAGACTTTAGTCAGCTAAAATGAATTAGATTGATTAAGTTTAATCAAGATAACTTAGTAATTGGATTAAATGATTAATTCTAATAAGTTTAGTTAGGATTAAGTTAAAATGGGTTAATAGCTAATAATTGAATTAGAATGATATGTTGGGATAACCATAATTTATATAGGGAATATGTTGTTTCAAATATGTGTTTGCTTAGGAAATGAATGATTTTATATGTGAATGCTTTGTTGATGTTTTTGTAATAAAAGATTGTAAATAAAGAGAAAAGAAATACTTTGACAGACAATGAAGAATTGTCCATATCTTGGTAGGGTGATCTTCGTAGCCATAGCGGGGTTCCTACTTAGTGTCTAATCAAATAGGATCTTAAAATGAGTTTAAGTTTATAGATAGATGTTTGCTTTTGTTATATATTCTCTTAAGTAGCCTCTAATCAACTTTCTTTTCCTGTTTAGATTTCATATGAAGGATAATGATGATTTGGTGCTGATGAAAATGTTGTTGATGATAGATGATTGATGGGGATGGTGCTTTGATCTTCCTAGAGAATAGTTAAGATTTAGCTTAGATGCTAGGTGAGTAACAAAAATCTCTTCACCTTGCTTGTGCTTGTAATCTAGTTGCATTAGAAATAATATAAATCCAATTGATTATGTGGTGTTAATTGTGATTTATATAATGTTGGTTGTCAGAAAATGATATGAACATTAACTAATAAGACATAATTCTTATTTAACCTTTAAATGAATCGATCATGCATTGCATCACATTACATTTGCATTGGTGGGTGTTCTCGTCACGTATTAATATTCTGATTTTATAATAGTGCTTGATTGGGACCAGTGGGTCTGCATGGAGGCTACTAGTAAGGTTGTTGGCTTCATAGGAGCTAAGCAGACACCGAAGGATGTCACTCGTGTTGGAGTCAGCTTTAGGTATTAATACTTAGGGAGGTTATGTGGTTCTAAGAGAAGTAAATAGTTGGTTGATAGAGTAAATGTTTTGAAATATGCACAAAATGAGTTCAAAAGGAAGTCATCACTCTTTAGTCTTGTCTAAGGAGTAGTTAGAGGCTATATTTCCATAAAATTGATTTTAAAGAAAATTTTCCCTCCTTAGCTAAGTCTAAGGGAAGTTAGAGGTTATTTTTCAATAAAAAGTATTCAAAATGAAATCCACCCTTCTTGGCTATATCCAAGGAGCAGTTGACGGTTATATCTATGGTATAAAAGAAATGATTTTTGTTCTAAGAAAGATATGAGCTGAAGGCTCAAGTTGAGTATGCACCCCTTTTCTTAGTTCATAGTTCTCTTGGGCATAAATGACCTATACTAGTCCTTCAAACCCCAAGAGAGGGCATAAATCTCCATTGGTTTAGATTCCGATCATCCAAATTGTGCATATTATATGGTTGAGTGTACATTGCATACGTATGTTAAATAAAACTTGTTTGACATTTGTTGTAGTGTGATTTGGTTTTGTTATCCATTAAGCTATGATTGAGCTCACACCACTATAGTGTTGTTGCAGGAATAGATGAAGCATCGGTTTTGGGGATAGGTTTGTATGGAGGAGAATCCTTGAAGATAGAAGACGAGTTTGATATGAGAAACAGATAGATAACTTTAAATTCTTGTAAAAAGAGTTTAGATTATAGATTAGATTTGAAATGTTGTAGTTTCAAGTTTGTAAAACGTAGATGATTTATTCTGTTTTATTATTTAGTAGGGGATAACAATTTTCTGCAATTCTGGTAGACTGTAGGAAATCGGATTTTTTTATTTATCACAAATGTAATTTCATGTTAGATGTTTATAAAGGAATTATTCAGGTAGAGCCTTGCAAACTCTAACTTACAAGACGGTTCTTATTACTGGTGCACCGTGATATGATAACTTCAGGTTATCCTTCTAGGCCCGTTTTTAGGGTGTGACGGGCAGGTACAATATTGGAACATAGAAGCCAAAACAAATATAAAAGGAAACTGAAAATAAGCAATGGAAATAGAGCACATAGGCACATTACTTCACACAATCGTGCATCGGGTGGTGTACTCTGTTGGTTGCACAATCAGACATTCAAACAAGTGTTTTCACGAACGTGTGTGTAGTCATCAGCTTAGGCACAATTGAACCATAGGGAGTGATCTTTGTTATAACTTCTTTTCTTCGTAAACAACATGCTTATGGGCCTATACACGAGTGTAGCATTACACATGGGCTTAGTCATGGGCATGTACTAGACTGTGCATGCCTTTGGGACTTCTTTTGCTTGCTTCGCTTCACCCACTATCTTTAGTATGGGGGTGAGTTGTAATACTTATGAAATTCCATTCCAATCTTATCTTTTCTCTATGCTTAGGGATAGTAGATCACTCCCAATAGCAAAGTGCAAACACCCCATCTCACTTTCATTTAATTTATCCATAATGATATGTTGATCTAAGTTCATCAACTTTCTAGCTCTGGATCGAATTATCGGTCTAAATGAACCATGATTCTCATCACCATGTGAAGCTCTTTTCATCTATTTAACTAATATAAACCTTGTTTTCACCGAATTAGTATCTTCAGAATATCTAGGATAATTAAATAATTTAAATGCTATAGATAGTTTAGTAACCTTATAGGTCTTAGGTATAGGTATCTTTCTGAATGAGTTAATGTTGAGTTTAATGTGCACTTGTTATCAGGTTTTCTCGATTTTCATTGTATGAACCTAATAATACTTGAGAACTGTGAATTACACACTAATTTTGATCTTTTCAAGAGCTCATGCTCAATTCATGGACAACAACTAGACAACCAACAATATTAATAAAGAGATAGGGATGGAGAAGATCATATTGGGATTTAACGTAGAGTTTGTCTCACCTCTTAATCTTTATGGTCCACAATCAATGCCTCACTCAAGGATGACTTCACTCTTTTTTCACCAATATAAGTAATGCTCCACATGTAGCTACATCCAACATAATCACAAACAAACTTAGGTTATGCCTTTACAACAAGATCCCTAGCATACTAGACACAACTTAAGATTTTACCAATTCACTCACAAACAATCTATTAGTGCATTAAAAGAGATAGTAAGATAAAAGAATATTGGCACTACTTAACTCTCTTTCTCATCCGAAGTAATACAATTAACACAATATGCTTAAGAGAGTGTATATAATGTTTTATTTGTAATAAATAAGCTCTATCAACCTGTAGAAACTCTCTAACAACTTGCATTTATAAGCTCTTGAAGTCTTCAAGCTGTTGGTCTAATTCCCCAACAATTTGTCAAAGTATTAAATAGTGTAACGGCTAGTTTTGGCCCAACCGGCTTGCTAATATACAAAAATTGCCTATGCTTTAGGCGCATTGGCAACTTGGTGGGGGCCTCTAGTTAGACTTCTAGAATCCAAGTTACACTTGGATTTAGCTTAGTGCGATTTCAGTTGATTCCTAATTTACAAAAGAGAGAAAGGGAAGTTGATAGAGAGAGATGACATTAATGCTTTATGGTTAAGGCATGATACCAAGGGAAGATGAAAAGGAGAAATTTAGAGAGATTAGGGTTCGTTTCTTTTTGGCTTATAAAGAGAGAAAGATAGGATTGATATCTTATAGAACGATAAAAGGGGCATAAATTATCTCTTTGCACTTGTATTTAGCTTAATCTTTTAAGCGCTTTATGATGATGATGATGATGATGATGATGATGCTGATGATGATGATTATTATTATTATTATTATTATTGTTATTATTATTATTATTTACAATAAGTCTCAAGAAAAGGAAAAATAATTGCATATTGAAAAAAAAGAAAGTACTAAACTTTTGACAACAATTGAGAATAACACCACTTGAAATTGTACCTTTAATACATGATTTCATATTGTATTAAAACTGTGTGTTAAAGATCTGATTTCAAATATGTTGGAAAATCATGTTTTAATGTTAAAATGGTATCTTGAAAACATGATTTTAAGCTACAATATTGCAACATTTGTTGTTGATTCTCAAAGAAGCAAAAAAGAAAAAGAAAAAGAAAAATGCAACACTTGTGAAAACAAAGGACAAACAATTAGGTTATATTGCACTAAAAAGTATTAATATTTGGAAGTAAGTTCATTTAAGGTATCAATGTTTCTAATGTTTAAAAAGAAGAATGTACATTTTACAAAGTAAGTCAAATAAGGTTTTCATGGAAAAAAAAGTAAAGAAAATAAATAAATAAACCTATAGCAATGGGACGACTCATCTTTGGTGTTAATGTAAGTATGTTGTGCCTTGCGATTACATTGTTCCTGCCCCTATCCCTTAAAACCAGCTAGCTTTGTCTTCCCAAGCTATCTGGAGTGTAGGGGTTTGTCTCATTAATATCAATAGGACGTAATGATGGTGCATCATCTGCGATGTAAACATCATTACGGTTTTGGAATCGAACCGAATCGGAACCAGAACCGTTAGTTTCGGGTCTTGAAAATGAGAAATCAGAACCGGAACCATCTCCTACTGTTCTGGTCCGGTTCTTTGGAACCAACGGTTCCCGGTCTCAATTTTAGAACTACGGAACCATCTTTTTCTTAAGTAAAAAAATAAATTTTATATTTTATTAAAATAAATTTTAAACTCAAAATAATTAATTATTGGATCTAAAAGTATTAAATTATTTAGCCAAAATTAAAAAAATTAGAATGTGCATTTATTTATATATAAACACAACTAATATCAATTATAATTAGTAATATGAAATCGCAAAATACTCTAGAAGATAACAAGAAAATTGTAATACAAAAATAATCCCACGTTATTAAAGAATGAATTTTGCTTTTAGGACAAATTTATATAAAGTAAATTATTTATGATTTTAATTTATGTTTATTTGTATTATTGATAATAAAATATAAATATTGTAAATAGGTAATAAATTTTACTATTCATATGAAATAGTATAAACATTAATAATTATATATTTAATATAATTTTTAAAAAATTTACATAATTATTTTCTTTTTTTTTTTAATGGAACCTGTTGGAACCGCCAGTTCCACTCGATTTTAAGCCTAGAATCGTCTAGGAATCGAAAAACCGACGGTTCCTTAGCCGGTTCTAGAACCATCCAATCAATCTGATTACAGTTCTAGAATCGTAGGTGACGGTTCCGGTTTGGTTCTAGGTTCAAAACCAAACCGTGCCTATGTCTACTACGATGACACCTATAAAGTCGACATAGCACCGTCGCTATCTTCGATGCCTTAGAAAGGATGTTTAAGTATAACATATAAGGTAATTGATCCATTAAATCAATTTGCATTCAATAATCCACTTTATGGTAAAAACATTGAATAATAATAAAAAAAAATTAGAAAATGAGTAAGTTGCATAAGTACCAAGTAAATATCTATTGGTGTTGCTAATTTATAAGAGTTTAAGAGGTGTTATTTTCCATTCCTTATATTTAGGAGTGTATATCAAATTTAGTACCTTTTTTTTTTTCAATTTGTCTAAAATTTTATATAAAATAAATCCCATAAAAGATAGACTCTAGAAGTAGAGTTTAATTGATTAATAATATAAGAAGCCAATGAATCTCATGCATCTCAATATCAATCAAACTTACAAAGCATTTTGTTCTTGTTCTATATAATAAAAAAGGAGGAAAAAGTACACTTTTAACTCTCATTGTTTCCCAATTTATCCATTTGGATCATCAACGTTTTTTTTTCTTCTAAAACTTTATTATTTTTTAAAATCTATCATGGCCAAATTAGCTTCCATCTGTCCTTGGACTTGTAGACCAAGGTGGCTAGAGTAGGTGCAATTCATTCTAATCACTCTTCTTATTTTATATTTTTTTTTGTGTCTTTTATTAAATTTTATTATATATTATTAAATACATTTTTTTATAGTCAATTTTGGGACAGGAGCTCCACAAGCCCAATCCGATTCACTTAGAGCTTGTGCCGTCTCATCGCAAACTCTCGAGAGTAGTGGGTGACCTTTTGATTTAATTTTCAAGTAGGGTGATTAATAAAGCCAACTCAAATAATGTGGCTCGTGCCTCCATAACTTCCACTATGTCTATCCTCATTAAGGAAATTTTTGGGATGTGTCCTCATGACTCAACGATCACATTTCAACAGTCGCTCTTAACTTTCTACTACTTCATATTCTCCATAATAATTATATTTGCATGGAGTACTCTTATAAATATCATTTTTGCAGGCTTTTGAAGATAAATATGTCAACCTGATAACTTCCTCACAACATGTTCATTTACCTCCTATGTTAGATAAAAATGGACTTGATCATTGGAGTGACTGTACTGAAAAACTCTCCCTTGCATCATTAACCGTGTCTCAGTTTTGCAAACCCCAATTCACAAGTCCACGAACAAGCCTAATAATCCAAAAGTTCACTATCGGATTTGAACTAACATATTCAATATTATTTTATTATAATATATAAACAAATATATTTAATATTATTATTTTGCTAAATTAATTTTTATGAACTAATTTAAAGTTGATGCATGTTATACATGTAGTTGAAAACTTAATAAACATGATGGAAATTCTCTGTTTTATAAGAGTTTAAAAATATTGAGCACTCAAATAGAAGGGGAAGAAATTTGATTTAAATAGAAAAGTATGTAAATGCTAAGAATTAAAAATATATTTTTTGTTTCGTGAAAAGATTCCATTAACTTATCTTATGCAAATCCAATTGATTCTTCTTCTTTCTCTCTCTCTCTCTCCCCCTCTTTTGCCCTTTTTCTGTCGGCGCACAAATGGTCGTTTTCCTTGCTCTGGGTGTCAGAATTTGGTCAAGGGACGTAATTAAGGGTCAAGCTGCCTATGGCAAATTGAGAACAATTCACACTACAAACGTTTTAAAAACTTTTGTATATTGAATATTTAAAAAAAAAAATTGGAAAAACAAAACAACGATTGGCTCTTTCAGGCGACTTATGGCCAGACATTGTGTCAAAATCCAACCTTTTCTTTTTTCTCTTTTCTGCCTAAAAGGAAAAACCGCCCCTTCAGTTGCGTGGAAAATAGTCTGGACCACCAACTTATTTTATTTATTTGTTATTATTATTTATTTTGTTGGTAAAGATCCTTCTTAAATTCCATTCAAACCAACAAACCCATTTTTTCGAATTGGGGAAAGCAAGTGTAAAAAAAAAAAAAAAAAAAAAAAAAACCAATTGAACCCTTGCCTTGGTGGGGTTTAGCTTGAGAAAAAGAAAAAATTCTTTGGACATGTGGAATTTATAAAAATTGTATGGACCTTTTAATTTTTAAAATCAGCACCAAAATTCTTAAAATTCATGTATTAAAGGGTCTAAGTGAAAATTTAAAAAAAAAAAAAAACAGGAAGTATCCATGTACTAGATAAAAAGTTTAAATTAAAGATTTCATGCGATTTTAAAAGATTTTAATTGGTATTTTACAATTATCCTTGAAAAAATTGCAGAAAAAGTTTCTAAGAAAGGAATTGGCTACAAAATTGGAGCGTAATTTTTTAATTTAAAGAAACAATATAAATTAATATTCAATCAAAATTTTCATGCTCATTAATACTTTCTTAATTAATCATTGGAGAGTAATTAATTGGAATCCATTTTATTAGCTAAGGAGTATTAATAAACACAAAAATTTTGATTAGATATTAAGTTAACTATTCTAAAAAAAATACATTTGGAATAAGTACAAATAGCAAATGTAGCATTAATCCATAGTTGAAATACCAAATGTAACTTTAATCCATACTTGAAATACCAGAACAAAATTGTATAGAATCAGTGTAATAAAAAATCTAATTCACAAGAGGTGATATCAAGTATGATGCCTAATCAAATGTAATGATGTCTATTATTAGAATGGGATAACAATCTATGTACCAAATAATCTTAAATATTCAAAAGAGATGATATCAAGTTTGAATGATGCCTAATCAAATGTAATGATGTCTATTATTAAAGTTTAAAATTAAAACAAGACTCTCTAAATTTTAATGTACCTTTAGGCAACGTACGTGACTTTAATAAATAAATATATAAATCAAGGTAGCAAATGTAAATCAAACTGAAAACTTATAGTTTAAAAAAATTTCTAATCCCAAATCCAGGATTTGATTCGAAGATATAATAAACCCAAATCATATTTTTTTATGGGTTGGTTCAGCGCAAATCACGCTCACCCTGGCTGGAAGTGGCCAAGCTGACATAACACAACACTTACGGACCTAATTGTCCTACTATGTTAAAAAAATGTCAAGATATAAAAGCTGAATTTAAAATTTTTTTCGATTGATAATGCATTACTCGTTACTTCATGCACATCTCAAAAACTATATTTTCAACTTAAAAACTCATTTTAAAAATAATAAAAACAAATGGAGAAAAAAAGTCATTATTTTTAGAGCGCAATTATTTCATAAAAATGATGCAAAACATGTCTCAATCAAAAAAATCGATTACTGATGGCATTATAGCCTAATAGCATATCCACTGATCTCTTAAGTGAGAGGTACTTGGTTCAAATCCCCCTTCCCCCATTGTAATAAAAAAAAAAAAAGTCAGAAAAATTGATTAAAAACAATTCCACAAGGTCAAAGACAACAGTGGACGACCACCCTTCAGTAATTAATACCATCAATTTGTGCTAATACCTCTAGCTCTTTAATCAATATAAAATATTTGAAGCTTAACAAATGTACCAGCTTGATCTTGCATGTGCTGCTGATTTCTTTATTCCCTTGCAAAACTGTCCAATACCAGCTATTTCCAAACCACATAATTAATAGCCGTTATCCAGCTGAATGGCCCTACAAGAATTTGCAGGAAGATCCTTTAAACTATAATAACCATGGGAGCCTTCAATGTGATCTTAGCAGCCAACAGATTTCGTGGTCTTTCAGGTTTGCTTCTAATTCATCACATCCAGATAAACCACACCACACTACTGATTAAATAAATAAACAGACACTGCACCAAATTACTCTTTACACATGAATTGAAACAACTCTAGACCGAATGTTTTGACATAAGCACACTGACGCAAAGTCTAAGTCTTTACAGTATAATAATCTCAGAGCAGTCTGTTACCCTTAGGCTAATAAAACAAACGTACAATGTAAAAGTATAAAACCGAGTTCCTTATTTATCTATCACAATTACACAACACAAATCAATGACAATAACAAGAGACGCTAATGCAAGAAAATTTAAAGGTATACCAGGAAGCCATTCCTTCAAAATTGTTTTCACTTTTTCACTGATTCACCTCACAATGGCTGCGATGTTCTCATCTGCTGCTTCATGTTGTCTGTTGGAATCTGACCAGAAGCATCAGGCAACATGATGGGGTTGGCTGCATTGATGGTCTGATATTGAGAGGGTAAGGTAGGTGCTAAAGGCTGAGTGTAATATATTTGGTGGTGAGGTGGGTTTGTAAACTCATAGGCGTAAGTAGCATTAGCACCAGAAGCAGGAGCAACAGACTGAGATTGATGGTGAATCTGCTGCTGCTGCTGCTGCTGATGCTGCTGCTGCTGCTGTGTGTAATACAACTGTTGTTGCTGGTGCTGACTAGATGGTACCTGCACAATTTGGGGAGCACCTGCAGGACCCATCCGATATACATTTGCAGGTATTTCAGGTTTAGAGTTGGAAGCATTCCGGATGGGGTTATAAGCTGCTGTTTGAGGAACCATAGCAGGATTAGGTGGTGTTTGGGGGCGCCCGGGAGGGATCACAGAGGTAGTTTCACCAGCATTGGGCTGTTGTGCAGATATATTATAAGGTGGGGCCTGACTTACAGGCATATAATACACAGGGTACTGCTGTTCCAGCTGGTGGGGATGGATAGGATGGTGCTGTGATGGATAGGCAGGGTAATAAGCAGCAACTGGCAATGATCCCGTTGCATGATGGATATAATGTGCACCAGCATGAATGAACTGCTGCTGGGGTTGCTGAGGCTGCCGTTGATCCACTTGAGGTTGTTGCAACACATAACCTGCTTCCTGAATATGCTGCTGGGGTTGCTGAGGCTGCCGTTGATCCACTTGAGGTTGTTGCAATACATAACCTGCTTCCTGAATATGCTGCGGTAGCTGCATTCCAGCATGGGGATCAGATACATTAATCTTTTGCTCGGATGGGTTAGCTGAGACCCTGTTGACTCCAGAGGGCATTTGAACAGCTTGCTCTTGATATATAACAGGTTTTGCACGGGACAAAGGATTTGTCAAACTGCCATCACTGTGAATTTAGGAATAAAAGAAATCCATGTTCATCAGAGCCCCATGTATAAGCATAATCAATAATCAAGATTTATTGATCACAGATGGCATATCAAGCAATGCAGAACCACATTACAGCACATTCTCAAGGTGTGGGCTGTCTTAGTATTGACATTCCATAGCACCCAAAAATAAACCAAAATCACATCTACCATTGTCTGATTGGCTGGCCCTGGCTAATTTGAAGTGTTTGTTGGCCATTTTATGATACTGAATGATCTTCCACTTAGTATTAAATGCTTACCATACAAAGATGAAATATTATATACATTTTGCACCCTTCCTTCTCCTCTCTCTCCTTTCTTGGATAAGTATTCTGACCTTAACTAAACCTCACTAGTCATTACGATGTTCAGCGATATTCCTTAACAGTAATTCCACTTCTTATAACCAATACCTCAAGATGGGAATAAAGACTAGGAGGAAATATACATCAAAATGACATGGATATTTAAGAAAATCCACGATTTAGCATAGTATTATATTTCCACTTAAATATATACTCATCCCTCATCATTTTGAACTTTTGACGGTCACTCAAAGTTTAAGGAAAGGGTAACATGTGTATTAGAAACTAACCTTTACTTGTCTTTCCAATAAAATCATCAGTTTGACATTCACAAAATCATGTATAGTTTTTTCGTAATATAATAATTTATAGATCAATGACAACATTTTAGGAACATTATAAACGGAAGGGAAACCATAACGAGGAAGGAACTCCAAGGAGGTACCCCTACAAGGCTACAAAGAAATTCTAAATGTCCACTGGAAAGTGAGAACACCTCTCAGAAAGAGCATCGGCAGTTTCTATCTACAATGTTTTTTTGCCATCAAAATCAAGTAGGAACTTTCCAATATTAGTTTGAAAACTAGAGTTGATAAACAAAGGGACAGCAAATTTTTATATCATATTTTCCACATCTCACCTCTAATGAACAACAGGACAGTGGATGATAGAAGATTGGAGTTTGAAGACCATAACTGATGAGAAGAAGGGATAGCTTATTGTTTCATCATGCAGTTCGCATCTCAAATGAACAATGACAAAGAGGATAGCTCATCTTCCTAGATAAGAAATGGCGCAATTCCCTTCTCTGTACCCTCAGGAGGTCAATAATATCAAACTGCAACTTATGCACCGTCATCTCATCGCAAATTCTCAACATATTAACGCCTTGCATTTCTGCATTTTCCTCCTACTCTTACGTGTCCTTTTAATCTTATCACGATTGGATACGAAGACAAGAAGGAAGCGAAATCCACCTTTCTTTATTATTATTATTATCATTTGGTGCCAATTACCCTAACAGAGTAGCAACAGATTAAAGTTTATCTCAAGATAAGATAATACCAAATGGTGACGAATTTTTAATTTCATTTGGAAGAGTAAATCGATGCTTTCAAACTTCAAATTCCAACCGTGATTATAACTGTAAGATTTTAATCTACGATGCTGCTAGTCGGGTCAACTTGATTAAATAAGAATTGCAAAGGATCCATGCAACTAATACAATCGATATATACCTTGAAACTGAATCTGGGGAAGGCAATTCAAGACCACCACCCGACTTTTGCTGTGATTGAACTTGTTGTGGTAGCTGTCCCTGTACTTGCTGCTGCTGCTGCTGCTGGGATTGCTGACCCACATGAGGCAACTTCCGGTAGCCGATTGGAATCCCGTGATCCGATCTCTCATCATCCGAACAAACCCTACCCGAATAGTCCCCAGGGGCCACACCCACCGGCATCCCGGTCACGGTCATATTCCCAGTGATCGCACCCGAACTCATCACGACATAACCCTCCTCCTGCACCTGCACCTGCTGCCTCTGCCCACCCCCAGAAGCGCTATTACTCCCCATCGCCATCTGAGCGAACTGTTCCTCAATCCCCAACTTCTGATCACTAACTACCCTCTCTTCGGCCGCCACCCGAATCGGAGGCAAGTTAGCGATTGATGGGGACGAGGAAGTCGACCCGAAAGACGACGTCGTCTCGAGCATGGGTGAATCCGGCACCGAATGCACATCCTGGGAGTGCTTCCCACTCTTCTCGTTCCCGAACGACCCGGGCAGGGAACTGGAATTAACATCCGCATCCCGCGAACCAGAATCAGTATTATTCATCCCCAGGTCATCATCCAAACCTAAAAAATTCACAGGGGCCGAATCGGAGTAACCACGATTCAATAGCCCGGCCCCATTGAGGGCGCTCAAGAACCAATCCTCGGACTTGGCAGACGAATCGAGCAACGGCCCGATTGACTGCGAGGTTTCGGGTTTTAGAGGGAACAAGAAGAGCCTCAGCCTGGAAGGCTTGTGGGCAGTTGATTGTGAGGTGAGTGTACGGTCGTATTCCTCGATCATGTTATCGAGGTCTTCGTCGGTTGAGACGGTTATGAGGGAATCGAGATCTTCGTTGGGGAGCTGGTATTTGAGAGTGAAAGGGCGGTTGTTGAGGAGGGTTTTGGAGAGATGAGAGGAGAGAGAGGAGAGGGTGGTGGAGTGGCGGTCGACCACGATCATGCGGGTGTCGCCGCCCACGTAGCAGAGGGACTTGTCGTGGGGGCGTGGGACGATGTGTCCTCCGTAGCTGCACATCAGCCGGAGCTTCTGAGGGAGAAGGTCCGAAGCAGGGTCGACAGCCCACGAGTCTGTTGTCCGGGACCTTGGGGAGGAATCGACTGAGTCTGGGTAGGTGGTGGTGGTTGTCGCGGTGGCGGTGGAGGGTGGGGGTGGTGGTGGTGGTGGTTCCATTTGTGGGAACTGGGAAGGGGGTTTGGCTTTGGCTTTGGCTTTGCTCTCTCAGCTTTAGAGTGAGAGAGAGAGAGAGAGAGAGAGGAATAAATATTTTTTTTAGTGGAAAAAGAAAGGAAGGAGGAGATGTGTAAGAACTAGGAAGTGGTTTTATGGGACTTATGGGGATATAGCTGGCATATAGTAATTTAGGGTAGGTTTGGGAATTTTTTATTTATATTTGTATTTTTATTTGTATTAAAATTGTATATGAAAATATATTTGATTTATATTTATATTAAAAATATTTAATTTTTTTATAAGAGCTGTTAATTTTTTTATTTATATCTATTTATTAATAAATAATTTATTAAAAATATTAAAAAAAAGTTTGCATTAACCGAAAAAAACTAGATAAACAGACCCTTCATATAATATCAATTACAACAACTATTTGCTGCTTAGAAAAGGAGTAGTGCGGGCTATAATAATTAATTACTAACTAAGTAAATTATGCATGTCTATGGCCAATAGAAAAAATAAAAAAGGTGAACAGTTGTTAAAAAATAATTAAAATATATTAAATAAAAATAATTATCAACATTTATTATAATATCATACTTGTAATTCGAGATATAAGTTTTTATACATATATCATGTGTGTAAAATGAAATATAAAGTTTGCATACCATAACAAAATCGAATATATAAAATGAGATATACATATATATCTCATTTATAACATGAGATATGTATGTATATTTCATCTATAAGACGAGATATGCATGTGCACATCGCCTATATAACACATATTATATAGTGAAAAATAGACTATTTACATATCTTGTTCAACACATACAATTTTAAAGTTAGAGCTTGGTAATTAATTTTAAATACACATTATCTATGGAATTATTTTTAATAAGGATTCTAAAAAATAATTTCAAAATATTCTAAAAAATAATTTCAAAATTATCATCCATTTTCTTTATTTCAAAATTTTTTAAGTTAGGTAATTCAATTTAGGTTGTTGAATTTTTATATTATTGCTAATGCTAAGTTAAACTAACAATTTTTAGTCCTTTTTAGTAATATTTGTTTGAGATAATATTATATATAATACCTTAAATTTAGTAAATTATTTAATTAACTATTTATATTTTCAAAATTATAAATTTTATTGCCTAATTAAACCTCTTTAATTTGTACTGAAGTATCTATTCAATTAGTAATTTATTATTATTATTTTTTTTTTTGCTTTACCAATTAGCGTTCCAAATAATTATTTTGTGAAATAACTTTGTGAGAAGATTAAAGAAGGCATTAAGAACACTATAAAATCATTTCTCAAATCTGTTCCCATTTCAATTCACGAGATAGATAAATAGAGACATCACATTTTGCAAATCTAATAAAGATATTCCATCCAATATAGATGTATATTTACAAATATGAACCATCACTTATATAGTTATATTAACTTCATTTTATAAAATGTTTTTTCTACTCCTTACATGCATGCTAATTGCTAAGTAGGAGTCTTTACAAAATATAGTCATTTTCTACACAGAATATACCATAATTAGTTTAGAAAAACCAATGAGAAAACAACATATAGCAATGCTGATTATAAAAAGTTTAATCAGATTCCAACATTAATAATCTCAATTGATAATTGAATAATCACTTAAAGTTCAATTATCAAATTTGATATTCTCTCTATTTATTTTTTATAATATGTTTTAAGATTCTTCATTTTTTTTTTACCCACATGTAGGCATATAACGTTTACAATTTTAATTTAAAACTCATACTATCAACTTTTGAAAAATTAGAATAACTTAACATTGAATCTTTAAATTTTTATCACTTTGTAATTTGATAATGCTATTGTATATACTAATATTATAAAAGCTTTTATGATAAAAGCCTTGATAAAACAAATCCAACATCAACTAAAAATAAACAAAAACTTAAATTTTATTAGTTAGGTGTTATTCTTATGAGATTTCATTGTTGGTCTCTACAAATGAGTGAGCTTTGAAAATCAACAGTTTTTTTTTTTCTCCTTGTTATAATGGGGAGGAGAGATTCAAACATAAAACCTTTTACTTGAGAGACAGACAAATGCCACTAGACTATAATGCCATTTGCGTCCTCCTTAATAGATGGTTTGAGATGTGTTGAGCCGTTTAAATATTTTTTTTTACTTATAATAGTCAATGACATTAATATATAATATATCCAATGTGTAATAATAAAACATAAAATACTCTAGAGTTTTGAAACCTATGATATATAGAGTACAATTTCTAGTATACTGTCTTGGGTAAATAAGAGCATGCTGAGAGCATATTTCAAACCAAAATTGTATTAACTTTACTACATATAATTATATTTACTATTTCTTTTTAAGGTATGACAGCAATTAGCAGTATACAGGTAATACAAAACCAGTACCTTGTGCTATACATGATACCTGCCCTCAGGTGGTTTTAGAATAGGTTTAGGCCATACTTTGTGGTCAGGTTGTATGTTGTATCCATAGACAATCTAGAATTATTTTTTCAATTTGGGGTAAATATTAATTGAAGTAGTTTAACCATTACATTATACAGGATGTGCGACTTATTAATTCATGAATTTAATAGAAACACAAACATAGTAACATGTATCTGGCGGTATACGTGATAAGGCTGATGGTTTTATATTCAACATGGTTATATATCTAGATTTTTTCCAATCCAAGGTAAGATACTAATTGAAGTTTAATTATTATCAAATTATATAAAATATAAAACTTATTAATACATGAATTTAATCCCAACTTGAATTTATGTAAATAAGATTTAAGAATGCCATATCTAATTCAGAAAAGAATGAAGTAACTAGTAATTACTTTAACTAATATAGTGAATTTAGTTCGTAAACAAGACTAAAGAAAGATTAATTTAGGATTAAGATTAAGCATACTATTAACTAAGGTCAAATCTAATTAAAGGGATGAGTGGGGTCTAGTTTAATGTCGGTTTTATCTAATTGGATTTTTAGTATATTAATATAAAATCTTTATAAGCTTAATACTAAATGTGTAAATAGAATATATAAACGAAAAAAGAGGTTTGTGAAAGTAGGAATCAATTTCTAAATCAAATTGGAACTTAGAAAATTAAATGGGTCTTAAAGTTTCCAAATCTTAACAAAATCTAATCCGAAATTTTGGACAACTAAATTACTAAAACATTTAACTAAACTGGGTAAGTCGAAGAGAAGTTCAAGCATGATGTAGTTCAATCGATTGATCTTTACTAGAATATTAGTTTCCTTCTTTCAGGTAGTTTGGTCAACGCTTATTCCAAAATTATACTCTCAAGAAAATTCCAATTGGATTAACAAAACCTATTGTCTTTTAGAATAAATTCATACTATAGTATACTAACAATGAGTGATTAGAGATTGACATAAAGCTTGATTTACATGTTTTAGGTGAGTATTGATGCTCTTTGCATGTTATGGCACTTTTATTGGTAATTAGAATTTTACAATATATAATGCCAAATGAATGGAAATGGTAAATTATTAATTTGGCTTTAACTATGCATTCACATCAATTTGATAATTGGTTGTTTTTACTATATGACACCTACTTCTCACAGGGAGCAAAAAGCATGAGTCATAAACTAACATGTGATGTCTAATATGATTTTCTAGAACACTACAATAAAGTGGTTGGATTTGGTTAAGATACAGGACACTTACTCTCAATGTGTGGTGGGGTACATGGGTTGTGATTGACTACTAGTAGCCGTACAAATGGATCTAAAGGTATGTCATAAAGCACCTAAACCTAGTATGTTGTACGGTGCGCAAGTTGTGAACTAACTAATAGCGACTGGTTGAAGGGGTTATGAAGTTAACAAGAAGTTATGTGGGGTATAGTCATATGGGATGGTAGGTTGTGGGTTGACTCTTGAATTTTGATAGCTATTTTCAGTTATGAATATGAAGAAAAGTTGTTGTTACAAGCCCTAATCACAACATGGCACTAAAGGCCATGGATTAAATATTGGAGGCTAAATCATGCTAAGATATTGAGGAAGAAGTAGCTTGTGTTGCCAAGTGTGACTAATAAGGCTAAATGCGAGTGCAAAATTAAATGTACTACTAATGTATATTGTTATGCATTTTATGTTGTTTGATTATATTACAAGACAATATAATTTCAAGTGCTTTTATACTTGAGTGCTGCTGATGTTATATATACTTTATGTATCCTTGCACATAAGCACAGATGGAAGGTTTTTGTGTCTTTTAAATTAACAACATGACAAGTAAAGTGGAATGAAACTCCGGTTTGGAGTTAAGGAGCCTAGGTTAGAACATAGAAAATTAAAGCTGAGATTTAAACAATTAGATGTGTGTTATATCCATGTGAGTGTGTGTGTGTGTGTGTGTGTGTGTGTGTGAGAGAGAGAGAGAAAGAGAGAGAGAGATACCTTTAAACATATGCAACATTATAGAATAAGTGAATGGCAGGATAAGGGACCAAGCCCGATAAGTCTTGCATCATCATACCTTTAAGCATCTACAACGTTATATGATAAGTGAATGACATGTTAAGGGACCAAGCCCAATAAATCTTGCATCATGAAACATATTGTTAATTTCATAATGGAACTTCTTACATAAATTTTGTCATGTCGAAGGGGACTACCAATTGCCAAGTTGAGCGCTATTGTAGGTGTGAGGTTGTTGCATCAAATTAAGAATACTTCTCATATGTATATAGAAATAAAAGTGAGAACTAGTAGTTTGTCATAACAATGCTAGTTTAAAAAAAATAATTAATGATGTAAGACAAAGAGTGCAAAAAGTAGTGTAGCTAATAAAACTAAATTATTTGATCTAAGGCATGATAAAAATGTTAATATTAGTGATATTATGGGCAATAATGGATTTAGTAGAACAATGAATAAATTAAGAAGAAAAGGAACTCCCAAAAATGTAAAATTAATGGTAAGAGTGATTTTAGTAACAATGTGATTGTGTGGTTAAGCAAACTATCAAAGAAAGTGCAAAGGGGTAGAACTGCTTTTAATTTGGATTCGTTATTTGTGTGTAATATCAAACACCGTTTATACTTATATCCTTTTAATTTCTGTCCTAAATAGGCTAAAATCCTAAAAATATAATAATGTCTGGATTTTTCTTTATTGATACATTTTGATTATTGCTAATATCGATGTTATATATACTTTATGTATTCTTGCCCATAAGCACAAGCACATTAATGTTGAACCTAAAACATCACATGATTTTAATAAGACAAAAGTATAAATCAAATTAACATTTTCCTAATCTAAATTAGCATATTTTAGTAGGATAATGTCACAAATAGTACTTGAACTTTGACAAAATATGCAATTAAGTACTTAAATTTTGAAAGTGATCAATTTAATACTTAAACTTTGAAATTGATCAATTTAATATCTAAAGACACTTTGAAATTGACAAATTTACTACATGAAAGAACTCGATAGTAGTGCCATTAGTGTACATGAAAAGTTTTTTTAGATACTAAATTTATCAATTTTGAAAGTTTAACTACTAAATAGGGGTAAATTTTATTCACTTCCCTAAACTATTTTGTTTGTAATATAATTGTACCTAAAGAAAATTTTATACCAAAAAAGTACATAAACTTTTTAAAAATTTCAGCTAAAGTACCTCTAAATGGAATTCATAAATTTTTTTGTTAAAACATTAACGTTGCAAGTAAAAATGATTTAAAATATTTTTATCCACGTTGGCAATCTTTTTATATTGTTTTAATTTTTATTTTGACTTTTTCCCTTCTCTTTCTCTCTCCCCTTCCTCATTCTTCTCTCTCTTACCCAACACAAATGTCACCATTACCACCATGTTTACCACCGCCACCATCAATTTCCATTGAATAACCGAAAAAAAAAATCATAACTTTCACATTTACAAGAATAAAAAAATATTTAAAAAGCCAATATCAAAAGATATTCCCGCCATTTGCAAAAGTTGTAACTTTCCCATCATGTTTATATATTACAAGGGTTGGCACTATGAACTTGCATGCCAAATAGAGAGTAGTTGGCAAACACTAGCAACCATCGCCATATGCAATACCTTCACTTTTATGGTAGCCTTCACATTGCCTATTTTATAATATTGTCCTAGGAAGTAGTCAAGGTACGTGGTAGCATCAGTTATGGTTGTACTCACCCATGTCTCCACATTACTAGTGTGAAAATAGAACATATCACTCTTCAATGCCTGTCGTTGTCTCGATGCGGGTTGAAAATAATAGCATGATATATATGTATATGTTTCTTATAGGAAAATTCATTAAGCTCAAGCAGGTTAGAGTAGATTATCTTAATATAACATTTGACAATTCAAAATTAAAATATATTTACAAATGATTGAAAAAAAGTATAAAAAACAAAAGAGAGAAATGAAAGAATGGCCAACAGTGGTTGGTATGTCTGTTCGGGTTCATGGGTATTGGGTACGGTGATGGAGTATTCAATTAAGGAAGCTATGTTGGGTAGTTGAACGGGCTTTATATGGTGGTCAAGTGGCTAGCGGTGATAGTGTTGATGTGGTTTTTGACGGTTTGATGGTTGGAAATAGAGGAGTTTGGGTCATTGTATTTGTTGAGTGGGTGATGATCTTGGCTTGATATGGTGGTCATAAATGGCTAGCTAGGTGGCTCGTTGCTATGGGTTCATGGGATGGTTGCAGTATCGAGATGGCTAAAATGTAGAGTAGGTTTGTTGGGGTATTATCACATTATCGATGTCACAGTGGTGGTAGCACGATGGTTGTTCATAGATGTGGCGGTGACAGGTGTATTTGGTTTAGAGAGAGAGAGAGAAGGGTGTCAGAGTAAGAGGAGAAGAATGAGAAGGAAAGAGAGAGAGAGGGGGGGGGGGGGGTGGGGGAACGAAGGCGGGGCAAAAATCAAAATAAAATAAAAAAATGGCCAAAATGGACAAAAATAATTTTTTAATTATTTTTGTTTGCCATGTCAGTATTTTAATGAAAAAATGAATCGATTCCATCCAAAGGTACTTGAGGTGAAACTTTTAAAAAGTTAAGGTACTTTTTTGTTACAAAATTTTATTTAGGTATAATTTTGTTATAAATGAAAAAGCTCTTGTACCATAAATGAAACTACCCTACTAAATTGATCAATTTCAAATTTCATGTATCTAATTTGTCAAAGTTTAGATACCATTTGTGACATTAATCTTATTTTAGTTAAGTACCTAAAGTTGTAATTTTAGAACATAAACTAAACCAAATTGATAATCTCAGTTTATCAGCTAAATGAAATTGTGACGAGTTTTTTGGCTTTATTTTGGTGTTTGTAAAGTTTGCATGCACGGTAGCCTAAATCAATATGCAATGAATCAAACTCGTGCAAAGTTTGTTTATTCTTTTTTCCCTTTTTTTTAGGATATCTTAATAGGTTCAGACCAATTGAAAGTGGTCAAAACCACTTGATGTTTCTACAGAGCCGCTTGGTGTTTCCAGAATGCTAATGTTCGTAATGGTCTAAATCATATACAAGAAGTCTATACCACTTAGAGGACAAAACACCCTCAAGAAGTGGAACCAGCCTAACGGTCTGAATCAATTACAAGTAGTCTGGACCATTTTAAGCACAAGATTTTTGCATGATGAAATGTATTCCAAGTAGTATGGACTAGTTACAAGATCCAAAATTGTTATGATTTCACTGGCCATTAAAGTGCATCTACATCTAATATCATATTTTCTTTTGGAGATTTGTGTCAAATGTCCACAATATTGAAGACTCATATAAATGAGATTATGGATAGGTCCTAAAGCTAACTTTTGAGCTTCCATTTGCAATCTAATTAAAATATTAAGTGCTCCTTTAGCATTGTAAAAGCACTGCACTTAAATTTGTTAAGTGAAATAATTGTTGTAGCTCTTTTAGCATTGTAATTAGTTGATTAATAAAATGTATGAGAAGTCCTCCTTAAAGGCACTAGGTGATCACAAAGACTAGGAGGCAGACCAAACTCTACATTCAAATTCTAGATTTGATTCTTACCGTCTCAAGCTCTTTCATTTTAGCACTTTAACTTTGTCATGATTGTCATCCATCTAATTCTTGCATCTTGAATATTTGATAAAATCATAAAATTAGATAAACTTGCATAAATACTCAATTACTCCCCCCTCCCTTGAGAATTTAGCTAGTTCATTTATTATTTACTATGAAGGGTTTTCTTGTCCTTTAGACTCACAACATGACAAGTAAAGTGGTATCAAACTTATGCTTGGTGTTAAGGAGTCTAGGTTTCAACATGGAAAGCAATTAAGGCTTCAGTTTAAGTAATTAAATGTGTTAAATGGATATATTATGTAAAATATGGTTAGTGTTAAATGCAAAAATGAGTAAGTAAATAGTGTATAATATAGATAAGCAAACTTAAATGGTGTAATTTAAAACGTCCAAACCTATGCAATAATATAGTAGAAGTAAATGGAATGGCAAGGGATCAAGCCTAATAAATCTTGCACCATGAAACATACTACTAATTTCATAATGGCACCTCTTACAAAAGTTATGTCATGTCTAAGAGGACTACCAATTGTCAAGTTGAACATCATTGCATGTGTGAGATTGTTGCATCAAATTAAGAATACTTCTCATATGTACATAAATAAAAGTGAGAACAAGTAATTAGTCATAACAATGGTAGTTATTTTATAGTTTTTTTTTCTAGAAAAAATTCAATTTTATTCATTTAATAAGAATTCGATGGTTTAGAACTCTAGTCTACATGCAGTATCATAAGAAGATGGGATAGGAGTTTCTCAACCCTTTTACCTCCTAGACTCCTCATCCTTTCTATATGCCTTCAGGGCAACTTCACTAAGCAGAGCTTCATATTCATCAATAGTTTTGCTCCCTTGTCTTGGATTATAAAATCCGTCATCATTTTTTCCCTAACACTAGGTAGAAATTATTAACCATAAAACTCCCTTTGGAACACCTCCTGTAGTGGTGGGCAAAAAAACTAAGCAAACCAAACCAATCCATAACCAAACCAAACCAAACCAAACCTAACTAAAAAAATATATATTTTTTAAAAATTTGGTTTGAATTTTTTCCAATCCAAACCAATATGGATTTGAAGGGTTAAATCAAACCAATCCGTAAAACATAACCAAACCGTTTAAAAAAAAACAATAATATTTTACTTGTAATCATAAATTTTTTTATGATGATTGATTAAAGGTCATGTATATTCTTATGATTTTATTTGGTATTTATTTTTTGGTGAATACTGATTAAAGTTAACTTGTTCATTTTTAAATTTGTTTTTTCTGCTCATGATATATATTCTTTTGTTAATGATATATTAATTTTTTAATAGTTTTAACTTTGTAAAGTATGTAATTTATTTATTTAGTTTTAAACTCTTATTATGTATTAATTGTTCAATGTATTTTGTTTGCAAATCATTTTCATTTGTTGATACTTTTGTTGATAGATGATTTTTTTTTTTAATTTGACAAATTTATTAGTAGATGATTGACTTGATGGTACCATTAAAAATTATAAATTATGACTTGTTGTATATCAATTAGTGAATGTATTTTATTGGTGGATAACTGATTTTACGAATGAATATCGATTAGAAGTATGATGATTGACGAAGTATTTTGTCATTGTTTGCAATATAATTTTTATAAAGTGATGTAAATATTTAAATATCCATATAAATATAAAAAAACCTACAATAAAGAACATTTTTAATTAATTTGATTTAATCTGTAATATAAACCAAAACAAACCATTATTTAATGGCTTAGAAAATTTTTAATTTGAACCAAACCATTATTTAATGATTTATTTTAGGATGGAAAGAAAAAACAAATTTTATATTATTGTTTGGTTTGATTTTAATGAAAGCCAAACTAAACCGACCCATGCCTACCCCTAACCTCCTTGGTCACTACATCACTTATCAACCGGCTAGTGGACTCCTACCACTAAGCAGCCTCATTTGTAGCATAAAACCAACATAGTCCAACCACCTTTCTCTAGGCATAGCATAAGTAGTCAATGCCTTTTCCATCTGGTGCTTCTAGTTTTCAACATCTAAAATGGTCTCTAAATGACCCATCAAATGGATAAGCTAACTTCACAAACTCCATTTGCTTAGCTTCATCATGTCTATCTTATCTCTAGTTTTAGTTCATCCTCTCCCTCAAGGTATTTAGCAAATTATTAACTAAGCTATCAATTTTTCCTAATCTTGTGGCAAAAGACGCAGAGGGGGTAAATCCTCAAGAGGATGTGCCATTCTCACGATGATTCCTTCTTGCCATCTATTATACAATATGAAACATACATATAGCTTTAAATTAATGGTCATATCAATGCACTGCTCCACAACTAAAATATAGCACAATCATTTTGGTTCAATTTGTTACCCTATTTAAGATATATAAAAGCTAAAAGTAAGGGAATTACACTTTTAGACCAAGTTGTTAATTATTTAGTCCTTTGCCATTTTAGGTTTTTAAATTATAAGCTATTGTTAGGAATTTAGGGATTCAAATTAAAACATTACAATAGAATTTTTTTTTAATTTACAAAAATCCCTCAATCGCTAATAGGATCCATGCAATTCATTAAATTGTCAAAGGATAAGGATTTTACCTTATGTAGATTTTAAGCATATTAGTGAAGTGAATTTGTAGGCATTGCGATACTGTGAGCTCCCTTTACAATATCCACATGAATGAGAATGTCGTAATAGGATCTGGTAAGCTAACACTCTCTAAAACTATTATAGACCAGCTAGGGAAAAATCTCACAAAAGCTCTCACGTTTTCTCACTTTTCAAAGTATGCAAAGTTTCTCTACAAATTTGATGTTGACGACCGGTGTTATTTACCCCAGACAGGAGTCATAAGTTTCCTTTTATATTGATAATGATATCCTTTAAATAAGGATATTAATATTAATAGGATCCCTAATCCAATTAAGGTTTTCTAATTCATAAGACACATACCGTCTCAATCTTCCTATTCAAAATAGTGAAGATTATTATTTATTATTATTAACCAATTAGAAGTGATAAATAATTAGATAATTCCCATTGGGCTTATTTAAATTAAACCTATGACCCATTTGATTCATTCTTTGTGGGAGATCTTGTAGACTCGCTTAATGTTGGCAGTAAGCCCAAAACCATTTTTTGACCTACAAGACATAAGTAGCCTCTAGCAAGATATTATGTTTATCCAAATTAAGTGAAGATTGGTGATATAACTTTACTTATTAAACAGTCAATCATTTAGCCCCTTTGTTACACAATATTTGTTTATTAAACATGAGGTATAGATCATGTCACTCATATATTATCTAATGACAAATTTTCTTGATTTTAGAGTTTGACTGAATAAACTAAATGTCATTTATAACTTCTTATCAATTCATTTGAGCACAGCTATACATTTTTCTCAATCTTACTCTTCAAGAGGGATTAAAAGATATCTCTATCCAATTGATGAGAGAGATAAATTCCTTCATGAACACTCATATCCTTCAACATAATTTATTCCTCATCCAATCACAGCCTTATAATAATCCAATTAAAGATGATGGAGAACCGACTCAAAACATGGAAATCACTATATAGGGATCCGTAGTGTCAACATTGTCAAGAGAAGTACTCATAACAAAGATCTATATAATACTCTTATGGCGGGTAGATCTAGTACAATGTACTCCTATATGCAACTATGTGCTGACTTGATATCTCATATGTATGATCAATAAAATGTGTTCATCAATCAGCTAACACAACTGTCTGGTAGTCTTAATTCGTTATCGTTCCATATAATGAGTGACTAGGGATAATTCAGGACAGTATTCTTATCACCTTATATTTACAAAGTCACTCACTTAATGATAGAAGGAAGAATAAACTATACAACAAATTCTTTTATCAGTTTAGAAGACCAACTATCACTGCATGAAATTAAATGGTTTACTAAATGAAGATAAAAGTACAAATGACAATAAATATCCTTATGGCATAGGGTACATCATTAGTAACCATCACATATAACAAGTAACCAATCAAACAGAGTTTCCTCACCCCACATTCACACTCACCATTCTTAGTTCCACGTCCTAATCATTTTAAACCTCAACATAATTTATTCTGCATGCAATCACTGCCTTATGATCATTAGATTAAAGATGATGAAGAACAGACTCCAAACATGGAAATCACTATGTAGGGATCCATAGTGTCAACACTATCAAGAGAAGTCTCGTAACAAAGATCTAAATAATACTCTCATGGTAGGTCTATACAATATAATGCATTTTTGCATGCATCTATGTGCTGACTTGCTATCTTATATCCATGATCAATAAAAGGTGATTATCAATAAGCCAACATACCAGTCTTAATTCATTATCGTTCCATATAATGAGTGACTAAGGATAATTTAGAATAGTATTTTTATCATCTTATAGTTTTACTATTAAAACCACGCACTTTAATGATATAATGATAAACTATTCAACAAATTCTTTTATCATGTTAGAAGACCAACAATAATAACATGACAAATTAAATGGCTTATTAAATAAAGATAATAGTACAAATGACAGTAAATATCTTGATGGCCTAGGGCATATCATTAGCAGCTATCATATATAACAAGCAACCAATCAAGTGGAGCATCTCGACCCACATTGATGCTTACCATTCTAAGTTCCACATCCTAATCATTTTAAACCTATAGCTTTGATACCATATAAAACTACCAGGTCTTGAGTGCACAAGATGTACTAGTTTTCCACATAGATCACCTTAGAGGGATATATTTTAAGGTGATATATGTAAGGTATCCGCTAACTAAGTGGGTTTGTAATCCAATTTTAATTGAGAAATCGTTATTTGGTTTAACAAACTCTGGCATATTGTCATCTATTTATCCTCGGTTTACGAGATTTCAAAGCTATGAATTAAATATGTTCAAAAAAAGATTTCATGAAAACATATTTAAAGAAACTTAGCCTACTTGGGCAAAAGATAAGGGGAGTCAAGTTTGATCCAGAAGCATGTCAATGGTGAAAGCAATGAGCAACAAATGGTGAAATTTCAACAAATAAAGTTTAGACGATCTATAGAGGAGTAAGCAAATTAGGCTTGACTATGGATGCAACTATAACTAGTCATAAGGAAATTAAAAGGATAGACATAACCCCCTTGAGGTAATTAGCTTTAATGGAGAACAAGTAAGTACATTGAACATTCAAAAAGTGATCAAGAAAAAAAATCAAGTGAGTCAAGATTAGCAAATAAGTTGTGTTAGAACACCATTGGAATGGATAATGCGTATGACTGTGGAACAGTCCATGCTAACAACAATGTTGAGGAACATAAAAAGAGAAATACCCTTTATGCAATTGTTGGGACAAGGGGTAGACCAAGTAATGGGTAATGATGCTTTGGGACATGATGGTAGCAATGCTCCTAATGAGGTACAAACCATTATTGGATTCTATTAGAGGTTCACTAGCTTAGACAAGAAACGATTGTGAATTATGGTACAATTTTTCTTTTTTTTAGTAGTTTAGATTCAACTATATGGAAACATTTTCTTTTGATATAAGGCTGATGTCTTTTAAGATTATTGCGTAAATGTTCATGAAGCCAATTCTAAGCAACAATGTCAAGCTATTCTTAATTTAGTTGCATGCCATAACATAATAATTGGTTGTATGTCACACAAATTTGATGAGAGAAGTGGAAACTTGATGCAAGAAACCAACAATTTGGAAAGGATTAATATTATTACTCAAACAAGAAATTTAAAGAAACAAAACACAAGACTGAAGTGCTACAGTTTAATATACTAGATAAACCTCTATTTATACTAAAATACTTCCTAAAATATCTTAACTAATCCGACTAAGAAGAGATAATGATGCCCTATTTTATTCCACAAATAAAAGACCAAAGACTAACAAACTAATAAAAAGGAACAAACTTAGACTCAGTCAAAACACAATAGTAAGTTACATTAATTTGTGATACTCTCCCTTAGTGCAAACTTACTATCAACAAAACAAGAGCTTCATGAAATGTTTGAAATTGGTTCTAGCAAGTACTTTTGTGAAGACATCAGTAACCTGTTCATCTATTCGTATTTTTTACAACTCAATATCTTAAGTTAGCACATTCTCTCGAACAAAATGAAAATGAGTCTCAATGTGTTTTATGCATGCATCAAACACTAAATTTGCAACAAGCTTTATTGCACTTTCATGATCATAGTAAATGGAATTTGAGTAGTTTAAAATGGAAACCATTTCTTGAATAAGAATTTTTAGTCATAGACATTCTTGAGTAGCTATAGTAGCTGCTATGTACTTTGCTTTGCAACTTGAAAGAGCCATAGTGCTTTGTTTCTTACTGCATCAAGAAATTTTAGCAAAACCTACAGCAAAATAGTACCCTATTGTAGAACGTTTGTGATATGTCTCTTTTACTCTATAATTTCCATAGGAATTTGATCTTATTTTGATTCATTTTTAATTGAATTTCTGTGAAACTTGTGCTTTTAATAACAATTATTGTTTTTATAGTTCCTTGAATCCAAGAAGAAGATATGAAGTGTTTTTAATTAGATTTGGAGCAAAGCAGCAAACAAAGTCAAAGTTTAAACCAGTCGAGCCTCGCCAAATTCATCGAGGCTAAAAAGTTAAAGAAAAATAGTATGTTGAGCCTCACTTGTGAGCCCTCGACATGACCTTCGATAAGTGTTGAGGAGATCGAGCTTTAATCTATAGAAGAAGTTTTTATCGAGCCTCAAGGTCGAGCCTTATATTTCGACCCTCGACAGTTGCTATTTGAAGACCATTTTCCGTTTAAATTACATTAAGCCTTAGTTTTTTTAGCCTCAATGACCTCAATTTCACCCTCGATAGAAGGGTAGACAAAAAGGCACACATTACTCAACGTTTTAGCTTCGAGCCTCACTATCTTTTCCTTGCAAGCACTCAAAAAAGAAGCAATTTGCCCCCACGATAATCAAGTACACAATCAGACGCACGTGTAGGAAGAAGAAAGGAATTCTATTATAAAAAGAATTTGCCACACATGAAATAAATACGTCATGTTTTCTGTGATTTAAGCTTATAAATAAAGGGGCAAGCATGCACTGAAAATAGACCATACATACTATACAAATTGTAAATTCTGTTAACATAGATTAGCGAATTCTCAGGCGAAAGAAACCCATTTTCTTCTTGTTTTAGAAGGCTCCTTGTTTTCTAAGTATAATCAATTTAACCCTGATGTTTGTAATTGTTGCAAGATTTTGAACTTCAATTGAATTATTCTTCAATTCGATTTTATTTCTTCAGTATTTGTTTTCTTTAATGTTTAAATTCATGGAGAAATAATCTCCTATCAATTAGGATTTGCAAATCCAAATCCTGATTCATGTAATTTCAAATGCACTTTCAAAAACAATTTGATTGGGTATTTGTAATTAGTAGCTTGATTTTTTTTTTTTTTTGTGGGTCTAACTATATGGTGCACCCATTAGATCCATGTTTTGATTTCAATTAAATAGGCTGAGAGGTCATTCTCTTGAATAGCTTGGTAGCTCCAAATGGAGTTGATCCTATCTACCTCAAGAGTGGATGGGTGAAAACTTTATATCACTTATTTTTAAAATCCATTAAGTTGGTTTTTCAAACGAAGGATTCTTGTTCTTTATGCTGATCTAACATTTAGATCTAGAACTACTGACTTCAGGAGAAACTTTAGTTTAACTAAGTGAATCTGGCGGTACAAATGTCCCATCAAACCACTCTCTCGGAGCAAATCATTTTTATGAAATCATATGATAAGAACTTGGTGTAGTAAACCTTGGGTTGCTGTTTTGCAAAGTTACAAACCCATTTTCAATTTTTCCTATTAAGCATTTGCGAATGTTTCCCATTAACCTAATCTAGCTTCTGATTTTCAGTAATGAGTTTCTAAGTTTTTCTTTGGCTAAATAATGGATGGAATATGAGTATGATAGCTACCATCGATCCCTTGGGATCTGACCAAATTATTCCTATGCTACTTCAGTAGGTGTGTATGCCATAAGTGTTGGTAGTTGCTAAACTGAAGTTGAATAAAACTAATTAGTTTTATAAATTTTGAAAACTTCAACTTCGAGTTGTGATTTGAATTTGTATTTTATATATCTAACTCCAATAGAGATCCAACCAAGTTTTTTTGGCTCCATTGCCGAGGTTTGGTGTTAGATTCATTTATTTGAAGCCCAACAGGGCAATATTAGAAAGCATTCCATTTATTATTCTAGCCGCTAACATGTAAATATTGTATATATCTTGTTTTCCTATTTGCGTATATTTGTGCTAACCTTTTCTTTTTCTTCTCCTAAATACCTGCCTTTGTATATATTTTTCTTTATGTTGTTTACTTTTTTCTATTCTTTATTATTCTTTATGTACATAGCTCTACAAATATCTATTTTATTTTCTTTTCTATACAATTCTTAAATTCATTAATTCGTTAGTTCTTTTTATTATTTTCTTATATATATTTGTTTATCTGCTTTTCTGTAATTTGTTAGTTCATTTATTCTTTATCTGTATATCTCTTTCTACTATTCATATATTCTTTAATTCTTATTTGTTCTTTTTGTATATGTTTTTCTGTTCTTCTAGTTTATATCTAATTTGTTTTTAAATAAAATGTAGGATTATGACTAGGAGCCAATCTAAAATTTTGTTTCCATTTAATCTAAAACCTTAAAGAATAGGAAGAAAACCAAGAAGATTAAACAAGGGAGGATTTAAATCTTCTTTAGAAGAGGTGTCAGACCATGAAAATCGATGAGAAATCTAGGAAGAAGTAAACCAATCTAGGAATAAGCAGCCTATGACCATGCTTGAGTTCTTCCGACCAAATTTAGAGGGAGCAAATACAAGCATTAATAAACCTCAAGTGGCTAACAATAATTTTGAGATTAATCCCAACATTATTCAAATGGTTCAACAGGTCGTGCAGTTTGATGGACTGCATGATGAGGATCCAAACAACCATTTGTAGCAATTTTTAGAGACCTACGACACCTTCAAGATCAATGGTGTATCTAAAGATGCTATTAAGTTGAGACAATTTCCATTTTCCCTCAAAGGAAATGCTAAGAAATGGCTGAATAGTCTACCTAAGAACTCCATCTCTACATGGCAACAAATGGTTGAAGGATTTATGAGGAAATATTTTCCACCTTCAAGGACAACCAAACTCAGAGCTGACATTACTTCTTTCCATCAAATGGATTCAAAAACTTTGTATGAAACTTTTGAGAGACGGAAGGAGTTAGTTAGATGTTGCCCACATCATGGGCTACTTGAGTGGACCTAGGTACAAACTTTTTTATAATGGTCTGAATTATGGGATGAAGCAGTTGATTGATGCAATGTTGGAGGGAGTTTAAACTATAAGTTTCCTAAAGAATGTCTTAATTTGTTTGAGGATATGGCGAATAACCATTACCAATAGCCATCTGTTAGAGCCAAGAAGGACAAGGCCGGAGGATTGTTTGAACTTGACTTAGTGACCAACCTAGCTTCTAAAATAGATGCTCTTAATAAGAAAGTTGAGAGTATGTCTATGGGACATGGGTGGGTGAATATGATTGAGTCTGGATGTGGACTAATGGCCAAGGGGATGACTTCTAAGAGTTTTGAATTTATGTCAAATTTTGTTGGGTAGAAAAATGAGCTTTATAGCAATACATATAACCCTAGATGGAGGAACCACCCAAATTTTAGGTAGAGTAATACCAATTTTCCCCAATCTTTTGGCAATCCAAAGAATTATTAGGGTTAGGGTCAAAAGATAAATGTTGTTCAGAACAACAAAGGTTCTCTAGAGGACATGATTTCACAGTTTATTAAGGCTTCTGAGAAAGACCCCCTGAATCTTTACCCTCAAATACTGAAGCCAACCCCCATGACCAGTCGAAGCAGTCCTAGGATGATTACCCTATATTTTTTCTTTTGTTAAAGAAGGATTTTAGAAAGTTTGTTTATAAAGACAATTATAAGATTTTATACCTGTTATGTTTATTATTAATGCAAGTGACGAATGTTTTAGTTATGGTTTATGTTTAAATGCATAGAATAGTTGGTAAATAAATCAGATTATTTGTTGTTTTACCTTTCTGAGAATTCTGATACAGGTGAAAAATTGAACCTCGAACCAACTACTGGGTTGAGAATAATTTGTAGATAAGATGCATATTTTGAAATTATTTGTAACTCCTTTGAAAATTTTTTTTACAAATGAATAGTTTTAGCCAAAAGCCAAAGCCGTGACATGAAACGTTAGAAATTTGTGGTTGAACCCTCGATTTAGGCCTCGATCCCTTTATTCATTAATTATTTATTTATTTTTAAATAAGCCAAGACTTGCATTTAAGTTGCTTCTCTTTAATTCTTTTATTCTTTTATTAATAATTGAGCCACGATCAAATTGTCGAGCCAAACATTTGCCCTCGACGCTTTTAATATAAAAGCTAAAAACTGTTCATTCCCTCTTTTATCACTACATTCAAAATTTTCAAACTCGATAGAGTAAAAGAGTACCTTTGATACACCTACATCCCATAACTTTACTAAAAAAATCACTTCTTTTTATCATTTTGAGCATCAATGTACTAAGGTAAGCTCTGTTCCATTCTTGTTTTTTATTTTTCCTGTTGAAGCATGAATAACAAATGGAATTGCGCATTCTAGGGTTTTGAAATAAACATGATTTCGCGTACTTGTTATGCCTGATGGAAAGCAGCTTGTTTGATGATTACTATGAGTCTGTATAACTGCTTTAAGAACATTTATAAGCAAAAAATTTTAAGTAATTAGTCATAAACTTCGTTTTAAATTTTAAAACTTCATCGAGCCTTTTGTTAAACGTAGTTTGTTTCGGATTATTTGAAAAAGACATTAAAAACATAAAAAGCATAACTAAAATATGATGAATTTTTTATAAAAAGATTGTTAAAGAAAGTTTTTAAATCAATTTACCCAAGGCTAAGTTTTTTTTTTTTGAAGAAATTTTATTTCAAAATTTTAAAAGTATAAACACTTATGTTGATTACATTCTTTTGCAGGTCATGGCACCCAAAAGAACACAAACCAGCCTAAAAAACAATCCAAAAAGGCTAGTTTAGACCAACCATACGAGCAAGTGCTCTTCCTATTGCTCCTATGAGTTTGATTGATGAAGATAAGACAAGATATAACAAATATTTACTTCAGAAGAGAATAGTTGGAAATTCTGTATTAAATTGGGAGTTGTTAAGGAATTATGGGATGGAGAGTGATTTTGAAAAGTATTTGGAAGATGTTGTGTGGAAGAGAGTTTTTTAGATTAAAGAAGATGTGTCTAGAGAGGTAACAATGGCCTTCATGGCTAGTTTGGAAATGAAAGGAGAAGTGCCTAGTTTAGACAATTTTGTCAGATTTTATGCATTTGGGGAGTATAGGCAGGTTCTTATGATAAAATTCATTTTTGCCATGGGCCTATATGATGACGAAGAATATCTATATGAAGCTAAATTTCGAGAATTACCTCTTGAAGTGCTTGAGATAAAGGTCAAATAATTCTTTTTTGAAGAGATTGCAGGACCATTTGCAACCTCAAGAATGACTAGTTCGAAATTTAAGAATAAAAGTGCAAGGATGTTGCACTATATGCTAATCAAGAGTGTCTTTTCCAAATTGGAAGGAGTTTCTACCATAGCTGAAGTTGAACTCCATCCAATGATTAGCATGATGAGGGGCATAAAGATAAATGTTGGATTATTGCTTGCCTACAGAATAAAGTATTAAGCTACTTGATACTTTGAATTACAAAGGAATTTTTCTTGATGGCTTGATTACCAGAATTCTGAGGAATCTAGGAATGTGGCCGAATAAGGACCCACATATGTAGTATGCAGTTACAAGGAGCTACAAAAGAAGTCCTTTAGGGACTGGAAGCTGAATGAAGTAGTTGCTACTACAGTTAAAGAACCAATAACATTTGAGCCTCAACAAGCTCCAGCATCAGTTGCACCAGCTGGGCAAGTTAGAGATAAACCACTACCCCAACATGAAACTCCTGCTAAAGCTTCTACACCATAAGTCATTTCTCAACCCTTAGTGCTAGCTTCAACTGATTGGAAGCTGAAGTGAGAGAAATGAAGAGGAGGCTGTTTGATCTTGAGAAAGGAACAGAGGAGGAATTGATGATCTGAAGAAGATGGTGAATAATGTCTTGTAGTGGTTTCCAAAATAATCCCTCAACCCTTAACATCAAAATCCCTATCACCTCCACATTCTTTTCCTTCGCCTACACATAAATCACCCCAAACACAATCCCCCATACATACAGAACCCATTACACATATAGAACCTTACACACACATCACCTCAAACACAACCCATAAACGTAGATTCTACGCAATAGTTGGCTAAGTTATCTGCTCATGAAATTGGTGAGGATAATGAAGCCACTATATAGCCTAAAACTCAACAAATTCCTTCTTTTCCAACCCTAATAAATGACCAAGCACTACTAAGCTTAGCCCCCGTTCCCATCTTACCCAAAACCTCCAAGAAAAAGAAAACCAAGTAACCTTCACCAAAAAGAAGAAAATTGATCTGTCCTGATGATGTAGATGAAGATGTTGCACACATCTCACACAATAAAGAAGTTGTTGCTGATCTAACACAACTACCAATTGCTGAAGCAATAATGGAGCTAGTCTCGAAAGATGCTCCAATCCCTAACCATAGTAAAATTTCTGATAAAGAATCCAAATTGAACCTCCTGGGTGATCTTGTTCAACAAATGGTATAAGTGACAGGAGTTGCAGAAAGAGTTGCAGTGGAGGAAGAAGAAGTTGTTGTAAATCTTTCTAATGAAGCTACCACAATAAAGGAAAATAAAAGAATTGATTTAAATTATTTACCCCTCGATGAAGAAGAATTCACTACCCTGGATGCTTAAATAGATGATGCATTAAGAGAATCTGCAGAATGCAAGAAAAGCAGCAAATGAGAAGATTTCCATTACATTGGTGAGCAAGTTTGCACCATTGTGGTAAAGTGAGCACCAGCAATTGTAATGTTTGTTGTCGAGAACCCTCGACCAATTATTTTATGGAAGATGGATTACCAATTCCCTCCAATGAAGTTCTTAGAGATGAAGCAGAAATACTTGCAGCTATCAACAAGCTTGTTATTAAAACTTTGGAAGATGAAATCAATGAAGAAGAGGATAAAATTCAAGAGATAAAAACAAAAATTATTCAAATAGTTGCAGATGACTATTTTAGACCTGCATTGAATAAACTGCTTGATGATATAGTACCAGATCTCTTGATTGAGCTTACTATAGAAAACCCTTGATGAAGATTAGGTTGAGCATAATGGAGAAAATTTTACTATAGACGATGTGCAAGTATTTTATGAAAGCCTAGCTCAACAAAAGAAGTATGAGTAATGTCTCAAGGAAGAGAGACAAAGGGTTGTAGAAGGGAGACCAATTATCCCACCAAAAACTAAGGAGGAGAAGGAAAAGGAGAAATTTTTGGAAAGAGAACAAGAGAACCAAGAATGTATCTATAAGAATAATGAGCAAGAGCGAAATGATGAAGAGCTTGCCAAAGAGCTCCAAGAAAGATGGGACAAAGAAGAAGTAGCAACAAAGGCTGTGCAAAAAAACCGATCGAACTGTGAACAGCATCGGACCGAATGAACTGAACCAAAATTTCAGTTTTTTTTTAAACGGTTCAGTTTGATGAAAAGCAAACGATTTGCGGTTCGGTTCAAGACCTTGAACCCAACCGTATGGTTTGAATCGAACCGAACCATTTTACATTTAAAAAAAAAAATTAAATATATTATTTTTACTCTTACTTATTTCATTAAAAAATTAATTGTTTTTAAAATTTGTGACTTAAATATATCATTCATAAGAATAAAATTAGATTTATCATATTATGTTTTAATTGTTATGTTGTCTACAAATAAGACAAATTTTAGGTTTTAGCATCTAGTATTCTAACTTATGAAAAAAAAAATTCCCTTTGTTTCACTAATTCTATTATTTAGTTACTTATTTATTTATATAATTGATAATATGTTAGTTAGAAGCATATAAAAATTAAATATTATGTCTTATATTGAGATAAAGTCTAGTATACCATTATAATTCAAAATAATAATAAAAAAAATAAAACTAGTCATGACTATAATTTTATAAGGGATGAAATCCCTCCTTCCAATAAGTTTACATGTTTATTTGATTAATGGTTAATTTTAAATATTGTTGTTTATATTTGCATTAATGATAAGAAATATGTAATTGAAGTTTTTTAATAGAATATATTTTTTGTTTTATGAATAAAAATGGTTCGAACCACAAACCGAACCGTATCGAACCGTTTTTTTTCTATTCAAAAAAATTATGAACCGGACTATATAGTTAGGTTAGAATTTAAAAGAAAAATCAAACCATAAAATATAGTGTAATTCGGTTTAAGGTACAAACTGACCCTAACCGTACCGTGCACACCCCTAGCAGCAGTAGTAGCTACCAAAGTTAAAGCTGCTAAAAAGAACAATAAGAAGAAAAAATCATCTAAGAAGAAGAAGAAGAAGACATCTAAAAAGAATAAGCCCCCAAATCAAGAAAAGGGGTGTAGACAGATTGAAACCCCAGTGACTCTTGATGCTATTAAGTTAAATAAAGATGCACCTTTCCAGAGGTTCTACCAAGCTTCTTAATAGAGTCCACCGAAACACTCAATCAATCCCTAGATTTAGATGACAATACTATAATTCAAAGCATGTTGGATGCTGTCAGAAGAAGGAAGGTGATCCATGAAGAGATGGATCAAGCTAGACAAAGAGCAAAGGAGCAGTCCAAGAGGATTAAATAAAGAAGAGCTGATGGTGCACTAGCTTAGAAATTGGCTACTCCAGATGAAATCTATACAACCTAGAGGATTGAAGAGGCTCAAGCTCAAGCAGTTCAAGAAGCATAGCCACTTGAACATCTCATTCAAAACCCAGTGAAATTCCTCAAGGAATGGAGGGGACAGATGGAAATAATCAGAATTATGATGATAGCTTCTTGGAGAGTAGTGAGGATGAAGAAGAAAAGAAAAGAAGAGAAGAGGCAATGAAGCGCAAATTAGAACAGGAAAAGAGTGATGAAATCTTTGCACAAAAACTCTAACAGCACTTTGAAAGGGATGCCAAACTGGTTGAAAAACAAAAAGGAGTTGTCCCTTCTCAATCAAAGGTCAATTGGTTGAACATCCTCCATAACATAAGCCACATAAGAGTAAAAGTAGAGGTAGAGGAAGAAGAGGAGGAAATAGAAGTGATAGAGAAAGTCGTGATCAGATTGGTCCTTCAAATAGAAATAGAAGTAAGAATCTAAAACTCCCATGCCAAGAAGAAGAGGCAATGAATTCAGCAAACCTTGGCAATATTGGCTGGGAGAAAGGCACTGGAATCTTCTCTTTATTCATTAATTTTGTTTTTCATGTCTATTGTAAACTAATACATTCTTTGATTCTCTTGATAAATGCAGATCCTTTTTTTTTTTTTTTATATCAGAGCCTTGATACCTACTGATAAACTATTGTGAATTTGTTAAGATAAACTTATACAGGGGAATGAAGAGTGTGACAACAATTTGACTCTCAAGCTCATAAAAGAGAAGTTTTTCTTAACTTCTAAATTTTTAAATCTTGTCCTGAACTCATCTAATTGAATTTGAATCCCTTGTTTGATTTTACATGCTTTTAAACATTGAGGACAATGTTTAGTTTAAGTGTGGGGGGAAGGGATTAGCAAGATGATGGGTCAAATGTTGAATGATTTTGACATAGAGTATATGCTGATAAAGATCAATTTTTCCTGTAAATAAAAAATAAAAAAAGAGAAATTAATGAAATGGTTAAAATTTGACCAAATTTTTTTTTTGAAAAATCAATCAAATGAATGATCAATGAAATTGTCATGAGATTGAGTTATGTTTACTTTGCTTAAATCACTTTACAATATCTATGTGGAGTAATTTTACTTGTTGTTTAATTTAGAAATTTAGAGCTGGAATTAGCTTAAGGTCCTTAGTAAGGCTACTCAATTTTCTTATAAAAGCTTAAATGATCTATATGTTTTTCAGATTGGTCACTTTGAGAGCTGTTTTAATCTCTAGTGAATATTCAAATGACGATCATAACTTGATGAATTTTCTTTGTGCCTTAAATACTAAAAACCAAACAAAAATAGAAAAATTAAACCATGCACTTAAGATTGAGATAAGCATGGGTGGGTCCTTCAGAAGAACAATTTTTTGTCTCCTCTTTCAATTTAAATAAGCCATGATTGAAAAAAAAAAGAGCAAAAAGAAGTGGGCAAGAACCCATCTAGAGGAATTGAAAAGAAGACGATAAAAACCTTCCCTTCTGAAGCTGTGAATAATAAATAAAGTCAAAAATAAAAAGCACAAACCAATGAAAAAGATTCAGGAGATGAACTGATATATATGCATACATTTTTTATTACTCTGCTTAGAGAGATGATTAAGAAATTACATACTTTTATATATAAGGGGACAAAAGTGGATTGAGTTTCTTCTTACTTTGATTGATCTTTTGAATAATTTTTGTTTTAGAATTCTTTATTGAATGATGAGGGTAAAGGCTAATTTACATGGATAAGTTTTGTAAGTTCAACCAAAATAATTTTAGCACGGTCAAAAGAGATAATTGAGTATTTGAAGTGTTGAGACAATTTGAACTTTATTTGGTCTGGTCAAATTTCCATTTATGATTTATTTTCTTCTTAAGCCTTATTGGTTTGGGTGATTTTTGCTTGAGGACAAGTAAAGGCTTAAGTTGGGGGAATTTCATAAGTCTCTTTTACTCTATAATTTCCATAGGAATTTGAGCTTATTTTGATTCATTTTTAAATGAATTCCACTGAAACTTGTGCTTTTAATGATAATTGTTGTTTTATAGTTCCTTGAATCTAAAGAAGAAGATATGAAGTGTTTTTAATTAGATTTGGAGCAAAGCAACAAAAAAGTCCAAGTTTGAACTAGTTGAGCCTTACTAAATGGATCATTGAGGCTAAAAAGTTGAAGAAAAATGGTATGTCGAGCCTCGATTGCGAGCCCTCAACACGGCCCTCGACAAGTGTTGAGGAGATCAAGCTTCAATCTGCAAAAGAAGCTTTTGTCGAGCCTCAACGTCAAGCCTCATATTTCGACCCTCGACAATTGCTATTTAAAGACCATTTTCCGTCCGAATTACATCAAGCCTTAGTTTTTCGAGCCTCGATGACCTCAATTTCACTATCAATAGAAGGGTGGACAAAAACGCATACATTACTTAGTGTTTTAGCATCGAGCCTCATTATCTTTTCCTTGCAAGCACTCGATAAAGAAGCAATTTGCCCTACGATAATCAAGTACACGATCAAACGCATGCATAGGAAGAAGAAAGGAATTCTATTATAAAAAGAATCTGCCATGTATGAAATAAATACATCATGGTTTATATGCCTTAAGCCTATTAATAAAGGGGCAAGCATGCACTGTAAATAGGCTGTATATACTGTACAAATTGGAAATTCTGTTAACATAGATTAGAAAATTCTAAGGTGAAAGAAACCCATTTTCTTCATACTTTAGAATGCTCCTTGTTTTCTGGGTAAAATCAATTTAACCCTGATGTTTGTAATTGTTGCAAGATTCTGAACTTCAATTGAATTATTCTTCGATTCGATTGTATTTCTTCAGAATTTTGTTCTTCAATGTTTAAACTCATGGATAAATAATCTCCTACATCTTAGGGTTTGTGAATCCAAATCCTGATTCATGTGATTTCAAATGCACTTTCAAATACAAATTGATTGTGTATTTGTAATCAGTAGCTTGATTTTTTTTTTTTCGTGGGTCTAACTGTGTGGTGTACCCATTAGATCCATGTTTTGATTTCAATTGAATAGGCTGAGAGGTCATTCTCTAGAATAGATTGATGGCTACTAATGGAGTTGATCCTATCTACCTCAAGAGAGGATGGGTGAAAACTTTCTATCACTTATTTTTAAAATTCATTAAGTTGGTTTTTCAAACGAAGGATTCTTATTTTTATGCGGATCTAGCATCTAGATCTAGAACTACTAACTTCAAGAGAAAATTTAGTTTAACTAAGTGAATCCGGCAGTACAAATGTCCCATCAAACCACTCTTTCGAAGTAAATCATTTTTATGAAATCACATGATAAGGAATTGGTGTAGTAAACCTTGGGTTGCTGTTTTGCAAAGTTACAAACCCATTTTCAATTTTTCCCATTAAGCATTTGCGAATGTTTCCCATTAACCTAGTCTAGCTTCCAATTTTCAGTAATGAGTTTCTAAGTTTTTCTTTGGCTATATAATGGATGGAATATGAGTATGATAGTTACCATCGATCCCTTGGGATCCGACCTAATTATTCATATGCTACTTCGGTATGTGCGCTTGCCATAAGTGTTAGTAGTTGCGAAACCGAAGTTGAACAAAACTAATTAGTTTTATAAATTTTGAAAACTTCAACTTCAAGTTGTGATTTGAATTTGTGTTTTATATATCTAACTCCAACAGAGATCCATCTAGTTTGTCATTTACATCACTAGCTTAGTTTGCATCTATGAAACCACTTAAAGAAAAAGACGTAAAACTGCTTGTACATTAATCCATATATTTGAGCCCCTTTTCCATTGCAAAGAGTTCTCTTTGTTGCAACTATCGACATTTACGTGGCTTACCCATAAACTAAGAAGTAACTCCAACTAAGTAAGCTATGCCAGGTCTTGTGATAGTTAAGTAGAATAAGTTTCCTTTATTTTAGGGATGTTCATGGTTCGGTTTGGATTAGGTTCTAGGGTCGAATAGAATTAAACTACACTCAAACCCTTAATGAATTAAACCACTTTTAAAGGTTTGGGGTTTTGAATTGAATCACTTCACATGAGGTTCGATTTGGTCCGATTCGGTTCAAACTACCTTTAAAAGATTTAGTTCTAATAAATAATATGAATAGTCATTTGATTTCGCAATGAAAAAAAAAAGATGATTAGATTGAGGAACGCTACGCAAAAATTAAAATTATTTATTATTATATCAGGTCATACATTTAAAATTTTCAAGTACATATATTATCTCGTTTTTTTTAAAATATTTTTCAATGTGAATATAAAATAACATATATTTTAATAAATCTATAAAACTAACTAAGAAAAATTATTCTTTTGCATGAATTCCACATTTACTTATAATATTCTTCCTTTATAACGTATTAAAATTTCTGTTATACTAATTAATTCAAAATTCAAAATTATCTCAATATTGTTGGTTGCAGATGTTGTAATCTAGTATAAAATCTATTTCTGTAGATGTATTCTATGATAAGAATTTTTTGTTTGTTGAATTAATTTCAAAGCAGTACAAGTCTTAATATGTAATGCTTAAGAGTTATAAATAAATAAGATGACTCTTATTTATTTTATTGTTTTTTTTAATGTGAAGCGGTTTAGTTCGGGTACAAACGGTTTGGTTTGGTTTGACCTCTCGAACTGAACTACAATTGTTTAGGCTCTTCCCGAACCAAATTGCAAACCAAACCAAAATATAAAAGAACTGCATTTTGCAGTTCGGTTTGGTTCAATGAACAACCTTAGTTTCTAAAAGCCATTATAGTCAGGTTTTGAAAATAGTTTAGAACGTCATTTTGATTTTTTATTAAATTATAATCTAAGAATCTTACTTCTATCTCTTTAGTAATTATAAATTTTAGGTTTTGGTAGTTTATAAAGAAATAATTATCATAGCATATAGAATAAAGTGCGAGAGAGATAGGGTAAAAGAGAAACTGTCCAAGGATGTACTATGGTTCTACCTTATGCATCAGTCCACTCTCTTATCTCCACGATAAGGTATCAATCATCCATACCGGTTATTCTACTAATCCAAATAAAATCCCCAAATAAAGGTACAAAGTGTCTTACTGTTGACAGTAATGAAACCAACAACACCATCTCCTTAACTTAACTTAAATTAACTGGCTCTATGTTAGCCTTTGTCACCTTTTCACCATCACAACTATAACACAAACAAGAGTATACAATTCACAAAATCCTCTAAATAAAGTAAATTGAGGATGGTAAATCAACTTTTGACAGTTAATAGTAAAGTAGGTTATGAGTAGAGCTTTTGATAGAGTTTTTCATGTGTGAGTTTAAGTATAGTCACTTCAACACACTTTAGATTTAGAGAGCTTATTATCATAGTATCAGCACATAATTTTTCTTTTTCGTTCTTTGTCATTGCATGAACTTGAATGGGTCTTCCAATTTATAGATTTCTTCCTAACGTTCATATTAGCTTTATAGGGAAATCTTCATGTAGTTGTTGGGTGAATATTTGATCCAATATTTACCAGCCTTTTGAATTTGAACTCATCCCTCAAATGTGTAGATCATTGTTATATTTATTATGGAATAATATTTGAATCTTGAAGTAAGGGAAGTATATAATCTAGTTAATTCCTTGATAAAATGTAAAGATCGCTTTCTAAATATAGAAGATTTATCTAACTCCTTTCGTTGTAGCTTGTTGTTCCTTGTAAATTGATCACATCCAAGTTCATTAATCATCTTGAAACATTATGGAATATTTTTTTAAGTATATTGATGTGTTAGATCATTAAGCTTTATATTTATAATCTCATTAATTCTAGACCCACACAAAGCAGTGCACCTATTGTGTAATATAGAAATTAACTCAGATATCGTCCTAGGGATCTATGTGCAGCTACTAGTAAATAACCCATTAACTATTATCTAGCTGAATCAATTGTAAGATATATGCTAAACTCCCATTAATTCTAACTAAAAGCAAGTCCAAAAACCTTAGATGAAAGATATGCAAAAATTTCTCAAGATAAATCAATTCACAAACAATGCCCTTAGTTTTGATCAACTCTAGCCTCCTTCATCTTTAAAGGTGGATTCAACTGAATGAAACTTGATCTTGAACTATCGGCTTTCTTGAATAGATTAATTACTCTCTTCAAGTTAATTAACCCCTAACCCTAATTGCAAAAGTGGGAATTTCTTCTTTCACAATTATCAAATTAGAATAGCATGAAGATTATGAACCATAATTGATAGAAAGTTGGAAAAACCCTATTTCTAGGTAGATTACACAACTTCTTTGCCCATGAGAAATCAAACCCATTAATTGAAATCTTCTTTCAAATTAACAAGAATCAAGTTTGTAATAACTTAGGCCTAAAATCATCACAAACAACAATAAAAATCATGAAGTAAACTCAAAATCAAATTTCATTTAATTAATAAACAAGTCAATACATGAAGGCTAGGGTTTCTCAAAACCTAGGGCATACACAACTACTCTTCCATGAAGAGATTAATAACAACAATAAGTACAATGGAAGAAAAAGCAAAGATCATAATGATAGAACCCTTTTGTAGAAGTGATGTTTGTGAATCTCTAAGTTGTAGCATGAATTTCTTCTTCAAAAAGCTCTCTAAAATGCGTTATAGGGTTTTTGGATGGAAATACAAGTGAATGAGTTCTCTTTTTCAAAACAGGGCGTGGGTATATATATATATTAATATGTACACGACCCCTACATAACCCGTATACGTCGGGATAGTGTACTCATTAACTTCGTGCGTTTTTCCTTTTTTGGCATATGTACATGACCTATTGTACACAACTGGTGTATGTGGGGTTGTGCATCCTGGAACTTCGAATTTTTCTCCTCCAAAAGTGCACTAGTGGTATAAAAATATTAGTGTATGGCCAGCAACTCCACAAAAGGCTCCAAATCTCTCCAAAATCTTGGCTTCTTTCATTAGTAATCTTTTGAAAAGCCCAATTGTTCCATGATTGTCCTTGAAACACAAAAATTAGTTCAATAACAATCCTTTTCTTCAATAAATCAATTAAACAACATATGAAATATGCTCAATAATGCACCAACAACAAGGGTCTTAGGACATTTATCATATATCATCAAGCTCCAAGTTTGTTCTTCTCACCTCAAATTAAATTCGATCATGGTACAATAAATTCCCCTTCAGTTGAATCCTTCTTTAGTAGAATGATAATATATTTTATCTGTGGAGTTTGGTCTTCATTCTTGCATATTAAGATAAAAAGCATAAAACATCCATTCGTTCAATTTAGTTCTAATTTTGGTTTTGATTATAGGTTATGATCACACATTTATATTCTTTTATTCCAATAGATATCCTTCCATACAGTTTCTAAGCTTTTTTATTCCTACACACTCGATGAACTTGTTAGAAACATTCAAATAATTTTTTTATCATTAAAACCTTAATAAGAGATATCAATGACATGTGGCAAACATCATATGGATGAAGCAACCATACTTAGACAAGAGCGACTATGATTAGACTCAAGTAGATACAAGTCAACACGTATCCCACTAAGATAAGTAAGCTAGTTAATATAAATCTCTTAATCTTAAGGATCAATAGGGGGAGGGGGAGGGGGAGGGCTTAAAGACAATCTTAAAGATTTTAAGAACTAATCTCCTGAACTTTCATCTTATGCTATTGACTAAACACTTTTTATATAAATATGAAGACAATTTGATTCTCTTCTTTCCACTTTTAAATGGTTGATGCTATGTTCCCTATCTCTTGAAACTCCTTACTTACTTAAGCATTAAAATACCTGCAACAGGGTCACCCCTAGTGTCATTTAACTCACCTCAATTGCATATGCAGAATGAAGCAACACCTACATCAAAAGAGGGCCCGCGGGGTTCAACTTAGGAGTAGTAGACAAGAGATATACCAATAACTAGTAGATAATAGATAACATTGTATTGATAGTTAATTAATGATTAATGATTAGTAGTTATAATTTATATAACTAATTATTAGATAATTAATAGGTTAATAATAAACTAGACTTATTCAATTCATAAATTAAAATTTGTTAGTGAATTACATAATAATTTAATTAAATTTATCAAAAGAACATAAACTTTCTTATATAATTATTGTTATATAAGCCAATCCCTTAAATTTAACCCATAGTTGTTAGTCAAAGACCATGAATACGTGCTGTAATCTTAAATTCATTATGTATGGATTACGACGTGCGTGTGGATGTGTGTGTGAGTGATACATTGCACTAGGATTGCGTATCACTCATAATGAAGACTTAGGTACATTACTTGGTTACTATGTGTTCTTGTAAAGGTTAGTAATTAATGTAGTGGAACCTTAATTATTGGTTATTGCTTATGCATAAGAGGTGTCTAAAGAGACATGAAAGTGCCAATCATTTTAGATATCCACTTAATCATTGGTATGGAATGACTGGCTATTAAGTAATCTCATTCCAAGGAGCTGGTTAGTTAAGCATTGATTTTCATGTTGGTGGATTACTAACCTATGTGGAATCATGCACCAAGTTACTGAGTTATTATAAGAGGGATAAATCATGGGCATGTTTTGTTGGAGCTATAGGGTACCACTGAGGACATCTAATAGTAAAGTTCCATGTTAATGGCCTATTAACATTTCCTTTAAACAATGTGACTTGTTGAAGTCATGTGTTACTCAATAATTTTGTTAGTCATGAATAACCTAAGATTGTTCAGGTTGAATGGGTATTTAGGAATAATAACTAATGAATGTTGCATTAAATTAGGTTGAATGTCATGAATAACCTAAGATTGTGCTGGTCGAATGGATATTTAGGGATAATAACTAATGAATGTTGCATTAAAATAGGTTGAATGTAAATAATTGCAAATTTGCATATTCATGCACTTGTCTACTAACTAACTAAGCACTAGGTGCTAGGTCATTTCTCTTAAAAGATACTTTTTTTCCCATAGACAAGCAACACAACAAATATGGATCTTTTTTACCACCTTAGTTATAATATGTACTATAGGTATGGGGTAGACACTAGTAACAAATGAAGACCCAACTTATTATGAAGATGATTGGAATCATTATTAATATTAATTGTAAGACTTTTGTAATTTGAAATAAATTTATTTTATACCATGGAGACTCTATAGTTGATACTTAGATGGATTTTTAGTTTCAATATTTTGTAGATTTTATTCAATTAGAGAAATTTATTGACAAATTTGAGTTAAATGTTATTAAAAAACTATGTTACGTAATTAATAAGGAGACGTTTTATGAAAGTTATTTCAACTTATATTTATATTTGTGATATTAAGTGGGATTTGAGCCTTCACATGTCATACTTTGTTATGGAAATGTGGTGGAGTTTAGGATAAAGATCTACAAAAAGCTAGGAAACATGATTTGTAGGACAAGAGTGCATAAAACTTAGGCTAAGTTTAACCCTTTTGAGAAATTTGTGTGTTTATTATTTATTTAGTTTAGAATTATTTATTTGTTGTCTTCATTTATTTAATTTGAAGTTGTATTTATTTAGGTTAAATGTTATGTTTGGTACTTATAACTTTATCTATTTTCGCAATTAACCACATGAAATTTAGAAGTATTAATATGCTACCTACATACTTTGCAAGATCATATATAAGATTTAGATTAGGTAGTTACTTGTACAAATGGAAAAACTTCAGGTGCCATATATGATATTTATCCTTCATTTATCAAAGTGTTTGTCTATTTAATTATTTTAGAAAAAAAAAAAAAGAATCCTTGTAGGACCTAGTTTGCTTGAGAGAATAAGGATGGAATATATAAGGGTTATGCCAAGTAAGGTATTATAATATGTAGAAATATGTTATGATATGTTAAAGGTATCTTATTATTTAAAAGGGACATCACAATATGTATATGGTAAGCTTGTTGTGTAAATAGTAGAAGGCAAGTGTATATTATATGTTACGGATAAGGGAGGTCATGTCACATTTTATAAAAAATATAGAAACTTGTCAAGCACGGAAATATAGTAAAACCATTCTTACTCCTCTTATGCTCTTATAGAAACATGGTTAAATTAAACGATCAGAATATAAGCTCGTTTCTAACTTGTGAAAGTAACTCTCTAGAAAAGCTTCTCATTAAAACCCTCTTTTTATATCTACACTAATTAAGTAGGGAGGAGTATCCCCTAAAAACCCTTTACTTGCTCTAATGCCAACTAAACAGGATGCAATGTTGAATTGAGAGGATTAGCTGAGCTATGAATATATTATCGCAGGTAAGTCAATAGTAACAGCAATTTCAAGTTAATTGTAAGCAATTTGAGATATCATTGTGGCTTAGAGAAGAGAGGTTGTGGAGTTTAAGGCCATTACTTGTTATGGAAATGAAGGGGTTATAATACATTGTGTTGGTGTGATATTTACATTAAGGGTTCTCTTCGATTAGACCTAATGGGTCCCTTAGTTTCTTTAGTTGGGGGTTGACATTCACAAATAACAAATGTAGGTTGCAAAGCACTAGGGGTAACCCTAGTGTGGTTACTCTAACACTCAAGTAGGTAGAAGACTCTAGGTTATGGAAAGTATAATACCAACTAAAGGAGGTCGAGGTATAAGAAGGTGAAGTGATTTCAATTACCTTTAGGAAGAGATTATTAGAGAAGTCTTCTATGGAGGAACCTAGAGTTTGTTTCTCAATCATTCCATTTTTCCGCTCTTCTCCTTTATTTTGGTCTCTTTTGTGGCCTTCTTTGTCTCTTACACCTAGAGGGCTACTTATGAGAGAGCATGTTGACTTGAGGAGCACACATTCCTTTGCTTTGTTGTGGCTTCATTATGTAATGGCTAACAAGTGTTGTTGGTAGGGATAAAGATGTTTTTATGTAGAAATTCTGTTTCCCTTTCACTCGTTTGCATGGAATTAAATGGGCTAGCCTTGGGCTTAGTGTGCCTAATTGAGAAATGTTTAATATTTTACCCTCACTCCTATTGGTAGCTAGTCATCAATGGAGGTTACGTTCTTCAGGCCTACAATGGTATAAGGACAAATAGATCCTAAAGTGGTAACTTAGGTTCTAAGTCCTTATTAAAGAAGTTTAACCAAAAGGTAATTGAATCATTGAAGGGTGTTTAGATAGTCTTATGCATTGTTTCACTGAAGAGTAGTAACAATTGTTGAGGCATAGTTGTATAATTCTTCATAAGGGAGTATACTGCACCAAGTAAGGTCTTATCAAGTCCTAAGTAGTCATGTAAGGACTAATAGGCTATGCGACTATAGCAAACAATTTGGCGGCCTAATTAATCTTTATTTAGAGTTATTTGGAACGGGTAGTGTTGTGGAGAGGAAACATTAGCCCTTAAATTGATGATCTTAAATGTATAATTTTTATAAGAGTAAGCTGGACTAACTGAGATAAAAGGAAAGTCCTATATGGTAAGCTAGTCCTTTTTGTACTCATGTGAAATTGAGTGGTGAACATTGAGATAAGCTGATACCTTATCTGGTCTCTACTAGCTCTAAGCAAGGAGATATATCTTGGCAAATTTAGCCATAAGGCATCTATAAGCCGATTGGTTAACAATGGTGATCCATTGGAAAGTTTTGTTGTTTTCTATTGTTTTTGAGCTAGGTTTTCTTAAGTTGCAACATGTCCTTGCCAAGATGATACTGTTCTCTATGGGACTTATTGGAAGAATTAAATCATGTTAAGATCTATGTTGAGCTTCAACTACTTTAGGAGAGGCTTATTAGGGCAAGTTAAACTATATTAGATCTTCACTGAGCTTTAACTTGTTCTTGTAGAGGCTCGATGGGATAAATCAAATCGTACTAGGTCTTTATTGAGCCATAACATAAATTTTAAGAGGTTTGCTCGGGCAAGTTAAATTATGCGAGAGCTTCACTAAGCTTTAACTACTTGTGGACAAGCTTGTTAGGGCAAGTCATATTATAATATAGGATCTTCGTTGAGCTTTATTCATCTAGGCAAGTTTGAGTAGAAGGAATGATGAACCAGATTAACCCTTGGCTTTTCTTTATTGGAATGGTAGCATGTTGATTTCGTGCCTCCCTTGTATGATGAAGTGTATTAAAGAAGTTTCTTAATTGTGATGGATGATCTTCTGATAGTTACCTTTTTACTTATTCTTTTTCCAAGAGGCTTTTGAAAAGGCAATTTATTCCTCTTGCAAAACAACTTTAATGAAGAATAATGGGATGTCCTTACTTGTACTTATCCCTACTTCGTCTTTAGATGCGACAATTGGACTATTGACATTTGTAACTAGTCTAGCATTTATTATCATACCTAATCGTGTACTTGCGATGAGGGAAGCAAAATAGGCAGTGGAGGTTCCTTTACCTTTGAGAAGTTGTAAATGAGGACAATCTGTTAGAAGTGTAGCTTCTCTTTAAGTGAACCTGCTTAAATTACCATATAGATTTGAGGTTATTGTCCTCTTCTTTCTCTTGGCTTTGATCTTATATTGGTAAGCCCTAACTCCTTGAGGGCATAGTTTACATCTTTAACATGACCCTAGCAAATAAGGGGATCTAAATTTTCCCATGATAGGTTATCATAAGTGGCCGATTCTAAAATTTCTACAAACCTTGAGTGTTGTTGAGTATACATTAGTACTAACTTTTTTTAACCTGAGGCCCTTGATGTTAGGGAGGTAGAGAAAGATCTACTCACTAGCTAAGTAGATCTTGTTTTAGTTACCTGTTATTGATGAAATGCTTAAACAAGAGCATGTAGAGCCTCCTTGTATTATTAGTATTGTTGGGGAAAAGAACCCTTAAGTGTGAGTATTTTTTTACAAAAGCTTTTCATGGAGACTTCTACAACAATTGGCACTAAAGATGCCAAAGGATGTTTCTTCCTTGCTTGTTTTAAGTTGGGTGTTCCTCTTAGGTTAATGGAGCTACTATGTTATCAAGATGTTACATAGCCTCGACATGGGGCCGCATTAACAGGTTTGTCTTAATTCTTTGGGAGAGGAAAAGAAAGTATTCCTCTTAGTTAAATGAGATCTAGTGCTTGTTACCTTTAGGTTTAGCTAGCCACGAACGCAATACTTTCTACATTAGGATTAGGTATGCGATTCCTAGCCTTAGGAAACCCGATTTTGTTAGCATTATACTAGTCTTTCTAAGAGAATGATTAATCCAATTCTTGGATGTTGAAAAAGTATATTACAAGTGTTACCTTCTTTGAAGTATTACAAGATTAGTGCTCTGTTGGGCTTATAGTGGCCACCAAGCTACTACATTTTACCACACAACAAGTGTTTGTTTCACATAGTGCAAAATTGAACTACTGGATGCAATGTGGGTTGCGTAGGGATTATGTGCTCTTTAAGGTCATGGAAACTATGTTTTTGAGTTTAGCCATTGCTTCTATGAGTGCTAGTAGCTATAAGTAATTTTTTTCCCCTTTAATGCCCCTTTTTATTGCTATGGGCATTAAAGGTGGTGGTATTCGTTTTGTAATGGTGTACACCAAAATGTTAGGTAAATTTTTTGTTAATGTTCTCATAAGTTAAACCCAATGGGTCCTCCAATGTCTTTAGTAGAAGATTTAACATGCATAATTGCAAACATGAGCTGAGAAATGGCAAGGTAGCCCTAACACAAGCACTTCAACCCTCAAGTTTTTAAAACTCTAGAGAGTTGAAAGTATAATACCAACTAAAGGAGGTAGAGGGTATGAGAAGGTGAACTTATCTTAGCTACCCTTATAAGAAGATTATTGGAGAAACCTCTCTGCTAAAGACACACAAAGTTTGTTCCTCTATCATTTATTTTTTTCTCTTTTCCTCTCTTATGGACTTCCCTGTCTCTTATACTTCCATATATAAGGGATCTCACCAACCGAAGAGGACATATTTATATATTTTTTTCATGCATTTATTAGGTGATGATGTCGAGCCTGAAATTTTTCTTTTTCTTAATTAAGTCCTTTGTAAACCAAGGCTTGCTTAATATGGATCTCGACACAATTAAGGAAAGTTTTTGATAAATTTTTTAAAAATCTTTAAAGTTAGACTTGAAGTTGTCACCAACCAAAGTTGAGAAAACGAAGAATTTAGAGCTTACCAAGTGAGATGGTCTTAATTTTAGCCATCAACTTGCAAACATTCACAAAATAATCTTTAGAAAAATTTACTAGAGAAATCTTGGGATTAGGCTTTCTTATTATACCAAAAGGCAACCATTTATGGGCCTTTAAAGAGTCAATGGGTTTTATTCAAAACGTCACTTTTCTTTATTCACAAAAATAACAAAAACATATGCATCTAACCTACATCCATGATCGTCAGTAATGGCTCGATCCACTAAGAATAAATTAAAAGTTGCGAATGTCTTCTTTGTAGGTTTAGTGAATAAGATCAACAAGTCTATCATAGGTTGTCTTATCTAAGGTTTGATGGTTTGATTCACATAATATGACACAAATGGAAGTAAAATTTGATCTTTTTAGATCTTTAGGCACTTAAAAACCTAAAGATGCCTTCTTTTTCAATTGAAATTACTTAGATCTTCCAAGAATTTAGAGAGAGAACAAGGATTACTATCAAGAAGGTATTAAAGAGATAAAGTGTTGTAGTGATAAATTCATGTGGATTTCTCAACAAAAATCATATACTATATATATATATATATATATATATTTATTATCTTTCCCTCTTGTTAGAACAAGTATAAAAACATATTTATTTTCCAAGTTTTATCATATAAACCGCATCAACTTAGGAAACCAAGATTCCTATTGAAAATTTTATTTCCTTATTCTTCAAGCCTAATAATGAATCTTTTATATAGTTTCCCCTTCTTTCTTCTTCCTTTCCGTTTTCTCCCTCTTTCTCCCCCCATCCTTTCCTTTTCAATTTAATTCTCTTTCCAATTAATTGATTTCTTAATTAAATACTCTCTCTTTCTCTCTCGATAGACTTGCTTTGGCAAGTTCTATATACTTCAAACTTATTCCCAACCACAAAGTACCATATGAAGCTATAATTAACTTAAATGAACTATTTATCACCTTAACAAATTTTAATTTGGAAAAATTAATTTTAGACAAAATAGGCTTATTTTATAAAAAATTACTCAAATTTAGTTCAATTATATATAGGTTCCAATGAAGCATAATTATCTTAAAAGTTGATTTTTCACTTGATCTGCTAGTTTCACTTTTGGTGTTTTTAATTTTAAATTTGTTTGGATTTTTTTCATTTTTCAAATTTTTTTGCATGTATCTATGTGAAAACCTAATGATGGGAGAAATGGAGAAAATTGAGGGAAGGTAAAAATAAGGTGTTTATAGATGGTAAGTATTGCGGTAGGGAAAAATATACCCTCAGGCAAGAAAATGATTTTCCTTCTCCTCTTTTGTGAGAATTCAATTTGGTCAGCCCTTGGGTTTGGGAGGCCTTATAAAAAAGTAACCATCAATATAGGGGGATTAAGCTAGTAATGATAAGTCCAATGGGCTACTCACTTTAGTTTAATTCTCCCGAGTACCAAGATCCTTCCAATTAGTGGCTGTTGACACACAAGATATAGAACTTAAATGAAGCAACTGGAAAAAGTATTTGCAACCTGTGGGGTGTCTTGGAGTCGAAAGGTGGACTATGTTGTGTTTATGCTTAAATGAAATGCCTTTGATTGGTGAAGTAATGCGCAATGACTTATAACAACGTCAATAATGTGGAATGTGTTTTAGCAAAGTTTTCTTAAAATTTTTTTCACAAATGGTACAAAAAAAAAATCTTAGGAAAACATTCGTCTCCATGGGTAGGAGCACAATAACCACAAACTTAAGCCATTAACTACCAATTGTCAATGGCAAGAACATCACACAATGATAATGTAGTTTAAAAACACTCAGGCCGCCAACCAATTGGCCAATACTACTAGTCTTACTCTCGTTGTAGTCTTTGATTTGCAACGGCTTATAGATCTAAAGGATTTTGTTTTGTATCCTTGCAGTGTCAAATGAAGAAATTTGGAAACAAAATCAAGAATCAAGGGGAGTAATGAAGGCTTGAGTGGCTAAATTTGAGTAGGTTAATAACATGCGACTTGTGGACCTTCAAAGTTTGAGTTTCACTTCCTCAAGGGTTGAGTTTTTATTTCGAGCTTTCATAAATCCTTATTCATATACAAAAGTTTGAATTTCAATTTCTTTAGAGTTCTTAACACTTCAACAAACTTTGTATTTGCTACTTACATCTCTTATGTTCAAATTTTAAATAAAAATCTAAGAATTTTACTTATTATGGATCAAATTCCTTAAAGAAATAGTTTATAATATAGAAATCTATACCACTTATATGAATAAATAGGTCATCAATATGGTGACTTTATGATTGATATGAGTTGGTATCTCTTATCGACAAAATGCCACTGTGGAGTGGCTCATTATTATATATGGAGTGGAAGCATAGCTTATGTAAATGAAAAGTGAGGATCGAATGTTTTGATTTTTAGATTTTTGGATATTAGATTTGTAACACCCTAAACTGAGAGCATTAACAACCCAACACATGTCCTCACTAGAGATGGATACGCTTAGGCAAGAATTCTATTAAATCATAATTAAAACACAGTATAACTCTAGTATCTCATATTAATAGAAACTTCTAAAACATAAATTTGGGATTTCAAGGATCAAAGAGTAGCGGAAATATGTATATTTTTCGTAAAAATACGAACCTAAATCCCAATTTTGGATCCATGCGATTCAATCAAATTAAAGCGGATAGAATTACCTTTTGATGCTTTAAAATTCTAGAAATTCAGATCTTGAGATGTTGCAAATGCAAACACCCTCTACTGTATCCACACGAATGAATTTCCAATTAGATCTCTTTATGTGTGCTAGTACAAAGGAACAATTCCTAATATTTAGGAATTTCTCTCAATAGGGTTTCACTCTTTTTTAAGTTACAAAGTTTCTCTGTAATTCTAATATGACAGCAAGCGTCTATCTTACCCTAGAGGTGACCATCACCTCTTATTTATAATGAAGATGTGACTGTTCGTTATCTACTCTAATCTTATTAGGGTTTTCTCCATGTCACATATCTAATAAAATAAAAAATTTATTTAATAATTATTTATTATTCTTAGTCTAATTAAGAATAATTATATAATTATATAATTCCCGATATGGTTATGTAAAATAACCCATGATCCAATCAATTCATTCTTTACGTGTGACCATGTAGGTTCACTTAATGTTGGCAGTAGCCCTAAAACATCTTTTAGACCTACAAGACATAATCGGCCTCTAGCAAGACATTATGCCCACCCAAATTAAGTGAAGATCGATGATCCACTTTCCCTATTAACAGTCAGTTACTTAATCCTTTTGTTATACGATATCTTATAATTAAACATACGATGTGGATCAAAACACTCTTATATTATTTAATCACATATTTCTTGATTTCAGAGTATGACTAACTTAAACAAATGATATTGATAACTCCTTATCAATTCATTTGAGCATGGCCATGCATTTTTCAGTCTTACTCATCAAGAGGCCCAAAAGATATCTCTCTCAAATTAATGAGAGGAACAAATCTCATCTTAATCACTTAACTTCCTCTACATGATTTATATTATGCCCAATCTCAGCCTTTATAATTATTTAGTTAAAGATAACGTTTGATTGAGTCAAAACACAATATTCCTTATATCGGAATCTATGGTGATTTCAAGTCTAAGGACTAAAACAACACTGTAAATGAAAAATACATATCGCATTGATCCATATAGTATTCTCATATTTGGTCAATCCAACACAATGTACTCTTACATGTATTCATGTGGTGAATTGATATCTCATATCCATGATCAGTAAAACATGATCATCATCCAGCGAACACACTAATCTTAATTCATTATTGTTCTATATAATGAATGACTAGGGATAATTTAGAATAAAATTATTTCTCACCTTATGGTTTTACTATTAAAGTCACACACTTTAATGACATAAGGAATAACTAATTTATTCAAGAAATAATACTTTATTAAAACAAATAAAAGCAAAAAGGCTAATAACAACTTTGATAAAGAAAATGACTCATATTATAAAGATAATAAACATTCAAATGACATAAAATTTATATAGCCTAGGGCACATCACTAGCATAAATGTCATTAATAAAAACTTCTGAACAACTCCATTCAGATAAACTAGGCGCCAACTTAGATCAAACTTAAATTATCATATGAAAAATTCCTATAACTTCAAGAAATCATAAAAGCTGATATTCAAACTCTAAGAGTCATAATAACTGGAAAGCAGTCTAGTGGATCTTCGGATACTTAAGAGGAACTACCAATGTTTGTCTACATTTTGGGAGAACTAGAGATGGGGTCATCGGGTTTGTTGATTCTAATTTTGCCAAGGACTTGGACAAAAGAAGATCTATTACTAGGTATGTTTTCTCTCTTGGTGGCTATGCTATTAGTTGGAAAGTCACTTTACAGGTTACTGTTGCTTTATCCACTATAGAGGCCGAATACATGGCTATTATAGAGGCAATTAAAGAGGCTATATAGCTGAAAGGGTTGTTTGCTGAGCTTAGTGATTTGAAGACATCTACAGTACTTTGTGATAGTCAAAGTGCAATTTTTCTTACTGAGGATCAAATGTTCCATGAAAGAACAAGACACATCGATGTTCGATATCACTTTGTACGTGATATAGTTGCTTGAGGAGATATCACGGTGAACAAAGTGAGTACTTATGACAACCCTGTAGATATGTTGACAAAGATACTTCCGATAGCAAAGTTTGAACATTGCTTGAATTTGCTAAGTGTTAGTTGTTGATTGTTTCCTTTATGGAATTTGTGGAAGAGGTGGAGTAGTGTTTATCAAAGTTTGGAGAATATTTTTTGGTTTCAAAGTTGAAGATTGGATTTTCTACTATTTGATTCTAAATTTGTGTTTGTTAATCCAGAATTCATGTCAAGGTGGGGATTGTTGGAGTTTGTAACCTGATTTCTGTAACCGACTCTCATAGCTAAATGTTAATGAATGAATATTTGACTATACACTTATTATTCATTCATTGTACATTTAACGATCATAACTCAAGCCTTTATTATTCATTCATTACATATTTAAGTGTCATAATTTAGGCCGTTATGTTGGTTATCCTTATACACACATATATATATATGTGTTGTTTCTAGGGTTTATATATACAACATATCAGATACACAAAAATTTCCTTTGAGAGTTTTAAGAGCTTTTTATTTGTATCCTCTCAAATTCTCGTACTCCTACTTTGATATAGTGTGATTCCTCTCGCGCCTCTGCCTGTGGTTTTCTCGAAAGGGTTTCCATATAAAATCTGTATGTGTTCTTTACTTTTACGCTTGCTATTATCGTTTAATTACACCTTTTGTTTTATAACACATGGATACATATATACTTAGATACTTATGTGTATATATATTTATATATATATACTGGTGTTGGGTACATCCCACACACCATGACTACCATACTTGTATCACTCTTAAACTACCAAAATCATTTGTGTATAATTCCACTTGGGATAGCACCACAAACAAATCATCAAGGCACTATCCTAGTAACATCAGTACTCCTAATCCATTAAACCCAGTCAAATATACGTAATAACCAATTTAAAACTGGATAGCAATAAGTTCATTTGCAATTTCTAAGCCTACATTCACAAATAACAACCAAGGTAAGGATGTACCTGAAGCAACGTTTGAAACAAAAACTTAACTTCACAAAAACACTTGAACACAAGCAACGCTAACTCAAAACTTGATTTAAACAAGAAAACATACTTCTAAGGTCATCTAGCTTCCTAAATTATTAGAAACTACAACTACTCTAGGTATAGGTGCTTAGGAAGGTCAAAACAAAGGTTAAAGGAAGGTCATACAAACCCCCTATTGATCATGCCCGTGATAAGGAGTGTGATAGGCTCTAAAAGGGAAAAACGTGACATAATGCCCCTATCACACCTATTATAGAGGGTATGATCACCATCACGACCTCCATTACGACCGTAGTCAACAATAACTTACCAAATCCAAGGGGATCATAGCCCTTATGATGGCTATGACCCTCTATTGGTACCTCATTCCCTCGAAAACACGAAAAACACCAAAAGAAAACCTTTTCTCTTTATTTTAACCCAGACCAAACTTCCAAAACATACTTATCAATACAAAACCATCATTATGACCACATTACTTAAACACAAATGATGTTTCTTCCTTCTTTGAAGGCAAAACAACAAAATCACCAACAAGAAAACTTAGGGTTTCCCAAAACTCCTCCAAAAGATCGAATCCCTTCAACATCAACAAGAAAACTTAGAAAAAGGTAACTCTTATAGATCGACAAAGGATTGAAAATGAGCAAACTTATCTAGTATTAGCCTATGGGGTTCCTTAGAGCAAGATACAAGCTTGTGTGAGGTTTTAGAGTTTGTCTTTTTGTGAAACTATTCAGAGAGAAAAGGTATATTTTAGGTGGGGGAGAAAAAGAGGTATTTGATTATTATATTTGGGTGGACTATTTTACCATCTTATTTTACAACATATGACATCATTCTCCTTCATTATCATTTGTTTTATTTTATATTACAGGATTCTTAAATACTTGAACACCAAATGAGAGAGGTGTCCAAGTCTTACATGTGTCTCAACTAGCATATAAGAGCACATGGCAAATTATCGTGCTCTTCAAGTTTGAAATGTAGCACAACATATGTTAACTCAGCCACTCATGCGTATAACAATGATTTTATTCACATCTTTATGGGAGGAAATTGTTATATCATTGTTAGGAAAGGAGAAGAATTTTTTGAGGATGAGAAAGAAGCTGTTATTATAAAACCCTAACCTTTGCTTGTAAGAATCCTTAAGGATTTATTCCCTCCTAAGATAGAATAGGTCTTCCATATATATAGGTAGTAGGAGAGGATAGATTTATGTATGTAAACATACACAACCATAAAAAACTTTTATTTATATTTAACCCATTGATATAGCCAAAATCCAACCCTTCAAAATGATTTTAAATCCTTATTTAATTCATTTATTGTCTAACATATATAATTAGATTTTATGGATATTAAATATGATTTGACTTAACTAAAATTCGAAATACTTGTATATATAGTATTATCTGTAGTAGAAAAATAAGGAGTAATGAATGTGAAACGATATTTACTTTAAAAATAATTCAAAATCAATAAAAAGACATTTGAAATAGCAATTATTTATGGAAATTCTCACATGTTTCAAAAGTTTCTTTTTAAATTTTAATGAAAATTAATTTCTTGGGTAATTATACATATGTATATAATGTTTCAAATCTAGACTACGAACCAAATTTAGTGAAACATTTAGTTTCTATAAACCAAAAATTCTTTATTATTGCATGTTGGAATCTCATCAATAACATTATATCCCCACAATTTCTACTGCTTAACATAGTTCTATGCTAATAAGCCATGCACACATCTAATATTTCATAAGTGCTCTAAAGACTAAGCCACAAATTCATAAGAGTGGCCTCACTTCAAACTTAGATAGGTGATTTCATCAAATGCATAATGTAATTATATCACACCCCTTAAATGTAATGAAAATCATTAAGAATTATTAATTTAACCTCACATTAATTAATATTTTAGCACAACTCACACCATAGGAAGAGACAAATTTAATGTGCTAGGAGATTAACAATGTTATTACCCATGTGAACCTTATTCATGGATCTTCAACAAAAAAGGTTGAGTTACCATAAATGTTGATTCTCAAGTTGGCTAAAGTCTCATTACTCTCAATATTTCAAAAACCAATTTTCTTTCCAATGGTTTAGTTAGGGGATTGGCTAAATTCTTCTCACTTAATAATGGATAGATATAATTTCATCTCTTAGTAGCTTCTAAATCACATTATGTCTTGAATGAACATGTCTATTTTGCCATTGAAAGTCTTAGCCTTTGCAATGACTATTGCCTTGCTAATCACAATGCATAGATACAAAAGATATTAGTTTTATACCCAATGGAATATTTGCCAAGAAGTTTTTCAACCGCTCAAACCCATTACAACCAATTCTAAAACTATAAACTGACTCCACAATAGATTTTGCATTAGTTGTTTGTTTGACTGACTTTTAAGTGGTTGCACTACCACGAAGAGTGAATACAAAACTACTAGCAAATTTTGTTTCATCTGAATCCAAAACCAGTTAGCACCATCATATCCTTCTAACACATTAGGAAATCCACTATATATGATGTCATAGTTCATGGTTCATTTCAAATATTTCATTAGTGTCACTATGCAAGGCCAATGATCGTGATCGATATTATATGTATATCTATTTAATCTACATACGACATAAGCTATGTTAGGTCAAGTGAAATTTTTTAACTACATCACACTCCCAATAATCTATGCATACTCAAAATTGAGTGATGGAATCACTTTTATTTTTCTTTTATTGAGTTCTAGCATCATAAGTACTTCTTGTTGTGACATCAATATGCCTAAACCTTTTAGGAATTTTTTCAACATAATGTTCTTGTGATGGCATTATACTATCATCTTTCTTGTTATGCTCTCTCATTGTTAGTTTTGATGATAATAAAAAGCTTAAAAAATTACTAACTAAATTATTGAGTGTGCAGTTCTTTAGTTAAAAACAAGTAATCATTTGAGCATACTTCGAAGTTTTCTGAGGAATCTTATTACTAAAAAGATTTGACTCAGAAGGTAACTTAGCGAGTATCTGGAAAATTTATCAAAACTAGTAACACTCAGAGACTAACTCAGAAGGTAGATCGGCTACATGAACAAAACCTGCAGAAATACGAATAACATGTTGCAGATCGAGTTTATTTTCAATCCTTTCATCAATTTGAAGGCCCAGCTCTAAAGTTGAATGTATTTGAGTAATACATTCAAAATGTTCCACAAAGTTGGTTAATATACCCAGGGGATTTCAGTTTATATCATAATAAATTTCCTTGAAGAATTATCCTTGAAGTTCTTTTAACAGCAAGTTCAAGATTTTCAAATCAAGTTGAAAATTTACTTTTAGATCTGTTATAAGAAATTTATCTGATAAAGATAGTTATTTGTGAAGTACCAAGGTCATGTTTTAACAGTAGAAGAAATTCAAATTTGTAGAAGATTATGGAAAGCAAGATACATTCCTATTTTATAAGGATATGAAGTTAATTCAATTTGGAGCATATCCGAAGCATCTTTTATCCGGATATTATCAACAATTCTTGAAGATATTAACCGCAGATTTCCATCAACAACAAGGATAGATTAGTAACATTTTTAAATTTGAAATAAGCACAAAAATATGATCTCCATCAGGCATAAAATATTATGAATGAATCTCCAACATTCAGCTTACCTACTTCAACCATTGAAAAGCAAGAAGATAAATATACTTGGAGTTCAAAAACAAGACCTGCAGATACAAAAAGGCTTTTACTTTTGAAATACTCTAACTTACTTATGCTAAATTCTGCTACTTTCAATTTTACTTATTCCTTAAGACGAACTTTGAGAGGATTTTTCAATTCTTTGCCCCTCATTCTCTTTTAATTACTTTGTGAGAGTTAGATTACAAGAAGACTCTAAGATCAAAGATATCTAAGTGTTAGCCTGAAGTTTGGTACAGTGAATGGAAGACACTATTTGTAACCTTGTTTTTTTTATTGGATGTAGTGGAACATACTGATATAGAATACCATATCTCCTGCTTAGAGTTAGAAGAGAGGACTGACGCACGAGGTGGAATCTCGATAAATCCTTGTGCAATCTTCTCTTACTATACTCTTTTATTTTTATGCATTTATTTAGTTGTTCTTTTATAATTGTGTTTGAAAATTCAATTTAAAGCCATACATTATAAATAGCTAATTGAAGTTGTGTTTAACTTTTCTAAAACACGAAGTTTAAATTTTTTAGTAACCAATTCACCCGTTTCTCCTAGTTATTCTTTTAGGACCAACAATTGGTATTAAAGCAAGTCTCTTTTGCTTAATCGAGTGATCCACTTCATAATGGCTAAGAATAACATTACAATCAATTGAGCTCCATACTTTGATGGTATGAATTACTTGTACTGGAAAATGTACATGTCCACTTATATTAAGGTCAATGACTATGGTTCATGGCAGGTAATCACATTTGGAGATAATCAAGTAACTGTAACTGATGATGCTAAATTTACAGAGGATGAATAGAGTTTATATAGAAAAATAACAAGGTTAAGAATCTGTTAGCCACTATTGCACTATCTGGATTTTAATTTATTTCTTCATGTGATACAGCTAAAGAAATATGGGATACTTTGTTTGAAGCATATGAAGGAACCGATACTATTAAGGAAACAAAAATCAATGCTTTCCTGCAATGATATGAATTATTTAAAATTAAACCTAATGAGAAAATCAAGGATGCATTTAATCATTTTACTGTTGTAACTAATGAACTAATATCTCTTGGAAAGAAATTGGATGATCCTAATCTTGTTAAGAAAATATTGAGGATCTTGTCAAAGTCATGGGATGCCAATAAGATAGTTATTAAAGAAGCATAATACCTAAACAAACTTACACTTAGCCAATTGAAGGAGAAGCTAATGACATACGAGTCACATCTCAAAGGAATAGATAAACTTGACTCTGATGAGGACAGCAATTATGATGAGGATATCAACATGCTTGCAAGGAGATTTAATAAGCTAATGAAGAAAAAGAAAGGTAAGAAATTCAAAAATTTCAACAAATATAACAAATATGATGCAAGAAAAAGCTTTAAGGAAAAGGAGGGGAAAAAAAAAAGAAAAGAAGGAGGTCATATGCTATGAATGTAAGATACCAAGACACATCAAATATGAGTGTCCAGTTTTGATGACAAAGATGGAAAATTCAAGAAGAAAAGTCGAGAAATGATGGTCACTTGGAATGACCTGGACGAGTGAAAAGCTTACTCAAAAGCTACAAGTGATGATGAAGAGGAAGCTAATTTATGTTTGATGGCAACATTTGAGGTAAACTTCAAATCTGAAGCTGATATATCTGATAATGAGATGTATACTGAATTGAAAAAGCTATTCAAAGCTCTTAAAAGGGCTGACATGAAGAAGTCTAAACTTGATGCAGAAAATAAAGCTTTGAAAAATAAAGGATGTTTCAAGCTAAATAAACAAATTGCTTGTTGATGAGAATGATATCCTAAAGAATGATGATGAAAAATTGCATGTTGATTTTGATGTTTTAAGAAAAGAAAAATGGTGTTTTAAAGGAAGAAATTAAAGATCTAAAAGTAAGGATAGAAGATCTATCACAATCAATCAAAAACACCTTTAATAAATTTGATGAAAATGATAAAAAGTTAAATATACTCATAAACAGTTAAAGACCTTTAAGTGTTAAATATGGACTTGGATATGAACATGGTAGCTCATCTAATAATGTGAAAAAGACTATATTTGCAAAAGGAAATGAGTCTATGAATGTTGAATTTACTAAAAATAAAGAATTTGTTAAAAAGAGCATGAATAGTAACAACAAAGGATACTTCATAAGGTACCCTCAACAACATAAGTATTCATTCAGAAGGTATAGTTAAGTATAAATATAGTAAGTGGTATCCAAGATAAAATCATCGTTATCAGGTAATCAAAGGTATAATACACCCTCTTATGCGTGTTTCTTTTGCAATAAAGTTAGCCACATAGAAAAATATTGCTTTTTCAAATAAAACAAACTCAATACACATCAAGTTAAGAAAAAAGAAAAGACGAGCTTGACTTCTCAAGGACCTAAGCTTGTTTAGGTTCCTAAAAAGGTTTGATCAACTTTTTGTGCATAATTACAAGAATACTGTAATCCCCTGAATTTTAGATAACCTGAATATGATACTTAATAAATTGTAACATAGAATCTTGAAGAACTTCGATAAAAAGTCATAAAGACCACTCCCGATTTTTCGCGATTTAATAACATTAAAGTATAAACAAATTCTGTTATAATTAGAATCCTTATAGATAAATTTTGAGGCACAAAATAACTTCCATAATCATAACTAATTAATAATCAGAGAATAAATTTCTAGGCAATAAAAGACAATTTCACAACACAAATAAAAAATTCTACAAGTGATTATAAATAGCCTTAGATTACACATGTAAGAAGAAACAATTATTTTAAAAGCCTATTGGTTAGGAATGATAATTTAGAAAAGGATCACTAAAGTTCAAAAATATATGATAGGATTAAAAGAAAATCAATATTTATAAATCTAGACCTTAGATAAAAATATATATGTGCATATACAAGATATATACTAAAGAAATATTTTCCAAAAATGTAACAATAATAGTATGATTAACACATAAATATGATAGTAAATTAGAATCCTAAATATATAGATATTGGATTTAAGACCGATTAGACCTTAGTTAGAAACTTTATAGTATTGTGAACCTATTTATGATCTAAAAACCTTAAGAATCTAAATAAATAAATGCATTAAAAAGACACCAAAGATAGATTTTGTAATCTAAGTCAAGAACCAAGAATAAAGTATATACGTATAAATAAATAAATGGCTTTAAATTTTAAATGCATTAAAAGGCTAATAATTCATGGTATGTGTATAATAAGAATAACCTATTAAAGATAAAACATTAGGGATATGAATACCCAACGAAGAGCTATAAACAGACCTACAATTAATTATTTAGACTTCAAATAAAAATGTAGACCACACCATCATTTTAGTTCGAAAATTTAGAGTCTGTAGATACCAATCTTATATTTTGACCTATCGACCTAAAACCTTAATCGCGTAGAACAAAACTTTAGAAATACTAAATCGCGTAAATTTTAAACTCAAAATTTGAAACTCAACAATATTTTAGAAATATTTTAGGACCTTAAATAAATTGTTGGAAATAAAATTCTCATATAACTAACATAAATATACGCATAGGAGATAGTTTTGATGAAATTAGTTGATATTTGAATTTATTAATATTTTCTCAAATGTTGTTGCAAGTCATGGTGAAAATTGGAAACACTTGGCCGCCCCAAAATTGCTCCAAGTCTCTCCACCATATGTAGCTAGCTTAAGGGAGTAGTGGATGGTCCATAAAGCATACACATCACTAACAAATTACTTGGACACAATTCCACCATGTAGCCTTGCTTAAGAAGTAGCTTGCACATGAGGTTAGAATTTAAACACTTAACTAGCCTAAATTTGCTACAAGTCTCTCCACCATGTAAGCTAGCTTAAGAGAGTAGAAAAGAGTATATGAGGTCAATTTTAAGACACATCAACCAATGAAAATGCACCAAATAAAAACTCTTAATTAATGCAAACTTGTTGAATTATTTAAAGGGACTTGTAGAACCGGTAAACAAAGATTTCTCTTCCTTTGTCGTAAAACAACACCAACAACATAATTTATTAAATAAAATAAATAATTAAAGCCGAGACTAGTTAAACCTTCCTACATAAGTTATCTCAACCCTTCATCCATAAGTTATTAGAAACCTTCCTCCATAAGTTGTTACAAACCTTCCTTCATAAGTTATCTTTGACTCCTATAAATAATGGACAACCAACAAAGCAAGTCCCACTCTCTCAAAATTTCAAAACCGTGAAACACACAAAAATTCTCCAAAAATTGCAATTCCACTTCTCTTACAACAAATTGTCCCCATTTGAGCTCCCATCAACCAAAGACCCATCAACCAAGACTCCATTTTTCTTGCAACTCCACTACAAGTAGCTATCAACCATTCAACAAAATAAAAGACAAGGGTAAGAATATATTGTAGTTAGTTATCTTATAGAATATGATAAACTTATCTCCTTATCTATATATGTAGGTTTTGGTCTATATAAGAAAGAGAATTTATCGTCTCTCCCTTAAACCATCAAGGTAATGTCTAAACCTACTCTACAAATTTACAATCTCCTTCATGTGTAGAAATTAGAAAATTAAAGGCATAGAATTGTCATAGAAATTCTACATGAATAGCTCCTTCAATTATGTTAATATTAAAATGAATGAGAATAATAGGTGATAGTCATTTTGATTAAGTTAGAATACCATATCTAGTAAAGAAACTATGAAGAAAATTAAACTTAGATTTTAGAAAACCCTAGATTCTAATTTTGTTGTCACTATAAGGCTATGACTCTTAATACATGACTTAGTTTAGTTCAAAGGAATTAGTCAAATATGTCTATAATGCTCTCTAGATAATAAAACTCAACCAACATAAACCCCAAGATGTCAAAATATATATATATATATATATATTAAGCATATGATGCATGAAATTATAATAAAGAAACTTGTCATTAGGTATATTAAAAATGATAACAACGAAAGATTTATGATTGAGTTAAAATTAATCTTAAGAAATAAACTATAATTTGGAATACAAAATAATACTTAGATGAATTTAAAAGATCATTGGAACCATGTATTAATAATTGAAATTTAGATAAGATCCTCTAAATAATAGAAATTCTAACCTACATAAACAAATAGGGTTGACAAAACAAACAATAAAAGAAAATTTGTTATCACTAAATATTAATGGACAATATAAATTAAAAATAATAAAACTCATTACCAATGATAAAAGCTTAATAATGACAATAGGAAATAATATATATATATATATATAATTAATAGGAAAGTCTTACACCAACTATAGGAATTTATAAGAGTAGGAGGAATATAAATTAACAAGTAAATAAGTTGAGTAACTAGCATATAATATGCAAAACAAGCTTTTTAACACCTATTTATACAACAAAATATAAGTTAAAATAAGTAATATAAGCCTACTTAAAGATTTTACACTAAAAACATGAATTTAAAATTATTTAAGTCACTTTTTAGTAAGAAATAATTATCTATACGAATTTTGTAAAAATATAATGTATTCCACAAGCTATAAAAATAACTAATTATAGACTACTATCGAAATAGAAATAATAAAACATTATAAACATTAGAGAAAAAAATAAATAATAATAATAAATAAATAAATAAATAAAAAATAAAATAAGATCCTTAAAGGATATAAAAAAATTGAGTTATTAGAAAGCTTCTATAATAAATTTTAGAATTAGTAAAATCACTTAACTCACTTAAACAATTTAAAAATAAGTAATTGATGTCTAAAAATAGTAGCTATGTCTAAAATATAAAACAAAGTATATAGAAAAACAAATAAGGTTGACAAACAAAGTAAATAATAATTAAAAACCTTAGTTGTTTTTACCTACATTAGAAAAATCAAAAAAATTTAAATAACCTATATCGGTGAAAATACTTCCTTGACATATAAGTACAAATAAGATCAAGAAAAGCAAAAAAAAATAAAATTATAACATAAGTTTCATCCAAGTAATGATCAAGACACTTAAAAACGAATTTAATCACTAAAGCTTAGTAGTAGATACATAAAACAAAGCAATAGATATGAAGTAGGAATTAAAAATATAAAACTGGAATAATAGATATCATAGTATAAACATTTCGAATACATAGTCATATAAGGAAAAATATACAAAATAAAAGAATAAACTAGAAAATGAAAGAGTATGTCCAATAAGCTTTACAATACCCATTTATTTGTTAAAATCAAAGTTAAAACAAATAAAATAGATCTAGGTTAAGATTATGCTATTGAAATTGGTATTTGAAATCATTTAAGACACTTTTCCTAGAAAAACGAGCTTATACAAATTTTATAACTCGATCGAATAAACTAAGCCCTTATGAACCTTAAAACCCATATTTAAATGACGAAATTAGGATTAAGATGATAAAGGTTGAGTTTAGGAGACAAAAGGGCACAACCGAGATTGTTATGCAAATATTAGTATAGTAATAAGTATCTTTTATCTCATTCTATAGGAGAAACAGATCAATCTTTGGAATTTCCAGTAGATTACTACGACTTAGCAAGGATACCAGGTGAGTAACTTTGACCTTATCACATGATTGTGCTGTAGCATAGTCGCATATGTAATAATATACTAATACTGTTATGCATATGGGTTGGGTATATCGCATGGTGCTTGGTGTATGATTGGTTGCCAAAACACCATATTGATAGTAACAATTACATTGTATGATAATTAATGTATGAAGCATGTTAAGGTTTGTCTGTGAATTGCATGGACACTTAAGAACCTAACCTAATACTATTCGACTATCTATTGAATTGGTCATGCATTGCATAACTTGCATATACTGCATAAAAAAGTGTGACAGCCCGCTCGTATTAGTATTTCGGATCTCGGTTAATGCTTGGTTTTTCTAGATGTAGATTTCCTAGTTCTTCCAAGATTATCCTTGTTCTGTTCGGTTCCATGGGAACTACTTGGCAAAAGAAGGAACGCCGCCCATGGTATCGGCTTGAAATGACTAATACTTAATGGAGTCTCTTTGTTCCGAAAGGAAATTGAGTGAAGAAAATATATCTAATGAAGTGATAAATAAAGTAAGTACTGCTATTCCTATGGTTCTCTGTTTCTCCTGGGCGGGTGGGTCATAAGGATGTGATCCTTGACTAGGTTCCTTCAACCCTGATGTGAGGGCGTAAATCTACATCCTGTTTGGATTCCGGTTCTCCAAACTTGTAATTGAGCATATTTGTTTGATTGGTACATTACACTTGCTTGATAATAAACTGTTTGTTATTGTTGATGTGTGGTTTGGTCAGGTTATCTCACTGAGCCGTGGTTTCGCTCACTCCAACAGTTTTTATGCAGGAATAATACTTGCTGGAAAGGGCTAGGAATGTGTGAAGAGAGTTTTCCATCAAACTCATTGAAGTTAGAAAGATAGATCACTATGAACTTAGATAACGGTACAAACATTTGAGACTTTGTATTTTATAGGTTGAAACCCAATTTTATTATTTGGTAGGGGATACCGATTCTCTGCGATCTTGGTGAGATGTGAAAATCGGATTCCATAGTTATGTTTCAATAATAGCATTATATGTATTATATGATCAATGTATGAGAAGTTAATAAATAAATACAGTCTTGTAATCTCTGACTTGCAAGACGGTTTTCATATTGTGGGTGCACACGTAATATGGCAACTTCAGGACAATCCTACTAGGCCCCTATTAGGGTCATGACAAATACAAGCAAAAATAAAAGGAACTTGGTATTTAGAAAGTGGGTGTTTGGGCCATATGACAATAGATGTGTCATTGTTCACTTGCATTGTCACGCCCCAAAGGGAACCCTAAACTTAATAGTCCGCCACATACCATACTAAACTTAGGAATCACTACCATAATCATTCAAAAACCTAGTATTAAATGCAAGGCATTTCCTTACGATAATAGAATACTTGAACAATTAGAGATAGATAGTTTAATTTGATAAAAAAGGCATCAAAATACAAATCACGGATATTCAGGATCATATACAAAAACTAAGAGGCATTCCCCCGCAAAAGAATAATAAGTCCAGATAATAGCTTTTAACATCAACTCAAGTATTTAAGGTTTTCTATAGAAGTCTATACATAAGCTAAACATAAACTTCTAAGGAAAACTCCTATTCACTTTACCTGAGTTGTCAAATACCTGGGTCGGGAACTATAACAAAAAATAGCTGTGAGGGTATAAGCTATACTAGCTTAGTGAGTAAATACTTCTAGAATATACGTATCCAACAATCTCATACAAACAAGTTGTTTTAATTATCCATATGAAATGCATCAACAACATGGGCATACAAGACATATGATCAAACTGGAAATCATATGTTGAATGGATTTGTGCCCTCCATTCGGGGTTAGCAGATTAACGAATCCTGTGGTAGTAACTTTGAATTTACTGTTCCGTTTATAGTTCACGGGCAACCCATTAACTTTATCGTTTTATGGATCACGGGCAACCCATTTCATTCATGCCGTTTATGGATCATGGGTAACTAACATGATTAAATGCACCATCTCCAACGTGAAATGCTTATGTCCATGCTACTTGTTAATCCAAGTAATCATCAATACAATTTTATAGGCGACCAAGCAATTTACAAACAATCATAATCATAGGATATGGACATCCATCAATTAATTACCCGGTTTCGATATACTTAACATGTTTTTCTCAATACATCAAGAAAACATACATAATCCCATAATCGCCCATCATGCATTTCCATTTTTTCTTTGCCTATCACTCTTATGCAACTATGAATTACAAGCACAATACGAAATCGTAAATAGGAGGTATGACTCATTCGGCCATGATCTCTGGTCTTTACTCGTAATAGTCCGGGAGCAAAGAATCCTTCGATTCAAAATCACTTAAACGAAAGAAATACCCCAAATGAGTATTTCAAACCATAACTAATCACAACTTAACAAACAAAAACTTTCAAGTTCGTAATTTTCGTAGTTAGCAGAAATTCCAACTTAAAACGGCCATAATTTGGTCATTTTAACTCGGAATTTCTCATATACATACTCGATTTCTATCTACTTCGAAAGATCTATCTAATTCTGATGTTATTCCTAAATTTTGAACACTTTTAGGTCTCGAAAAGTTCGGATCAGATCTGGTCAGTAGGTAAAAATCATGTTTCCTAAATTGTTTTGTGAAAACTTACATTGTTTCTACCATGTATATTAAATGTACATGCAATATCAATAATTTAATATCATGAATGACATGTTATGAGCTATCTATGTATTTTCTTGATGATATTCAATTAAAAATAATTTTTAGATAAATTTCACTTTGCAAAAACTTCAATAATACTTGATTTAGGAAAACTAGTTTTGTTTCTTGAAAAATCATCTTTGTTTTTACTAAAATAAAGCCTTGATGACCTATATTCCTAATACCCTCATTATTTTAATAAATTTCTTCATTTAGGAGTTGGAAAATAGATGTTTAAATAGGGGTCTTGCCTAGTTATGAATTTACAAAAATTGTTGGTGATGAAAATAGAGTTTGATTTATGTGTCGAAACTTTTCCTTTGTTTTAGAATATTCTTTGATAAATTCTTTTGTTCTTGCCATAATTAAATCTTACTATACCTATTTTCAAAGGCTTCCCTTTCTTAATTAAAATCCTCATTTTGGAATTTAAAAATAGATGTTTAAATATGACTCTTTTCTAAATCCGAATTTTGAAATTTTTTTTTGAGATTATTTCTTGGGTAAAACTCATTTGATCTTTCTAAAATTGATGCCTCATCAAACCTATTCCCTAAAACTTCCATTTTTTTTTAACAAAACTCTTATTTTGGGTTAGAAAATAGGTGTTTACATATCAATTCCTCCTAGTTACGAATTTTATGTTCTTGTTGCAGTTGGGACAAAGTTCTAATTTAACTTTTGCAAATCTTTCTTATTTTGAAAATATCTCTTATCAGAACTAGATTTAACTCATCAAAATCATTTCTTTATGATACATATTCCATAAGCCTTTCATATTTTATAGAAAATCCTCATTTTGGAGTTGGAAAATAGGTTTTCACAATAGGTGTCTTTTTAAATTCGAATTAAAAAAATTTGTTTTTGATGAGAACAAAAATAGATATTGAGCTTTTGGCAACATTCTCATTACTACCATCATACTACAAGTCTTTATTCACATAAAACAACTTTTTATGACATTTATATACTTAAAACAAAATAGGAATATGATGACATTTATGTTATCGATACAAATGCAAGCTTGGAAGTCTTTGATCAAATTCAAGGCTTCCTAAGACTAGAAAGACTAGTCTTGAGAGTTAGATTAGCATGTTGATAATGTTAGATGCAGGAAATGTAAGTTAGATTATTATGATGATGAGGTTAGTAGCAAGATATATAAAAAATAACTTAAATAAAGAGATCCACAACATTGTGATGACATGAAAATCATGTACAAGTGTTTCCACATCCCTTACCTAAAGCTCATGGGGATTTTTGGTGGAATCACACATGTATGATCTTGCCATTACATGTTCTATGCGTGGTAGGGTTTAGATCTCTTACCTATTGAGTTTTTTGAATAAGAAAACTTGGAGAAAATGTGTGTGTGTAGAGAGGGGGGAGGGGGAGGGAGAGGGGGTGGGTGTCACTGCATTGAGAGGAAGAGAGAGTGGAGAGATAACAAATTTCAAAAGTTTTGTTAAGTGGAAAAAGAAAGAAAGTGAAAAGTAGAAGGCATAAAGGAGTATGTATAGAGAATGGGATTAGGGTTTGTGTCAATTAAAAAAGAATAAAACAAACTAGAGAGAGGGAACACAGGGGGGAGGGGGGGGAAGGTTGAGGCATGTCGGTTTGATATGAGAGGAAGAGAGAGATGTGTGTTTTGTGTTGTGTAAGATTTCAAATTTAATTAAGTAATTTTAGTAATAAAATTATATTGGAAAAGTAAATTGTAAGAGATATGATGTAAGGACATAAGAAATAGGTTGTAATGATCTAAGAATAGAGTATGGTTGGTTATACTTATTGAAAAGTAATGATTAGAAATCGAAAAGTATATTAGATAATTAAATTACCGGTAGTAATGAAAATATAATAAAGGACTATAACTGTAATTTTTATAAAACGAAAAATTCTTATAATTATATTTTTGAATTCCTTATTAAATTTTGGTTCTAAAGAGTCCTTTGGAATATTTTTCTATTTTTAAGCACCAGGAACCGGTTTTCAAAAGCAGATCCCGATTGGCTTCGAAACAGATGAAATTCTCCGAAATCTAATCTTTTTATGTTTCGATATATTATTTAAGACTATATTCTAAAACTAACTCATTTTTATTGTTCTAGGGTTTTGTTTTCGATATTGCCAGACTTAGGGTTCCTAGGCTCTAAACTAGCCATAAGCATTCCTTTTAGGGTTTTGGTTTCTGATTGCGGTTTCCGAAACCAAGTTTGGTTTGCTAAGAAAACGGGGGCTTACATGCATAATGTGGAAACAAAGAGGATATGTAAGATTCGAAGATGACAACAGAGGTAAAATCATAGGAACAGGTACGATTGGTCATCCTCCATATTCGATTGAAAATGTTTCTTTAGTAAAAGGACTAAAACATAATCTATTGAGCATAAGTCAATTATGTGATAAAGGTTATATAATGATCTTTAATAAAAGTAAATGTTATGCTTATAATACTGAAGGAGTAAAATTATTCGAAGGTTTTAGGAAAAAAAACATATATCTTATTACACCCTTTGATATGAATGTTGAGTGCTGCTTTTCTAACCATGAACAATAGACATGTTTCACATAAAAGGCTTGGTCATTTGAACTTTAACTAACCATAAAAATATTCTAAAAAGAATCTTGTTTTTTGTTTACTTAGAATTAGTATAAAGCATGATGTGAAATGTGCAACTTATTTAAAAAACAAAATGGTTTCAATTTCCCATAAAAGAAAAGATGCTTCAATAAAAAGACCACTTGAACTGTTACATCTTGATTTGTTCAGGCCTATAAGAACTTTAAGTTTAGGAGGAAATAAATATAGACTTGTGATTGTCGATGACTTTTCAAGATTCACGTGGGTGCTTTTTCTAAAACATGAATATGATACTTTTGATACATTTCAAAAATTTGCTAAACAAATTCAAAATGAGAAAGGATATTTTATTGTTGCTTTAAGAACCGATCACGACAAAGAATTTGATAATGCTCTTTTTGTAACTTTTTATGAAGAACATGGAATAAATCATAATTTTCAGCACCATATACATTAATCGAAAGAAAAAATAGTACAATACAAGAATGACACGTTCTATATTAAATGAAAATGGAATAGTTAAATAGTTTTGGGCTAAGGTTGTTGCAACTACTTGCTATATAGTGAATAGAGTATATATTCAATCTCATACTACAAAAACATCATATGAGCAGTTCTGTGGCAGAAATCCATCTGTTTCATTTTCATGTGTTTGATGTGTATGTTTTGTGAAAAAGAATGCAAATAATCTTTGGTAAGTTTGATGAACGATCATATAAAGTAATATTTTAGGATATTCATAAAATAGTAAAACATATTGTGTTTTTTAAAAAAAAAACAAAAGTAGATAAAGAATATATTAATGTGCATTTTTTTTTTTTGAAGTGAAAAATGATTGTGATGATGATGATGTGTTTATGCCTGTGAAGGAAGATAATTATAATGAATCTAAACTTGATGTAATTAAAAAGAAAGAACCATACGATGAAATCCTAAAATTTGATAACTCAGAGACTAAAGCAGAGGGTAAATCTGATGAAATCCTAAAATCTGATAACTTAGAGACTAAAGTAGAAGGTAATCTAGAAATCAAACTTGATAAAACCAAAAGTTCAAAAACCTGGAAGTTTAAATCATCTCATCCCTCTAGTTAATTGTTGTTGATATAGAATCAAGAATGAAAACCAAATCTAAGTTACAATAACTTGAAAATTACTTTACTTTGTTATGTGAAATTGAACTAAGTAACATTAATGAAGCTTTAAATGATAACAATTGAATAATGTTTGGAACCTAGTACTTAGACCTCAAAATAAATCAGTTATAGGCACTAAATGGGTTTTTAAAAATAAACTAGATGAAAATGAAAAAATTATTAAAAATAAAGTTAGGCTTGTAGCTATAAGATATTCACAAGAAGAAGGCATAGATTATGATGAAACATATGCCCCTATTGCTAGACTTCATGCTACACGACTTTTACTTACCTATGCTTGTTTTAAGGATTTTAAGATGTTTCAAATGGGTGTGAAAATTGCTTTTTTTTTTTAATAGCTATATCAAAGAAGAAGTGTATGTTGAACAATCTCCTAGATTTGAGGATCCTTTTATGCCTGAATATGTTTTTAAGTTAAAAAAAGCTTTGTATGGACTCAAACAAGCACCAAGAGCTTAGTATGGTAGACTCAATGAGTATCTTATCTCAAGTGGCTATCAAAGAGGTACGATTAATACAACCTTATTTATAAAGCATTATAATGATGATATATTGGTTATACAGATTAATGTTGATGACATAATATTTTGATAAACTAATGAAAAATATTGTCAAGATTTTACAAAGCTTATGCAGGTAGAATTTGAAATGTCCATGATGGGTGAGCTGACATTCGTCTTAGGATTACAAATCAAACAAACAAAAGAAGGAATTTTCATTCACCAAGAGAAGTAGACTAAACAAATATTGAAAAAGTTTAGATATAATGGTTTGGTCTATGTGTCAATCCACTCTTCTAGCTCCAAATTAGGGATCATATCTTCCACATAGGCATCTTCCACTATATCTAGCGAAAAAATATTACGAGAAGTTTTCCAGATTACAAGTCTTTGGTCTTAGTTCATTTTAATCAGTCTATTTAGCTAACGCAACCTATTTACTAAGCTTCAAAGCCTACTTGTAGTCAATAAAATCCACTAAATCAAAGATAAGCATCAAGTCTAATATAAACTAACCAAACAATCAAAGTTGTAGCAGGTTAAAATAAAAATTACAAGTCAGCATGTATGTGGAAGCAGGATGTAAAATATGCTGCTTGGTTTTCTCATACAAGAATGATAATCTTGTGTATCTTCTAAAAAAATTTAACACCATGGAATTTATGTGTTGCTCATCAATGTATAGATGTTGATAAGGACAAATCTTGACTTGAACATTGAGTTGATATAAGCTCTCATGATTTTGCAATTATTCAGTTGCAAATCTTCAAAATATTTAGAATTTTTTAAATCTAATAGATAATATAAGATGTAATCCACGCATAGTTATCAAAATCACAATTTTACCCATACAATTCTACTAGTTTATGATTTTAGGAGGCCTTCCAAGTTGACTTGTGGGTAGAGTCGTTTTTTGATAGAATCTTATGATTTCAATCGAGTCTACATGTAAACTTAAGAGAATCTTACAATTTTAACCAAACTTACCGAAATAAGTTAAAATATAAAGAATACAACTGTGTATTTATAATCTCATCAACTATTAGGAATTAGGCTAATATATCTTTCTTGTTGTTGTATATATTTGGTTTCCACACACTCTAAACCCCTATTATACATTTATAAAATTCATTTGAGTTAAGTTATAATTGTAAAATTTATAAGAAAATTTATTTATTTTATTTATATAACTAAGTATTTAATAAGTTAAAAATTTTGATTCTCATTCAATTTATTAATTATTTCAAAATAAAAAAAATAGAAAATAAATTAATTTTGACTCTATTCTCTCTTTTTTATATATGTTATATAATGGATTAAGATTTATTATGAAAAAAGAACTTAATTAATTTATTTTTTATATCCATTATGTGTTATAAGTTTTCTACATCTTCTATAAGCATTTTTATAATTTTTCAAAGCCATTTTGCAAAGGTTGTAGAAACTTACGTTTCTACATTTTGATTTTATGTTCTGATTTTATTTACTCCTTAGCAATTTTATATAGAATTGCAAGTTTGACAACCCCGAATCCATGTATCTTTATTTTCCTTAGTGATCCTTGATTTTCCTTTCAAGAATAATTTGAAAAATATGTAATTAACTATTCGAAATCAATTTAACCTTTCGTAACTTGAATATCCCTCAAATTTAAGAGCAAATTGTGGTCTTTCAAAAATTTTAAATTTCTTGAGCTTTATTTTATATAATCTCCATAAGACATGCTTCAAAAATGTTAAATCTACTTTAAACTTTGAGGAAAACATATCTATAATCTTGAGAAACATCTAAAATGACTTGAATCAAATCTATAAAAAATGCGCTTGAATAAACTTATTAAAACTTTAGTTGTAACTTGATGACATTGAATAATCCTTGTGGATATACTTGTCCAACTTAGCAAAACATGTTAAATATATTATCTAAATATGGTCAACCTTGGATTTGTGTCTTCATTAAACCAAAAGTACAATGTTTGAACCTGGTATGGAACATTCTCTAAGCTCTTGGGTCAAGAACATGTTAGTGCAGTTGCAAGTTCTGAGGTTCACTCTGAATAGTCTAATACTTGTATTTTTCTCTATAGTATCTTCTGAGATGTGGTCTAAATTTTGCGTTATGCCAAAGCTCCTAAATTTTCTTCCAATGTTTGATTTGATTCTCTTTTAGGCTCACTTGAAAACACTTTTACTTTATTACATTTTTAATCAATCCATTAATATTAATATGATGTCCATTTTGTTTTCATTAAAATTTCATGAGAGACACTAGCACTCTCTCTCTCTCTCTCTCTCTCTCTCTCTCTCTCTCTATTATAATAAAACCCTTTCTCAAAAACAAAAATAATTCAAGGATTAAGTTATCTCAAATTTATTTAACCTCTTCAATTTATGAGTTTGATAATCACAAAACTTCTAAGTTTTAAATTAATTCTTGAATTTCAATCCATAAAAGCATGAATTACAAACTTTATTATTAGTTTGGTAAAAATTTATTTTTAATAGATGTCACATCTTAAAAATTTAATAACTATTAGTCCTGTCATGATCGTCAAATGTTTACGGAAAACAAAAGAAATGATCCATAATCAATTAGAAATCACTAGGCTTGAAAATAGAAACTAGCACTTAAAATGTACATACTATGTTTGATGCTGCTTAGATCTAAGCACTTACAGGAATGATTCTAGGCATATTGGTTAATTTCTTAGGAAAGTGATGGTACTATACTATCTGCAAAAAGAACTATGGGGTGGTGAGCAAAATCTACATGCTCAGTAAGTGGTTAGAATCCTACAGTATATGTATATATAGCATTCAAATTTTAGTTATTAAAGTGTATGTATGCATTATCACACAAAATGTCATCCACATGATGTTGCTTGATATACCATGAGATTAAAGAAATTAACCCTACTCTCCAATGGACTGCTATTCTCCTAAAAAACCATCTCGGATTATCCATTGATAGCTTTTAGCCTTTATTACAACTACCTCTCATGTCACTTAGTTCAATAAAGATAAAAGAAGAAATTTACCCGATTTCTCACGTTGGCAATCGATTTTGGTGGAAGTAAAATGAGAAATGTGGTATGCGACATATTTGAGTTTAGCCGGATATATTCTTAAGGTTTTTATTATTTAGGTGATCAGCTCAATTTATCAAACCAAAATGAGTCATTTAATTACAACCAACCAATCAAGTAAGTAAACACGATTATTTGGCTAATTACAATAACAAACAATATACCAACTTAAGGATCCTTTAGATAAGGAAATGAGTATTAAGCCAAACCACTTACTCGAAGTTGTTCGATATTGGTCTGATTGTGATAAAAACCGGTACATATAGACAAAAATGGAATAAGTAAGTTATTATAACGGTGTTTATGACTTAAACGTAGCTTATGTTTTCTTATAAAATGTAATAATGTAATATTTGATTATATAGAGTTTTGTTATATTAATGTTTGAGTTGAAGCCTTGTATGGTAATGAATTAGTCGCCATCATCATCATCATCATCCATTTTCATGTAGGGAATTAATAAGGTATATTACACATGCATAGTTTATATAGTATTTATAAACAGTAATTTAGTAAATATAGGTCGAAAATAGAAAAAAATATTTGTGGAAATTTTAAAAAATATTAAACTTTTATGAAAATATCTACAAAAATTATATGTTATAACTTGTATTAAAGTATACTTACAGTAAAAATTCGAGCTTGAAAGAACAGATTTTGATTGCTCAATTAATTCTCACCGAAGTTGAAACACATACCACTAGAATCACCATTTTCTTACCAACTTGAACCACCAATGGATGTCGACAGCCTCTTTCTATATATTAGACCTCTGAGTACTAATTTTGTCAATTTTAAGTGAAGTTGTATGTTTGCGGTGAATTTTAGAAGAGATAAGCACTATTTATAGAGGGAATTTAGGGAGTTTTTATTTTTAAAAATTATCAAGTGTCAAGTAAAAATCATGCAAATGTAATGCAACCATTTACACGTCTTATCTCAAGTCTGTATTAATTTTTGCCATTTGTTTGATATTTTTCCTAATTTTAGACACCTATTGCATGCAAAAATTAATTTTCATTAACTTTTATTTTATTTGTAAAATTATGGGGCAATTTCCTTCAATTTTTCCTGATTTTTCCATAGCTTTCGATGACCATTGTATTCCACTAACATGCTTTTGATGTTAGTTTTGCAATTTTGAATGTTAAAGAGGTGTTTTTGGTAATTTAATATGTTAATGTAACTTTATTTGATAAAATCTGCTAAGAATATCATATTATATGTTATTTTTACCTTTTGTAATTATTTCTCAAATTTATTGGTTACCATTTACTAGTTTACATCTCCTTCACCATTTACTATTTACTATCTACTATCGACTATCTACTATTTATTATTTATTATTTACCATTTACTATTTAATTTCTATTTTCTTTTCATAGAATATCCTTTATTACATTTATTTTCATTTTCTAGGTTAGTATTGTATTTGTTTAATGAAATGAATTCATAATTTATTACTTAAGGTTTATTAAATATTTCATTTGAAGTTTTGATAACTAATTATTACTTTATTAATGGTCTAGCACCTTATTTCCCTATTGGTTATTGGTTCAACTCATTATTAATTGCCTAAATATCCTTATATTGGGCTGTAATATCAATTTGATACATAATCACAATACATGGTATCATAATAGATATTACAATTCAGTAAAATACATCTAAACTTAATTAAATCTTTTAATTTATATAGTTAGATTGAGTCAGATTCATATAAGAACATAATTAATTATTAGCAAGAACAAGTTTTTTCAAACTTTTATTTTTCTTTTCATTATTACTCTTCCTTTGTGTTATAATTAAACAATTAGCTCCCCCTTAACATATGAGAGAACCAAACATTCATATTATAATCAAGCACATCATTATTTAGAACAAGAAATTTATATGCAATACTATGCTTTTACCCAATGAACATGCAATCATCAATTTTAGGACCTAATTTTCTTTAAGTGGAGTTAAGCAACATAAAATTAATAGGACACCTCCACACTTTCAAATAATTTAGATTAAGCTTATGTCCCTTCCTTATTTCATAAGACGTCTTACTAATTTTCTTACGTGGTATTTTATTTTTCAAGTGATATGCAAGTAAAATGGCTTCACCCCATGGATTAAAAAGAGCAGATGAAACAAACAAGTACAAAATTCATGATTTCTTTTAGGGTTCTATTTTTACTTTGTGCAACACCATTTGATTTTGGTGAATATGAAGTAGCAATTTCATGAATTATTCCTTCTTTTTGACAAAAATCATTGAAAAAGACTATATACGCCACCTCTATCTAATTTGACTCTTCAAATCCATTTTATTCAATTAATTCTCTATTTCAGCTTTATATTAATAAAAAATAAAAACTCATATAAAACTTCATCTTTATACCTAAGCAAATATAGTTGCAATATCTAAAAAAATCATAAAAAAGTCCAATAATAATCTTATTGCCTTTGGGCATAACTTACTTTACATCACCTAGATTAATATGAAATTAATTTAATAATTACGTTTTTCTTTAGATAGAATTATAAGTTTTCTCAGTTAATTTAGTTTGAATATTTAGCATATTAGAACAAGAATTACAAATGCCAGGAATGAGATGATTGAATGCATTTAATTTATGTAACTTGCATTTACATGTCCTCTTCTGACATTCCATAAATCAATAGAATCAACCAAATAAGCTAAAAAATGCATTTTTCATTGATAACATTGGAAATATTTAATATAAATAATCCTTGATTGCAATAAAGTTTTCCCACAAATACATTTTTTTTGTCATTCTAATATTATTCAAATGACACTTTAACTCCAACCATCCCAATAGAGGGGTGAAAATTAAGTATTTCTCTAATATTTGGTGCATGAAGTACATCATTAAGAGCTAAGGTCCTACTAGATGTAAGCTTGAGAAAAACTTTTTTCTTTACTAAGAACATTTGCAATTCAAGAATTGCCCAGATACACAAGTTCTCCTCCATCCCCCACAAATGTGCAGGAGGTAAAGACGTCTTTGTTTGCACAAATATGTCTGATAGCACCGGAATTTGCCACCCAATCTTTGACATTAGTTACAAAATTAACCTGAGAAATTAAAACAACAATAATGTCATCTCCCTAAACTAAATTTGCTTTTGGCTTAGGAGGATTGTTCTTTTTCACACTTTCCTGCATCGAAGTACATGGTGACTTAGCTTTCCATAAACAAAACAATTTCTTTTCTTTTTTCCTTAAAGGTGTTGGAGTTAGTAGCTTAGGTCTATAATTAGGATTATGAAATTGAATTTTATGTCATACTTTTTCTTATGAGCCTTAACTTATACCATATTTGCTTTTGCTATCATCTTCTATGTTTTGGTAGCTTCTAATTCCTTGCAATCAATTTTCGCAATCATGATGTGAGTAATCAAATCTTAAAACGAATGTTGGCTATGCTTATGCTTCAACTAGTTCTTACAGTCACTTCAAGAGTTTGGTAATCTTTCAATAAACAAACCTACAACAAATTCTTCTTGGAAAGAAATATCTTTTGTTTTAGGTATGTAATCAATTTGTGATATTCATTAATTTACACCTTTCACCAATCATCTCCCACTTGTAAAAATTTCCAATCACAAATTTCTATTTATTAACATCTTCTACAACAGTGCAATCATTGAACTCCATGTTTCTTTTGCTTCTTTACAAGAGAAATAATCATTAAACAAACCGTTAGATAATGCATTAATGACTATGCGTCTATACACCCTGTTAGCATGAGTTCAGGCATCTAAGTTGGTCTTAGTTTTAGATTCTATAATGTCACATTTGATACATAAAAATGAACCCGGAATGGAATCACAATTCTAAGTTCTATTCCTATTCTTATGTTTGGACGCTTTTTTAAAAGCTGAAATTGTGATTCTTTGGAATTAATTATTCTAACTTTTAGGGGTAATTCGATTCTACTTTGAGAAGGGGGATTGCAATTCTATTCCATCCTAAAAAATTATTATTATTACTATTACTATTACAATTACCTTTTTACCATCTTACACATTTATTTTTTGTATTTGTTAATGAGGATATTTTTTACAAATATATACCATTTTCCATTCCATTCCATTCCATGATCTATCTAAGCAAATGAATAGATTTATCATTCTATCTCTCATTCCATTCCGAACGATTTCCATGTATCAAACATGGCATAAGAACCCAATCAATAGCATGGATATCAAGATTTAAAAAAAAAAAAAAAAGAAAAATCTTTCTTGCAACCTTTTGAAGTTTTTGCCATCAAAAGTTTTTAGTTTTTGATAAATTAAGAGAGGATATTACAATGACATGACAATATGATTAGAAAGATTGATATTATTAGCTTTAATATTAGGAATATCATCAGTCATAGTGGTATTGGAAGAATTATTTTGATCCATAAATCCTTAAGATTGTTGTATGATTATGAGGAAATTTTTTGAGAATGACAAAGAAATTGTTAGGACAAAACCACAAGTTGTGCTTTTTAGCATTGTTCTTAATCATTTATTCTGTATTCTTCTAAGATAGAACAGTTCTTATATAAATATATCTAATATAGGTAACAACAATTAGTAGAGGATAAATATATGTATGTAAAGATACACTGGCATAAAAAAATTGATTTATATTTAATGTGTTGTTAATAAGGAGGCTATCCCAAAAGTGAGAGGTATATGGAAAATAAATGGGATTCGACTTATTTAAAATTGGAAATATTGGTATTTATATTATTATTTGTTATAAAAAGGGGGTAAATTATATGGACAACCGGCGAAAGATTTTGAAATTACACGAACCCCAATTTTGAAAAAAGTCGACAGTTACCACATTAGAACAGTTGTGGAGCCATATATGTTATTAAATGGCTACTTATTGACTCTTACAATAAACAGGTATTGGAAATTTTGAAAAAGCAAATGTTATCTCATATATATTTCCTAATGGCAAGATAATCTAAATTTTTAGGTTATTTATTTAAAAACTATACATTTACAACCCCTAACAAGATTGTTATCGTTAAAAATTTTTATAATAACAAATGACTCTATATTAATATATAATTTTAAATTTGTAATTACCTTTTGGTCTTGACTTATTTATTACTCAATTTAATATGCATTATATTGATTGGTGGAATAATGATTGAAATTATATAAAATCTGAAATCAAATGACGGATTTATCTAATAAAAGAAAATTATAAGCACACATTTGTGTGAATAAGTATATATTTATGTTAAAAGAAAAAACATTTTAGTTTAGTATTACATTGTATGAAAAGTTTTCTAAGTGCCTAACATCCTACTTTTCTTTATTGGAAAAGAAGATGAAAGAAGGGTAAAAAAAAAAAAAAAAAAAAAAAAACTTACTTTTCATAAAGAATGTGATGACTCTTTTAAGAGGCCAAAATGTAATGAAATTGAATCACCGGATCTAAATTTATTCTCTCTCTTTATAATCAAATTTCTAAAAAACTTTTACATTACATCCAACATTTCCTTGGAAAGATATACAAACATAAGATACAAGTTTTTAAAACTACATAAAAATTATGAATTGTTCAAAGGATTCTTTTTTTCTTAATAACAAATTGCTTCAATTTAATCATCAAATACATTAAATTCCAAGTACCAGCATATATAGTCACACAAGCTATGAGATCAACATTAGCAAGTGAAGCCATTCATTTGTTATATTTTCAAACACTTATATGGGTGATATTAATTTAAAAGGTCAAAAGGACTATGGGGTTTTTTTTTTTTAATGAGTTTTGATTAAATAAATATGAGATGACATTTATATTTCCAAATTTTCTATTACCTTTTTATTATAAGAGACACATAAGCAGCCATTTAATAATATGGACTCCTATGCTGCATAGGGGGTAATTGTTCACTTTTTAAAAAAATAATGTTTGTGTAATTTTAAAATTTTTGAAGAGTGTTTGTCTATTTTATCCTAAAATAAACAAGGAGTAGTTAATATAAAATGATGTTTGCTTTAAAAGTAATTCATAATCGATAGAAAGACATTTAAAATGGCTAGTAGAGATTTCGAAGGAATTGCTTGGCTTTTACATCTCAGCTCTTCATTATCAAAATTCAAAAGTAGATGTGATCCCTTCTTATTTTGGCATGATAATTTTATTATTTTATTTGAATTTTTTTTCCATTGTGACAATTATATCTCCATAAAATTGACATAATCCTTAAACATCTCCCTAGGTTGGGTCTTAGTCCCCATTTGATGGACCTATAACCACCCTATGTAGGTAGCTAAGTGAGTCCAACCTGTGGACTAGTTGGGTCTCAGGATTGGTCGGGATAATTCTAACCATCTATTTAAAAAAAAGGATTAAAGAAAGAAAAATTTGAAATTAAAATAACAAAACTTTAAACTTTAAAAATATAATATGAGCCTAAGAATATACTACTCTTTGAATTATATTCTTTTAATACTATCAAGGAAGTGGAATTATTTATACGCAAGTACGTTCATATTAAGTTGAAATATTAATAATGTGGGACTAGAGTTTACACTCGCATTGATTAAATGTGAGATCCTTTTCTTAATAGAACTCTATATAAAGTATGAGACATGATTTTGAATTGTATATATTACAGTGTTATTTTCAACTATGCATTAAATTATGAATAGGTAATTCGTGATTTCTATTTACATGGGAAATAGTCTAAACGTTAAATGCTATTTTCCTTTTTCAACTTTTCTACTATGATGCAATCTATATTTATTTCCATTTGTTATTTTGATAATAATTAATATATTTGTTTTTATTTCTTATTTTAATAAAAAATATCTTTATTTTGTTTTTAAATTTGACCCGATCGAATCTGCCATATCCATTTGTCTAACTGGTAGACCCGGCTAGGACTTGTGGACCATGGTAAGTCTAGGAGTTGGGTCTAGCCCGCCATACCAAGGCAGGTCTTAAGCCGAACCTGACGTAGTCGACTTAGATTGAGGCCTACTTTCAACTTAACTTGAGGAGATGTTTAAGAATCCCAAAGCAGCTATTAAATAAACTGATTATAAATAAGCAATATCATATAAATGATGATTATTTCTATTTGCTTAGTCTTTTTAAGTCATTTTGATATCTTATTTTTATCATTTTTAAATGGATATTTGTCAACAAATAGATACAGATGAAAACAGACATTTTTACTCGTAAACAGATAAGACACAAATAAGTTATAGATGGAAATCATAAAATTTAAACATCTTCTATTATTATTAAGTGAAAATCAGTTATTCATATAAAAAATTTAAAAACAAAATATTGACAATTATTTGTTATATACTCCACTCCCTCTCTTTTTCTTTCTCTTTTTCTCTCCTCTCTTAATTTTTTGTTATAAAACCTTTACCTTTCACATATATCTTTTTTTAATCTTTATACATGCAGCACGAGTACACTATATATGCTAGTATCCGTAAATTGAAAAATTAGAGCAATGACAAAACACGAAGAAAGCATAACTCAAAAAAAAAAAAAGTTTAAAGACAACCCGTACCTTTGTTATTCCAGGGATTAATTTTTCTGTGATTTACCATATCGGACAAAGTTCATAAACTTTGGTTTTTACGATGATGGAAGTCTACGAAAGCACGATTAAAAAATGAACGGAGAGGACTTCTTTGAGCAAAACCAAAAAGCAGCTTGGCATGGCAAAATAGTCGAAAGCGATATGATTGAAAAATTGGAATTGGATCAAATGGAATCCAAGATTGATCAACTTGACAAAAGGAGGCCGATTATTTTGAGACGTTAATGTCTTGTCTGGTGAAAGATGGAAGGAGAATGTCCTATTCCTATCGATTGGTTCTACGAAAACTATAAGAGGGGACAAAAAAGTTTAACAGTATTTATTATTACAAGTTACACACTATTTATATGTGATATATAAAATTCATAAAATTTTAATATAATATATAAATACGAATAATAGTTATATAAATAAAAATTTATTAGTATGCAAATAACTGTGTAATACCCTAGGATTTTTTACGAGGAAGTTTAATTTCGTATTAATGAGCAATACTTTCAATAGCATATTGCTTTTTTCATAAAGAAGAGGGTCCTACAAGAAGTAGAAAACCCGCCTTGCCTTGCTTAATTTGATTTCATATGTCTAAGTCAATTTGCTATTAGGGCACAATTATTCAGCATGAGTTTAATAAAATAAAGTAGCTTAGTGCCTTTTTTTAATGGATATCTGACTAAGCTGGAAAAGGTGGAGGAGGTCCTGCACACCTTTTAGGGTATGTTTGGCTAGGTTTTTTTTTTTTTTTTTTTTTTTTTTTTTTTTTTTTTTTTTTTACAGATATATAAACTTTTTTAAATTTTTTTTAATAAATTATTTATAAAAAAATAAATATAGATAAAAAAACATTAGTAGTTCACATGAAAATATCAAATATAGATAAAATATAGATGCAAATCGAATATATTTATATATATATCATTTCGATACAAATGAAAAATAGACCATCTAAACATATGGATTTTATTTGAATTATCTGATTTTTATCTATATCATATCTATATCTGGTCTGTTTGATTTATTTATAAGTAAAAATATTTATTTTTCATTTATATCTATTTTTGATAAATAATTAGTTTAAAAACGATAAAAATAAGATATTAAAATAATTTGAAAACAGCAGACCAAACAAACCCTTAAAATACTCCATTCTGTTATTAATAATTAAGAAATGAAAGTAGTGTTGAGAACTATTTATATGGGGATAGCAAAGGAGGTTGCCTGAGAGGTTCAATACATAGTTTTCATAAATCATCATTAAAAAAAACAAAATAAAAAGAAAAGGAAAAAAAAATTTCATCTTTGATTTTGTTAGCTCTAGGGATGGCAGGTGTTGAATTAGGTATAAAATCATTTTTTTTTTTCAGAAGTAGATTGGTTAGGTGCAACTGAATACACTTTTTTAAATGTATCTTTCATTTATTTTTAAATATTATGAGCTTTGAGGGTTTTCTTTTTCCTGTGTTAAAAGAGGAATAAGAAAAATTCTTCTTATCAGTAAGGTAGTTTCACCTTTATCTTCGGTTAAATACATATGAACCGCTATGGTCTTATAGACATGATCATCTAGTCGATCATCTAACTATTAAAATAAATATAATAATTAAAATATTAATTATTTTAGTAATTTAATTATGGTTAGGTATGATGTGAATCATTAGATAATGACGAAACTAGTCCCATCAAAATTAATAACAAGAACTTAAAAATTCCCTAAATACTAGATTGAAAATCTATTTGAGTTAGGTGGGCAAGATCTACAAATATGTATATTCGAACTTTATATTTTTGTTTATGTTGGTGTGTTTACAGTGTTGGTAAAAAAACTCAAGCTTTGTTCCCGTCTCCTTTAGCCCCGTCAAAGCATAAATTGGTCTGCCTTAACATAACTTCATCATTAGCGTATTTAACCTTGTGTCTAGGTATATCTCAAATGGTTTTTAGCCACTATAGCCCGAAAAGAGAGAATTCAAGTTGATCCATCCAATAAGATCAAAAGCCATATTACTAAATTGGCTTTAGATCTCAAAAATCTGAAAAGGTAAAATAAATTATTATATGGCTTTTTATAAGCCAATATAATAATTTATTAAAAAAATTTGATATAGTTGAGTGAAAACCTGTTCAAGCTCTTCCCTAAGCTCAACTTCCAAAACTTGCAAATGAGTTATAAAGTGGGCGGTAAGTGTCCATTGAATACTGGCAATCCTGACTATAACTACCCTTACTTCTTGAAAAATCCTTACTTATACATAGCTTATGTTTCATAAGAAAGGATTTTTCTCGATTTCGGTAAGTTATGAACCCCGTTGCTTCCATCATAAATGCATGACTAATTAGTGATATTTTGTTTCATAAAAATGAGGGAATTTTTTTTTCTTTACAATAGGAGGAGGATTCAAAAATAGTGCATCCACTATAATACCAATATTAGTACTATTAATTTTATTAATTTTCACACCTGCCTATTTACTCCCATCTCGCATAAAAATTGATTCGTTAAATTGTTTTAACACCTCTTTAAATATTTTAAAATTGCACGAGATCAAGTAATATCTGAATTTTTTAAAACCTAAATTTATTAAATTACATAGACATCTTCTACTTTTTGAAAAATCAGCACCTAAAAACCCTCAAGATATCCACACAACTATACCAATTTCATGAGGTGCCTCTCCAGTTTACCCAAAATGATTTATTTAACCTTTTCGGACTTTTGAGAAAATTATTATATTGGCTATAAAAAGCCATATAATAATTTATTTAACCTTTTCCGATTTTTGAGATCTAAAGCCATATAATAATTATTTATGATGGAAGCAATGGAGGTCATAACTTACTGAAATCGAGAAAAATCCTTTCTTATGAAACATGGTTTAAAGGAGGAAAATAACATGTATTCTTAATTTATACGACAACATTATGGTTAGAGATAAGGTTATAAATAAGTCGAATTATTTGTGAGCTACTCAAGCTTGACTCTCTTTAAGCTTGGCTCTACCGAGCTCTATTTATAAACATTCAAGCTTGAGTTTAAAATAAAGTTCATTTATCTAAATAAGCTAAGTTTGAACTTTAATTCAGGTTCACAAGTCAACTTATGAATAGACTTATTTAAGCCCATAGACAAGCTCGCGAATAGGCCACAAATAGGCTTGTGAAAGTTCATTAGTAATTTATGAGTTTTATATATATGATATATTAATATAAAATTAAAACAAATGAAAACTAATTTTTATTTAATAGATGTATATATATTTAGCGACGCTTAATATTATTTTTAGGTTTGAAAAAAAATGAAAAATGGGTAATCTAAATAAACTGAGCTCAAACTTAAATTTCAAGCTCATAAAAAGCTTGACACAGTCCAAGCTTAATTTGTAAACGAGAAAAATCCAAGCTCAAAATAAAGTTTCTTTAGCCCAAAGAGCTAAACCTGAGCCTAAATTTCAAGCATAATAAAAAGCTTGGCATGAGCAAGAATTAGATAATTTTTTAAAGAGTCAAACTCAAACCTTCTAAAGATCGACTCAACTTATTCACAACCCCAATTAAGGGCATGCACATTGGCATGGCAGTCTGGTGTTCAGATCCTATCGGTTGCACTCTATAAAGATTTCTTTGAAAAAATGTAATAGGTGGTGAGGTTTTCTTTCTTTTTTTTTTTTCAAATTTCAAAACTTATGGGCATGTTTAGAGTTAAAGAAAAAAAAAGTAATATTTTAATAAAAATTACAAAATACCACCAAATTAAAAATAATCTAAAAATTAGACAAATTAAGCTTGTCTTTTGAAAAGACGAATTCAAATTACAAGAAACCCATCTATTCAAGCAATGAGTCGATGTGGTTAATTGAACTCATGTTTTAAAGAGATGAAGTGATGTTTAAAATTATCTTTTGAAGAGATAAGGTCATGTTTAAACTTATCTATTGAAAAGACGGATTTATATGTTTTGTAGTTTACAACAACAAAAAAGCTCCAAATATTTTCTCTCGATGAGGCAATGGTGAGACAAACATTTCACTTCACTACATTATTCATAAAAGTACACCATGTTGTGAGGAAAGCTCTAGAGGTTGGTTACAAGAAGAACCTTACTCGTGTAAAGAAAGCCAACTCCATCATTCATCACACCAGTCAAGCCATCACTAAAGGCATTGAAATCCTCCAAGATAGCATTGTAAACTTTCGTCTATTCATTTTGTGACCTTGCAAAAACTTAATTAGCTCGATATTGGAGGTCTTTATGGATTTAAAATTCACTATTGATAAGTTTGAAACACAACACCTATTTAATATAAAAACAGTAAACCTTCCTCTTTAAAAGAAGATTTTAATAGGAATTCCTTTTTCTTTTTTTTTTTTTGAAAAAAAGGAGTCATTTCTCTAAAGAGCTTGAGAAAGGCATTCTTTCTCCTTATCAGATGAGGAAAAGAGAGCTATGAAAAAAAGTTAAGAAAAAGGAATCATTCCTTAAAGCTATTGCTAATGGTATTTCCTTTGAGATATTATTAAATGGTACGGATGATGGCAATGAAAGACAAGATACAGAGGATGATTTTAAAGTGTTTGATAGAGATGTGAATGTTTATGTAGGTAATAGGGTACCATCGATTTCCATTCAAGAAGTGTTAAGTTAATGTTAGAGCAATCTATGCAAAAGTATGTAGTAATTTGTCTCCTTAGGAAAAGTATTGGATATAGGTTCTATACAACAGAATAATGAGTCTTTGAAAGCCTCAAAGGGATGTGAAGTGATAGATCTGGATAATGGTTATTATTTGATTCACTTAGCTACGGTTGAGGATTATAATACAGCTATCTTAGGGGGACCTTAGACGGTTTTGGGGCACTATCTTACTATTTTAACCATGGACGCCAGCTTTTCGTATGAAGATGAAAATTTGGTTGGCTGGGATAGCAACACCATTCTTAACTAGTTCCAAAAAGGTTTGCTCATGTTAGAGGGAGCATCCATTGTAGCTTGGGTAAAATTCCCTAGGTTACCAATTCAGTATTACCATAAATGGTGTTCTATGTACAATTGCCATAGTTCAGGGTAGGTTTACTAAAGTAGATTATAACATTGAGGCCTCAAAAGAGGAAGTTTGTTAGGATGGTTGTGGAACTAGACTAAGGAAACCTCTCATTTTAAAAATCTTGATTGGCAGGAGAATGCAAACTTTTGAATACAGGAATCTATTGTTTATCTGCTACAAATGTGGTCGCTATGGATATATTAGTGAAACATTTTCGTTGAAGGAAATTTACAGAGATGGCTTTAACTGATGATGGAGGTGAGGGGAACTTTTCAAAACAGGAAGATTTTCTAGGCCGTTAGATTCATGCAACAAAAGGAGGAGAGGAAGGAAATAATAGAGGTGGTAATGGTGGTGTATTTAGGAAATTGCAACTTGACCCAAAGTCCCATTTAATATGCATTTTAATATCCTAGCATATATGAAAAATGATAGCAAAGAGTTTCAACTTGAAAAGGAAAAGGATGTTCATAAGGAAGTCAGTAGTGTTCTTGATGCAGTTACCATGTAAAATAATAGTCATGAGGAACATACTGAAAAAGATGAGAAGCCTAATCCAGAAGGAAGAGTATTAAATGGGCAGGGCTTCTTCTATAACGAAGTCAATTATTATAGGTGAGAATGAAAAAGTGAACCTAAATCTTGGGTTAGACTCTTCTATGGATATGCAGCCCACTCTTAATGAGATAAACTAATTAAAAAGAACCCTTTATAGCCCATGTTAGAGAATCCTAAGTCTATAATGGAGTTCCATCCAGTGAGACCTTAAAGTAGTTGACGCTAAACTAGATAAAAACTTCATTCTATTGTTATCTTAGATGTCGATATGGTTCTCCATTAAGCGACTCCACATTTGTCCCAGATTTCAGAATTTTCTTTCCCATCCTCCTCAATCTTAAGGAAGTTAAGTAATGTGGGCAAGCCTTTTGATAAAACCTACTCCTTGAATTTGAAGAGTAAACTGAAGGTGATAACCAACTCTACTATATTTGTCACCAAAGAGAATAGCAAGAGTGTAGAAAAATTTCCAAAATTTGTTAGAGGATGGATTAGATGATACTTGGTCATTTTTCTTGGAGTAATTTCAAGATGTTAAGGTGAAAGAGGAGATTCAAAGTCCTCTAGGTTATTTTTTTCTTCTCCTCTCTTTTCTTTTTTAAGATGATGCTTTGTTCTATGTTTTGGAACTTCAAAGGAGCAGCTAAAACAGGGTTTATTTGGATGGTGAAGTCTTTTGTGCTATGTATCATGTTTCTTTTCTTGCTTTGCTTGAACCTAGAATAGGTGGAGTTCATGTGGATAAGGTTATTTAAAAGTTAGTCTTTAAGGGTCTCATAAGGTGGAAGCTCAAGGCTTTTCAAGTGGCATCTAGATTATATGGAAAGACAATTTGAGAATTCATATATTGAAAAACGACTAGCAATTCGTTAATATGAAGGTAGATTTTGATTCAAACTTTTTCTTCTTCTTGACTGTTGATTATAATAGTCCCTCTCTTGTATTAGATACTTGCTATGGGATAAACTATCTAAGTTGTGTGAGATGAATGATTTGCCCTGGTTGATCAATGGGGATTTAAACATGGTTGTTTCTAAGGATGAGAAAATTAGTGGTTGCTCTTCTTGCAGCCCGGTTTATAAAAGGTTTGGTAATTAGATTGAAGATTGCAATTTATTTTATCTTAGATTCATTGTATTGAGGTTTACTTAGGCTGAAGTGATGTGTCATGAAAGGTTAGATAGAATTTTAGAAAATTAAGCTTGATTGGGGGGTCATAATGCTACTTTTGTCACTCATTTAGCTAAAGTTCTTTCTCATCACTCCCCCTCTTTTGGTAGAGGTTCCTCCTCAAATTTTACTAGTTAATTACCCTAATAAGTTTCCTTATCTAAATGCCTAGACAATTCATAAGGAGTGGAATTCTTTTAGGGTAAATTACATAGAAAGGTATTAATGTTTGGGGATAAGTTTATTTAAGATATCAACGTTTCAAGTGGTTAAAAAGATGAATCAACGTTTGGAGATTAATTCATTAAGGTATCAACATTTTGCAAAGTGCGTTAAAGCAGGTATTAATATTTAACTATTAATCAAAACTAAAAAGAACTTAATTGAAAATTAATTCAAACGTTAATTCCTTAAATGAACTTTACAAAATGTTGATACCTCATTTGATTCATTTTGTAAAATATTGATTCCTCTTTTTAACCACATGAACCATTGATACCTTAAATAAACTTAGCATAAACATTGATACCTTCTAGTGTAATTTATCTAATTCTTTTATGGTGTATTCATGGAAGAATGGTGTCTCTTTTTGTGATTCCTTGAATATGTTCTTTAAGCAAGTCAAGTTGTGGAACTATAATGTAATCGATAATATTTTCCAGAAGCAAGGGTAGTTATAGTCAGGATTGCCAGTATGCAATGGGCACTTACCGCCCACTTTATAACTCATTTGTAAGTTTTGGAAGTTGAGCTTAGGGAAGAGCTTGAACAGGTTCTCACTCAAGAAGAATGTTTGTAGCAATAGAGATCTAATATAAACTAGATAGCTCATGCGGTGATAGGAATTCTTCTTTTCTCTATAGCCTTGTGAATGCTAGAGCCAATAAGTGGAAGATTAAAGGGATTTATTTGGGGAATAGCTAGTAATTCTATGATTATAATTTGATTTGCACGGAGGCTATTTATAATAGTAATCCTGATTTCTACGGTTTTGATAATTTTAAAGGTTTGTTTGATCATCAAAAATATTTGATAAGTAAGATGGTGTCAAAAGATGAAATTAGACAGACAATCTTTGATATGAACCCTATAAAGATGGCAAGTCTAGATGGAGTTAATGCCCACTTCTATCAAGCAAATTGGATCATGATTGAAAATTCTCTCTGCAGAATGGTGACTTTAGCTTTCAAAAAAGAAGAGGTAGATTATGAAATCATTAGAAATTGATTAGCTTCATACCTAAAAGGGAGTCTCCTGAAAAGTTTGCTCATTTTTTATCGATTAGCTTATGCAATGAAAGCTATAAGATTTTTATGAAAGTTATGTCTAATTGGCTGAAGAAAGTTATTCCTTTCTTAATTCATCCATTGCAAACTACTTTTGTAATGGAGAGGAATATTGTGGATATTATTATTTTGGCTCAAGAGATTGTGCATTCCATAAGGAAAAAAAAAGGGAAGGGGAGGGAGGGAGGAACGTAGGTGGATGATAAATAAAATCTACCTCGAAAAGGCTTATGATAAATTAAGCCGGTTGTTTGTGAAAGATAGTATATTTGATGTAGGATTCCCTTCTCATTTGGTTGACTCAATCATGAGTTGCTTGAGTACTTATACTATGTAGATTATTTGGAATGGAGAGGTAGGTAATGGTTTTAGTCCCACTCAAAGAATTACACAAAGGGACCCCATGCCTCTATATTTGTTTGTTCTATGCATGGAAAGGTTATCTTAGATGATTTCAATAATAGTGGCTAATGAGTTATGGAAGCCAATTGCTTTTGGTGAAGGTGTGTTTCTTGTGTCACATCGTTTTTCTTTCGAACGATCCAATTCTATTTGCTTAAGCGAATAATGAGCAAGCTAATTTGATCTAAAATATATTGAGTGAATCTTGTGCTATGGTGGGGCTTTTTATCAAGATAGAGAAAATTCTTATGTTATGCTTTAAGAATGTTTGCTCACCAAATAAATTTGCTATTAGTGAGACTCTTAGATCTCATTATATGGATGACCAGGGAATCTATCTGGGTGTCCTCTCCTTCATAGCATGGTTACCAATGATACTTACATGTTTTTTGTGTCCAAAGTCTATGAAATAGGTAAGAGGTGGCAACCACATCAGATTTCTTTACCTGGTAGGATTTCTTTTTGCAAATATGTCCTATCGGCTATTCCATGTGATATTATGCAAACAATAGGTATTCCAAGAGGTCTTTGTAATGAGATGGATAAAACAAAGTGGAAGTTATTATGGGTTACTTCTTCTAATTAGCCTAAATCAAGCCGAGTGAATTGGAATTCTATATGTCTACTGAAAAATAGATGGAACTTGGATTTAGAAAAATGAGAGAGGTAAACAATGCTCTCTTAATAAAAGTGGCATGGAGTTTTATTTCTCATTCTAACTCTTATTAGTTGAAAGTTTTTAAGGAGAAGTATAATCATCTTAGGGACTCAGTTCATGTCTCTCTTTTCATAACTAATGGTTTTTATCTATGGTGCAACTTAAAGAAAGTTGGGTATATTGCTCTTTAAGGTGTGTTATGGTGTGTTGGTGATGGGTCTCCAATTCAATTCTGATGTGATAAATGGATTAATAAATACTAAACTTTGATTGATTTTGCTGTTTGAACAATTCCTGAATGTGAGTGCAGGTTTTTTGTTAAAGATTATGTTTTAGCTAATAAAGAGTGGGATTGGTATAGGCTTAAACATATTTTTTCTAGCTTTGATTTGCAATATATTGCAGTTGTGAGGCCTCCTTCTCCAGACTCTAAGGGAAACATGACCATTTTATATGCGGCATTAATTCTAATGGGAAGTTTTTTTTTATAGCATCAATATATGATTTGTTTTGTATTTCAGGGTAGAATCAAGTGGATTATAACTAAAGTTTAGCCTGGAGTTAGAAAGTGCCAAAACAGATTAAGATATTCATTTGGCTTGTTTTGCATAACACTCTCTTAACAAATGAAAGATAGTGAATCACGAGCTTTACTTCACATAGTTGTTACCAACTTTGTAATTCTTCTCATGAAGATATTGATCATGTTCTTCATAAGTGTCATAAAGCAGTTTTTATTTCGTGGAAGATGATTCTATCCAAGTATCTTGTTCCCTATTTGGATGGCCCCTTTGAGGAATGGTTCAAAACTATCTTTTTAAACCCGTTGTTTTTGAGAATGTTCCTTAAGCTTCTTGCTTTATGATTGCTTACTAGTTTTTAGGAACTAAAGGAATAGAGAAGTTTTAGGTAGGGAAGATACCTTCGAAGGATCTTTAGTTAATCATATTACTAGAAAAGCTAGAGATATCCATTATGTTAATTCAAAATATGATATCAATTGTAAGATGAAGCATAATATTAAGGAGAGATTGATAGGATGGAATTGCCGGTTAGATTGGTGCAAGGTTAATGCAAATAGGTATTCTAAGTTGAATGGGATTATATCTTCGGCTGACGGAATTATTAGAGACCATATAGGAAGGTAGCTCAATGGTTTTATGATGAATTGAAATATCCTAATCTTCTATGTATGATTTAAATTTCATTTTTGTGTGTTGTGTATATTGATTGATTTAATTATATATATGAAATTGTGTTGAATGTTTAGCTAAGAAAAATTTAATGTGTTAGTATGATTTGGTATTAAGTTGTGTATTGTAGTTGGTGTGAGTTAAGCCCATAAATATTAATATACTCAAACCCAAGCAAATTTTGAGCCAACCAAGTCCAAGCAAATTTTTGTGAAGCCTAAACATTAATTTTAAACCCAAACCCAAGCCCAAGCCAAAGGATAAGTAAGAGAACGAAGAAAATTCAAAGGCAGAAATTTGGCAAATTAATCATCTAAAAACTTTGCAAAACACAAACCAAAAACAAACCTTACCTGATGTTTCTTTCATCTCTAATATCCTCATCTATTTTATCTAAGTTACCTTCATTAATTCACCAAGAACTCCTTTCAATTCATCATCTACAAGTTAAAGAAGCTTAAGGTAAAGTTTGTATGCTTTTTTATTCATCTATTTCTTAGTTCTTACATAGATATAATCTTTGTTCAAATGATGTTCTATGTTTTGATTAGCTAAGTAGATCTTCGGGACTTAGATGAGTTCCTAGAACTTGTGTTATTTGAGTTGTTGGAAGTATTGTAATTACTTTGGAAGAATGAATGAATTGGTGTAGGCTATGTGAAGTTATGGGAGTTGTTGGATGTTGGGGATGTAAAGTTTATGTATATGTGGTGTTGTTGAGTGCATATATTGAGTTTTATGTTGCTTTTCTAGTGTTTTAGTTTATATAAGGTGTGTAAAAATTGATAAAATGAAGTTTGAAAAACATAGGAATCCGTAACCCCTTGTAATCTGGCATGTACGGGCATGTAACGGCCCCTACAAGCCTCTGGTTCGGACATTTTCAAGATGTACAGGCATGCAAAGGCCCTTACTAGCCTCTAATGGAGATTTTTCTTCTAGCATGGCCATGCACCCTGTTTCCATCTTGTTTTATAAAAAATATATAATTTTATTTTTCAAAAATTAAAATAAAGAAATGTATTATATATGTGTGTATGTATAAATGTTAAATTATGATTTAATATGAGTTTTTATTTAAGTTTGGCTTTGGATGAAGAACTTCGAAATTGTCTGTGAATAATATTCAATTTTATATGAATTGAATTCTTTTCTTACAGATTATTCTTCTCAGTTGAGAGTATCTACTGGTCTTTTATCAGATCCTTCAGGTATGTAGTAACTTGGTTATGGAATGCAAGGTAGGCATTTCGTATAATGAACCATAATCAAAGATGGCTTAAAATTGTTTGTCTGTAAGCCATTAAATCTTGTTGGAGGAGCTGCAACCCTATTGACCATGTTAACATGGTAGTTTAGGCACTTAGGCCACCCCTATTATGATGCAATGACAATTTATAAGTGGCTCAGCGAGCAGCCGATAGGGGTAATGGTATCGACATAACGTTGACTTATTCTTAAACGGAAGTAATATGATTTTGTTCACATTTATAGGACCGATTGAACCAAGTGATATTATGGATTACGTTAAGTAAAGATGAGAAATGGATGTTCATCCTAGATTAAGCTATTTTCTTTTTCAATTAGACATAGAAGAAATAGGTATTCTAGCTGCCTATATCAATCTCATGAGTAACTACTGTTACTCAAAACCTCCAACTTCCTAATGGCTTGTCTCTGGAGTTTGAATACTCCTATGTTGATTAACAAACATAATTAATAGTTGATAACTTTTGTTGCATTGCATTTAGCCTAAGTGTGTTTGTCACTTTGTATTTGCTTGTGTTATTTATGTACTAGGCCTTTGGCTCATGATGCTGCTTTGTAGATGTTGAAGAAGATGAGTTCTATTTTTAGTTAGGTTATGGGACTGATTTTGAGGACTTTCTAAACGAGTGGGAAGACTAAGGACCCTAACCTTGATGATGACCATTTTGAAATATATTAAGGAAAGTGTTTTATGGATAATGTAACTTTTCTTAAAGAACTTTCCCAAGTTTTATGTATTTTGTTAAGGCTTAATCTTAAGCCTTGGTTTGTAATATATATGTATAAAGTTTTGTATTATGTTTTGAAACAACAATGTATGTCTTTGTAATATTATAAATGATAATACTCCTAATGAGTAGATTTTGAAATGTTTCTTATGGCATATTTAGACAAAAATTTTATACAAACTCCTTCTTTGAAGATAACTTTACATGTAATACTGCAGGATTACATGTGGCAGGGGACTGCATACTTAAGATATGTGGGGTTCTGGTCCTTACATGAATATTGGTGCTTGTTCAACTTTTATACTGAGCTATGGAAGGGCTTTGTAAGGTCTTCCGCTGGCTTGGGATATGGGGCCTAAAAAGATAATTTTGGAAATGGATAATAAGAATTGCGGATATCCTTAATGGTGATATAGCATTGGACCATTTATTGGAATCTATCAAATCTCATATTCCAGATTCTAAACAGACAATGGAAAGTCAGTATCTCATATTTACAGGAAAGGAACCTATGTACAAATGCTTTAGCGAATTAAGCTCTCAACTGTTTTAATGGTCTTCATGTTCTTTAATTTTCACCTATTTATTGTTAATGATAGTTTAAACAAAGATACCATAGCAGTTAACTCTAAGATTTGTTACTGTGTAATCTTGTTTTGAGCTTTTCTACTCCTTTCCCAAAAAAAAAAAAGGATGAGTTCAATATAGTTGCAATGAAGAGGTCTTTTCTTACCATTTAAACCTACTTTTTTAAAGAATAAGTTTAACTTAACTATTTTTGGAATTATTTTTGACCCAATGACATTTCTATTAAAATATTGTCTTTTCCCTCATTTTAGTATCTTCCTACAATGACTATTACTATAATTTATCAACACCCCTCCCCCTTAACATTTTCATTTCTCTTTGCCCATAAATTATTATGTGATTTCACAAATGCAAACAACTTTTACAATTTTAATTATTATTGATTGAAGAAAACATATCTTCTCTCTCTCATATTATTGTATGTATGGTGCAATCATACATTTCTCTAGACTTTAAAAGAGCAACAGAAAGGTGGCACATAGGGGAATGATATGGAGAATTGGCAGAGATTAGGGCTCAATCGTTGAACTAGTATGTGAAGGATCTAAGAGCATTAATCTCACATCAATCCACCTTCACCTTCTATTGTATTTTATATGTATAGATGCAGTCAAAGTAGTAATTGTACACAACTTTTTGTAGGGTAAATGTATAACTATAACATATAAGATGTAAAAGTGAACACTAACATGATATACTTTTCCTATTATGCTAGATCATCTTTTCTTAAGGATGGTGTTCAAATAAGAGTTTAATTTTACAAATAAGGTAACTATTTTGTGTGAGAAAAGTTCCTTAACCATAACAAGTATGAGATGATAATCCTAATAGAATAATTACGTTTCCTGTCATCCATATCCATTCTTTGGAAACTTCTATGATCTGTTAACGGATCATCTAACTCATCATCTGGTGATTGAAATAATCATAAAAGTTACTATATAAATTATTTCAATTGTGCAATGATTATTGGCTATTAATCTGAGTCACTAAATAATTTATGAGATTGATCCGGTAAAGCCTCATCGATTTGAATTTTGAGATAGTTAAACTTTGTAAATTTTGTGGCAGCCAACAGTTTACTAATCACTCTTTTCCCAACTAAGTGGCATGAATTAGACTCATGATATAAGAAAGCGATAAATTTTTATTTATTTATAATTATCCTCTCCATACTATGCATCAATATGTAATAGGCATTAAAGTCTAGTTGTTCATATTATATTTTTAAATCTTGGATTATAATAGTATCTTTTTTAGCGGGCTTTGCCCCGTATACTTACTTAACTTTAAACACTCATTTACATAACTTGGGTATCTTTCTTATTTCTGTGTGAATTAATGACTTGAGTTGTAGGATCATCTCTAGTTAGTTTATCCGATTTTATTGTAAATTATATACAAGCTAAAATGTATAATTAGTGCTATATTGGGAATTTTGATGAGCTCCTATTACACTGGTTGCTAGTATGAAATAATACAATTCTAAATAAGCTGACAAAGATGTGACTTGAGGTAAATTATTGTGATTATAAATATTATAAATAGGGTTAATATCACAAATGGTTGTGAACTTTGACAAAATGTACAATTAGGCACTTAGATTTTAAAATTGATTAATTTCAAAATTTAAGTTCCTAATTAATATTTTACTAAAGTTCATGAACCATTCAAGACATTATACCATAGAAATATAACATTTTCAAATTAATTTATAAATATGTATTATACAATCAACATATTAATCCGTGTTCATTGGAGCAGCAAGAAATTTCAAACTTTGGGATTCCCTCCCCCCCTCCTCACCACAACCCAAAAAAAAAGAAAAAACTTAGAAATAACAAAGCTACACAAAACGACAACCGCAAGGTAGTTATCTCCTCTCTTTTAAACGGTTGCAACAACAAGCGACATTTCTCTATCAGCGAGAGAGACAGGAGTTTGCTCTGAAGTATGACAAAACTTCTAGTTCTTTGTTGGTAATTCCACGTTTACATATCCTAAGGTGATAATACAACTGAAACTGAATCTGTACTTGACAATTTTTTTTCTTTTCTTGTATATACATTTAGCACTTTTTTGCTTTAGTGTTCATGAATATTTGACAGTTCCTTTAGTAAGAAGTAAGACTTTTGAGATAAAATAAGTGAAGAACATTATTGCTTTTGCTTTTTGTCCTCTTTTTTTTTTTTTTTGTCTTCTTCAAGACTGAGAATATGATTGTTTATCATCTCAGCACTCTTAGTGCATTTCTGTCTCAGAATTTGGGCACTGTTTTGGGTTCTATTTTCAATGGCATGGCGGAATTTCGCGTCTCTTTTCAGATTTCTGAATTGTCGGGGCATTTTTCAGGTTAATCAGACTCAACCTTACTTTTTCCTTTTTATGGTTTTGTGCGTCCAGGCTGAAGACAAGTTAAGTTTCTATTGGAGGTTTCTTTGAGATGCATAACACGTATTGATATAGTTCCTTCTCCATTTTCATGTTTCTACGTAGCATGATTACGGCGAAGCCAGTCATTTCTGGATTAATGGATTTTCTCTTTGCTTCCTGTGAATAACTTTCTTAGATTACTCTAACTCGCACAGGGGTGTTTAGTTTGCATATATTTGTAAGACTAAACTGGACAAAAACAGTCATTTTTTGGTTGTTGTTTGGTATCAGACAACAAGCTTAAGAGTACCAGACAAATTTAAAGAAAAATAGTGCCATGTAGAGGATGTAACATATTCTCTTTTCACTGAACAACTCGAACCTTTTATAACATACTTGTGTATACCAAGCAATGAACAATACAAAAATCCTTATCTAGTATCATATATATCAAATGCTGTACAAATGAATTGTGTTTTCTCATATTCCTTATATTGGGATTGGACGGTTTTGGTAATGTGCTAGTCAGTTTTTATTTTAAATGCTTAGTTAACTTGTGAATGTAGTTGTGGCTCTTAAATGAGTCTTAAAAGAGATGCTTGCCCTTGATCATGCCTTGGTTCAAATTGAGATGGTTTCTGCAGACTCTGCTCTAGTTTTATGCGACCAAGAAACAGGAACAAAGGGGTGGAGACCCCTTAAATTAGTAAGGGATAAGAGAACATACGTTCTCAACCTTGTTCTATTTTTCAATCATATTCCTATTGAGGTAGGAATATGTGACGGGCTCATAATGTCCTTTGGTTTCATGACGTTACGTGTTGTCATGGTTGGAAAACACAGAAAACTTGTTAATGGGGCATGAAGTCTTAGGAGGTATTCTAATAAGTAAATTGCCATTGAAAGAATACATCGTTGATGGTGCCCACTTTATGGAGCTGGCTTCTGTTTTTGAACCTAAGTCAGATTTTAGATAAATGATTTTGCGCACTCCAAAGCATACTACAGCATGAGCAACATGAAGCTGGAAGGTGTCTATGTCTCTAGAGCTATGCCTATAAATGATTTTAAACCGACTTGACAAATTCCTAATGCCTAACTTTGTGTAGCATGAGCTTGTGACTTCTTGGCAACCTTGAAGATGATCATTTGATGATTTAAAATGGAACGGTCATGCAAATAGATCAAATAAATTATTCGTTTCAATTAATTGCCATATGTGTTGCACCAGCATTGAATATATTCCCCACCACGTGTTGATCATGATTCGAAGTACTCTTCTGATCTGTTCGAAAGCAGGGAAGGGTTAATGAGGTGGAACTTGGACGACATACTATCAAGTCGCATGGAGCTGTGCTCGTGAAAAAACATGTCCATGACTGGATAATACTGTTGCTGCTCATAGCAACAGAGATTATGCTCAATATGGTCCATCCATTTCGCCGTTTTGTGGGAAAAAATATGATGACAGATCTCAAATATCCTTTGAAGCCTAACACAGTTCCCACTTATATTGTTCCGGTAGAGTTAAATTCACTACGCAAACCTTTTATCTATCACTCTTTAGGTATTACAAGTTTTGTTGCAGCAAATCTCATGGAAAGCTCTTTCGATCATTGGATGGTCAGGCATATGCGGTCCTTCTGCCGATTGCCATTTTCCTTCTACTCTACTCACGTAAGAGGGATGTTTATGATCTGCACCATGCCACTTTAGGTAATAATTTAGTAGTTGTTGTATCTTTCATAAGGAATTAGGCGTATCCGGCAGGCTCAAAGAGTTCTTTTTCATGGCTAATTGATCTACAACAGGACTTTTATATGCTGTACTCGTCACTGGGGTGATCACTGATGCCCTGAAAGATGCTGTTGGTAGGCCACGACCGGATTTCTTTTGGCGGTGCTTTCCTGATGGAGTTGAAGTACGTTGTCCTTCTTCGTGTTCGATATCAAAAGGGCTTGATTTTTCTTCAATACGTCATCTGTTACTTACCTCCATGTTAAGATATGTGGTTCTTGCATTGCCATAATATTATGAATTGTTGAGATATAAAATGTTAATCTACTTAAATTTTGCAACAGGAAACTTTCAGTTGGATAATGGGCATTTATATAAACCCCTTTTCTCTCTTACCTTGTACACAATCATGGGTAGGAGCTTTTCTTGAGTATCATCGTTCATTTATATACTCTTTCATGATCTTAGGCCTATGATAAATTGGGAAATGTAATATGCCATGGCAAACGTTTTGAAATGAGAGAAGCCTATAAGAGTTTCCCAAGTGGGCATGCTTCTTGTAAGTGTCCTTCCAACGGTGATAAATCCTTCATTTAGATACCTTGAGATCCTTTGATTGAAGTCCACATGCTTACTTCGAAATTTGTTCGGATCTTTGTTGCAGGGTCTTTTGCTGGTTTAGGATTTCTATCACTATACTTGTCGGGTAAGATCAAAGCATTCGACCGCAGAGGGCATGTCGCAAAATTATGTATTCTTTTCTTTCCTTTGCTGGTAGCAGCTCTAGTTGCATTTCTCGAGTGGATGATTACTGGCACCATTGGCAGGATGTGTTTGCAGCAGGGTTTATAGGTATGTTCTATTTTAATAAATATAATAGTTTATGTCAAATTTAAGTGGTTATTAACACTAACCTAAACATGGTATTGGTATCAGAATCAGAGATCATAATCTGAATCTTTACGCACTTATTACAACCCCATTTAACCATATCTATAAGCTAAGTTCTATGTGTAGGAGATGATGGTAGTGTTACTTTAAAGCCATGATCTTTGCCTACTTATACAGGGCTCGTTGTGGCTGCATTTTGCTATCTCCAGTTCTTTCCTCCTCCTTATGATGATGAAGGTAAATAAACTTGTGGATCTTGTTATGATCTTATACCATGTTATGAGGAGGGAATTCAATAATATGCAAAAATTCATACATAATTATTTATGCTATAGATAAAAAAAAACGTCCGTTTCATTTAAAATATCTTGACCTTACTAAAGCATGAACGATCTACATAACCTAAAAGTTGTATTGTAGGAAATTATTTTACCAATTAGCATGTGATAATTAGTTGAGTGGTTTGGTTATAGGGATGGTCTCAATTTCAATGCTACCGATATTTATTTTCCTTTAATTTTTTTTATTCATATTAAATTTTTAGGGTTCAAATAATTTAATTTGATGAAGAAAAATACCACATAATAAATTAATTATGGTAAAAGGAATGAAGACTCTCCCACACAAGTTGGAAGCCATTTCTTTCTTTTTCTAATAACGCAATTTAATTTAGTTAAAAGTGGTTTTGATCCATTTGGTTATCATACCAAACCATTTAGACGTTAAAATAAATGTTAATATAAAAGAACTATATTTTATTGTTCAACTTAATTTGGTTTAATTTTGTTCAATCATATAACGATTCTCATGTATAGTACTTAATTTTTAGCTTTAATTGTTACAAATTGGCAAAAAAGGGGAAAAAAAAAGGTCTTCAGTTTAAAAGATATAAAAAAAAAAAAAGGGAGAAGAAGAAACAAAATGAGAGTCTAGTAAATTTAATAAACCGCTAATTGAAACTTAAGTAAAGCTTCTCATAGAACATTTGAAGCTTTGTTAGAGGATTAATCTAGGTCATTATCAGGAAATTTTTTCCTGATTATAAATGATAATTCAAGAACTAAATTGATAACATATTCGTCTTTGTTTCTGTATATCTTTGCAGGCATAATGGTAATGCAAATTAATATATATATATATATATTATAGCTTCATGTATCCCATCAGCCACGAGTTTTCTAAGTTCCTAAACTCACATTGTTATGATAATATAATACAACATCACAAATTGACAACATGCTCTTAGAATTTCCTTGTTTCTATAGATATATTATTGTTGGATTGGACTAATGAAGGAGATGGACAGCAGGATGGGGTCCTTATGCTTATTTTGAAGCATTGGATGAAGCTCGGTCCAGAACTAACACTGTACATCCAGTGAATGCACCGCAAACGCAGGCAACCGAGGCTGCGGTTCAAAACTTGCAGGTGCAGCTCCAGCAAGCAAGAGGGTTGAGACAGGCAATATCATTGCCTGTTAAACATGAATCCAGCCTGATCATAAATGACATAGAATCTGGAACCAGATGATCTTATCATCATCAGATAAAACATATGGGTTTTTTTATAATGCAAATTACTGTTCTTGTGGTAGGAATATGTATATAGGTTTAATACATGCATTAGCTGTTAAAGTGATTGTGTCCACTAATGACCTGTAATCGTCTTCGTGTCACACGTATGAACATCCGAAATCGAATATGTTTCCGCAGGGATAAAGCTTATCTCAAGAACAGAATATGCCTAGTTTTTGTCACCACAATGTCCCTTTTTATCATATGCTCAGATGCTTCCTCATTAATGACTTATGGATGGACCCATTGGAGACTCACATAGTATGTACTGGTCATCCTTTAATTCTTATATTAAACGGGCTAGCTTTAGAGGTTTTGATACGTGTTATATTTCAAGTTTAATATATATGTAATGAGTAAATATTAATTACTTTTTTATACGTAATTATATTCACAAATCACGGATAATAGTTATTTCAAAACTACTTACTATTTCTTCTATACGGATAAAAATATGATTAATAATTATATACTATGTGTACATATATGTTAACTAACAAATTTAAACTATATTATGGGGATTGACGAAGAAATAATAGCATGCTTGCTACCTTATCTCACTAAGAACCAACATTGGTGTAGCATGTTCAATTCCTTTGGTTGTGCTTTAGGATTAAATATTGTTAAATCAATTATATGTTCGTTAATTCTTTCGCGTATTATTTACTCTCAAAATTTGACCGCCTATGTCTTCATAACTAATTAGTATAAATCTTAAATGAGTACTTAGTTTAAATAACCCATAATTTTGTAAAATGCCCTTGATAGAGAAAGATAGGAGAATTTAGTTAATAAGAACCTTTTTTTGGCAGCACGCTTAGTTTAATAAGAACTTAGATGAGCATAAATCACACCACAAAGCAATTAATCTTGAACATAGTCCTTACTCCTTTGATATGTGCTAGTTTGTCATAACACTCTAATAAGGTATCAGGCAATTCCAACATAATCTTGAATATATTTTTTACTTGATGATCTTCAAAGGTAATATGCCTAAAACACACTTGATACCAAACTATGATATATCTTGAAGACAATCACCAGGTCTCTTCAATTGGTAAACACAATATCTATAATATAATATACCTAGGAGGATAACCACTAGGTTATCAAGTAATTAATAAAGTAACTAATCTCAAGATAAAATTAAGGTTAAATTGATAGATAAAGAAATCTTCACTTATCATAGATATTTCTTACCAAAAAGGAAGATCTCAAAGACACTTGTGAATAACTGATATTATGCATAAAGACTCACTCGTGTTTACACTCGCCACAATCAAGAAAGTTGATTGATAAGAGTAAGGTTTCAAAAGTAACAACTCTTAAAAAGATATATTTTATTCAAAAGTCAATAATCATCATAATGAGTTTGTAACAAAAGAAATGACTATTTATAGTAGTTCAAAACCCTAATAAAAACTAATAAAATGACTAAAATTACACCTAACAAAGATTCCAATAAAAATACTCACAAATAAAACAAAAAGAAAAAAGCAAGCAATTATGAGTTCTACACAAGTAAGTACACAAGTTGGGTCATGTAGTATGCAACTTGTGACAAAATCTCACGTAATTAGCCTTCGGAATGACCATGAAACATAGGTCATGTTCTCTCTCATGTGGCATGCAAAAAGAATACACAAATAAGAACACGAGTCATGTACTTCTCTCGTATTTAGCATGGACTTAAAGTTCTTTCACTTCTTCATCTTTTATTTTAGCACAACCTTCAACATAACTGGTGTTGGCACTTGTGTCGATATCACAATCTTCTTTCATGTTCAAAATCAGCTAATTACAACCAACACAAGTTTTATCTTCAAAGATTCTTCTAGTTTGTGTTCAAGTAATTGGATCGGACCCATAGTTTGATTCCCATCATTTGTCCAGGGTTATTGACCATTTGCCCTCAAATCAACGAGGTAGGATCTCTCCACTATATCAGTTGCATTGATGCTCATCAAAAAATGATCCTAGGGAGTAAGGTGTACTCAATTATTAAGCAAAACCTGAGGATTTACTTGACCATAATTCATAAAATGCTTGATTTTAGAAATTCTTGAAAGAAGAAAGTATTTTAAAAATAAAAGTATATATATGACTGATCTTTGCTTAACTTTGATATATAAGAGGAAAAGTGTGTATATAACATAGCATTTAGTGATTCAGAGGTGATTTGATTCGAATTTACGCACATGTTTTCTAGTGTAAGTTCTTAATGTATTACCAACCTTAAGAACAAGAGACCGCACAAAACCAATCGATGCTCTCATTCTAATTGCAATTTGTATTACGAATGTGAAATGCGACCATATCTTAACCGTTATATTTTGCTATTGACATAGAACCATAACACGCAAGGACAATTGAACGGGCTAAAAGCATATTTGAAAAAAAAAAAAAGAAAAAAAAAAAGGAAGACTTTACGTCAACTGAATTGTTGTGTCTTGTCGACACTTGACATATTTGAATCTACCGATTTCCATTGACTGATTGAATCAAGTGCGTTGAGAACGATAAAGGCAAGAAAACTTGAAACCATGAATGTTTTTAAATCACCATTTGCATAAAAACACAAAAATTCTATAATCTTATCATGTTTTCTAATGGGACGGATTATATCAATTATTTAATAATTCAATTACACATAACTTGATCACAGTATTAAAATAATAAATATATCAAATATTTTGATTAATTGGACTGTTGAGAGTACCATAGAAAAACACCATGAAACATCCCAACCAATCTAGCTATAATAAACCACTAAAACATTAAAGTATTCATAAATATAGTAAAAGTTACAATAATAACGCATAGCAAGGATGAAGATTCCATATATCTAAGAAAATACCATGTTTAACAAACTAGCCAACTAAGATTTTGATGAAGTTATGCTATCAATGATAATGACTCGTTACTTCCTTGAATAAATAAAGTTGTAATGTAATTTCTATTAAGAAAAAATGGAATAAAGCTGTAATAAGTTTTTTTTTATTATTTTTTTATTAAAATGGTGGTGTTTCGAAAAAACTACAGTTCCAACATTAAATTAGTATTCATAAATTTAAATAAAGAATGATCATTCAATGTTTCGTGTTATAGAGTTTCATTATGAAAACAGAATTATAAATACAACGAAGTGAATGAGTGGTAAATAACAATATATAAGAATGATAATGTCCATAAGTAATGAAATCCTAGTATGCCAATAAATAACAAATATTTGTTTGATAGCAAACTAGACCAAAAGGCATATAATGTAATGAGAAATTGATTTAAAATTCTTCCTAAAATAAGATACTCTTATCTTATCATCAATGATCTTATAACCTAGCGGAAGCTCTCCTGATCCTTTGTCTCTTATGTAAGAGGTTCTAAATTCAAATCCCCTCTTTGTATTTTAATTGAAAAAAAAAAAGAACATAGTTACTCTTATCATCTTAAAAATTGGACCCTAAATCCTCTCACAAGAAGTCCATTTTGACACATGGCGGACCATCACTCTGATTTAGATCACAAGGCTCCTTAGTACTGATTGGTTTTGTCTAGGATTATAGGAAGGCACTTATTGTTCATAATATTGTGTTGGGAAGAAACTAGTTTGATGGGAATGCGAAATCCCTAGAACGCTAAAATTAATTGATAGACGGAGGAAACAAGTTCCAGTAAAAATTGTCAAACAACAGCCAAAGATTGAAGACCTATGGTACAAGGTATTGAATCAGAATCCTCGACATAGGAATATCTTGATCCATTAACTATAAAGCGTTGAGACCTTGGTGTGAATTTAAACATCGCGACAACATAGTTATTGTTTTCCAACAATAAGTATAAACACTTAATAAATTTTCATATTCATCAATCATTTTTTATTTATTACAATCATGGTCTATTATAGGTATTAAATAAAATCCTAAAGTTAAAAAAAATTATAAAAAAAAAAACTTAACAAAATCCTACAAAAATAGAAAAAAAAAAATGACGAAATTGTTCTTGGCTGAAAAATGTGTTAATTTGAGATAATTTGAAAATTGACTTAGGACTTGAATAGAGTTCAATTCATGATTTTTAACTCGTTTCTTTATCCGCATCATACCCCCTCTTTTATAAGATTCACTATTACATCTTGTATTGACCTCCTAAATTGGATCAAAAGTTAGTCTATAAAAAAAAAAAAAAAAACAAGGTGCTTTAAAGCGTAGCAATCAAATTAAAAATCAATTTTCCCAATCATCTTCCTATCAACCCATATGTCATGGAGAACTCAAGGATTTTAACCACAATTAATTTTCATGATTATCTATAATGAAATTGAAAGTGTTTATGTGTGTGTGTGTGACTTCAAAAGGACAAACATTGTTCGACAAAATAAAAGATACTTTTTTTTTCTTCCTGAATATATAAATTCAAAACTGACAGACACAAAAAGGTAAAACAAAGAAGCTTATCTTTTTCCTCTTTATAAATATTAGAAAAACTAAAAATTATAGACAAATTGAAGTTGGATTCAACTCACCGATTCCAAAATGAACTAGATAAAAGCTAGATTTTTTTACCAAATCTCTAATAAAAATGATGGAAAATGAGAATATCCCAAAACACTAAGATCAAGCTATAAGCAGATAAACCAGGCTCCAATGAAAATTGTCAATCAAGAGCAAAAAAATATAAAACAATCTCAGAGAATTTATAATATTAAATATAGAAGACCTCAAGCCACTTTATCATTGAATTAGAAACCTTAGAATAGGATGAATCTCGATTCGCTGACTATAAAGTAAAGTTGGCGTAATTTCTAACACCACAAGAACATCATAGTTGAATTCTGAAAAATAGTACAAATAAATCAATAATTTTTTTTTTTTTTACTTCTCTCTTATTTATTACAATCATGGACTATTAGATAAAGTCTTAAAACTTAGAAATAATTATATAAAAGAAAATTTATTAAAATCTTACAAATTAACAAATAGCATGCACAATCAAATCCTAAATAACTAGCAAAATATTGAAAATAGAAACTTATTGAATATAAAGTTAACCTAATAACCATCGAAGGAAATTATATTTGAAAGGATAGCATCGATACATTAGGTTACAAAACTATTAGTTAATTTATCCTCCAATTATGAAAATTGTCCATTTGGTCATTTAAGTACTAAAACTTTTAAATGCTAGCATCTAAGGGCAACCACACAAGTATCTTGGCCGCCCCTCATCTCTAATCCTATATCCTTCTTTTACCACCTTAAACTGGAAATTCATCTTTGTTGATTCCAATATCTATTGGTTTCTACCTTTTAAATAAAATTGTCTTTTTTCCATCATTTCCATCATCATCGATTCATCACGATCCACCATTGAATGTCTACTTCAACTTATCTGGTGAATATAAAGAGATCTTGACAATTGGGATTTTCAATTATCAACAGTTTCTTGAATAAGTTTTTAATTTTAATTTCTACTTTATGTATTTATCAATTTTCCCTATGTGCGATTATGTCATCCTATTATGGGATTTTTTCTTCTCTCTAGTAGGATGGGTCTTGCTCATGTGGGTGTATTCAAAGTTGGGCATACAGGGCTATGGTTCACAGGCCTAAAAAAAGGTCACAGACAATTTTTTTCGACTTGTTTAAATGTGAGCCAATTTGGCTTGACCCGTTTAACCCATGGGCCAAAGTAGGCTAGCCCATGACGAGTTGGGCCAGCCCATGGGCAAAGTCTTAAAAAAAGAGAAAAAGTTTAAAAATAAGAATAATATAATAATATATTAGTGATTATTTATTATATATTATAGAAGAAAATAGATTGTTACATGCATCACAAGTATTATAACATTTTTTAAGTATATATTTATTGATTTAAATGTAATATGATATCTAATAAATCATTTAAAAAACTTATTTTCTATATAAGTAACAAAAATAGTAATAAAATTAATCTTAATATATATCGACCCTAAAATATGTAAACATTCTAATTTTTATATAAACTAACATAAAAAATAACAAAAAATATAAAAAAATTTTCATTTGGCTCGTGAACCAAAGTGGGTAGAGGCCTCGGCTTAGTTATTTTAGCACATTTAAAAGTGGACCAAAATGGCCCGACCCGTCAGGCCCATATGCCCACCTCTAGGTGTATTATCCCCTAAATGGGACAATTTTACTTTTAAAAGATGTGTCGATTTATCCGATTGGGTTTTGTTAACTCAATCCTTCATCTATATATCCTTGGTTATGGATCCTTTTGTATCGATGAATTTGATTGACATAATATTTTCATACTGATTGAAATTTATTTTACTGGCAAAAAAACAAAACTATTAAAGAAAATATATAAAAATAAAGGACTAATTCTTCTTGACTCTAAACTGAGTTGGTTTGAGGCATTTTGAAATTTAACTCGAATCTTCAATTTGGAGTTCTTTTCAAATCATTCTCAATTCGCATCATCGTTTCTATAAAAATCAGCTATACCAATTTGAAATTTAACTCAAATCTTCAATTTGGAATTCTTTTCAAATCGTTCCTAGTTTGCATCATTGTTTCTATCAAAATCAGTTATGCCTTTAATTTATGATGTGCAATGCGAAAGGTGAATAAAGGAAGAATGCAGATGAATTATGGCCGAATACAGCCTAAGGAATGCGAATACATCAATTTTTTGCTTGAATACAAGCTCAAATAATAAACTGTGTATTTTTTTATATCTTTCCCGTGTTACATGAGAATGTATTTATAACAGAAAAAGATAGCTAGAATATTCTAAGGATACTACTGCATGTGCTAAAAGTAGCCAGCTCATTAGTTGGTTAGAACGGATTGATAATTCTGTAATGCTAAAGAAAGCTATAACTAGAAATAGTCTAAGCCCATAATTTATTTAAAGCTAACTGGCCCATTAAACATGATCTTGCTTACTGAATGGCCCGTTAAAATACTCCCTCCTCATATTTCCACCCGACAAAATACTTACTGTCAGCTTCTAACATCCACATTTTAGACTTGTTCCTTCTAACATGTTCGAAATCTGATGAACTTGTGCAAACCCTAGTTCATGATGTTTACTGAATTTGCTTGTTATTTTGCCGGCAGAGAGATGTGGTTTTGATCTTACAAAAGGTTCTGCTTTGGAAGATTGTGCAAGCAAAGATTCGATTCAAATTAAACAAAATTCCTTATTGATTGAATATGGCGGTTAATGATTTTAAAGATGTAGTTATTTATATAGTTGTTTTGTTTCCCATTGATTTGGGATATTCTTTCCTTCGATACCGCACTGGAAACAACTAAAAAAAATGTCAGTTAAGTGATTAAAAATAAAATAAAATAAAATAAAATAAAGATTTCTAAAGAAATAATTTAAGTACAATTTTGAGGATACGGAAATGAAGTTAAAGGAAATTTTCGAGAATTTAGAAGTACAAATACCAGAAGCTGCCATTATAAGATAACAAAGTTCTCAAAAATAATTTCGGACTAGTGAACTATCCTAACCCAATAATTTCATATAAAACTGCACAACCAAAGTTTCCAAAATTCAACTAAAGTAGGAATCGGAAAAACCTGGTGAATTGATCAAAATTTCTCATTTTACCTCTAAGCCTAATTTTTACGTGGTCTTATTAATGATATAATTTTAGCATCTAAATAAAAAATAAAAAAAAATTGAGAGCTTTTGTGTCTAATATAGTGTCGGTTAGCAAAATTAAAATATGCATACAGGCACTAAAACTCTAAGTGTGATTCGCAACCCCTCGAAAGTTTAAAACCCTGTGCCCTCCTCATATGAAAACCACCGCCCTTGCCGTATCATCTTCCTTGCTTCCGTTTTTCTTCCTTATACAAACATACAAAGTAAGTTCCTTAAAAGCCCTAATACTATTTTAAATTTAAGTTAAGTTAAACTCTAATCTCTACTATTCTCATTCTTTTCCTTTGAAATTGGTAATTTGAAGATTTAGAATAAGTGTTTAAGGTTCATTAAGTTTAAGCTAAGTTCTCTAATTCATTTCTTAGTTTTAAATTGTATTTGAGTTAATGTCAAGGATGATACCTAAACTATCACAAATATGCAATTTAAATATCTAAACTTTAAAATATATCAATTTAGTACTGAAAAAAAAAAAAATCTTTTCATGCATACCAACATACTTCTGTCAAATTCTTTCAAATACTAAATTAACTAGTTTAAAAGTTTAGATATCTAATTGTATCCAAAGTTTAGGTACCATTTGTGATATTATCTCTTGTATTTAAGTAAAGTAGTTACATATAGTGACATACGTAATATTTGACTTAATGGAGAAAATATTTCATTTTTTTAAATAATTTTTAAACAATCGCACAAGAAAAAATAATTTTGAAAATGTCATAGTAAAATTATAGGTGAAAGATGCATCTTTACGTCAACTTGTCTATCCATTGTGATTCCCATTGGATAAATGTTGATTTACTTTTATTTAGGTAGGAGGTTTTGAGCATATATAATGTACTTTTATGAATTTTTTAAAGAAAACGGTACTTATTTGGTTAAAATTTTAATTTTAGAGTTTTGAGGTGTTATTTTAGGTTAAGAATTGAATTTTCGTGAAGGTTTGTTGAAGTTGAAAAAGATGTAGAGTACACATGTTGGTACACGATCTATACTAAAAGTCGTGTTGGAGAAAATTATTCATTCTATATTGAACACGAGTCGCAAACACAACTTATGTTTGGGGTTATGTTAAAGGTGTTTTTTTGAAGGAAAATCCTTACTAGCAAAAGTAAATGACCAAAGTACAGGGTCGTGTACTTTACTCGTACTGAAATGGTTTTTGAACATAATATAAAAGTCATATCCAATCAAAAAGATTCGACCAAGATCTGATATAAACTAAATCTTAGAGATAGAGAGAGTGCTTTTCTGGACTAGAAAAGTAGGAAATTTGTGAAGATTGTGAATTTAAAGAAGATTTGATTTTTGCTTTATAAATAAGTGACTTTGCTCTATTGCAAAGAGGATAGACAAAATTCTAAGCTTTATAGAGATAGAAACTCACAAGAGCAAATCATAAAATAAGGAAGAATGCAAGATTACAAATCTAAGGGTTTTCAATCATGTTTTTTATGTTTTTCTCTATACCTTATGTTTTGATTGATTTATCTATAGAGGAGTAGAGAATTGGTCTAGATTCGAATAAACCCTAAAATTATATGTAATTGGGATTATTTGTTTATTTAATAGATTATTAGTTTCTTGAGTTTAATTATGTGTTATTTAATGTTTTCTTTAATTGATATTGTCGAGGTATTAATTCTTGATAGAATTTATAGTAGTTAATTGAAAGATTGCTAGACTAAATAGATCTTGCACAAATAAAGAAATTTCATTCCAATCCTAGTATTAAGACGACATAAGTATTTTGTATTAGATTGAAACTAGGATTTGGTCGATATCTAATAGAGAATTCTTTGCATGTTAATGCAATTTCTAAATTGATAGTTAGCTAGAAAAAAATTTCAATTGATAAATCCAGGGTTAAGGATTAATGATCTCTAAGATATTATTCTAATTAAGGAATTCCATAGCTTAAGCAATTAATTATCTTAATGAATTGTATTTGTGAGATTGCATAGTAATTTAATGGTAATTCAAAGTTTAAATAATCTTTGGTTACTTAATTTTTATTTTCCTATTGTGATTATTAAATTACTAATTATAATTTATTATAATTAGTAGCTTTTTGGGTTTTCTCAATATTGGTTTTAATGATAACAAAAATAATTAAGTGATTACAAACAAATTTATTACATGTGTAGTGCTTAATTTATTAAGTATGATGAAATTTTTGAGAAAGTATCAAAGTTATGAGAAATGTTTTTCAAAAGAGATTCAATCAAAAAGTAATTCATAAAGTGTTCGAAAGTTTTTCAAAGAACAGAGGAATGCTTAGAAGGTACACATGATAAATACTAAGTAGACAATACTTCTCAGAGAGTAACTTAGAGAGTAGATTCCTATCCCGAACAAAATCTGCAGATTACAAATAGCAAGTTGTAGATTGAGTTTTCTTTGATTCTTTCATCATTTTGAAGATCTAGCTCCAAAGTTGAATATATTTGGATAATACATTCAAATATGTTCCACAAAGTTGGTTCAAATATCCAAGGGATTTAAGTTTACAAAGGCTTAAAGTTTTAAGTTTCAAAAGTAAGTGTAAGTTCAAGTTCAAGTTTAACATGTCCAAGATTCGACTCAGACATGTCATAAGAAGTTGATCTAATTAAGTTATCTATATAGAAGATATTAAGATCATGTTTCAACAAAATCAAGGAATTTAAAATCGAAATGCAAATTTGTTTCAAGATTAAACAGTATCAAAGGATGTTTATCTTTAAGATATCACCAACAACATTCAAGTAACAAAACCTTATCCTCAGCATGATGTGATTTACATGAAGTCTAATATCACAATGGGCACACGAAAATAGGATCAAGATCTTCATCAACGTTTAACTTTATTTTATCCATTAAAGATATAAACAGATTTGATGAAAGAACAAATAAGCATCGTTTGGTTGTGATCACTTTTTTAGCTAGAAGAAGAACTTAAACAGCATCTCACGTCCAGATTTTGAAGCACAAAAATCCAAATAAAGTACAGCCATATTTTTTTTTTCGTTACCGAACTTCAAATAAACAGATCACATCACGAACAAAAGTCTCAACATTCAATTCCATCTTATTAGTTAGAAGATTTAAAATAATTCAACAAACGTTATCAACAACAAAGAGAAATATCAGGAACAAAAGTCTATCCTTTCCCAGCCATTGGAAGTAGAGAATATATAACAAATAGAGGTTCAAATAAAGAAGACATGTAAAAAAAGAACAAGCTTTCTAAGTCTGTGAATTTCCTCAATTTATTTGAGCAAAATACCGTTACCTTATATTGTCATTCTCGTACTGAAATTTGAGACGATACTTTATACTCTTTCTTTATTTGATTTCAATTACTTGTGAGAGATTTTTGAAGAGTGAGAGTGACATTTCTTTCTCAGTAGATCAGTAAATAGCTTGAGTGAAGCTACATAGGCTGAGCAAGTGTTTGAAGTCTGTTGTATTTGGATAAGTTTGTACTTTGATTTCTTGATTGGATATAGTGGAACAAACTAGTGTGAAATATAGAGTCACTAGCTTGGAGCTAGAAAAGAGAACTGATGCTCAAGACAAAACCTTTATAAATCGATTTTACACTCTTCTCTGCCTTTATCTTTTTAATTTTGTGCATGTTTACTTATTTGTTTTAGCTACACATTAAACTCAGAGACTAAGTTAGAGAGTAACTGGTAACTCAACTTTTAAACAATTGCTTAACCCTTGAGAATTTAAGTGAACTTGATATTATCTGAATTATAATTAATATTATTTGTGATCAAGTTTGATTGTTTACAAGTAAGATTATAAGCCATTGTAATTTGATTAACTAAGTTATGTGAATTTGGTTGAATTTTGAAAAAAGGTTAAATTTTATTAAATAACCAATTTACCCCCCTCTTGGTTATTCTTTTGGGACCAATATAGCTTTAATCAATTAATTAGAATGAGCAAAAATCCATAGGTCAGATATAAAGAGTAATGCAAATACTAGCACTTGAAAGATCCATATGGAACGATATCTAGTACTTAATTCCTTATACTATTGATTGACAATATACTTACATGGTAGTGATCATACGATAGAATTAAGAGCAAGAATTTTCATTTAATTGAAAAGATCACATCAGAAAAATAGCACATTCTACTTATGATTTCTTTGGAAACACACCATGTTAAATTGAAGGTAAGACATGCAATCACAAAATTTCACATTTAACTTGTGATTTGTTTGTCAGTTTTGAAAAAGTTAACTTGCATCGTCTCTCTACAATTTAGTAATGGTATTTGTCAAATTTCTTTTGTCAAAACCCATTTTTAAGTTTTAACCAAATAGTTCTAAAAGAGAGCAAATATTTACTTGTGATAATAGTCCTTCCTTTTTTAAAACTAGAAATTGAACACACCACCCTCTTAAAACCTAGTGAAGTGGTAGGTAGCTTGAAAAGGTGTTAGATTCAAGCTCAAACCATAAGGTAATTATAAGGTAAGCTTCAATCTTTGCTTAAGTGTTAATCGATGTGTAACGCCCTAAAATAAGGCATTACAACCCCCACGCATCCCCTCTTATATGAGATACGTAAAGGCTCTATTATCCACAAAAACAAAATATCACCTGAAACACACATAGAGTATCATAGGATACGAAACCTGTAAAACTAAAACTAATACTTCATAAAACATAAACTCCTATTCAAACATAAATCCAAGTTGACTTCATAGTCAACAAAATTCACAAAGACTTAATAATGTTTTACATAAAAATCTTTCATGTAAAAAACTAACAAAAAACATTCCAACTACAATCCAATGATCAAAAATATCTTTTCTTAGAAATTTGATAATATATAGCCTAACTCTCAGCTGGGTAGTCAAGTCCACTATTGCCATCCCCGCTATCAAAGAATAAATCACATCCGGAAAGATCATACACTATATCTTCTTCACCTGTACGTGAAATTTAAAAGAATGAGCGGCGACGCTTAGTACGATAACTCCAATCCAAAAACAAATGCATATGCACATACAATAGACAGGTAATTCATGTAACATAAACTAATGCAAAAAATCATATTATTATCTTTCTTAAGTCAACAAATCAACACAGTCTAGTATTAGGTATACTCTAATCCTAAACTCGGAGTTACTCAGACCCCATTAAAAATCATACAACTTTTTGAAAACAATAATCATATACATATATGGACGAGTGGGTACTCCCCAAACACCCCGAATCCAGAATAGCTAATTCTACCGGAATCATATCAAGGCACGAGTCCACTATAGACAACCTCACACCAAGATCATCAGGGTACCTCACCAGTATCACTGTCTGCCAGGTCTTTACTGGTCAAAGCCAAGCACAACTAAAACATACAATTATTAAACCGAATAAAGATTAAGTTTATTAAGAAATTATGTTCCTACAGTCATTCAATCAATACTAAACTTACAGGCAAAAACAGCAAGCAATGATTGGTTGTACCTTTCTCAATTTTCAGGAATTCCAATATGAATCTCCTAAAACAATCCCTTATCAACAGCACTCAACCACAACCAAATATCCCGAATCTCCATAATACTTCAATCCATATTAACAATACAACAACAAACCCAAATCTCTAAATTCCTGTCAACAACATATATATAATATATAAGAACATGATATAAACAAACCCTAATATACTACAACTCTCGAAATCCTAACCTGATAAAGAAAATCACCAAGTTGTATCGTTAAACCCGATCAATCTTCCACAATAATTTATAGAACCTGATAATCCTTCAAAACCCTAATATTCATAACAACAAGAACAATCTCATTCATATCCAGAATGAACTTTTATTGAATCTTTACGTTTAAAAGACTTTACTTACTTGCTTGGATCACCAAACCCGAATTCTTTCTCAAATCTTGGATTCCACACAAAGCTAGGGTTTTTCTCCAAAAACCTTCATGAAAAATCCATAAAACCCTAAGAAAGACTTATACAAATTTGTATTTAATCCATGAAAGAAGGTTAAAATCACTTACTTTGGATCAAAATACCCTCCGGATGATTCTCCAAGCCTAGATCTCCAAGATCACTCCAAAACTCTCTTATACGAAGGAGAAAATGATAAAAAAACAAATCTGTCGAAACTATCTTTCACGTCTCGTATTTATATAAATTTGGTCATACGCCATAGATCTTGCCGGCGTACACCTTACGCTGGCAAAATTTGCATGAGCTCTGGCAACGTTCATCGGGGCTTTGAATTCTAAAACTTCGATTCCTACTACATACGCCAAGGAAAACCCATGCCCTCCTCTGGCGGCGTTTCCAGCCGATGTTGAGAGAAACCCTAGTGTACACCGGTGAGGTTCTACCCAGCGTTAAGAAAAGCGCTATTGTTCCTATCCTACGTTGTCTCTACGCCGACGGCGTAGCTTTTCCAGGAGGCAACGTACAATCTGTCAAAAATTGTAGAAATCCGAACTTCAACATTTGTTCTACAACCAAACTTAAACCTTTACAGTTTACTTGTTTTGACCTTAAACTCATCCTATATCATCTCATGATTCATAATTCATTATATTTTCAACTTTATTTCATATATTACACGATGTTTACTGATGTTGATAATTAGAGAACTAAAGCTTGAACGACACAGTTCACCTACTTCTTTAGTTTAAGGAGCACAATATTTGCTCAACTAAATAAACTAACCACAACCAACTTAGCAAAAACCCTTTTCAGTCTAGCTTTCTAGTTAACTTATTCCTTTGTAGTACATCTTTGAGAGCTCAACAAAGTTTTTCTAATGAATATACTCACTTTAGTTTGCCATAATGAACCTACTCTAACTCAACATAGGTTTGATGAAGATCTTCCTGGTCTAACTTGCCATAGCAAGACATTCTCAACATCTCTAGTCCATAACTTAGGCAAGGCGATGCTCAACTTAACTCATGCTTCATTAATCTAACCTTAAGCCTATAAGCTTAATGGCTTGACATAGATCGAGTTTAATCATCATCCTTATCTAAAAGTTCCAATCCCATTTTGGGAAGGGCCCAAAGAAGATGAAGATCATTGAATAGCCCATTCATTCTTAGCATATCAATCAGGACCTTATGAAGACTTCAATTAGTCCAACTCACTTCTTCATTAAGTATTGTACAACTTATGTTTGGTAATAGATTAACAAATGCTACAACCTACTCTCAAGCATCATTCAAATGATTCAAACACCCTTCAATAAGTTAATTAGCCCATCGTTAAACCCTACTAACAAAGACTTAACCACAACTTGAAGCTCAGCTCTCCTTTGGGTAGTTAAATGCCCAGATAGAGCAACCTCTCCTTATCAACCAAACCAATATGTGTAGAGGGTAATTGTTGATAGCATTCTCTCAGTTAGACTTCTAAGTTCAAGTTTGACTCATAAAGGTCATCCATGCATAAACAAAATAAGTCATCACACTAAGTAACACCATATTTGAGGATTCCCTCCTTTGTCATTTTCCTTAATAGGGCTTGCTCCCCATAAGCTTATAAAGAATAGAAAATCAAACAGACATGGCATACTAAAAAATGGTCCACCTCTTCCCTAAAAATACCTTTATAGTATATAAAACAAAGGTATTTGGATCTAAACCCTTCCACTAGGTAATTGAGAATTCACACTAGTAAGCCCTGGAAAATTTCAGTAAATAATTCCAAAATAAACATCGAAGATAAAACTCTAAAAATGACTCCACATTAAAATCGAACTTTGACTAGTCATAAATCGTGAACGAATCCAGAAAATTTCTTAATCTTGAGAAAATGAGAATCCTTAAAAAAAAATAAGAACTCAACAGTCTTCAAATCCAAAACTACTACGTACGACAAATTCTATATTTAACTCCAACTTGTAAAATCGGGTAATATAGAATCCAAAAAAAATTATTAAAAAGTAAATAGCGATAAACCTTCGGAAATAAGACTCAATTTAAGAATTCTGAAAACGTTGAGAGATATTAAATACTTACAAAAATAAAATTTAAAATAATTTTCTCAAATTAAACATGTTGTATAAACATAAAACATCAGTTTCCAAATTGGCAAAGATCTAAAACAGAAAATCACTGGGAAACCCTTAGTGGAATAGAGTAGTTTATGTCCGGCAATCCCGCACTCTTACCCCTAGAGGCCGAGGTGTGGTTTAAGTGTGAAGAATAGCTCGTATTAATATAGATTGCTTGAAAATATCATATTGGTAAATTTTTACCTATTTCGAACCTGTTCAGATACAGACTTTAAAAAGCATGTTCCGAGGTTTGAGATATAAATAATATACCATTAATACCGTTAGACTCGTATTTTCATAAGGATTTCTAAAATATCAGTTTTATAATTTTTCGATAACTAAAAATATTTGATTTTGCGATTATATTCGTATTTCATTACTACCGGTAATCAACTGATCTTTTGTACTATTCACTACTATTCATTACACAATTTTATTATTCTTATAAACCCTTATATTTTTAGATAAATATTTTATATATCCTAGAAAATTTCGTTTTTCCAAAATTTAGTTCGTTTCGGGTTTTTACGGGATCAGTTTCTGTTTAAGACTCTATACTAAAAATAAAATAAATTAATTTAATAATTAAAAAATTTTTATTTTCATAAAGTAATTTTTTAGAATTTTTCGGGTTATAAAAATATTAATTATAGCTTATATTCGCGTATTTTGATCATACTAGTAAATTATTTGATAATTCACTAAAATAAATTAATTATTTATCTTATTTTAATTATGAAAAGTCTGCTACCAAAAATTTGGAATTCTTTTTTCTATTTTTATTTATTTTTATTTTGTTTATTAAGAAAGTACTCTTACAAGCTCATACCTTTAGTACACCTTTCACACATCACTTCTTTTTCACTTCAATCTTTCTACACTTTATATATCACTTCTTGGCAGATTTTTTACTTCTTTTTGCTGCCCTTGTCCTTTGAAATTCTCCAAAAATTGATTAAAGTAAAGCTATTTCAATCCTTTTTTAAGTAGCAACACATACACATTAATTACATATTACAATTTCAAGTCAAAAACCCACCAAATTCCCTTCCCTCTCTCTTTCACTTTTCACGCCAGCTATGGGACATCTTTGGCTGCCCATTTCTTTTTTTAATCTCATGTAATGTGTATTTAACTCATTCTCTCTCTCTCTCTCTCTCTCTCATTTACACCTTCAACCCTTTATCATTCCTTACGTTTTTCTCTCTATTTTTCCTCTCTTTCTCTCTTCATTTTCTCTTATTCTTACATGAAAACCTTGCTGCCCCTATTTCTTATTTGAGCTCCCACATATATTTCTTCAAGATCCTTTGATAAAACTCTTGTCTAAAGCTTCCATAGATGGTATAGGTAAAGTATACTGAGAGTTTCATGCATCAAATGACCTTCCATAAGCTTAAAAGCTAAGGATGATGATGCCAAAATGAAACATTCCTCTTATCCATGAGTACTCTCTTGTAATATTATTATTTTCTTGCTAGAAGCAGTTATATTTTGTAGATCTAGCTTTTCATGTAGCTTTAATTATGTTTATGTTTAGATCTATGAGTTTATAGTTTACTACCATGGATTTCTTTTATATTTATGTTCATAGAAAGTGTAGATCTTGGTTTTGAACTCAAACAAAAATGGTGAAATTCGTATCTAGGCAAGACTCATTTTTAAAAACCACTTTCCAAGTGTCAAAATAAAATTTTGACTTGAGATAATGAAGGCTTAATGTATATATATCATCAAGACTTCATTTTATATGGTTCAAAGATGATTTTCAAAGATTATTTTTCAAAACAAAATTCTATTTTCAGATTTAGGCTAAGGCCTAGGCCTAGTTTAAAAACATGTTTTCCAACTCAAAAATGAAGTTTTTATTCAAGAAATGGAAGGCTCTTAGGATAGGATATGTAAGGGATGGATTTTCATAAGTTTAGGTGGATATTATCAAAAGATATGTCCAAAAATAAATTTTGTAAATTCGGATCTCAACGAAGACCAATTTTGAAAACCCATTTTTCAACACACAAAATGAAGGATTTGTTTAAAAAAGAAAGGCTTATGGAATAGGTATTAATAGGAGATGTTTTTGATAAGTAAATGGTAGATCTACTAATAGAGATTCTCAAAATAAGAAGAGATTAGAAAGTATAAAATTTGAGTTTTATTCTAACTTGTGAAATTCGGATGGTTTCAAAACTATACCTTAAAAACCCTTTTATCAACTCCAAAACTTGTGTTTTACATGAAAAATGAATAATTTAGGTCATAGATATCATCAAGTAATGATTTTATAAATTAAGATGGGATTTGCTAAGGCATAATATGTAAAACAAGGAGTAGAAATAAAATAGAAAAATTTGAATTGTTTGTCTTTTTAAGAAATTCGTAATAATGGAGTAATAGAATGAAAACCCCTATTTTTAAAACTCAAAATGAAGGTTTTATTAAAGAAATGAAGTCCTTAATGGCTAGGTATGGTTGACCCTTAATTTTCTAAGTATCGAATGATTTTTACTTAAAGGAATCACTACAAAAACAATTTTTACAAAATTCGGATTATGGGATGAACCATATTTAAAAACATGTTACAAAGTGTAAAATGAGAATTTTTATTGAAAAACAAAGGCCTTAAGGAATATATATAATGAAGGCTTAATTTTAACAAGAATAAATAAATTTTATCAAGGAATTTTTCTAAAAATAAGTCGGGATTGTCAAGAATACAATACTAGCATTTCTAAGTTGATTTTTCATAAAGTCTTACAAGGAAAAAGTTTTTTAAAAATTTCTTTTATTAAATATCATCAAGAACATGTGCATATATATATCATGACATATCATTGATGATAGAAACTTGTTCAAATTGTATGTATACTTGCTTTGGATAGTAGAAACTTCATGAACTTTCACAAAATCAATTTTTTAAATCGGTTTTCGCTATTGTTCGGATCTGATATGATCTTTTCAAAGCTTCAAAGTTTTCAAAACTTAAATATGATATTAGAATTAGATAGATCTTTTGAAGTAGATAGAAATCGATATATAATTTGCTAAATTCTGAGTTAAAACGACCAAGTTATGGCCGTTTTAAGTTGGAATTTCGGCTTAGGACAAGAATTACGAATTTGATAGTTTATATAAGATAGTTTGTATAAGATAGTTTGGATTAGTTAAATGATGAAATACTATTATGGTATTTCTTCCTTTTTAGGTGATCCCGAAATCAACGATTCCCCACCACGAGATTACTTTTACTAAGAGACCGGTGATCCAATGGCCGAGTGAGTTTTCTTCTTATTTTATACCTTGTTTGTGCTTGTAGCTAGTTGCATTAGAATTATAGGAACAAGATAAAAACCATATGAATGGGGATGGGATAGATGATTAGACTTTGATGTATGTATACCAAAGAATACTAAGCATATCGAAACCATGACTCGATTGGATAATTGCACTGTTCATATTACTTCTGTTATGTATATAATATTGGTTGGTCACTCTAAAGAATGTATAAATATTTTAACCTAAGCAAAAATTAAATTAGTCATGCATCGCATCGGATATGTTGCATTTGGTAGCATGCCACCCCTACGCAGGTCGATCGGTATGGTCTGAGGACTCGTTTGGATAATGAGACCCGGTATCAGAGCTCATTCATAGGAAACTAAGGCATACCGGGGATGCATTCCATGTATGAGCCTATTCAAGTCGAGTGCTATGAGCTTGAGGGGCTCGGGGACTAGCAGCGGTCGTGTAGACTTCAATACCATCCCTAACCCAAGATACAGAGGGCGTAAATCCATTCTGTGTATGGGTTCTGGATACCCATACATAATTGTCTGCCCATGTGTTTGTTCATGCATAGTATATGGATGATTTATAACTTGCTTGTTATGTATGGAATTAAGGAAATTCTCACTAAGCGAGTGTAGCTTATACCCCAATAGATGTTTGAATGAACAGGTTATCTCAAGAATGCTAAGTGGGGACTGAGATGGTTAGAGCCAAATATGACTTCAGGATTCCGGCAGGAAGTAAACATACTTGAAGATATTAGCTAGGTTTTGTGAATTGCTTTGTAATAGTTTTATGTAGTGAAATCTTTTGATGAATTGAAATTGAAGTATAGTCATTTGTATTTGAAGTATAGTGAATTGTATTTCCTTTACATTGTTACTCAAGTTATATCAATATAAAATGTATCACTTTGATGTGTCTCCTCCATGTGTTAGATGCCTTGTACATAGTATGAAAGCCTTCGCATGACTGAGGCGGTCATTCCTAGGCTTTAATATTATGTACGGCAGACTGCCACGTTTAGGGTACCCTTCGGGGCGTGACAACACTCCCATAACCTTATCATTGTTGTTGTTATACTTTCATACTCTCTTAGACCCTCTATTGACTTAGGCGTTAAAATGCCAATGTTGAGGCCACCCTCGGTACTTGTTAGCTTACATTTGCTTATTTTGTAACTCACTCCACTAGCGTTGTTTAAGGATTCTCTAGACCAAGCTTCAATAACCCTAATGTGAACATAACACCAATACACCCTATCTTTAAGAACCAGTCTAACCACATAATAGTTAGATAAATTACACTAGAAGCTATCAACATTTAGGAGTAATTTCATTTAATGTATCTACGTTTCAAGTGGTTAAAAAGATAAATCAAATTTCACAAGTGCATTAAATGAGGTATCAACATTTTGAAAAGTTCATTTAAGATATCAATATTTAGAATAGTTTTCAATTAAGTTTCCTTAATTTTCATCAATGGTCAATTATTAATATCTTATTTGACTTCTCTTTTTGGCCACTTAAAATCAATTAAGTTTCCTAATTTTTATCAATAGTCAATTATTAATATCTTATTTGACTCACTTTGTGAAACATGAATTCCTCTTTTTAGCCACTTAAAATATTGATACCTTAAATGAATCTATCATTAAACATTAATATTTTAAATGAACTTTGTGAAACATTAATACCTTTAATGAACTTACACTCAATGATATATCTTTCGATATAATTTATCCTATAATAATTGGATTGATTTCACTTAATTCAATCAACTTCTTTCAACAATTGTACAAATTACATTAAAAGGTATTAATATTTGGAAGTAAGCTCATTTAATGTATTAACATTTTGAGTGATTGAAACAAGAGATCAATGTTTCGCAAAGTTTGTCAAATAAGTTATCTGTTGAGAAATATAAAAAAAAATTAATAAAAAAAACTATTCAAATATTGATACCTTAAATAAACTTAGCATAACATTGCTATCCTAGTTGACTCACTTTATGAAATGTTTACTTCTTTTTTAGACCACTTGAAACATTAATATCTAAAAGGAATTTATCCTCAAAAGTTGATACCTTCTTCTATAATTTACCCTTCAATAGTCTACAAATTAATTGTAGTTAGCTACAAGCGATTATCAAGCTATCCTTCAAATGCAACTCTATTCAAAATTAGTTAGGGCCCATACCCTTTATGTTACCTAATAAAGACAACCCATACACTTGAAATAAAGGACTTGTAACTCAAGAAATCAATATAATTTAACACAACTAAATTAAAATAAATAACGTATAATTGACTCAAAATTACTTAAGTTAGGCCTATTTATTTTTAGGACAACTATTTATTAATTGAATACATTTTTTTTTCTTGAAAAAGTTTTCTTGAAAAGTAGCATATTTTCAGGTGTTTCGATAATTTTATGAAAATAGTTTTCCTTTATTTGTTTCTTCCAAATATTTGGAGAATGAAAAAACTAGGATAGTTAATAATAAAATATATTATATATTGAGAAATAAATCTACCTAAAAAATATTGAAAACTAATAGTGTTGAACCAGTGGATTCAATGTGAATTTTGATGAAAAAATACATTGCACAATTACTCATTTGTAGAGTTAAGTCATGCTTAGTTAACAAAACAAGTGTGGGGAGTTGATGTGATTGTGTTTGTGCATAATTTGTTTTGTATTATTGTTTATCTATTATGTTACAAGACCAAACTACACTACAATTAGCATATGGATGCCAAAGATGTCTTAGTACATGGCATCTGGATGCTAACATTATCAGAAGAGCGATCGTGTGAACTACAACAAGCGTCTAGACACTAAGCATGTTTCACATGATCATAATGTTTCTGATCATGGTACAGTGGGTTAGCATCCGAATGCTAATTGAGTTCGTAAACTTCTTTATATGATTTCACGAGTGGTGTCCAAACACTACTTGACAAAAAAACTACCGCTGGAGCATTAAATGCAAGTGATTTTTTAGATTTTGACTAACCAAGAATAATTAAAGAATTTATAAATTGGAGACTTTAGGCAGATGAAGAGGTTAAAAGGCTCATCTTTTGCAATCCAATGCTTATTTTAACACTCTCAAAGCCTTTAGTGTATATTTTGCTTATTTATATAAGAGATAGTGAGTAGTGCCATTTGTGAATTCTTTTGCTACCTTTGTAAGGCACTAATTTAGGATTATTTTGAGTGATCAATTAAGTGATTTGAGTTGTGCCTAACGTAAAAGTGTTTTTGTGTAAAAGCACAACTCTTGCGTGTCTGTATCGTGCATCCATGGGAGCATGAATTGTTTTATGGTAAGTAAAGTGTGTGAAGTCTTCTATTAAGAGAGGCATTTGTATAGACCGTAGAGATTAGAGGGCGAACCTCCATGTTAAAATCCAATGTTGTGTTCTCTATTCCTTCTCTCTTTAATTATTACTACTTTACATTCTTCATACTTAGCATAACTTTATGAATTGCATCATTCGGGCATTGAATTTATAAAAGATAAAAATTAGCCATAATATTCAATTCACCTCCCCTCTTGAATACCATCCAAGGTGTTATATGGGTTTTACAAAAGGCATCAAGAGAAAAAGATCATGACCAGTAACTGCTTGAAGCGTGTTTTTGCTCTTGATAGTTTTACATTTGCCAGACAACTATAAATGCATATTTTTAATAAAAACCAATGTTAATATGAAAGCTATTGGCAAGTGTATCGATCATGCAAGTATAGGCTAGCGGGAGTACTCAAGCTCGTGGGAGTATTCAAGCTCATGATCCATAAGGAGCTTGTTACTAATTACTACATTATAGCCATCTTACTTTAAGCTAGGTAATCGAAATGGATTTTTTGAGATTTCTGAACTACTTGAGCTACTTCTAAAATTTATCACTACAAATTATAATTAAACTAACACAAAAAATTATAATAAAACCAAAATTAGTTTTTGAAACTCGTTCAATTTAAAGTGTGCGATTATGTCATGGTTTAGCTAGGATTTCCATTCATTGCATTGTAGTTATAATCGGGTTTGTTTATTTAGACTTTGACTAAACTCACAAGAATTTGCTTCCCTCTTCAGTTGAAGATTCTAATTATAACATGGAATGGATATGCCTCTCAAGTAACACATTTATAATCATCAATTAAATAACACACTCCTCCATAAAAGCCATGTTATTCTAATTAAACTTGTGGTTCAAGCATATCTCCATGTCCTAAACCACAATTCAATCGTTCTATGATTTTTTACCAAAATCGCACATGTCCATGTCAATATCAAAATCGTATTTTCTATTTCAATCAGGTTCTCGAATCCCTTTCGAGTATCTTCAACCTTGATTCACATGAAAGTCATAGATAAATTTTGATCTTGTCAATATAGAAATAGAAATAATCAAAGTTCCAAATTAACAAAGCCTATTATGAAAACTAATCAACTACTTGAGAATTCCATAAATCCATCACACAATCTCCTAAACAAGTTTAGCTTATACTGGAAATTGGAATTTCATTGATGATGAGAATATGTACACAATCCATTTCAAAAGCTGAGAGAATAAGCCTGAAAATACTAATAATGTCTCAATAATTTGGGATCCAACCCTATAGTGAAAAGTGATAATGGAAGGTGTTGTATATGGTGGTGGGAAGGTGAAGTGTATGGGTCGGTATAGAAAAATGGAAGTGTATCAAAGAAGATGAGAGTACAGGTACAGATGGAGGTGGAGTGGAGTGGAGGATGTATATAGGGTGCTTTGTCAAGAGACAAAGACAAAGGAAAAACAAAATGAAAATACCTTTATATAGGGACAGTGATGTGAAATGTGTGAGTTGGTACGTAGGGATATGATGATGTATAGGTTAATGGAATTAGATGGTTGTAACGTAAAAGGCATGAGGAGTAGGTCCTTAGAAATAGCAAAAAGTACAAATAAAAGTCTTATAAAAATATTGACAAGCCAAAATAACAAAGGAAAATAAAATAACATGCTGCTGCTATGTTACTATGGTGCTCAGACTTGCAACAAAGGCAGCTCATCATGATATGTAAACTAAGTATCTACAACAGCTATTGTTTAGTTAACAAAGCTGCAACTCTGGTTGGTAAGTAGCTCAATTTAGGTAGCAGGTTGGTTGATGGCATCAGCGTGCAAGTAAGAAGCTTGGTCTTCTTTATTCTTGCTTAGGCCATGTCTTGTCACTCACTTAATCTTAGAGGTCAAGTCAGTACAAGCTTGGTTGAGGTATCAAGTTAGGGAGCTCAACAATTTGCTAATCTAATATTAACTGGTTGTTAGTAGTAATAGACAGACTGGTCAATGTTTCGCTCAGTTAGAGGTCTAGTTAGTATTGTCTTAATGCCATTAGAGGTCAGCGGCTGCAAATGCTGGAGCTCAATCTTGTGTGTTCGCTTGCTGCTGTTAAGCTGCTCAATTCTAGTATGTGAGTTGCTAATTGGTACAAGAGCAAGTCAATGAAGCTTGATCAACATAAGCTTCTACAAATTTCAAGTCATCATTTGTTGTTTCTTAAAGATCAGTCTTCATGCTTGTTTTTGGCGGAAAGATTAAAAGTTCATGTTGACATCAAGTTCGCGCGAGCTCGACACATCACAATAGCTCGATCTTAGTTAAATAGGGGCACTCTTGAACCAGTTGATAAATGTTTAGCTTGACTCATATAGTGTTGCTGCTTATTCTAGCATGGATGCTAGCTGACATGCTTAATATTATAGCTATTGCTCAAAGCTTGGCTTAACTACTCTTTTTGCTGCTTAACTGCATGTTCCATATTTCTACACCAGTTGCTACCATTATACAGCTCTAACCTGCTTTGTGTTATAATGACTAAATTCATTTTCCCTTAAAGCATCAAAAGTTCACAAATTTAAGCAACTACAACTACATCAATGAAAATTACTGATAAGCTATTATCATAGATTCTTTTCTACCTCTCAACTTTCCTCTGTAAGCATATACCTATGATTTTACCTCCTATTTTGATCCTTTTCACAACTTTTTACATATTTTAACATAACTTATCCAAATTTTATCCATTTTCTCAAATTATAGTAGAAAACGCGATAAAAGTGACAATCTATGCATGAAAGTAGAATACAAATGCAGGATAAATGTGTAAAAATACACATTTATTAATTAACCCCCCAACTTAGCTTTTTGATTATACTTAAGCAAATTTATTTCTCAATTTCATATTAAAGCACATAAAAGGACAACATACACACTCAATTTGCCATTCTTGACAACGAATTACCTCATCAATGCACCATTCAAAGCCATTAAGCTCAAATGGAATTAGTTGCAAATTTTTACAAAAAATCATGTTCCATAAGTTCAAACATCACGGTTTTCATGAATTTCATGCCTCTTTTGCTGCATAGAATCAACTACAACTGTGTTACTGAAATTCATTCTTTACCTGCTCAAATATCATAATTCAGATGATTTTCATACCTCTCATCACTTAATCAATCGACATGTACAAAGTCACTTGCAAAAGACCTAAATCATTAATTAATTGCCTAATAAAGTTGTATCTTCTCATTTAGCTCAAAATTCTCTTACTAGAAATCAAATTTAACATCAAATAACAAACGAATATATTCTCACACTTTGTACACTAAACCAATATGTATACACTCCTAATTCATAACATAAAATTATAAAATCTTCCTCTACGTTGCTATTCGTAGCTTTTCCTAATTTTTTCCCCTTTTTCTTTGATTTTTGCCTTTTCTATTGAATGCACAAGCATCCTCATTTTGAGTTTGATTTGTGAAGACACCAAAGGAGCTCTTTACTCTTTCATGTTTTTTGACATACTTGTATCCCCTTTTTGGATTTGACTTCATTTGTATTTGCATTGGGGAGCTTTTATTCATACTTTTTCTTTTCTTTTCATTGTTTTATGCGCACATATACACTCTTTCTATTTGGGATAACTTTTAAGATAAGCTCAAATTTTGCATGATTTACATAGTCATATTGTGCTCAAGAACTTCAAAGAACTTGGATACATGCCAATTAGTGTAAAAATGCAAAACCTAATCCAAAATCAATAACAGTGCCTCTATCCCAAGTCTTCAAATCTCAACCTAAATGAAGAGTAACTACCCAAAGCAATGATTTTATGGTTTAACTCTAGAGAGGTGAAGAATGTCCAACTCATGATCAAGTTCTAGGATGCACAAAAATAGAAAATTTGGCCCATTTTTCCTCTTTTTCATGTGAAATGCAGCTAAAGTTCAACTTTTTGAAAAATTTTGGTGCATATAGATCAAGTATCAAGAGTAGCATGAGTAAATTAAATTCTCCTTAAGCACACAATGATCAAAACCATTCACTTCAGCTCAAACTTCATATGCACATTCACGACTAGCAATAACTAGCAATGTCTAGCAAGCATTAGAGTGGCACAATAGCTCAATTCATATTCATCCAAAGGTTATAACACATATCATCAACCATTGCACAGAAAATGAACAACAAACACCATCAATTCAACTCATCTCAACTAAACTCCAACAATAAAATCCTCTTCTCACACCAAAAACTACTAGCTAACAACTCTAAGCTACATAAAAAGCATAGCAGCCAACCCCAACTTAAATATTTACAATATCCTCATTGTATATTCACAAATAAATGAAGAATTGGATAAGTTAACAAAAAATTTTACAAAGTTATTGAACCTAGATAAAAGGATGAAGAAGAAAGATGATGCCATTACATCAAAATCAAGGAAAAAAGTAATCACTTGTTTCAAGTGCAACGAGCCAACCCACACCCAACAATTTTGCCTTGACACTAAGAAATGTGGCAAAGGAGCAAAGAGAAAGACTTCTATAGTCACACGGAGTGACAATGATTCTACCCACTTGGATGAAAATTTGCTCCTCTTGGCCATTAATAATGAAGTATGCTTAACTTCTTCCAACATTTCATTTCATGAATTGAGTGACATGTATAGTAAGCTTTGTAATGAGATGATTTAAATAAAGAAAAAGAATGCGCTAAAATCTTGATGAAAAAAGGTAGGAGATGAATTAGATGTTTTCAATGATGAGCTAGATGAGCTAAAAGATGGAAATGAAAAATTAAGTGAAGAAAATGAATATTTGAAGATGGAAAATGAGAAATTGAAAAGTGATGATTTGTGCAAGTCAAATGAAAAAAAGAATTGAGTTAAATTTGCTTGATATTGAAAACAAAACCTTGAAAAGAAATGATTTTACTATTGCTTGTGATCACGAACTCATAAAAGGATTAGAGAAATAAAAATTGAAAATGAAAATCTGAAAACTAGTTCAAATGAACCAAATGCAATCATAGTTAAATTCACCAAGGTGAGATTAATTTAAGCACACTTCTCAAAAGCAAAAATGTGATTCAAACAAATTTGGAATTGGCTATAATAGGAACAATGATTGCAAGTATGATAAGACTAAGTTTGTGAGAGTTACCTATGGAACTTGTAACTATTATGAAAAGTTTGGACATATTACACACAATTGTGCAATAATAAAACATGCATTTGATTCATAAAAACAAGTTTGTTTAGGTTCCTAAGAGAGAATTCTTGTTGTCATCAACCTAAAAACATCTAAACAAAAATAGGTACTAAAGAGATGATGTTTGGTTTTGTAGGTACCAACTAGGCATTTTAAGGGCATCAGTGAGGTATTATCTCAACTTGATTGAGTTTGATGGTTTGCCCCTTTTATTTTAGTACTAATTGTGTTTAGATATACCTTAGTGTGTAATCATGATGTTTAGTGATCCTTGTGCATAAAGCCAATTGTGTTAATATTGGGTCTTGAATGAACAAATTGAATTCTATTGCATGGTATGCTAAACTATGTTTTTTGATGCCTTAGGAAGCATATTAGATTTATTTGAATGGATGCACATACATGTTGATGTTTTTAAGATAATTTTGTGCATCCTAGAGTGAATTTCAAGTTTTGATTAATCATATGCCACATAAATTTGCTATATGTTGAAATATATGTTTCTAGATAATCCCATATGTTTGGAATAACCATACGGACATGCTTGAACATCAAAACTTGAGTTAATGCATCTTTTGTTTAAAGCTATTCTTTTTGTATTTGAGCCATACTATTAAGTAACGTTTGAATGTTAAGTCTTTAGTGTCAAAATGGTTAGAGCTGTTGTGCATGTTTGTTGTGCTTTTTTCTTCTTCCTTTGGCACGAAGTGTTTTTGCCTTTTTCATGAATCCATATGAGAGATAAATGTTGGATGCACAAGTAACATTTATGGTGTGTATGCATTTGTTTTGTTAAGTGTAAATTGTATTGCCTCAAGTTAAGCATCACATTTTGACCTTATTTGCAAAATTTTATTTAAACTTGGATGCCTAACTGAGGGAAGGCATTATGTTAAGAGAAAGTTAATTGTGTAATAGTTGTCTTCATCAGAAGGGAGAGATGGTTGAATCAGCGGATTTGATATGAATTTTGATTAAAAAAACATGGCACAATTACTCACTAGTTAGAATTTAGTTACACTTAAGTAACAAAACAATTGTATAAGTTGATATGATTGTGTTTGTGCATAATTTGCTTTGTATTAATGTTTATCTATGATATTGCATAACCTAGCTACATTGCAATTAGCATTCAGACGCCAAAAATGTCTTAGGACATGGCATCGAGACGTTAGTATGAACGAAAGAGTGATCATGTGAACTGCAAATAACATCCAAACTTTAAGATTAGCATTTGGATTCTAAGCATGTTTCATAGGATTATAATGTTTCTGATCATGGTCTAATGGGTTAGCATCCAACACTAGCTAGGTTTATAGCCTTTTATGTATGATTTTGGAAAGTGTCATCCAAACGCTAACCTATAACATGTGGTTGCTAATTGACAGAAAAATAGTTGTTGAAGCGTTATATGCAAGGGTGATTTTCGTGGATTGTGGACCAACAGCTAGAATAATTAAAGAGCTTATAAATAGGAGACTTTAGGCAAATGAAGAGGGGTAGAATAGGGATGCAAGCGGGGCAGGTCATAATAGGGTATCCGACCGCCCAACCCACTAAAAACCCTATAGGGTTTTGGGATTAAAAAAAAACCCAATAAGTTATAGGGTCGGGTTTTGGGTTTATTATGTAACCCGCTGGGAAAACCCGACCCGATATAAATTAAAAATATTAAAAAATTAAAAATATTAAGTTATTAAAGTAAGGATCCCATTTATATTATATGTATGTGAAAGTAAGTGGAAATGAAGTGTTTGTATCATTTTATATGATATTATTGTCTAAAATTCATTCTTTCAATATAAGTATTTGTATCATTAATAACTTAAAACAAAATTCTTTCTTTTGATTTTTTTTAAAGAAGAAAAATTAAAAATCTTGGAGTTGGGTCACGTCGGGTTATGGGTTCCTTAAATCCTAGCGGGTCGGGTTTTGGGATTGACAAAAAAAACCCGATAGGGTTTTTCTTGGGTTATGGGACACCCATTAAGGACTCGGGTCGAGTTTGGGTTTCAAAAAACCCATCCTGAACCCGCCCCGGTTGCATCCCTAGGGTAGAATAGCTCATTTATTGCAGTTCAACACTTGTTTAAATCTCTCAAAATCTCTAGTGTGTATTTTGCTTATTTATGGAAGAGATGGTGAGTAGCACCATTTGTGAGTTATTTTGCTATCTTTAGTGATGAATTAAGTGATTTAAGTTATGTCTAATGTGTGTGTGTGTGTTTTCAAAGGGACAACTCTTATGTGTTTGTGTCGTCACTCTAAAGGAGCATTGGATTGTTTTATGGTAAATAAAGTGTGTGAAGTCCACCATTAAGGGAGTTATTTATATAAATCATGGAGACTAGGTGATGGAACAAACTCTATGTTGAAATCCAGTGTCATCTTCTCTTAGTTATTGTTATTTACTTTATATTGATCATTTGTAATTAGCTATAATACTCAGTTCCCTCTTCCCTTTGCTTGAGTATTATCCTAGGTGTTGTATAGGTTTTAAGTGACCAGTCGATAGGGCCCGTAAATTGATGGAAAAATGACTTATACTTTTATAGTCTGTAAGTTGATAAGAGCATATTATACTCATAATTTATTGAGTGAATCATGTTGAATTATTATTAACTGTATAGGAATTATAATGAAATGGTACTTAATTATGTCTATTGTGATATTTTAGGTCTTTGAGGACTTAGAGTGAAAATACGAGCAAATTAGAGGAGTTTTATGCAATTGAAGGAGAGTTCAACAAGCTAGGCCGGCCAAGAGAAGTCTTAAAGCAAAATTAAACAAACCTAGGATGAAGGTCAACGACCTTGAGCCAGCCTACAATTTACACCACCATCCTACATGTTAGACCGCCGGCTTACAATCTAAGCAGTCGGCCTATAATTAAGCGGAAGCCTTTCTCTATTTGTTCTATAAATATTCCTTGTGTTGACATTTAGGTCATCTTTTGGCTTTTTAGAGAACTTAGAATAGTCTTGGAGAGAGGATTATTCCGGTTACAAATTATGTTATCAATTGAGAAGCTTTAGAATCATCTTAGAGAATTAGAGACTATTGTCTTAAAGCTCTTTTGAAGCTTCGCAACTTAAGATTTTTGTGGTCCCAATAAATAATCAGGAAGGGGGTTGAATTGATTATTAATAAAAATTATCCCTTGAGTTTGAAATACGAGAATAATATATCAATTAAACGACTTAATAATAAAAATTGTTGAAAATAAAAGATTAGGGAAAAAGAAGATCAGACAGCTATTTATAGTGGTTTCGTCTTGTGAGTCAGTCCGCTCTTCCAACTTCGAGCCGGGGACCCCGATATCCTTCGAGTTTGTTCCACTATATCCAATGAATTCAAATTACAAGCTTGTACAATTCTCTTTGCTCGATTCTTAATGTTATCCACTAGCTACAATCGATTTACAGAGTCTAAACTTGTAATTGAACTATCACTCAAGAAGGCAACATCAAGTTCCTTCTTTTTACAATCAAGAGGATCAAAGTCTTAAAAGATGCAATAAGAAAATCGCTTGCAAAATTTTGTTCATAGGAGAAACAATAAAGAAGATGCCTTTCTCAGCCAAAAAAATGATTTTGATCAAAAGGAGAGTAAGAGAGCTTTTCTTTATTTTTTTATTTTTTTTGCAACGTGAACAATGAAAGTTCTTATTTTCTCTCTGGTTTTCTGTGCATATATCCTTCTTCTTCATCTAACGTTCAAAACTGCTTGGAAGATAAGATCATATCCCACTTTTCTCGGCTACAGATCTGTAGTTCCTTATTCTTATTTTGAATTTGAAATTCTGTCAATAACTTTAATGAACAGAACACATTCATCTAGTCTTTTGTAATTCTATTCGATTCTAATTTGAATGACTTGAGGCGCTCAAATCAAGATAAGGTCTGCTTAATTCTCATGATTCATCCAAATGTGATTTTATCCACTTTGAAATTCTCCCATAACATTGTTCTACTTTGCGATAGACTTTAGAAATTACCCGTTGCCGATATGTCTGTCTTCATCGTTATCTTCCTCTATTATCTTATATTGAAGATATCGTTTATCTTCTTTTGATTTCCTTGGCAAGATCCATGAAATTAGATAAGAGATAATCTTGCTTTTGTCATAAATTAATACCGATAATCTCTTTGTCTTGCCCTGAATCTTGTGCAAACCGTATCTGATCTTGTCCTTGAAGAATTGTTTCCGCTTGTAGAGAGAGAAAGTAAAAATCGTTTAAATCCCCTTTGGATATAATCCAACTTTAATGGAACAAATAAGTATATTACCCAAATATACTTGTTATCTCGGAGCTAGGTCTTCAATATACTTGATTTTTCCCATCTGAAATATTGTAGATTTTGTTTGGGAAGATGAACAGTAACTATCATTAACCCAGAATTGTTGTTCAAGGTTTTTGAAAAGGTTCTGTAAAAATTTCTGTATTTCTGGAAAAAAATTTATCTATCCTTTAAACAACCTTCTAGAAAAAATTTTATATTTTTCTTGTTTTTGAAAAAGCCCTTTTTTATTAACAAACTTATGTATGCCTTATTTGTGCTTTATTTAAAGTCAAAACATCCGAAATTGAAATCATTCAACTCAAATATTTGCTCATCAAATTTCATTAATGTTCTGTGAAAGGTTCTATCTAAAAACTCATACTTAAGGATAATTCTCCTGCACACTAAAAAAGTAGTTAGTTCCTTGAGTATTTTATTATCATCAAAACTTTAGATAATAGAGAATCAACATTCTCTCCTTTTTTTTATGATAACAAAACAAATTTTCAAAAAAAAATTCATATCCATATGTGTCACACACATACATCTCAAGTACACATTCATGCATACACTTATTCATATGTTTTGTATACCATATCTCCCCCTTTTTGTTAGCAGCAAAAATATTCAAATTAAAAGAAAACATGACATAGTAAATATATGTTTCAGAACAAAACATGTCTAACCATTGTCTTAAAGAAAAACATGCCAAAATAACGATCATAGTCTTTGATAGAGGAAAAAAAATTATTTCTTCGGGAATTGAATAAGGATTTCCTTACTTTCACTTTCTATCGCCTATGTTATGTAAAAGGATGAACAGATGGCACAGCAGGACATTGTGAAGGAGGTGGAGGCAGATACGCTTCTGGATGTTGAAGGACATCAAGAGGGATGAAAAGAGCAAGACTTAGATTAGAAGGAGTCTGTTCATATGGAGGTCGAGAAACAGGAACACACTAGCAGTTGAAGTATCAGTTGTGACAACTTTTAGAATAGGTTCTTCCTCTTGTGGTGAAGAACAAAAGAAAGAACGAGCAAATCCTTATGACATCTTAGACTATGGAGGATGAGATTGATGCTGTGCAGAAAGCTGAGTTTTTATCTTTGAAGAAATAAACTTTTTGAGATCTTGCTTGAAAGATTCCATCATCTTTTCGAGAGCACTCCCAGCTTGAGCAGAAGACACTTCACCAGGTCCTTCATATAACTGAGGTAAATCCAAATCTTCACTGTCTGAATAAGTGTCCATCTGCACAATAATTGATATGAAACTTTCCACCAGTCATAGGAACATATCTTTTCTTCTTCCTCCTCTTTACGAGTTCTTTTCTGGATCTATGATTTCCTTTACCTTGTTCCTCCTCTAAAGAAACTTCTGGAGAAGCTTCTGGTGTAGGCTTTTTCTCCTCCTCAATTGTTGCCTTAATTTTCTCCCAATCAATATTCTTTCTGTGATTCTTGTGCAAATAAATTGCACCATCTATTGCATGCTAAAACTTCTTATATGGTCGAATTTGCATGTGATGCATGGTTTTCTCACCTATTATCTTCAAACTTACAAGAAACATAATCTTTATAGGAAAAGGTATCTTCTTGAATTTGAAAATTTCCATAAGAACATTCCCATAAATTCTGAACTCTTGCTCTCTCCACATCCTTTTCAAAATTCTTTTGGCTAAATCTATTTTGATCTTTTTCATCATGGCCAAAATAACCAAACCATCCTCTTTGGACACAATTGTAGTACTTCCTTTGTGTAGAAGTATAAAATTCTCTTACAATTTTGTGCAGCATTCTAACAACTAATTCAAACTCATGAACAAAAACATCATCATCTGGAAACTCTCCTACATTTCCATTTAACAACAAAAACAAATGATTTCTCCTCAATGACAAAGAAGCATTATCATCGTGATAATCTTTTAAACCAAAATAATTAATCAAATCATCATGTGATATTGTCAAACTCATCCCTTCAACTCGTGATCTCAGCCTAGTACTATCAACATATGTCAGATTCCTATAAAATTCCTAAACCATTTCTCCAACTACATTACTAGTCAAATTACAGATTTGTCTTCCTCTAATATTATCTAGCCACTCGTTCCAATAAATTCCATGCTTTTTTAAAGTACCCAAAATCTATGAAGGAGCAATCATGGATTTTTACCTTTGTTATTGGAAGCTTTGCGTCTTATTCTTTAACTTTCCTTTTCTTTTTAGACCTCCAACTTTCTACTGGAGCCAAGGCAACATTTTTCCTTTTCTTTGAAGAACTTTTGGAAGAGTTCTTCTTCTTTAGCTTTTTGAGGAGTTCTGAAATAGGTTCTGGGTCAGAACCTAAAGACCTTTCTTTTGGGGATCCTCTTTGAGGCGGTGTTTCTATTGGTTTTTTAGAACTTTAACTAGATTCTTGAACAGATTTTGAGTAAATTTCTTTAACCTTAGAAGGAGATGGAGAACGTGATAAGTTTTTTTTAGAGTCGGAGGTTTTATCTTGTATAGAGATAGGTTCGGTTGATGGAATAGTTTTGAACTTTTTATTAGAAATCCTTTGGGATTTTTATGGAGCCATTTGAGAAAGAAATTGAGAAATGTTTATTATGAGGGTTTCACTAGCAAAAGTTTTGATTTTTAGAACAAAACGTGGATTACATATCTAAGAAAGATGAAAAGACACTTAGAAGATTTGCCCGCCAAAAGTTCTACACAAGGTTTCGTGGAGAGCTATGTATTGCACGGAGTTCCATGTCTCATTTATTCAGCACAAAGTTTCGTGACGCCTCTTTATTTTATTTTTATTATATATATTATTATAATATTTGTTTTTTAAAAAAATTAAAATGGATAACACAAACCAATCTTGTTCCTGATAAATTCAAAACCCACTTTTTCCAAAGGTTTTGTAAAAATATCTGCTAACTGATTATCAATTGATACATATTCAATAACCATGTTACCATTATTAACATTATCTCGAATAAAGTGATGTCGAATTTCAATGTGCTTAGATCTTGAATGATGTACTGGATTTTTTGTCGAATTAATTGCACTTGTATTGTCACATTTAATAGGTATATTTTTGTAAAATAAACCATAATCCTATAATTGTTGTTTAATCCAAAGCATTTGAGCACAACAATTACCAATAGAAACATATTCTGCCTCAGTTGTAGACAAGGCAATAGAATTTTGTTTCTTAGAAGACCAAGAAACTAATTTGTCACCTGGGAATTGACAAATACTAGATGTGCTTTTTTTATCAATTTTGTAACCAGCATAATCTGCATCAAAGTATTCTATTAAAACAAAATTTTGATTTTTAGGGTACCAGATGCCTAATTTTGCAGTATTTATCAAGTACTTGAAAATTCTCTTAACAGCTGTCAAATGTGTTTCTGTTAGTGCACTTTGAAATCTCGCATACAAACATACATTAAAAAGAATATCAGGTCTGGATGCAGTTAAATACAATAAAGAGCCAATGAGACTTCTATATAATTTCTCATTTACCTTTTTCCCATATATGTGAGAATCTAACATTGTTGAAGTACTCATGGGAGTTGCAGCCCCGTTACATCCTTCATATCCAAATTTCTTTAGAATTTGTTTTGTGTACTTTTCTTGATGAATGAAGATTCCTTCTTTTGTTTGTTTAATTTGTAGTCCAAGAAAGAATGTCAATTCTCCCATCATTGACATTTCAAATTCTGCCTACATTGACTTAGTAAATTCTTGACAATATATTTCATTAGTAGAACCAAATATGATATCATCCACATATATTTGAACAATCAAAATATCTTGATCATATGATTTTGAAAACAAAGTTGAGTCAACAATTCCTCTTTGAAATCCTTTTGAAATTAGAAATAAACTCAATCTTTCATACCATGCCCTTGGGGTTTGTTTTAAACCATATAAAGCTTTATTTAATTTGTAAACGTAATCAGATTTAAAAGGATCTTCAAAACCAGGGAGTTGTTCTACAAAAACTTCTTTTTTTATAAAGCCATTTAAAAATGCACTCTTTACATCCATTTGAAAAACTTTGAAATTTTTGAAACATGCATATGCAAGCATTAAACGAATTGCTTCTAATCTAGCTACAGGTGTATATGTTTCATCAAAATCTATTCCTTCTTCTTGTGAATATCCTTTAGCTACTAATCTTGCTTTTTTCTAACTATTTTTCCATCTTCATCCAATTTATTTTTGAATATCCATTTAGTTCCAATTATTGATTTTCTTTTAGGTCTAGGCACAAGATTCCATACATTATTTCTTTGAAATTGATTTAGCTCATCTTGCATGGCATCAATCCAATTATTATCATTTAATGCTTCATCAACATTGTTAGGCTCAAATTTAGATAATAATGCACAATAATTTTCAAAATTTTGTAAACTAGTTGTTGTTTTAACACCAGATTGAACATCACCAATTATTTGTTTAAGGGGATGAGCAGATTTATATTGCCAAGCCTTAGAAGTTTCTAGTTCAGATTCTCTATGTAATGGAGTACCTTCTGTATTACCTTCTAAAATACGTTCTGGGTTTCCAGATTCATTAGACTCAACAGCTGGTGCTTTGGACTTTAGTTCTGAACAAGAATCTTCTTTAGATTTGAATTCTTTTTCATCATCAGATTCATCATCCTTTATATCTTCAACAAACTTAGCATTTATTGATCCTTTAACCGTTTTAAATGTTTTTTTAAAGACACGATAAGCACGACTATTGAAAGAATATCCTAAAAATATAGCTTCAATAGATCTTTCATCGAACTTACTAAGATTAAAGGCATTCTTTTTCACAAAACATTTAGAACCAAAACATGAAAATAAGACACATTAGGCTTCTTACCTTTAAAGAGTTCATATGCTGTCTTGGATGTCATGGGTTGAATATAGACTCGATTAATGATGTAGCAAGTTGTAGATACTGCTTCTGCCAAAAATACTCAACAATACCACTTTCATTTAACATAGATCTTGTCATTTCTTGTATAGTTCTATTCTTGCATTCTACAACTCTATTTTATTAAGGTGTATATGGAGCAGAGAAATTATGAGATATACCTTATTCTTCACAAAAATTTATAAATTTTGAATTTTGAAACTCAGCTCCATGATTGGTTCTAAGAATAATTATGGAAATTCCTTTTTCATTTTGAATTTGTTTTGCAAATTTTTGAAAAGAATCAAAAGTATCTCTCTTATGATGCAAGAACAAAACCCACGTGTATCTTGAATAATCATCAATAATCACAAGTCCATATTTACTATCACCCATGCTTAATACTCTTGTAGGTCCAAACAAATCAAGGTGTAACAATTCAAGAGATCATTTTATTGAAATTTCATTTTTACTTTTGTGAGAAAACAGAAACCATCTTATTTTTCAAACAAGTATCACATTTCACATCTTGTTTAATATTTATTTTAGGCAAACCTCTTATTATATTCTTTTTAGATATTTTTCTAATTGATTAAAATTTACATGACCTAAACGTTTATGCCAAGCAAAAATATTATCATTCATTGATAACAAGTAACAAGCATCTTTAACTTCATTAGTTTTTATCAAATATATGTTCTTCTTTCTAAATCCTTCAAACACTTTTATACCATTTTCATCAAAAGCTAAACATTTGTCTTTTTTAAAAACCATTTTATAACCTTTGTCACATAATTGACTAATGCTCAAAAGATTATGTTTTAAGCCTTTAACAGGATAAACATTTTCTATGATATAAGGAGACATACCAATGCTTCCAATTGCAACAATTTTACCTCTACTGTCATCTCCAAATTTCGCATATCCTTTTTCTTCCCAAGTTATACTATTGAACAATAAAGCATTTCTTGTCATACGTCTGGAACATCTACTGTCTAGATACCATGTTCCTTTGATTTTAGCTTCATGTTCTTGCAAATTCAAGAGGATTAAACCTTTTTAGGAACTCAAACTAGTTTGGATCCTTTATAAGACAAGCTCGTTTGGTTTCTTTATTTAACTTGTTCATTACTACGCTTGATTTTTTATAATAGCAATATTTCTCAATATGACCAATTTATTACAAAAGAAACATGCATATGAAATGTTATTACTATACCTTTTGTTTACCTGTATCATGTTATTTTGTATTGGGTAACTTCTATAATACCTTTGGTATTATTTTCATGAGTTGGGTAACTTCTGAAATACCTTCTGGTATTGTTTTCATATGAAGGATACCTTCTAGAATACCTTTTGGAATTGTTTTTATAAGTAGAATAACTTATGGAATACCTTCTGGTGTTGTTATCATAAGAAGGATAACTTATGGAATACCTTCTAGTGTTGCGTGTGTGACTTCTTTTCACGTGATTTGATTTTAAATCTTGCTTTTTAACACTTGATTCATTATTTGTGTTTGGTTTAGTTTTTACAAACACAGTTTTCTTAGATGTATTAGAACTAGATCCATGCTCATATCCTAAACCATGCTTTTCAAAGGATAATCTTTGAGATGAAATCAACATTGTTAATTTTTTGTCACTTTCATTGAATTTATTAAAGGTATTCTTTATTGAACTAGATAACTCGTCTATTTTCACTTTCAACACTCCAGATTCTTCTTTTAAAAAACTATTATCTTTTCTTAGTTTTTCATTATCTACATGCAACTTTTCAAGATCATGCTTTAATATGTCGTTTTCATCAACAAGTAAAGAATTTGTTTGCTTTAAAGCCTCCTTTTCATTCTTAAGCGATTTTACTTCATTATCATACTTAACTATTTTAGTAACTTTTTCATTTCAAAAGCATATCATCTTCAGTTATTTCATTATCAGATTTAGAGTGTACATTAGAAGTAGCCATGAAGCAAAGGTTGCTTCTTCTTCTCCTCTATCCGAATCTTCTGGACTACTTTATGTGTCATCTAAATCACTCCATGTTGCTAACATTGCTTAACTTCTTTTTTATTTCTTCATTTTCTTTATCAAAGTAGGACACTAATATTTGATATGTCCTAGCTTTTTGCACTCATAACACTGAATCTCTTTCTTCTCCTTTTCTTTGTATCCCTTTCCTGCATCATTTTTCTTATATTCAATAGTTTTCTTAAAAGTACTAAATTTCTTACCTCTTTGTTTCGTAGTATCATTTTATTAGACTGGTGATCTTTGAACTATTAATCTTTTATGCAATTCAATATCTTGACTTTATTGCTAAATATGAATTATATACAATGACTTCTCTGAACTAATTAATTCTCCATTCCATGATATTAAAAATTGTCTGTTGGAATATATAAAACTCTATAATACTAAGATGATGGTTGTAGCCATGTTATGGAATTAATAGATGTGTGAAAATTCATATGTAATTCATATACAATAAATCATTTTTCTTGATTGAATTAGGTTAATAAACTTTAATGACTCGAAGGAAATTACGGTTCAATAGGAATTTCTTAATTAAGATTAAATGATAAATGTGAAGCGATGTTATTGATCTTATTAAAAATTGACTCAAGATTAATGCAATGTTTCTAGTTAATTTCTCACTAAGGAATACGAGAGATTAACTTAGCGCATTAGTCAACCAAAAATTCGAAGCTTTATGGATTTAATTAAATCGTCCACTTAATTTTTATACGGAAGCTAATGAATTAATTTATGTTTGAGGCTTAAAACTTGGAAAAGGATTAAGGCATTGACAATTTCATATGAATATCCACATAACTAAAAAATATTATAACATGATGACAATCTAATTAGTGAAATTAGGGTGGTTTTATTATAATAATAGTATCTGATATAGGTCTAGTACTTAATTAATCCTCATGGGATCTACACTCTACTCACTATTATATTACTTGATGAAACCAAGTGCACTTGCTAGTAGAATTCACCCTTATTTTTATCTCTATATTTGTAGCGGATCAAGTTGTTTTCCTAAAAATAAGCTGTGAATGAGGCTCCGTTTTCCAAGACAAGGGAAAGTATTTTTCAATGACCGTCTCACTTTTCTTTAAACAAACATGGAAAAATAAAAACATATTCTTCTAGAAAACGTTTTCATCAAAACAAAAATATTTTATAATTTTTAATTCAAATATTAGATTTTACTTAACTCCTTTGGTTAAGACCTTCAATATAGGTATGTAGTGATATTAGGTGTTGTGTATTATGATAGAAACGATTAAACCAAACCAATAGGTAAGCTAAACCTAAGTAATTCGTTGTTTTATGTGTTTGGTTGTCTTGATCCAATAAATAACACTTTTAGATTAAAGCTACGTCTACGGGTGTAACTATTGGGGTTATGTGGCAGTTAGGCTCAATACCTAAAGAGGAACCGTGGTGGATAATGGCTACCATAAGCAAGAAGCAGTTATAAAGGGAATTACATGGTGGCATGAGATACATGTGTGAGATAGAATAAAATAAGTAGCAATTGGATAACTAGAAATGATCCTTATATAGGATTATTTTTTTTTTTTTCATTTATTGTGGAATCTACATGTTTCCACTACCCTTGATAATCCTTTGGGACAAGAATCCTCTTGTTCCCCATCATGTTGATTTAGAGTCATAGGTGCTGTCAAGTTGGCCATATCTATGGGATGTTAGATGTATTCTTTTTATTCCATTAATTTGTAATATTGAAAGGATTTAAATGTTGAATTGGCTTCAGGTTTGTATATAAAACATGGTAGTGTTTGTGATTTCTAATGTAGCAGCTAAATGGAGCCCAATATTATATAGGTGTGCTTTGCTTTGTGAGTTTTGCTTATGACATGGTTCATTAAAGATTTGACAAGAATATGATATGTAATAATGAGCTAAACCCTATCTTTTAAGTTACTAGGCACTATAAAACTTAAAACTATTTTTGCCTATAAGCCTTTGTAAGTTTTGAAGCCAATATGGCATACGTGATGATGATGATGAGACAAATTCTTATACAATATGATAGATTTTATAATCTTTGCAAGTCTATTACATTTATAGATTCTAATACATTTTATGGGATGTACTCACAAGCATTCAAAAAGATTGACATTTAATCAAACTTTTTGAGATTTTAACAAAGGATTTGTAAAGAGCTAAATCTAGATTCCGGGTCTTAAGGCCTAATAATGACTTAGACTTAACTCTGTAGGTTGAATAACAGGGCCTAGAGAGTCAAGTTTATGCAATTGGGGTGATTAAAAGAGAATTAACATAATGGGCTTGGAGTAGGGACCATTGGACTAGACGAGCTCATTTACTCTCCACCATTCTCAAGGAACTTATGCACTTAAAGGGACTATCCATGGGCCAAAGAGCTCATATAAGAACTCATTAATAGGAGGACTAATCTTGCCCATTCATAGTCTGTACAATATAACAGATGTTATCAAGAGTCAAGCTATATAAATACCCTGAGCTCCTCCTCATTTGGAGAAATTGAAAGAAACATCATCGTGTTGTTGAAATACTCTTACAAAAGATCAAACAAAGCTCAAAATAAAGAACATACTGCCTCTCATTTAAAACAGTAGAGTTGATACTATATAGCTCTTCAACCTGTCACTAGTGCATTTAAACTCCATGAGATTGCCTGCTCCTCTTTGCTATCTTTCTCTTAATCATTCATTGTGTGTGCTTTACATCACTCCTTTGGGTCTATGTGTAGCAAAAGACCCTCATTGCATACACATGACCACTATAACTGAATTCTCTCCACTACAAGATCTAATATATAAACATGGTAGAAGCCCATATAGTTATTAAGGAAGCCTTATATAAACTAATCAAGTAAGACACATGATGAGCTAACAATGCTCATTAGTTTCGAAGCAAGAAGACTAAAGTGATATTAGAGCAATAAGCCTTGAATTGACTTAAGATGCACAAATTAAGATGGTGAGTTTAAGCATAGGAATATATGGATACGTTATCCAAAGTTACTTTGTAGTGTTAAATGTTGGCTTAAAGTCCATAATGATGAATTGAAATTGGTTATTAGACCAATAAACTCGACTTAATTGTTATTTCTTATTTTAATTTATTTTTGTAATGTTCAAATGATTAAAAACTGAGTGTATGATTTGTTTACTAAATTCAATTATGTTTTGGTTTTACTTTTGTATTTATAATGTTGTTTTTGATGTGTGTGTATATATGTCCATAAATATACTTCTGGAGTATCTAAATGCAAATTACTAAACTAATCATTAAATGTACGTTATTGATCACCCATGAATATACTGAATTGCAATGAGTGTGGTCGGATGCAATTGACACAAAGATCAATTAGGTGCCATTGAGTTGCTTGAAGTTTTAAGTTGATTATTGATATAGATGCACATCTTTATACAGAATGAACATTGGTAGATACTTAAATGTAAACTAAAAGCCCCCTTTATCCCTTTATAAAAGAGGAAGGAGAAGATTTGGACCAAAGTAAGCAAAAGCTTGTGCCTAAAATAAATCATCTACTTAAAGTCTTCAAAAGGATTAATGATAGTGCCTATTAGCTGGAGTTATGCAGTGATAATGGTATATATTCCAAATTTAACTATAAGATTTGTCTACTTATGTTTAAAAAGAGGGAGGGGATTCATCCAAAGAATCATCACATTTGAGGGAAAATCTACATTAGTCTTAAGAAATGATGGTAAAACTTTGACACATGACAAACCCATGACTTCATACACATCACAATGCATGAGTAACTTAGTGAAAAGGACTTTTATTTGTTCTACGCAAAGGATGAGTAAATCTTAAAGAAAGTTCTTTTTTTTTTTAATATATATAAAACTATTGGAAAAAGCTTTATGATACTAGAATTGGTTGTGCCTCGAGGTTATGATGCTTCCAAAAAAAGACTTGCTATTTATGATCATGTTCCAAAGAATTGATGTTATAGAATGCAAGCAAAAATACAATTTAAATTAGATAATATTTATTGTGGTCCTAATATAGTGATTATTGATTTTAAAATTGATAAATTTGGATATATGTATGTATATATATATATATATTAAGGATTGAATGCAATCCTATGGTAAAGCGACTAATTAATGAATGATAATGTTATTTGCCATTGACTAAGAGACTCCCTCATTATTAACCTACTCTTATATAACTACGGTGATCAAATCATATGATCTATTTATGTATTGTATTAAAATGGATTAACTATAAATGGTGCCTGACTTTTAATAAAGTATGCAATTAGATACTTGAACTTTGAAATTAATTAATTTAGTATTTAAAATAATTTTTTTGTATGCAAACATTTCCTCCATCAAGATTTTTCAAGTACTAAATTGAACAATTTCAAAGTTTTTCATGTTCTAAATTGATCAATTTTGAAATTCAGGTACCCATTTTATATTTTGCGAAAGTCCAGATACCATTCGAGACATTATCCATGTTAGAAAAGTTAAGCATAGTTTAATCTTCCTTGGGTGTCAGATCTACTAAGGAATTGTATTCGTTCTTTATTTAATCTTGTTAAGTAAATAAAAAAAAACTTTTAGAATAGTTGTCATCTTAATCTGATTAATGATATTTCTCCTAAGTGCTTTGTGTTTACGATAGCAAAGCTTGTTCCTACCGATTGCATGTCTTCAGAGTTGAGATCATGCCTTTAATTCTTCTAAAGACTTAAGCATATCGAGAATATGTCATTGACAATTTGTTAAAAGCCCTTAATTGCAATCCACCATGGCTTGGTTTGATTACCCATGGTCCATAACTAAGTTCTACTAGTTTAATTGTTGTAATAGTCTAAATCTAATGTCTATTGGGAAACATTGTTCATAGAAGTAGTTGGATGTATTTGACATACATAGAAATATAATCTTGAATATTAATTTGATATAGCCCCCCAAAAGTGCAATGCATATATTCTCATGATGAAACCATTATTCTCTTGTTTGAAATAATTTTTTTGTAATCATGTCAATTGAGTGATGGTGGATTGAAATGACCTTAATGTTGTACGCAGCAATGGTGCTTATTAAAGTAAGCAAGCATTTTGCCTATGGTACTCCATAATGATTTGGCTGGAACTAGGTACAAATCATAATAAGTCTTTTTCTTTTTTTTTTTATGTAGCAAAAAATTATCACTTCCTAATTTATCTACTTTAAAAATAAATAAAGAAAATGATACACACATGGTTGTATTTTAGGGCTCTTAAAAAAGAAGTGACTTAAGGTCTTATTTTTAACAAACACATGATCTATGTTTCTACTATTTCTTAATAATTAATTAGTGTCAATTTCTACATGATCCATCAATAATTATATCATTATATATATTTAATTTAATAAAAAAGTTAAAGTACTTGAAAATTTAGAAGAGAAAAAAAATATAAATCCAAAGAAAAAAAATCCAGTGCATTGTTGTAGGCATGGAGGCAAACAATATTACGCTGACCCATCGTCCTAGAGCTAAAAATAAGGGATAAGATAAATGAGAACCAATTGGGATACATAATTAGGGTTAAGAAACATAAGATTTTATTTTAATAAAAAATTTTAAAAATATGAAGTTCTTAAAAAAAATTCTTACAAATAAAGCACTTGAAATCTTGTCATGAAGATAGGATTTCAATTTTTTGTTTTTTAAATCATGTCTTGAAGTCTGGCACTAAAATTGTGTTTTGAAGACATGAGTCTAACACAAAGCTAAACTAGTGTTTTTAAGACATAAGTTTGACTTGATTAGAAATAAGTTTTATTATATATACAAACACACACAACAATTTTAAAATTGTAATTCGAATTACTTTAGCAAAACTCCATTCCATAACAACTCCAAACTCCATTATATCTTCTAAGAACTCCTAGTGTCCTAGTCTAAAACTATGGAAACTAGCTCTAAGCTCCATGATATATCAAAGTGGCAAGTACAATTAGTCGTTAATAGCGCATCAACAAAAACTAAATGAAGCGTTCAATTGAACATTCACTGACATGGTTTAATGTGTACTGGTACATAAAGGGTGGAAAATTTTGTACAAATAATCAATTCATGAAACAAGAAATGTCAAAGCAAAGGCTAATCATGCCATTTGCTCCTTCTCCTCGTGAAAAATCTCACCCTTTACTCAGGTTCTGGCTATAGGTGTGGTTAAGTATCCAATTGAGTGAGTTACATGCCATCTTAACCTTAGTTGATGGGATATAGAGAAGACTCACATGCATTGAGACATGATCAGGTTGTGACCCCTAATATCATCCAAGGGAGCTAGAGGATGTCTTTTATGCGAAGTTGGTGGAGTTCAAATGGCTACAATAAAGATCTCAACTAAAGGTGCCTCGAATGGAGCTAAATATAACGTCGAAAGACTTGACTCTTGAACCTTTAATGATTTACGAGCAGATAACTCATGAACAAGCGATGACTCATTCCTAATCTTTGCTAGTGTACACTTATTATCTCACCTCATACCTTGGCCCTATCCCCATGGCCAATGACAACCTCTTGAAGTCATTTGAGAAGGGGGGGAAATAATCTCTGACAGAACTTACATGGTCATCCATAGGTAGATCATCAAGAGTGATGCCTCTGAACTAACATATAATTTTCCACTACCTTCAGTGCCTAAACAATGATATCAGCATGTGGTATCAAAGGTAATTGCTCAATAGAGTCAACTTACATTGCACAATCAATAGCAAGCTTAAAATATAATGTATGTAAAAGAAGAAACCAAGTTAATGGGCATAATAGTACCCTACCACACAAGCTTGCGTGGCCTAGTATGACAAACATATTATTGTGTAATTCCCTAATACCATGGTAAGTAGTTAAAAAGTATTACTGAGAGCAAGCTCAAACTAAACAATCTTATGTTGATGGTTAACCCATTCATCCAACCATCTTACATGGAAAGTCACCTAGATTATCTCTATCTAACTACGTAAATTTATCTCATGCTGTGGTCTCATCTCCTTCACAAGTTTAGGTATACATTGGAGCTCACCAAACTTTTGTGTAACATGGTCTTGATAATGGTACTTCATGATGTGGAAATAGATTAATGGCACATGGGTTAGCAAATGTCACTTCTTGGTACATAATAGGTAGGTGAGCCTATTAAATTAGCATGGTTATATTAAGAAGCTAACAAGTGCATGAACAAATAGGACATATGACAATTAAACTACATGATCATGTGAAATTCTTACTTGCTTGGTGATCAATGGCATTATGATATCCCTTGATTACATGCATGAGGTGTTTGATAACATTAAACTTTCCTCGCCCACCTCCTCCTAACCCTAATGACATAAAAGTAAGTGATCATGGATAGTGGTAATGATACGACAATAATAGGGTGGGGGGTATAGTAAGTGTGGGTAATGCTCCTACACCCAAACCTAAAGAATGATTAGTAGGCCTCTTATGTCTGAGGTATCGATGTAAAAGGCTAGATACAACTAGGAATAAAGCTAACCGTGCTTATGGTTTGTCAAACAAGGATATGCCAGAGGTATGATGTAGTTTGCATTATCCATCGTATTGGTTATAAGCATCTTATACTAGTATTTCTTCACTAAAAAGTGCTATCTTTAGTCATTTATTGGCTTGAAAACAATGAAATGGTGTGTATAATCAAGAATTGTTGGTTAAATGAAGTGAAATTGAAATTTTCTTTGAGAAAATGTCAAATTTAGTATTTAAACTTCCACAAAAATTTAATGTGGTGCCTGAATTTTAGAGTAATCAATTTATAAATTTTCATGGCTATTTTACTACCTTACTAACATTGTTTGGTCTATTTTTTGACTTAGAAAAAATACAGATAATACTAGGAAAAGTAGTGAAAATTCAATGATATATTGCTTTTTCAAAGTCGACAAACAAAGTAAATAGTGTTAGGAATGTAGACAAATAAAAAAAAAAAAGGTTTGGTTGGGTATAAAATTGACCAATTCAAAGTATAGGTATCAAATTGAATTTTTACATAAAGTTTATGTATTAAATTTGATATTTACCCGTTTCTTTTATATGCCTACAATGAATAAATGCTTCGATGTAAGGTCCATAGGTCCATAAGAGTTTATTAAAGAATATATTTATGCTGCTAAGTTATTTTTACTATATTCTATTCATAGGAATTCATGCTTTATCTGATCCATTGTTAGATAAATTCCTATGATTTTGTGCTTTTTATTGTGAAAATGTTGTTTTTCAGCTCCAAATATCATAAAAAGAAGAAATAAAATGGTTTAAATCAAGATTTGAGCAGAACAAAAATGTTTGAAGACAGATTTCAGCCGTTGCCCGAAGATCCTAACTAAAGGTAAGAAAACAAGGCAAAAGTGCAAACCATGCCCTTAATTGCACCCTTGATCTAAGCTGTGATAAGTGACCCTGTCATATGTTTGCTGCCTTACTGTTACACGCACTAGAATAAGACAAAGTTTGTTAAAAGAATTTGCCAAGTTAGCGAACAATATCTTCATGATTTTCTATGCCCGTCATCCATAAATAATAGTGTATAGACTTGCAATATGTATGTTGTACTATATGTAACAACTTTTGATGTTGCATAGAATAGGAAAAAAAATCTTAGTAAGAGAAATCTTTCTTCTTGCTAGAGATTTAAGTTTTCTAAGTAAAAATACATTTTTAACTAGACGTTTGTTCTTATAATACATTGTACTTAGTTAGTAATTTATATCTTTATCTCATATTAGTTCTCTTGAATCTGTGTTTAATATTCATAACCATGGAGAAATAATCATTTTAATGCTAATTCATGTGATTTCAATGTGTTTTTAACAAATATAGTTTGGGTACTTGTATTTAGTAGCTCGAATTTTAACTCATGAGTTTATGTGAGTATACCATAAAGATTCATATATGATTTTAATTGAACAAATTGAGAAATTGTTCTTTTAAATAGATTTAGGCTACTAATGAAGTTACTCATAACCACTTAGAGATAGGGGTAGTGAAACTTTCTATCGTTTGGTTTTAAATTCATTAAAAATGGATTTTAATCAAACGATTATTAATCTTTATGCAAAGTTAGGTTAATAATAGCTTGGAAGAGATTCCAGTGGTTTGGCTTAGATCTAGAGTTCTTGACCTTGAGATGTGCTTTAACTTACCTTAGTAAATCTGATGGTACAAGTATACCTAACATACAACTCGTTGAGTTTATTAATAAATAACATGATAATGACTTGGATAAGCAAACCCTAAGTTCATTCTTGCATTAACAACTTAACTTTTAATTTTTTGCTTTGAAAACGTGTTTATAAGTAGTTTTAATCCTAGTTTAACATTTTGCTGTACATAATATTTTGCGAAGTTTTTTTTTAATTAGATAATAGATTAGAAGTGAGTAGAGTAGATGTTAATTATCCTCAAGGAATACGACATAATATTTTCTATTCTACTTCGATAGGTGCACTTGCCTATATTGATGATTGCAACCGAATTTGAATAGAACTTGTTAGTATTTTGTAAATTTTTGAAAAACCTCAACTTCGTGCTTGTTTTGTCCTTAATGTTCTTATTATAAACACAAAGCCAACCCAAGTCACATGCAGTATCAAACTTTACAATTATCCACTCAAACTTGGTTCCTAGATTGACATCCTCATAGCCATTAGTATGTGTAGGAGCTCGACATATGATTCACTTGACCTACCACAGACTTGATCAATGGCCTCGCACTTTGCCTCGTTAATTTTCTATATGTGAATGGTTTACCGAAACTCCCCATTGATGGATGCTTGGAGATCTTTTGTCTTAAAAAGCATAGGAATTTTGGGCCCATCAATAGTACATCTAAGCATATTTTTTAAAGCAAGCTGAGGATGATCTTAGGTGATGACTGCATTCAAACATTTGTGTGGTCCCTCAAAACTAGTGATATGGAAGCATCCATCATGCTTCTTAAAGCATGCTTTAACTCTCCACTTTTAGCTTTATTTGAGGTAATACACTTCGCCAACCACACCTTCTTCTTATCTAACTTAACCATACCATTATTATGGTGGTTCATTGAGTGATGCATCTTCACTGCCCATATGAGGTGAGGTGTAGTCTCAAATTGTATACCCACCTTAAATTCATCACCAAAGCACTAATTGTGTAATTAGTTGCTTATCTTTAAGGCTGTATATCCACTACTCACACCTTTTGTGAAGAATGATATAGACTCTAAACTCCTAATTACATCCACATTTTTTCAAGCGAACGGTTGGCTCTAATCATTCCTCAATTGTGAGCCATGAGAGTCATCAAGCACCTAAAGCCATCCTTTGCTCTTACTCTCATGATTACAATCCTTAGAAGGAGTGGTACTAACTAAGTTATTATTCCTATTGGGTTTATTTGATTTAAAGTTAAACACTTGAGGGCGACTATCGTCTACTTCTTGGGTCATGGGAAATACCTATAATTCATATACCTACCTTTCAACCTTTGACCACACCTAATATCTTGTCCCAAATAAGCTTCAATCTAACTGACAGCTTATTTTCATATACCTTCATCCATACTGCCACTAAAACCTATGTAAACCCCAATATCTACTCCCGTTATAGTTTTCTTCCACAAGCACACTTTATAATACATAATACCATCTCTATAGGAACTCTATGGAATATCTCAGCCCTGTGCATCATCTTACTTATGTTAAGATGATTGCATATTATACCCATAAGCTACTGAAAGCTTGCATCTCTTGAAACATGAACCATAGTCATCAAGTGCCGATTGTAATAGACCTCATCGTTCTCTTTCATCATGCTACCATTAGTATAGCAAACAACCTTAAAATAACCCATTTTACCCCTACTCCACCAACTTAACATATCAAGTCAGCACAATATAATGATATTTATTCTTATACATCAACTCAACATACCACCAAAAACATAAACTTTATTCTCGCATAATAACATAATATAAATATGTAATAAACTACTTTTTCAAAAGCCTAATAGCTATGTGTTGCCCCAAACTTCAACTATACAAAATATTTACAAAATCAATGGAGATAGAATCGTAAAATACTCCATCATTTTGCTAGAACATACTTAACTCGTTTTGGGTTATTAGAAGAAAATTTAATTGTTGCACTATAGCAATTGTTAAACTTAATTGCTTTAGAGTACTTCTTGGCACTTTGCTACATAGTTAGCATAATTCAAAAAAAAAAAATCAAGTTATAATTTCTCCATTGACGAAGTCATGTTAAGTGACTTGAACTTATAAGAAGCGAAAATCCAAAGCAAAGCTTTATTTAATTATAAATATAGTTAAGATTGTTGTGTTTTAATTACCAAAAAAAAAAAAAATGCATGAAGTCACATTGATAGGAAAGCACAATGTACAAACAAAACATATATGATGTGCATGAACTTGCGAAATAATTACTTAAAAAACGATCACAAATGTTCAAAATTTGTGTAAAAAAAAAAAGGATGACTTACTTAAATGACTTTGATTTCAACTTAGAGCGCCGGTTCTATAAGCAATTCAAGTGGTCATTGATGAAATTGAAGTCCTTTTGCGCTTAAATAATGATTTAATGGATGGGATTTGTATGATATAAGGTTAAATCAAGACGGATTAATGGTTAGGGTTTTTTTTTTTTTTTTGTTGAAACAGTGGAGAAGAGAGATAGGTTTTATAACAGGGAAATCGGTAATAGTTTTTTGTTTACCAATTCATATTAAAAAAACACAAATACTATCACAATATCTCATCTTGAAGATCCAATATTAAAATATAAGAGTATCATATGTTGCAGTACGACAGTAACGTAAACTACGGTATGTGTATCACGCTTACAACATGTGATACATCGTTATATTGCATTTGTAACATATAATATCTTTGTAAAATAGTATATTGTATTTCTAAAATGTGATATAATATTGATATTTTGATAATCTTTTTTGACCACTTATATTTTATTAATTTTTTTCAAAATATTGATAGATTTAAATGATACCTGTGGAAATCATGTCTCGAATCATAATTTCAAATTACTTGGAAATTGTGCTTGACTTTAAGTCAAGTAGAATATTAATGGGATTATTTCTAAACATTTTGGATTTTTAGATTTTGTATAAAAATAACTTTTGTTCTTATCTTTGTGTAACTGCAATTTGATGTGTCTATATCTATTTTAAAATAAATTTTAGGTTATTTTTTGTAGGCTACACATGATCATTATTTTCTCTTTTATTATTAATTTTTTTTAAATTCATGCTTTTTAAATTAAATTTCTATATCTTTAATTTTATTACATCTAGGTTTGGATTGTTGGATTTCTATTCATATATTATCTGTGTTTGATTTATATCTATAATTTATCTGTATTATATTTATTTCATATTTATTTGATCAAATTTATAATTAAAATTATTAGTTTTTCATGCGAATCAATTTCTTGATAAAGACTCGTTAAAAAACACAAAAATAAAAATGGCAATGGCATCAATGAGTCAATGATCTTATGGAATAAATGGGGAAAAGGAATAAAATATTAATATTTTTTTAAAATAATTACAGAAATGCCATCGGGAAAAAATTATTCCCTATTTTAAGCAACATGGCCTCGTCTCTTCAAGAGACGAGGTCATAAGTGACTGAAGAGACGAGGTCTCATTACTCTAATGACCTCGTCTTTCGAAGAGACGAGGTTGCTCCGTATGTGACATCGTCTATTGACGAGACGAGGTCATTAGTGATTAACCTTGTCTCTCCAAGAGATAAGGTCAGCGGACTTATATCTCCACTCGCATCTTTCTTCTTCCTCATTCTCCCGTTGATGCCGGAACCCTAATTGGAAATTACAGCCGAAATCCACAAATCTCCGTGTGTGTACCAATTTCTTGTGGCCGAAATCCACAAATCAACCGTAATCGCTCATCCCCATTTGTCCGAAGTTGATTGTATTGCGATTTGTTGGGTAGGAGGATCGAAAGGAGGAGATTCGTAGCGAAACCACCGGCGGCGAACGGAGAACGGCAAATGACGAACGTTGAGGTTGGATTTCAGTGTATTTTCGTATTTTTTTTCAATTATTCATGTTGCATTGCTGAATGTAGATTGTATGTGTTGTTAGAATAATTTTGTAGCATGATTATAACGCCGACCGATATTTTTTTTTCTTGTTGTATGTTGTACAGATATGTATATATATAATATTTGCTTTGGAAAAAATCAAGTCCTAAGTAGTTATTGTTGGATAATTATTTTAGGAATATGAGTGTGCGAAAAAAATTAAAAATAATTTCAATTGTCGTTAACGGGGTGTATTTAGTACTTTAGCATTGGTATGGCGAATTGATATAGCATGGAAATATGCGATGAAAAAAGCAAATATTTGTAAGAAAGCAGAATCGATTACAAAATTAAATTTCAACTTTGAAAGTGGAGGTGCAGGTTTAGGAATTATGTTAAATATTACGAGGAATGCAATTCATAAGTGTAATTTTTTGAATTTGATGCGTGGAAGCTAATTTTGATGAGATGGCAGGATTTGTGAGGAAATGGATAAGGTGAAGTTCATACTGTACGCTCATGGTAATATTGTACAAGGGGATGATGGTTTTGGTTATGATAAGCGGCCTGTTACTATGATCAGTATTAGTAGGAATTCAACATATGAGTAAATAGTGGAGATTATTTGCAATAGACTAAAGGTAAATAGGTGTACACATCGGGTGGAGCTATATCATAAGGTAACTATTGGAGATAGGACGCTACGTTATGATATTATTCCAGTGACTGATGATGATGCGGCACAGGAGATGTTGGTATACACAGAAGGCTCAGTGGCTGTTTATGTGCAGATATTGGAAACTTAATTGTCACAGGCACCTGCAGGGGAAATGGGCAATGATAGAAATATTGGGAGCCAGGGGTTGGTAGACTCAAACTCTACTCCAGTTCAGACAATAGACAGTGCACAAGTGGAGATAGGTCACTTTGAATTTTGTGGACCTACATCGGTAGATGATGATGATATGGATGCTGTGCAAGACTCATTGGCAAGTGAATCCAGTGACGACTATGATGATGATGAAAATATTAATGTTGAAGTAATTCGACAACAATATGCCTTGCTGGAGGTACAACGAAGGGGAAATAACTAGGACCGTTTCATTGCTCCTACTAATGTTGATGCAGTAGAGAGCTCAGCGGCAGTTTCGTTTTTCAATGCTGAAGTTGGTAGTGCTTACGCAGCATATGATGATGAGCAGGAAATGAGTGCTGGGAATTGGAGCTTCAGTGATGAATTCAAGGTCGGGATGCGTTTTGAGACCAAAGATCATCTCATACGGGTAGTTAAAATGTGGCACATAACGAACCATTATAATTTCAAGGTAGTGGATTCGGACCCAAGAGCATGGGCAGTTAAGTGTACTGATATCCATAACAAAGGTTGTAAGTGGAGACTCAGAGGAAGTTATAAGAAACATGGTGGGTGGTTTCACATCACTAAATATGAAGGACCTCACCTGCTTGGATGAAATCACTGGACAGGATCACTCTCAGTTGGACTCCACCAGCTTGTCCAGGGCCATAATATTGGAGATCCGCAATTCTCCAGATGTGAGGGCGAAGGATCTCCAAACGAATATATTAAAGCAGTTCAGGTATAATGTTCATATCAAGAGAATTCGTGAGGCAAAGAGAAAGGCCATTGAGCAGGTGTGTGGAAGTTGGGAGGCATCTTATGTGGAGCTTCCACATCTACTTAATGCAATTACTAAGGCAAATCCAGGAACAAAGGTTGAGTGGCAAACTAAGATTCAAATACCGTCGGCCACATAATCCTAGATAACCTTTTTTGGGCATTTGGTCTTTGCATTGAGGCGTTCCATTATTGCAGGTATATATTGTAATCATTGTTAAAATTTGTTTTAGGTGATTGATATTCACTAACTTACATATGTTAAATCATTGCAGACCTGTGATCATAGTTGATGGTACCTTCCTGTATGGCAAGTACAAGCACAAATTGCTTATTGCAGTGGCAGTAGATGAAGCTAATCATAAAGTCCCGTTGGCGTATGCTCTTGTGGATGAGGAGAAAGTGGATACATGGAGTTGGTTCCTTGCAAAAGTGCTGGAACACGTCATCAAAGACCGATCCAATATTTGCTTGATATCGGACCGGCATGCTGGTATCAGGAGTGCGGTCGAAGGTGAGAATGCGGTGTGGCCTAGGGGGTGGCCTTGGCGCTGGTGTGTCCGTCATGTTGCAAGCAACTTTAATTCGAAGGCCAAAAGCAAGGAATGTAAGGAAATAGTAAAAAGAGCTGCCTATCAAGCCCAGAGTCCCAAGCTCCACGGATATTTCAATGCTGCACTTCAAAGCAATCATTGGACAACATGATATTTTCGCGAGTTGCCTCTATGCATGTGGACTTTATCTTACGATGAAGGTGTTAGATTTGGCCAAGGCACAACAAACATGGCAGAGAGTTACAATTCAGTTATAAAAGATGCCAGGTGCTTACCTGTGGCAACATTGGTAAAGAAAACCTTCTATAATTGCAACTCCATATTTAATAAGTAAAGGCGTGAAGCCAGCGATGCCATGAGTATGGGTAAGTTGCTCACAGAATACGCTGCGAAGAGTTTGAGAGATGGAACAATATATCCAGTTCCCATAGAGTTACTTGTTTCGATTACCAAGAACGGATATACGAGGTTATAACTGCACCACGTCCAACAATGTATGGTCAGAAGGGGGACCATATACACAAAGTGGAGTTAAGATCATGTAGATGTACGTGTAACAAGTAGCAGACATACAGAATTCCATGCTCACATGCGATGGCAGTGATGGGGACAATGCACATGGATTGTGTTGCCTACGTAGGACAATGGTACAGGTGGGACCACCAACTAAGAGTGTATGGTCGTTCCTTCATTTCTGCAGTCGATAAGGTAAATTGGACTCGGTTGGACTTACCAAAGTGGCACCCTAATCCAGGACTTATTAAAAAAAGGGGTCGGCCTAGGGAGAAACGATTCCAAAATGAGATGGACATTCGAGAGGGCCCCCGAGGTTATTCATGCGATGGTTGTGGGCAGCAGGGCCACAACATAAGAAGTTGTCCAAATGCGGGATAGGCGGGTAGACTATTTACGGGCACGGCTATTCGTAGTGGTAATTGTTTATTCTCATATATTTTTATTACTGCACTAATGAGTAATGATTAATCGTATGTTTGCTATGCTTGTTTTTAATCAACACATGTGACTTTGACAACATCTCTTTATTTTTCCTTCGCAGATGGATCCAGGACCGATCGATAGCTCATTACTCACACAGCAGCCTGTACACAGGTCGATTCTAGCCTGGGATGGACATGTTAGTTCATTTTTGAAATTCAGTGATTGCAGATTTGATGGCTAAGGTGAGATTGGTCTTTAATAAATGCGATAACTTTACTGTAGGAGCATGAGGTTTTGCATTGTCGGTGCAGAGAGGCGAGGCTCAGGCGACCAGCTGGCGTACCTACAGAGGTTGACGAGCGGCTGCTGCCATTCCTGGCTCAGGCAGGGTTCATAGGGGCAGCCCAGATGCCTTTCATTCAGCTGGATTGTATCTCCTTACAGCTTTAGTCGAGACGTGGCGACCAGAGACACATACATTCCACATGACCACGGGCGAGTGGTCTGTCACATTATAGGATGTTTCTGTCCTTACGGGCCTCCCTGTAGACGGATTGGCAGTTACGGGTACGACTAGGCTAGATTATCCTGATTTATGCGAGGAGTTGCTAGGACTCCGGCCCCAGCCTGGAGTTGTCATGGATGGTGGTCGCCTGAAGATGTCGTGGTTGGATAGCCACTTCAGCGACCTACCTAATTTTGTTGATGATCAAACGCCACGTTCGGGCGTACATTTTGCTGCTTAGGGGATTTATTGTTGCAAACAAGTCCTCTAATTACGTCCATCTTATGTACCTCCAGCTGCTTTGAGACGGTCGGGCAGCACGCGTGGGAAGCTGCTTGTTTGGCCTGGCTATATAGGCAGCTATGCTTGGCTTCCTACGTCGACACGGGAGACATGGTAGGACCGTTAGTTGTCCTGCAGATATAGGCATGGAAGTACTTCCCCCACATTGCCCCAGTTCGTCGCCTGCACACATCAGTTACCGCGGGCCTCCCACTCATTAGCCATTGGGGTGCGACTTTTGACATGACCCGAGTATCGACACATCTGCTGATTGGGTATCACGCATCTTTCGATCGACAGACGGTGCATCAGGTATGACATCCGTTCCCTCCTATACCTCAATTGATTTCCAATGACTTGTACTGTTAAATTGCTGTAGTTCGATGGTTTGTTAACGCAATATTTTACATTTGCTACTGCATCAGTGGTTGGGACCCATATAGTTTGATCTTGCCCTCCCTTGCCTCCATACCGCCTAGCGGGGAGCTATGTTTGGCGTGTACACTCCCTGTTATGCTTCTACCTTGTCGAGCACTAATACCCTAATAGAGTGCTCAGACAGTTTGGTGGCTTCCAGGGGATCCCAACCGCCACCCCCCCCCCCCCCCCCCCCCCCCCCCCCCCCGCACGTCGACATGAGATCCCTTCGTGAGATTGACATGAGAGGACGTTCCGAGTGGAACTGGCAGGTGGAGCATGCCAGGTGGATAGTTGAGTGGGATGCTCGCGTGATTGCATAGTTGAGCTGTCGGATTTGCCTGCTGGGACAGCCGACGATTATTTCCGGTGGTATCATGTGATCACCCGATGCTGGATCGGACACACGGGAGCTATCATACGATACATGGTAAGATAACTGTCTTTATAAGCTTTATATGGACTTGTACTGACTTGGCAGCTACTCACAGATATAACTTTTTGTTATTACTCGCAGGCTGATTTCATTTATAGCATCCTAGACATGCCCCCAGAGCTTACTCCATCTACTGCGCGAGATGTCTGTAGTGTGGTGGAAGAGTTTATGGGGTTGAATTTTAATGATCCAGTGCCACAGCTCCACCATTAGCAGCAGCACAGGTGGATCCACAGTCTCATACCGTACAGAGATGACAGCTTCCTAGAGAGAGGCGTGGGCGGGGAAGGGGCAGGCGTCGGGGACGAGCTCGAGCACCAGGTATATAGATCAGAGATGAGTCTAAGCCGTTCGATCTACCTTTACTTGATGAGCTTGGTCCTTCCTAGGTCATTCAAGACGAGGCTGGCTCGTCATCGACATCTTACTATATGAGGGATACCCCCATGCCAGACCCATCATACTCTGAGTTCCATACCCCCTTGGCTCCATAGAAGAGACGACCATCACCATCACATGATATGGGGGAGGGACTCACACAGGTCGAGCCAGACCCTGTCCCGTTCCATCAGTACAGTGCTGCTACTGGACACGAGGATGTTGCAGTTACAGATATTGTTCCATCTACATAGCATCCTCATCTGCGTACCTCGTTACCCAGGACGTACGTGAGGCGGGATAGAGGCCAAGGACAAGGGAGGAGGGACACACATCAGCAACAGTAATAGATGATAGATTTTTTTTTTTTTTATTGTTGCATATAGCTTTTTACTTTGTGGTATTATTCTTGTATGTATATTGTACTCATTTTCTCTTGTACATTTTAATAGAACAATCAATTAGCATTTCGTTTCATATTATCTGTTACGAGCCTACAAATTCCTATATTTTCATTGTATTGTGCTGACAAACAATCACAACACCGCTGTGATTAAATGATTCAGATTGGGATTGAGCATGTGTTTTTAGGCGGAATGGTATTATAGCTGTGTTGAATTTGGTTAATGGCTTCTATAGCCATTTATATTTCTACTTGACATGTTTTATACGTAATTTTTTGGATTTCTCAAGTAATAAGTTGAATTTTGTGGAGGAAGAGCTGACCTCGTCTCTCCAAGAGACGAGATCTCATTCTGTGATGACCTCGTCTCTCCAAGAGACGAGATCTCATTCTGTGATGACCTCGTCTCTTCAACAGACGAGGTCACACCGGGAGTAATTTTGTCTCTTCGAGAGACGAGGTTATTAGAGTAATGAGACCTCGTCTTTCGAAGAGACGAGGTCAGTCACTTATAGGGATGCAATCGGATCGGGTTTCGGGTGGATCATATGAACTCGAAACCCGACCAGCTACCCTATAGGGTCTACCAGACCCGATCCTATAACCCTACAGGGTTTTGATGCTATATCCAAACCCGCCCTATAGGGTTTGATTTAGAACCCGAAACCCGACCCTATAACCTTATAACCATTTTTAAAAAAAAAACTTATTTTCAAATTTTAATAATAAATTTAAGAAAAGCCGGTACTTCTAGCATATGTTTCCTATACATTCAAAAAATAAAATGATGCATGTAGAATTGATAGAAAATGTTGTAGTTCACATTCATTGTATAACGTTTAAACACATTAATATATTACTTTTGTCGTTGTATAATATTTTAAAAATATGGTTAAATTAAATTTCATGTTTGGACTAAAATATAACGGACAACAAATAATATTAATTTCTATAGTAAACATGACTTAAGCAAAATTTAATAAAAAGTTCTAAATCCGTAACTAATCCATAAATATAAAAAAAAAATTCTTTGGAGACAAAAAAGATAGTTGTTCCTTCACCCTATAACCCTATAGGGTTTTTAACCGGTCGGGTGGGTCGGAAACCCTATAAGAGCCAACGCGGTTGCATCCCTAGACACTTATGACCTCGTCTCTTGAAGAGACGATGCCATGTTGCCTAAAATCGGGAATAATTTTTTTCGATGGCATTTTCGTAATTATATTAAAAAATATTAATATTTTATTCCATTTCCCGAATAAATGTTTCCAAAAAAATTCCCAAATATAAATAAAATCTAAAAGAATGTTAGTAAATGGCAGCCACACGCATTTTTCATTTCATTTCATTTGATCCGGATTGACGGAGAAGGAAAATAAAGAGCCGCGGTTGACAGCTATTGAACTTGAAAAATTAAATCAAAGTCACTAGACTTAGGGTTTATAGGGCTTTCGAATCGCCATGTTCACTCCCCACAGGAAGGCAAACACAAGCTCTGCAAAAGGAAAAGCAGTGGCTTTTACAGGCGAAGCCATTCCTTTTCCACCTCCTCTTCGGTCGTTGAATGTAGGACAAGAGGAAGAAGAAATTGAGGAGGATATGGAGGATTGGAGGAGGTTTAGGGAAGCAGGATTATTGGATGAGGCTACATTGCAGAGGAAGGACCGTCTTGCTCTCGCTGAGAAGGTTTCCAGGCTTCAAAGGGAGGTTGTGATTTTCTTGTTCATTTTTTCTTTCTTCTTTATTCACTTCTTGCGTTTTAATTCAAAAACTAAGTGAAACATGGTTTTACTGTTACTCTCCATGGCAAAGGGGGAGGGGGCCGCAAAGCTATGCTAAGTGTTGAGCGAATGAATTATTGAATGAAATCGAGTAAAAAGAAGAGTAACTTTCGCTTTTGGTTCTAACACGTAGTATTCCAGGTAGAATCAGAGAATGCAAGATTGTGATTCAGGAATTCTACCCTGGAATGGAATTAACTCCTCTTGGGATTAGAGACATTAGAATGAGGCCGTCTAGGCGCTCTCGTTCTTTTGAAGTTCCGAGTGCACCTTGTGCATCAGTTTACAGAGAGGTTTTAAGGGCCAGTGTTGATACTACTCATGATCCAAAGGGCCAAAACTTATCCTATGCACTATCAGGTTACAGAGAAGCGCCTTGACCTTTTGATTCGCAGGATAACGATTGGAATGTTGGCTAGAGTTTGCAATGGACATCTGAATGGAATAATGCAAGTACTTTGGATAAGTGAGAAGTACAAGACTGCAGCATGGTCATTGACAGATTATATGTGGGTTGAGTTTATTAAAATCTAGTGATAAGCCTGGATCTGGTAAGAGATTGGTTGGACATGAATATCTGACTTTGCTTCGTGGCATGTTAACAAATCTTGGATTTGGACTCATAATCCAGTGTGAATCAGTAGCTTGGCCCATGTGCATTATATAGAAAATTTGAAAATTTGCCAAGTGTGTGATTGCATGATGTTTAGGCTTTACTTATTCCACTTGATTATAGTAAAATAATTGTTTAGTAATGTACTAGGAATTTAACATCATTCATGCACATCTGACGCTCATCATGCATAATCTTAGACCATTAATATGATATCTTAAGAAGCAGAAAGCAGTTCATCTATGTCAAATCCCATCAATTAAAATAACATTGTCAGTTGTTTATGTGAAAATGATAGCATCTACACTTAAAAGTCCATCCCCAAGTAGGATTTGGGTAAGATGGAATCCTCGAAGCTGGAATAACCAAATCCTTTTAAGTTACTCAGCAGTTGATCCATTGTTTTTGTGCTACATAAAAGAATATGGAGCTTTATGGTTCACTTTTGTTCATGGCCTTTATCATGAATCAACAAGGAATACACTACGGAGCAATGTCAATGACATTAAACAATCTCTTGAGGTTCTTGGATGCTTCTTGGGGATTGTAATGAACATAGGTAATTGATGAGAGGGGTGAGAATGAACATGTCATCAAAGGCATGATTCAGTGATTGGTGGATGATGCAAAATTAATTGGTATATTCACACTTGGGCCAATCACAACAGTTTTAACCTTATCTCGCAAAATCTAGATAGAGTTGTAGTTAACCATGAATGGCTAGAGGATTTTTTTGCCTTTGAAATGCTATTTTAAGCTTGTGAAATCTCACACCATACTCCTATGGTTGTTAGTCTATATATGTGCTCTGATGTTAGGAATTTTTTTTAACTTTTTATTTTTAATTATATATATTTTTAGTTTATATAAATTTTGGAGCCTCCACCCTGCTTCAAGTCAATAGCTGAAGAAATTTGGAAAGCTCTAATTGAGGGATCCCCAATGTTTTGAGTATACTCCAGCTTAAATTCTTAGAGAGGAGCAAGAAAAACTTAAGAATGCCTACTTCTTGGATTTGTTGGAGAGAGCAGAGTAGAGAATCATCAACACTTTAGGAATGAGGATTGGGGGAGAAGAGAATGGCTTATAACTAGCCTTAAAAGGAGATTGTGAGGTTCTCTCTATAACGAGACCCAGTCAAGGAGATTATTGGGTTCTCTTTATAATGAGCCCAAATATTTATGAAAAAAGTCGACCCTGTAACATCTAGTTAAGCAGATTATTGGGTTCTCTCTATAATGAGCCCAAGCATTTATTAAAAGTCGATCCTGTAATGTATGGTGGTTCATGTGAGCAGGGAAGCTTGTCCAATATCAGCCATTCCCTTGATTTGAAAATGAAAATTTCCTTTTAGAAAAGCTGTTTAAAGAGAAAATTTCCACATCATTCATATTGCTTAGAACTAGGAGCTTGTGTCAATTCTTATGAAGATTTAGTCGATGCGTAAATACAATTTATAAAACCATTATTTCGAACCCAGCGATTGTTCCAAGCTCTAGACTTTGGTTGTTTAAAAGTCCTTTGTGGCTTGCAAATTTTTACGAGATGCTCTTATGGTGCTGTTTATGACAATTTCTAGTTTTTGGGAGAATCCTCTTTCTCTTCTCCTCTCTCTTACCACTTGAGCTATTTTTGTGCCCAGCTTTGTGATTACCAATACAATATGGGGCTTCTCTTGATAGAGAAAAAGGAGTGGACCTTGAAGCATGAAGACCTACGGCAGGCAGGGGCAGAAGTGCAAGAACTTCTCAAACGGGAACAGTCAGCCCATATGATTGCTGCATCTGAAGCTGAGAAAAGAGTGGAGAATTTAGCGAATGCACTGCGCTTTGAAAAACAGTCTGTTGCAGATGTATGCATTTATTTGAATTTTGCTTTTGATGCTTAATAATATGAGAAGTGCATTTGGGACAAGTGGTTGTATTTTTATAACTGTACACTAACATCATGGAAATCATCAAATGATTTCCAAGTAGTTATTGGAAGGTGCTCTTAAGTTGAAAGTGGTATTTTCTTGCCGCCAACAGTTTTATACAATTGATTAAATTATGATTTTTTTAGATTAAATGCGAGTTGTTACTCTATAAATAAAACAAAGTAAATTTGGATGAAGAGTATCTCTCTAGTCTCTTATGCGGAATCAAAATTGAGCTTCATCGATGCAGCTTGAGAAAGCTTTGCGTCAAATGCGTGATGGAGAAGAGCAGAACAAGCTTGAATGTCAAAAGAAATTGTCTGATGCAAATGCTTTGGTTGCTGGTGTTGAGGAGAAGTCTTTGGATGTGAAAGAAAAGTTGCATGATGCAGAGGTCAAGCTTGATGAAGCTAATATAAAAATTTCAGAATTGGATATGAGGATGCAAGAGGTAGATGCACGTGAAAATGTGATTTTGAGGGAGCATCTGTCACTAAAAACAGAGTAGGCTCTATGTATTTGTGGATCTTTTTATTCATGGAGTTGTATTTTATTATGCTATGATTTATATGAGCTCTTAAATGTGCCTAGGAATTAATGAAGATTATATTTTATGTGATGGTTGTAGGGAAGAAGCATTTAAGGCAACTCTATACATACAAAGGGAAGGTATAAGAGAGTGGGAGAAACAGTTGCAGCAACGAGAAAAAAAATTGGGTGAAGACCGAAGACGTGTTAAGGAAAGAGAGGAAAAAGTAAACGAATATGACCAGATCTTCAAACAGAAAGATAGAAGTCTTGAAGAACATGAAAAGTCAATTGAATTGTTCACACCAAAATTAAAAGAGAGAGAAATTGATATTAATAAAAGGCTCACTGAATTGGAGATGAAAGAAAAGGTGTGTACATTATCCAGGAATTAGCATGATGTGTTTTGCTTGTATTGTGCTGCTTTAGTGGACTACTATTGGATTTACTTTGGTTGCAGGAACTTGACTTGATAGGGAATGCCCTTCGCAGTAAAGAAGAAGATCTCCGTGCACTGGGGGAAAAGCTAAATGTTCGAGAGAGGGTGAGTTCAGTGCAATGCTTTAGATGAATGTCTTATATTTTTACATGTTTTGTGTTAGTCTGCATTGTCCCTGTGAAATTTATTGTGGTATGACCTGAAATGGAAGGCAATACATGTTATTATTGCCTTTGTTGCAATTGTAGTTATGAATGTGTGGTCGTGCTGTTATTTTTTTACCACGGCTACTCAACGTGTATTTTGCACTCTTCTGTTCATTTGCATGGTTCATAAATGGGTCTTTGATTGATCCATGTGGTGTTTGCTCTTTTGTGCAGAATGTTTAAGCTATTTTAGAGTGGCCTAACTCCGTTATGCAATTGACCAAGTGGTTAATATCTTGTGATTTAGTGTCCCAGGTCACCATATTTGTTGCTTTTTATGTGTTTAGCCTATGTATATTGCTAGAAATTGCTAGATTGTTATTACTTAGTTTGCTTCTGTTTCTTCCACTTGTTTTTCTGTTTATTTCTCTGTCACGTACCTATCTAACCACTTAGGTTAGATTATGTATCTCATGTATATCTCAGATACCTAGAATCTCTAAGAATTTATCTTAGATAGACATAGGCCTCCCCTGTTGTAATCCTTATCTTGAATAAGGCATGTTTATAAGTGTGCAACTACTAGGAATTCAGTGAAATGAATTATATTGTTCACAAAACACACACATATATTTCTTGTGTTAATAAATTAACATGTAAATGGATCATAGACAATGAAAAATTTACAAAGAAAAATTTGCGGATCGGCATGTTTGAAATCGGCCATTGTCTTAATGACACTGTCCATTGCTTTCTCATTTCCATTTGCATGCTCTTTTATATGGATTAAGGATTTCTTTTTGGTATAATGCTTCTAGTGAACCATGCATATGAAAAAAATTGTAATGCAGATGGTGCAAATATCAAATAGATTAGACAGGCGAAGTTAAACTCTTATTTATGGCTCATTTCTTGTTCAGGTTTAAATGGTTCATGTTTGATAACCTCACCAAATAACACATTTTGTTTATTAATTTTGTCTGAAAACCTCATCATGTAACTCAACCGGGTATTAAATATATTGCCTATCTGGGGTGAACACGTTTATCTATTAGAAAAAATGAGTCGAATATTATGGGAAAGTTGAATGTACATTTTAATATGCATATTGTAGATATAAACAGACCTCAATGAAATCTATATATTATATCTAAAAGGAGACTGCGATTAAACTCATAGTAATCACATGATACAAGACCATGGGATTTTGTAGGAAAAATGACGCCCTTAGATTTTCACTTTGTAACAACATATCTAAAAGTATAGAATTGAAAGATAAGACAGTCAATTAATTAATAATACGAAAGCTTTACCGAAATTAAATGTAGAAGATAGAAGAAATGTTGAAAGGTCCTAATATCAATGGGTTAGCGAATTTACAAATGGGTTTAGATGCTGGATCTGAACTTGATTGTGTATATATTGTACATAATTGGGAAATTGCACGGGCCATTTCTAAAGACTTTCAAAATTTGCAGACCCCTAAAGTTTTCAAAATCATGCACTCACACCCTCATTATGGACCCTAGTTTTTTTACATTTTTGGCTGCTTGGATGGAAATAGAATCTGACATGGATCTAAAATTTTCAAAATCCTGACCTGCTTACCTGTAACAATCCTTTTTTGCCTCTTCTCCTCTAGCTGTCACAGCACTTTCCTTCTTCAGTCATGCATTACCCATGCTGGTAAGCCAGGTCCAACCACTGAGACCAATGAACCAGAGATGATGACAACAACCCAACACTCGATAATAATAATTAAAAAAAAAAAAAAAGAAAGACTAATGCCAGGACATATTAGATCGCTTTCCTTCTCCAAGCATGTTGATAAATTCCTAACTTCATGCACGTTCTCAGCTCCAGATTTTGCTTGTGATATGAAAGAAAAGACACTTACAAAGCATGTTGCTTATGGGTTTTGCTTCATCAATCCAATTCTCGACATTTTGTTGGTAAGTTTTATAATTGGAGCTGGATATGACAACCGAAACCAATGAAAAGAAAAAAAGGAAAAAATTCTGACTCTTGTTTAGTTAGTAAAGCTTGGTTTTTGTTGAAATTGCTTATTTGATTCCTATATCATCCTTTTTGGCCATGAATCTTGTTCCTTTATTTTGTCTAGTACTTTAGTGACTTGTCTCAGCGATGTTTTTGTACGCTGAAATCAAAGTCCAAAAAGTAATAGAAGAAGAGTCGAGGTTTGGTTGAGTTTGTGGTTCAGTTTTCTGGAACAATTGAAGCTCAAGCGGTGAGATTTGCAGCCTTATCTTGGTTTTCAATTATGACAGGTTGGGTTTGTTGGGTTGGGAGCTCGTGGTCTGTCACATAATCAAATTTAATCAGTAACTTTTGGGTTCATCTAGAGAGAATCCAACAAGCTCCTTTTAGGGCTCACTTAAAGAGAGAACCTCATGATCTCTTGAACATTTGAGTTTTATATTATTTTAGAGAAAAACAGGCTTGTTTTTCTTTGGTTTTTCTGCATTTTAAAGTACATTAAATGGTGGTTACAAGTAGCATCTCTTCTCTATTTTCATGACAGCCACTTCTAAACCAACTCCAAGCACTACACATACAGTTAGCTTGGGTTGTTTGCTACTTAAACTTCCTCTGATACATTTCCATTGATCCTTTTTATTTTAGTATTAGACTTCTACCTAAGATTGCAAAGTAATCTTCCTGTTTGAGGCCTAGTCAATCTTATTCCAACTTAAGAAACCAAAGCTGGGTGTCTCCCTTGTAAAACCTATATAGCATGGAGGATAAAATTGAAGAGGGGTGAATTGAGTTTTAGAACTAACTTATCTGTTTTTCACAAATTCTAATACTAAACAAAGGAAATCAACAAATGCAAAGAATAATAGGGAAATTGCAATATATAAAGAGAGAAGGGATAGAGAAATCAATTCGTGATATAACGCGGAGTTTGATCTGCCCCCTAGTCTCCACGGTCCCCCAAATGCCTTCTAATGGAGGACTTCACCATTACTTTATTTATGACCACAAATTTTGCTTCCAAGGAGCTATACACAAATAAACACAAAATCACACACAAATAAACCTTATAAGAGTTGTGCCTTTACGATTGATATCCTATCATACTAAGCATATATCAACACTCAAAATTCTTAAGATATCCTAAGGTAGTGTTGTATAAAGATTTGCAAGTGATACAACAATTGACACTACTCAACTCTCTATTTCACAAAATAAAGCAAAAGAAGTACAAGAGCAAATTTAATAAAAGAATTGATACAAGGAGATTGAAGGACACTTCATAATCTTAAACGAAATTATCTTCATTTGCCTTACGCTTGATATTTATAGGCTTTCCAAATGATATGGTTGTTGGGCATTTTCCCCCAAAAATCACCTTGCTTTTAATCCTCTACTGGTTATTTTTCTGTCAACTATCGTTCGGACACCATAGGCTATTGTTTAAACGTCACCTGCGAAAACTCAACAACAAAAGGTTATGAATTGTGGCAACCTGATGCTAGCCTATTGCACTCGTGATTAAGAACATTTTGATCATATGAAAATGCCTAGTGTTTGCACGCTAGCTACTGTTTACATAATCAATTCTCTAATTATGCTAGCATACGAATGGTTTGCTTTGAGGCATGCGTAGCGTCCGGACGCTAGCTGCAGTGCAGTTAGGTCCTGTAATTTTACGAACACATAAAAACAACACATATGGTTACACAACAAAAGCTTATCATACTATACACAAGTTTTGGAAATTAAGAGTAATTATGTAATGTATTTTCTTATTAAAATTCATATTGAACTTACTGGTTCAACACCCCTCTATAGGAAGGCTACTATCTCCACAAGTTTCCATTGCAATGAAATGGTCACAACAGTTGAGTCATCCTATTGGACCCATAGACCATCATACTTGGGAAAATTGGCTTGCACCATCATTGGAACCGTAGCACCCTTGTTGTTTCCCCCACAATAAGCCAAACCTTCCTTTGCTTACACTTCTGTCTTGCTAACTTTCTTCATATCCTCCTTCCTATCTTGCCTTTCTGAGATTTGTTGCGATGGGCTTGCCAGTTGATGTGACAAAGCTTCAACTATTGCACAAAATTGTATCCATCAAGGTGTTTAAAGCTGCAAAAGGGTGGGATCCATGGCTTTATTGGGGGGGAAGTGCACAATTAAAAAAACCTTGGGCATCCATGCAATTTTAAAAGTTCTTAGGGATTTCTCATGATTGTTGGTTTACTGCCTCACCTTTTACTTGTCTATGACATTTGGTAGTAGCATGTGACAGCTGCAAGATGTATGGTTAGCTTTTGCGATCTTTATGTTTTTGTTACTTAATCTGTCTGATTTTATTTATTTTTAAGCATCTGTATTTTATATAGTGAGAATGAAGAGTATTCCGCAATAGATTGCCAAGTTAGTTAAATTGCCTGGCTACTCTGACAGGTGGAGATCCAGAAGCTTCTTGATGAGCGGAAAGCCAGCCTGGATAGGGAGATCCTTAATTTTGAGCTGGAGTTAAAAGAGAAAGGAAAATCTCTTGACAATGAACTCAGAAGCAAGGCGGAAGAAGTGGAACGCAGGGAAGCTGAACTAAACCACAAGCAACAAAAGCTGGGAAAGCGAGAGCAAGCAATGGACTCGAAGACAGAGAGGGTGAAAGAAAAAGAGAAAGATCTTGAAGCAAGGGCGAAAACATTGAAAGAGAAGGAGAAGTCTATGAAAGCTGAGCAGAAGAAATTGGAACTAGAGAAAAAGCAATTACTTTCTGATAGAGATGGTTTGCCAACCGTAAAAGAAGAAATTGAGAAAATAAAAGCTGATGTTCATCAGAGTGAGCTAAAGATTAAAGAGGCAAGCAGTGATCTTCGAATATATGCTGAGGAAAGGTCAGAACATCTTCGCTTATTAGAAGAATTGAAAAAGGAGATAAAAAAGTGCCAACACGAGAAAGAGGTGCTTCTAAAAAATTCTGATGAGATGAAGGAAGAAAAGGAAAGGTTCAAGAAAGAATGGGAAGTTTTGGATGAAAAAAGACTGAATGTTGATCAAGAAAAAAGAAGGATTGCTGATGAGAGAGAAAGTTTTGCGAAATGGCAGCTCTCAGAAGAAGAAAGGCTAAACAGAGAGAAGAATGAAGGGGAGGAGAATTTTAAGAGGGAGCTGGAAGCTGTAACGTTTGAGCGAGAATCCTTTGCTGCAAGGATGAAGCATGAGGAATCTAATTTATCTAAGAAATCTCAAGATGAGAATATTCAAATTCTCAAAGATTTAGACATGATGAGAAGGGATCTTGAGGTAAGTCTTCAGAACCTTAAGGAAGAAGCTGAGGAAAAGCTATCACTGAAGAAAAGTGAATTTGAGATGCAGAGGGAGAAAGATCTTAACAATATAAGGAAGCTGAAAGAAGAAGTTCAGACAGAAATAGATGAATTGCAGTCGAAAAGCCTTAAAATTCAGGATGAAAAGGGGAAACTTTTGTTGAACAAAGAACAACTGAATCAAGATCAGATTAAAATTCGTGAAGACATTAATCAGTTAGTTTCTTTGAATCAGAAGCTGACAGGCCAAAGGGAAGCACTTGTTAGGGAAAGAGGTCGCTTCCTTGCATGTGTAGAAAAAATTCGGGATTGTCAAAAATGTGGAGACAAAGCTAGAGATGCGATACTCTTTGATTCTGAGTCACCAGAAATAATGGATAATGAGATCTTGTTGCTACCAAGGTTGATGGATCGATCGACTCAGAGCCATTTAATTCCTTTTGGTGGAACACTTGTGAAGGAGTCTCCTAGTGGGTCTGCCGGTGGGCTTGATTGCAGTGATCCAACTTCTGGAAGTCGCATGTCTTGGCTCCGGAAATGTACATCAAGGATCTTCAACTTGTCACCAAATAAGATGGTTGGAAATGCAGCTGGTTGGTCAAAATCTATCTCTAGTGAAAACATGGGACAGAATGAGGAAGAACCAACTTTGCCAGTCCATACAAAAAGAGTGGGAGGGCATTCTACTGTTGAAAATCATCAGAGGTCATCTGATGAAATTGCTAGAAGGAAGATTATTGCTGAGGAGGTCAAACCTGCTGACTTTGTGAACAAGCTTGACAGCAACCATGAGGCATCCATTGGTGACCATAGCCAAATGGCTAGCCACACACTAGGGGTCACTGAGGAGCTTAATCGTCCTGAATCTAAAAGTACCAGGAGCAATGCTGGTCATAAACACCATGGAGTTCACAGGACACGTTCAGTCAAAGCAGTTGTTCAAGATGCCCAGACCTTCCTTGATAACAGCTCACAAGTGCATCAGCCAAATGCTGCCATGCAACAGGATGCAGTAGCTGAAGTTGAAGATAGCAGACCTACATCAACACGTAGGACAAGTAGAACTACTAGGAAGCGTCAACATGCTGAAAGCTCTCAAATAATGGAAACTAAGCAGGATGATGGAGGTAGTGAGGGACCCTCTGACAGCATCACAGCAGGTGGCAGCAAGAAGAGCCGCCAAGTTACTGTCTCTGTTGCACCATCTCCTCAGCAAAGGCGATATAATCTTAGGCAACACAAGGCGTAAGTTTCTTATGCTGGTAGTTTGGCTCTAAATATCAAATGTTCTGTCTTCTTTATTGAGCATGCATGTGACAATATAATAACTAACCTTTATCTTCATATTGCTTGTATCATTTTTGACCATTTGATATCCTTTGAGTAGATAATTGCTAGTGGTATTGTTTGAGGAAATGCTTCACACTGATTTGTCTCTTCTTTTTTCTTTATTTTTTTTAATAATGTTTCGAGATCGATATTTTGATAGGGAGTAACACATTTCTATTGATCATTAAAAAAAAAAAATTACTTGTGTACAAACCGCATAATTTTAATTATACATCGTATCTAGAAGATGTGATTTTATTTTGTATAAAGAAATCACATGTAAGGCATGGGATCTAAAAATTGTAGTACATTGTAAAATGGCATGTTTAACATGCGATTTACCATAAAGGAAAATCAAAATCGCAACTTTTAACGCGTGATTTATTATAAATAGAAAGTTTCAATATATTCTCAAAAATCACGAAAATTGCATGTAAGACTTATGATGAGTATAAGGGGAGTAAAACGACATGTTTACCATGCGATTTTACATTGATATATATAATTATTTTCATATAATTTTTATTTATGTAATTAAATTATTACATGTGATTTTACATTGGTTTTATGTAATTATTTTTGTACAATTTGTATTTATGTGATTAAATTATTAACAGATTGGTAAATGGACAAACATCTCAGTTTAATATAAGAAATTGGTGATGACACTTGTTGAAAGGCCAAAGAAGAAGCTTTTTACTTTTTCTTATACTCTTCTTCTTCTTTCTTTTTTTTTTTAATTTTTATTTTTTTAATAATGAATATATCACTCACATTGGATCCCTGTTTTAAAGCTAGAACAAAAATAATTCAATTAGGATTCATATATTTAGATATTTTATGCTGCTAATAGAATCTAATTCTAAACAGGTAGAATAATAAAATGCTTGGAAAAATAATGTAGTATCAAAAGCATACTTTGCTCTTGGTAAATTTCTTTCTTCAGCTTAGAAATATAGAAATGTTTACTTACGTGTTCAGATTGTATATAGGGTCATTTTCTTCTTTAGGAATCAATCCTGGTGCAATTGAAAAGACAAAATAATTATGAAAGACAAACTGCAACAAGTTTCTGCCCCTTTCTTGGTTATTGCTGACCAGCATGGGGGTAAAGTACAAATCAGTAAGAGACTGATACATTGCTAACATATGAACGATTTTAGTGGGAGCGAGGACAAGTAGCTTATAAAAGATGGCCTGTTGAGGGTACACGATGGTATAACTTTATTTGAAGTAAAAGGTTTAATCTATTTTTCTGTGTGGAGGGATATTAATTTTACTTTTCCACCTCCTTTATCAGTGCAACAACTTAAACGATAAAAAGGACAAATGGCTGTGGGACTTCAGTGTATATGGAAGACAACTTACATGAATGCTTGATGGAACCAGTTTCTGGTGCCAAAACCTCATTTTCCATCATTAATTAAAAAATAAAAAATTAGAAAATAAAAGAGCCACAGCTTTCAATGCTGAATATATACACTAACAACTACAACTTATCATGGATTTGAATGGAGGAAACTTAGGCAAGGCTTTGATTAAATAAGTTGCTGCTTTAGATGCATAACATTTGCACCACCATTGGTGTGTGGGGTCGCCAAATCCTCTTAAGGTGGTGACCACCTTAAGGTAATAGATGTGGCCACCAAACACTGGGGTGGCATAACCCCCAAATATTATTAAAAAGGGGGGAGGGGTGGTGCGGCAGAGAGAAGGGGGAAGAAGAATGTATAAACCTGTCATTACTCCAGAAAGTGGTGGCCTGATGATTACCCAAGGCCAGGGGTTGGTCAGTGATGCCCAAAAGGTTATTTTTATTTTTATCTTTTTTACAATTCTTATTATATGATTTAGTATAATTTATCGATGATGTTGTCTATTAGAATTAGACACATGTTAAGGTTTGATGGATTTTGAATATAATTGAGAGAAGTACAAAAAGGTTTTTAAACATTGAATACTCAATCAAGGAAAAATAGAATACGTTGAACACACTAATAGAACAACAGACAAATGTTGAAAATTAAACGTCTTTTTAACTAGCTGGAAAGTAGAAAAAAGAAAAAAGTAAGTCATATGGATGATATGTCCAAACCCAAAAAAAGAGAAAGAACAGATGAAGACAGAGTTTGAAATGGAAACGAGGCACAACTATTTTGTATGTTCTCCAAATAAGAAATGACTCAATGAAGCAACTAATCGAATTTCTCTTTAGATTATTTAAATGATCTAGAAATTTTTGACCACTTTGATTTGATTGGAAATGCAATCCATACTCCATCCGGATTAACAGATCTATTATGTTCTTTTTACCATGTATTATCTCACGTGAATGAAATGAAATTAATGCAGCATAAATGTCATGTCATCTGCAATATATAGATGTAGCTACATTTTGGATAAGCAGATTTTCTGTTGAAACCAAGTCTATGCAAGTACTTTCCTCTCAGTAGGAGGTCAAAAGTATAAATTACTATGGTGGAAATGATGGCAACCTTATTCTTGTGTCCTTTGCAATGTAGAGTTTATTTCCATTTTACATGATGAAATTGTCTGTTGAATTTGAAGGTTAGCCTTTTACTTTAATTTGCTATAAATTTTATTTTTTTTTCATGGTGGTTCAAATTGATTGGATCTGCAAGCAAAGTATCAACAGTGTTTTACGACTTCCTAACCATAGCAAGTTTTCTAATTTACTGCTCTTAGATATTTGTGAACTAATTTACTCTCATTTATCTATCAATTCAAGCGTTGATATTATTGACATTAATTTTACAATAGTTCTGGTGGTGTCTTTGTTTTGGCTTAGGTTGTAGTGTTTTGCTCTATGACAAACTGAATCAAATGAATGACGTGAGGAATTCCTTAGCAAAACTACATTCCAAATTCATCTGCAAAAGCAAGATTATATCAGGATATTAGTTGACTGTCTTGACATTTGTTAGCAGCACTGTGTCAGCTGTAGAAGAGTCGGCTGACTTGAGTAAAGGAGAAAAGAAAGAAAACACGGAAGTGGATAAAGTGATGAACTCTGAAGTTAATGACCCACAACAAATGGAGGCGACTGAGTACTTTGAAAATTCAAGCTTGGCCCAGGTTACGATTTTAAAAAGCACAGAGATCACACAGGGGAATGTTGTTGGGGTAATGTTTTGATTCCTTTTTTTACAGTATTTAGAAAATAGAACTCCTTAAGAGGTCTTCTTTGTTTGATAAACTTGGTTTGACATTGTTGCTGGATCATCTGGTCTTGAAGATAGGAATATTGAAAATATAAAAACTTGGTTTGACATTTATTTTGTCATGCAGTTCGCAGAAGAGGACACTGGTGATGATAATGGAAATGCAGCTATGCAAGTCAAAGAGTCCTATGATTGTGAAGATATAAATGTCGATCAAGAATTTTATGATGAAGATGAAAATGGAAGCACATTTCATGAAGAGGAAGGTGATTATGATGATGAAACTGAGTACTCTGGTGCAGCATCTATAGGAAAGAAGATCTGGACCTTTTTTACAACGTGATGGCTAGATTTTGGATTTTTTTTTTTTTTTCCTCTTTCCAAGAGATAATTTCCAAGCAACTTATTACTGCCTCCTTATAGTTTCTTAAGTAATAATGAAGGGTGGCTTTTCAACACTGTAAAATGATGGGAAAATCGTTATAGCATGTTGCATTCTCTCCTTAACATTTTTTTTTTTTTTTGCTTTTTCCTTACAGTTGAGTACTTATAGCCTGTTGGGGCTAAAGGAGGGAGGGATTTCGTTAAATTCTGTAACCTCTTTATAGTTGAGAGTGCTGCGCATGTCTTGATTATGCTGCCTATGGAGTTTTAGTAGCATAGATGGATTTCTTATCCGGATGTACCGATAAGCACTCTATATGCTTTTGGCACTTTTGAAGTTATTGGAGGCTACTATTTGGCAGCTGGTCAAAAGATTCTAGGGAAGCTTGGTGGAAGAATTACTCTTTCCTATCCTTAGCATCTTGGAGTTTCCTTTCTTTAAGCGACTTAAAGCGTCACTATAATGGAGGAGAGACTCGGATGGTGAAAATTCTCCCGAGCTTACTCGCCGTTGAGAGTACATACCCCGTTGTAGGATGTATTGAATCTATTTTCAGGAGACGATGACTTATCTCTGTCGGTTGGGTAGAGTCATTTGACCTTTTTTCCACTCGTTTTTTGATGGGTGTGGCATGATAGGGGAAAAGGAAAAAAATATTAATATTTTTAAAAATAATTACGAAAATGTCACTGGGATGAAAATCTTCCAGAAATAGGCAACACGGCCTCGTCTCTTCAAGAGACGAGGTCGTTAGTGCCTGACCTAGTCTCTTCAAGAGACGAGGCCGTGCTGCCTACTTGGCCTCGTCTCTTGAAGAGACGAGGTCAGGCCAAGGAGTCTCCTCGTCTCTTGAAGAGACGAGGTCAGGCCAAGCTAAAATCAGCCAATCCTATTATATATCTTGAAAAAGCAAAATTTTCATTAAAAACCTGTCAAATGCAAATATAAAACAGCCATAGAAGCCATTAACCATCCTCACCATGGCAAAAAAACTAACAAACTACATGTTTCCAAGCTCAATCGAAACTCACATTTCCGATCCCAATCATACACAGTGCAATGAAAATATGAGTATTCGTAGAGTCAAAATACATAATAGGAAATGAAATAGAATGAAATCTATACATACAAGAATAATACAAGGAAATAAGAAGCTACGTACCCAAAAAAAAAAAAATAAAAAGAAGAAAATCTATCTATCGTCCACTAGTCCTACTACTGCTGTGTGTCCCTGCTCCCTCGTGCGCGGCCTCTACCCCGCCTCACGTATGTCCTCGGGAATGGGGTACGTGATGATGAGGATGCGGTGAATATGGGCCAGTCTCTGTAACTGGAGCGGCTCCTCTCCCGTAGCAGCACTGTACTGATGGAATGGGACAGGGTCTGGCTCGACCTGTGTAAGGCCCTCCCCCATATCATGAGATGGCGATGGTCGCCTCTTCTGTGGAGCCAGGGGAGTGTGGAAGTCACTGGATGACGGGTCTGGCATGGGGGTGTCCACCATAGCGTAAGAAGTGGATGACGGGCCAGCCCCGTCATGAATGACCTGAGAAGGACCAGACTCATCGAATGGAGGTAGGTCGGACGGCTCAGGCTCATCTCTGATCTGTATACCTGGAGCCCGAGCTCGCCCCCGACCCCGTCCCCGTCCCCGCCCACGCCTCTCTCTAGGAGGATGTCGTCTCTGTAGGGTATGAGGCTGTGGGTCACCCTGTGCTGCTGCGGTGTGGAGCTGGTGGTACTGGATCATTGAAGTTCAACCCCATAAACTCATCCACTACACGACAGACATCTCGTGCAGTGGATGCAGTGAGCTCTGGGGGCATGTCTGGGACGCTAGAAATGAAATCAGCCTGCGAGTAATAGCAAATATTTATATCAGTTAGTAGGTAATAAGTCAGTACAAGTCAGTAATAGTAGAGATAAAGCTTACAGAGGCAGTGATCTTACCATGTATCGCATGATAGCTCCCGTACGACCGATCCAGCGTCGGGTGATCGCGTGGTACCACTGGAAGTAATCGTCAGATGTCCCAGCCGGCAAATCTGGCATCTGTACAATGCAATCACCGAGCATCCCACTCAGCAATCCACCTGGCGTGCTCGGACTGCCAGTTCCACTCGGAACGTCCCCTCATGTCAATCTCATGGAGGGGTCTCATATCAGCAGGGGGGCTGGTATCTCCTGGAAGCCGCTAAACTGTCTGAGCACTCTGTCCGGATAGTAGTGCTCGACAAGGTAGAAGCATACCAATGGTACCGGGCACGCCATACATCGTTGCCTACCAGGCAGTATGGTGGAAGGGCGGGCAGTATGGAGCTGTATGGGTCCCACACCACCTGTGGAAGTAGCAAAAGTGATCACTGCATTAGAAAATGATCGTACAATAGCAATTTAAGAGTAGATGACAATGGAAATCGAAAGTGATCTACGGCATACCTGATGCGCCATCTGTCGATCAAAGGAGGCGCGGTACTCAATCAATAGGTGGGTCGACACACGGGTGACGTCGAAAGTCGCACCCCAATGACTGATAAGTGGGCGGCCTGCGGTAACAGAGGTCAGCAGTCGCCGTACCGGGGCAATGTGGGGGAAGTGCTCCCATGCCCATATCTGCAGGACAACTAGTGGTCCTGCCATGTCTCCCGTGTCGACGTCGGAAGCCAGACATAGCTGCCTGTATAGCCAAGCCAAACAGGCTGCTCCCCACGCGTGCTGCCCTGTGCTCGAAATCTCTGAGCAGCTGGAGGTACATAAGATGGACGTAGTTCGAGGATTTGTCTGCGACAATGAATCCCCAAGCAGCAGCAGAATGTATGCTCTGGCATGACGTCGGATCATCGCGTCATCAGCAAAGTCGGTAGGTCGCTGAAGTGGCTATCCAACCACGACATCTTCAGCCGCCCTCCATCCATGTCGACGCCGGGGACTGGCCGAACCCTAATAACTCCTCGCACAAATCTGGCCAATCCATGCGAGCCGTGCCAGTAACGGCCAATCCATCTACAGGGAGGCCCGTCAGGATAGCAACGTCCTGCAGCGTCACAGTCCACTCTCCCGTGGTCATGTGGAACGTATGTGTCTCTGGGCGCCATCGCTCGACCAAAGCTGTAATCAGATGCCAATCAGCTGAATGAAAGGCATCTGAGCCGCCCCTATGAACCCTGCCTGGGACAGGAATGGCACAAGGCGCTCGTCCACATCTGTGGGTATCCCAGCAGGTCGCCTGAGCCTGGCCTCTCTCCGACGACAATGAAGTACCTCATGCTCCTACAATAAAATGAACATATTTATTAAAAACCATAAACACCGCAACGAACAAAACTAGAATCACTGGAATAGATAAATAAACAGACCTGCCCATCCCAGGCTAGAGTGGACCTATGTACAGGCTGCTGCGTCAGTAGTGAACTATCGATCGGTCCGGGATCCATCTGCAAAGAAACAATAAGGAGATATTATTATTGACGACAAGTTTGCATTATAAACATGCACAAAAAACATAATGTCAGTCATGACTCAAGAATACATTGTGCAGAACGTTTGGAAATAAAGAATTACCACCACGACTCGACTGCCCCGTAACTAGTCTACCCGCCGATCCCGTATTTGGACAACTTCTTATGTTGTGGCCCTGCTCCCCACAACAATCGCATGAATAACCGCGGGGGCCCTCTCGAATGTCCATCTCGTTTTGGAATCGTTTCTCCCTAGGTCGACCCCTTTTTCTAATAAGTCCTGGATTAGGGTGCCACTTTGGTAAGTCCAACCGAGTCCAGTTTGCCTTATCGGCTGCGGGAATGAAGGAACGACCATACACTCTTAGTTGGTGATCCCACCTGTACCACTGTCCCACGTAGGCAACACAATCCATGTGCATTGTCCCCATCACTGCCATCGCATGCGAGCATGGAATTCTATATGTCTGCCACTTGTTACACGTACATCTACATGATCTTAACTCCACTTTTTGTATGTGGTCCCCCTTCTGACCATACATTGTTGGACGTGGTGCAGTTATGACCTCGTATATCCGTTCTTGGTAATCGAAACAAGTAACTCTATGGGAACTGGATATATTGTTCCATCGCTCAAACTTATTCGCAGCGTATTCTGTGAGCAACTTACCCATACTCATGGCATCGCTTGCTTCACGCCTTTGCTTATTAAATATGGAGTTGCAGTTGTAGAAGGTTTTCTTTACCAATGCAGCCACAGGTAAGCACCTGGCGTCTTTTATAACTGAATTGTAACTCTCTGCCATGTTTGTTGTGCCAAGGCCAAATCTGACACCTTCATCGTGAGATAAAGTCCACATGCATGGGGGCAACTCACGAAAATATCGTGCTGTCCAAGGATTGCTTTGAAGTGCAGCATTGAAATATCCGTGGAACTTCCGACTCTGGGTTTGATAGGCAGCTCTTTTAACAATTTCCTTACATTCCTTACTTTTTGCCTTCGAATTGAAGTTGCTTGCAACATGACGGATACACCAACGCCAAGGCCACCCCCTAGGCCACACCGCATTCTCACCTTCGACCGCACTCCTGATACCGGCATGCCGGTCCGATATCAAGCAAATATTTGAACGGTCTTTGACGACATGTTCCAGCACTTTTGCAAGGAACCAACTCCATGTATCCGCCTTTTCCTCTTCCACAAGGGCATAGGCCAACGGTACTATATGATTGGCCCCATCCATTGCCACTGCAATAAGCAATTTGTGCTTGTACTTGCCATACAGGAATGTGCCATCAACTGTGATCACAGGTCTGCAACGATTTAACATGTGTAACTTAGTCAGTGACTATCAATAACCTACAACAAAATTTAACAATAAATACAATGCATACCTGCAGTAGTTGAACGCCTCAATGCAAGGCCCAAATGCCCAAAATAGCTTATCTAGGAATACGTGGCCGGCAGTATTTGAATCTTGAGTTTGCCACTCAACCTTTGTTCCCGGATTTGCCTCAGTAATTGCATTAAGTAGATGCGGAAGCTCCACATAAGATGACTCCCAACTTCCATACACCTGCTCAATGGCCTTTCTTTTTGCCTCACGAATTCTCTTCATATGAACATTATACCCGAATTGTTTTAATATATTCGTTTGGAGATCCTTCGCCTCACATCTGGAGAATTGCGGATCTCCAATATTATGGCCCTGGACAAGCTGGTGGAGTCCAACTGAGAGTGATCCTGTCCAGTTATTTCATCCAAGCAAGTGTGAGGTCCTTCATATTTAGTGATGTGAAACCACCCACCATGTTTCTTATAGCTGCCTCTTAGTCTCCACTTACAACCTCTGTTGTGGATATCAGTACACTTCACTGACCATGCTCTTGGGTCCGAATCCACTACCTTGAAGTTGTAATGGTTCGTTATGTGCCACATTTTAACTGCCCGTATGAGATGATCTTTGGTCTCAAAACGCATCCCGACCTTGAATTCATCACTGAAGCTCCAATTCCCAGCACTCATTTCCTGCTCATCATCATATGCTGCGTAAGTACTACCAACTTCAGCACTGAAAAACGGAACTGCCGCTGAACTCCCTACTGCATCAACGTCAGTAGGAGCAATAAAACGGTCCCACCTATTGCCCCTTCGTTGTACCCCGGGCAATGCATATTGTTGTGCAATTACTTCAGCATTAACATTTTCATCATCGTCATAGTCTTCGCTGGATTCACTTGCCGATGAGTCTTGCCCAGCATCCATATCATCACCACCTACTGATGTAGGTACAGAAAATTCAAAGTGACCTAATTCTACTTGTGCACTGCCCATTGTCTGAACTGGAGTGGAGTTGGAGTCTACAAACCCCTGGCTTCCAATATTTCTATCATTGCCCATTTCCCCTACAGCTGCCTGTGATAATTCAATTTCAAAAATCTGCACATAAACAGCCACTGAGCCTTCTGTGTATAGCAACATCTCTTGTGCCGCATCATCATCGGTCACTGGAATAATATCATATCGTAGCGTCCTATCTCCAATTGCTACCCTATGATATAGCTCCACCCGATGTGTACACCTATTTACTTTCAGTCTATTGCAAATAATCTCCACTATTTGCTCATATCTTGCATTCCTGCTAACACTGACCATAGCAACAGGCCGCTTATCATAACCAAAACCATCATCCCCTTGCACAATATTCCCATGAGCGTACAGTACGAACTTCGCTTTATCCATTTCCTCACAAATCCTGCCATCTCATCAAAATTAGCTTCCACGTATCAAATTCAAAAAATCACACTTATCAATTGCATTCCTCCTAACATTTAACATAACTCCTACACCTACACCTCCACTTTCAAAGCAGGAATTTAATTTTATAATCTCCACTTTCAAAGTTGAAATTTAAACCGCCATACCAATGCTAAGGTCCTATGTGAATAACAAAACAAGTGAAGGAAGCCTTTTTTCTTTCATAACTCAATACAAGGGTGAAGTTTTATGTGACATTGTTGATATATGTTTGGGTGAGTCAATGAAGTTAAATTGCTATATATGTTACAAATCATTAAATAACATTAATTACTATAAAGAGCCATGATTTTTAGACTATTCTTTATCTCTTAAGTCAATCATGAAGGATCTAGAGCAGGTAGTTAAGGCTTTTGTACAAAATCAGTGAGATGAGAGGTGAATCTTTATTAAAGAAGAGAAACTTAAATCAAAGGTTTTTGAATCATCTACTAAGAATGAGAATAAGCATATATCTAAAGAAATAAACACTCATACAATAAATCATTATTAAGAACAATATGGGGAAGTTATAGAGGAGACAATTGTAGATATTGAAGCCTATCGGGGTTAAAAGGTAGATATGAAAGTAACGAATTGGTTAGGACTTATGTTTTTATATTTTGCATTTTAGAACCTGACTTTTTAGAATACTTATAGCAAAAAATAATAAAGGTCTTTTCTTAACTCATTTTTTATAATTTAAATCTTAAAATAGAAGATATATAAATATATAAACCAACCAAAATAAAAGGATAAGTGTCAAATTAGGTACCTGAACTTTACACAAAAATTGAATTTGTAACCTAAACTTTGAATTGATAAATTTAATACGCAATCAAACTTTATAACACTATTTATTACCCATTTACACCATTTAAAGTTTTAGATTTAAAACACTTTATTTTTCCCCCATTTAAATCACACCACACACATAAATACATAACCAACATACTTTTCATCAATTTCAACTTTGAATCATCAACCAACATCATAAGTCCATCCCACGTACTTATTTCTTCTAATAATTCATCCATATAACTAATTAATCACCCATTTCATCAACAAATAAAGAATTTACAGCATCTTAAACTCAAATCCCAAGTCCTACATGCCACTTAGCTAATCAATAACCACGCAACATACAGTCGGCGTACGAATCATGCTATAAAATTATTCTAACACCACATACAATCATAATTCAACAATGCAGCATGAATGATTCAAAAAAAATACGAAAACACGCGAAAATCCAACCTCAAAGTTCGCCGTTCGCCGTCGGTCGTCTCGCTTCAAATCTCCTCTTTTTTACCCTCCTACAACACCAAACGCTACAAAATCAACTTTGGAAAACTCGGGGATGAGCGATTACACTCGATTTGTGGATTTCGTGCGCCAAAAAAGGATGGGAATTCGCGATTTGCAAATTGGGGATTTCGGATTTAGGGTTTGCACCGCGGATTCAAATGGGGGAAATGGGGAAGAAGAGACGCGCGCGGGAATTTGAAGTCGATGACCTCGTCTGTTCAAGAGACGAGGTCAGTCACTAATGGCCTCGTCTCTTGAACAGACGAGGTCATGTGCGGTGTAGCCTTGTCTCTTCAAAAGACGAGGTCACAACATATTAAGGCCTCGTCTCTTGAAGAGACGAGGTCAGGCACTAACGACCTGTCTCTTGAAGAGACGAGGCCGTGTTGCCTATTTCTGGGATTATTTTCATCCCAGTGGCATTTTCGTAATTATTTTTAAAAATATTAATTTTTTTTCCTTTTCCCGCATGATAGAGTAAAACATAGGTATGCAAAGTGAGAAAATATGAAAATACAATAATACTGTATAAAATTTGCTCTCCTGAATGAGCAAACTTTTGACTATTGACTTAGCTCCTTTCATCTCCAGCTCGCTGTAACCTACACCCTGCCAGCTAACGCACCTGCAATCATTTCCAACCCGCCCCCAACCCCCCCACCACCAACCACGCACCCTGCCCCCCTCCGCCCTCCCCCCTTTTTTTGCAATTATTATTTTTTATTAGAAAAAATTCGACTGTCTTCAACAATGCTTATCTCTATAATACCCACAATAATTAAGAGCAGCACCACTTATTAGTCGTTCTTTCCGTCTCTGGTCAGTGCATCCCTGAATACTGCGCTCAACCAATTGGGTGGTACTAGTTCATTTAACCCTTTGGTGAAAGAATGCAGGACTAGGGATGAGGTTAAGGTTTTTGAATACAGATGCCTCTCTGTACGTGTTGGCGTAGTACGTGGAATTATTGGAATGCTAAAATTGGGTTGCTGGTAGATGGATCAAAACCTAGTGAGAAATGCCAATAATATATATATATAGAAAATTTTTTTTCTAACTTGCTGACTAGGGTTAGAAGTGAGTCGAGACAACTCGTGAGTTACTCAAATTCAACTCGCTTTTAATCGAGTCAAGCTTGAGCTTGAGCTACTCGAGTAGTTATCGAGTTCAAGTTCGAGCTTTAAAATATATGGCTCGGTGAGCTTGCGAGCTTAATTAAGTATTAAATCGAGTCGAGTTCAAGTTTATCGAGTATTAAACATACTTTATAGTTAAATCAATATTTAAAAGAATAATCGAGTTTAACTGAGTCGAGTTTGAGCTTAAAAATTAAAGCTCGATCGAGTTCAAGTTCGAGTATTTAATTCGAGTCGAGTTTGAGCTTGGTATTATATCGACTCGACTCGACTCATTTACAGTCCTATTGTTGACTACCAATAATACTAAAGAACCTATGATATAAAATATATGGAAGATCTAAGCTCACAAATCTTGATATAAGAATAACCCGTTGAACACCATAATAACATAGTCTTGGAGTTGCCCAAAAAAAAAAAAAAAAAGGTTCTTGCGTTCTTAAAAAAAAGTACAAATACTAACTTAATAAATTTTCTTATTTATTGATTTTTTTTTTTGTTTATTACAACTAAAGCTTATTTATAACTACAAAGTAAAATCTTAAAACTAGGAAACAATTACATCAAAAAGAAATTAAATGAATTCCTTTATAAAATAGAATTATGATAAATTAGGAAATTATAAAATCATTAACTTATTAAATATGAGAGCAATCTTAAAATATCAAACGAAACACATAGAAGTAAATGGAAAAATCTTCATGGATCTTTGAAAAGATTAGCCCATCAAAGTACCACTATATCTCCAGGAAAAACTTGGAGTCAAGTTGCGTACGAACGACTTCTAGGAAATATGTAAGATCCACCGTTGGATCTTGCATAAAGTGGTAAGCTTGCTTTAAAAGTGGTAATTTAGGTGGGTTGAAAATGTGGTAAGTGTGGTGGGTTACATAAAAAAAATGGTAGGTATTGTAAGTCGACGATTTGACCTAAATAGGTCCCCCTTATCTCAAAGCCCTAACACTTAAAGAGAGAATGTCAAGATCTCAACCTTTACCGTAACCATGGAATATCCCACCAACCACTACATAGTCAAGTTCCCCAAATCTTATCCATGTCAACCCAACCTTCTTGCCATGGTTTGGAGTTTACCATCTACTATTTTCAAGGATTTTAAACTTTTACCATAGAAGATTGGCTAAGGACCTTTTTCCAGGATCAACAAAAGACTAATGTTTGAAGAGAGTAGCGGCACCACTCCATCTCCAGTTAAGAAATCCCTAGTTAAGGGGGAAGGAAATCAAGATAGTTAGTTGCAAGGAGTAAGGAAAACAACTCTTCGAATATGGAAGCAAATCTTGGGATAATGACACGGAGAATGCATGTATTTTCACTTTTTGTGATTTAGCGTATGATATTTAAATTTTGGTAAAAAAAGTGCTCATTATTTTAAGTGCTCATTATTTTAAAGTACTAGCATTTTGGTGTCCCCATATTTTAAAGCAAAGTGCTTATACTGTCACTTTTTAACAATTTAAGTACTAAAATGTCAGTATTTTAGAATAATAGACATTTTTTAACAAAAATTTAAACCTTAGGTACTAAATTACCAAAAATTAAAAATACACGCACTCCTTGTGCAATTATCCCAAAATTCTTAAAGAACATCTAGTTTCAAGGCCAATCTCTATCCTATAGACTCCCTATGATAGTTGTACTGGTTGGCTAAAAACATCCATATGAGGGAGCCACGATGCTATATAGTTGTAATTATTATAGTATGAAGTCTCCTAAGACAGTTTAACAATTGGGAGACTTACCTACAAGCACATCTCCAGCACAAGATTCTATAAATAAGAATCAATCAAGCATGTTGTCTAGTGTAACAAGTAAGTTTCTATATGATTATGAGTTATATGTGCCCCTTATAGGTATATTTGGGCTAGCTTTATGTTGGATGGATGATGTGGAGACAAAAAAAAAAAAAATAAAAATAAAGTTCTATAGGAACCATATTTATTACATTATGCATCTATTAGTGGGAATTGTTTGCTCGTGTATACTATATATTATATTCATGTATAGAGCACATGTCAACTCCAACCAAAACTCATCTTTCGTATGTGTATTGGTGATTTCAATGACATAAAGTTCAATCATAGCACAGAGAATAGGAACCTAAAGTGTGTTTGATTCATGGAAAGCATCAAAACTATGATTTCAAGGGAGGTGTTGACAAGAATTGATTAAACACTAGTTCCTTTGCAATGGTTAGAAAAATTTCCTCAATCTCAAGTATTCCATAGTAAAATGTGGGTTTAGGCCATGTTACCACAATTATGGACCACTACTTCACATATAAGAAAGGCAAAAAGGGATATAGATACAAAAAGATGTGGACTATGGTGAAAAGTTGTAGAGACATCATAAAAGAAGATTAAGAGGAGAGCCCATCATAATCATCCCATTCTTTATAGATTCAGGTTAAAGCAATGCAAAGTGAAGTGAAAAAGTGTGAAGTCTAGCCTCTTTCATTAGTTGAAATGATGAAATAAGAAGGCTCCAAAAAGAGATTGCAGAAGTTCAAAGGACAGAAACAATAAAGATGGAAAGTTAGAGCATGATTTGGCTATGCTACTATAGTTGTGTAGGTAACAGGAAGAGTTATGCCAACAACAAATATCAAGGATTAGTTGGTTAAGAAAAGGGGATAGAAACACAAAACTGTTCCAACAATCTACCTTAATGAGAAGATAGAAACAAAATTTTATAATTGAAATGACAATAATATGAGGTGAATAGAAATTTAGGAAACTATCTTGGTTAATAAGTTGCTAAACAATCTTGATTAACAAGTTCCTAGGTGAAAAAAAAAAGAAAAAGAAAAGAAAACTTTAATTACTAGATTGTGAAACTTTATCTTTCAAGTCTGATGTTTGAATCTATAGTGCTTTTATTTTAGGTTAAGCAATCTCAAATAACACCATAACAATAATAAGGCATTCCTTCTCCAAAAAAAAAAAAAAAAAAAAAAAAAAAAAAAAGTGAACCTTAAAAAGAGACATATGGTGTACCTTATAATTGGATATGAGTAAAGTTTATGATGGAATGAGATTTTTTTTTTTTAAAGAGGGCTCTTGTTGGATTAGCTTTTTGTAATTAGATGGTGGTGTGTCCATCAATCTTGTTATGGGTGTTAGTTGATGGGCAAGTTATAGATCGAGCGCAACGTACTAGAGGACTTAGCTTAGGTGACCTACTGTTCCTTTATTTGTTTATTTTGGTTACAAATATGTTGTTCGGGAATATTAAGAAGGCGATTGTGCTGTCTAGGACCTTACTTGCTTTTGTCACATCTCTCATCCTTTGATAATTCTCTATGCTTTATTAAGGCCATTAATATCAATAATAATGACCGGGTGTTGAAGAGTCTAATTTTTTTGAGCCAAGAAGTAAATCTATAAAAGTCAAGTATTTTCTTCATCAAGACATAAGTCTTGAAATGTAGGATAAAGTATGTAAAACCTTAAATATATCTTTTAATTGTCAATTAAAGAAAATATTTAGACATGCCTACTCTTAGGGGAAGGAATATAATGAAATTGAAACACTTTAAAAATAATGTAAAATAAAATAAATATATGGAATAATAGAATGGTAATTAGTATTGTTAGTGAAGGCGCATATCTGTCAATTCATGTATCTTTGAAAAGATACATCACTTGAAGGAAAAGTTCAGAAACCCCAACGTAACTACTCTCCCTCTTTTGTCCTTATGTTTTATAACTTTATCCTCCTTTCTTTATCACCTTTATCAAAGCCTGACAATCTTCAATGGAAATCCACGGTAAGTAACCACTTTCACCTCTTTTCTTATCACTGTTCATGATTCAAATGAGGAAACAATAAAAATCAATATATTTCGGTGTCAACAAGCTTAAAAGGAGGAAATTCCATAACAAGAGAGATAAAAGATTGTAGAAACGGGAATAATGGAGGATATTCCAAGGAGATAATGTGATTATTGTATTCATATATTTTTTTCATGCATGTTGTGTGTGTTTGGAAAAGTAATAGATGATTCAATATAATTTTGGGGATTAGAAACGTGTTTATGGAAGTGTTTAAGTGATTTCATTCTTGGAAACATCAAACATTAATGAATAAGGGGTTTTCTAGAAGTATACGACTGAAACACAGACCTATGCTTTAAGCCATGGACCTCTTGGTATGCGAAAAGCAATGTTTTTTTGAAGTACATAACCATTACACAGTTTCATGTCTTTGGTCATGTACCTTTATGTGTGGGAAATGGTGTTTTTCTAGAAATACATAATCTATCACAAGCCTGCATATCTCATCGTGTATCTCTTTGTGCTATCGGGACTTTGAATCCCAGGAGTACACGGGGGATACATGAACTCGAGTTCTCAGCTGTGTAACTCACCGTGTGACAAACGTTGTTTCTTGCTCTTGACAAGTATACGATCACAACATAGTTGTGTATCTTGCTTGCGTACTTTATAACTCACCAAGTTCTTTGTTTCTTCTTTTGGAAAGTAGGAAAATATAATGTAATTCTTCCTTTTACTTTAAAGTGTAATCTAAGCACTTGAAACATCCTTAATAGTGGACGTTAGTATCTAAGTCCAAATCAATATCTATGTATGTGTATTACCTTGTTAATAGTTGTGTATGTTAGGATAATCTAATAACTTGACTAATCATACTCTTGGCCTTAAACTTAATTGTTATGTGTGCTTAATGGATCGGGAGTACCACTGATGTTAATGCGGTACCCTAAAGATCCTTGTGTGATACTGTCCATGCGTGAAGTTGTACTTAATAAGGACTATGGGTAGATTTAAGATTAAACTCTTGGGCTTATGGATATTGGGGAGCACCAACATTGTATAAATATATACCTATAGTAAAGATATGTGTGATATTAAGATATTGAGTTATTCCCGTGTTGATTGTTACACTTATAGGTAAAGATAATCATGGGTTGTTTGTTGCATTAGATTTAGGCTTGTATGTGAACTATTTGTCCATGCTCACGTGCTTGTGCTTATGGTAGCATCGTACCGACATTGGCCCATTCTTTCCTTTTTTTCAGGTTTAGGTAGTGCTCTAGTCATGTTTGACCTCATGGGATATGAATGATGCTAGCGATGATGATTACCTAGCTGATGAGTAGAATTAGATATTGGACTTGGAGATCGGACTACTTAGTTATGGTACATGTTACGGTTGCGTGCTATATGTGTTGTATTAACTTGTGAGTTGGTTTAGGGCAAGGACCCTATTATACCTAAGTGTAGTTGAACCTCTTATATACCTAGGTGTAGTTGTTTATGTTTTCCGATGGACTCATTTTAAGCCATCCCTTGGTGTTGTTAATGGTAGTCTGGATGTAATTCCCAAAAATTTTTACACTAGTATACAAAAATAGAATGGAAAATGTAAATTAGATAGTGAATTTAGGACCAAATAAAAATTTTAGAATGAACCTATGAGTACTAGTAAACTCATTTATAGTTTAAAAACTTGAAAGAACTTGAATAGAAAATTCTTTGACACTAATTGATACAAAAGACAAAGATTTCATATCTTGAGCCAATAACTCAAGATATAATTAGAAGTAGCCATAACTTTCAAACCCGATAAAAGATAATCTATTTATAGAACCTATTAATTATAAAAGGATAACTAAAAGATGAACTGCTAGGGTTATAAATACGCAATGAGAATGAAAATAGATCCATAACATTAAATATAGATTGCGAATAAACATTATAGCTTCCGTTATCAAACTCATTAGGGAATTTTGAGTCCATTGAGACTGAAATCCTAATTTAATCTATCGGACCTAAAAAAATTTAATTGCATAAGAAAAAACTCTAAAATTACTTAATCGCGTAAACTTTAAACTCATAGATAATCTATAAAATTTGTAGAAGCTTTGGATGAACTTTCAGAGATGAAACCCCATATATAACTGATATATAAATACATGTAAAACTTAATAAACTACTTGAAAATATAGAAATTTTACAAAAACAACTATAATCGTAACCTATATTATACATATATGGTGGCAAATTTAGCTTAAAGATTGGCTCCTACATTTAGAGAAGGAATACGCTAGCTGCCTCAAGAAATTTGCATCAAATTGTCCTCGAAGTTAAATGATAAGGACTTGTAAACTGATGGGAAATATCCAAATAAGCTAATCATTAAATGATCAAGATACTAAACTAAAACAACTTGCTAAACCAATGTGAATCTTTTCCACAATTCCCATAGCTGCAGCTAAACAATTTAGGACAATAAGCCTAAGTTGCAATACAGACTTCACTGTATATAGTAATAGGTAGTAGTAGGTTAAACACAAGCCACAAAGATTGAAAAATTAACCAAATAAGCTCCAATGAAATCCCATTAAATGGACACATAGATAGTCAAATTATTGACTCATGGAATGTGCATATTTAGACACAAAAACACTGACTTTAGGAGCTAAAAAATTTTTAGACAAGAGCAGCTTCCAGTTCTCCCATTTTTCATGTCCCAAAACCTCTCAATTTGCACCTCAATTACAACTCTTGTTTAGTATATATAAATAGGAGTACTTAACTAGCAAACAAGTTCATGCATTCCCCATCGAATTGATCTAAAAATTAGACCAATAACCAAAATGAATAACCCATTCTCCTTCAGCAAAAACCTCATCGTGATAGATTGCAAAGGAAACGAAAAATAGAGCAACAACCAGTTTTCCAAAAATCCACCTTGAAAGCTTAAGTTCCAATAATACAAAACACAACAAACAATCCATTTCCTTCCCCACAAACAACAACAAGAAACAAAATAAAACAACCTCTGTTTTCCCTAAGGTCTACCGTGAATCATCAAAGATACATAAAAGCTTTAGAAATCAAGAACTAGAGGTAATGATGGTGTTGATTTAGCTAATTTATTTCTAAATTTATAACTACTCATTCTCTTATCTCCTATTATAAATCACGGTTCACATCCAAGAGGGGGAGCTAGTTGCATTCAACCATCCAACCAAGGTAAAAACATATCATCTTTGTTTACATTATGTTCGATTATAGAAACTAGAAAGTTGATGAATTGAGTTCCCCTAGAAGAGCTTACATGTTCGGATGAGTAGATGTTTACTTTGTGAATTTAACAAGTAAAATCATCAATGTATTGATGATATTCGAGCTGTTTAGGAATATGGAAACATCAACTTGAGAATTTAGAACACTAAGCCTTAGGAAATTCAGATATAAAGAAGAAGAGATCAAAAGCATGTTGGAACTACAACATAACTAACTTAAATTTTGGTAATTACATCTAAGACATGGAATGGAAGAAGAAACTTAACCAAAGAGACCTTAGAGACATAACAAGAAGTCCAACTTTACAAATATAATATGAATCATCTCTTAGAATTAAGAACACTTGTAGGACAATTCATAACTGCCTTTAAACTTGGTCATACAAAAGGAGGGGTAGAATCTGCAACACCATTCCCTCCCGTCAGCACAGCCCATGCAGCCCCTAGTGTAGAATTTAAAATCCCATTTTTCCTTTTCTTTTTAACACAAATAATTAAATTAAACTTTTGGGATTATATTCTACAATGTCACGGTTCCATGACTATAAAAAAATTATTAATTATTAATTAATTAAATCAAAATTAATTGAATTTAATATACATTTGATACATGTCTAAACTTCATGAGCCTATCAAATGTTAGAAAAATAATTAAGGAACTAGATACAAAAATATGACTCTATAAATAATAAAAATATTGACTTATAAAAGAAAAAAATAAGGTTGACAAACGAAGAAATAATAAATAAAAGTCCACTATCAATACATATACTAATGGATATAAGACTCAATTAAATTAGGAACAATGAAAATTCCTTAAATAGAAATAAAAATATTAATTAAGATTAAGATAAGAAAAATGAAATAAATATTAAATAATAAATATCTATTATTAGAGGATCTTACTTGAAATATCAATACAAAGGATAATATAAGACACCCAGACACTCATAGAAATTCAATTATATAATTTTATGTCTTATTGATAAATAATTCTATTCATCTCAATAGGTGACTTCAGTACTGTTGAGGACTTCCCCGTTGATTACTATGATTAGGCAATATGAGCAGGTGAGTAATTTAGACTTATTATATTATTTGTGCTTATAGTTTAGTAGCATTTACAATGGAAAGATAATAACGGAATTATTGTGAATGTGGGTATATAGGCATTGTATACTGTATGAGTTTGTTGGTTGCTAAACTGCACTAGTAATAGTGATAATGGAATTTCTTGTGAACTCATCGCTTGTATAACATGTTGATAGTTTGTATAATGCTTGATCGCCTTAAACCTGACTAAAAACTAGTAGTACCATAAATGAAATGAACTTGCATTGTATAATTTACGTATACTGCATTATGAGCATGTGATAGCCTACTACGTGTTAGTATTTTGGTTTTCTAGTAATGCCTGGTTTTTCTAGGCAAAAGGCTATTAATTCTATGCAATATTACCTTTGTTCTATTGGTTTCATAGGAACTAACTTGTAAATGAAGCATGCTGCCAATGGTATTGTTTTGAAATTACTAACACTTAGTTGAGTTTCTAAGGCTTGAAACCGAAAATGAGTGTTAAGATATGTTTATTATAAAGAGATAATTAAAGTGAGGATTATTGTTTTCCTGTATGCTTACTCTCTTCTGGATAGGTGGGTCATAGATTCGAATTTCCTTCACCTCTGATGAAAGGGCGTAAATCTCTATCCTGTTTGGATTCCGGGTTATCCAAGCTTGTAATTATGCATATGTTTGATTGATGCATTGTGTATGGTTGATAATAACTTGCTTGTTATGTGACATATTCTGGTTATTCACTGAGCCCGTGGTTTATGCTCACACTCCTACAGTCCTTACATGTTAATTCTCTGTCCTTGGTTAGTAGCTTCTCGGAGTTTAGCCCCGGTAAGGTTGTAAAGCTGGAAGAATTTCGGATTAGAAGGTATAATATCATCTAGAGATATGTATTAGTTGATGTTTAAGCATCGCTTTTATATTTTGAGGACTTTACTTAGGTTATAGTCTATAATGTCTTAATCTTCATACAGTATTTAGAAAGTTCTATTTTAGTTTTGTATTTTTATATGTATTCATCATTGTTATCATTGTAACTAAAAGATCCTATTTCGTTAAGTTATGTCATTTTCCAAGGTAAACTAGTGTTAACATGCATATGATTCTTTTTTATGCTTCCCCAAAACTTTCTAAATATAAGTTTTAGAATAAGACAGTATCATATATGTATGTTACTACTAGGGTACCCTTAGGGCGTGGCAATGGATCTTAGTCTATTAGTTGTAAATATGTTTGGAACCTAATCTTTGTTGTTGATGTATCCATATATATATATGTGTGTGTGTGTGTGTTTGTGAAATTAAGGTAAAGGTGGTTGGATGTTAATAGGTTTTGAGCTTTAACGTGATTACTCTTAAGGGTAGATACGTGGCAGGCTATAGATAACCTTATGTTTAGGGTGTTACAGAACCCTTTAGCTTAGGTGAAGGAGCAACAACTATATACGACCCAAGAGTTAGAAAAAAATGATTACTATCAAATGCAAGTAAAGAAATTCAAATTAAGTAAGTTGCAAGTGCCATTCCTAGCTATTTTATGAGTTTCCAAAAGAAATAGTCATATGCTGTAGTTTCCCTTTAACTTGTAATGAATCCTGAGATTCTTAGATTCCTGCAAAGGAGTGTTAGCAAAGTTCAAAAGCATTGAAAAGAGTATTAAATGTGTTTGGCACATACATTAAATGCATTCCAACATCTCTTTTCTTTTTCCCTTTTACTTATATTATTATATTATTAAATAATAAATAATAAAAAAAAATTTTATTGTCATGCTTAAGAATAGGTCGAGCTCAAAAAAATTATTTATTTATTTTTATTTTTTATAAAAAAAATGCCGGGGCAAACTTTTTGAAGTCGAGGTCTGAGGTCGAGGCCTAAACTCCAGCCCTTGACTTTATAAATTTTGCCCAATGACAAACTTTCTGATTTCGAGGTATGAGGTCGAGGCCTAAACTTTAGCCCTTGACTTTATAAATCTTGCCCAAAACTCCAGCCCTTGACTTTATGATTTTACCCAAAACTCTAGCTCTTGATTTCATAGTTTTGCCCAAAACTTTAACACTTGACTTTACAAGTTTTGCCTAAAACTTAGTCTTTTGTCTTTATCTAATGAATAGTATCTCCACCTTTCTTCTACTAGGCTCGATAGCTTTGTCTTGACTTTTCTTCAACTTTTGTTCTGTTAAAACTTAAACAACAGTAGAACAAATACAAAGCACATATATATATAAATTTTAAATATTTAAACAATTAAGGATATTTAAATAATTAATTATGTAATGATTATTCTCATCAAAATCATTTGTGAACATAAAGTTCAACAATTACAACTCCATTAAAATTAAGGCATCCACTTAATATGCTTAGTTAAAATCCAAGTCTTGGCCTAGAAGTGAAGGGGAGTATAATGTAATAAATATAATAACTCACACTACATCTATAAGTTTTTGTTTTTAGATCAGATAATTGTGGTGCTAATTTTAACATTTACCAATGAACTCTCCTCTTTTCATAAGTTTAATTCCACTAATATTGAGCTACCAATGAGTTGACCTCATTATAAGTTAAGGGTTGATCACAACATATGACCTTAACATGGGTTAGCACTTTGTAGGGTAAGGATATCTTGATTAAGGTTGCTATATGGCAAGTGGTTAGTGATGCAATTTTAGTAAACTAGACAAATGAAAAATTATTTTGTAAGCATAGGGTCTCTCTTAGGCAATATCGACATATTTTTGGACTTAATGTGTTGTATTTAACCCCCAATGTATGGAGAGATTTGAACTTAAGGGAATTAGGGAAATGGTTTGTAGTAGAAATAATTATAACAATTCTTAATATCCTACTTTCTAAAACTATGGATGAAGATTGTCCTGTTTGGTCGCATTAAAGGCTAGCAAATGCATAATGAAGTTAACATATTACTTCATCAAAGACTTAGATTTGAGCAATATCAAGGTTAGCATCCTCTTCTAACAAGATAAAAAGTTGATTTTGAACATGGTATAAAGTTGTTCTTGTTAACCAAAAGTTAAGTATTTTTTTTGCTACACTTTAAATATTAAATGTCCTACAAATGGCAATCTTGTTATAAAAAACATGTTATGCCTTTTGCTAAGTGCAAGTTTTGTAATAGTGATGAGTTGGAAGAGCACTTATTACTATGCTATCCATGATGAAGCTAGAGTAGTTTGTTGTCTTTGAGTGAAAATTGATATTAGTTAGGTTACAACTCTTCATAAGTGGTATAGGAACTTCTTGTGAAGTTTGCTGGGACAAAGAAAAAACAAAAAGGAGTTGGTTACTGTTTGTAAGTGTTGTAAGTTTATTGAAGTGTAGTTGGGTAACTTGATAATTTTCAAAGCACTTTGATTCTATTAATATAATCTCTTAGAGGTTGAGCTTACTCCTTATTGATGATAAGGAGCTAGTCATATGGTCTATTGCATTTAAGATGGTTAGCAAGAATGCACATAAAGTTGTCGATTGAGTTGTCATAGATTTAAGAGGTAGATGTGCCTTTGACTGGGATATAAATCCCCACTTTTCTATTGAATTTTTATGTGTAGTGCTTGTTATGCTTTCTTCTTATGTAGTTAAAGAATTTTCAATTGCACTTGTGAATTTAAATTTATGGAATTGCCTTTTTCATCCTAAAAAAAAAGTTTGGATGGTTAGAAGGAAAAGAAAAGAATGAATGAAAGGAAGAAAATGTAGGACATCAGTATTTTTATGCTAAATTAAGATAAAGCAATAAAGTATTGTATGACATACAATTAATGCTAAATTCAAGTAAACTTAAAGTGATATGGAATCATTTAAATATTTCACATTGTTCATTTTAATTTAACAATATAAGAAGTCGTCCCTTTTAAATTTTTGTTTATATCAACATATAGAAACATGACACTTAATGATGCAACTTATTCTTGTCGCATTTAATAAATCTAAACATATTAATTAAAAATCAATACATTTATAATTTTTCCCTATATGTCTATTATAAGTAGTTCTTGTTGCATTTAATGTTACACACATGTATGTATAAATAAAGATATCATTGAGATATTGAAGAAGTGATATCATTTTATTATTTTTTCAAAACATCATGGTTTTTTCCCCTTAAAGAAACCATTAGAAATTTCATTAACTAGGATTAAGAAGCATATAAAAAGCATAAAGCGACCTATAAGAGTCAATTACTAGACAGAGGGGACAGGGATGAAAGTACCAATCAAAAGAGCACGTTCCCTTCCTTATATACTATATCCAATATGCTATTCTATTTGTATTTCTTGAAATATGTACAATCCAGGTAAAGTTAAAATTTGACAATAAATGTTTAATATCCTTTATAATATGGATATTACTATTAATACACAAGAATTGAGGAAGAAAGCATAACTACACCATAACTATACCATAACTTTAAATTAGATTCAATAATGACTACTTACCAATTATGATCACAAGCCATCTCTAAGCCTTTCAACATTTCTAAACATTCTAAAATTTCGGAGGTTAGCCAAAAAATTTTGATTGCAAGACAATCAAGGGTATTCCCATCCTTATCATGTGTTGCGACTCCTATTCTACCTAATCCATCACTAGCCCATCATGAAATATCTACATTAAGTCTAGCCATAGGAGGTGGGACCTAACGGTTAATTCTTGACATCTATGTCCTAACTAAAAGATATATGTCTATAGTTGGCCAAGACCTTCTTCATTATCTTTATTAGGATTAAGGTTTTTATTTTCGGATGCTAATTTACGCCTGCGAAGATGGATAAACCCACAACAGTAGCAGTCAATTCCTTCTTGTTGTTATGGGATTGTTGAAAAGGTCGCCTTAGAAACCATGGTCACCTTTTTCCATTGGAGACTTATAAGAGATAGACTAATCGAACTATTCACTTACTAGCTTTTTCAAATGGCCAAAGAATCCTATTCTTATAGCATCTTCTTGATAGATGTATTGCCTTTAACTACTTAGTTTCAACATTTGTTGGAAAATTTCATACCCATATGAGATTCTAACTCCAAGTATTACTATCAATAAAAAAAAAAAAAATGACCTTGGTCTCATTATTTTTCACTCTAACTATCATTATTTTTCATTCCAAAAGGGGAAATAGAAAAAGAATGACTTAAAATACTGAACTTGAATATTGGAAAAATACTGAACTAGAATATTGGACTATGTTAACGTGGATCATGAACTATATGATAAGAACTTAAAGATGACTTGGCCATAACAAATGACTACCACCAAATGCATCAATTGAATCACATTAAGTTGCATAGTAGCATCATGTAATATTAACATCATTTGCTCTATTTGTAAACATTGAAAAAAAATTACATATGAATAAATTTTTACTAATACTCCTAATACTTTTAGCACTAATGAACTTCTTCTATGAGGTCAGAAAACAAAACGAACAATATTGGTAAGGTAATAAATATATCTATAAAAAATTTAATTGGGTATTGAATTGACCACAAATCCAAGTACTAAATTGAATTTTTGTGTAAAAAGTTTAAGTACTAAATTTGATATTTTTTCCAAAATTTTATTAATTTAAATAAATATAATATATTTTTTTTCTTTTGACTAAGTTTTATATCCATCCTAAAACTCCATATGTCACGTTTGGTAATGGAATGGAATATTGGATTGGAATGGAATGGATTGGAATGGAATGAGTTTGGAAATGATAAATCCATTCTTATATTTAGAAGATTACATGAAATGGAATGGCTAAAACTATAATTGTCGGGAATGCCATTAGTAATAAATGCAAATATTAATACATGATAGGATAAAAAAGTAATTACAGTCATATAATTAATAAAAGTAGAATGGAATTACGATTTCACCTTTTAAATGTGGAATCGAATTCCCCTTCAACGGAATCGTTGATTCCAAGGAATCCTGAATTTGGCTTCTAAAAGCGATTTCAAACACTGGGAAAGGGAATGGAAGCCGGAATCGTGATTCCATTCCGGCCCATTCTTGCATACCAAACATGTCAATAGGTTTCACAAAATTTCAAAACCAATTTCATACCTTATATGATATTTATTGAGTTGGGTGGATCAATACCCTATAAGAACCTGCTAGTTGCATCCTAGCATAGAGGCTTAGCCTTTTAGCCATAACCCATAGTCTCATGGCCCATGTACTAAGTTATCACTCGAAGAGTCTCTAATGGTGGTAAAAAATGCATTAAATTAATATTTTTTTTTCTTTCTCTAAGGATAGCAACAAGTGTAACAATAATAATTGATAAAAGCTTAACTAGATGTCTCAAGTTTGAGCATCGAATGTAGCTATGTTAAAAGCTCAGTAGGGAGAGCCTTACCGTCTTTGTGGTCCTTCTCGGCTCAAATCTTGATTAGTCGATACCTATCTCCCTATTGCCCTTGTGGTTTTGCCCTGCTCGAATCTGGATTAGTCAGTACCTAATATGGTACCGGATACTAGATGATCTACACAAAAAAAAAAAAAAAATGGTAAAATGATTGAAAGGTGGAATTTGTATATTTCACTTTGATGTTGCTAGTATAATATATAATAATTACAAGTAGAGTTATATTATATTTATTTTTTAAAATTCCTATTTATGATACTCATTAATATCTCTCTTTGTATCATTATATAATAGATTATTTTAACAACATTTACAAAATGGATTTTTTTTTTGTTGATATAAAAAATTTTAAAATATCTTCATTATTGTAGATAAATTTAAGTTCATGTATTGTGTTTTAACTTTCTTTTTTTTTCAATTAATAAATAGAAATAACTTTTTTATTATTGATTTGTTTAAATCGTATTTAAAAATTATAACTTATTGTGTATATAATTTAGGAATAATGTCATGAGTGGTACTTAAATTTTGAAAAAATATGCAATTAGGTGCTCGAATTTTGAAATTGATCAATTTATTATTTAGTATTTGAAAAATTTTAGAATTGATCAATTTAGTATTTAAAAGAACTTGATAGAAGTACTGTTGGTGTGCACAAAAAGTATTTTAGGTAATAAATTGATTAATTTCAAAGTTTAAGTATTTAATTACATATTTTGTCAAAGTTCAGTTATCATTTGTGATATTAACCTTATAATTTATCTTAAAAATAACAAAAATTTACCTAATTTGATGATAAAAAAAAGTAATTTTTATTCTTTTTTCCCTTCTCTCTCCCTTACTCTTCGTCTACTGGAGGACCATTGAAGAGTGGCTTTCTAAAGCAAAAGTAATGATCAAATTGTAAAAGCTTTTTGATCTTGAAACATCACATCTTATCATCATCATCATCATCATCATCTCATAAACATTGACTTTAACTCTCGTTTACACGAAGGTTAGAAATCTCTTATCTCACTAGTTACTTTTCTTTGAATTCTATAATTTGTTTTTTCAAGACCAATATAAATATTCTTATATTGTATTTTTTTTTTATTTTTCTTCATCTTGTTTATTTAGATGAAGAAATTTGTAATATAAATTTATGAACTAAATTTAAAATTCGTTGAATTATAATTGGACTAATTATCTGGATTACTGATAGGATCCAAGTAGCTAGACCAAATTTAGGATTATTTAGAGAGTTTTGGATTAGTAGGATCTGGATAGAGTTCCTTAAAAAATTCTCTTATATGTTTTTAACCTTTCTTACCAAGTTTAAATGTTTCATGCTTTATTATTCTCTTTAGTCCACTAGGATTATTAAACCCTAATAAATCTTATCCACTAATTGTTCATAAAATCCAACGGTGATAATCTTTACTATCATAATTAATACCCGATCATACCATCTATAAGAGATACCTTATACTTTTCAATAGATCACTTGTTGAAAACACTATAAGTTTGTTGAGGTAGTCCATCTTACCTCTCTAATCACTCTTTGAATTATTTCTTTCATTATTTGAGAATAATTTTTTATCCAAAACTAATTCTCATATATTCATCATGTGAAGTACGTTGCACACATGTGATAATATGAAGAACCCTTAATTTACAGTTTTTTTATCAAAGTTTTTTCCTTTAGTTTAACTTTTGTCATTTTTTTATATCATAAGCTAATATTAAGAAATACCAAACTAATATTTTATAATTTATCTAATTAGATATGATAGAACTTTATTAAATACCATAGAGATACAAATATCAGTTACATTTTATATAATTAAATCTGCACCAGCAATCGTGCACCACCCGTGTTTGTTGTAGAGCAACATATAAAAAATTATATAACCAATCACTAAAATAATTTTTATAACCAATAATCACTTGGACAAACTATATGTGTGAATGTTAAATGAAGAAAGAAAATAACAACACTAGCGGATAATGGTGATTTTGTTATGACTATTATCATTTGCCTACAAAGCAATGAAAAAACATTAATTGGGACATCTGGTATGTAGTATAAAATGTATTCATATAGACTAAGATTATTTTGCAATTAAGGAATTAAATTCCTCATACAACAATTTACCAGTGAAATCCTTAACCTAAAGAAATATATATGTAGAGAGAGATAGAGAGAATAAAATAAGAAAAATTAAATAGATAGTTAATGGTAAAGGACTTAAAATTAGATATATAATTTGAAACCTGATAAGCTATTTGAATCAACATAACCATTCAAAAGTCTACTAAGTAACAAGAAGACCTCCAGTTTCTTAAGAATAAAAGGAATCCTAATTTCACTTTTTTTTTTTCCCAAGTAGAATTTCTCAGTATTAGAAAAATATTTTAGAAACTATTATATGACTTATAATCCGTAATCGCTCACCTCATAATTTACTATTTCTCATAGTTCAAGTGCTCTATAAGTGAAAAACATATAATATAATAAGATTATATATTAACATATCTATGTAATTACATCTTAGTACAAATCTCAAGATTAAATTGTGCATGTGATAGGAGTATGGCTGCACATTTATACCCGCTTATTTTATACTTGGCTAAAAGCAATATTGTGAGAACTGACATGAGGCTTGACCTAGATATATAAGACGGCCGATAATCAATGGATATAACATAGATTGAATCACAATTGAACTGATTCATTCCTAACGAGATAATAGGTTTAACCAAGTTAAACCGGGTGGGCCGGTTTAGTCCAAGTTTTATAAAATTGGATAAAACATGAACTTAAAAGATAATACAAAACTTGAGCCCCTATCCAAAGAATATAATCGTAATTTTACTATTTATTGGAATGTACAGAATGGGTGGCATTGTACAAAATCATGCAAAAATGAAAAAATTATAAACATATAGAATCGTATATCTAAATTTATATTTTTACCAAAAGTTTGCACTTAAATAAATTTTCATCCATTTTAATTAAAAAAAAAACACACACAGAATCATAAACTTGTAAAATGGTATATTTGACTTATGATTTTGATAACTATACTCTTATCAAAATTAGAATTTCCACCCAAAAGAACATCAACATAGCACGTATAAACAAAAATAAAAGGCAAAAAAAAAAAAAAAAAGGGAATATGTATCAAATATCCTCTATACATGATTTTGTTTGTCCTCATCTAAAGAGGAAAATTTTAGGTATCCCCATAGATCAAATGCTTTCTTAAATGTATGTCAATTAGAGCTAGCATAAAGGCCATGGCTTGCGGGCTGGCTCGTTTACTAGCTTTAAAAAGATGGGCTGCGGCCATTTTTTTTTTTGCCCGTTTAAATGTCGGCCAAACATTATAACATTTTTTAAATATATATTTATTGATTTAAATGTAATATGATATATAATAAATTATTTAAAAAACTTGTTTTCATTTATAAGTAATCAAAATGGTAACAAAATTATTTTTAATATATATAAAACCTTAAAATATGTAAATATTCTCATTTTTTATATAAAATAACATTAAAAAATAATAAAAATAAAAAAATTTCATTTTGCCCGTGAGCTGACCCGTTTAGCCCACGGGCTAAAGCAGGCTAGGCTTAGGCCAAGAAATTTTGGCCCGTTTAAAAGCGAGCCAAAATGGCCCACCCGTTTAACCCGCGAGCTGATGTAGGCCCGCCAGGCCTGTTTGCCCACCTCTAGTGTCAATAAACTAATCTTGTCACGTATAAATCTGGAAAAAAATGCAAACAATAGTATCTTGATTTTGAGTTACCCAATGGTTTCATGGACATGATTATTTAGTCCATTATCCAACTTTATGCAAGGAATATATTACAAAGCGGATGGTTTTATTATTATTTATTATTATTATTATTATTATTGTTGTTGTTGTTGTTGTTGTTGAGTTATAGATCCAACTCATATAGGTTTATAAAAAGAGATCCTAAATATATATTATATATATTTAGAAAACATTAAAATCAATGATACCCTAAGTATATGGCATATACTTGGAAGAGGACTTGAAAATAAAAAGTTTTTTGTACAAACAAAGGAGTTGAAACATGTAAGCTGGCCACTGGGACAGCCGACCTTCAACTTCGAATTGTTTGCCGAAAGCTTACTGTAGGCTAGGCTAGCTCCAATGCTGTTGGCCTAGGTAGTCTACGCCATTGGTGTACTAGCCGACGTTTAATGTTCCAGAACGTCGAAGTTTCATCGTTATTCCAAACGTCGGTAGCCTATATTCAAATTGTACCAATTTATGTTTACAGCTTATTTCCCTTTGTATTTTGGTATAAATACTCCTTGTTTGTTTTTAGGGTTTATGGTACCTCTCAAATATAGATTGTGGAACTCTAATTACAAAGGTGCCTTTTGGTGTAGTGTCTTGGAGTTTATCGGAACTCCAGAGTTAAGCATGCTCCGTGTAGGGCAATCCCATGATGGGTGATCCCCTGGGAAGTGTTGGAACCAAAAAGAGAAAACCGTGCGACGTGTGATCAAAGCGGATAATACATTGGTGGGTAGAGTTCTGGAGCGTTATTGGTTGTATCAGAGCTAGGTTCACTAGCGGGAAGTGGAGGAGTGTGTCTTTACTGCATAGTATGGTTCTGGACCTGTGTAACGAAACTGACAGGGACAGCCGTTCTATAAGTGGGGAAGTATATGATACTCTCAAATATAAATCGTGGAACTCTAATAACAAGTGTGCTTTTGGTGTAGTGGCTTAGAGTTCGTCAGAATTCCAGAGTTAAGCGTGTTTTGTGTAGAGCAATCCCATGATAGGTGATCTCCTGGGAAGTGTTGGAATCAAAAGGATAAAACCATGCGACGTGTGACTAAAGTGGATAATACCTTGGTGGGTGGAGTTCTGGGGTGTTACAGGGTTTGTGTAAGAGGAGTGTGGAGGCTATCATAAATCTTAGAGAGAAATTCTAGGGAGAGAGAGAGGCTGACTCCTATTGTAATCTATTGGTTTTTGGTAATGATTGAGTGATTCACTAGTGTTATTTAGTGAGGAAAGTCTGTGTACATCCCATTATTATTGGTAGTAGAAGAAATTTATGCAGCGATCGCATAATTTTTCCTTAAATTGAGGTTTTCGTGTAAATCCTGATGTTGTTTATTTTTATTATGTAATTTTATTTATTATTTTGTTATCGCATTATTAAGAGAAAAAATTTATTTTTTATTACAAGTTATTGGAAGATTTTTCCCGACATTTTTTAAACCACAACTTCTCATTGCTAGGAACATAGGCAACGATACCACATAGCAACAATAAAATTTCCACCACAAGAAGTATGTGATACGATATATGATGTGAAAGCATGCTTCCACGAGAAATAAACGTGGACCAACAAGTGCACAAAGCTTAGATAACCTATGAGAAAACCAATACGAATTAAACCCACCATCTGCACCAAAGTGTTCATTCTACATAAAAATAACTAAGTAAATAAATAAAAGAAGCAGTTGTGGTGTAATAAAATGTAACGACTCCCAAATATATAATTTTTTTTAATCAAGTATTTACTGTTCTTTTTTTTTTTAACAATATTCAACATTAAAATTGCTCCTACAAAGCCACATGTCAAAATTGGGAAAGTTTTTTTTTTTTTTTTTTAACAACACATCTGTTAATGGATTAATATTCATCACATTATTTCATATGATGATTATGCTAATGGATGTGGTATAGCGCTTGCACTATAATCTCCATTATACTTGTTAATCCGGCGCCAAGTGCTTTTGGAGATTAACAATCTTAGAGCATCAAATGAAGAGATTGTTTTTCTGTTGTGAATCTTCTGGTGAATGTTTTATGGGCTTTGACGTTTTTCACCGGTACATCACTGATTTATGGGTTTTTCATGAAGATGCAGTGCAATGCTTTTCCCTTTGACAGCATCGATATAATAATTTAAAAATTACATAATAAAAAAAAGTTTGAAAATTTTTAAATTATGTTATGTGTGGAATACATTATTTAAAATAATAAAAAAATTCCATAATATTAAAGCAGACTTTGGGGTTTGTTTGTTTCATTATATTCTGATTATTTTGACATTTTATTTTTTTATTCGTTTTTAACAGATGTTTGTTAAGAAACAAATACCAATGAGTAGCTAATAGTTTTTCTTATAAATTGATCAAATAAATACGATACATATATGATATAGATAAGTTACAAATGTAGATTAGATACAAATAAGATGTAGATAAAAATTTGATAATCCAAATAGTCTAGTTTAAGAGAGTAAGTTATTATTATTGTTGTTGTCGACATAGAATATTACACGATATGTATAATATATACATGATAAGTAATAAAAATTGAAGGACCATGAAAGAGGTTCTTGTGTTAATAAGTACACTTTATGATGTTCTTGCGGATTGGAGTTTTTTTAACTTTTTAGAATTATTATAAACAACCTAAAAAATTGAGTACTTTTATAATATTTTATTATTATTCTATAAAACTAAAGATATTATATAAAATAAATGGGACTCACGAAAATATATAAATTATAAATGAATCCATATGGAAAATTTTACGAATGTAATGATAAGATTCTTTAAATGAAAGTCCTTAAATGGTGTTGTAATATTTTAAAATTCTTATGAAAGCTCATCATGATGCTCATATAATTATTCAGTCTAACGGGTGATGATCAAGGAATCGTGCGCGCTTACTTTTTGTTGGATTTGGATATATTCCCGTCCGACATGATATTTGAAACTGCTGTTGACACTTGAGAGCGACCATGGAGAAAAGCAAGTGTCTAATTTCTATTGTTTCATCAATGCGGCGTTGGCGTTAGCATTTCACTGTATCTGGATACGATAAGAGTATGCCGTGTGGATTTCATGAACACTTTCTTTTCCAACAGAGTTAGTGAGTCACAGAGTGAGTGATGACAGAAATACACTGTTTTGAGTTTAAATTTCCAAATGAGATCTATTAGATCAAAACATCCGATTTTTGATTTTCATTCTCCTTCCTGTTCTTTTGCTTATTCCTTGAACATAAGCATCTCTTGTACAAAATTTGCACTTAATCCAGCAAACAAAGGGCTGGTAATTTCAAGTTAAGGAACTGTGCTGTAAAATAAAAGAGCAAAAAAGAGTGTGAATAACTGTTAGATTTTAGTTGGTAAATAATAAAAAATAAATAAAATGACAATAATCATCCTTGAGATTATCAAAATTAGAGAAGAGATAAAGTTAAGTAATTAGTAAATAACAAAAAAGAAATAAAAGGAGTATTTGGTATTTTAATGTGTGAAGTGCAATAAAAAGATAGTATTTTTCTTTATAATAATAGATAGTAAATTATTTATAAATTACAGATAAAGTTCTTTATATATAGTATATGATATATTATATGTGATATTGAATTTGTGATATATCACATATGGAACATTTATTTTAGGATGAACCCCGATCTATTTTAACCATGCGTCTATCCTTCTCACTCTCTCTCTCTCTATATATATATATATTTAATTTTGTATCTAAAGTTTGAAATTATTAATATCATATAATTAAATTATACTTGATAAAATTAATATTTTATACCTTACCCAATCCGTAATTATACACATTAACTTTTTAAAGATAGTTAAATTAGTAAGTTTGATACATAAAAGTTTAATCATGTATAACATAAAGTAACTTCAAGTTTTATATATAAAATTTGATAAAAAAAAATTAAATTTAATAGTTAATAATTCCAAACCTTATGTGTAAAATTTTAAAAAAATATACAAAAAAATTTTAGGTTATAAATGTGATATGATAGCTCCCAGTGGATAGACATACCGACAACTTCGGATGGAAAAGGCATCTAAGTTACGAATGATATAAACTTGTCCTTTCTGCTGACCAAAGTTGAAAACCAATCAGCGGCCACAAAAAAAAAAAAAAGGAAAAAAGGACAAAAAATTTTAAAATTATATTGATAATTTTTAACTAAACTATAAAAATGCTTCTAATATAATATTTTAATTTTAGATAAATTACATTCAACTTTTGAAAAAAAATCATGAGTAAAAGATTTCATTTCTTTAAAAGATCAATTTAGTATTGTAAAATTAATTTCATTTTTTTAAATTACTTATTTTTAAAAATTATATTTTATCTAATGGATTTGTATAATTTTTTAAAAAAAAATATTATTTGTCCCCTTAATTCTTTTAGGTTTTTTTTTTTTGTCCTTTTGCCCTTTTGCCTGTTGACTGTTGACACGCCAACTCATGCCATACCCGTCCAACGTTACTATGTATTAAAAAAATTAACCAAAAAAACCGTGTCCTCGACTTTTCATCTTTCGCCAGTACTAAGAGCACATATTACTGGAACAGTGGATTTGGTGACACTCACTCTCACACTCCCTTTACCAAAATTTCAAATGTCTTCTCGGCCGAAGAAATCGATAGTAATACCTCTGTCGTTCTGATTCTCTCCCCACCTCTCTGATATCTCTTTAAAAAAAGGATCTCGGGTGAGTGAGTTAGTGTTGCTGTTACTTATATGAATGTTTCTTCAACTTCAAAGAGTATATATATGATTTTCAACTGTTGCTGCCACATTTGTGCAACATTTGATAGTTAGGGTTGCAGTTTCATGTTTTTCATGTGCTTTTTTCTTTATTTTTCTCTCCCCTCCATTACTAATGGATGCCGTTTTTTGTAGTGTTTGTTCTTCCTGAAAGGAAAATGATAAGGAGTACCTTAGGCTGAAAAAAAAAAGGAACTTTTGAATTATATGTAGTCCTTTGTGAATTGTGTGTGTAATCTATATTTATAAAATGTTAAATTTGATAGTTTGGACAGTTGTCAAAGGAAAATATCAAATCTGTATTTGAACTTTGTATAAATATCTAATTTGCCTGTGGTCAATTTAATATCTATAAACTTTTCAAGATAATTTTTACCGTCTTATTGATACTGTTTATTCTATTTGTTGGTCTAGAAGAGATAGTTTATCAGTATTATATGATATCAGGAAAAGCAGTAAATATTTAAGGATAAGTTGCTTCTTCAATGTTAGCAAATAATATTAAAGAGATATTAAAAATAGGGGTGCTTCTAGGTTCATTGATAACATTGTATAATCAATCAATCATCTTATCCTTAAAATAAATATAATAATTAGAATATTAACTATTTTAGTGATTCAATTATGATTGAATATATTGTATGTTGTCACATAGTTGATGGGACCGATCCAATTAAAATTAATAACGGCACCGTAGAATTTTTCTTAGAAATAGGCACAAAAGATATGATTAGATATTAAATTAATCATTTGAAAGTTTAGGTACTGAATTGGATTTTTGTATAATGTTTAGGTATCAAATTTGACGATTACTCATAAAAGAAACAAATGATCTTACTCTAAATACATTATGACAATACATGGACTTTCAATATCGCTGTGAATAAGATAGAAAGTGTTGATGGGCTATATCGAATGTGGACTCCCTAGGTTAAGTGTGACCTCTTTGGACCTTAGACTAAGCCGTCTTGACCATGTACCAATCTTTTGGGCCATGTTCGTCCTTAGGAGAGCCTTTGGGAAGCCAAGAAGATAAATTAGACTATACCAATTGATAGCCTACTCACCTTTGACCTAAATCCAACCTAGCTTTGGAGAGCCTTTGGGAAACCGAGAAGGTAAATTAGACTATACCAATTGATAGCCTGCTCACTTTTGACCTAAATCTAACTTAGCCTTACTGGTTGCCTTAATGTTACTTGGTTGTGCAAACCTACTTCCCACCTCTAGCACATCCAAGGATCTCAGGATATGCAATATAGGGTTATATCTTTCTACAATTTTGTGGATAGTTGTCTCACAAAGTAGAATTGCTTAAGATAACCACTAGGGCTAAACGGAATGCCCACAACTAGGGGTGCAAATAGACTAAACCGGTTCTGTAAACTACTTCAGTTCGGCTCGATATTTATTCTAGTTTGATTAGAAAATAGTCGAATCGAACTATTCGAATAGTTTATTGAACCGAACTCCAACTTTATATGTTTGGTTTGATTATTTTGCGAGCCTAATCGAGCATTATTGAGCATAAATTTTAAAATTGAATGAAGATATTAATATTATTTTAATTAGAATTTAAAATATATTTTTTAATAAATCGAACCTAAACGAGCTTAATTAAGTTGAATTTGAGATTATATAATTTTATTTTGAGCCAAACTCGAGTTTAAAATATTAAGCTTGATCGAACTCGAATTCGAACTCAGTATTGCACCATCTCAATTCGATTCGATTGCAGTCCTACCCACAATTGCCTCTTATCCTCTCCACTATAAATAGGCCCAAGGGGGCTCCTTATGGACATCTATACTCACTTTACTTTCATTCTGCCTCTTTATTTCATTGAATACCTTACTAACTTAAGTGTCGTGTCGAAGTAGTCACAATGGACAATACCCTAACTAATCTTAGTTTTTTCTTGTTTTCATAGGCCTCCTACTGGCAATCCAAGGCTCCTTTAGCTCAGTTATAGATCAATCCTCTACTGGTGAAAAGTTTTGACAAATAGAAAGGAATAAAACTTTGATTGCTAATTGGATAAAAGGTACCTGTTTTTGTTTTGCAGATTCATAAGCCTTGCAATGAAAATTTTCAACATTGAGATTTGTAAATGGAGAGGGAAACGTAATCTCAATTATCTTAAATAATGATTAGCCTAATAGGCAATGGTGAAGCAACATTTTTTCTTTATTGGATGTGTTAAAATTTGATATGGAAGAAAGGGGTAATCTACCTTGGGTTATGTTCAACCGACTTGTGTGCTTTGCTTCAAGATAGTAGATGGCATTCTGTTTACTGGCACGTTCAATCATCTTCTCCAAATTGTTGTCCTGAAATAACGATATCTATTGTGAAGAACCAATTACACCAAAAATCTTGCATTAGTTTTTTTTATGGAGACAGTGTTCTCACAATGGATGTTTCTTAGTCATTGGTAAGTTTATTTTGAAATTTCACACCAGCTACAGTAGTTACGCATTGATTGGCTATGGCTATTTTCCATTACTTGGACATAGAGTGTAGATTTAAAAACATTTGGAAGAGTGGGTCATATAGTTTGTAGCTTTGAGTCCATGATCTAGAAGTTTGTAAAGGATGTATGTGAGGCATTTAACCCAAAGGAAATTGAAACTTATATGTTGACAAGAGATTCCACCTTCTCAACTTTCTCAGGAGTGATTGCCTATGTTGTAGCACTTGTTTCTTCATTTTCTTACTAAATTAAAATGAGGCAATTAATCCTTAGACAAATCTAGCAATGAAGGCCAGAGCTAGAAGAAGTGCTTTGTCTCAAGTTATTAAAACAAAGGAGATCAAATCACACTAATCAACAATGAATATTGAAATGGAAAAGAGGATCCCAGGGGTTGGCCTAGTGGTTAAGGCACAGGACAAATCATGACAATTTGCATGATGTCTTGAGTACTTTTGCAAGAGCATATTGGTTTTCTGGTTAAATACATTACGAGATGTTTTTGTATACTTTCTACATTCAATTCTAGCTATTTCTGTGAGGAAAGCTGAGTGCCCATCCACTTGAGGAAGGTCTGGGTAAGGTGTATGGTGGGAGGGAAAGACGACCGTGTCCAGAAGATGCAAAGGCCAATCCGCCTGCCGATTCATCTAACCTACATAGAGCAAGCTATTCTTACTTGGTGCATGGATCTTGTAGGATGATTCATGTGTTTGGAGGTAACTGGTCCTAATACGGCCGTGCCCCCAACATAAAAAAAAAAAAAAAAAATAAATAAATAAAGAGGAAGAAGAAGTGGGAAAAAAAAAAAAAGGAAAAGAGGAAAATTTGTTCAGCAATGAAGGCTGGAAACAACTTGTTTCCGAGGAGCCTGATTCAGCTTTTTAAACATCTTAAAGATTAAGCAAATTATTAGATCACTTGTGTCAGAAATATGCCGGGAAACAGTCTTTTATAGACTTGATTACATGCATTAGAAGAGGAAACAAAATAACCTCATTCTGTTTCTTTGAACAGGGACAATGCCAGAAGTTCAGCTTGGTTCCCATACCATAAAAACCCATGGAGCTAAATTAGCAAAGATACATATGCATGACTGGCTGATTCTTATACTTCTAGTAGTCATTGAGGTTGTCTTGATTGTAATTGAACCTTTTCACCGCTTTGTTGGGGAGGAGATGATGGCAGACATGAAGTACCCATTGCAAGAAAATACTGTTCCTGTTTGGGCGGTTCCAGTAAGTCAAAGACAGTATATTTAGAAGGTCTTTCCTTACAAAATTTTTATGGTATTTATTGGGTTTGTAAAATATGGAATTACTTATATCCCTTTCCATAGATAATTGCTATACTGCTGCCTTCTGCGGTAATTATTGTCTACTACTTCATGAGAAAGGACGTTTATGATCTTCATCATGCTGTATTGGGTAAATTCTCTTCTATATTATTGAAACGTGGTTTCCATTCACAAAAAATGCACAATGATGTCTTTGACTGGGTTATCGATCCATTTCCAGGGCTTCTGTTTTCGGTTCTTCTAACCGCGGTTATAACTGATGCTATTAAAGATGCTGTTGGCCGGCCTCGCCCAGACTTCTTTTGGCGCTGTTTTCCTGATGGAAAAGCCGTATGTTTTACCACTAACCCAACATGCCTATCCTTTGGTTCTCTTTGTCATTGTCAATCTTGTAATAAACCTTTGCTTCCTTCCTTTTCAATGAGATAAAAAAACATGTGGAATACACAGGTGTTTGATCCTGTCACAAGGAATGTTGCATGCACTGGTGACAAGGCCATCATTAAAGAAGGATACAAGAGTTTTCCCAGTGGTCATACTTCAGGTAAGAGTTTTGAATCCTTTAAATTAATCGTTAATTTATTGTCTGCACTACAAATTCTTCATTTGCTTTTGATGTACTCTTGTTAGTAAATGATTTTGAATCTTTATTGGTTCAATGACTTGTTTGATATCAGGTTTTGGAGTCAATTACTCTTATTGGCCTGGTTTAACTTTTGTTATTGTTTTTTTTTTTTTTTTGGATGATGTAATGTCATCCCAAAAATGAGAAAATTTCGGAAACTATTGGAAAAGCATTTTAAATAAAATCTAAGTGGGTGTTTCCATGGCTCCAATTTTGGTTGTTAGCTTGTCTTTTCAAATGAGGCCAATTTGCTGCCTGCTTTAGCTGCTGAACAATCTTAACCCATATTTAAAAAGATTCTGCAACCGTTATTATCCAAATTGCATCCTTCCTCTCATCAAGTGGACACTTTTTTAGATGGTTACCACTTTGACTATTTATCACGTGATTTGGTGATCTTTCCTCGATCTGGCACAAAAGTTCATATTCGGGTTTGTTTGTATGAATAAACATCTTGTTGTTCCACCTTATATTTCTCAAATAACTGCTTTAGAACGACTGTTTTTCCCATGCACGCTTTTGATGTAATACAAAGGCTAGAAGATCAAACCTAGGTTGCATTGGGATTGTGCCAATATGGAGAATAAGCTAGGATTTCTTATAATTTTGAGTTTTAAATATTTTAAAGGATCCAAAGAGGATATTATGTAAATGGTACTAGACTGTTGTATTAATACCATATACAAACTAGATTAAAATTCACTATTGATGTTTAATGGGCACATAAAAACAATGAAAAGGATTCAGGGTGTTAAAGGATTGGTGAAATCCAATATTTAGTTCACCACATTCCTATTGGATTAACATTGAATGCTGAAATTATGAGATTAAGTCAATGATGAGAAACTCTTAATAGAGTTCAATGCTAAATCTAGTGTCAGTTTCGTTTGTTTGAGTCAAGAAAAATCTGAGGCTTGTGCCACTTTCAGCAATTTCAAGGATTGGAAATCAATGTTTTCCACATGGAAACTCAGATTGTGAGATCTTATAATAGAGAGAATACTTTTAATCTGAAGGTGTGGTTTAAAGGATTTAATGATAGTCTATCAGGGTTTGGATACAGGCAAGGGCAAGCTAATGACACACTGTTCCTAAGGAGACAAATGATGGAACGAAGGCACTCCTAATTGTCCATTCAGATTATATCAGAATCACTAGTGATGATTTCATGAAAATTGGAATTAATTGAAGAAGGTATGGCTTTAGTTTGAAGTAAAGAGTTTGGGGATTTAAGATTTTTCTTAGGCATGGAGGCCACATGGTGTAAGATCGGAATTTTATCTTTCAACATAAGTATGTACTAATTAGTTAAAATATTTAAGCTTAGCTGTAAAATTACTCTACTTCAACCAAGATTGAAGTGTTGGACTTCTGATAAAAATCCACTTGTTGATAAAGACTAGTATCAGAGACTACAGGAAGACACATATTTATCCCTTGTGTTCTGATTTAGCATATATTGTGGGTTGCGTTAAGCTATGCATTCACTAACAAAAATCACTTTCAATTTGTGGATCACATCCTCAAATTACTTGAAAGGAGCTTTAGTGGAAAGAATTATATTTGAGAAGAAAGTGGCTTGAAGAGTTGAGGAGTTTCTTCACGTCGACAAGGGAGGAGATGTTTCGGACTATAAATTCACCTCATACTGCATTAACTTTTTCGAATAATTTAGTCATGGATGAGTAGAAAAATAACGGTGGCAGCAAGGAGCAGTGGTGGGGCTGAATTTTGTGGAATTGCACTGGGTATTTATGAATGGATATGGTTGCAAAGATTGTTAAAAGATTTGCATGTGGTTCCTTTCATGAAACTTTTGTATACAGATAGCTAGTCAGCCATTAACATTATAAAAAATTCAATCCAACATAATAGGTTGAAGCATAATTGGATTGACATGTCATTTAGAGACTAAAGAAAAGAAGGTGATGTTCAGCTGACTTATGCCCTGATAGAGATCAGGAAGCTGTCATTCTTGCTAAGGCATTGTCATGACAGCACTCCAAGTCAAATTTAAGCTAGTTAGGAATGACAGATATGTATCCATTAGCTTGAGAGGGAATGTTAGATATTGTTCAATATTCTGGTAGATTTTAGCATATTATATATTATTAAGGAATCTTTATTTTTTGGTAGGTTACTGGTAGAATATTTGATTTCCTAGTTTTGATATGATGAGAAGATTTGCACATCATCTATCATTTATCCGTACTTTAATATTTTGGCTGCTTTCCTTTTGTAAGTTAAGTTTATATATTCTCGAAGAATTATGAATAAACGCGAGCCATCATACCACAAGTTTCTTCAGAGTACATACTTAAAAACTGCATCAACTGTTGGTCAGCAACTGCTTTACTGCATCAGATCTGCTTTATACTTATTCCTGTGGCTCTTTGAATTCTCTCTCTCAATTACTGATATTTATTATCGTGAGGCAATTATTGTTTTCTCCTTCATTCTTCTACTGGAAAACTGTCAGGTAAATATCAGATTGAAATAATAATTGTGGTGTCTTGGACAGCATAGTAAAGCACAAGAGAATGGACAACATTGAAGTTATATTATGGCATTATAATAATTTCCATATTGGAAATTATTATAGTGCCATATGACTTCAATGTTTATCAGATTCACCCCTTTGATTGTAGTTTGGCTATTTCATAACTTACCTCTTGATAGCACAACAATGTACAATAGGCAATTGATTCTAAGTAAATTGAATATTTGTCAATGGTGACATTTGCTTTCCATTGCTTCTCTTCTTTACTATCAATCCCTCTCCCAGCTTTTCATTTCTGCTAGAATCATAAATTTAGATTCTATTTATTTTATCATATTTTTATAATTTTGATATCATATTTTTATCATTTTTAAACAAATATTTGTTAAGAAATAGATACTGATGAAAAACCAACAGTTTTATTCATAAACAAACTAAACAGATACGATAGAGGTAAGTTATGGCTACAGCTATCATACATGTATGATACAATTAAAAATTAGACAATCCAAATAGACCCTTAGAGCTTTTCTGCATCTTGTTTCCATGTCCTACAATATCATGACTGATTACCGATGGAAAATCTGCCTTGAGCTTGTGCTTTCCACCACTTTCTACTTGTCATAGATACTGTCATAACAAATGCTCATGTCAGGGAATGCTGGTTTACTGAACGCAGGGTCATTTGCTGGCCTTGGTTTTCTTGCATGGTACCTGTCTGGAAAAATCAGGGCATTTGATCGCAGGGGTCATGTTGCGAAGCTATGCATCATTTTCCTTCCATTACTTGTTGCAGCTCTTGTAGGAGTTTCTCGGGTTGATGACTACTGGCATCATTGGCAAGATGTGTTTGCCGGGGCACTCCTAGGTTTGGTTCCTACAAGTTTGCTCTTTTTTTTTTTTTTTTTTTTATATAGCTAGTTTCCATAAAGCTAACACTACTTTTTTTTTGTTTGTTTTAACCTTTTTTTAGGTACAATAGTTGCTTCATTCTGTTACTGCAGTTCTTTCCACCTCCATATGACACTAATGGTATGGTCTCTTATTTTTTATTTGTAATGGCATTATTTATCATATTATCTCAATGTTAGTTTTCTAATCAAGTTAACATTGAACATGGGGAGAATATCATCCAATTCCTATACCTTGTTTTTTCATTCCTAATACATTTTAGTGGAACATTTCAGTCCTCATCTTTTCTATTAAGCTTTATTAAAGTCCAATTACTAACTCCATCTATCTTTTCCCTGATAAATTGACACTTCTGCATATTCTATTATTTTCTATATGGCATGTTACAAGGACATGCTGAATCACATGTTCTGCAATTCTGAAATAGACCTTTTTGAACTTAGTTGATTGACAACTTGTAAGGACCCGCTATCATCCCTATAATTAATATAGGCAATAACAGTTCCCTAATCACATATAACCTGTAGAATTATATGTAAAGTTGTCCAAAAAGAAGTGTTTGAGGAATTGTTTGTCTAATTCCACATAATTAACATAATTAAAATCATAGTTTTTCAAAACTTTTAGCAAAACATAACTACATAATTAACATATTTCACAAGAGAAATAAACCTAAGTCATATATAGCTAAGTACGTATATATATATTACAACAAAGGCTTCTTACAGGCCTTAACAAAATTACAAATATAATCCAACTAGAACTTTAAATATAACCACAATAACTATCATAACTAGTCTATTACAAAATATGGATTCCATCTAGTCTAAGGTCATCTTTAGTCCTCCAAACCATTAAGAAAATCCTCGAAATTGGTTTCATACCTCATACTCGTGTAAAACTTGTCAGATTCATCACCTGAAATGGTTAAAATATAAGCCAAAGACCTAATACGGAAGTAAAGAATACAAATGCAAAGTGATTCACACATGCTTAAGCTAAATTCAAAATGCAAAAATCAATAATTTATTCAATTTTTAGTTAGTCATACATTATGTGAGTATTCAAACTCTGGGCAATAGGGATTTCTGGGGGAACCTAAGTAACGTTTACGACGCTCAGGGGGTTGATATAAGTAGCTCGGATACTCATACCATCTTAGATAAATTTATCAATAACGATTAAGTAATCTCATTTAAGGTTTCTAACCGTTTCTCAACTTTACTTAACTCGATCCATAATATCACTTAATTTATGTGTTCCCATAAACAGTGAATTAAATGATATTACATCCTTTCAAGAATAAGCAAATGTTATACTGATACCAAGCTCCCCATCGATTACCCGCCGAACCACTTATGAAAGTTATATCGAAATGATAAGGGTAGTCTGAGCACCTAAAACTACCGTGCCCCTAATTTGAGCAGGGTTATCGCTTTTCGAATCAGATTCAACGGTACAAAAGACACTCAATAAACAATTATTAATTTTTTTTAATTTAGAGTAACTTTAAATAATGCTTATCCTAACAAAGAAACAAGCAAGTTACCGCATACCTGTATTAGCTTGGGAATTAATGGGGGTAACCGAGCGAGGATCTATCACTGTACAAGATAATATTAAATTTCTCATTTAGTTCAAGCACAAATCAACTAATTTCAAACATAATTAATAAAAGAAATTCAAATAAATTATTACAAAGTCATAACATAGCATTTAAACATCATATTATATCATATAATACTCAACAAATATTCAATTAATCATATATCAAGCTTTGGGAAATATTAGAGAAAGTTTTTGAAAATGAAAACTGCAGGCCGGTGGCGTTGAATCGGTGTACAATGCACTAAAACTCAACGCTTGCCATCACCGGTAGCGTTCAAAAATACGCCGGTAGCCTTTAGTCTACGCCGGTGGCTTTGAGCCAGTGTAGACTACAATTACAAATTTTCAAAAATTTTCGAGAGTTCCATGAGATTGATCCACGCCCGTGGATACCCCCAACATCGGCAGCGTTTCCATGTACGCCGATAGTGTGGGATATTACGTTGGCGGCTTTAAGCCCGGCGTTAAAAATTTTGATTTTGTTCGTATTCCACACCGACTATAAGCCGGTGGTGTTGGAACTCTAATAGCCGGCGTACGATTTGAAAATATTAGCACTGGCCAATTTTCCTTACGGAAGCCGACAGCGTTTTAAGCGGCTTTAAGAAAATAGGTTCTGATCACATTCAACACCGCCTATAAGCTGGCAGCATTGAAGTACCAGATGGCGGCGTACACTCAAAACAAACCTATTCGAAAATGTTTTACTTTCCCTGTTTTCTTTACAAAATCTACTCATTTCAAAAATCCTCCAAATTTATTCTAAGCTTCCTAAAACTTGTTATATGTTCTAAACACCATTCAAACAACACAAACTTCACTTCTAATCATCAAACACCCAACTACAACATCAAACACCAATTCCACTTCAATTCCACATGCCCTTACACTACTCAACCCTAAAGCCATCCCAACTCAATCATTTCCACATGTCAAAATTCATATAAAACATATATTACAACTCTTCTAGCAATATAATTCTACTCAAACTACCATCAATACACAAAATCATTCTATCACCAATTAGCTCATAAACCCTATTCTAATAAAAGCTCAACTTAAATACAAATAAGACAAGAAGAATACACTTACCATATGGACTTGGAGCCTTAGTTTAATAATCTTGTTGCAAGCCTTTGAGGGTTTAAGTTGTAGAAAATGAAGGGTTTACTTGTACATAAACATGGGAGAGCTTTTGAGGGAACAGAAATGAGGTTTTAAAGCTTTTTGATATGTGTAATGGTGCTTTGAAATTTTTGGACGAATTTTGCACTTCAAAAGTTGATATTTATCCCTTTGGTTGACTTTAGTGGCTGTCTTAATTAAGTCCTTTAATTGGCTTGGATTTGGCTAATTAATAAAGCTTATTTTTTGGCTAATTAAATGTGGTCTTTGGCTTTACTTCTGATAAAAATTTCTGCTATAAATTGATCTAATTACATGCATAATCTAACTTGTTCTAATAATATTTCATATATTCTAATACACTTAAAAATTTATGAACTCAATATTTAACCATTCTAAAATATTTAATTATTCTTTTTAAAAACAACAATTCAACTCATTTTTCATGCATCAACATAATTCACATATATCATATTTCAAAAATCATATATAATTTCAATAACACATTTATAAAATGTAAATTGGGAAATTCATGGCTATTTCATAACCCCCACTCCTAATTTAAATACTAAATCCACATATAAAGCCCCATCCATAACGCATCTTCCCTCTTCAAATCTCTCTGCATCTTAATACATTTACAAGCAAGCCTATGTGGTTTGATTTTAGGAAAGTTTATCAGAGTATAGTGTAATGGCAAATTTAGCGTTAAAAAAAGCTTCCTCTTGCATAGGTGCATGGATTCCAGATGGGACACAACCATATGAGTGAACCTTGCCTCTAACTTGAATTTCCTGTTCTAGTTGAGAAGACGGTTCCTCAGGTTTTGTTTTGGGTATCAAACTCAGGTTAGAATGTGAAAATGAAGAGATTTGTTGGATGGTTGGTGATGGTGATATGATTTGGGGTTTATAAATGATTAATGTTATGGTTCTTCTGATTCACAAAATTAGCTTTTTATGGTTGGGATTACCATTGTCCATAAGAGATTTGGTGGGTTAGGTTTGAAAAACAGATATGAAAACTAGTTTTTTCCTGAAGTTGCTAATATGTCCTCATAGTGGCTAATGCTGAAAATAATAAAACATATCAAGGCATCAGTTTTTGATGAAGAAGGTTGATAAAGCTAATAATTGGACTTCTTAGACTTTTGAAAAAGGTTTAAGATGCAAGTGTGCTTATAAAATGGGTTAGGACTCATGATAGAACATAAAATGGTTTAGGACTTGTGACCTTCCTTTAAAATATCACTTGAACTTTGGTATACTTGCGAATTACTATTTGAGCTTTTGATTGTTGACAATACTGCCTAAACCAACCCACCCACCCACGCGCACACACACCAAACCACAATAAATAAATAAATAATTGAAAAAAATAAACTGAAAGAGGGAACGTTTAGGACAAACGTATGATTTTCTACTGCTGTGAAATATTTGATTGATATTTTCTTAATTTATCCACACTGAATAGTTATCTAATTTTGGGATTATATTTTACAAAAGGGCTTAGTCTCATCTAGTTTGTTAATGTATTGCAAGTTGAAGGCAATAGGTGAATTTTTCCTACATGAGACTAAATTTGTCTAGTTAATCTTCCATTGCTGTTTTGTTAGTAAACGGATGGAAATAAATCGAATAATTAAAACTATCGTCTTATCCTTTTCTGTGGTACCTGGTGAAAACTGGAGGAAAAGTTTGCTATATTTGAAAGGATTCTTTACTTGTGTGTCATTTTTCCCTGGTTTATAGCCTTAAATTACTATTTAAACAAAATCATTCATTTGTAGTATTCCAATCACAAAAATATTAATCGTTAGTCAAAATAAGCACATCCGTAATGTTAACTCTGCGATCTGTTTATAATATTCATTGGGGACTCACATTGCTCTGAATTTTCCTCTCTTGTTCAGTGTCTATTAGAGAATGAAGGTCAACGTATTATGTAATTCTATTTCCCTATTATTTGCACAGGTTGGGGGCCTCATGCATATTTCCAAATGCTGGAAGAAGCCCGAAATGGCCTCAGCTCTAACAGAAACTCAGACAGACTTGAAGTACAGCAACCGGCGCTTGAGAGTGTCCATGTCGACTGTCAACGCGATATGGAAATTACGAGAGTCAACAGTCGGGATTAAGTCCCATTTTAGATGGGATTCAAAGTACTGGAAGACGTTAGAGTAGGCATGGGTTGTGGATGGTTAAAAAGGTAATGGATCTTGCAAATTCTCCCACAGTTCAGGCTTCAGCTTCCACCTGTATTATAACCATCAGCTCAATCACTGTATCTTTAATGTGTATTTGTCTGCCAAAAAGTAGTACTTACTGCCTCTTGTTCTTCTAGTATGTTTGGTTGGTTGAATGGAATAGCCATTCCCTCTTGCAAAGTTAAGGAAAGTAAACAAATAACATATTTGATTTTAACCTTTGCCCACTTTTTTACTTGAGTCCTTTTAACTTTTTTCTCTTTTTCCTCGTCCTATTTCAAGTCCTCTTAACATTTTAAAAGTTTCCTTGTTGGCTTCACAAAAATGATTAGATTTGCAAATGTCAACTTGTAATAGCTTCCAATAATTAATCTAGTAAAATATATTATTAAATAGATTAAAATAATATAATATAACAAATAGTAATAAATTACACAATTAAAGGAAAAAAAAATTAGAAAGTATTAACAAATCCTTCAGTGGTGGCTCACATATGGTTAGCCACCATGACGCTAGGGGTGCCCAGCCACCACCTATAAAAGGGTTACAGGAAAGAACTTCATTATCATGGGGGAAGATAAGTACGACAATACCCGAATATGGCTTGTTGCTTGAAAGTTTCTTTGATGGAGTCAACAAAGATGAGTGTGACAAGAAGGTTCTCAGCGAAATTGAGCATGGCAGCAAAGTTAAGCATCCACTTTTTAAGTTGATGGGCGATTGAAAATGCTTGTTTTGCTTTTGATTGGGATTGTTTATTTTTTGGGTTTTTAATCTTTGGATTGATGTTTGGGTTATTTGAAATTCGACGTTTGGGTTAAGGAGATGCCATTTGGCAACTATTAAGTGAAAAAGAAATAAAAGAAAGCTGCGAAAAGATCAGGAAATAAAAAAGAAACACAATTTCTATCCTTACCTGAATATAAAGAGTGAAAATAGAAGAAAATGGCTAGAAACATTTAATTTTCAATTGTTTGATCAATATCATTAAAATAATGAAAAGAAATAATATCATAATTTAATTATATTGCTCTAGGAGTTGAAGTGGTACATTTTTGTCGAGGTTATTTTTGCGACTTTTCATTTTTTCCATCCATTTTTTCATTGTTCTCTCTTCGAATTTAAAGAGAAAAAAGAAAAAAAGGGCTCTTGAGTGAAATATTTCCACTTATTTTTACCATTTCATACCATTTACACATCTTATTAAGCTATTTGATTTCCGCAGATGTTCCCATCGATCCAAATACAGTGTGTGTGTGAGTAAGGATTTGATGGAGAAAACAAGGCTTTGATTAGATCCCATAAGAAATTTAGGGTTTGCGGAACTTTTGTGCATATGAAGTTGAAAAACTAATGATTCAAATTTTTTTATTTCCTTCCTTTTCTTTTTTTTTTCTTTGTTAATTATTTAATTAGATAAAGTTATCTTGTTAAATTATTTATTTTAAGTCCATTAAAAGTTGATAGGTGTTAACTTTTAATGTAATTTTTCATAGAGTTGATAGAAGTACTCAAATGAAAATGTTAAAACATTGAGGACTCAAATTTAAAAAGAAAAAAATATTAAGGACTTAAATAAAAAAACTAAGATAATGTTAAAAGACTAAATATATACTTTTCCAACAAAGTAATTTTTGTTAGTGATTTGTGAAATAGCAATTTTATAGAATTTCTATTGTAGTGAAATAAATTTGCAAGTCCTTTATAAGATTAAAGAAATTGTTATTTCTTGACTAGGCTATCAATTCAATTATGGCATGAATTGGGATAAGAGTATGTTAGTTTATTTTGATAAAAATTTTAATTTATTACTGTAAATCTTTGAATTTTTTATAATTTTTAGAAAAGGGTCCTAGAAGTTAAACCCCAAAAGCGAGACCTTGAAAATCGATCCAAGTTAAAACCAAATTCTAAATAAGGTCAAATATGAAAATTCTTAACCTTGAGAAAAAGAGAACCCTCACAACAAAATAGAAAATTCAACAATCGATTGATTTAACATCTGTGCACTAATCAAATCATCTATTCAATTCTTAACACGCAAATCAAGATAATATATCCAAATAACGCTCGACAACAAAATACAAAGACTTTAAATCCTTCGATGAATTTTAGAATAAAAATTTTCAATTTTCACCAAAGTCAAATTGAGTCAACCCATAACCCTCGACTTGGTTAAACGACCCCAAGAATAGAAAAATATTAAATAATCATAAATAAAATAAAATAAACCATAGATGTTGAACGAAAAATATAATACGGACAAAACCCCAAAATTTTATGATCTTACGAATAACTCAACAAAGTTGGAAGTTAAACTGAAACCTAAAAGTCAATAAAGTCCACAACAAATCTTAGTATTTAAGATCCATTAATCTTGCGCTCTTAATTCCTAAACAACAGAACTAAAATAATTGTTGACAATAGTTTATAATAATATAGGGAAGCTTAAAAATATCATTTTCGTAAATTTCTAGTGTCTTTCGGATTAGAACGAGATCAGTTTTAGAAAACCATGTCCTGGTACACTGGACGACAAAAATATTCTGGTAACACCATTAGACTCATAATAATATAAGAAATCCAAAAATATTAGTTTCATAATTTTTCAGTATCTAAAAATATCTGATATAGCCAGTTTACATGTATTTTTATTACTACCGGTATTTTATTTGCCTAGTCTACTATTCATAGTATCATTTTTACTATTCATTACTATTCATCTATTTATACTTTTCCTTACTACCTACTCTTACTACCTACTTATACCTATACATCTATTTTCTTACAATTTACATTTCCAATACTACTTTACATCTTTTATATCTTACACATTATTACTTTTTTATTACAAAACAAAACAAAGTACACTCTCTCTCCTCCCCATGTGTACCGTCGGCCACCCTCCTCTCTCTCTCTCTCAATTTCTTTTTTTTTCAATTTATTTTATTACATCAAAATTCCCTCCACATTAATCTATAAATACCCCATTTCCCTTCACTTCTTTTACATACTCATTTATCATAACAAAACTCTCCCAAAATCACTCATCAAACCCTCTCTTCACAATTCCTCTCTACCAAAATTCTCTATAACCAAATTCTTCCAAAATCTTTCCCTACAAAAATTCTTCTCTACACATAAACCGTTTACCACATATCACTACCCACATAATCTATATCTATCATCTTCATCCTTTAACCAAAACATCTTAGGTAAAAGTTTCAACCATATACTTTACCCATGTCATGTAACTTAGCATGACTATGGTGTTGTTTCTTAAAACTCATGTGAGTTGTAGAAGCAACAACATGTTCATATTTTGTTCTTGCACACGAATTCCGATTTTTATCTTGTTATTATTATGATATTATTATTATTGATATTATTGTTATTATGTTTCTAATCCAATTCTATATATACTATTAAGTATATGTATATATATTTTTATTAGAGCCTAAATGCTCACTAACTCTTACTAACTTGCTATTATTATTCTTGATGCTTATGTTTTTGCTTTTTCTTTTCTTTCTTTTTTCCTTTTTCTTTTTCTTTTTCTTTTTCTTTTTGGTACTAGTCTACTCTTAGTCCCGGGATGTCTTGATGAAGCTAAGGCTCTTAATACTTGACCGAGTTGCCTTGATGAAGCTAAGACTCCCAATGCTTGACCGGGATACCTTGATGAAGCTAAGGTTCTCAATACTTGATATTATTACCTTGCTTATTAATATTATCTTGCTTCTTACCTTTTCTTATATTTTTATCATTTTCATGTTACATGCTCATATACATGCGTCCTCATAATGATATTATCTCAACAACATTTAAAGTGAAATTTTTTCTTTAATAGAGGAACTTTAAACTAAAACTCTTTTATTATGTAATTAGTCACTAAATAAAGAAACTTGCCAACAACAACTTATAAAACGTATTTTTATAACTTCTTCTCAAACTTTTCTCAAAGCCTTCCTAAGTATCAACAAGGATAATTTTATTAAGGAAACAAAGGAAAAATGAAACCAAACTCTCTTTATATACATCAAGATTTTGTTATCACCTACCTAGAAAAAATTATTTTTACAACCTCTTTTCAAACCCACCAAAACTTTTCTTAAAAAAACAATAAAGATGATTTCATAAAAGAAATTTAACCAACAAAATAAACATTTTCTTTTATAGTATGCTACATAAAGTTTATCAAGACTTAGCATAAATATTTCCTTGATAAACAAATTTTTCATAAAAGCTTACTTGTAGGATTTATATTAACCCCATAGTAACAATTAAGAACAAGGCTAGTTTTCAAAGTAAGATAGAATCACCTCACTAATTTATAAACCTATATAGAAAAAAAAAAAAGATTTCCAAGTTTGTAAATGATAAACCAATTTTCAAAAAGAAATAGAAAGAATGTAAGTACAATGGTTTCAAAAACAATAAATTTTATCAACAACTTAAAAATAATAATTTCTTTCCAAGTAAAATGGGTAAAAGACTTAAAGAACCAAGTTTCGGGAATAAAATTTATTTTTGAGGAAGTTAGAAGATGAAAATATAATGATAAGAAGATTTGTTTAACGAAACCATTTTTCTTAAAAAGAAATATATACATAAGTCAAAATCACCATAGGTTATCAAACAACTTAATAAAAACTTTGGAAACTTAATTTTTGCCACAAAAAGCAAAATTTGAAAAAGACCAAAGTTAAAAGAAAAATTTATTTGTTTTAGAAAAGAAATTAAAAAACAAAATAAGAATATACTCAACTATAACAATAACCCAAGGATCATTCAAAACACTTAGAAAGAAAAGTGTTAAAGTTCAAGTTTTGACACCGTAAAACATTGTTTTACGAAATATAATCGTTGAGACAACACCATTGGAATTTATAAAATATGAGTTTATATATATAGAAATTTTTCAATTATGCTAATAGATATATTTTTTGTACAAGTATTTTTTGATAAAAAAAAGTTTACAAGTTTATGTTTTGAAAACTGGAATTTTCGTGAAAAATATGTAGCCCTACAGTTTCGCAACCCAAACGACTTTTTATGACAAAAATAACCTTAGAAATAGATAGGCCTTTTTGAGTAGGTAGAAAACGGTATATTATATGCGAAATTCTGAGTTAAAATGAGCAAGTTATGGCCATTTTAAGCTGGAATTTCATTTTACGTGATTTTGACGAACATAGTGAAATCGAATTAGAAAGTTTAAGTAAAACTTCTACCAAATACTTACCTTAGGTATTTTTTTTTTTTGTTTAGGTAACAAAGGATACAATATTTTTCTTCTTGAGGATTACTACGACTGAGAAGATTACGAAATAGACGAGTGAGTAATTCCTCTTAAATTCGTTACTTGCTTGTGTTTATAGAATAGTGGCATTAGTATACTAAGGAAAGATAAAAATGGATATGTATGGAGGATCCAAAGATATGTATATATGTGATTCTATGCTTATGTGTGAAATGAAAATTAAGAATATCGCAACTTCAAATTGTTTGTTAAGTATTTTATCTAGCTTGCTTATTGTTTGCAAAATTGTTTGATCGCCCCTAATAAACCTTAATGAGGTTTGGCTTAAGAAAAATGAAATGCTCACGCATAACATTCATCGAGTCACATTTCATTCAGAAGGCTGCTACTCCTACGCGTAGAGTTAGATGGGCTGTTATCATGCTGTGACACGAGCCCTGTTCCTTCGTAGAGAATCCACATCACTTGGGAAATGCGGCTCTAGGTTCGGAGTCTAGTCAATCGAACGCTTTGGATGAGACCTGGGGATTAGCAGTAAAAGGTCGAGGATCTTCATCAACCATTCCCTAACCTTTGACACGGACGGGTAAATCCATTCTATATATGGTTTCCGAATAACTATATATATATTTGTATAGTCACGTGATTGTTGCATAGCATCCATAACATATGCATGAAAATTCAATTGGACTTGTTTGAAATCATGGTGCTAATGAAAAGGAATACCTCACTAAGTTAATTGTAGCTTATACACCCATAGATTTTTGTTGAAACAGGTATATCCGTGGCTCTATTCGAGGATCATGACATTAAGGAAGTCATGGATGGAATTTAAACTCTTGTGAAGGTAATGGGAACATAGAATGAAGTTATTTTGTAAATTCTTTATATGTAATGTATGCTATGTTAGTAATTTGGAGATTTCTAAAGAAGTGTATAGATTTGGAGACAATAGCGGGAGTATGCTCATAAGAATTGTAATCAACTATGTTTATGTTTTTGATTAGTATTCTCCTTGCCTTATTATTTAACCGTTATTAATATAAATTGCGCTACTCCGATACGTGTCTTTGGTTGTGATATACGCCTTGTACATGATATGGAAGCCTTTGTGTGACTAAAATAGTCATACTTAGGCTTTAGTATTGTGTAAGACGGACTGTCACGTTTAGGAGACCCATCGGAGCGTAACAATTACTAATGTTAATTTAAATACAGTTAGATAAAATAGTAATAATAATTTCTATATTCTAACTTTGATGGATCACATCTTTATTTCTACTCTATTTTATTCGTAAACTAAATATACCATTAGTTTTATTGTTGTTTTATTTCTTGATCTCATGAGTCTTCACAACTCTATGTACATTCGTGGATATAGTCGACTCATCTTGAGATGTTGTTTCTAGGTGTGTGCAAAACCACCTACCAAATTGAACCAATTCATAAATTGAATAAAACAAAATCGAATATATATAATTTTTAAAACAATTTGATTTAAAAAAAATTCCTAGTTTGAGTCAATCCGTAAATTTATGGTTAATTTAGAGGAGTAAACTGAGCCAATATGTAAAAGCGAATCAATTTATTTTAGAAAAAAATAATAATATTTTACTTATAACTATAAATATCCTTATGATGATTGATTAAATGCTGTATATATTCTTATGATTTCATTATATTATTTATTATTTGATGAATATTAACTTGTTCTTTTTAAAACTATTTTTTCCATTGACGGGACCATCTCATTAACAATCTAACCGTTAAAATAAATATAGTAAATGACATATTAACTATTTTAGAGATTTGATCATGATTAGGTATAATGTGAGCTATTGAATGGTGACGAAACCAGTCTTATCAAAATTAATGGCATGACCATAGAATTTTCCTCAAACTATATATTTTTTTATTGGTGATGTAATGTTTTTATTTTGTTGATTGTTGTAACTTTGTGGAGTATGAAATTTCTTTATTTAGTTATGGATCTTATTATGTATTAATTATTCAGTGTATTTTGTTAGCGGATTATAGATTATGACTTGTCTTATATTAGTTAGTTAATGCATGTTATTACCGAATGACTAATTGATGATTACATAATTTTGTGGAGGAAATGTTTATGAGTTTTACGGATTTATGAAGTATTTCATTGTGATTTTGATTTGAACTTTGTAGAGTTATTTAAATATCCATAAAAATGGAAAAAATTTGAACCAAACTCTTCTTCTTCTTTTTATTTTTAATTACAATTTTTTATCTGATTAGTAACTCAAACCAAATCAAACCAAACCATTATTTAATGGTTTGGTTTGAAATTAAAAAAATAAACTATAAATTATGGTTTGATTTGATTTTCATTAAAAACTAAATTAAACTTATATGAGACACGTCACCTCAATAATTTCATTTCAAACTATACTTCATTTGTATCATTTGAGTATGACAAACTTTAGTATAACATGTAAAAATTATTAAAAAAATCTCCATTCACCTCTATGGAAAAAAAAAATCTCCTTTCCTCATATAAGTATTTAAAAGAATATAAAATAATGGGATAATATTGAATTTGGTACCTGAACTTTGTTGAAAAATGTAATTAGAAACTTGAGTTTTCAAAAGTTCAATTTTAGTACCTAATTGAACTTTTTGAGACTATTTTTGGTACCGTACGTAACACTATCAATTTTGTTGACATGGATTTAATAACAAATATGGAACAAACACATGTGCCAGACAATAAAAAATGAGAGAAAGAAAAAGAAAAAGAAAGAAGAAAGAGAGAAAGAAAGAAGTAGGAAATGGTAACAAACAAAACCTACCACTGACGAAGGATTCTTTCTCTCCTTAATTTACCATTGAAGTTTTCTTTAATAGTATGGAATGCACAAACCAAATCCATCAATACTACATCTCTTTCACCAAATCAACAATGAAGATAAAACCCCACCATTGATGAAACTTTCTCTCTCTAACTTACATTCACCAAAGATGATCTTAACCATCTATAGTTGCATTCCGACAAAGAACCAAAACCCACTAATCCATGCCTACCAAACTTAGAACCATAAACAACCGTAGCCGCCATTCTCAACCAAAACTCCTAACTAACAGTAGACTTATTAGATGCCATCAAAGCCATCACACTTGACATCTTCTCAACCCATAACATACCTAAACACCATCAATACCAAACCCACGATTCTTACCACAAGTGAACCAACAAATCGGACTCATGATCGAAACACTGACCCACTTTTCAATACAGAAAACCCGAAGTTTTCACCAAAAGTTTCAATCATTTTATTTCTTAAGGTTTTTGGCAAATCCTTTATATATCTGTCACTTTTGCTAATTATTTTGTAAGACCCATTAGATTTTCGATTAAAAATAAGAACAAATTGGCTTTGTTTGGAGCTTCGTTGGAGTACTATTCATCTTTTCTTCTATCTATCCTCTCTCTTTCTCCTTCCCCTCCTCCT